>CM064864.1:10722115-11972115 GCA_032719365.1 Prinsepia uniflora | reverse complement strand
AATTTCAATGATATCAAATGGATTTTGGAAAAGTGATTTTGGGCTTGAAGCCCAGGTCATAAAGTGGTTTTAAATAACGTGATTTTGGGTTTTTGAATCGGATTTCAGAATGACGATTTTGGATTCGATTTTAGAAACTTGAAAGTGGATTTCCGAATTTGGGTTCGGAACGATTGTTCTGGATTCCGGCTTACGGAATGATAGTTTCGGACTCGGGTTTGGAAACGGTTATGGATATGAGTTCTGGATTTGGATTCGGGATCCTGATGAGATTGCGAATTCGGATTCGGAAATGGATAAATGGTTTTGGATTGGATTTGCTGGATCTGGTTATTGGGTTTAAAGACCCGGATGTGATTATGACAGTGGCGGGCCAGGATTGGGTTTAAAGACCCGGATTGAGTTTAAAGACTTGGGAGTTTAAAGACTCGGATATTGATATTTCCCCCGTAGGTCTATTGAGTTTAAAGACTCGCGAGTTTAAATACTCGGATCATATGGAGACCTGGATTGAGTTTAAAGACTCAGATAGATCTAGCAGGTTCGATGGATGGAAATGTGGTTTCGAATGTGTTTTGGATTTCATTGAGTTTTGATGATTATGATGATTTTAATAATGGTTTTCCGATGTTTTGGAGTATGACCCGGATGTCACTGATTTTGATAGTTTTGGGCTGAGGCCCGGGATTTGATAAAAGAAACTGAGTTCGGTTTTTCTTAAATGGTTTAAATGACTTGATTGACTTGAATATAAAATGGTTTTATGACATGAATTTTGATATGCATGCATTAGTTTTTAAACGGAGGGTATAAATGTAATTGTATTTTCTGATAACTGTTTTGAACTTATATTTTATTTTTATCCACTCACAGTCTTTCGTGTTTCGATACCCTCCAGATTGTTGCGGTGCGGGCTGTTTGTCGAGAGAGACGGAGACATCACACACGCGATCCACAGTAGATTCTGCGTACACTGGAAAATCCGGAAGCTTTTGGACACTGGGATCGAGAATCCCTTGTCCGACTTACGTGTCACATGGAGGTTGGACGTTGGTTTAGCCTTCGTGTCATGCGTCAGTTAGACGGGAGCAGGACTTAGCCCTTAATCCTGGGGGATAGGGGGTGGGTCCTGTAAAATTGGTATCAGAGCAGGTTTTGTGCGCTCTGCGCTAGGTTTGGTACCCTCAGACGTTGGTTCGTTGACTTGGGTGTTGTGAGGCTACTATGGATGTGATGTCTCGACGCGGAACAGCCTGTCATCAACTTGGATGCGATAGTGATAGTACGTTCGTTTGTGGTTAGTTAGTGGCGATTGTTAGTACCAGGGTGATGCGTTGCCCAATACGCGATTGGATGTGTTGCTTGCCGACGTTGGATCGGAAAGGATAGCGTGTTGGACGCTGACTATGCTCGGTATGTGGTTGGACCATAGGGTCGAAGGTTAGCTAGTGTGGTTAACCTAGATGGTAGCTAGTGAGCTACGATTGAGTAGGCGGGTCGGCCTATAGGGCCCGAGAGTAGCCTGTTGAGCTGGTTGTATATGTAAACCGAGGAGGCCGGTTGACGGTGGCCTGTTAGGGCTGGATGGTGATTGGATGATGACAATATGGACTTGTGACCATTTGGTCAGATTATGCAAGCTTGGACTTGTATAGCTATGAGTAGCCAGATTCCTTGAGTGGCAGGGTTTAGGAACTACTTTGAGATTCAAGGGATTCCACCCTAGCGATGGATACTGGTTGATGTTGATGAGTAGAGTAACGATAAGGAATGGTCTTAGTCGGGTGTGACGACCCGAGTGGTAAGGTTGTAGTGAACCAGTGGGAGTTGCGGGTTTGGATAACCAGGACGACGCGGATGATTTACCCCGTGGGATGACTAGGTCTGGAATGTGTGTTCCTTGGACCCAGAGGAAGTGCATAGTTTCGGACACCTGAGTTGGGGGTTGTGACTAGGGCCGACTTACGACCGGATTATAGATGGTGCTGCTAAGTGCAGCCGAGGTAGGGAATGTTTGATGGACGACTCTGGATGAGTCCAGTGTTGGGTACTCAGAGTATTGGACTCTGAAAGAGGTTAGTTTCCCCGACGCGAGCGAAGATCAAGGGTTTGGCTCGGTAGGAGCAGAGGCTCGGGGCTGGTGTACTGTGAGTCATTGAGTAGAGATGATATGCCACAAGATGGGTTGCTTGTGAATAGTCGGATGCTCACATCGAGTCGAGGTTGTAGCCAGTTGTGAGGTGACGGTGTCTAGTAGGAACCACTAACCTAGCGGGGATATGTGATGACCATGGGTAGGTCATATTTCGGGATGAACGGTTAGGATGCTGTTAGTTAATTAGAGTAGAGCAGCGGAAGCGCGGTGGACCTAGGCCTCGTGTTGGATCGGGCTAGGTTTGTATGGTCAGGGTTGACCGCTCCATGATGTTGGTTTTAGTAGACTTCCCCCAGACATGTTGGCATATGTCAGCCGGTGCCGAGGTTAGCACTTGGTGAGTGGCGACTTCGAGGGTGGTACTTGTAACGACCCGTCCCGAATTCTGGGATTAGATTAGTGACTAATCTTGATTAGTGAGGTTGATCGGTGATTAGTCGGGCGAAATCGGACAAAATGTGCAAAATGACCATTTTGCCCCTAGTCGTGGGCAAAATGTTGACTTTTTGATCGGGAGGTCAAATGGACTTTAACCGATGACCATGACGTAGTTCAGGACGTCACGAGTTCATAGACTGGTGGCACGTTCGATTTCGACATTCGAGGAGAAAGTTATGATGTTCAGAAGTTGAGGGGCATTTTGGTAATTTGGCAGAAATGGGGCCAAATGTTGACTTTTGACCCGGGAGGTCCAATGAACGAGGGCCAAGGACCATTACGTAGAGCGTATCAATACGAATCCGTAGACAGGCGGCATGCCGAAATCGGAGTTTCGACGACGAAGTTATGGTCATGGGAACGAATTCGATTAACCGAACGAACCGAGGCTTCGATTAAAATAATATTATAATAATGAATTGTGACCGTTGATGTGGATGCTGGGATGAGTGACAAGTGTCACCCATCCCTCATTTTGAGGCCTAAAATATGTTCCATGTTTCCCTCAAAACATCATCATTCCCTACATCATCATTCCTCCTTTATCATTTCCTCCATCTTTCTTTTATTCTTCTCTGTTCTTTGAACTGTGAGCAAACAAGGGAGAGTTGAGAGAAGTGAGCCGTGAGAAACAAGCTCTACAACCCCCTTTGATCTTCATCCTTTACTTATGACCCGTGAATGAAAGTTGGAGAGGATGTTGAGACGAACCCAATGGTGGCCACGACAATGACCGTCATACACGGTGGCCGGAATTTTGGAAGGTAAACCGTGAGATTCAAATTTTGGGTTTTTGATTTTGATGGTGTTGATCAATTCTAAGCTTATGATGATGTTCTTTGAGTTCTCACGAGCTTGTAGGTGCATTTTGGGACGGATTTGGACGTTGGAGGTGGGCGGAATGATGATTGGAAATCTGGCCAAAACTTTGAATGGCCATAACTTAAACTCCAGGTACTTTCTGAATTTTCTGGGTTGATATTTGGAATCCTTGGCTCGAGTAGATAGATTTACATAGAAAGAACGTCCAATTTGGTTGAGAAACGAGTGAGATATCGAAGTTTGAAGTTTGGAGCAGCAATGGAGTTTTCCGGTGAGAAATTCCGGCGAGTTGACTCGGTCGCCGACGAGTTGACTTGTTGACTCTGACTCGTTGACTTTTTTATGTTGACTTACTGTTCATGATGACGTCAGCGTTGACTTTTTGGCCAACATTTGACTAAAACTTTGACCCCCCGCATGTGGGCGCGTGGGAGCATATTTTTAGGTGGGACCAGGACAATTTCAAAGGTTTTGACGATCCGGATCCAATGGCGGTGGTTTCAGGTCGATCGGAGATCGTTAAGTTGGTCAAATTGAGGTTTTTCACCTCAGGAAACGTGTACGGGACACGTTGACTTTTTCAGAAAAGTTTAGGGTTCTTAATATGGACTTGTATGGGTTAGTAGTAACCTTTGGGTATGATTTGGACAGGTCAGGATGACTCGGAGAGGTCAGATTAGCCCGAGAAGGCTTATGGCACCCGTATCGAGGCGTATCTTGAAACGGTCTGTGAGTGGACTTTGTTTTCTAACCGTGATGCATGCATATATGTTTTAAATGCTTTATTATATGATTTTATATGCTTTGGCATGATTGATGTTTCAATCCGGTGATTTCTCAATTTTCTCGGTTTTATGATTATTATATTATATTTTGGCACAATTTTTGAGAAATGATGAAATTGATGTTTTTGGGCTAGGCCCGGATTGAAAATGATGTTTTGACTCGGGTTATGAGTCATGGAATTAAAAATGATATTTGGACTCAGATTATGAGTCAGTGATTGATTTTATGGATTTACATGATCGTGGCAACTCGGGTTTACGGTTGCACGGATTTGCGTAAAAATGATATTTTGGGCTTGAGACCCAATGGAATTGTGATTTTGATTGGATTTGTATTTCCATGTGATGACATGATGATATTGATGATTTTCGGCTTTATAAAGTAAATCGGGACTTGGGGCTGAGACCCTGTATTGTAAATGATTTGGTTTTCAATGCAACTGTTTTCACTGGTTTTTGTGATGATGATATGTTGCGGATAATTAGGGCTTTCGGGTGGAAATATTTTTTTCCCCAGAGTGCACCCTGGAGATAACGCTCGCCTTCGGGATGGAAGTGTTTACCCCGAAGAGGTCACGTAGCACGATCTTTGTCGAGCAGCCGAGGGAGGCTTGACTCAGATCAGATGTGCTGGATTATATGGATCGGTAAGTGATGTGTTCACGAGATCCGAATCGTCGGCTGGTGAGGTTTTCACAGCGACGGATTGCTGACTGGTGATGTGTTCACAGCAGCGGATGCTCGGATTTTGAGCGGTCCTTGAGCCTATTGATTTCCACGCGTTGCAGGGATAAACGTGACTCTAAGCAACAGGATATGGAAATAAGTCCCGTGGTTTTATGGAAAATGATTTTGAGGAAAACGTGAATTTATTGAGATTCAAATTGATTTAATGAAAATGAGTTTTAAGGAACATATGTGGACATGGAATTTAGAAACATGTTGTTTGTGATTACGTACCGGTTTTGAGTACGGGTTTTTGGTCCTTGTGGCCAGGTGATGGTGTTCACATGTTTTGGCCCGAGAGCCGGGATTTACTGTTTTATAACATGAACTGATTTGATGAACATGAGTTTTTATGGACCATGGGAAAACGTATTTAGATTTTATCGGTCCACTAATCATACTTGATTGATTTCACACTATTACTCATGTTTTAAGTTATGCATGCACGTTTCTGAAAACTGAAGGGTAAGAATGTGTTTTGATAAATGTATTTCTAAAGGTTCATTTTCGTCCACTCACAGCTTTTATTGGTTTTAATGCCCTTCAGGTTGGCCACGGATGCGACTGCAGCAGAGACTGGGACATTGCACGCCTCCTCCATCGATCCTTGCGCACTCTAGAAGCCTAGTTTGAGCAGTGACTTTTGGTTATCCCTTGTCTGACACCTCTTGTTGGACGAGAGCAGGGCACATTCCACGGTAATCCCGAGATTGGGATGGGTCTTGTAAGTACTTGGGGAGTCTGAGGTCAGTGATTGAGGATTTCGAGAGATGGTGACTTGTGTTCTAGCAGGTGCCCGGAGTTACACCTCATAAAGGTTGGAATGCGATCATCAAAAGGAGTGATGATTAATACCCGTTTGGATGTGCATAAATGGGGATAACCGACAGGCGAGTGGTCGGTGAGTTGATTTGATTATGGATACGTGGGTTTGATCCGTAGGAGTTGTGGACTGCCTCAGTGTAGTAAGTAAAATGACTTTTGGACAGGTAGTCCGGAGGTGGTATGTTTGAGGATGAAGAATTGTGGTTGGAATCTCGGAATCAGGAGATGTTGAGCTTGAGACGATGAAATATTGTGTTTGGTTCCGAGGTGGTGAGTAGGTTGTGTGGTAGATACTCTGGAGTTGAGTTGGGAGACTCACTGTTAGGATGTCAGGATTTGTGACCCCCCCCCCCCCCCCTCCTCCTCCTCCTTAATCGTAGAAACTTGTAGTTGTGTTCAGGAGTAGAAAGAGTACTGGTTGATGCTGTGTGTAGCGAGTGTTAGGAACTGGTGCTAGATGGGTTATGGTCGTTGTGATAACCTGGTTGAGGACCATTGTAAGTTCCGTTGTAGGATGATGGAAGGAAGCTGCGAATGAGTGATCGATATGAGGTTATTGAAGAGAACCCACAATCTAGACATGTGGTATTGTTGGATCGATGTGATGGTTTGACGAAAAAAGTTGTATGGATGAAGTGGGATCCACTTAAGAGTGCATGGATTAGAAGAGGATTATTTCTGGCTCAGGTTTGAGCTGTTGTGGATCAAAAGGATCGTGTGTGAGACATAAGTTGGATATCCTGACTATCATGGAGGTGTGCAGAACTCGTGTGGTCCATCTCGCATACGTATGGGTTTTGGTTTTGGATCTAGTGCGGGGTCTACTCTATGTGCGTAATGGAGGTGAAATTGGAGTTCACAATGGTTGGGAGACCCAGGAAACCGGGAGACTCGGACGGGACCTGAGTTGAACTTCCCTGGAAGTCTTGTAGTTCATCTTAGTGGTAGGAACAAACTGATAGACTTCAAAGGTGAAGCGTGTTTGGCCTGTCGGCAGATAGTAATCCTGGAAGTACACTGTGAGGATGACGGGTACACTAGGGTACTGATTGGTTGAAGTTTGGGTGTCAGAGAGCGTAGTTGATGCCACTGTGGTTGATTAGTAGACGTACCATAGAATGACGTTGGAAGTACGTGAGGATATATCTTACGAGTTGTGATTGAGGTATTTTACAATATCTTTGTTTCTTTAAAATCCATAGGGTTGTCCTTACGCATGTGTGGTGGTATGCACCGTGGTTTCTGTTAGTGGTAAGTGGTGCATGTCCTCGGAAGGTGTGCGTACTGGTTATTCAGTGATTGGAACCATTCTGATGCCTTGGACGTGCATCGTGATGTTCTAGTAGAGATGTTGGTGATCAACTTAGTGTCGAGGGATGTTGTGGATAGATGGACGATTGGCGCAGTCTCAATATAATGGATTTTGACATATTGATCCAAAGTGATCTGTTGATGAGTGCTGACTTGAGCTGGATGCTCAGAGCCATGAGTGGCTGGTGGGACCCTGATATTGAGGTGTGTGATTACGGTTTGACAAGTATGTGATAGGGTCCGGTTACAAATAGATAGTGTGGAACGTGAATGGTATTCCCACAAGTTGATTGTGTTGATGGTTAATGGAACCATTGGTGAAATGATTGGTTAAATTAAGGGAATATACGAGTATGTCGTGACTCCGGTGGGGTCGGTGTGGATCGCTGACCGAAGTAGTGTGGATCGTGGTATGAATTTTTCTCCATAGAAGTATCGAGACCGGAATATGTCGTCTTGAATTGGTTTGCAAGGTGAGATTTGTGCCTGTTGGCGGCAGACTCGCCTGATGTACTGAGACTTTAGTACGAGGTACGCTCGACTCGGGAAGGAGTCGAAAGTGTTGGAATTGGTAGCAGTGGCGATATGGCGTACCTAGGGTTAGTTGAACCATGAGTGTCGGCTGGCGAGACGTTAGAGGTACCACGAGTACGAATTGGAATATGTTCCCCTGGTAGGGAAGGGAGAATCCACCAAATGGACTAAACCTTGATGGATGGTTCGCTTGGCCGAGTTAGGATGACAGTTTGGGCACTGTCAGGATAAGTCGGGTTGGCAGGCGATGGACGCCGAGTAGGAGACCCAGGTGTGAGATCAATTAGATTTCCCCCAGTTAGTTAAGGAAGTACGAGATGCGGAATTTCCGGGATGAAATTCTTTAAAGGGGGTAGATTGTAACAGCCCGTCCCTGAAATTGGGAATAAATTAGTGGTTAATGACGGATTAGTGAAGTTAATCAGTGATTAGTTGGGTAATTACGGTCGGACGATGTAAAAAGACGATTTTGCCCCTAGAATTGGGCAAAATGTTGACTTTTTGATCGGGTGGTCAAATGGACATTGACCGATGATCGTGACGTAGTTCGGGATGCCACGAATTCATAGACAGGTGGCACGTCCGATTCCAACATTCGAGGACAAAGTTATGACGTTCGGAAGTTCAGGGGTAGTTTGGTAAATTGATCGAAATATGGCAAATGGTTGACTTTTTAGATGACAAGTAAATTTCACGCAATTCGAGGACAGTTAGGAAGGTCTCGAGGCCGTGAGTACAACGACAAGCGGCACACTGTCATCAGAGTTCAGATGGCCCGGGGTTCGGTCACGAGATGCTAGGGGCATTTTGGTCATTTTGACTCAAAGGGCATTTTGGTCATTTTTGCATGGGGATATGTGCCCACTGAGAAGTGGACACTTGGCTGTTATGGGAAATGGTGCCCACAGGGATTTTGACGTGTGGCCTTACCTGGATGGTTGTAGAACCTCCTTGCCGCCTCACTGGTTTGTGTTTAAAACCTGTCGTGCAAGTCGTGCACGGTGTTGAACAAAAAAAAGAGAAATGAAGGAACTCAGCTCTCTAATTTCCTCTCCATTACCGCTATTGTCCCTACACGATGAAAGAAAAAGGAAAAAGGGACTTCAATTAGCACCGTGGTGCTTTGGGGGAGGAAAGCCTTGAGCGGTGGCCCTGAGTTATGGAAAAACAGGGGACCAACTATCTTGTTTTTAGGATGACCCTAAACTCATGTCTTTTTCTCATGATTGGGTATCAAAGTGGTAAAGGAAGTCGAGACAAGCACAGGGGTGTCCACGGAGGAACATAACTGAGACGGTCGGGTGAGTTTTTGTGAATTTCATGTTTGAGTTCACAAATGGTAACCTTTGTTTTAGCTATTCTTGCTCTAATTGGTTAATTATAACGTGTTATGGAGCTCAAAATAAAGCTAGAGGACTTGGAACCAAGACTTAAGGTGGCCAGATCACTAGGAAATTACATAAGGAAGTTATATGATTAGAAATGGTCGCAAACGGAATCAAAACGAATGAAGTCAGAAGGTGAACTGCCCACTCCGGTTCTGACTAAACTGTGAACCGGTTGGACCGCGTTTACCCGAGGAAGAAAATGACTGGTGCCTTGCGTGTGGCATGTGGTTTGATGAAGGTTCCAACATGACTTTTAAAGTATTCGATGTAACGAACATTTTGGCACTGGTTTCGAGTCAATCGGACATCGTCTCAATATGTTTCGGGATGTCCGAAGGTTTTAGGGCTCAGTTAAAAATAGTTAAAAATTCGAGAAATTTACGGGTCTTAAGTCTGATCATTGTGAGGTAGTTATTGACCTTATTATGGGATTTGGACAGGTTCGGAAAAGCCGGTGATAGCGGATTAGCCGGGAACGGCGTAAGCACACGCGTATCGAGGCAGCGACAAAACGGTCTATGAGTGGACTTTTCTTTCTAACTTATGATGCATGCATATATTTTTTTATATGTCTTCTATACGCGATTCTATGATTTGATTTATGATCTTGATGGTTTACTATTTGGCACGATTTTCGAGGTATTTTCGGAATTATGTGTTTTACGAGATTTCGATCGATGTTGTGATTTGACTATGGTTTCGATGATTTGAATTCAGGATTTAAAATATAATTTGATTTCAATGATTTCAAATGGATTTTGGAAAAGTGATTTCGGGCTTGAAGCCCAGGTCATAAAGTGGTTTTAAAGAACGTGATTTTGGGTTTTTGAATCGGATTTCAGAATGACGATTTTGGATTCGATTTTAGAAACTTGAAAGTGGATTTCCGAATTTGGGTTCTGAACGATTGTTCCGGATTCCGGCTTACGGAATGATGGTTTCACACTCGGGTTTGAAAACGGTTATGGATATGAGTTCTGGATTTGGATTCGGGATCCTAATGAGATTGCGAATTCGGATTCGGAAATGGATAAATGGTTTTGGATTGGATTTGCTGGATCTGGTTATTGGGTTTAAAGACCCAGATGTGATTATGATGGGGGCGGGCCCGGATTGGGTTTAAAGACCCGGATTGAGTTTAAATACTCGGGAGTTTAAAGACTCGGATATTGATATTTCCCCCGTAGGCCTATTGAGTTTAAAGACTCGCGAGTTTAAAGACTCGGATAATATGGAGACCTGGATTGAGTTTAAAGACTCAGATAGATGCAGCAGGTTCGATGGATGGAAATGTGGTTTCGAATGTGTTTTGGATTTCATTGAGTTTTGATGATGATGGTTTTAATAATGGTTTTCCGATGTTTTGGGGTATGACCCGAATGACACTGATTTTGATAGTTTTGGGCTGAGGCCCGGGATTTGATAAAAGAAACTGAGTTCTCTTTTTCTTAAATGGTTTAAATGACTTGAATGACTTGAATATAGAATGGTTTTATGACATGGATTTTGATATGCATGCATTAGTTTTTAAACGGATTGTATAAATGTAATTGTGTTTTCTGATAACTGTTTTGAACTTATATTTTATTTTTGTCCACTCACAGCCTTTCGTGTTTTCGATACCCTCCAGGTTGTTCCGGTGCGGGCTGTTGGTCGAGATAGACGGAGACATCACACACGCGATCCACAGTAGATTCTGCGTACACTGGGAAATCCGGAAGCTTTTGGACAGTCGGATCAAGAATCCCTTGTCTGACTTACGTGTCACATGGAGGTTGGACGTTGGTTTAGCCTTCGTGTCATGCGTAAGTTAGACGGGAGCAGGACTTAGCCCTTAATCCCGGGGGATAGGGGGTGGGTCCTGTCACAGCGTCCTCACTGGCACAATTCTGATCGAGGTCCAGCTCTAATACCAAGTTGAAAGGACCCCATCCAAAAAACATGCAGATAGTATACGCTGGCCTTGCTCACTAGTTCATGTCTCTGCCTCTCGAGTCTTGGTATTTGTGCAACGGTCCTGGAGGGTTACAAACCAAGAAAACGTGTGAGTGGACAAAAAGAAATAGTTTTAAAAACATGGAAAACATCCAACTTTTATCCTTTGTTTTCCAAAATCATGCATGCATACGAAAACCCTTCCAAGAATTATTTCACTTCGATTAAAAAAAAACATTTTATATTCTCGAAATATGTGAAAACATCTGTAAGATATTTAACCAGAAATCAATCATTAACCATAACCTGAATAGCCACGAAATACTAACAGATCATACACATATTAGTCAATCACATCATCACACACAAAATCAATAATTAATACCACTGCATTACTGGCAGGCACGTCACTCACTCAGGATTTTGAGCCCAACTCGACGTCCGAGTGATAACCAAACCAGTCAACAAGGATTAGAACATACATCATGCATCACAAAGCATCACATCAACCACATAATACACATATAGTCAACTCAACGTCAGCACAGTACTCATACACAATCCATCACATTCAAACCATCCTCGAAGCACAAGGACAACCTCAATCATCGTATGCACCACATATATCATCATACCAATCATCATATCATAAATGCACTACCGGTAGGCAATATACTCGGGACCTGGAGCCCTGCTCGACGTCCGAGTGACGCTTACTCAGGAACTGGAGCCCTGCTCGACGTCCGAGTGAAGGTGACGCGGGAACTGGAGCCCTGCTCAACGTCTGAGTCATCACAACCATACAAGTCTCACAGAGTACTAGTCTTAGGATTCGGAGCCCCCGACTCGAAGTTTGAGACTAATCAATCAATGAGCATCATCACACATAATCAACTCAAGTTCACATCACAATCTCCTTATTTCTTATTTCAAACCTTACTCAGCCCAAATCTATAATTAAAACCACGGTCCGGAAGCACATACTCAAGACACCGTAAAACGTGCCTTCAAAACTATTTCTGAAAAGCCATCTAGAAACTATATAGAGATCACTAAAATCTATTATCTTCCAATTCAAATTTCATACTAAATCCCAAAACCAAATTCAAATCGGGAATCAAAATGGAATTTAGAAAAACCCTCGAAAAATGTGTAATAAAATATTAACAAAATAATCCTAAAATCATCGAAATTCACATAAAATCGCAATCACTCCAATGTCATCAAAATCACATATAGGCACATTTAAATCATGCAAGTATGCATGCATAATAGTTTAGGGAAAGAAAGTCCACTCACACACCTCCGTATCGCCGAATTCCACTTTGCATGCTTTTCCATAATTTATGGGAATCTCAAAACCTGTCATAAATCACATCTAAAGGTCATTAACCATTCCAAATATCCTCTATTTTAATCCCATAATTTTTTGGGATTTTAAATGGTTTTAAAACGAACCCTAAACTTTCGAACACTCAAAACTACTCTGAAACGGTGTCTGATCGACTCGAAACTTGCGCCATTAGATTCATAACATTGAAAACATTAAAACTATGTTGACCATACCTCGGTAATCTCACCCACGCGCCTGCACAGTAAAATACTATTCATCTATAATTTTCGCCCGTTTTGCTGGTTTTCCGAGTCGCCAGACCCGGCGACCTAACTCGGGTTGATTTCATTCGTTTTTAGTCCTTTTCCAAATGTTCTTCGACAATTCTACCCTAAATGAACTCAAGACAAGATCTATACAATCAAAACCATGAAACCTACCTCAGAATCTGCTCGACCCATTGAAGATTTACATCCAAGGTCCATCCATGATGTCCAAGCGATCCCAGGGTCCAAACTCACGGGTGAGTAGTCAGTTTCGGTCGTAAGGACTCCAAGAGAACGACTCTGACCTTGTTTCCAAGATTCTTAGCTGAAAACTGGATCACTAGTTCCAAACCCGAAAACCCCTCACGGGTTCAATTCGATTTCTCCCCTTCTCATGCCACAATCAACCCTCTACTTTTTCTAGATTCTCTTCTCCCTGGTCTTACTCTGTTCTCTCCCTTCCTCTTGTCTTCTCCCCTAATTTCTTCCAAGAACACCTAGTTTTCACACGAAGATCACCAATTATACCCTCTACTTTTTCTAAGCACCGTCACCTTATGTCCCCTACAATTGGTGATCTTCGTGTGAAGGCTGGGTTGTGGATAATAGACATGTATTACGATACTGGAGACTCCTATGTGTGAACTACACATCTAGTGGTAATCTACCAACAATCTCAATCAGATAGTGTTTGGAAATATGAGAAACACAGTCAAGCAATGAGGCAACCCTTGAAACATATTCACATATGCACACACACATCTCTAGAAGCTAATGCAAGTAGGAGAAAATCCATAATATTAAACACATATTAACACCTATGCAATCATGTACGAGGGTATAATTGTCACTTCTAAATGTCTTAACTAATAATAGCAGTCACACTTAAAATAAAATAACAACATGATAGCATGCAAACTAGCTAACTCTACCATCATGACCCAGCATTAAAGTTTACCACTCATAGTCAAAAAATAAAACTTGAGATTAAAGTATAACTAGTCATGCATTCAATGATATAACATAGAAAATGTGCAAGTAAAGTTAATGATAAAACAAACTTTGAGAAAGAGGTCGACTCATAATTGGTTGGGGCGACAAAATCACTAGACCCCTAAGCTGTAATGACTAGGATAGTCGAAGAAAATAAAATTTGGAAAATTGGGAAAAATGACGATATTGCCCTTGTTAAGTCAAATAGTTAACTTTTTTATATGGAAAATTCTTGTGTATTTCGAGAGTACCACTACGTAGATCTCGGACTCTTAGGTTCGTAAGGAAGTGACATACCCAAATCGGAGAACGTATGAGGTCATTTTGGGTCAAAACCCTTAAGGGTATTTTGGTAATTTATGCTTGAAGGGCATTTTGGTCACTTTGTAACAAGGACCTATTGAATGCTTCCATGTGGCAAGACCTAGAAAGGTCTGATATTTTCTTCCTTCCACCGGCCTAGCTCTATTTATAGGCATGTGTGTGTGTGTGTGTGTGTGTGTGTGTGTGTGTGTGTGTGTGTGTGTGTGTGTGTGTGTGTGTGTGTGTGTGTGTGTGTGTGTGTGTGTGTGCGCTAGTTAATGATCTTCGGTGGCCATGGGTTGAACACCATGAATGGTGTTGGCCGAGAGTGAGGAAGCAGGGAGATGGGTGAGGGAAGGCTTGAAAATGAAAAGAAAAAATAGGAAAAGGAAGCTAGAAAAGGGAGGAACATCGTGGTGGTGCTACAAGAGTGAGACAACCTCAGGAACATTAGGCCTGAAACTAACATGTGGGGCGTGAAAAGCTTGGATTCAAGGTTGCAGTTTAAGGTAGGAAAGGTTTCGAGAATTACAGAAATATGTGCAAGTCGGTGTCAGAGTGTGCAGACCGAGTGTGAGTGGAAAATTTCCTTTTAAAACTTATTATGCATTCATATTTAATTGTTTTAAATACTTTTCTATGTGACCTTGATGATATTTGGTTGATCGAGATTTAAATGAATTTCGATGATTTTATGGATTATTTTATTACACATTTTACGAGGCTTTTCTCGAGAATTACGTTTCCGAATTTCGTTTAGATTGTGGAATTGAGTTAGTATGGTTTTGTGATATGAGAAATGAAGGTGTTGGATTGTCCATGATTTTCATATGATTTATGGATGGTTTTTCAAAAGTTATTTAAATGACACGTTTTTCTAGGCTTGTGATTAAGTTGTGTTTTGGGTTTAGACCCGTGGTTTTGAATCATACTTTTGGTTGGAAATGTTTCATGTGCATTATTAAATATGTTTCTTGAAAATGGTAATTTTTGGAAGATTTTACGAAAATTGATTAACACACGTTTTACGATAAACTCGTTTATGTTGGGTTATGGAATTTGGATTTGGATCTAAAATTGATATGAATTATAAGAGTATGTTTGAGATATAATATAAGGTGTTGTGGAAGCCCTCCTCGTGATGCTGGTTGGTTGGCCAATTTCAGACGTTGAGGTAAAGTTTCTTTTCCTAAGATTGATATTGTGTATATTAGTCTTAAACGTCGAGGTAAAACTCATTTTCTTGAGTCTAGGGACGACTTGCAGACGTCGAAGTAAAACTCATTTTCTTGGGTCGGTCCCCACTCGAACGTCGAGGTAAAACTCATTTTCTCGAGTGCTCAACCTACCGATAGTGCATATGTGATACGAACTATGATGATGTGATTTGCAGGCATCGAGAATGAGTTGACTATGTGCTGTTATGGTGTGATTCTTTTATACAAATCATGATTTCCTTTTTTTTTTTATATTACTGGGTAGTCTACTAATTGCACGTATTTCGAGATTTCACGACTATTATCTGTTTTGTTGGGATTTATGAATTTCTCTTATGCATGCATAGTTTTTTTAAAATAGAGGGTAGTCACTTGTGCTTTTCGAATATGTTTTCGAAACTATGTTGTGCTTTAAAATATTTATTTTTAGTTCCACTCACACGGTTCTATTGGTTTTGAAACCCTTCACGGCCATTGCACGTGAATCAAGGCTGCTCGAGAGGCAGGAGACATGAGTTAGCGAGGTGTACGTGTATCCCTTGTCTGACAAGATTCGAGGGTAAATTTGGTATCTTGATTACTTGTTAGACAAGAGTAGAGCCCGGGTGTAGTTCACAAAGTGTTTTTCCGGGTCGGGTCATGCCATAAGCTCTAAGCTTATCCAAATTCGAAATAAAGAAACCACAAGACTACTAACAATTCTCAAGATTAAACACTAAAGCAAACCCCTCATGGGTTGTCCAAAACAGGACTAAAACAATTCACGCTCCTACTCACTGTGTAGCAAAATATTCACACTATCTGGTAGAATATTTCGTTATAACCTAACAGAATGTTCTGATGAAATTGAAATATTCCATCCACTTTAATTAATGACGTTAAGGGTTTGTTATGATTCCATTAGAATGTAATGAAATATGCTACTTCGTTAGAAAATTATGTCAGCCATTCATAGCATTAGTTGACTGCACTGTTTACTAGGATGGTGATTGTGCTACCATGTGGCTCCACGTGGCTGCTAGATGGTTGCCACATAAGCCGCTACATAGTCACAAATGGCCAGACTTCTCATTAGAGAAAACAATGGGTCTGTAGTTGTCACCACCGTCGACGGTAGTCAGATTATAGAAAATTGCTGGGAAAAAAAAAAAAAAAAAAGGCTCCGATTTCAACACTATGACCACTATTAGATTTGAAATTCACATAGAGTCGTGAAATTTACCTCTTGAAGTTTGAAACAAACTAGGCGCCTTGACAATTAGACTAAAAAGAGGTCGATTCTGGATCTTCTGATGACATCGTGGTCCTCATGGCTTGTGGCCTAACTTTGGGGTCATAGTGGAGACACGATCAAAAAACCCAAGCTCACTAATGAAATTAGGCCCAACCAAAGCTTGCATGGGTGTTCTGGTCAAAACAAATTTCCGAATTTGTACAACTAAAAAATTTATATCATCAAAATTGTGAAGAATTACAAGCCAAACCAATAAATCTCAAAACAACCAAAACCTAACAGCTAACACCAAACCTTAAATAGAGTAACTCCATAAAAGAAACAAGTACGGATGTCAAACCAATCACATCAAGTCTAGAAGAACTTATAAACAATACAAGAAATAGGAGCTTGCTATTACATTGGGCAAGAGCCGCAAGATACACATTCCTCAGGAAAAACTTTAGGTGACGAAGACTCCTTGAGCAAAATCCACGGGCAACCTTCTTCGACAATAAACGTTATCAGAACAATACCGTTCGGAACTGCTAAATAAATTTGTTTAGGGCAAAGTTGTGGCCAAAATGTTCAGTTTTGCCAGACAATCTTTAGATTTTCCAGGGAAAGTTTTGAATTTAAAAAAAAAATTAATAATATACAATTAAAAATAGGAATAAAATTAACAATAAATATATAAAGGAAAATACAATCAAAATCAAATGAAGAAAATATAATTAAAAAAAGTATTATTAGACATGTTTAAAATATCAAAAAATCGCATCCTATCTAGCTCGATGAATGGTCGAGGCAGGACCAGGAGATGGTCGGCCTGCTGCTGAGCCTACTACGGAGCTGTATCCAGGAGTTGTAGAGGAATTGGCAACCTCGTGCAAATCATAACTTGAATCAAGACTTCCAAGATTGATTGGAGGTTCTTATGGTGCTCTGCATTTCCGTAAAGTAATGGCTCTGCTCGAGATTGTTTTTATTATTTTAATTTCTATTTTTTTTTTCATTTTCTTCCTAAATAGGGATGTCATTTTTATTGTAAAATCTCCCCTTCTCCTTTGTTCTCTCTCTTTTACATTTAGTTTTTTAGGCATTTTTCCATAGACTTTTTCTTTTTAGATTTTCTTTGTAGACTCTTCTTTTTAACTTCTTTGATTTTTCTTTTAGACACAATTTTATGCTTTCCTTACGAAAAACCTAACCCAAGTAATTTCCGAGACAATTTTAGAGTTTAAATCTGAAATCCCTCGTGTTTATTCCTCCATCTTCACAAGATTTTGTCCGCTGTCAGGGATTCTTGTGAAAAACATTCATTTGTTTCCATCCACCTAGTAATAAAAAACTGTTCTTGAATTCTGAAAGCGTAACTTTGTTTTCACTACTTAAACTCTTGTTGTTGTTTATTAGTTTTACTTATAATTCAATATATGTGGGGTATTTTCTTTATAACATTTGTAAATATTAAATACAATCTCTATGTGTTTTACTTCATGAAATTTAGTTATTTCATATGTTTTAGTGCTTAAACTTCAATTCAACGCTAAGTATCGGCTGCTGTCGGTGCACTTAGAAGAAGATTGAAGAGATTTAATGTTGACTGCTGTCGGCGCATTCAGTAAAAAACGTAAGGTGAACCATATTGTAAGTGTCTATCGATGTCGGTGCATTTATAATATTGAAAAATGTATTTAGGTGATTGAAATAATTGAGCTAAGATTTCGTGATTAGTTCAATATGCACAAAATGTTAGTGTGTTGGTAAAAATTTTATTTAAAGAAAGTTTTTTATACAAAAGTTAAAGTATGAATAGTTTAAATAATGTGATTATTAATTCGGATTTACTTAGGCAGTTTTGCCTATGAAACTAATTTATGGTTTGTAAATTCTAGTTAGTATGAGCATTCACATTTCAATTTTTAGTTTGTTAAAATGTAGTTTCAGCTACACCTTTTTCCAAAACCCCCCCAAATCATGTTATTTTTTAATTCTTTAATTTTTTTTTTATTTTTTTTTAATTCATTTATTATTTTATTCTTTGATTATTTATTATTTTTTTCACTAACCATTATTACATTTACACAAAAAAAAAAAGAGTTTAAATTGAATATACTTGAATTAAGTGTTGAGTGTTACTTTATATTTACTTTAAATGCGTAGTTTTAGTCACGTCACCCATTATTTAATGTTCCCTAATTTTCCCGGTTAACAACGATTCATATTGGTATTCATATTTACCAATACTACATCTACAAAAAAAAAATTTAAATTGAATATACTTAAATTAAGTATTGAGTGTTATTTTGTGTTTATTAAATGAGTAGTTTTAGCCACGTCACCCATCTTGTCCTTTGATGTGACCCCCTATAAACTCCTTGCAACAGCCCAATCGCTTCACCCAGTTCCAATTTTCATACCATAATACATGTAACCCAATTACCAATACAAATAAACACTAAAAAATTAATATATATATATATATATATATATATATATTATCTTACCCACAAACTTCCTTGTTGAATCGACGTGTAGCCAGGGATGAAAATGTCGCCAATATCGGCGAAATATCGACCGAAATTTCGTTAAAATTGGCCGGCGGCACATACGGCAGGGGGGGGGAATTTCGCGAAATTTCGACATTTCGTTTTGTTTTAAACTCACAAATCTCATTATTTGATGAAAACGATTGAGATAGGACCAAAGTTCATAAAAATCGGACGTAAAACAAGTGATTTCCAGTCGGGTCATGCCGCCGGGTCGCAAAGACCCGGATCGCAGACCCGCGGGAGGAAGGGGATGACTGTTAAGAGTTGCGTTGTTATCCTTTATATATTATACGGTGACTATGATGTCATTTAAATTTGGTCAGCTGAGTTGGTGTGGGTTTTGCCCTCAGGAGGTGAGGTCCTAGGTTCGACCCCCTCCAAAGCAATTGCTGTTTTTCTTTTTCATTTTTCGTTTTTTCCCTTCTTTTTTTTTCGTTTTTTTCCAATTTTTTAACTTTCTTTGTCATTTTTTTTTCAATTTTAAATATATCAATTCTTTTCAATTTTTGAACAAAGATTAACTCTATTTTTTCATCATTTTTTTTTCAATTTTAAATATATTTACTCATTTTATAATTTTTCTTCCATTGAAATTTTTTTATACTTATTGTTATATTTTTAATTATATTAACATTCAATTATAATAATTCACTTCAACTTATGTTTATGTTTAAATTTTATATTATTAGTCATCATCAGAATCTTATTGTATCATATAATTAATCATATAATTATTATATCAAAGTCATTTTATAGTTTTTATTAGTCCTATATAACTATCATTGGGTACTTAAGTTTTTCCCAAAGTTTCATTCCAAATTTCCAATTTTTAGACCGAATTTCCGTCATTTTTGTTGATCGTAAACGATATCGATATCGATATCGATATTTAGGGCGAGATATCCGTAAATTCGGCGAGCGATATATCCGTCGATATCGATATTTTCATCCTTGCGTGTAGCCTTCCTCTTCTTCTCTAGCAGCCAAACTCACTCCCCCCCTTTTTCACACCCAAACAAAAGTTAGGGTTATAATTTCCCTTTCTACAACCACTTTTCTTTAAAAAAAAAAAAACAAATCCTCAACCAATTAAATGGGATTAATTTCAATTAAATGAGATTAATTTCAATTAAATGAAATTAATTCCCAGGGATAAAATCTTTAATTCCTCATAGATTTGAGTAAGAAAAAAATACCGATATCAATCTTTATGATATATATCTTGAGACAAAAAATACTGGAAAACTCGGTAACAGAATTCCAAAAAAAAAATGTACATCTCTTAGGATTCCCTGAATTCCGAAGCGATGTAGGGGTATTTGTGGAACCCAAAACCACCCGGAAATTGTGGAGCTACCACGTGGCCCATAATTCCCAAAATTTCCAAATTGCCTGTAAGACCCGTGTTTTAGAGGGAACGGTGAACGATCCTACATTCCTGCGAGAGGGGAATGGTCTGGGAAGGGAATGGTGGTATGCCTTAAAGGTGTAGACACGCACCTATCTAGCACGAGACCTTTTGGGAGCTCAGTGGCTTTGAGTTCGGCTGGAACTCCAAAGTTAAGCGAGTTGAGGCTGATGCAATTCCATGATGAGTGACCCCCTGAGAAGTTGCACCGTGACCTCCCGAAAACAAAACCGTGAAGGCAAGGTCAAGGAGACCCAAAGCGGACAATATCGTGCTATATGAGTTGGGTCCTGACCGAGGAGGGTCGGGTCCTGACATTGCCCCTGGTAATGACATTAACGGCTCACAGACATCTCACATTAAATAATATATTTTCAGTTAAATATATTATTTAATAGGGTTAAAATCACAATAATATATATTAATATTTTCCTTGAGAATTAATTGTCATTATTCTTAATAATAAACAATTAATATTAGTATTAAATTATTATAATTATCATCATAATGAGTAATTATTGTAATTATTAAATAATATATTATTTATTAATTACAAAATCAACTGACCAATCAGAACGCTCTGAGACTCTCAAAACTTCCCTATAAATAGGGGAGCTCGTTTCACTTTCAAGGTAACTCGTTTCTTGGCTTCGAAGTATTTTCTATTCCTCACTCAAAACTAACTTAAGTATCAGAGCGTTATTGGTTGAACAATCTATCAAGGTTTCAACCGTAACTTCGATTGTCTCTTATTTGTTGTTTGTAGGAATTATGAAGATTTTTTGCTGCAAGTAGGATTTCTGCTTCAACACATCTTTTCTACTTCCTTCAATCTGCCTCTTTACTTGTAATCACTTTATTCAAGTAAGAGATCAAATAAAATCTTCATTCCATACATTTCAGTACTTATTCAAATTGCATAGCATCTTTTTGCATAATATATTTATCATTTATATTTCATCGTGAAGTAAATATTTCAATTATAAAATTAAACCTATATTTGCTTCTTGCTCCCCTTATGGTATCACATCTGTAAGTGTTGGATCTCATTTATTTCCACTAACTCTTCAGATTCATTTATTTATCTATTCATCCATCCAAGTGGCTAGTTATTTCAATTATTGTTCTAGATACTCTTCTTGTTTTATTCACTATCTATTACTTGTTCATCTTTTCTTCTGGTGTATAACTCCAAGCCAAACAGTAAGACCCCATCCAAACAATAAGCCCGACGGGGGCGTGAGGGGAGAGGCATCAGCGAATTAGATTTACCCTAAGAGTCAAGCGAATTTGGTTTTGAACAGTTGGTCAATGGTTAAAATTCTAAAACTATTACTTAGATAATACCCTACATAATTGGCCTTAGTACAATACCCTACATAATTAATGAAGAACATTGTGAATACCAGTCTGATGAAAATATTCAATTACATTATTGGAATATTCCTAGAGTCGCTAGTAAAAATATTTACTTCCAATTAATCCTTCTTGGAAGCAGTTTAGGTTTGCCCCTGTTTTCATTAGCATGTTGGTGATTAATTAATTCCAAATCTTTGACTTGAATGGTTAATTTAGAGTACCATTTCCTGATTTTTAAGCTGTTGATGCAAAGGAGAGAAGCTTCATGATTTTGACCTGCATCTTTAGTAACTGGTTGAATTGGAAGGGTTGATTTTAGTATGTCAACATCTTGCGTTATTTATTTACTTTTTTCATTTTAAAATTTTTATTTCAGCTTTTAGATTATTTATTTCCATTTGAAGATCTTGAAGTGCGACTGTTCTCTTAATTTTGTTGAATTTTTCAAGAATTTTACTAAGGTGTTAGTTTTTGGTGTTGTTGAACTGCTGGGATTATTAAGGAGGTATTTTAATTTACATAGATACTGAGTTTTGACTTCCGGATCATTTATTTGATTAATTAATTTAATTAGAAGTTGTTCGATCTTATTCTTGTACTAAGAACATTAGTTGTGGGACTATGTAGGACATTGATATTATTCTCGATCATTTTGGTGAGTAACGTACACGTGCATGAAGGGATGTGGGAAGAATATTTTGTATCGAATAATGATTCAAGTTTAATTATTTTGCTTGATCTAGTTCTTAATAAACAATCTGGCCATCTTCCCCCAGGGTAAGTTGGTTTTTCAAGTTGAACAAACAATTGAAACTTTATGAGAAATATATAAGAATGTGAAGGTTTAAAAGTCTCATATTGGAAAGTTGTATAACCTTATAATGACTTATAAGGAATTGTGTCCCTCCATCCATTGCCAATTGGTTTTGTGGTAGAACCTCAACTTCCTTGATGGCCGATATCAGAGCGGATTATTCCACGTGTAAGGATTAATCTCCACACGTGCTCCATGTCACCCAATATGAGTTGTACATATGTTAAGCTCGAAAATCCGCTGCACATGAAGGGGAATATGAGAATGTAAAGGTACAAAAGTCTCACATTGAAAATTTCCACAACCTTGTAAGGACTTCTAAGGAGTTGGGTTGCTCCTCACATTGCCAATTGGTTTTGGAGTTGAATCTTAACTTACTTCATGGTGTCAAAATGAATTATCCCACATATAAAGCTTAATTGCCACATGTGATTCACATCATCCAATCTGAGTTGTATGTATTAGGCTTGAAAATTCATTACACGTGAAATGACGTGTGAGAATGTAAAGGTGTGAAAATCCCACATTGGAAAGTTGCACAACCTTACAAGGGCTAATAAGGAATTGGGTCACTCACCATATTGCCATTGATTTTTGGAGTGAAACCTCTTCCGACATGGCTAGTATCATAGCAACTTATCTCATGTGAGGCTTAATCGCCTCACGTGCTCCATGTCCTTAATATACGTTGTCTATATTATGCTTGAAAATTGGTCATACGTGAGGGTGCGTGAAGCACCAATATGTGTTGTCCACTTATTAATTGTTATACGTTCTCCACGTTCTCCAATATGTGTTGTCCACATGTTAGGCTTGAAAATTGCTCTCACGTGAATGAGTGTGGAGTTAGCACCCAATATGTGTTGTCTACTTGTTAAACTTGAAAAATCACCACATGTGAGAGAGCGTGTGAGAATGTGATGGTACAAAAGTTTCATATTAGAAAGTTATACAATCTTACAAGAACTTGTAAGGGGTTTAGCCTTTTCTGCTATTGCCAATTAATTTTAGGTTGTACCCTCAATTTAATTCCTTCAAAATCCAGAAAGACATTATATTATTGATGGAACTGAACGAGAAGTACAGTACATGCGTGGTTCCCCAAGGAGAGGAAACCGGGCGTATATTTTATTTCATACATTATATATATTGCATACTATATATGTCTATAGGATCGATCGCTTCCAGTTCCTGTGTGATTGTCTCATGGCGAACCTGTCTGGGACTGGGCTCGAGATATGGGTGAAGGTGTAGCACAACATTTGCAGCAAGAGCCTTTTGGTGCAGGTGCGCAGCATACACAAGCAGGGCATATAATCTTTGCCTCTGGTAATCGAAATCACACAAACAATTGTTATTAATTATTAATTTGTTCATATATATATATATTACAGAAATGGATATATATATATATATATATATGTGGATGTGAATTAAGTAATTACCTAGAAAGCTGGAGGTAGATCGAGCTGCCTCGGAGGTTAAAAGTGGAGACATTACCATGGCAAATATGAGGAGGGTCACCAGAGCAGACCTCATTGAGCTACCTGCCATTGCTTCTCTTATTATGGTTCAGAAAATGTAACAAGTTTGATGTGTAGATGACGATGGTAATTGAGATATGGTGAGGGATATATTTATAGCCTTTTGGCAAGTTGTTTGAGAGTGATGGGGTTGCATTGATTTTTCTGGCTGAGATTGGACTATTAATGCATATATACAACTTGTGTCCTTCGTCAGCTTTAGAGCAGCCACATTGTTAGACCGTAGAGTAAACCATATATGAGAAGTTGCGTCAGCTCGCGTTTAAGTTTGACAATCAAATCCAAAATATTTACATCCATCTGCATCCATTTTAGGGTGGATATATATATATATGCATTTTTCTTATCATTGATTATTATCAAATTGTTCAAAATGTACTTAACTGTGATCATTAGAAACATTAAAAGATTAAGTAATTTAAAAATCCTTTGGTATGTAGTTCATATGCATTACAAGATATAATTGACGATTTTGATAATAGTTAAGGTGTTTGTGACGATATAAGAATGACTAACTCATCACCAATTTGTTCTGATTTTTTACAGAGATGATCTCCATATAATGTTTTTTATTTAAGAAATTAATGTTTTTAATTAATTACTATATTTAACTAAGGAATCGTCATTAATCAATTATTGGGCAACGAGTATATGTTGACTCAAGTATTGCTCTAATTAGATATCAAAATTCATAAATAAAAAGTACGTACGTCTTCATTATTTTGAAATTTGAACTTGATATTTCTCATGTAATTACAAGAGGAAGAAAAATAACACTATATTAATAGTAATGTTACTAGCAGCTCACGTACGTGTTAACTTTTTGGTTCTCATAGGAGGTTCAACAAAGTTTTCATAGGAAAAACGGTTGTCTTATAAAAAAAAATAGTCCTCGTAAGGAGGTGATGAATAAAATTATATTTCTCACAAGTATACGAATTATGTGATAGTATATTAAGAAAATATATCCGAGTGTCATACCCACAACGACTGATAAAGTTTATCAAATAAATCTAATAATGCAATGTTCTAAAGAAAACTAAAATTGGAAGAAAAAAAAAATTGCTAAGATGAAAAATAAAAGATCAACAAAGAGTTTTTCTTTTCTTTGAACGAGTAATTTAATTTTCAATTAAATGAAAGATCGCTTTTTATGATTTATTTTTGTAAAAATATAAATGAAAAAAATACTAGATATCCGATTTCACCATAATAATCCAATTATATGCAGCTAATTAACTTAGTGAAAAAGATTCAATTTAATTTCTAAGATTCGTTTTGTTTGTATTATGATTATCCGTTAGTTGTAACCAAGCATTCTTAATCATCAACTTAACCATGATGTCTAGTCTAAGTCAAGAATAAAAAACCCATTAAGTACAAGAAGAACATACAGAATCAAAGCGTATATTAGCATGGTGTCTGCATCAACAACAATTATTCATTCAATAGAAGCTATCTCAACACTAAGTATATGTTGTCTACTATAAACTTGTCTCCGAAAATTAATAAATTCGTATCAAAGATGACCAATCCAAAAATTAAACATAAAGATAGAATAAAGCTCAAATAATGAAACTAGAAATATTGAATTGATAAAAGAAAGTGAACTAAGGCATAGAATTTCATGTCGAGTTACATCAGATTCTTAGCAAGGAATTGAGTTACACATAATCACCATCTCAACAAACATTATAGTTATGAAAATCATAATTACAAAGTTCGAACGAGAGATAGAAAAAATCCTTAGAGACTCCCTTTGGTGTCAAACTTGCTCCTTCGATTGATTATCAATGAAAATGGAGGCTATGAGAACTTTTGATCAAGGTGGGTGCTAGGATATTTCTTCATTTTTTTTCTCGCCTTGGAACTCCGTTTTTAAGCTGCATTTTTATAACCATCCACACTCTTCATTTGCGCCTTTCTAAAGTTCCATCACATTGAAGAGTCCTTAATTTGACACGACCCATCCCAATCCCCCCGAGATTAAAGAGGGATATGCCATGCTCCCGTCTGACAGTGTCAGACAAGGGATAACCTAAAACCTCAGCCCGTTCGGGGCTTCCAGAATGCGTCAGGATCAGTGGAGGGGAGTGATGTCTCGGTCTTTGCTACAGCCCACATCCGCGATCAACCTGAAGGGCATTAAAACCATTGAAAGCTGTGAGTGGACGAAATAAATAATTTAATTAAAACTCATTTCATCAAAGACATTTATGAACTTCACTAAAAAGCATGCATGCATTCAAAAACTAGTAATCAAACCATTAACTTTATTAAATCATTAGGGCCTTAGCCCAACTTCATAAACCCAAATCCATGTGGGTCACAGCCCAAAACCAAGTATATGGGAACTCAACCCAAAACCAATCATGCGGGAACTCAGTCCAAAACAAAACATATGAAAACTTAGCCCAAAATCAATCATGTGGTAACTCAGCCCAAAACCAAGTATATTAGAACTCAGCCCAAAACCAATCATTGGCATCCCTGTTACCTGACATCTCAGATGTCATAATCAATATCGTCACGGTTCCAAAGCTACGCGTGCTACTCCAGGGTCTCAATCCCGAGTCTCCCCAAGGTCTACCCAGGTCAATGACCCGCATATCAATGACCCTCCTTAGGGGGGAGGTTTTAACCTCTAGCAATCATGCTCCTGAGTCACTATACGGACCGGTCGCTCCGTATAATGACCCCTCGCAGACAATGCTCCGTGACTACTCCAAGATACTAGGGGATGCCTGGAGGAGACAACCAACCACGAGGATGGTATATGGAAAGCCATTTCATAATTCATCTCAAAACTATTCAAAGGGCTATGCCTGGGATTTCCATAAAACCATCGTAAATCCGTAAATCCAATTCCTCCAAATAAATTTCATTTTAGGGTCTCCGAACTTGAAATCACATTTTATAATCCACTATGGGACTCATGCCCGTTATCATAAACCAATTGGGCCTCAAGCCCGATATCATAACCAACTGGGCCTCAAGCCCGATCATGTAAACCAAATAGGCATCCGACCTGATATCTCATTAAATCATATGGACTTCAAGTCTAATAGTTTCCAAATCAAATGGGTCTCATGCCCGATTCCATATTTCTAAATCGAAAACCATTCCATTAAACCATCATAGAAAGACCAGCACGTATAAGCACAGTATAAAACCATAAATATCGAAATACGTACAAATACGTAAATCATCAATCCCACAATCAAATCCATAATAAATCACATATTCAAAACATATAAAACAGTTATGCATGTATCAATTTAGAAATCAATATCCACTCACAGACCGTCCTAAACTGTTACCTCGATACGCATGTCATAAGCCTTCCCTGCTAAATCATCATCTCCGGAACCTCTGGACCTGTCCAAACCATACCTGACGGTTACTATCTACTTCAAATAGGCTAACATTGAATCCTCCAATTTTTCGGGATTTTTAAACGTATTTAAAATAAACCCTAAACCTTTGGACACTCAAAACTACCCCAAAACGGTGCCCAATCGACTCGAAACTTGTGCCAATCGTAAGGATGAAAACACATGTTGTTCGTGCCTCGAAATACGGGTCCACACGCCCTCACGAACCGTCCAAAGGCCCTGCGCGTGAAACCCACGCGCCGAAACAGGGTCATCTTCAACCTCGTATAAACCGGGTTTTTCCTGGTTTTTCGGTTCGACTGAACCGACGAATAGACCCAACCGATTCTCCCAACTCCGGCCACCATTCTCGATGGGGTTTCTTCTTACACCTTCGTCTGGACCTAACTTGAAGCTCTATGGATTTAATAACACAAAACAAGATCTAGATTCATACCTTCAACGTCAAACCCATAGCACAATTTTCCTCCTCATTTTCCAGCCACCATAGACCACCACCAGCCACGATTTCAATCCTTATCAGTTCCTAGGATCACCAGAAACCATTCTCAATCATTAGAACCAGTCAACAACCCTTAAAAACCAACCTTCGAATTTGAACCAAAACTTACTGTTTCGGGTTCTCTGGCCACCGTCCATGACGGTCGACGCCGTTAGCTCCTTCATCATCTCACATCACTCTCTTTTTTCCCTTCACACACCCAACACAGAGGATGAGGTTTGGGGAAGGTGGGTTTGAGTTTTGGGGTGGGTTGTACGTGGGTTTTGGGTTTGGTTTGAATGGAACAGATGAGGATGGATGATGCATGAATGTGGGGTGATAAGCAATGGATGAGTGACACTTGTCACTCATCCATTGGTCCTGTTCAAAATATCTAGGCCCACATGAGGACAAATGTCAACTCGTCTCGTAAAACGTGCAATATTACCTCGGAACTTCCGTGAATCGTAACTTTCCCGTCGAACGTCCGATTTCGACGTGCCGCCTATCTACGGACTCGTATCGACTCGATCTATGTAATGGTCCTAGGTCCATGGGCATCGGACCTCCCTGGTCAAAAGTTAACTTTTTTCCCTCGTCTAGAAGCAAAGTTGTAATTTCGCCCTAAATGTCAAATAACCCTCGATTAATCCCCAATTAGCCCTGCTAATCCATAATTAATTCTTAATTAATCCTAAGAATTTGGGACAGGTCGTTACATAATTACTGTTGGAAGTTACTTTCTTTAGGCTTTCAATTGTCCCCTCAATCAATTAGAGCTTCCAAGACTTGTAAGTTATGACGCCACATTATCAAAAACTGAGAAGAAATGTTTGGCTGGTCCTCTAATACAGAAATTGAGATAACGTCTTCTACATAAACTATAACCACAAACCATAAAATTCTCCAGAAACTATACTTCTATAGCTTTCCAAGAATACAAGGCACATCACTCAGTTCATCCCGAGGAATTTATGGACACCAAAAGAGTATGGATGTTTTGCATAATATTTTTCAACTTCAGCAGTTCTTTTAGCTTCCTTATCATTAAATTAACTTCAAAGACATCACTAAGATTAACACAAATTAAAATCCTAAAAAAACTAATTTCACTAGAAAACCTAACATAAAACCTAGCTAAAAATAACACTAAATACATATAAACATGGCGTTATAAGGAGGTATGCCTTTGGTAGGGGTTTTTATGGTTTTGGAAGTAGCGATCATCACCAGAGTTTCAGGATGTAGTGGGAGTGAGGTTTGGCTTCCGTTTGTTCTTTGTGAGAGTGAGTGTTAAACAGCTTTCCCCTAAACACGAGTGTTAGTGAGGTGCAAGTGCAAGAGAAGAGGGTAAGTTATGGTCTAGCTGCTTTCATGGTGATGCGAGTGTGTATCACGACGTCCAAGTTTTGTGTCTGGGGTACATTACATATGGAGGAATTGGTGAACTCCTGGGGCGTAATCTAAGTCTCTCGGAGAAAGAAATGATTGGTGTGATGCGTAGTAAAAATGATACATAACGCATGTTGGTTAGAGCGAAATTTAATCTGGTGGTTGATATCTTTACTAAAAGACCATTGAATTGGAATGATTTTGTCTCTGTTTTCATTGTACTCTGGTGTGGATCACCTAGTGTTTCTATTTGGGAAATTGGGGACAAGCATTTCCTAGTTAGGTTTAGGGCTTTGTATGATAAGACTCGTATTCTGGGATGGAGTCATGGTTGTTCAAGGAGGCCCTTGTGCTAATGAACTAAATTCCTACTTGGCAAAGATTTCACTCTTTGTGTTTATCTTTGGCTATTTTTGGGGTCCAAATCTATGGTGTCCCACTGCTCAATATCTCAGTGGTTGTAGCTAGGAGGATTCGGGGATGGATTGGAGAGGTACTATGGATTGATCAGTCTAAAAGGGATGAATGTATTGGTCAATTCATTAGACTCTAGGTCTGCTTGGATGTGAGTGAGCCTTTTATGAGAAAGACCTATGTAGATTTCCCAGATAATTGGCAATGGGGGGAGTAGTACAAGATCTTATAAGGCACAAAATGTAGTTGTGTTTTTCTGATGTGGGACATTTTCCTCACATCTCAATACGCCCCTTCACGTGTAGTGGATTTTCCTACTTATCACGTGATGATTTGAATGGGTACGTGTGACACGTGTGGCGGTTAGGCCTCCATGTGGGGTAACCCTGCTTTGATACCATGTAAGAAGTTGAGGTTCCACCCTAAAACCAATTGGCAATGGGGGGAGTAGCCCAAGATCTTATAAGGCACAAATTGTTGTTGTGCTTTTCCGATGTTGGAAATTTTCCTCACATCTCAATACTCCCTAGGATAGTAACATACATGACATGTTTCTGGGTTCTGTTGCTTTTAATCTTGCTCACATTTTAGAGAAAGCCAGCCGAGGATAGAGAGGGCTTAAACGAAAAGTAGGACATGTTGTGGTTGACATAGGAGGTGGTAAAAAGGTAAAAAAGTCTTGTACATGTTTCCTTGGAACCTGTGGTGGTAAGTAGCAAAAGACGTGATGTCACTAAGGATTGTGATGGGAGCTCTCAACATTGAAAATTGAATTTCTTTGAGGATGATTTCCAGGTGGTCGGGACCTCCCTTGATGGGTCTCTTGAGTGAAGGGTAATGCATCCACCCTCTTTGAGGGTTGTGATTGCCATGAGGATTCTATGTTGGAATTGACAAGGCATTGGTAGTTCTTTGATAGTTCGAAGTTTGATGAACCAGTATAGGCTCTTCAAGTTTGATATTGTTATTTTATTTGAAACAAAAAATAGAAGTCTAAACTGTGAAACGGAGACTGCAGGATAGGATTCTAGGTTTTCACGATAGTTTGGAGAGGTGGACTGAAGATGATGCTACTATTCGATCATTGGATTATTTTTAGACCTTATTCAGTCATTGGATTATTTTTAGACCTTATTCACAGCCAATCAATCCTATGGGAAAACAAAGGTTAGTAATTGCATTCAAAGTTGTGTTTTTATAGCAGAGAATAGTATGCTTACCCACCAGATTGGTGAAGAGGAAATTATAGTTTCCATGCTTTCCTTTCATCCCATGAAATCGCAGGGCTTGATGGGTTCACTGTTGCCTTCTATCACAAGCATTAGGGTCTAATAGGTGAGGATATTGCTTTTGTTAAATCTTTCTTTTGTTCAAGTTAGTTAGAAGCCAAGTAAAATCATATGCTCATTGCATTGATTCTTACCCTATTCTTATATCCCAATTGAGACCAATCTCCTTATGTAATGTTATCTATAAAATAATCTCTACGATCATCACTAATTGGTTGAAGAAAATGTTAAAACGTATCATTAGCCCAGTGCAATATGATTTCGTGGAAGGAAGACAAATTACTAATAATATCTTGGTGGTTCATGAAGTGTTGCATACTTGAAGAAGAAGAGAGGTGTGTTGGGGGGGAAGATATGGTGCTTAAGCTAGATATGGAAAAATATATGATCGTGTGAAATTGAGTTTTTTAAAGGATGTCATAGGTCAGGTTGATCTTTATGCTACCTTCATTTAGTGGATCATGGGGATGTGTTACCTCTGCCACTTATAGTGTTATGGTTAATGGAGAGTCGTCTAGTTTTATTTTTCCATCTCGAGGTATAAGACAAGCTGATCCCTTATCTCCTTTTTGTTTGTACCATGTGCAGAAGGTCTATCAACTCTGGTTAGGAACCGTGAGTATGAGGGTTTGTTTCGAGGTATTAGGTTTGCGCCTAATGGTCTAAATCATACTCATCTTCTGTTGTTTGATTATTCAGCTTTTACTTGTAAAGATACGAGTGAGGAGGATGCTTGTGTTAAGGATATTCTTAGTACCTATGATGAGGAGTCTGGCCTACTTATAAATTTTGACAAGAGTGTTGCTCTATTCAGCTATGATGTTTCAGCTGTTAGTAAGGCTGCATTATCTGAGCTTCTTGGTATTCCATATGATGAAGGTTTTGGAAAGTACTTAGGAATTAAGGCAGATTTTGTCTCATCCAAGAAAAAATAATGTTTGAGAAGACTAGATTGAGGATTGAGAATCAAATATAAGGGTGGGCAGATGAATACCTTTCTCATGTTGGTAAGGAAGTGCTCTTTAAATCTTATATGGCCATGCCTATTTATTCTATGTCTTAATTCTTGCTTCTTGTTATTATTTTTCATGGCATCACTTGTATTATGGCTGATTTTTGGTTTTTTTTTTATTTTTTTTTTGAAGAGTAGGTGGATAGGGGTTCAAGGATCTTAGATGTTTCAATGTGTGATGCTTGCCAAACTAGGGTGAAGGATCCTAAATAGTCCTAAATATATTCTAGCTCATATTCTGAAAGGCAAATACTATCCAAGTGGTCACATTCTCAAGGCTAGGGAAGGAAGAGGTAGTTCATGTGGCTGGAAAGGTATTCTGTAGGGTTTGCATGACCTCAAATCTAGTCTTAGGTGGTGGATAAGGGATGGTAGAGGTGTTAATGTCCTAACTAACCTACAAGCAAACCGTTCCTTCCTCTCTCTCGCCATAGTCTTATGCCTCATGCTATTGCAAACCTTATTGATAAGGAAAGTAAATGCTGGTCTGGATACCACATTTTTTAATCATGAGGAGACCCAATGTATGTTAGCAATTTCTCTTAACAATCTTGGGTTTGCAGATAAGTATATTTGGAATCATGTTAAGAATGGGAGTTTAATTGTTAAATCAGGATAATATATTGCTATGGAGCTACTGAGGAATGATGAATTCAAACGAAAACAAGGTGTTAGTGAGCCTTGTACTACAAACTAGCAGACTAACCTATAGGATTCTATATGGGCAGCTGAAGTGCCTCCTAAGCTGCAACTATTGCTGAAATGCCTCCTAAGCTACAACTATTATTGTGGAAATGTTTTACACAATTTTTGGCAATAAGATCCAACCTGGCAAAGCGACGTATCCATTGTGGTGAAGTGAAGTAAAGTCAGGTACACTTATTCTTTCAATGCAAGTTTGCTTGGGTTTTCTGGTTTGGAAGTCTTTTATAGGTGGATATGAGTAGTTTGGAGGGAGAGAATTTTGTGTGGTATAAGATGTACTTCATCGGAATTTTCTCGCAGGCTCAGAAGAACTCTATTACTCATGTTCCTGTTCTTGGTCTATGGAGATTGTGGAAATGTCATAATATGAGATGCTTTTGTGATGTTGAGATTGAACCCAGCTTTGCTATCCAAATGATGATGGAGCAGGTCCATGAATTCCATAAGGTCAAACTTGCTCCACCGATTATGATACAAGTGGTTCATATGCCTTTGGTTGTTTCCCATGGTAGCCACTGCTGGAGTCATCGCCCTGTTGGTTTTGTAAAGGAAAATTGTGATTGTACTATCAATAAAGATGAAAGACAAGGGGCATATGGCTCAGTTCGTAGATCTTCCATGAGGACTTTTATTGCCTCATGTGGGGAAGGGGGCCTCCCTTGTTATAGTTCTTTGCATGTTAAAGCATACACTCTTTGTGTTGCTATGGTTGCATATGCTTACTTCGATTGCAAGAAGGTAATCCTTGAGTCATATTCTAAGAGCCTAGTGCTTATAGGACCCTCCCCAAAATCACCTTGATACTCGTGAAATGGTCTGCTCATATCTGACACAAAAACTTTAAATTCCAAAAGTACCTTCAGTCTCGAGATAAATACGAAAATAATGTCAGGCAAGGGATAACTCCACGTGTTAACCGTTAAACAAAAGTTCAATAATTAGCGGTTATACAGAGCACAAGATAAGTGATAAACAACTAGAATCCTACTCTAGTTAACGAGAGTGCGTAGTCCCAAGTACTAAGCCTCAACCTCAATATAGCCCTTGTCACAAGAAAACCTTGAAGGTTATGAAAACCATGAAAATTGTGAGTGGAAAAAATTAAAAGTCCTTAGAAAATATTTTCGAAATAAACTTTTTTCCCCTCACAATTTATAAAATAATTAAATATATATAACCGTGGGATCGCTATAAATCATGTATGACATATAAATGCCCCTAGCCCGCATTTCCCTTAAATCCATGTTTATAAGAATTTTTGAAAACACCTATAGGTGAATATACCAAAAAGAGTCAAACCTTAAACCATGCTAGTCCAACCAGCTAATCTCTTGTACTATGCGTAGACAATCATGGAACATGCGAAGTCCAACTCCGACTATGTCTGAGTCCATGCCCTCGGAGTCCAACTCCGAAATAGTGATCCAATTACATGAGGATTACTATATTGGGAAAAAAAATTACCAAAAATACAGTTTAAATTGCTTTTGAAATACCGACAAAAGCCCAAAACAATTGTAAGCTCCGCATCCAGAAATCAACATCCTGAATATATATTCTAAAACTAGAAAATTATCCAAAAGCAATTAGCATCATATATTTAAACCATTGCAAACCAATTCATACAATAAAACCACAAAAATATATAAATATGCATGCAGTTCGATCTAATAAATAAACAGTCCACTCACACTCTAACTCGTAGCTCACACTTGAGTTGTGCACTCCTCAGAAGTCCCTGGAGCATCATGGCCTATCAAAGTAATAATCGAGGGTCACTAGCAATACATATAACCTTGTATATAAACACCCTATAAACTCCAGAATAGTACACATGTCCCAAAAATGTAACTTGTGACTTTGAACGCCCAAACTACCCTAAATGAACTCAAACCACCACCATTGAGTTCAACATGTTGAAAGCTTTCAAACTCCGGATTTCCCAGAATGCGCAGAACCTACTGTGGATCGTGTGTGTGATATCTCCGTCTCTCTAACAACAGCTCGCACCGCAACAACCTGGAGGGTATCGAAAAACATAAAAGACTGTAAGTGGACAAAAATCAAGGATAAGTATAGAAAACCGTTTATAAGAAAAGACATTTATACCCTCCATTTAAAAACCAATGCATGCATTCACAAACCAGTTCATTTCCGAGATAATAAAAATTGTTTATGCAAACCAAAATCATTTCCTTTTCTTAAATCCCAGGCCTCAGCCCAAAACCATCAAAATCTATATCATCTGGGTCATAGCCTAAATCATCCGAAAACCATTATTGAAAACCATCATTATCAAGTTATCATCGAAATCCAAAACACATTTAAAATCCATTTCAACCAATCGAACCTGCTAGATCTATCCGAGTCTTTAAACTCAATATCAATCTGAGTCTTTAAACTCAATCCAGACCTCAATATAATCCGAGTCTTTAAACTCAATAGGCCTACGGGGGGAAATCACAATATCCGAGTCTTTAAACTCAATCCGGGTCTTTAAACCTAATTTGGGCCCGCCCCTGTCACAATCATATCCGGGTCTTTAAACCCAATATGACAGGACCCGTCCCAACTGGACGTCAAAACCCGTGCCCGGTCCTGCTCCCGTCTGACAAGTCAACTAAAGGTCCGAAAACTCCCCTTCAGTGTTTGCCAGACAAGGGATGTTTGCGCGGATTTCTGCTGCTGTCACTGCCTCATGAATCGTCCCGAACGTCGTACCACGGCCTGGAGGGTCATAAAACAGAAAAGGTGTGAGTGGACAAAAATGACCTCTAATAAAAACATTTATCAAAATACAATCTTACCCTCCAGTTTTCACAATCTTGCATGCATATCGTAAAACATGAGTGACCGATAAATTCAAAACATATTTTCCCACGGTCCATAAAACTCACGTTCACCAAATCAGTTCATGTTATAAAACATCAAATCCCGGCCCTCAGGCCAAAACATGTGAAAACATAATCACCTGGCCACAAGGACCAAAAACCCGTACTCAATACCAGTACAACATCACAATCAATACCAATCAGCATTACTTACCAGTGCACAATAAATATATCAATCCAATCAATCCGCACTACTCACGAGTGCATAAAATATCACCAATCACATCTGCACTACTCACAAGTGCACAATCAATCAAACTGCACTACTCACAAGTGCTGCACTACGCGTAGGCCAATATCCAGTCACTCTCTCGGGAATAAACACCTCTGGGCTCAACCCCCTCGGGCTCAGTCACCTCTGGGCGAACACATCCCCAGGATCAGACACCTCCGAGTGGTACATCCAGGCTCAGTATCATCCGAGAAGCTGACTACCATAGGATCAACTCCCGATCCTACAATCACATCCCCCAAGCTCCGGTCGTCTGGGTAATCCCCCCAAGCACCGACCGTCTGGGAATATCACAATCACAATGAAAACCATCCCGGGAATTACATCCCAAAACATTTCAATCAAATCTTGACTTCATACCAAGTCAAGGTCATTCTCAACTGGGTCTCAAGCCCAAAATACCTTTTACACATAAACCGTTAAAATCACTTTTAAATCAATAGAATAATCCGAAAATCATCATTGACTCACCAACCAAGTCAAAACATCATTATAGAAATCATTTAGACTCCGGGCCTAGCCCAAAACATCATTTGCACGTACCTCGTAAAACGTGCTCGAAAGACTGATTAAAATAATCATAAAATCCCAATAAATCATTAATTTCACAATTTCACAAATGACTCCAAATCCGAGTCAAAATCACTATTCACTTGGGTTCTCATGCCCAAAATAACATTATCACGCAAATCCATGCGTTGCAACCTCCGTTGCCATTTTCACGTAAATCCACAAAGTCAATCACTGACTCATAACCCGAGTCCAAATATCATTTTCAATCCATGACTCAATAATCCGAGTCCAACCATTATTTTCAATCAATTCCAATCCCGGACTCATAAACCAAGTCCAAACATCATTTTTACCATATTTCGTAATTTCTCGAAAATCGCTCAAAATAATAATATAATAATCATAAAACTGAGAAATTACCGAATTGAAACACAAATCATGCCCAAGCATATAAAATCATATAATAAGGCATTAGAAATCATATATGCATGCATCACGATTAGAAAACAAAGTCCACTCACACACACCGTCCAAAACGGTCCGTTTTCAAGCTGCACGTTTTTCCGTAAAATCTGGAAATCACATCTCCTGTCCAAAATCATTATAGAGGGTTACTAACATCTCAAAATACATCATATAATTTTCCCCAATTTTTCCGGGATTTAAATACGTATTTTTAACGTAATACAAAACTTCGGATACGCGGAACATTATCGAAACAATATCCGATTTCACCGAAATCAACGTCAAAATGTTCGTTACACTGAGAGGATCAAAAGTCATGTTGACCTCACCTTGAGACTAGGCCGGACGCGCCCTCACGCGCCGCCGTGAGTGGCTGCGCGTGAAACCCACGCGCCAGCTACAGTGTCGTCGTTCAAGCCCGTTTGTCTGGTAAACGGGTCGTTTAACCCGCGATCAGACCCGGTTCCAATCCTATCAATTCGACACTGAATTCATCAATTGATCAATCAATTAGCTTCTACTTAAGTCCAATTAGAGTTCTGTAACAATAATTCCATGAAACATTACCTCAATCCTCACGATCACAGATGATCAATCGAAGGATATCCGGCCACTGTTCATCCTTCGAAAACCATCAAACCTTCTTGATTTCGTTCAATTGATTAACCAGTAAGCTTCAATGGACTCAGGTAAGTATTTTCCCCAACTCAATTGCATCAATTCGTGGCTCAAACGCCACGACTCAAACTCGATTCTTCGTCACTGTGCAACCATGGAGTTCAGTCAATCTCCAGCGTTTTCCTTCAATTGATGGATCCAGAAGCATCGTGGGATCCTCAGGAACACAATCCCCACATCAATTTCATCAATCGAAGCCTCAATTCCCTCGACTCAACCTCGAATTTCATCCTCTGTCACCAAGTGTGTTCAGAGTCAAAACAACACCAATTTCCTTGGTTCTTTCGACGTTTCTGATCGTAATGATCCCAGGAAGCTCGAAGTGAGTTCAATTTCGATCCTCACGGCTCAATTCCCAGTATTTGAATTTCCCCCCAATTTTTCTAAATTTTCGATTCTCAGTCTCTAGCCTTCAATTAATCCCCAGTGTTTTCCCAGTTTAATCCACTCTCATAACTCTCAAATTCCCCTCCAAGCTGGTTGTGAAAGGGAGCTCAATTCTCCCCAATTTTGATGCCCAAAGTCCACGGTTTAGAAAAACAAAGAAGAGGGAATTAAGGAGAAAATGGAGGAAATGATGAAGGATAAATGATGATGTTGTAATGATGGTGTTGGGAGGGAAACATGGACCAGATTTCAGGGGATGGGTGACACTTGTCACTCATCCGAATGTGCACAGTCACCGGGTACTGTTCATATTAAAATATTATTTTAATCCCGGTTCGTTCGGTTAATCGAGCTCGATTCCGTGACCATAACTTCGTCGTCGAATCTCCGATCTCGGCATGCCGCCTGTCGTTGGATTCGTATCGACGAGACCTACGCAACGGTCCTTGGCCCTCGTCCGTTGGACTTCCCGGCCAAAAAGTCAACATTTGGCCCCTACTATGCCAAATTACCAATATACCCCTCAACTTCCGAACATCATAACTTTCTCTACGAATGTCGGAATTGAACGTGCCACCTGTCTATGAACTCGTGACGTCCCGAACTACGTCACAGTCATCGATCAAAGTCCATTTGACCGCCCGAACTAAAAGTCAACATTTTGCCCACGCCAGGGGCAAAACGGTCATTTTGCACGTTTCGTCCGATTTCACTCAACGAATCCCCGATTAGTCATTCTAAATCATGATTAATTAATATTCAATCCCGATATTCGGGACGGGTCATTACAACCTTCCCTCCTTAAAGAATTTCGTCCCCGAAATTCCAACTATCCGTATTCCACAACTACCTTGTGGAAAACAAATGGGTCTGACAACACGTGTACACCTGTACACCCACTAGCCAATGCAAAACTCGTCTACACTCAGATGTCACATCACAGATGCACGTCGCACTGACTACACTCGACCACCCCGAGTGAAAATGAATCACCAGAAATTGGCAATGTCATCACCAAGCTGACTCCTTCAGCCTGTCGGCCCCACGTAATCACTAATGTGCCCTGACATCCGCTCTCATAGAGAGACACCAAAACTCACTTGTCAGTCCATGCTGACACCACAAGCCAAACTGTCACCACCAAGCTTTACCACCCTAGTAAAGCGTCGATCAGTAACAAATCAGTGACAACACATCATACTACAACGTCCGTCAATGTAGCATATGATCATCAACATGATCTCCCCTCGCAGGGCAAACTCAATCCTGCGACAAATACCAAAAGCAGTATCCACAACTGTCACCCCCTCAGTGATCCCAGATGCTGGTAAGGTCACGACAAGGTAACATCTCGCCGTAAAGCAACTTGCGGTCACACCAACCACCAACTCACTCATCCTGAGTATATGCATACCGTCATCACACTCAAACAGACGGTGTAACTGGAACACATTGAACACCAGCCTAGCAGTGATCACACAACCCATCACTAGAGTTATACTGGCCAACCATGGCTAAGAGCACCTGCTCAAACAATCGCTGAAATCATCAGAATCACCCTGCCCAGTACATCGTGTTCAATGTCCAGTTCACGTTCACAACCCATCCAATGGTATCAGGATTAAGCCGACTACTAACACGTTCACCAACGTATTACTGGTATAACCTGTATACCGTCACCCGACACCACAAGTCTGCAAAGTATCGTACCCCAAACCAGCAAGAGACAAATCGAAACTCCACCAATCAGCTAATTTCCAATTCCGAATCCGAATCCGCAATTTCGTAAGAAATCCCGAATCCAAACCCATACATCACATTTTTAATTCATGTCCAAATCCGAATCCGAAATCATTATTCCGTAAGCCAGCATTTGGAATAATCATTCCGCACTCAAATCCAGTATTCCACTTTCAAGTTCTAAAATCGAATCCTGAATCGTCACCCAGAAATTCGATTCCAAAACCCGAAATCTCGTTCACGTCCACACGGACACACCAAAACCGAACCTATCGGTTACCCATTCATTATACTCGGTTGACTTCATAAGGAAGCCAATCCAACAACCACACGGTTAAGGTTGATAAAATCCGATCACTTCGGAAACCTACTCACTTGAGTAACATACCACAAAAGGGCTCCACTTCGAAAAGAAGTTCAGTCCCGTCATTTACAACTCACATACCGGAGTAAGAGTGACAAACTCTCTACCCAACTGGATCATCAGAATTACGATCCAGGTCTATCACGACGTCAGCTGACCATGAACATCACGATCCTAGATCGTCACAATGCCCAATGTCCATGACATCACAAACCCGATCCACCTAGGATCCACACGGTTATCTACTAGGAACCACAGGGTCTTACACCCTCATCTAATCCGCATACTGTCACAACGTTTGACAATTAACGCCCACAATATTCGTCATATCCGCATACTGTCACAACGTTTGTCCAGTCAACGACGAGACATGCCGCGACTGTGGGTTCTCACTGATTACCTCATATCTACCCTTGCCATCCCACCTAGGGAAAACCAAGGATGATCCCAAACGATAACACCAATATTCGTCCCCGGGTCAAGTTTATTCTGGGCCCAACACGCCCATCTACAAACCAAACTGTGAACAAAAACAACCATCCGGACCTATACTAGTCCGACACACCCAAAACACATGATACAATATTACAACACAAATGGACAATACAAACCATTTACAAGGTATTAATACAATTATTTCGACCTACGGTCAAGTCGATCGGGGCAGTTCCTTCGCAAATGTCCAAGGTTCCTACAAAAGTGACAAGTGGCAGTGCTGAGGCGACTTGCCCCACCACGCCGCTTACTTGTCGACTGGGTTGAAGTTCCACCCGAATGAACGCCTACCGAGGATTGTGACACAAGAGTATGAAGGCTAACTCGTTTCGTTGTATCCTGACTCATCTGTTCAGTATCCTGACGCTCTCGGCGTCGTCCAGCGCCCAAAGATTGTTCTGGCACAGGTAAAATAGTAGCCTCCACTCGGATAGCAGCATCCGATAATTCCCTCAGGGTAGAATACGAGCCAACAGTTACAGCACCTCGTAACTCATTCCTCAATCCCTGCTCAAACCTTCGACACTTATCCTCCTCTGTAGCCACATACAGAGGAGCGAAACTAGATAAGTGCAAAAATTGCTGTTCATAATCGACCACTGACCGATTCCCTTGCTGCAATTGGAGAAACTCAACCTCCTTAGCGTTCCGAAATGAGCGAGGATAAAACTGATCCAAAAATCGCTCTCGGAATGCATCCCATGCCAAGGTACGGGCATCCCAGCCAGTCAACTGTAAACTATGCCACCACCTGTAAGCATAGCCATCCAAAAGAAAAGTGGCTAAGGGTACCATGTCCTCCAGGGGACATATCATAACCTCAAAAATCCTTTCCAATCGAGTAAGCCAATCTTCGGCACCATCCGGTCCCGAATCACCACGAAACACAGTGGCTCCCAACCGTCGAGCTCGCTCAATATCTGGGCCTTTACTAACACTACTCTCGCCCCTCCCATCTTCAGACCGTGTACGGGACGCACGACTCGGAGGCATGACGTATCAACAGAAATCAAGAACCAAATGCTCTGATACCAATTTGACAGGACCCGTCCCAACTGGACGTCAAAACCCGTGCCCGGTCCTGCTCCCGTCTGACAAGTCAACTAAAGGTCCGAAAACTCCCCTTCAGTGTTTGCCAGACAAGGGATGTTTGCGCGGATTTCTGCTGCTGTCACTGCCTCATGAATCGTCCCGAACGTCGTACCACGGCCTGGAGGGTCATAAAACAGAAAAGGTGTGAGTGGACAAAAATGACCTCTAATAAAAACATTTATCAAAATACAATCTTACCCTCCAGTTTTCACAATCTTGCATGCATATCGTAAAACATGAGTGACCGATAAATTCAAAACATATTTTCCCACGGTCCATAAAACTCACGTTCACCAAATCAGTTCATGTTATAAAACATCAAATCCCGGCCCTCAGGCCAAAACATGTGAAAACATAATCACCTGGCCACAAGGACCAAAAACCCGTACTCAATACCAGTACAACATCACAATCAATACCAATCAGCATTACTTACCAGTGCACAATAAATATATCAATCCAATCAATCCGCACTACTCACGAGTGCATAAAATATCACCAATCACATCTGCACTACTCACAAGTGCACAATCAATCAAACTGCACTACTCACAAGTGCTGCACTACGCGTAGGCCAATATCCAGTCACTCTCTCGGGAATAAACACCTCTGGGCTCAACCCCCTCGGGCTCAGTCACCTCTGGGCGAACACATCCCCAGGATCAGACACCTCCGAGTGGTACATCCAGGCTCAGTATCATCCGAGAAGCTGACTACCATAGGATCAACTCCCGATCCTACAATCACATCCCCCAAGCTCCGGTCGTCTGGGTAATCCCCCCAAGCACCGACCGTCTGGGAATATCACAATCACAATGAAAACCATCCCGGGAATTACATCCCAAAACATTTCAATCAAATCTTGACTTCATACCAAGTCAAGGTCATTCTCAACTGGGTCTCAAGCCCAAAATACCTTTTACACATAAACCGTTAAAATCACTTTTAAATCAATAGAATAATCCGAAAATCATCATTGACTCACCAACCAAGTCAAAACATCATTATAGAAATCATTTAGACTCCGGGCCTAGCCCAAAACATCATTTGCACGTACCTCGTAAAACGTGCTCGAAAGACTGATTAAAATAATCATAAAATCCCAATAAATCATTAATTTCACAATTTCACAAATGACTCCAAATCCGAGTCAAAATCACTATTCACTTGGGTTCTCATGCCCAAAATAACATTATCACGCAAATCCATGCGTTGCAACCTCCGTTGCCATTTTCACGTAAATCCACAAAGTCAATCACTGACTCATAACCCGAGTCCAAATATCATTTTCAATCCATGACTCAATAATCCGAGTCCAACCATTATTTTCAATCAATTCCAATCCCGGACTCATAAACCAAGTCCAAACATCATTTTTACCATATTTCGTAATTTCTCAAAAATCGCTCAAAATAATAATATAATAATCATAAAACTGAGAAATTACCGAATTGAAACACAAATCATGCCCAAGCATATAAAATCATATAATAAGGCATTAGAAATCATATATGCATGCATCACGATTAGAAAACAAAGTCCACTCACACACACCGTCCAAAACGGTCCGTTTTCGAGCTGCACGTTTTTCCGTAAAATCTGGAAATCACATCTCCTGTCCAAAATCATTATAGAGGGTTACTAACATCTCAAAATACATCATATAATTTTCCCCAATTTTTCCGGGATTTAAATACGTATTTTTAACGTAATACAAAACTTCGGATACGCGGAACATTATCGAAACAATATCCGATTTCACCGAAATCAACGTCAAAATGTTCGTTACACTGAGAGGATCAAAAGTCATGTTGACCTCACCTTGAGACTAGGCCGGACGCGCCCTCACGCGCCGCCGTGAGTGGCTGCGCGTGAAACCCACGCGCCAGCTACAGTGTCGTCGTTCAAGCCCGTTTGTCTGGTAAACGGGTCGTTTAACCCGCGATCAGACCCGGTTCCAATCCTATCAATTCGACACTGAATTCATCAATTGATCAATCAATTAGCTTCTACTTAAGTCCAATTAGAGTTCTGTAACAATAATTCCATGAAACATTACCTCAATCCTCACGATCACAGATGATCAATCGAAGGATATCCGGCCACTGTTCATCCTTCGAAAACCATCAAACCTTCTTGATTTCGTTCAATTGATTAACCAGTAAGCTTCAATGGACTCAGGTAAGTATTTTCCCCAACTCAATTGCATCAATTCGTGGCTCAAACGCCACGACTCAAACTCGATTCTTCGTCACTGTGCAACCATGGAGTTCAGTCAATCTCCAGCGTTTTCCTTCAATTGATGGATCCAGAAGCATCGTGGGATCCTCAGGAACACAATCCCCACATCAATTTCATCAATCGAAGCCTCAATTCCCTCGACTCAACCTCGAATTTCATCCTCTGTCACCAAGTGTGTTCAGAGTCAAAACAACACCAATTTCCTTGGTTCTTTCGACGTTTCTGATCGTAATGATCCCAGGAAGCTCGAAGTGAGTTCAATTTCGATCCTCACGGCTCAATTCCCAGTATTTGAATTTCCCCCCAATTTTTCTAAATTTTCGATTCTCAGTCTCTAGCCTTCAATTAATCCCCAGTGTTTTCCCAGTTTAATCCACTCTCATAACTCTCAAATTCCCCTCCAAGCTGGTTGTGAAAGGGAGCTCAATTCTCCCCAATTTTGATGCCCAAAGTCCACGGTTTAGAAAAACAAAGAAGAGGGAATTAATGAGAAAATGGAGGAAATGATGAAGGATAAATGATGATGTTGTAATGATGGTGTTGGGAGGGAAACATGGACCAGATTTTAGGGGATGGGTGACACTTGTCACTCATCCGAATGTGCACAGTCACCGGGTACTGTTCATATTAAAATATTATTTTAATCCCGGTTCGTTCGGTTAATCGAGCTCGATTCCGTGACCATAACTTCGTCGTCGAATCTCCGATCTCGGCATGCCGCCTGTCGTTGGATTCGTATCGACGAGACCTACGCAACGGTCCTTGGCCCTCGTCCGTTGGACTTCCCGGCCAAAAAGTCAACATTTGGCCCCTACTATGCCAAATTACCAATATACCCCTCAACTTCCGAACATCATAACTTTCTCTACGAATGTCGGAATTGAACGTGCCACCTGTCTATGAACTCGTGACGTCCCGAACTACGTCACAGTCATCGATCAAAGTCCATTTGACCGCCCGAACTAAAAGTCAACATTTTGCCCACGCCAGGGGCAAAACGGTCATTTTGCACGTTTCGTCCGATTTCACTCAACGAATCCCCGATTAGTCATTCTAAATCATGATTAATTAATATTCAATCCCGATATTCGGGACGGGTCATTACACAATAACCAGATCCAACAAATCCAATGAAAAACCATTTTATCAAGTCCATGTCCAAATCCGAATTCGAAATCACCATTTCGAATCCCAAGCCGAATCTGAAACCATCATTCCGAATCCAAATCCAGAATCTAGAAATCATTTTCATAATCCCTTTTTAAATCCGAATCTGAAATCATCATTCCGTAGCCGGCATCCGAAATCATCATTTCGAATCCAAACCCAGAAATCCACTTTTCAAGCTCCAAAACCAAATCTAGAATCATATTTCCGAAATTCGATTCCAAAACCCGAAAATCTCGTTTATTGAAATCACTTTTCAAAATCCATTCCTAAACCTTTGAAATCAAATCATATTTAAAAGCCCAAAATCATAGTATTGAAACCGTTATCAAATCACGGTATAAAACCATAATCTCGTAAAACGTGTAATTGCGTAAATATCTCGAAATACGTGTAAAACCGTAAATCATTAATATAATATCATAAACATAGAAATCCGTATAGAAAAAATATAAAAACAATTATGCATGCATCATAAGTTTGAAAGCAAAGTCCGCTCACAGACCATTCGCGTTGCCGCCTCGATACGCGTGCAATTACGCATTCTGGGCTAATCCACTATCACCGGCTTTCTCGAACTTGTCCAAATCCCATAATAAGGTCACTAACTACTTCATAATTCTTCTACTAAAGCCTCGTAATTTTCCTGAATTTTTACCTATTTTAATCGAGCCCTAAAACATTCGGACATCCCGAAACATATCGAGATGATGTCTGATCGACTCGAAACCAGTCCCAAAATGTTCGTTACATCAAATACTTTAAAAGTTGTGTTGGAACCTTCCTCAAATGGTGTGACACGCGCCCACATGCGTCCCCCAAAGGGTCATGCCTCCACACGCGACCAGATGTTAATCAGTGTACACTGTGAACTACTAACTGTTAAACACGGATTTGTGTGGGTCCCAAGAATGAATGAGCCCAGAGGCTAGAGAGGTAGCACAAATGGGCAGATTAGACCCGGAATGAAATTATTCTCAGTGAATTCCTTAGGTGGAATGTATGTCTAATAAGTCTAGAATATGATAGGATATCCCTTAGGCCTTAGAGGTCGTATCAGATGTGATTCACCAGCGGAATTTGCTGGGTGATCGGGTATGCCAATGATGGTATGGATGATTGTTATGAGGTTGGACTCAACAAGAGTCATGATTGGACACGAGAGGAGTCGAGACAGGAAATGGGACTCAAAGTGAGTCAGGATATTGGTTAGGACTTGAGATGAGTCATGGTAATGTATCAAGGCTCGGGATGAGCTGTAAAGGTTGAAATATAATTATGGTTTTTGACACGGCCGACCCTTGATTGAGGAATGTTTGGCACCTAGGATGCCAAGGATTGGGATAGAGTCAAAGACTAATGGGTTACGAATTTATGGATTGGTATTGTTTAACCATGTTTACTAGACTTATGGATTTGGATGGGTCGTGTCAATTTCACTTAGTGATTGAAGGTTCGGATAGAGACCCGTAGTACACAGAGAATTGGACTTGGGAGATGGTCCAGTGCAGTGGGACGCCAGTTGGGTCCACTGGGTGATAAAATGTTAAGGTTAATTGTTGCTTATAATTGTGAGTCGTCTGGTCACATCATAAAGAAAGGGTATATCAATTGACAAAGTGATAGAGGCACCAGTTGGGGTGCAATGGAGCAGGGATTGGCCCTTACATTGATCGTTGATGTGACAGGCGAGGGAAAAGTTGGTAAGCTCGTGATGGACCAAAGGGGCGTGGTCGAATTAGGACCACATACCCGAGGATTGCAATTATTAGGCAGGAGGCTTGAGTAGCCTCTGGAGTGGTGACATAGATGTAAGTTTAACTAAGACGTATGTATTCGGTAGGTCCCGGGCTATCCACTCTTCCATGTTTTGAGAGTATGCATTGGACAGATATGGAAATGTCCATGACTGGTTCAGGCATGGAAGTCGGTGAGCCGACTAGAGCTATGGATGTGATAAAATTGATGATATTTATGTGGTAACCTTGGTAAGGTAATTATATATGAAATTGGTAAGACCTAAGGGGGTAGACCTATTGATGTGAGGCTACCCAGGATGACAGGTGTTATTCACCTAGTGGCTGACCTAGGGTATTCCTGGACTTGGATGATTTGGATGTATTCCTTGGGATGGATTGATTGATAACTCGTGATACCTCTATCGCGTATGTCGATTAGAGAGTGATGTGTGGAGTCCAGGATTACCAAAGGTTGTATTTCATGGAGACTCAAGGGTATTAACTTCAAAATTGATGGACTGTTGGTACGAGGTAATCAAAGTTCACTGGTCGGATGTGTTGCATATGTGATTCGTGTATAAGATGCCTAGTGATGACTGAAGACGTACATATTTTTCAAAATATTTCCTGAGATTTTTCCATGATGAGAGGTTGAGTTGATCATGGCGATCATGTTGAGTATACGAGTTATTTCTCAGACACTTTGGTATGTGGCACCTATGGCGTCACAAGGACTGAAGGTGCAAGTACATGACTTGATAGATACTGGTTCATTCGGCTCAATGTTGCCGGGGGGAACCCAGTAGTATTAAAAAGGAAAAAGGGATGATGGTTTGAGCTTACATATCGATTTTGGAAAACTTAATAAGGTAATGGTATGGAATGAGTATCCCTTCTCATGTGTTAATGATTTGTGGTTCTGTTAGAAATATGTGATTATTGGGCCTAGTGAGAGTGGCCAACAGGGTGATGACCAACAGTCATGTGTAAAAGAGAAAAATATGATGTTCGGATTTGATGTGGCTAAGGTTAGCCAATGGTGATGCCTTTGGATGTGCAAATGAACCAGTTATGTTTGTGAGTGATGAGTCAGGTATTCTCTGACCATCTTTGGATGGTGTATGGTACCATGATTGATGATTGATTGGTGTACTCACATGTACAGAGGAGCATGTGATATTCTAGACAGATGTATTGAATGCCCTCAGAGAGAAAAGTATATGGTTGGATAAGTGTTAGGTCTGGTCGACCAGAGTAGGTTTGTGGAACATATACTAAGAACGGTCAGGATTAGTATGAATTCCAAGAGAAACAGATGTATTGATCAATGGAAACTAATTACAGACTGTCTTAGGGAACATGAGTTGTTTTGAGATTGGATGGATACCACAAAGGATTGTAGAGGGGTTCTCTACAATGTTTTTCCAGTTATGGTTAATGACCCGGAAGGAAGTCAGAGTTATTGGAAATGAGAACTGAAATAGAATAATTACAAAGTGGAGAAACCGTGACTTATGTCCAATATGACCCTTTCTGTGTGCATAGTGATAGGTCACTATGAGATTTGGGGTTTGGTGAGGTGTACTTTGGTAGCATGGGGCCGAAATTGCCAATGCTAGCGGAACCCTCAGGAGTTTTACTTTCCTTGCATGATTTGGGATCGACCATAGTGACCCATGAATCGAGTATGCATAGGTCATACCTCTAGAAAGGAATGTACGAGTACTGTATCGACCATCAGGATTAGAAATTATTGATAAATAGAAAGGCTTAATGTGTGATGAGGCGATGGTCAAGATACATTGAGATTAAGACCGCATTGTCGGGTCAGGTATCATTCGTGGGAGGCTAATAAGATAGCCGGCCAAGGATTTACATGTTTGATAACGTAAAGATAGGTGAAATCCTGTTATTGATGAAACTCCATAGGATTGGAGCGGCACATGATTTTTGATCATTTAGACTATTGGAATCCAACTGCAGGATCATACTTGGTGTATGATGTTGGATGAAGTCGAGGTTAAGGAATGGATATGATTTGTGATATCGTATGAATGCTTGTACTGAGTGCTAGTTTTTGACGGGCGGTAGGCATCAGTGAGGCCTATGAGGATAAACACAACAGAAGGAAAAGTTAAATTCATTATGCTTAGTGACCCTGGGAAAGGGGTATGGTATTGGACCTTATGAGGTTATTGGCCTGGTGGCATACGCGTGGTGATTTAAGCCATTGGACCATGTCATGAGTGGATGACATGTGATTGGGATGATGGTACTGGTACTTGTAATTTCTGGATTGTGTATACTCGGACGTTGAGTTAGGCTCCGTATCCCGAGTAAGCTTGAAGAAGACTGCCTATGGGGCAAGGGTTTACAGAAAATTGTCCCAATGTTGATTCACTAACGAGGACTGATTTGTCTGATTTCGATAAGTTTAATTAAGAGTTATATTCGATAAAACCAAAAGGGTATGCGGTTGATTATGTTTCTAGTTCACATACGTATTCCTCGGGAGAACTATTATGGTATATACTGATTGGAATTTCTAGGACGAAACTCTTTAAGGAGGGTAGGTTTTAACGACCCGAAAATTCGAAAAAGGAAAATTTGGAAAATTTGAAGGAAATGACGATTTTGCCCCTGAAATTGGGCGAACGGTTGACTTTTGGTTTGAGTGATCAAACGGACTTTGACCGATGATTGTGACGTAGTTCGGAACGTCACAAGTTCATAAACAGGCGGCACGCCCGATTCCGACATTCGAGGAGAAAGTTATGATGTTCGGAAGTTTAAGGGTAATTTGGTAAATTGGTTAAAAGAGGGGCCATTTGTTGACTTTTTTATCGGGACCGTTTTTGGACTTTCCGTAAGTACTATTGGGTAGGTCTCGAGACGCTGACTCTATAGACAAGTGGCATGCGTCAATCGGAGTTCGGATGTAAAAGTTACGGGTCTAAATACATGAAGGGCATTTTGGTAATTTGTTATGACAGGGGCAAAATGGTAATTCGGTTATGATGGCTGATTCATCTATGTGAATATTGTTTTTAACTAGACAATGGACATCTGTATGTATTGAAATGGGCGTGGGATCGCCACAAAGTGACATTTGTCACTTTAATAAGACGATTAGTGGCTTAAGTGATGATGGTGCAAGATTGATTGGGCGGTGTGGATTTAAACTGAGAAACCAAGTCGTTTGTGTGGTGTTTGAAAAACGAACAGAGGAGAAGTGTGATCTCAGGTGACAATTGAACAAAACCAAATGGAATCGAGGGAGTGAGAACAGAGAAATTCAAAGAAGAAATGGGGAGGAAAACTGTGAAAGGAAACCAGAAGACTAGGGAACCCGAAAACCAAACCTCCATTAAATTTCGAATTCGGGCTTCTCCATTTGGACCCCCTTTGATTCGATTGACCTGAATTCATCTTCCTGAGATCATTTCGAGTTGAACCCAATCAAAAACGAAAGAAAAGGATTTGACTGAGAACAGACATGGTAAGAATTGGAAAATTCAAAGATTGGGTCGTGTAATTAGAGGAGTTGGACATTGAAATTGACCTTGGAAGTATGTTTATATGGATCCTGCGAAGCTTCTGAGTGAATCAATTGCACGAATTCAATTGGAATTGATGAAGTTCGAAGAATGAACAGTGCACAGGTAGCCTTCGAGTTTTCATCTTCGAATTGAATAGACTGAGGTAAGTATTGATATAATTGACATTACAGATCTCTAATTCAAGTTAAAATGATACAATTAGCTTAATCAATTGAAGGAATCGACTAGAAATTGATAGAGAACGAGTCAGGTCGTCTCGCGGGTTGCAGAACCCAAATTGCAGATAGACGGGTTGGGACGACGACACTGTAGCAGGTGAGTGGTGGTCACGCGCAACCACTCACGGTGGCGCGTGAGGGTGCGTGGGCATGATTACCGAGGTGAGTTCAACATGAAACTTGCTCCTTTTAATGTAACGAACATTTTGGCACTGGTTTCGAGGAAATCGAATATCGTTTCGATAGTGTTCAGTGTATCCGAAGTTTTAATATACTTTTAAAATACGTATTTAAATCCCGAAAAAAATTGGGAAAAATTATATGAGATATATTGAGATGTTAGTGACCCTCGATAATGATTTTGGACAGGAATGGTGACTTCCGGAATTTACGGACAAACGTGCAGCTCGGAAAGCAAGCGATATGGACAGTGTGTGAGTGGACTTTTGTTTTCTACCCAGAATGCATGCATATATGTTTTAAATGCTTTACAATATGATTTGGCATGATTGATGTTTCGATATGGTGATTTCCAGATTTTGGGGATATTATATTGTTTTATATGATTTTGGGCATGATTTTCGAGAAAACTGTGAAATTACTGTTTTGGGCGAAGGCCCGGGATTTGTGATTGGTTTTGACTCGGATTATGAGTCGGGAAAATGAGGTTGCGATTGCACGGATTTGCGCGAAAATGATATTTTGGGCTTTAGACCCAAGTGGATAGTGTTTTGACTCGGATTTGGAGTCACATGTGAATATGATTAAATTGATTATTTTGATTTATAAAGTAAATTCTGAACACTGTTTTTATGATGGATTTGTGGAACTTGCTTTGTGAAAGCTATGTTTTGGGCAGAGGCCTGTTGAAACGTTTTTTATTTGATTTGAGATTTGAATGGTTTTAAAATGAGATTTCTGGATTTGGTGACTGTTCCACATATACCATCCTCTGTGATTTGATAGTCTCCTCCAGACGTCGTAGATCCTGGAGTAGTCACGATCCACTGCCTGGAGATGAGTAGCTCCGAGGGAGGCTCAATCTCAGGAGTGTGAGATTATGATGATATCCTCCAGACGTCGTAGATTCTGGAGATGATATCACCGCAGACGTTGTAGATCCTGGGGAGGTACTCGGACGTGAGACACCCGAGTTTGCACGCGTTGCATTGATATCATGACGGGTTACTTGGATATTGAGATTGGATATTGAGAATTGGTGGTATTATGATTTATTGATATTTGTGTCCAGATACTTTATATCGTGCACTAATTTGATCAACATGAGTTTTATGGACAATGGAAAAACATGTTTTGATTTTATCGGTTCACTATTCATACTTGATTTATTTCACACTATGACTCATGTTTTATGATATGCATGCATGTTTGTGAAACTGAAGGGTAAGAATGTATTTTAAAAAATGTATTTCTAAAAGCTTGTTTTGTCCACTCACACCTTTTCTGTTTTATTGGCCCTCCAGGTCGTGGCGCGATGATCGAGGTTGATCGGGAGGTGGAGGCATGAGTGGGCACAGGTGGTTATCCCTTGTTTGGCAAGTGCTGAGGGTAATTTCGGAACTTCAGTGGACTTGTCAGACGGGAGCAGGACTGGGCACAGTTATCTATGTCCTTCAGGGACGGTTCCTGTCATCTGCTAACCAATCCGCTCACGCGGGATCATACTGATCCAGTTCACATCTCAATCAGTCAAACAGTCACATCGAAACTACTCCGATCAGTAATACAACCAACACGCACACATCTCAAGTACACCAATCACAACCAACACACATCACGGTGCAAACCACCAAAACGTCACACTACATTCCTCGAGCATTGTCCAATGACATACCACAGTAAATCCACCAATCAACCATATCCAGCCGAGTTCACCCAATGTCCATCCAACAACAACATGGTGTACCCGTCACCTTCACAGTGTATCTCCAGGGCACACAAACATCCTCGTAACCATACTGATTACCATCTGACTACAAGAAAATGAAGTTCACCGATCCAACCAAGCCCACATGTCTTCCGGGGAATACCAACTCAAGTCTGTTTCGAGTCTCCCGGTCTCTTAGGTCTCCCGACCAATAACAAATCCAAACACAACTCAATTACGTACACAGGGCAGATCCATTACTAGATCCAAATCCAAAACCCATCGCATACGAGACGGACCACACGCATTCTGCACCACGCCAAGATTGCCAAGATCTCCAGCTACCTACACTCCTACAAGACAGAGCAATCTCCTCATCTGCACGTCCAACATATCTAACCTCTGTCTTAATATCCCACTAACATGTCCAAGCTCTGTTTTGCATACGATTCTCCCGCTCTACTCAATCCTGAGCTAGAAGCAATCCAATCCCGATCCACTCACTCCTAAGTGGATCCTACTTATTGTCTCACTAATTCGCCTTCAAGTTCCACCAATGATCCAACCACCGCATCGGATCAAATCGACAAGAATACCACACGTCTAAAGGCACATCTAAATTGTGGGTTCTTTTCAATATCCTCATATCAATCAGTTATAGTCACTCATTCTCAGCTTCCATCCATCATCCTTCAACGGAACACACAATGGTCCTCAACCATGTCATCACAAGTCATCCTACCTTAATCCATCTTAACACCATCCCATGACACTCGCCACATAGGCCACTCCTGGCGTCACCAAGTACTCTCTCTACTCCTGAACATATCCACACGTGTCCACGACTAAGGAGGTCACAACTCTTGAAGTTGCTTCAACAAGTCTCCCAAATCATCTCCAGAGTATCCATTACTCAACATGTAACACCAACTCGGAATCAACACATCAGCTCAACGTCTAAACCACAGCATCTCTTGATTCCGAGATTCCAACCACGAGACTTCATTCGCAACACGAATACCACTACTGGACCAATCGTCCAAACGTCAACTCCTCTACTATACAAAACCACCACTCCTACAGATCACAACCACGTTTGTAACCAAGCCAACTCACCTACCAACTCGCCTGTCAATTTTCATCGTTTATACACATCCAAAAGGATGTCAAACGTCACTCCTTCTGATGATCGTGTTTCAACCTTTCCGAGGTTCATCTCCGGGCACTACTATTCTCGGAATCCTCATCCAACCATCATGAATCTCAAACTCCTGAGTCACTAGCCTTGGAGTCGTCAATCAAGCACCAGCCTTGGCATTACCTAATGCCGACACATTCCAACACAGTCAATACTGTTGGCTCACTCGTCGCCTCCAGTGGTAACCACAAAAACCAAACTCATGCATGGTCAACACGACCATTCCAACCTAGCTCAATCCAACACGAAGCATAGGTCCACCGCGCTTCCGCTGCGCTACTCTAATCCAACTAACGGCATCCTGACCGTTCATCCCGAAACATGACCTGCCTATGGTCATCGAATATCCCTGCTCGATTAGTGATTTCTTCCAGACACCGGCACCTCACGGCTGGTCACAATCTCAACTCACGATGTGCCCATCCTACCATTCACAAGCATCCCAGCTCGTGGCACATCATCCCCTATCTCGTGCTCACAGCCCACCAGTCCCAAACCTCCGCTCATACCGAGCCAAAACCCTCAATCTACCGTCGGGTCGGGGAAACTGAGCTCTGAGTAACTCAATGCTCAACCAACGCCGTAATCTCACTGGACTCGTCCAGAGTCATCCAATACCTTGGCTGCGCCCAGCAGTACCATCTCCAATCCGGCCGTAAGTCGACCTAAGCCACATCAACAGACTAACCACAACCTCCAACTCAAGGTTTCCATACTAAGCACTTACTCTGGGGTTTCTCACTCAGGTACTCACAGTCCAAACAAGTCATCCCAACGGGATTCCTTAAATCCTCATCCTCACTCGTGTTATCCAAACCGACGGCTTCCACCAGCTCACAACAGCCTCACCACTCTGGTTGTCACACCCGGCTAAGAATATCGTCAACCGGTAACTTTTTCTATGGGGGAATCCCTCAAATCCTAAAAGTGAGTTCCTTTACCCCCACAACTAGAGGCATCCGGCTACTCGTAGCCGCACAAGTCTAATCGCAACCAAAATGACCAAAGGTCACAAATACAATCACCATCCGGCCCCAACAGGCCACCGTCAACTGGCCCCAACTAGCCCACGTATACCAGCCAGCTCAATAGGCTACTATTGGGCCTCACAGGCCGACCAGCTTACCAGTAACTGTATCTCACCATTGGAGTGAACCACCCTAGCACACAACCGACCATCTATCGATGCTACTCCATCTAACCCTAAAGGCCAACCAACTATCGAGCATATCCAGCGCCAAACACGCTGCCCTTTCCAGCCCAAAGCTGGCAAGCATCACACCCCATCGCGTATCAGGCGACGAGCACCCAGTCACTAGTAACCTCACCCAGTCACCCAGTCTCGTGTGTCCATGTTGATGACGGGATGTTCCGCGTTGAGACATCACATCCACAGCAGCATCACAACACCCAAGTCGATGAACCAACTACTCTGAGAGCTAAAACCGCGCAGAAAGTCCACAAATCCAGCTCTGATACTAATTTGACATGACCTACCCACAATCCCCTGGGATTAAGGGATAAGCCATGCTCCCGTCTAACTTACATGCGACATGAAGGCTAAACCGACGTCCAACCTCCATGTAACACGTAAACCGAACAAGGGATTCCCAAGCGACCGTCCAAATGTATCCAGATTTCCCAGAGTGCGCAGAACCTACTGTGGATCGCGTGTGTGATGTCTCCATATCTCTAACAACAGCCCGCACCGTAACAACCTGGAGGGTATCGAAAAACATAAAAGACTGTGAGTGGACAAAAATCAAGGATAAGTATAGAAAATCGTTTATAAGAAAATACATTTATACCCTCCATTTAAAAACCAATGCATGCATTCACAAACCAGTTCATTTCCGTGATAATAAAAATCGTTTATGCAAACCGAAATCATTTCCTTTTCTTAAATCCTGGGCCTCAGCCCAAAACCATCAAAATCCATATCATCCGGGTCATAGCCCAAATCATCGGAAAACCATTATTGAAAACCATCATTATCAAGTTATCATCGAAATCCAAAACACATTTGAAATCCATTTCAACCAATCAAACCTGCTGGATATATCCGAGTCTTTAAACTCAATATAATCCGAGTCTTTAAACTCAATAGGCCTACGAGGGAAATCACAATATCCGAGTCTTTAAACTCAATCCGGGTCTTTAAACCCAATCCGGGCCCGCCCCCGTCACAATCATATCCGGGTCTTTAAACCCAATAACCAGAACCAGCAAATCCAATGAAAAACCATTTTATCAAGTCCATGTCCAAATCCGAATTCGAAATCACCATTTCGAATCCCAAGACGAATCAGAAACCATCATTCCGAATCCAAATCCAAAATCTAGAAAGTATATCCATAATCCATTTCCAAATCCGTGTCATGACCCGTCCTAATCCCTCTGGGATTAACGAGGGACGCTCCTGATCCCGTCTGACACGGAGTGTCAGACCACAGAAAATTTGAACCTTTATCCTGACCTGCTTCCAGAGTACACCAAGATCCGGAGGAGGTATGTGATGTCTCAGTCTTTGCTACAATCCACATCCGTAATTAACCTGAAGGGAATTGAAAACCAGAAAGGCTGTGAGTGGACAAAAATAAAAGAGTTTATAAAACATATTTCATAAAAGACCTTTATGCCCTTCACTAAAAAGCATGCATGCATAGTAAAACCATTTATCAAATCACATATGTTTAAACAACCATATTTAGGGTTTCAGCCACATGTTTCGTAAATTCAAGTCACACGGGCCTCGGCCCAAAACCATTTACAGAAATCTAGAACGTAATAAACATATGTGGGATCTCAACCTAAATTCATTTATCAATCATAAAACACAATTTCGCAAAACCAAGAAATCATGTTTATCCATATATATCATATAACCAATCTTGTCACGGTATCTAGAGCTACGTGCATGCTACTCCGGGTCTCAAAGCCCAAGTCTCCCAGGGTCCACCCAGGTCAATGTCCGTAGATCAATGACCCTCCCTGCGAGTTATAATACATAGCCTTCCTGAGAGTAAGGAACCCAATGGGGGCGACTCCACTCAGTCAGTGCTCCGTGACTACTCCGGGGTCCACCTAGGCCAACGACCCTCCCCAAAGTAGACAATCCATATATGAGGGATGGTATACAAAAAACCAGTTGAAAACATTCTCAAAACCTTTCAAGGATTCATGCCTAGGCCCCATAAACTGTCATGAATCATAAAACCTTTCAAGGGTTCATGCTGGTCCCCATAAACCGTCATGAAATATAAATCCATTTATGGGTCCTCGACCCGAAATCACAATCTTAAAACATAACTAGGCCCTAAGCCCAAATCCACATACAAATTGGGCCTCCAGCACGAATTGTAAACCAACTGAGCCTCGTGCCCAATTTCGTAAACCAAATGGGCCTCGTGCCCGATACGTAAGTCAACTGGGCCTCGAGAGCGATACGCAAACTAATTGGGCCTCGAGCCCGATAAGTAAATCAACTGGGTCTTCGGCCTGATGCCTTGTTAAATCAATTGGACTTCAAGTCCGAGATTTCGTAAATCAAATGGGTCTCGTGCCCGATTCCATATTTCCAAATCCGAAATCGATTTAAGAACTAATTGGGCCTTTGACCCGAGAACGTAACTAACTAGACTTCGAGTCCGAGGATTTCCAAAATAAAAGGGTCTCGAACCCGAGTTTACGTTTTCAATTCCATAACCATTTCATGAAATCATTTCCAAAACTATAAGCACGGATAATCAGGGCAAAACCGTAAACCTCAATTTACGTGCAAGCACATAAATTTCCTCGAAATGCATGAAACCATGTAATTCACAAATATCCAAATCAACATCATAGAATCATATTCATAAAACATAAAAAAAATTTATGCATGCATCACAGTTTAGAAATCAAGGTCCACTCACAGACCGTCCTAAGCTTCCGCCTCGATTTGCGTGTCGTAAGTCTCACCGCGCTAATCATCGTCACCGGGACTCCCAAACCTATCCAAATTAATCTAGTGGGTTACTAACTACTTTATTAACCTTTCATTGAAGTCCCGTAATTTTCCCAAATTTTTAACTATTTTTAACTTTGATCCTAAACCTTCGGATGTCCCGAACAATATCGAGACGGTGTCCAATCGACACGAAACCAATCACAAGATGTTTGTTACATCGAATAGATTAAAAGTCATGTTGATGTCATCCCCAAAGGATTCTTCATGTGTCCCCATGCGTATGCACTGTTCACTGTCTTCAACCTCCAACCGACGGGGTTCGCTGGTTTGAACCGGGCCTGATCGGTCTGGACCGGTCTAGGGCCCTATTTCATCCATTTTCGATCCATTTCGTTCCATTTTGATTCCCATAGGTTCCTAAAATTAAACCCTATCGATCTACGTCCTCAAAACACAAGAAAACCAAGTGAATCCATACCTTCCATGCTCAAACCGTAAGCTTGATCTTCAAGCTCGGTTTTCAGTCGTTCCAGGAGTCCATTTCCATCAAAATCGATCCCAAACAAGTCGTCCTTGTCCCTAGGTCATAATAGAATCAAAAGGGGCTCAAAATAATAACCAAAACTTGATTCAAAATTTTGAAATCTCACGGGTTCACGGTCAACCTTACCTTCGCCGTGGACCGCCGTTCTCGTCGTCTTTCAGCTTCTCAGGTCACTCTTTCACGGTCACAAACGAGCACTGATAGTCATGGTGGTGAGGTGGTTCATGTGTGGGTTTGTTTTAGAAAGAAAATAGAGAATGGGTGCTCGGGTTAGGAAAAATGAAAACAAAGAAGATGATGGCGGGTGATGATAATCAGCTGAGAGAGGAAGGAAAATGGACGGCCAGGATTGAGAGATTAGATGAGATGGATGGTTAGGATGAGAGATGGGTGGGTTTAATTATAAAATAAGGAGAATAATATTATTTAATTAAAATAGATCCACTTTTTGGGGAAGCCACCAATGGGATGAGTGACACTTATCACTCATCCATGGGTCCCACTTAAATATCTGCCCAACCAAATATTGCCACCAAATCATTGCATCGTAATGCGTGCATAGTGAAATAAAACTTCTGTGACCCATAACTTTCCCGTCCAAAGGCCGATTTCGGCGTGCTGCCTGTCTACTGATTTGTATCGACCCAATCTACGTAACAGTCCTCTGCCCTCAGCCATCGGATCTTCCGAGTCAAAAGTCAACATTTTACCCACGACTAGGGGCAAAACGGTCATTTTGCGTCGTTCGTCCGATTTCGCTCAACTAATCACCGATTAACCTCACTAATTCTTGATTAGTCACTAGTCTAATCCTGCAATTCGGGACGGGTCGTTACAACCTTCCCTCCTTAATTAATTTTTTCCTCGAAATTTCACCTATCCTGATTCCACAACCACCTCGTGGAAAACAATTCGACCTCACAACAAATGTACACTTGTACACCAACTAACCAGAACAATACTTATTCGTACCCAGACGTTCCACTAATGCTCACGTCGCATCAACCACACTCGACCACGTCGAGTGACAGTAATCCCACGTTCCGAGTTGATACCACCAGACAAATCTACCATTTTACTGTCACAAACAACTCGACGATTCCTTTCTCAATCCCAAACTATCCTAACGTCTGCTCCCACTGGGAGTAACCAGACGTCACTCATCAATCCACGCTGGCACATCTGACAAACTGTCACCACTTGACAGTCGCCAGTCAAAAACTAACATTATACTCACTTGTGGTTACACTAACCATCAACTCACTCAACCTGAGTATACGTATACCAACAAAGCACTTGACCTGTGAGTAACTGGCCCACCAGAAATATCATGACCTAGTGCACAATATCCAATGTCCAGTTCACATCCTCAACTAAACCAATGGTATCGGGGCTAAGCCGACAACTAACACGCTCACCAACGTACTCTTGGTATATCCAAAATACCGTCACTAGACACCACAAGTCAACCCGGTATCGTACCTCGAATAACGTACAAGGTACGTACATCTATCCATCAACCTGTACACTACAACCTAGGTCGTAAACAATCACGTTTCAATTCTGGAATCCATCTGTCCAATCTAGTACTAGATAGATCAAGTACTCCAACTCATTGTCCATTTCGAGTCCCATAGTCGCCCGACCAGTATCACCATGACTACTCCTAATCAGGTAATCCAATACGTGCCAATCCGACTCACGCCCACCAAGGCGTACCCACTCATGCCAACTGGCATCCAATCTCACCCACGTCTACCGAGACACACCAATTCTGAACCTATCGGTTACCTGCTCAATCGATTACCTCAATGCGTTCGATTGATTTCATAGGGAAACCAATCCCACCATCCACAAATCTAGGGCTGACTAAATCCAACCTCATCGGACACCACTCGTTCGATTAGGACACCATATGGGATTTACCTCGAAAAGAAGTTCAGTCTCAACATCCTCAACTCAAATATTCGAGTAAGAGCTATAAAATCTCCCCCTATCTGGATCATCAAGATCACGGTCCAGGTCCATCCGACCATAAACGTCACGATCCTCTCTCGTCACGACGCCCAAAGTCCTCAACATCAAAATCCCGATCGACCTAGGATCCACGCAAACTCACTCAGCTATCAACCCACCTGAAATCTAGACATAGGGTCTTACACCTTCTTCGACTCCTTCGCCAGTCACATCATTCCTCAACCAATTCTCACATCTAAACCAATCAGTCAACAACGAGACACATCGAGACTGTGGATCCTCTCCAATTACCTCCCATCGATCCTTGTCATTCCACCTAGGAAAATCAAGGATGATCCAAGACGATGACATCAACATTCATCCTACGTGAATGCAAGCAAAACTCGCTGCACTCACCATGCCATGTAAACCAACATATCTGCCACCAAGCAGAAAATGAGAAATCTCAACTACCTAACTCTGAAATACACAACTCCTCCTGATGACTCAAGACAAATCGTGGGTCCGCCAACCAATACACGATCAACATACTGGTGACAACAACTATCATCTTCCATGGCAGAGCATGAGAAGTCACCCCAGATGACTTCGAAATACCCATTACCAATGTGGAATCAAGCACCTTCCTCGTCGCCTCAAACATAATCTCTCTCGATTCCGAAGTTCCAACCATGTCGGAACAAACACTCTCGGACATCAATCACATGTTCGTAACCAGTCTAACTCACTACCAAGTTCGTCTATTGACTTATACTGACAGGACCCACCCTGATTATCACCCCTATAACCGGGACGAACCCTGCTCTCGTCTGACAACCCAACTCAAAAGACCAAAATAACCACAAAAAGAACCATGAAATATACATTGCCAGACCAGGGAGATTTTAATACAACTAGTCAATAGTAGCATAGAGCATAGTAACAGTACACAATAAGACAAAAAGCCTACTAAGAGCTGACTACAGGCGCAACGGGAAAACTCTATGCCTCCACCTTTGCCTCAACGTTAGCCGCGGCGCTAGCACCACGACCTGGAGGGTGTTAAAAATATTAAAAGCATGAGTGGACTAAAAATAAGAGTTATAAAACCGTTTACGAAATAAACCAAGGTTCACCCTCCATTTGAAAAACATGCATTCATAACCAAGTATCTTAAAACAACCATATGTACGATATGAAAATAATTGCGGAAATCATCAGAAATCAAAACCAAAGTTCGGGCACTCGGCCCTAAATCCATAAAAACCAAGTTATTCGGGTCACAGCCCAAAACACTTGAAAACCAGTGGATAGCCAGTGAAAAATATCAATTATACAAGTTTACTAGATCTCAAGTGAGCCCGAGTCTTTAAACTCAAAACCATGCGCAAAAACCAGGCCTTCTACGGATATCAACGAGTCTTTAAACTCAAAACACAATCACAGGCCCTAGAGGGTATCATAATCACCGAGTCTTTAAACTCAAAACATCTCAATCTAGCCCCACCCCCACCACCACCCCCCCCCCCCCCCCCCCCCCCCCCGCGGCCCCCCAGCATCAATCAATCCGAGTCTTTAAACTCAAAACCAGATCCAGTGGGTTTTTCTCTTTTTCCAGGTCTTTAAACCCAAAACCATTTTTCAAGCATAAGAAAAATGCATCGAAATCCGAAAACCAAAACCAAACTGGAAATCTTTGAAAACCGAAATCACGTTTGATTGAAATGGGACTTCCGCCCGAATTTCACTTCGAAATATCAAATCATATCCACAAATCTCTAGAAAACAAAATGTGTATAACAAAAGTCATCCTTCCAAAATCATCCTCAAAAGCTTAATAGAAATCATATTCTCGAAGTACGTTCAAATCAGATAACTCATATGGAAAAACGTGCAATATAAAAATCATAGGCATAAAATCATATACCGAAAGCACAAAATCATTTATCGAAACATAAATAAATAAGTAAAAATAGTTATGAATGCTCAGTTAGAAAACAAAAAGTCCACTCACTAGGTCCGAACGCGTCAATCACGTCCCGTACGCTCCTCGGCTGCCTCAGGAATATCCCAACCTATCAAAAGTTACCATTCCGGGTCATAAATACTTTATTTAAGCTTACCCTAATTTCCCCAATTTTTTGGTATTTTTAAACGTAATTAAACGAACCCCTAAATCTTTGAACACTCAAAAATACCCAGATACGGTGTTCGATCGACTTGAAACTTGTCCTAAAATGTTCGTTACATCGATTCGAGTGAAAACCGTGTTGAACACTTCCCCAAAAGAAGCCCCACGCGCCCTCACGGGCCGCCCAAAGGGGCTGCACGTGGGAGCCACGCGCCTGCTACAGTGTCATTGTCAACCTCCAGCCAACCCGGTCCAAACTGGTCCGGTCCAACTGAGCCGACGAGGCCGGTTTTCATCCGTTTCTAAACCATTTTTAGTCCTTTGTTTATTCTAAGCTTCGTCCTTGAATTTGTGATTGATTCTCTTAATAAAAACACGAAATGAAGTCTAATTTCTTACCTCCCAAAATCGAACCAAAAACTCAGAACACTCTGTCTTCTGTTCCTGGCCTCCAGTCACGGTTTCGAGTCCCTGGGTTTGGCAGTGACTTCCTACATCTGCCAGGGTCAACAAAATCACTCAACCAATCCCTAAAACTCTTGACTTTTGGTTTGAACATTTCTAGAAAAACAGAGGACCCAAAGACTTACCTGTTACCAGCCTTCCGCTGTGACCTCCACCACAGCCCTACGCGTTCCCAAGTCACTCCTCAGTCCTCTGATCACCACCACAGACCAGTCTTGATAGGTTTGATCGATTGAGTCCACGGCTGCTCACCCTTAACCTCTCTGTTTACTGGGTAGTCTTACCTTCTCACAGTCCTTTTCCTCACTCAAACTCTCACCAAGAACCACTCACCAGACTTCTCTGCTCACTCACACTCTATCACAAGGTCTCACACACACAGAGGGACGATCAATTGCTCACTCTGTCTCTCTGTTTTCTCAGTTGATCGATAACCCAAACATTTAAAATGTAAATCACGGCCGACTTGGCTAGAATCCAATAGAATTAGGCAAGGTGTCCTCCAACCTGTGGTCCAACTCTCAAAAATATCCAATTATCTCAGCCCAAGTGTCCTTATCGGGTTACACAAATCTCAAGGTGCTAAAAGACTGATTTGCCCCTAAGTGTCCAAATTACCATTTTACCCCTCACATTTCCAGACTCGTAACATAACCGTCCGACATCCGATGACAGTGTGCCGCCTGTCGTTGTACTCAGGACGTCGAGACCTACCTAACAGTCCTCGAATTGCGTGAAGAAAACTTGTCGTGCAAAAAGTTAACAAATTCCCCCTTTTTAACTTAATTACGAAAATGCCCTCGACCTTCCGAACATCACAACTTCTTCCTCGGATGTCAAAAACATACGTGCCATGATGTCCCGAACTACGTCATGGTCATCGGTCAAAGTCCATTTGACCGCCTGAACTAAAAGTCAACATTTTGCACATTCCATGGGAAAAATCGTCATTCTGCACCGTCCATCCAAAAGTATCCAACTAACTACCGATTATCTTCGTTAATCCGTCATTAACCACTAATCTAATCCCAACTTCTGAGACGAGTCGTTACATATACCGTTTATGTACATCCAAAAGGATGTGGACCATCACTACTCGGTCCTCACGTCTCAACTACTGCTGGATCCCATCCAGTCCAACTTTATCCGTGATCCACTCCCAGACCACAGATACCGAACACATGCCCATCTTGACGGAGTCACATCCCGACTCGTGACTCATCGTCATCACAATCACTAGCACTAGCACTAGCACTAGCACCAGCACCAGTACCAGCACACACTTTGTGAATTAGACAACCCTGGGTCTCCGCTCATACCGAGCGACGACCCCGTACCTCTACTCGAATTGAAGAAACTCTGCCTCCCTCGTACCCAACAACTCTGGGTACAGTCACCCTGACATCTCATACGAGAAAAGGAAATGTTCCCTGAACGTCCCCCGATTTTCAACAAGCACAACTATAACCACTCTCGATAGTGGTGTCTGCCACAACTCGTACAAACCCAATCACTAGACATCGCTATCGAGACTCTGCATCCAACGAAATCATTCACTCGTACTACTACTCCGTATCCCCACTCTAGGATTCCATCGACAAGTACCAACCTTGGTAACCTATCCAACCAATCTCTAACCAGTCGTAACTCGATACAACCAATGTCGTCTATCAGGTCGTTCATGACCTTAGTTGCCCAACTATCCATCACAAATAAAGTAGCACGACAACCAACTAGGTCTAACCGATTACTACAACCTTGACTGTGGAGTGCAGTCCCATCACTAAAGCTGACATGACTTGACCGACCGACGGTCTCGACTCCGAAAGTCATCAAAGTCAAACCACTCGCCAACTCATCTTTCTGAACCATACATCCTACCTTAAAGTTCCAACAACAAACCCTAGGGTTCCTCTGAACCTAACTGCAGAAGGTAGTAAATCCACAATCTGACCGACCCCGCAGTCCCGACATCGTATGGCCGTCAATCCAATCCTACCGTCGTTCAACTACGGTTCTTCGAACCCGGCTGCTCCCAACAGCATAGCCATCTAACTCAACAAAATCCGACCATCTAATGGTCACAACACCGAACTATCGTCAAAATCGATTCTACGACATTGTGAAAGTCGATCCCAACTAACCGGCACATGATCAAAACTCTAAAGTACCGTTACGTTCATCCCTTCGTAGGATCCCACACTACCAACCATGACAGAACTATGGTAACCCCATCATCAAATGCTGAACCAAAACGATCCACGATTCAATCCTACTAACTATCATACCAGCATCCTAACTATCAGGTTGATAACGAACTGCAGTCCATTTAGACATCACATCCTCGACCTGCACGTAGTGTAAGAGCAGGATTGAGACGGGTCCTAAAAATCTGAATCTGAAATCATCATTCCGTAGAAATCATCATTTCAAATCCAAACACAGAAATCCATTTTTCAAGCTCCAAATCTGGAATCATATTTCCGAAATCCGATTTCAAAACCCGAAAATCTCGTTTATCGAAATCACTTTTCAAAATCCATTTCTAAACTTTTGAAATAAAATCCTATTTAAATGTCCAAAATCATAGTATCGAAACCATTATCAAATCACGACATAAAACCATAATCTCGTAAAACGTGCAATTACGTAAATATCTCGAAATACGTGCAAAATCGTAAATCATCAATATCATATCATAAACATAGAAATCCGTATAGAAAACAAATAAAAATATTTATGCATGCATCATAAGTTTGAAAGCAAATTCCACTCACAGACCATTCGCGTCACCGCCTCAATACACGTGCAATTACGCTTTCCGGGCTAATCCACTATCACCGGCTTTCCCAAACCTGCCCAAATCTCATAATAAGGTCACTAACTACTTCATAATGCTTCTACTAAAGCACTGTAATTTTCCCGAATTTTTAACTATTTTTAACGAGCCCTAAAACCTTCGGACATCTTGAAACATATTGAGACGATGTCTGATCGACTCGAAACAAGTCCCAAAATGTTTGTTACATCAAATACTTTAAAAGACATGTTGGAACCTTTCTCAAAAGGTGTACCACGCGCCCACACGCGCCGCCCAAAAGAGCTGCGCGTGAGCCTCACGCGCCAAGCTACTGTTCATCTTCAACCTCAGTCCAGCTGGTCTGAACTGGTTCGAACCAGCCCGGTCCAGCCGAACCAGCGTCCACGGTTCAACCTCCTAAACTGTCCAATTTTGATCCGTTTTCATTCCCTTTTCCTCCATTAATTTCATCCCTTAGTTAATGATTAATCTAGATAACTAAACCATGAGATGAGGGCCTGAATTATACATTCCAAGTCGAAAAAGAAAACCAGAAAGTCCCTCTTCTCTGTCCTCGACATTTCGGCTATCTCCAGCCTTAGTTCTAATTCTAATCACCTCCTTGATGCCTTCAGAAGCTTACCCAATTAATCAAATCAGTCATCAAGCATCAAATAAAGCTTCACCATTGTTGAGTTTAAACTTACCCGTTCTCGGATTCCTCAGCCACCGACCACGACAAGCTTTGAACCTAGTCTCGATCCATTCCTCTAACCTTCCTGAACCTCATCCCACTAATCACTTAGCTCATTAACCACTAAATCAAGCTTAAGCATAATCGGGCTAAAAATAGGATTCACTATTCATACCTTCGTTCTACCTTCACCGTGCACGACGACCTTCCACGACATCACCACCACATTTCTCACCATCTAACCTCTCGTTTTAGTTCAAAAACCAAGGGAAAAAGATCACACGGAAGAGGGAGAGGATCAATTGTTCCTCACGGGTCCTCTGTTTTTCTCTGTTCAAGTCAAAACCGTGCAAAATCACAGCCCTTTGTCTTTAAAAAATTGTGTAAGGCGGCAAGGAGAGTTCCACAAGCATCCAGATAGGGCCAAGTGTCCAATTTTCTGTGGGCAACACTTCCAAGAATAGCCAAGTGTCCAAATCCAACTAGGCACAAATCCCAATGTATCAAAATGACCAAAAGACCCCTGAATGACAAATTATCATTTTGTCTCTCGCACGTTTAGACCAAAATTCAAGTCGTCCGAAATCCAATGACCATGTGCCGCCTGTCATTGTACTCAGGGGATCGAGATCTACCTAACAGTCCTCGAATTACGTGAAAATAACTTGTCGTATAAAAAGTCAACCATTTGCCCCTTCTTAACCAAATTACCAAAATACCCTCAAACTTCCGAACACCATAATTTCTTCCTCGAATGTCGAAATCGGACGTGCCACCTGTCTATGAACTCGTGACGTCCCAACTACGTCACAGTCATAGGTCAAAGTCCATTTGACAGCCCGAAAAAAAAGTCAACCGTTTGCCCATTCTAGGTGGCAAAACCGTCATTTTGCACCGTTTGTCCAAAACCACCCATCTAATAACTGATTAATCACATTAATCCGTCATTATCCACTAAACTAATCCCGATTTCCGGGACGAGTCGTTACAAGTTGAGTAGCCCCCTGTCGACTCCAACAGTCCATTCTCGCACTAATTTAGCACCCCTTTGGCAGATTTTCAGCCCTTTTTTGTTGATTTTCAGTTTTTTTTTTTCATCATTTCATTATGTAATTATTTTACTGTTTTAGTTTTTTATTATGTATTTTATTTTCTAGTTTTTTTTTTACACTTTCTCTATAAATAGGGAGGCCATTTTCATTGTAAGTCTTCTCCTCCTCCTTTTTTTTTTTAGCTCTCTCTTTTAGCTTCTTTTAGATATTTTCTTTTAGATTTGCTTTATTTTTTCTTAGATTTTCTTTAGACTTCTCTTTGTACACATTTTTATGTTTTCCTTAAGAAAAACCTTAGGCTAGGTAATTGTAAGGAAATTCAAGAGTTATAAGTCTGAATTCTTCGTGTGTCTTCCTCCATTTTCACAAGGTTCTGTCTGCTGTCAGAGATCTTTGTGAAAAACCATCTTTTTTCTACTTAAACTTTTGTTATTATTTTGGTTTTACTTATAATTCAATATATGTGTTGGTATTTTCTTTCTAACATTTGTAAATATTAAATACAGTATCCATGTGTTTTATTTCAGGAATTTTAGTTATTTCATATGTTTTAGTGCTTAAACTTCAATTCAATACTGAGAGTGTGTCGATGTCGGTGCATTTAGAATAGGATTGAAGAGATTTAATGTTGACCGCTGTCAGCGCATTCAATCAAAACGTAAGGTGAATCATATGTAAGTGTCTGCTGTTGTCGGTACATTTATAATATGTAACTGTCTGCTGTTGTCGGTGCATTTATAATATTGAAAAACGTATGTTAGTAATTGAAGTAAGATTTCGTGATTGGTTCAATATGTGCAAAATGTTAGTGTGTTGGTAAAATTGTGTTTAAAGAAAGTCAATTGTATAAATGTTAAAGTAGGAGTAGTTTAAATAATGTGATTGTTAATTCGGATTTACTTGCGTAAAAGTGTCGGCTTTGTGTATGAAACTAATCTATGGTTTGTAAATCCTAGTTAGCATGAGCATTTTTATTTCAATTCTTAATTTGTTAAAATATACCTTCGGCTATAACTCTTTCCAAAACCCCTCAAAACTTTTATTCTTTAATTGTTTAATTCTTCATTGTTTAATTTTTTTAATTTTTTAATTTTTAAATTCTTTAATTCATTTATTATTTTATTTTTTGATTATTTATTATTCTTTTCATTAACCATTATTAATATTTCATAATTTCTCCGGTTAAAAACGATATCTATTTATAGAACAAAATTAATTAACCACGATTGAACTTCATTGATTATATAATTTTTTAAATTTATAGCATATAACTTATACCGTAGATTTTTGCAATGCAATTTTTGGTATTTTTGCTTCAATTATTAATATTGTTGGTTCGATATATTTTGTTTTGGCTCGTAGATAAACCTTCTATAGTCCCGCGCACTTGTTTATGCTGCCCCAGATCGCTCGCTGATTTCATGAAAGGGTCGCTATGACACGACCAACTAGCTTGTATATATAATGATGGAAAGGAGTTGTGATTGACGGTTCAAAAAGTCGTCGTACATTTCTTCGAGTTGAAAAATAAACTAAAGGATGATTGAGTGTAGAATGACTCGTTTAAATAACATTTTCCAAATGAAAATGAGTGATGTCATATTTAAGGAAAATAAATCACAACAGGTATGATCTTTCTTGAATAATACAAGTTAATTATATACAAATGCACAATTAATAGCTGGCTCAATCGTATATTTTGAATATATTCGACGTGTGAGATTCAAGCGTCGAAACCCGTGCGACCAACCTGAAGTCCAAAAAATTCGAATTACTTCGAACCCAAGTTATGAATATATAGTTTGCATTTCCACTCAGTCACCCACCCGGATCGAGTTCTACTTCTTATCTAGTTGCGATGTTAGATAACGGTGACGCAAAGTTTGTGCATCAATGCACAATATATATTGTGCAATATCAATGCACAAATCTAGCTATAATCCCAAATTAAACTTGATCATGTCTGATAATTAACTCACATCATATTCAAATTTCAAAACCTTTATTTCTATATATATATTATGATTATTTTTCCTTGGCCTTCACATACACTAAACCTTTATTTCTGTGTGTATATATATATATATATTATATATATAAACACACAGAAGTATGTGTATAATCTTTTCCATTAATTGATTACACAAATCATGGTGACCCTTTCTGGGGGTGAGTTTCAGCTGTTGTGGCACACAGACAATCGCAGCATGTGCCTGGCGTACGTGGAGGGCCGCAGCATACACACTGAGGACAATATATGGGACCTTTTTTTCCCTGAAAAGCAAACAAATAATAAAATCAACACCTAGTTAATTATGAACCGAAAATGCAAGACTTTCCAACCATATACATGTGAGGAAAAGGAAAAAATGGAGATGGGAATCACAGCTACCTCGAAAAGGGGCTCGAGCTGCGTCAGAGGTGATGATCGGAGAGAGTACCATGGCAAAGATGAAGAGGGTCACCAGAGCAGACCTCATTGACTCACTTGCCATTGATATTCCTTAATTATTTTGCTAGTTATTAATTATAATTTGGAATTGTGGTACAATTTTGCTTTGCTGAGTTGCATGTATTTATAGGATTCAAAAACTAACATCAATGGTGATCATGGCCATCATTTTTCTTATTTTATTGGACGAAATTGGATGGCAAATCCCTATGGTCTTGGTCATCTTCAACACATAGCTAGGGAGCTTAGTAAGGTTTTTTTAGGTTGAAAATTAGACTTTTCTGCAAGAATGGACATCGCCATTCTCATTTTTTCAAAACAAAATTTCTAACCTATCTTGTACGTTTCTGAGTCACCGTATATATGACTATGCGATATGAGAGTCCTGCTTTATTTGGGCATTCAAACTAGCTAGCTTGTGGTTTATTTTAATAGCAGGAAGAGAAGTTTTTTTTTTTTTTTTTTTTTAATGAAAATCAAGTTTTCATAAGTGATATGGTATGAAAATATGAAAGATGACTAAGCTATCAAATTTTTATACTAAATTTTAGATATGAAGCAGTGAGGTGATTCCATTTTAATTTTTGTGAATAAAAACAGAATCTAAAAGAGTACTAAATACTGTAAACATCAGTCGCCATACAAAATTTCGTATAAAAAACTTGGTAGCTAGCATTCCTATGACTACTTTAAAATATAGTCCATTAAACCTATTGACTTGAGTTATTCCAAGTCAAGGTTGGTCTAATTATGATTATGGCAATTTCAGTGGACATATCATTTCCGTCACACGTCACACCGCCTTACCATTGTCATCACCGTCACTATTATCACTACCATCATCTCCGTCACCCTCTCCACCGCGGGCAGTACCCCACTCACCGGCCATCACATATTGGATTTAAAATTTATAAAAGGGTGGACTCAAAAGGACAATTTTAAGCAACGTACGTATAATTGCAACCCTCATCTTTGAGGCCGTTTCATTGTTAATTAACCATTTAATTGCAGTGCGGATCTAAAACAATATTGGACAACTTGATACCTATAAATACAGACACAATTTGTCATGGTACTCTCTCTGGTTTCAACCACCGGCGCAGCTTGACTCAATTTCTCGAGTCATTAATTGAACTCACATCGATCATCACCATTTTTAATTACTTCTTAATTAATAATATAGCTACAATAAGTTTTGGTATTTCCTTGAAATAAGAATTCTGTGTTAATTGTTTTTTGTAGATAAACGCCTTTTGTATATATGTGTCCTGCTTGTGTATGCTGCGCCGATCCACCACCAGGCCGTTGCTGCCGTTGTTGTTCTACGCCACGGTTCGCTATTCATGACGTCGTGAACAGGTCGCCGTGATATAAATGTGAAGGGATCACGGCTATTGACATTCCAAATTAACATACCTTTTTTCACCATGTTAATAACATTTTCCTAATGAAAATGAGTATAAATATTATTTCACATAATATCTAGGGCCGACCCTATATATGTATATAATTCAAAGAGACTTTGTTTTTCATTTTTAAAAGGATGGCTACGGGGGAAATTGACCCTCAAAGAAAAGAGGAATAAAGGAGGAAGATGAACAGGAGGAATGAGAAGCAACATATATTAAATTAAGGACCAAATGTGTATGGAATTCAACCTAACTGCAAATCAATAACTTACAAGGAAAAAATCAAGATAATATTGTAGTGGAAACACCTATGACAGGGCTTTACTTATCTCTCCGTCCCGAGCAGGGATTAGTTAAGGTGCACATAAATTGACCCAGACACCTCTCGTGGTGAAATTATCAGCAACAAAAAAAAAAAATCAACATAATTTAAATAATGGCGTCTGATTAATTAGTGCATGTCGTGGCAAATTTTTATTTTGTTTTGTTTGGTACAATTATATGGGGAAAGGAATTCTTTTATGTATATTAAGTATTGACTTCACCCTTAATGAGAATCAAATTCGAGACTTTCTATATAACATGAGAAAAAAAAAAATTAAACCATAATACCAAAGTACCATGGAAGACCTTTATTAGTATACTGAAATTACAAAATATTAAACACAAGGTGTGATGTAACATTTTTAGATGGTGAATTTTCTTGTGCTTACTTTTCACGAGTTCGAAACTCGTTAGGTTTATTCATGTGACCAGGACTAAGTTGCACATCGAGTAGAAATTACATCCACGTTTCTAATATAAGGACACTTTATAGTATTTACCAAAAAAATTGCAAAACATCTCTTGAAACCCAAGCCGACTTCAAGACCCCAAGCCCAAACCAACATTTCCTCTACCTAAACCAAACCCGTAGCCCAAACGAAAACCCGATTATAAGTCAATAATTCATTCAAATAGACGTGCATGCACTTGTTATCTTATTAGACTCTAATGTAATTCTTTTTCTTTTTCTTTTTCTTTTTCTGGAAAATGTACAAAATTTAGAGGAGTCATAATTTATCCATAAATTATGGAGCTATCATATGATCCATACTTTATATTATAACTGCTTCATTCTTCGTGAATTGATTATCGAGATATAATTACCGTGCATTAATTAAATATATTTATCAAATAAATATAATTATTTCACCATAATATAAGACATCTCGTTGAGATAATTTTTCAACTAAGAATCAATTCATAAGTAAAATTTGTTTTTCAATATGGATTTATTTTTCAACTATAAATAGAGGACATTATGCTCATAATTGGCTTTTTATTTTTTATTCTAAATTGAACTGATTTGTGTATTGAAATATTTGATTCAATCATGTGTTTATTTTCTGTGTATAGGAATTGAACCGTCTATTTCATCGGATGATTTTTGCATCAATAAGACTCCAATATAGTTCTAATACCCTACATTGATTGATTGATCAGAACCGATTTTCAAGTTTATTTTTCCCTTGTACAACAATAACGACAACAGTAATGGTAGATTTGTATAAAATGAGGCTATTTAAGAATCCATCCCTCAATTCCCTCCCCAAAATAAAAATTCCAATCCTTAAAATTAAAATATTGTGATTGTTTGCCTGATTGTGTGGGCATATTTGAACATTCGGGTTGAACACTTGTGATGAACCAACCAACTCAAAACCCGAAGAACCCAAACCCAAAATGAACCCAAATCAAATTGCAAAGGATCGACAAGTTAGGATCGATAAAATTGTCAATCTTCCAACCCGCCGGAGTTCCACTTCTGAAGTGAGTTGTGACATCAGATTAGGATGCGAAGTTTGTTAAACGATCACAATCTGTGTAGCGATTCACAATAATAATCCGAAATAGCATGTCAAAAACTTCAACATATGGGATAACTTGCATATTTCCAAACAAAACATGGCTTCCAACAATATATATAAAAAATCCTCTGTGAGAATTATTTCTATATACGAATACAAATTATGTTCATTTTTCTTTCACCGTGTCACATAATACCTTTATTTTGTGTCTATACAGATTTTGTGTGCATCATATTCATGGTGATCCTTTCTGGGCCTGAGTTTCAGCTGTTGTAGCACAGTGGCAATCGCAGCAAAAGCCCGGTCGTGCTGGTGCGCAGCATACGCAATGAGGGCATACAGGAGTTTTATCTGAGAATTAAACAAATACGTATATAATAAAATCAACACCTAATTAAGAATAAAGCCAAAATTGCAAAACCTTAATTACAACCATATATATATACATATGAAGAAAATCTGGTGATTGGGGAATGAATTACCTCGAAAAGTGAATCGAGCCGCATCGGAGATGATGATCGGAGACATTACCGTGGCAAAGATGAAGAGGATCACGAGAGCAGGCCTCATCGACTCAATTGCCATTGATAGTATTGCTTAATTACAATTTGGAATTTTAAATATAGCACAAATTTGCTTTGCTGATTGGGTATGTATTTATAGGTTTCAAACTTAATTTCAAAGGTAGTGATGGTCCTCTTTGAACGCTTTCTTTGAATTTGAGCTCTGTCATTCTAGATTGTTTTTCTTTTTCTTTTCTTTTTTCTCTTATAAATTACAAACCCATCTTCTCTCTGTGTCACCTTGACTTATATTTTCTCCATAAAATATTAATTTTTTAATTTAATCTTTGCTGGATTATCCTTTTGAAACTTGGGAATATTCCAAATATATATGGGTCATTCAAACTTGGGGAACATGTTTTCAGTTTTTTTTTTTTTTATTTGGTCTCTAAATTTTCCAAAATGAATACTTTATCGTTTAGCACAAAATTTCAGTTTTTTTTGAAGCTTTATTGGATCGTCACCACATACAATTAGTAGTAGTTTGAGACTTCTCTTGAACAGCGCTAATTTGCATGTGTCTGGTAATTAGGAATAAGAAGAAAAAACTATACCATTTGTGTGCATTTATAAATTACCAATATTACATAACATAACGTGACGACAGACGCAAAACTAAAACTAAAATATAAGTGCATGAGAATAAGATTGGTTAGAGCGCCAGGTATGACTCTATGCGAGACGACTACTCAAGCCTCGTCCAATTTTTCCAAATGTCATCTATATTTGACTTGTCAAGTTTCCTTTGATTAGAAAATGGAAACTTACGGGCGGCAAAATAGACTAAAGGTAAATAAAAGCTTTAATTATTATTATGTGCTATGTGGACAACATAGGAGGAATGAGACAGCTGATTTGTGGCATAGGAGACTGGGTCATGTTAGCTATCACAAGCTAAGTGTGATGATGAAAAAGTTAATATTTAAGGGTCTTTCTCGATTTGACATCATAATAGATGTGAACTGTGTTGGATGCCAATATGGTAAGACACATCAACTACCATACGAGTATTCAAAGTTCAGATTAAAAGAACCATTAGAGCTAATAATTAACTGATGTGTTTGGGCCTGTCAAACAAACATCAATGGCTGGAAAACGGTACATAGTGGCGTTCATGGATGACTATTCCAGATTTTTATGGATTTTCTTTCTGAAAGAAAAAATCGACACATTCTCCAAATTTAAAGAGTTCAAAGAAATTGTCGAAGGAGAAGTTGAAAAGAAGATTATTTGTCTACGCATAGATAATGGAGATGAATACATCTCGAATGAGTTTTTCTCAATATTTACAAAATTCTCGAATACGTCATCAGTTCACATGTGTCAACACACTGCAGCAAAATGGTGTAACAGAAAGAAAGAACTGACATTTAGTAGAGGTCTGTCGGAGTATGCCACATGCGAAAAATGTACCAGGAAGATGAGAACTGAAGGGTTATGTGATCAATAGACTTCCCCAACCAGAGTTAGGGTGTGTTTCCTTTTTTGAGAAATTGTTGGATATGATACCCACAGTTGGTTACTTCCTTGTTTTCGACTCTGTATGTTATGTATTTTTTCCCAAAAATTTACTAGCAAGTTTGATAAGAAGGCAGTTAGATATATCTTTGTGGGATACAATAATCAAAGGGGTAGAAATGTTATGATCCTAACAGTGGAAAGTGTTACACATCACGAAATGTAATGTTTGATGAAGGATCATTGTGGTGGTCTGCATAAAAGAACGAACTACCAAATTCAAAAGAATTTGAAGATAAGTTACAACATAAGATAAAGGAAAAAGTATCTCAAATCCAACTGAGTTAAGATGAATCGGAAGATTCGTCCAATGATGGCAATGTAGAGGAAGAGGTAACTCAAAACCCTTGGCAAATTGGTGTTCATCAACAACCAATAGAAGAAGTTAGATCTACTCAATTCTACAACTCAAAAGATTAGTAATAATACAAAAGCCAAATCCCAGATATGCCAATGCAGCTATGTCAAAAAAAATGCAAGAGAACTTGAGACATTTGAAGAAGCATCACAGATATCTTAATGGATTAAAGCTATGCAAGAAGAAGTCAATGTGCTAGAGCAAAATCAGACTTAGGATATAGTGTCAAAGCCAAGAGATGTCAAACCCATATCTTGCAAATGGGTGTACAAGATCAAGCGTCATCCTAATGGATAAATCGAGAAGTACAAGTATCGGTTTGTGGCTCAAGGTTTTCTCAATAGTATGGATTAGATTATGATGAGACGTTTAGTCCAGTGGCTAAAATAACCACTGTACGAGTGCTACTTGCACTCGCTGCCAATAAAGATTGGAAGTTATGGCAGATAGATGTGAAGAATGCTTTCTTACATAGAGAATTAGACCAAGAAGTCTACATGAATCAACTGAGGGGGTTCGAGAACAAGATTCATCCTGAATATTTATGCAAGTTGATGAAAGCACTCTTGGTTTAAAGCAAGCACCAAGGGCATGGTATGGTAAAATTGCAAATTTTTTTTACACATAGTGGTTACTCTCTGGCGCCTATAGACTCTAGTTTATTTGTCAAAGGTAATGGAGTAGTTTAGCTATCGTGTTAATATATGTGGATGATCTAATTATCACTGGTGATGATCATAAAGAAGTTCAGCGGACAAAAGAGAATTTTTCAGTTCGCTCCCAGATGAAAGAACTTGGACAATTCAAGTACTATCTTGGGCTAGAGGGTCTGTCAGGACCTGTCCCAAATCCCTCGGGATTAACGTGGGATGTGTCTGATCCCGTCTGACACGAATGATCAAACCAGGGAAATTTTCTTCTCTAGCCCTCAACGGCTTATCAGAGTACGCCAGGATCGTAGGAGGAGGAGTGCGATATCTCGTCTCTGCTACAGCCCGCATACACGATCAACCTGAAGGGCATTAAAACATTAGAAGTCGTGAGTTGACAAAATAAGCATTTCATTAAAAACATTTTCACATAAAGACATCTATGCCCTTCACTAAAAGCATATGCATGCATTCAAAAACCATTTATCAACACGTTCATAAACCATTTGAAAACATTTTCAAAACCTTTCAAGGGTTCATGCCCGTTTCCCATAAACCGTCATGATCCATAAAAACCATTCAAGGGTTCATGCCGGTCCCCATAAATCGTCATGAACCATAAATCCATTTGGGTCCCCGACCCGAAATCACAAAAACCTGTAAATCCATACATGTGGGAACTCAGCCCAAATCAACATACGTGAGCCTCAGCCCAAAACCATTCTCAGTGAAATACTAAAACATACAATACGGGGTCTCCGCCCTAAACCACTTTCCAAATCATAAAACACGGGGTCTCCGCCCCCAAATCACTTTCTAAAACATGGACCCCGGGGTCTCCACCCCCAAATCACTTTCCAAAAGAGTCACATACGTACGCATACGTATAACCCATCCGCGGCACTTCCGAGAAGATGCCAACTCGATGCACACATCCCCGATACATGTCACGATATCATCTCTATACTAGTGTGCACACTACTCGGGGTCTCACTCCGAGTCTTCTCCCAGGAATTCTCCATCTGGGAGGCTCTATCTCCGGATCTAGTCCGAGCTCTATCTCCGGATCTAGTCCACACATCTCTCCCGAATCTGGTCCGGGACCACATCATAATTCGTAACCCCCACTCCTGGAACGGGATCCCTATGAGGATACCCATTCTAGTCTGTGGATCATGACTCTCCAGGTCGACGTTTGGAGGAGACCATATAAAACATATGGAGGGTTCATACATTTTCAAATCTCTTTCTTTCTCAAAACATTTCTCAATTGGGTCTCATACCCGATTCATCTCAACAGGATTCCTCGAATCCGATTCAAATCAATTTCACAGGCCTCAGCCTAAATCCACAGTTCAATAGGTTCTCATGCCCGAATTCTCATTTCACAAACTGAAATGGGACTCAAGCCCGATGTTACAATCAACAGGACCTCAAGCCCGATACCACAGCTAACTGGGTCCTAGGCCTGAAACCATAAACCAACGGAGCCTCAAGCTCGATTTCACAACCAATAGGGTCTCAAGCCCGATACTACAGTCAAATGGGCCTCAAGCCTGATATTACAGCCAAGTGGGTCTCAAGCTCGAACTCGTAAACCAACGGGACCCTCGGTCTGATTCCTCGTCAAATCAAATGGACTTCAAGTCCGAGAGTTCGTAAATCAAATGGGTCTCGTGCCCGATTTCATATTTCCAAATCCAAAACCAAATCATTAAACCCTCATTGAAAACCTAGCACGTATAAGCATCGTATAAAACCAGAAATCTCGAAATACTTGTAAATACGTAAATCCTAAGCTACCACAAAAAAAATGCACTCATGGCATCACAAAACATATTCTAAAACAATTATAAAACATTTATGCATGCATCAAGGTCGAAAGAAAGGTCTACTCACAGACCGTCTGAAACCGCGCCTCGATACGCGTGTCATAAGCCTCTCACGGGCCAATCATCGCCTTCAAAATTCCCGAACTTATACAAATTAATTTAGAGGGTTACTAACTACTTATATAATCCCTCACTAAAGCCCCGTAATTTTCCGGAATTTCTAACTATTTTTAAACCCGAACCTAAACCTTCGGACAGCTCGAACTATATCGAAACGATGTCCGATTGACACGAAACCAGTCCCAAAATGTTCGTTATATCGAATAGATGATTTGACATGTTGGAAACTTCCCCAAAAACCCTGCCACGCACCGTCACGAGCCCAAGGAATGGCCTGCGCGTGGGCCTCACGGCCTGGCGACTGTTCATCTTCTCCAACGACTAAACCGGTCCAGACCGGCCGGTTCGGTTCAGGGCCTGTAACTAGACAGGCGTGACCGGTCCAGGCCTCTCCAATCCTTATTTTTCGTGACAGGACCCGTCCCAACTGGACCTCGATAACCGTGTCTAGTCCTGCTCCCGTCTAGCAAGTCAACTGAAGTCCCGAAACTATCCTTCAGCACCTATCAGACAAGGGATAACTGCACTGACCTCCGCTCATCCCTCCACCTCTCGATCAGCCCCGAACGTCGTGACACGGCCTGGAGGGTCATTAAAACAGAAAAGGTGTGAATGGACAAAAATAATATCATTTAAATTATGTTTTGAAATACATCAGTTATCCTCCAGTTTATCAAACCATGCATGCATAGGGAAAAACATATGAATCACAATCACCGGCTTTTTAGCCAAATCACATAACAAATCAAATCCCGGCTCTCAGGCCAAAAACATATGAAAACATAAGTACTTGGCCACACAGACCATAAACCCGTACTCAATACCAGTACGTAATCACAATCAACATCAAACAACACAACCAATCAACCAATCAATCCATCAATCCGCACTATTCACAAGTGCACAATCAATCACACAATTACATCTGCACTACGCGTAGGCCAATATCCAGCCACACTCTCGGGATCAGACACCTCTGGGCTCAACCCCCGGGCTCAGTCACATCTAGGCGAACACATCCCCAGGCTCAGACACATTCGAGTGGTACATCCAGGCTCAGTCGCATCCGAGAAGCTGGCTTACCATAACAACTCACAATCATACCATCATATCCCCAAGCTCCGGTCGACTAGGTGATCCCCTAGCTCCGACCGTCTGGGTATCCACAATCACAAACACAACCCAGACCACAGACATATATCAATCATATTATTGACTTCAAACCAAGTCAAAAGCATTCCCAACAGGGTTTCAGGCTCAAATACCATTTACACGCAAATCCGTAAAAAGTCATTTAAAATATTAAAACAATCCAGAAATCATCCTTGACTTATCAATTCATCAAAACATCCATTTTGAGACCATTTTGACTCTGGGCCTAGCCCAAAATTGTAACAACCCGTACCTTCGGGAAGGGTAAAAAGGTAATTTTGTAAAATTTTGTGTAAATGGACGATTTTGCCCTTGTGAATAGTAGACGAAAAGTTGACTTTTTGTACTATCGATTGGATGAGTGTTAGCCCTTGACTGTGACGTAGTTTAGGACGTCACGAGTCCGTAGACAGGTGGCAGGTTCGATTCGGACAACCGGAGGAAAAGTTATGATGTTCGGAAGGTTGAGGGTATAACCGTAATTTGACTAAATTATGGGGGAAAGAGTTGACTTTTCCTACGACCGAGTTTTGACGTGTTGACCTTGGACCGTTGGGTAGATCTCGTCGTCCTGAATTCAACGACAGGCGGCACGTGTTTATCGGAGTTAGGACGGGCAAGTTACGGGTCTAAAACGGTAAGGGTAAAATGGTAATTTTGAAGTTAAGAAGGGTATTTTGGTCTTTTGGCTGGGGGGGCATGGTGCAATCGGATTGGGACACTTGTCCAAGGCAGAAAGGAGATTTTGTGTGAGAAGGGAGAAGATTGTGACATGTGGCAGGGCTCTAGTGGGTTCTAGGCCGTGCATGAGTGTGTTTAAAATTGTGTCGTGTGTGTGTGTGTTGAGTTTAGCCGAAGGGGGGAAAAAACAGAGGTGAGCTGAGGGAGAAATTGATTGAACCGGGTGAGTGTTGTGAGGCTCTGTGATGTTCAAAGGAGAGCTAGGAGAGGGAGTGATTGTATCTTTGAGGATTTGGGCGTGACGATGAGTTTGTGAGGTGTGTGAGAAGTGAGGAAAAACCAGAGAACAGGGCAGGGGTTTTGTGCACGGTTGTGCACCCCGATCGATCAATCTCCAAAACTGGACGGGTGGAAGTGTTCAGAGACCTGAGCGGAGCTTTGTGAATCGAGAGGAGCACAGCGGCGTGCACGGCGGAGGTCAGAACACAGGTAATTGTCCACGGTCCTCTGTTTTCCCAGTTTGGTTCAATTCAATAGTTGTGGGTTTTGGGTATGAGTCGAGGCTTTTGGTGGGTGTTATGAGACTCAGGAGGTCCCTAGGAGTCGAATAAGTTGTTGCCGCGATGGGGGGAATGTTTGATTAGCTGGGAACCGAAACAGGGGTTTCGGGTAAATGTTTTCAAATTCGAAGTCGACGAGCTAAGGACTTCGATGTTGGGTTTTCTGGTGGGGAATGGATTAAGAAGGTTAGGACGAAACTAAGGGATTCAACGGGATTAAAAATGGATGAAAATGGGATGAAAACCGTGAACGCCGGCTGGACCGGACCGGTTCAAACCAGGTGAACCGGGTTCACCTGAGGTTGCTGGTGACACTGTTCACGCGCGTGGATTTCACGCGCAGAACCTTCTGGATGCGCGTGGGGGCGCGTGAGGGGTAATTTGGGAAAGTAGTCAACATGAATTTTAAAGTATTTGATGTAACGAACATTTTGGCGTTGGTTTCGAGTCGATCGGACATCGTCTCGATATGTTTCGGGCTGTCCGAAGGTTTTAGGGCTGGGTTAAAAATAGTTAAAAATCCGGGAAAATTATGGGGCTTTAGTATGACCTTTATGAAGTAGGTAGTGATCTCTTTATGGGATTTGGACAGGTTTGGGAAAGCCGAGGATAATGGTTTGGCAGGGAATGGCATAGGTGCGCGCGTATCGAGGCGACGTCGAAATGGTCTGTGAGTGGACTTTGCTTTCTAACTCTTGATGCATGCATATATGTTTTTATATGATTTTTATACTAGCTTCTATGATTTGATTTATAGTTGTGATGGTTTGTGGTTTGTGCACGTTTTTCGAAGAAATTATGGTATTTTACGTTTTACGAGATTTGACGGATATTGTGATTTGAATCTGGTTTTAATGATTGATTTCAGGATTTGAAATACGATTTGATTTCAAAGAAAGTAAAAGAATTTTGAAAAGTGACTTCGGGCTTAGAGGCCCAGTTTAGAAAAGTGGTTTTAAGAACGTGATTTCGGGTTTTTGAATCGGAATTCCGGGTGACGATTCGGAATTCGATTCGGGACTTGAAGCGGATTTCGGGTTTGGGTTCGGAATGGTTATTCCGGATGCTAGCTTACGGAATGATGGTTGCGGACTCGGACCGGGTAATGAGAAGGAAATGAGTTCTGGGTCTGGATTCGGAATGACGGTTATGGATGCCGGAAGGGCATCAGACCGGTGGTTTCGGATTCAGGTTTGGATATGGAAATGGAAAATGATTTTAAATGGTTTTGGATTGGATTTGCTGGATCTGGATATTGGGTTTAAAGACCCGGATATATGTGACGGGGGACCGGCCGGATTGGGTTTAAAGACCCGGATTGAGTTTAAAGACTCGGGAGTTTAAAGACTCGGATATACTGATTTCCCCCGTAGGCCTTGAGTTTAAAGACTCGGGAGTTTAAAGACTCGGATATTATTAAGGCCTGGATTGAGTTTAAAGACTCGGGAGTTTAAAGACTCGGATAGATCCAGCAGGTTCGATGGATGAGAACGTGGCTTTAAAATGTGTTTTGGGTTTCACTAGCTTTGATGATGATGTTTTGGGCAGTGGCCCGGATTTGATGGTTTTCGGTGATTTTGGGCTGAGGCCCGGGATTGGAAAAAAGGAAAATGTGTTTGGTTTTCGTATATTGTTTTATGACGTAATTGATATGCATGCATTGGTTTGTAATACGGAGGGTATAACTGTTTGTGTTTTCTGATAACTGTTTTGAATTTAAACTTTATTTTTGTCCACTCACAGTCTTTTCGTGTTTTCGATACCCTCCAGGTTGCTGCAGTGCGGGCTGTCGGTTGAGAGAGATGGAGACATCACATGCACCATCCACAGTAGACTCTGTGCACTCTGAGAAGTTTGAGGTTGTTGAGGTGGTTGGTCTGGAACTCCCTTGTCCGACTTACGTGTCACACGGAGGTTAGGCGGTTGTTTAGACCTCGTGGCATGCGTACGTTAGACGGGAGCGGGGTTTAGCCCTTAATCCCGGGGGATTAGGGGTGGGCCCTGACAATTGGTATCAGAGCGAGGTTTTGAGTGGTCTGCGTAAGGGTTAGTTCCCAGAGTCGTTGGTATGTCGACTGGGGTGGTGTGGAACTACTGTGGATGTGATGTCCCGATGTGGAATAGCCCGTCAGCAACCTGGATACCATAGCGATAGTAGCGTGGAAGTAACCTGGAACGTAGCCGGTGAGCTATGGATGAGTAGGCTGGTCGGCCCGAGGGGCCTGAGAGTAGCTCGTGGAGTTAGTAAGATACGGGACCAAGGAGGCCGATTGTGGGTGGCCGGTTGGGCCAGGTGGTTTTGGCTCGGTGACCTTTGATCAGTAAAGTTGAGTAGTCATTGCGGGTTTGGGTAACCCGAACGACAAGGATGGTTTGAGGTACCCTATGGACTTACTGGATCGTAGTCCTTGCGGTTTGGGCCGATTTACGGCCAGACTGGAGATGGTGCTGCTAGGTGCAGCCGAGGTGGTGGTTGTTTGGGTAGGATGTCGTTGAGTGATTAGAGTAGAGCAGCTAACGCTCGGTGAACCTAGGCTTCGTAACGGTATGGACAGGTTGACCATCGGTGGGATTAAGGTCGCAGGGATGGTCAGGGGCCCTCGTGAGTTCCGTGGAAGGGATTGGAAAGGAGTGACTATAACTGAACGATATGAGGTTATTGAAGGAGAGAACCCACAAGCTAGAGTTTGCCTTTAGGACTTTGTAGATTTATTCCGGTAGTGGGCGACGTAGCAGCCGAGAGAGGTGCGGTGGTTGTACGCGCGGATGTGCTCTGTGAATTCTATCGGGTACTCCCTATGAGGTATTGTAAAATACCTTTGTTTTCTGTTCATAGAGTTTCCCTTGCGTACACCAGACAGTTGTCACTAAGAGAGGGTTGGCCATGGTAACAGTAGTTGGGGATGGTGTGAAATACCCAAGGTGGAGATGATAGACAGGGAACTCAGGAGAAGTTGTTGTTGACCTAGTGTTGATTACCAGGTAGGAGACCCTAGGTGTCGGGAACTAGCTGTGGAATTTCGGGGACGAAATTCTTTTTAGGGGGGTAGATTGTAACAACCCGTACCTTCGGGAAGGGTAAAAAGGTAATTTTGTAAAATTTTGTGTAAATGGACGATTTTGCCCTTGTGAATAGTAGACGAAAAGTTGACTTTTTGTACTATCGATTGGATGAGTGTTAGCCCTTGACTGTGACGTAGTTTAGGACGTCACGAGTCCGTAGACAGGTGGCAGGTTCGATTCGGACAACCGGAGGAAAAGTTATGATGTTCGGAAGGTTGAGGGTATAACCGTAATTTGACTAAATTAGGGGGGAAAGAGTTGACTTTTCCTACGACCGAGTTTTGACGTGTTGACCTTGGACCGTTGGGTAGATCTCGTCGTCCTGAATTCAACGACAGGCGGCACGTGTTTATCGGAGTTAGGACGGGCAAGTTAAGGGTCTAAAACGGTAAGGGTAAAATGGTAATTTTGAAGTTAAGAAGGGTATTTTGGTCTTTTGGCTGGGGGGCATGGTGCAATCGGATTGGGACACTTGTCCAAGGCAGAAAGGAGATTTTGTGTGAGAAGGGAGAAGATTGTGACATGTGGCAGGGCTCTAGTGGGTTCTAGGCCGTGCATGAGTGTGTTTAAAATTGTGTCGTGTGTGTGTGTGTTGAGTTTAGCCGAAGGAGGGAAAAAAAAACAGAGGTGAGCTGAGGGAGAAATTGATTGAACCGGGTGAGTGTTGTGAGGCTCTGTGATGTTCAAAGGAGAGCTAGGAGAGGGAGTGATTGTATCTGTGAGGATTTGGGCGTGACGATGAGTTTGTGAGGTGTGTGAGAAGTGAGGAAAAACCAGAGAACAGGGCAGGGGTTTTGTGCACGGTTGTGCACCCCGATCGATCAATCTCCAAAACTGGACGGGTGGAAGTGTTCAGAGACCTGAGCGGAGCTTTGTGAATCGAGAGGAGCACAGCGGCGTGCACGGCGGAGGTCAGAACACAGGTAATTGTCCACGGTCCTCTGTTTTCCCAGTTTGGTTCAATTCAATAGTTGTGGGTTTTGGGTACGAGTCGAGGCTTTTGGTGGGTGTTATGAGACTCAGGAGGTCCCTAGGAGTCGAATAAGTTGTTGCCGCGATGGGGGGAATGTTTGATTAGCTGGGAACCGAAACAGGGGTTTCGGGTAAATGTTTTCAAATTCGAAGTCGACGAGCTAAGGACTTCGATGTTGGGTTTTCTGGTGGGGAATGGATTAAGAAGGTTAGGACGAAACTAAGGGATTCAACGGGATTAAAAATGGATGAAAATGGGATGAAAACCGTGAACGCCGGCTGGACCGGACCGGTTCAAACCAGGTGAACCGGGTTCACCTGAGGTTGCTGGTGACACTGTTCACGCGCGTGGATTTCACGCGCAGAACCTTCTGGATGCGCGTGGGGGCGCGTGAGGGGTAATTTGGGAAAGTAGTCAACATGAATTTTAAAGTATTTGATGTAACGAACATTTTGGCGTTGGTTTCGAGTCGATCGGACATCGTCTCGATATGTTTCGGGCTGTCCGAAGGTTTTAGGGCTGGGTTAAAAATAGTTAAAAATCCGGGAAAATTATGGGGCTTTAGTATGACCTTTATGAAGTAGGTAGTGATCTCTTTATGGGATTTGGACAGGTTTGGGAAAGCCGAGGATAATGGTTTGGCAGGGAATGGCATAGGTGCGCGCGTATCGAGGCGACGTCGAAATGGTCTGTGAGTGGACTTTGCTTTCTAACTCTTGATGCATGCATATATGTTTTTATATGATTTTTATACTAGCTTCTATGATTTGATTTATAGTTGTGATGGTTTGTGGTTTGTGCACGTTTTTCGAAGAAATTATGGTATTTTACGTTTTACGAGATTTGACGGATATTGTGATTTGAATCTGGTTTTAATGATTGATTTCAGGATTTGAAATACGATTTGATTTCAAAGAAAGTAAAAGAATTTTGAAAAGTGACTTCGGGCTTAGAGGCCCAGTTTAGAAAAGTGGTTTTAAGAACGTGATTTCGGGTTTTTGAATCGGAATTCCGGGTGACGATTCGGAATTCGATTCGGGACTTGAAGCGGATTTCGGGTTTGGGTTCGGAATGGTTATTCCGGATGCTAGCTTACGGAATGATGGTTGCGGACTCGGACCGGGTAATGAGAAGGAAATGAGTTCTGGGTCTGGATTCGGAATGACGGTTATGGATGCCGGAAGGGCATCAGACCGGTGGTTTCGGATTCAGGTTTGGATATGGAAATGGAAAATGATTTTAAATGGTTTTGGATTGGATTTGCTGGATCTGGATATTGGGTTTAAAGACCCGGATATATGTGACGGGGGACCGGCCGGATTGGGTTTAAAGACCCGGATTGAGTTTAAAGACTCGGGAGTTTAAAGACTCGGATATACTGATTTCCCCCGTAGGCCTTGAGTTTAAAGACTCGGGAGTTTAAAGACTCGGATATTATTAAGGCCTGGATTGAGTTTAAAGACTCGGGAGTTTAAAGACTCGGATAGATCCAGCAGGTTCGATGGATGAGAACGTGGCTTTAAAATGTGTTTTGGGTTTCACTAGCTTTGATGATGATGTTTTGGGCAGTGGCCCGGATTTGATGGTTTTCGGTGATTTTGGGCTGAGGCCCGGGATTGGAAAAAAGGAAAATGTGTTTGGTTTTCGTATATTGTTTTATGACGTAATTGATATGCATGCATTGGTTTGTAATACGGAGGGTATAACTGTTTGTGTTTTCTGATAACTGTTTTGAATTTAAACTTTATTTTTGTCCACTCACAGTCTTTTCGTGTTTTCGATACCCTCCAGGTTGCTGCAGTGCGGGCTGTCGGTTGAGAGAGATGGAGACATCACATGCACCATCCACAGTAGACTCTGTGCACTCTGAGAAGTTTGAGGTTGTTGAGGTGGTTGGTCTGGAACTCCCTTGTCCGACTTACGTGTCACAAGGAGGTTAGGCGGTTGTTTAGCCCTCGTGGCATGCGTACGTTAGACGGGAGCGGGGTTTAGCCCTTAATCCCGGGGGATTAGGGGTGGGCCCTGACAAAAATACCATTTGCACATTTCCTCGAAAAGCGTGCCCGAAAGACCGATTAAAATAATCATTAAATCACACATAATCATGCCACATCATCAAAACAGCAATGCAAGTCAACTTAGGCAATCAATCATGTAAAACATTTAACTATGCATGCATCATGGTTTATAAAACAAACGTCCACTCACACACCGTCCAACTCGCTCGCTTCCCGAGCTGCACGCAGTTTCGTAATTTCCGACACTTGCCAGGAACCTCGAATTCTGTCCAAAATCATTATGCAGGGTTACTAACAACTCAATTTACCTTATATCAATTCCCCATAATTTTTCAAGAATTTAATATTAATTTAAAACATAAAATAAACTTTCGGACCCTCGAAACATAATCGAGACGGTGTCTGATTGACTCGAAACCAACACCAAAATGATCGTTACACTGTATAGAGTAAAACACCTGTTGAACACTTTCCCAGAAAACGACCCACGCGCCCTCACGCGCCGTCGCAAGTGGCTGCGTGTGAAAGCCACGCGCTATGAACAATGCAGCTACAGTGTCGTCCCTATTACCCGTTTCCCTGGTATTCAGGTCTACATCCCGCGGTAGAACCCGGTTTGTTTTCTATCAATCTGAACCCAATTCCTCCAGTTCTTTCACTCATTCTCATCTATTATACGTCTATGTTTGATCTGTGACCTCAATTTGAAGAAACCATGCCCCAAAGCCCACGACTCAACATAGAAACTCGACGAGTTCTAATTGGGTTCGACCCAAACTCCACACTGTTTCGTTGAATTGATTGCACAGGAAGTATCTTAGGTCCATTCTAAATACAATTGTGACATCAATTTCAGAGTTCCTTACCTCCAAGTGATCGAACTCAAGCTCCAACTTTCAAAGAAGTCGCAGGACCTGTTCTTCGTTGATTCTCCACCAATTTTCGTTCCAGTTGAGGTGGTTCGCTTCGTTGAACTCCCAGAAAGCTAAATCTCTCGCCAATTTCAATTGAAACTGCCTAAGAATTCAAATTCGATATTTATGTATTTAGGTGGATTTTCAGGTGTTCTCAATACCATTCGATTAGGATTTTCTTTGTTCCCCTTTCGGTTTTTCTCTCCGAAGCACACTTAATGTTCACTCAATTTCACTTGTTCCCTTGTGTTGCTACTAATTGATCATAGGGATCGGTTTTGGGTGTTCTCTGTATCTCCTCTGATAATTACCAGCATATGAGAATACAACCGTTTGAATTAACATTTAATTATGAAAAATGCAACTAAGTGCCACTAATGCTCATTAACAAGTGACACATGTCACTAACAGCAACTCCTGAGTGGTTAAAAGGGCTCATTCAGCCAATTAGCCCATTTAATTAAGTTTACAGCAGCCACTTTTCCCATTTAATTAACTTATTGGTCACAATTACCATTTTCCCTTTAAGTCACAAATGACCATTTTGCCCATGAACTTCCCAGACCCATAACGTTTTCATCCGAATTCCGTTTTCGACGTGCCACCTGTCTACGGATTTAGCGTCTCGAGACCTATCCAACGATACTCTCAGAAAAGCCAAACGAGGTCCCGAACAAAAAGTCAACTTTCGGCCCTTATAACTAGGGGCAAAATCGTCTTTTCACATCAAAATTTTCAAATTATCCTTTTTTGAATTTTTGGGGCGTCACAACCTTCCCCCCTTAAAGAATTTCGTCCTCGAAATTCAGTTTTATTATTTATGACACAAACGTACAACAGTTCAACTATACAGCAATATGTACAAATATAATACAAAGATACAGAACATTAATCCACGGGGTATCACCATTAACTCCTCTCGGGTGATGCAGTAGTAACAAGTGGGCCTGAAGGTCGACCACGTCCTCGTGGTGCACCCCTAGTGCTAGTAGCCCCTCTTCCACCTGGGGTTCGTGAGGTTGAGGTCGTCTCCGAGCCCTGCTCTGTAGTGCCACCCGTGGGTCGATGTGGACAAAATCGCTTAATATGCCCAGCTTTCCCACAGAAATAACAACCCTCTGTACTAAGTTGTCCAGGTCGACCGCCCCTATATTGCTGATCTGAAACATTCTGATTCTTCCCCTGCTCATTTCCCTCATCATTCGAACTGAATCGAGATCCCCCAAAAGGATCAAGGCTACCACTACTTCTTTTTGGTGGTCCCTGCGACGTCACTCCAGTATCTTGACGCTCTCGGCATTGTCCAGAACGTTCTCGGGGGGGGGGGGGGGGGGCAAAGTCGCTTCTACACGAGCAGCAGCATCTGATAGCTCTCGAAGTGTGGCATAGTATCCAACTGTCACAGCGGACCGAATCTCATTCTTCAGTCCATACTCAAATCTGCGACACTTATCCTCTTCATTAGCCACATATAGAGGAGCGAAATTTGATAGATTCAAGAATTTCTGCTCATATTCCGCCACTGACAGAGTCCCCTGTCGCAGATCCAAGAACTCAACCTCTTTCGCATTACGAAACGAGCGGGGGTAAAACTGATCCAGGAAGCGCTCCCGAAAAGCCTCCCAAGTCAAGGTGTGGGCATTCAAACCAGTCATCTGCAACCCACGCCACCACCGGTAGGCTTTGCCACTCAACACAAAGGTGGCTAACAAAACCATGTCTCCTGGTGGACATCGCATAACTTCGAAGATCCGCTCAAAACAAATAAGCCACTCATAGGCTTCCTCCGGATCTGACTGGCTGGTAAATCTCGTAGCTCCAAGACGTTGGGCTCTCTCAACATCTGGAGCGTTAAACGCATCACCAGGCCGTGCACAGGGCTCACGTCGTGGAGGTATAACAAATCAGTAACCTTGCTCTGATAACACTTTGATAGGACGCGTCCCAACTGGACCTCGATAATCGTGCCCGGTCCTGCTCCCGTCTGACAAGTCAACTGAAGTCCCGAAACTATCCTTCAGCACCTATCAGACAAGGGATAACTGCACTGACCTTCGCTCATGCCTCCATCTCTCGATCAGCCCCGAACGTCGTGACACGGCCTGGAGGGTCAATAAAACAGAAAAGGTGCGAGTGGACAAAAATAATATCATTTAAAATACGTTTTGAAACACATCAGTTACCCTCCAGTTTATCAAACCATGCATGCATAGGGAAAAACATATGAATCACAATCACCGGCTTTTTATCCAAATCACATAACAAATCAAATCCCGGCTCTCAGGCAAAAAACATATGAAAACATAAGTACTTGGCCACACAGACCATAAACCCGTACTCAATACCAGTACGTAATCACAATCAACATCAAACAATACAACCAATCAATCAATCAATCCATCAATCTGCACTATTCACAAGTGCACAATCAATCACACAATTACATCCGCACTACGCGTAGGCCAATATCCAGCCACACTCTCGGGATCAAACACCTCTGGGCTTAACCCCCGGGCTCAGTCACATCTAGGCGAACACATCCCCAGGCTCAGACACATCCGAGTGGTACATCCAGGCTCAGTCGCATCCGAGAAGCTGGCTTACCATAACAACTCACAATCATACCATCATATCCCCAAGCTCCGGTCGACTAGGTGATCCCCTAGCTCCGACCGTCTGGGTATCCACAATCACAAACACAACCCATACCACAAACATATATCAATCATATTATTGACTTCAAACCAAGTCAAAAGCATTCCCAACAGTGTTTCCGGCTCAAATACCATTTACACGCAAATCCGTAAAAAGTCATTTGAAATATTAAAACAATCCAGAAATCATCCTTGACTTATCAATTCATCAAAACATCAATTTTGAGACCATTTTGACTCCGGGCCTAGCCCAAAATACCATTTGCACATTTCCTCGAAAAGCTTGCCCGAAAGACCGATTAAAATAATCATTAAATCACACATAATCATGCCACATCATCAAGACATCAATGCAAGTCAACTTATGCAATCAATCATGTAAAATATTTAACTATGCATGCATCATGATTTATAAAACAAATGTCCACTCACACACCATCCAACTCGCTCGCTTCCCGAGCTGCACGCAGTTCCGTAATTGCCGACACTTGCCAGGAACCTCGAATCATGTCCAAAATCATTATGCAGGGTTACTAACAACTCAATTTACCTCATATCAATTCCCCATAATTTTCCGGGAATTTAATATTAATTTAAACATAACGTAAACTTTCGGACCCTCGAAACATAATCGAGACGGTGTCTGATTGACTCAAAACCAACGACAAAATGATCGTTACACTGTATAGAGTAAAACACCTGTTGGACACTTTCCCAGAAAACGACCCACGCGCCCTCACGCGCCGCCGCAAGCGGCTGCGTGTGAAAGCCACGCGCTATGAACAGTGTAGCTATAGTGTCGTCCCTGTTACCCGTTTCCCTGGTATTCGGGTGTAACGACCCGTCCCGAATTTCATGATTAGATTAGTGACTAATCACGATTAGTGAGGCTAATCCGTGATTAGTAGAGCGAAATCGGACGAACGATGCGAAATGACCGTTTTGCCCCTAGTGGTGGCAAAATGTTGACTTTTCAATCGGGCGGTCAAATGGACTTTGACCGATGACCGTGACGTAGTTCGTGACGTCACGAGTTCATAGACAGGTGGCACGTTCAATTCCGACATTCGAGGAGGAAGTTATGACATTCGGAAGTTTAGGGGCATTTTTGTAATTTTGGATAAAAGGGGTCAAATGTTGACTTTTTGACCAGGAGGTCTGATGGCCAAGGGCCAAAGACCGTTACGTAGATAAAGACGATACGAATCCGTAGACAGGCGGCTCGTCGAATTTGGACGTTCGACGGCGAAGTTACGGTTCACGAAAGTTTCGGGATACTATTCCCTGCGACACGTTCTACGAGAAAAAAAGTAAGTTTTGTCTTTTGTGGGCCCAGTTACTTTTCAGCAACCAATGGATGAGTGACACTTGTCACCCATCCACTGGCCAACCTCACCCATTCATGCACCAAAACCCATCCCCGTGCATCGTCCATTTTCTTTGTTCCCAAACACAAAACCGATCCACCATTCTCACCCAAATCCAAACCCATGACCCTAGGACCAAGACTGAGGGGCAGAGAGGGGGAAGAAGACCGGATGGAGGTGGCTGGACGGCTGGAACCGCCGTGGGCGGTGGCTGGAGCCCAGAACCCGAGCGGGTACCCGGTAAGCCCGATAAACCCATTTTTCTTCTATTTTTCGATTTAGACATTATGGTTGCTATTAGTTGATTAGGATGAGTTTATTGAGGTTGTAGGAAGGTGTAGAGGGTGTTTTGGATGGCGGTGACGGGCTGAGCAGCCCTGGGTACAATCGGGAAAATTGAACCGTGAGGTTCAAAATTGAACCGTGGATTCTCGTGGGTATTAGGGGTTCTAATTAATTGGGTTAGGTTCCTAGGACGATTATAGGAAGGTTAGGATTGATTAGAATTGAAAACGGTGAAAAACTGGGCCGGAATGAGCCTGGACCGGTTACGCCGGTCCAGTTGCAGGGGTTGGACCACACCGGCCAGCCCGGACCAGCTGTGCGAGGTTGAAGGTGGTGACGTGGCATGATGACGTGGCACCTGTCAGATTGTCAGGTGACATGGACCACTCATCAGTCGACACGTGTCACATGTCAGTGCACAGTCGGCACTGACATGTCAGTGACGTGGCCCAATCAAGGGCTGACACGTGGCACAGACGTGGACCAGTGTCGTGATGACACGTGGCACATGTCAGACTGCCACGTGGCACTGACAGCACAGTGACGTGGACCAATGGGAGCATGACACGTGGCACCTGTCAGAGTCTGACATGTCAGACTTGACAGCTGTCAGATGACGTCATGCTGACGTCAGCGATGACGTCAACAGGTACTGTAGCGGCGCATGAAACCCACGCGCAGCCACTTCAGGCGGCGCGTGTCGGCGCGTGGGGGAGAATTTGGGGATGTGTTCAACATACGAAATCTTCTATTCGATGTAACGAACATTTTGGGACTGGTTTCGTGTCGATCGGACACCGTTTCGATATGTTTCGGGGCATCGGAAGGTTTAGGTTCGGGATTAAAAATAGTTAAAAATACGGGAAAATTACGGGGCTTTGGTAAGAGGTTAATTAAGTAGTTAGTAACCTTCTATTACGATTTGGACAGGTTTGGGAGTCCCGGTGACGGTGATCGGCTCGGGGAGCCGTATGGCACGCAAATCGAGGCGGCAGCTCGGACGGTCTGTGAGTGGACCTTGTTTTCTAAATTAGTGCATGCATAAATGTTTATTATATGTTTTATTACTTGTTTGATGATGCCATGGGTGCATTATTATGTGGTTACGTATAAGCACGTATTTCGTGGTTTCAGCCTTACACGGTGCTTATACGGGTCTGTATTTCTTTATTGGTTTTAATGAAATGGTTTTGGATTTCTAAAAGGATAAACTCGGGTATGAGACCCATTTAGTTTTGTCTCGGGCATATGACGCTATTTACGACCTTCGGGTCTAAATCGTGGTCGCGACGGGTGCTATGTGCACGGCGATCGACGATACGACGCTCGCCTCCGGATTGGGATGTGTTCCTTCCGGAGAGGTCACGATGCACAATTCATGGTCGAGCAGCCTGGGGAGGCTCGACTTCGGAGTGCTGACGGTTCAGGATATCGATCGGTGATGAGTGCACCATGATCTTGTGGTGGTCGCGTCGGTTGATTCGTTCACGGCGACATACCAGGATTGAGAGCGGTCCTGGATGGATGGTTGCACGCATCACTATGATCGGAGTCGTGACTGACCCTTAGATATCGGGCACGGTGCCCAGTTGAGTCATATGTTCGGGCACGAGACCCAGTTACTTTACGGTTTATGATTTCGGGTCAGGGACCCTACGTGGATTTCCAAGTTCATGGCGGTTTATGGGAACCAGCATGAACTCTGGAAAGGTCATTGTGGTTCATGACAGTTTATGGGAACCGGCATGAACCTTTGTCAGGTCATTCTGGTTCATGACGGTTTATGGGAACCGGCATGAACCCTTGTTATGGATATTATGGATCATGACGGTTCAGGGGAACCGGACATGAATGTGTATGTTATGTATATATATGTTCATCTACCTTCCTTTACTTCTATTATCTCCTCCGGGGAGGGTCGTTGGCCTGGGTGGACCCCGGAGTAGTCACGGAGCACTGACTGAGTGGAGTCACCCCCCAGTTGGGTTCCTTACTCTCAGGAAGGCTATGATTACTATTACCTCGGGTAGGGTCAGTGGTCTGCGGACATTGACCTTGACTTTGAGATGACTCGGATTGAGACCCAGGTAGCACGCGCGTAGCTTTGGATACCGTGACAGGATTGGTTGTGTGACTTATATGTATATATATGATATGTGGTGTGCACAGGTGTGCACAGGATTTGAGCAGTGGCTCGTGTACTTGGTTTCTTTATGGTTTGGGGCCGAGTCCCTTATGGATTTGGGCAGTGGCCCGTATGGTCGTTTTCATTGTGGTCCTTTCGACCTTGGTTTATATCTGCTTTGGGCTTAGTCCCACATATCGTTTGTTTTGGATAAATAGTTTTCGAATGCATGCATGCTTTTTAGTGGAGGGTACAAATGTCTTATTAAATGTTTTTATAACTCTTTGTTTTGTCCACTCACAGTTTTTAATGTTTTGACTGCCCTTCAGGTTGACATCGGATGTGGACTGTAGTAGAGACCGAGATATCACATGCCTCCTCCGGATCCTGGCGTACTCTGATAGCCCGGGAGGGAAAAGGTCGGAAATCTCCCTTGTCTGACAATTCGTGTCAGACGGGAGCAGGGTTATCGCGCACTAATCCCGGGGGGATTGGGATGGGTCCTGTCATCGGGCCTGCAACCCGCGTTGCAACCCGGTTTGTTTTCTATCAATCTGAACCCAATTCCTCCAGTTCTTTCACTCATTCTCATCTATTCTACGTCTATGTTTGATCTATGACCTCAATTTGATGAAACCATGCCCCAAAGCCCACGACTCAACATAGAAACCCGACGGGTTCTAATCGGGTTCGACCCAAACTCCACACGATTTCGTTCAATTGATTGCACAGGAAGTATCTTAGGTCCATTCTAAATACAATTGTTGTAACAACCCGTACCTTCGGGAAGGGTAAAAAGGTAATTTTGTAAAATTTTGTGTAACTGGACGATTTTGCCCTTGTGAATAGTAGATGAAAAGTTGACTTTTTGAATTACCGATTGGTTTAGTGTTAGCCCTTGACTGTGACGTAGTTTAGGACGTCACGAGTCCGTAGACAGGTGGCAGGTTCGATTCGGACAATCGGAGGAAAAGTTATGATGTTCGGAAGGTTGAGGGCATAACCTTAATTTGACTAAATTAGGGGGGAAGAGTTGACTTTTCCTACGACCGGGTTTTGACACGTTGACCTTGGACCGTTGGGTAGATCTCATCGTCCTGAATTCAACGACAGGCGGCACGTGTTCATCGGAGTTAGGACGGGCAAGTTACGGGTCTAAAACGGTAAGGGTAAAATGGTAATTTTGGAGTTAAGAAGGGTATTTTGGTCTTTCTCTTGCATTGGGAAGTGTGCCCAATACAAGTGGGACACTTGGCTGCATCTGAAGAAGGAACCATCAGGAGTTTGACAAGTGTCCCTCTCCAGATGGTTGTGGAACATTGATGACCGCCTCACAAGTTTACACGGCGGTTTAAATTGGTTTGAGTTGAAGAAGCAGAGGAAGGGTGCAACCGTGAGAGAACCCGTCAATTTGATCCCTTGATCGTCATCTTCCGGCCTTGAGTTGTGAAGAAAAATTGGAGAGGAGTATGGAACGAGTGGGGTGGTGCTGAACTCAATCACCGTCGTGGACGGTGGCTCTGATATCACGAGAGGCAGAGTGCCCGTGTGCAACAGAAAGAATTTAGCTTCCTCACACCACTCAAACCTCATTCTTTGCCTTTTTGGTCTGAAAGGAAAGGAGGAGGGAGCTTAGACAAAATGATTAGTGGTCACGGCGAGGTGCGACAATAAGGGACGGTGGCGGAATTGAGAGAAACCCGCAAGTCCTCTGTTTTTACTTTCACAATTGGACGTTACAAGGTTAAGGAGCTTAAATTGTTACGGCATCGTGATATTGAGGCGTCTGGGAGGCGAATGGACGTGATTTGGTGGCTCGCCGTGGACGGTGGCCGGTAACCCCGTTACGGTAAGTTTTTATTTTAAATTTCATTATGGGTTTGTAGACCTTAACGACGCAAACTAATGATTGGGACAGGATCATGGAAGGGAAACAAGTTGATTAGGATGAACTTGGAGGCTGGAGGAAGCCGGAAAAGCTATGGAGGTTAAGGTTGCAGAATACGGGTTAAATTCTTGAACGTGAAGGTATGAATTCGTGGTTTTTGTTACAAATCGATTAGGTTAGTAGATTAAGAGTGGAAGGACGAACCTCCTAGGCTAATTAGAACTGAAAACCGATTAAAATTGAGTGAAAACCGTGAATGCCGGTTCACGGCTGAATCGGCTGAACTGAACCGGTCGAACCGGGTTTTCCCAGGGAAGACGATGACACTGTGCTGGGCGCGTGGCTCCCACGCGCAGCCCCTTTGGGCGGCGCGTGTGGGCGCGTGAGGCCGAACCCGGGGAAGTGTCGATGTAACGAACATTTTAGCACTGGTTTCGAGTTAATAGGACATCGACTCGATATGTTTCGGGCTGTCCGAAGGTTTTAGGGTTCGGTTAAAAATAGTTAAAAATACGGGAAATTTATGAGATTTTAGTATGAGTATCGTAAATCAGTTAGTGACCTTATATTGGGACTTGGACAGGTTCGGGGAAACCGAGGATAGTGAATGGCCGGGGACGGTAAAAGCGCGCGTGTATCGAGGCGACGCTGAAATGGTCTGTGAGTGGACTTTGCTTTCTAACTCTTGATGCATGCATATATGTTTTTCTATACTTGATCCTATGATTTGATTTATGATTGTGATGGTTTACGGTTTGTGCACGTTTTTCGAGGAAATTACGGTATTTTACGTTTTACGAGATTTGACGGATATTGTGATTTGAACCTGGTTTTAATGATTGATTTCAGGATTTGAAATACGATTTGATTTCAATGAAAGTAAAAGGATTTTGAAAAGTGACTTCGGGCTTAGAGGCCCAGTTTAGAAAAGTGGTTTTAAGAACGTGATTTCGGGTTTTTGAATCGGAATTCCGGGTGACGATTCGGAATTCGATTCGGGACTTGAAGCGGATTTCGGGTTTGGGTTCGGAATGGTTATTCCGGATGCTAGCTTACGGAATGATGGTTGCGGACTCGGACCGGGGAAATGAGAAGGAAATGAGTTCTGGGTCTGGATTCGGAATGACGGTTATGGATGCCGGAAGGGCATCAGACTAGTGATTTCGGATTCGGGTTTGGATGTAAATTGGCAAAAGGTTTTCAAATGGTTTTGGGATTGGATTTGCTGGATCTGGATATTGGGTTTAAAGACCCGGATATATGTGACGGGGGACCGGCCGGATTGGGTTTAAAGACCCGGATTGAGTTTAAAGACTCGGGAGTTTAAAGACTCGGATATATTGATTTCCCCCGTAGGCCTTGAGTTTAAAGACTCGGGAGTTGAAAGACTCGGATATTATTGAGGCCTGGATTGAGTTTAAAGACTCGGGAGTTTAAAGACTCGGATAGATCCAGCAGGTTCGATGGATGAGAACGTGGCTTTAAATGTGTTTTGGGTTTCACTAGCTTTGATGATGATGTTTTGGGCAGTGGCCCGGATTTGATGGTTTTCGGTGATTTTGGGCTGAGGCCCGGGATTGGAAAAAGGAAAAATGTGTTTGGTTTTCGTATATTGTTTTATGACGTAATTGATATGCATGCATTGGTTTTTAACACGGAGGGTATAACTGTTTGTGTTTTCTGATAACTGTTTTGAATTTAAACTTTATTTTTGTCAACTCACAGTCTTTTCGTGTTTTCGATACCCTCCAGGTTGCTGCAGTGCGGGCTGTTGGTCGAGAGAGAGATGGAGACATCACACATACGATCCACAGTAGACTCTGCGCACTCTGAGAAGTTTGAGGTTGTTGAGGTGGTTGGTTTGGAACTCCCTTGTCCGACTTACGTGTCACACGGAGGTTAGGCGGTTGTTTAGCCCTCGTGTCATGCGTACGTTAGACGGGAGCGGGGTTTAGCCCTTAATCCCGGGGGATTAGGGGTGAGCCCTGACAATTGTGACATCAATTTCAGAGTTCCTTACCTCCAAGTGATCGAACTCAAGCTCCAAATTTCAAAGAAGTCGCAGGACCTGTTCTTCGTTGATTCTCCACCAATTTCCGTTCCAGTTGAGGTGGTTCGCTTTGTTGAACTCCCAGAAGGCTAAATCTCTTGCCAATTTCAATTGAAACTGCCTAAGAATTCAAATTCGATATTTATGTATTTAGGTGGATTTTCGGGTGTTCTCAATACCATTCGATTAGGATTTTCATTGTTCCCCTTTCGGTTTTCTCTCCGAAGCACACTTAATGTTCACTCAATTTCACTTGTTCCCTTGTGTTGCTACTAATTGATCACAGGGATCGGTTTTGGGTGTTCTCTGTATCTCCTCTGATAATTACCAGCATATGAGAATACAACCGTTTGAATTAACATTTAATTATGAAAAAGGCAACTAAGTGCCACTAATGCTCATTAACAAGTGACACATGTCACTAACAGCAACTCCTGAGTTATTAAAAGGGCTGATTCAGCCAATTAGCCCATTTAATTAAGTTTACAGCTGCCACTTTTCCCATTTAATTAACTTACTGGTGACAATTACCATTTTACCCTTTAAGTCACAAATGACCATTTTGCCCCTGAACTTCCCAGACCCATAACGTTTTCATCCGAACTCCGTTTTCGACGTGCCACCTGTCTACGGATTCAGCATATCGAGACCTATCCAACGATACTCTCAGAAAAGCCAAATGAGATCCCGAACAAAAAGTCAACTTTCGGCCCTTATAACTAGGGGAAAATCGTCTTTTCACATCAAAATTTTCAAATTATCCTTTTTCGAATTTCCAGGGTGTCACATTCGTCCAATCTTCTCCTTTTTCAATCCCAAGCTTCCTATTTTGATGTTTTCTATCATTCCCAATTAATAAACCTAAAAGAAAACGACAAAAACCCGTCCGTTCAATCCTCCCAAACTCGGTCCAAGTTCTCCGATCACCCCCAGGGCAGCACCGCCCTTCTCAGCCGTCAAAAACGGTCCATTCTCTCTCCTAACAACCTAATAATTTCATCCTAATCATCCAAAACAATCCATAATGTATAAATCGAAAAATATGGGAAAAGGGACAAACCGAGTACCTTCTCGGGCCTATGGCCGCCGTCCACGTCGGCGTTGCCTCCTGCCTGCCATCGTCATCATCTTGTCCTCTCTTCCTTCCCTTGGTCTCAGTCATGGTCATAAGGAAGATTGGTTTGGGTTTGGGGTCGAAGTAGTTGGGTGAGATCGGGTTTGGAGGATGAAAAATGATCGATGAAGAGGAATGTGATATGAATGAAGGAAAAGGGATGGCCAGTGGATGGGTGACACTTGTCACTCATCCATTGGTCCAATGAAAAATATCTGGGCCCCACTTAATTCCAAAAAAAACATCTGTTTCGTAAAACGTGCAATAGTTCTTTCGTACTTCCGTGAACCGTAACTTTCTCGTTGAACGTTCGAATTCGACGTGCCACCTGTCTACGAATTCGTATCATCTTGATCTACGTAATGGTCATCGGCCCTCGTCCATTGGACATCTCGGGTCAAAAGTCAACTATTTGCTCATATTCAACCAAATTACCAAAATGCCCCCGAACTTCCGAAGATCATAACTTCTTTCTCGATCGTCGGAATCGAGCGTGCTACCTGTCTATGAACTCGTGACGTCGCGAACTACGTCATTTGACTGCCTGAATGAAAAGTCAACGATTCGCCCATTCTAGGGGTAAAATGGTCATTTCGCCCTGCTCGTCCATTAATCCTCGTCTAATCCCCGATTCGTCTCGCTAATCCGTCATTAATTCTTAATTAATCTCATTAATTCGGGACGGGTCGTCACAGGGTCGATCACACAAATGAAGAAATTTTTCCATGTCAACAAAGACGTGCTAAAGATTTATTGCAGAAATTTGGGATGCTTAAATGCAAACCAATCTCAACACCGATGGAACATAATTATGTGCACATGAAGGGTTGATCTACGTAACGTTGACTCGACCTGACATTTCTCATGCAATTGGAGTAGTGAGTCGATATATGCAAAATCCAAAGAAATCTCATTTAGATGTAGTTCAACGATGATGAGGTATGTAAAAAGTACAATTTATTATGGTCTTTTGTACAAGAAAAGTGAAGACTGAAAATTAGTTGGTTACAATGATGCTGACTATGGGGGAGATCATGACACCGACCGATCAATTACTGGGTATGTCTTCAAGCTTTATTCTGGAAAAATTTCTTGTTGCGGTAAAAGACAGCCTATAGTATCTTTGTCATCCATAGAAGCAGAGTATCGAACATTAGTAATGGCAGCTCAAGAGAGTACGTGACTTATACAACTAATGAATGAATCTACACCATATAGTAGATTATGCAGTTCCACTGTATTGCGATAACCAATTATCAATCCGCTTTGTAGAAAATCCAATATTTCATGCCAGAACTAAGAATATAGAGGTGCATTATCATTTTTAGGGAAAAGGTTTTGTAGGAGGAGATTGAGATGAGACATATCAAGACAGATAATCAAGTTTCTGATTTGTTTACTAAAGGTTTGAGTATTAGCAAGTTTGAGAAGTTTCATCGTCAACTAAAAGTGGTGCAAAAAATGAGATCTAATGTTGAGGGGAGTGTTAAAAGTAAACAATGGCTCTCTCTCTCGCTCTTCTTTCTCTTTCCCATAAAAAAAATATAAACCTACGATGGAGGAAACTTCCTCCGATGAGAAAGGAGGAGACAAATTAATAAAAATTGGATGGTTAAAACTAATCCATAAATGAGTGGTTATTAGAAGTTTAGCCTAGTATTAAAACCCCTTCTATAGCATTTGTTTAATATCATCTAGGATAGAAAAACAATCAGATATAAAGCTTAGAAGCTTGTTTGAGGTTTTCGAATGGTGTATGTAAAGAGTTGTGTTGTAATTGATTGGGGGTATAGTATAAGTAATATTTTTGTTACTTTTTTTCTTTTTGACAAAATATAATTAGAGTTGTGTACTCTAATACTCAACACTAGTGAGGATGGGGAACGACAAGCCAAACTTCCAGGCTTATCCTCATAATGGTGATTGAAGCAACAAAAATCAACCGCTTGATTACACTCCCTTGTTGTCTACATCCAAACACAATTATTGAATGCAAGACTAATATCCTTAATTCTGGGAAGAAAAAGATTTAAGCTTCCACAAAGAAATTCTACCTTCATCTTGCAAGCAATTAATCATTGCCAGTGAGTCAAACTCTAGACACACAAAGGGAAAATGGAGTTCCTTTACTAGTAACCAACCTTCCACAACTATAGCAGCCTCCGCCTACAAACAAGACTCTGCAAAACCAGAAACTGCTTTGGCTGCCAAAAACCTACCCTCATCATCTCTGACAACAAAACCAATCCTTATCGAAGAAGAAGCAAATCGCCAAGCTACATCGACATTAACATACACCTTGTGCCCAAAAGTCACCATAAACCGCATCAACATCAACATTAAGTCTAATTAAACATAATTAAATCCAACAACATACTTGTCAGGACCCACCCCTAATTCCCCGGGATTAAGGGCTAAATCCTGCTCCCGTCTAACTTACGCATGACACGAAGGCAAAACTGACGTCCAACCTCCATGTGACACGTAAGTCGGACAAGGGATTCTCGATTCAACCATCCTAAAAGTAACCGGACTTCCCAGAGTGCACCGAACTAGTGTGGGTCGCGGGTGTGATGTCACCGTCTCTCTCGACCAACAGCCTGTACTGCAGCAACCTGGAGGGTATCGAAAACATGAAAAGACTGTGAGTGGACAAAAATAAAGTATAAGTTCAAAAACTATTCACTAAAACAATTACATTTATACCCTCCATTTAAAGAAAACAATGCATGCATATCAAATCCAAGTCATGAAACCATTCATATCAAAAACCATCTTTGACAATCAATTTTAAACCCGAATAAAATCCTCTATTCAAATCCAAGCCTCAGCCTCAAATCACAAATCAATCTCAAATCTGAGAACTCAGTCCTAAAACTGGTCAAATCCACGTCATCCGGGCCACTGCCCAAAACACCAGAAAAACCAGTGAAAATATCAATCATACAAGCTTACTGGATCTCAAGTGTGCCTGAGTCTTTAAACTCAAAACCATGCGCAAATAACCAAGCCTTTCGGGGATATCAACGAGTCTTTAAACTCAAAATATATACCGAGTCTTTAAACTCAAAACACATCAATACAAGGCCCTCCCCCCCCCCCCCCCTTCCCCCGGTCAATCAATCTGAGTCTTTAAACTCAAAACCAGATCCAGTGGGTTTTTCTCTTTTTCCGGGTCTTTAGACCCAAAACCATTTTTCAACCAATCAGTGAAAACCACAGAAAATTTACAGTCGAATTCGCAACGATGATTCTGTAAGCTAGTATCCAGAATCACTGTCCCGAACCTAAATCTAGATTCCTTTTCCAAATCTCGAAAACCAAATGCGAAATCCAATTTCAAAATCGAAAGCTCATTGATAGAAATCACATGAACAGGGCTCCAAGTTCGAAATCACTTTTCCGAAATCCATTTAAAATCATTAAAATCAAATCATATTTCAAATCCCAAAATCAAATCATATTCCAATCATTCAAACAGATCAATAATCACAAAACCAGCTTTCACCATTTTTAATTTCAAACGAAGATTTCTTGGTAACTCACCTTACCGTCGACGTCAAGCCTCCAAACCCAGCTTATTCGACCCCTTGGACCTCCAATAACACGTTCCCATCAACGAAATCGATCCAAACCATAGACAAACATGATTACCATTTCCAATTGCAAAACAGGGCGTCTCGGGTTTTCTTCCTAGCAGAGTCGTCGTAGGCGCCGCCGTGACCCTCAACTTCATCAGTTCACTATCCTTTCTTGTCACGGCCCGGCCCATCTAACACAATATTGTCCTCTTTGAGCCCAGCCTTCACGGTTTTGTTTTCGGGAGCTCACGTGCAACTTCCCAGGGGGTCACCCATCATGGGATTGCATGTAACGACCCGTCCCGAATTCCAGGATTAGATTAGTGATGAATCACGATTAGTGAGGCTAATCCGTGATTAGTAGAGCGAAATCGGACGAACGATGCGAAATGGCCGTTTTGCCCCTAGTGGTGGCAAAATGTTGACTTTTCAATCGGGCGGTCAAATGGACTTTGACCGATGACCGTGACGTAATTTGTAACGTCACGAGTTCATAGACAGGTGCCACGTTCAATTCCGACGTTCGAGGAGGAAGTTATGACGTTCGAAAGTTTAGGGGCATTTTGGTAATTTTAGATAAAAGGGGGGTCCAATGTTAACTTTTTGACCGGGAGGTCCGATGGCCGAGGGCCGAAGACCGTTACGTAGATGGGGACGATACGAATCCGTAGACAGGCGGCACGTCGAATTCGGACGTTCGACGGCGAAGTTACGGCTCACGGAAGTTCCAAGTTACTATTCACGACGACATGTTCTACGAGACAAAAAGTGCAGTTTTGTCTCTAGTGGGCCCAGATATTTGTCCTGATGCCAATGGATGAGTGACAAGTGTCACCCATCCAATGGACACCATATTTCCTTCATGCACCGTGCAAACCAATCCATTTTCTCCATTTCAAACACACACCCAAAACCCACCCGATCTCACCATTTCTCTCATTCCCGTGCAACCCCAAAACCCATCCAATTCGACCAGGACTGAGACCAGAGGGTGAGAGAGGAGGACTAAGGACGGCAGCTGGTGGCTGGAACCGCCATGGGCGGTGGCGGAAACCCAGAACCCGAGCGGGTACCCGGTAAGCCCATTTTCAATTTTTGCGTGGATTTTGATGTTATGGATTGATTTGGACGATTGTTTTGAGTTAAATAGGTTGCTAGGGAGTTGTTAGAGGGGTTTTGGTGGTGGTTGGACATCGGGGAAGCCCTGGGAGGTTTCGGGAAAATTGAACCGGTCGGGTTTCGAAGGTTTTAGGTAGTTTTGTTAATTGGGTTAGATAGGAAATGAAGAAATAGGAATTTAGGAATTGGAATGGAAGCAAACGGACCGAAAATGAGGGAGAAGGAGACCTGGACCGGTTACGCCGGTCCAAGTTGCAAGAAAAACCGGACCGGACCGGTTTGGACCGGTCTGACCGAAGTAGGAGATGACATGTGACGTCATCCTGCTGACGTCATCATGTCAGGGATGACGTCAGCATTGTCAGATCTGACAATGTCAGTTGACATGTCAGAAAATGGGCCAATAGGAGTGCGACACGTGTCACATGTCAGTGCACAGTCAGCACTGACATGTCGGTGACGTGGCCCAATTAGGGGCTGACACGTGGCACAGACGTGGACCAGTGCTGTGATGACACGTGGCACATGTCAGACTGCCACGTGGCACTGACATCATAGTGACGTGGACCAATGGGAGCATGACACGTGGCACCTGTCAGAGTCTGACATGTCAGACCTGGTAGCTGTCAGATGACGTCATGCTGACGTCAGCAGGTACTATAGCTGGCGCGTGAAGCCCACGCGCAGCCACTTCAGGAGACGCGTGAGGGCGCGTGGCAGGGAATCTGGGGAAGGTTCCAACATACGAAATCTTCTATTCGATGTAACGAACATTTTGGGACTGGTTTCGTGTCGATCGGACACCGTCTCGATATGTTTCGGGGCATCGGAAGATTTAGGTTCGGGATTAAAAACAGTTAGAAATTCCGGAAAATTGCGGGGCTTTAGTGAGGGGTTATATAAGTAGTTAGTAACCCTCTAAATTAATTTGGACAGGTTTGGACGTCCCGGTGATGGTGATCGGCTCGGGGAGCCGTATGGCACATAAATCGAGGCGGCAGCTCGGACGGTCTGTGAGTGGACCTTGTTTTCTAAATTGGTGCATGCGTAAATGTTTATTATCTGTTTTATTACTTGTTTGATGATGCCATGGGTGCATTTGTGTGTGGTTACGTATAAGCACGTATTTCAAGGTTTCGGCCTTATACGGTGCTTATACGGGTCTGTATTTCTTATTGGTTTTAATGAAATGGCTTTGGATTTATAAAAGGATAAACTCGGGTATGAGACCCATTTGGTTTTGTCTCGGGCATATGACCTCAGATATCGGGCACGGTGCCCAGCTGATGTCCTATGTTCGGGCACGAGACCCAGGTTACTTTACGGTTTTGATTTCAGGTCAAGGAACCTTAAATGGATTCCCAGGTACATGACGGTTTATGGGAACCGGCATGCTACCTGGTTATGTTATTACGGTACTTGACGGTTTATGGGAACCGGCATGTTACCTTGGTTAGAGATAGTATGGATCATGACAGTTCAGGGGAACCGGGCATGGATATTATGTTATGTATATATATGTTCATCTACCTTCCTTTACTTCTATTATCTCCTCCGGGGAGGGTCGTTGGCCTGGGTGGACCCCGGAGTAGTCACGGAGCACCGACTGAGTGGAGTCACCCCCCAGTTGGGTTCCTTACTCTCAGGAAGGCTATGGTTACTATTACCTCGAGTAGGATCAGTGGTCTGCGGACATTGACCTTGACTTTGAGAAGACTCGGATTGAGACCCAGGTAGCACGCGCGTAGCTTTGGATACCGTGACAGGATTGGTTATGTGACTTATATGTATATATGATATATATGATATGTGGTGTGCACAGGTGTGCACAGGATTTGAGCAGTGGCTTGTGTACTTGGTTTCTTTATGGTTTGGGGTCGAGTCCCTTATGGATTTGAGCAGTGGCCCGTATGGTCGTTTTCATTGTGGTCCTTTCGACCTTGGTTTATAGCTGCTTTGGGCTTAGTCCCACATATGGTTGTTTTGGATAAATGGTTTTCGAATGCATGCATGCTTTTAGTGGAGGGTACAAATGTCTTATGAAATGTTTTTATAAACTTTTGTTTTGTCCACTCACAGTTTTTAATGTTTTGACTGCCCTTCAGGTTGACATCGGATGTGGGCTGTAGCAGAGACCGAGATATCACATACCTCCTCCGGATCCTGGCGTACTCTGATAGCCCGGGAGGGCAAGGGTCGGAAATATCCCTTGTCTGACACTCCGTATCAGACGGGAGCAGGTTCATCCCGCACTAATCCCGGGGGGATTGGGATGGGTCCTGTCATTGCACCAGTCTCAACTCGCTTAACTTTGGGGTTCCAATCACCCCCAAATCCACTGAGCTCCCAAAAAGCCTTGTATTAGATAGATACGTTCCCACACATATAAGGTACTTCACCTTTCCCTCCCCGAGCGATGTGGGATCGTTCACCGATCTTACCTTTCCAAGCTCACGGGTCTTGCTCACCGATCTTGCTTCTCAAGCTCACGGGTCTTGCTCACCGTTCTTGCTTCCAAGACCGGGTCTTACATTTCTCACTCTCATTCACACCCCATGACCAATTGATGAAGATTGAATGACATAAAGGGAAAGAGGCTCACGGTCTCCCCTGTTTTCTCTCTGTTTTCTCATAGCCGGGCAAAACCATTCAATTAAGCCAATTGTAGAACGGTGGGGAAAAGTTCTACAGCCATCCAGACCCTGCTAGGTGTCCAAATCCTGGTGGGCACACACCTCAAATGCAGCCAAGTATCCTTCTTTGAGTGGGCACAGATTCCAAAGCAGAAAATGTCCAGAATGCCCCTCAAGGACAAATTACCATTTTTCCCTTCAATTTCTTTTACCTGTATCTTACCCTTCCGATGTCCGATGCAGGCGTGGCACCTGTCGTTGTACTCAGGACGTCGAGACCTACCTAACGATCCTCGGTTTACGTGAAGAAAACTTGTCATGCAAAAAGTCAACAAAATCCTCCATTTTTAACCTAATTACGGAAATGCCCTTAACCTTCCGAACATCATAATTTCCTCCTCAGATGTTGGAATCGGACGTACCACCTGTTTACGAACTCATGACGTCCGAACTACGTCACGGTCATCAGTCAAAGTCCATTTGACCGCCCGAATAAAAAGTCAACATTTTGCCCAATTCTAAGGGTAAAATCGTCATTTCGCACTGTCCGTCCGAACACCTCCAACTAATCACCGATTAACTTCACTAATCCGTCATTAACCACTAATCTAATCCCGGTTTCCGCGACGAGTAGTTACAATACTTGGAAACAGGACAGAATAAACCCCAAAAGATGGTCCATTTTCTTATAATTACTGATGCAAGCACGTAAATCTAGAATAGTAAGCCTACCTTGGGTGTTGTATGAAGGCCTTTCATTTTTCCTAGAATACATTTAATTAGGTTATTGGTATTTGATTTAAGGCTTTAAATGTTATCATTTATATTTGTTTGATCTTATTGATGTAGTATATCCCTATTTAAAGGGCTACTTATGTATGTGAACATGGGTGAATGAATATATTTTCAAGTTTTATAAGAAGTGAGTGAGTTCTCCTTCTCAAATCAAGCGTTTGGCTTAGTCGTGTTGAGTGAATCCACGATTAGCAATGTCGATTGAATCTGTTGCCCCTGGTTGAGTGATTCACAGATTATCTATCCTCATACTTCCCATTTGTCATGCATCAATTGGTATCAAAGCATCCTTCCTGGGATGACAATACTGGTTGAAAATGACAATCCATTTCACCGTCGTGCTTCGCGTGATGAGCCGAGTGAAGATGGCATGCGTGATGACGATTTTCATGGTAGGTTTCTTGATAATTTTGAGTGTGAGCTTTCTGATCTTCACTAGTCAAATCCCCCAGATAGTTTATTGGATCTAGATATCCCACTAATGTTTGACTCTTGTTTAGAAGTTCATTGTGAAGTATGTTCAAGGTTGAAAGCTATTGATCATAAAGAAAAAGTTCAGTTTGAACTTTTAAAGGAAAGTGATGACAAAAATTTTGAAAAAAAAAAATTATAAGAGAATGATACTCCAAAATACATTGACTTTATTGGAGTTGATGCTTTTAGTTCGAAGAATACCGCGAACTTCATTGATCTTGTCAACCAAATGAATTTTGGCATAAGAAAGTTTTGGCGCATTATAAATGGTATGCAGAATCGCTCAAGAAATGTCAAGTATTCAAAATATATATTCATTTGGAGTGGAAAGATTCAATGTCAAGGAAAAAGCTTTGTATACAACTTAAACCAATTTAAGTATTCAAGAATTTTCAGATATTTAAAGTATCTCCTTGTTTGGAAAGGAAGAATTCAATTTCAAGTTTATCACGGAGTCTTCGATTTTTTTGATTCATACTCGAGGTTAAGGTCGATTTTTGTGATTTTTGGAAAGTATCTCGTTATTGGCATAGTATATCCCTATTTAAAGAGCTACTTATATATGTGAACATAGATGAATAAATATATTTTGAAGTTACAAAAGAAGTGAGTGAGTTCTCCTTCTCAAATCAAGCATTTGGCTTGATCTGTGTTGAGTGAATCCACGTTTAGCAAAGTCGATTGAATTCGTTGCCCCTGATTGAGTGATTCTCAAGCTATCTATCCTCATACCTCCTATTTGTCCTGCATCAATTACATTGTAATTCTACTTATAGGAGAACTTAAGACCACGATTTCAACCCCTTTGATCTGAAACTAAAAATGACATCATAGATAACCGGTTTGGCTTCCGGTTTATTTCCGCAACCCGATTAAGAAGGGAAGAACAAGGGTGATTATGGAAAAGATGGTGAAATAGGAGACAGCAAAATGGGAGCACATATACGTCTCACATTATCATGCTCAAGCTTTTATTAAGCAATATATCCAACTAGATGTAAAATGAACCATACATAATACATAATTTTACATGAAATCTTCATGAAAATAACATGGAAATTAAATCATACAGTTTTAAATCGAAATATACGTCATCTATCGAATATAGCTACGAAGATATATCTTCTGGTATACAATCCACCCCCATTGCTCATCAAATGGCAAAGCTGGGAAGTTCATTTATTTCACCATCTTAGCTTGGAACTGGAAGGGAAATACTGCACAACACCCATTGTTTATGTCAAAATCAAACAAACAATTGATGTCAAAAACAAATAATAAAGACAACTGTTAATCAAATGATCAATCGGCTTCTGTACGTCTTTTATACCTTTTGAATGAGAGAGAGATAGTATGGCTTCACCTTCTCCACATCAACTCGTACCTTGCTCTTGCTGTAAAGATCATACTTGCTGCAACAAAAACATCAAAAGTATCATACGAAGTCACATTAATTTAAAGAACTAGGAATTACATTAGCAAGAGAAGCATTTGATGGATGGACTTACTTGAATACGTGAAGCCAATTCAGATTTTCCACATCTTGTTCGTTCATTAAATGCTTATATGCTCCTGCCTTGTGCAAAGCTGCAACATGACCAAACGAATTCATCCAGATCAATCGTAGCTGTTCATTAATCAGGAATAAAGTTTGTAGTATTTCGTTTGGTTAATTATGTACCATAAAATGAGTGGTATCTGATGATGAACAGAGCTGCTGAGGGCAGATTCGAATTGTTCTCCTTGGCCACCTGCAAATTTCATTAATTTTCATGTCGAAGACATTCAGAAGTAAACGTATAAATTGTTCGATTAAAGATCTGGAGACGTACCAGATACATGTAATCATCGTGCCCCCACGACATCATTACATTTTCTAGACCACATCCCTCTGAGTAAACCCCATATTTGGTGTTGTAGGCAGGATTGTTATAGTCTGGGTTCTCTTTGAAATACTGCACCAGCAATGCCACATTATCAGCCAAGAAAAGGGTACATATTTTTCAAATATTGCAGCAGCTATGTACCTTGTGATGAACATTTGCTTCGTCAAAAGCACATCCAACTGGGAATGTGTCACCTGATACATATATACGGATCAAATTTAGTAATTTTAGCTGTTCGTCCCACCCTGAAGAACCCTTCTCGTAAAGTTTGATGCTTACCTACGACTGCCCATTGAGGAAGCTCCCCAAAGCTAGGAAGAAGAAGCACCTTTCCAAGATCTGAAGCACATTGAATTTTTAAAGGTATTTAGCTACTTACTGATGCAGCATCTAGTGGGGTAAAAAAAATATACAAATAGATTGAAGATATTATTAAGATACCATGGATAAGGCCAGTCAAGTGCAGCCAATCTTCATCAGGATAATCCTTTCTAATTGCCTCAGCTGTTTGCAACAAGTGCTCCATTTGTGGTTCGTCTAAGTCTGGATCGCTATCGTCGACGACCTCGTTCAGAAGTTCACAACATTCCCATATGCTCATCTCCACTCTGTTCAATTTGCTATACTCTGCTCTCATTCTCTGCACCTGAATTACAATTTCATACGTATTATCCTTCCGAACCGATTCCAGCGCTAGTACAAATGACATCAGAAAGGAAGTGTAAAAATGACTCACAAAGTCGAAAGTCTGGTTGATGTGGTTGATCTGGTAGAAGATCTCCACATTTGGTTGTCTCTCACCTTCTGCCTCATAATCCCTGTTTTGAAATCCATCTCAAATTCAAGTGTTTAGTTTAAGGCAAAGGCTTTGGTGTTAGTCACTTTAAGTGGACTTGGATGAGCTCTGGTGATTTAGTAATTTAAACAATAATCTGATTCATAAATCAAGCGTTCGAATTTTACTAGCAATCTTCTATAGACCTCAAAAATAATGGGTGTTTTTAACTTGATATCGACCTTGAATGGGCATCCACTTCTATGAGGGCGGAAGAATCATGGAATCAAGAGATTGTGAAAACGTTAATCTTATGAATTCTCATGAAAAAAACAATATTACTGGAAAGAAAAAATTCCTATAATTTAGAGTCTTTACTTCCATGTGATAAAAAAAGTTATACCATTAGCCAAAAAGGTTAGCTAGTCTTGGCAGTTATCATATAAATAGAATCGACCAAACTCGGCATAATCGGGTGGGCCGATCTATTTGGTTCCAAGCGAAGGTGGTTAGACCATTCAATTAATCGGTGAATTCACCGACCTATTCGGTTCCAATCCAAGGTGGTTCAATTTAGATTTAGAATTTTAACAAATCAAAATAGACCATTATCAATTCAACCGACCCAAACCAAGCTGATCCAATCTTCTGCTGCGGATCACATCATCACATCAGATCTTGATAGATTCATTGAATTTTTACATAATGAAATACAACTACGCTTTGCAAAAGAGTATTTAACCTAAACGTTTGTCCAAATGAGTTTGTATCAGGCACCACAAATAGTCCATCATCCAACACCATTTCTTTATCATCTTTAAAGACCTTTCTCTCCTCTTCCTCGATTCCGACTTCAACTCCTGTGATTTGAAAAAATTAAATAAATACAAAAATCTCCATAAAAAATTATGATCAGAAACTCTAGTTTTTATTTTTCTCTTACGAACTGACAACCCACAGAGGGAAAGATCCCACCATACTTTCCCAGTTTCCCTCACTTTCTTTCTCACTATTCTACAAAACCAAACAGACCCCAGATCGGACACACTTCATTTTGTTAGAACAAAATAAAATCTGAAGAAATAAAAAACTAAAAATAGATAATGTTACCTTGGCAACTGATGATAAGATATGAGAAAAACAACGATGACGAGAAATATCTAAAAAATAAATACGGAAATAAATAAATAAATAATGGGAATTAGTAAATGTACCAAACTCGGGCTGCTCAATGAGAATGGTCATCCTGAATCAAAGCCGAGGAAAAAAATCTCAAGAAAACAAAGGAGATGATTGAGCACAGAATTTTGAAAAATAATTTGGCCAAAGAAATTGGGGTATGGTGGCATCTTTAGGGCTTGGAAACTGGTCAGTATTTATAGTTGACGAAAATGTCCTTTCCTGATAATTCGGAGGTCTTGAGTCCTTACCTGAAAATCTTCACAAGTTTTGCTTTCTTCCATTTGGTTATCCTTTTGTATGTATCAAACATTACAGCAACAACACAATATTCTTCTACTTTTATTTTTTATTTTTTATTTTTTAAAACAATAAATAGTATTTTATTTTAACTCCAAAGTAAAAGCAAATAACTATGTCCTTTTCTTTGGGTGAATAAACAAAACTATACTTGGCAACAGATAATAAGAGGAAATACTTATCAAAACTAATAAAAATCTTCTCATACACTTCATCATCTTTGACAAAAAAAAATTAAAAAAAAAAATTAGAGAGAATTAATGTAAATGTAAAAAAAAATTAAAAAAAGGCCATATGTGAGAATCCTTCTAAATTAAATTGATTTAACAATATTTAATTACTATGATTACATTAGATTAACCATAATATATGGTGTAATTAGTAAATTATTACATTAACCCATAATAAAATAAAGAATAAATCATTGGTACATCTTTAACAATTTTTATTTTTATTTAAAATTTTTAATGCTTGTATATTGAAGAAAAAAAATATTATCTCAAACTTTTTTTATTCAAAAGTTTCTAAATACAATTTGTAAGTAATAAATTCCACATCTACCCTTTTATATCTTAATAAAAAAAATAAGTTAGTTATTGAGAATTTCTTTAATCAATTAAAAATAACATTGTTTTTTTTTTGTTCTTTTTGCCCCATGTGCCCCTTAATGTTTGATTTCTTTGATCTCTTGGGCCCTTTATTATATTATCCATATAATAAATATTATATATAGTTACTATATATATTGTATATAGTTACAATTGATTTTTTTCTATAAAATCAAAAAATAAAGTCTGTATTGCTTGGAGTTCAACGGTAAGGTATATAAATTTTTTTTTGGTGTGGGGGTAGGTGTGTTAATCGGTTTTGCGGTTCAGTTTTTTTACCGAAACCGATTGGGGAATCGATTTGGTTCGATTCGGTTTTTCCTTCTATTCGGTTCGGTTTCAGTTAAAATCGGTGTTTTTTCTTTCAAATTATGGTGAATCGGTTCGGTTGAATCGGTTTAATGTTCTCTACAAACCCGTTTTTTTTTTTACTTTTATACAATAATCAATATTTATTATCTAATTAATGTCCATTACAACCTAATTAATGTTTATTACAACTAATTAATATCCATTACAACTAATCAATGTCCATTACAAAGTAACCTAAAGCATTTCAGTTCGGATCGGTTCGATTTCGTTCGGTTCGATAATCTTATACCAAAAATCGAAATCGAACCGGTTCGGTTCAGTTTCTCCAAACGGTGTCGGTTTTCCTTCGGTTCGATTTTTCGGTCGATTTTTCCGAACCAATTAATAGGGTTAGTGGGGGAGGGGGGGTGTTGAGATGGTGGTAGAAAACGCGTACAATATAGAGTTTAATTTTTGAATTTTAACTTATATTCTTGAGTTTAATTTTTCTATATACAAATTTTTTTAATAAACTTATATGTTAATAAAAACCTATAAATTAATTACCCTAAAATAAATACGTGCACCTATTTTTTTTTTCTTTCTATTTTTTAATATGCAAATCTTGCTTAAAGTAAAGCCCTTTTTTACTCGTCTTTGAATAGAAAACTATAACTGCTTTTTGAACTTATAAGTAAAATATAATATAAAATTTTAATTAAAAGTCGACAAATATAAATATAATTTAAATTTATAATAAAAATTTTAAATATAATTCAGCTCATTTTTTCATTAACTCGTCTAAATACACCTCGTTTAAAAAATTAGAAGATATATTGATATAATTGTCATGTAAACTTATGAAGTGTTAAATTCTTAACAACTCGATGCAGCCAGTATTAAAATTGAAAGTGATTTTCCCTGCCTTCTTTTTGCCACGTACCCTCTTCCTTTCCTTCGGTACGAATTGGGTAAGAATATGAGAAATAAAAAAGACAAAATTAAGATGAAAGTGTCGAGATGAGTTTCGTATTAGAAATCACATGTGGTTGATTGATGCAGTTGTCTATGTCATGAGTGACTCAGCTTTGCGTTGGATATCAAGGTCTCTCCCTTCAGAGCAGGTCAAGTTGAAATTTTACTGTACTGTATGTCTTGTCGTTAGTCGGCTCGCGGTTTCTGTTTCCACTGCCCATTTCGTTCGTTAGCGCCACAATGTCGGTCCGACTCACATCGGAAACGTTCCAAGGTTCAAATTGCAGCTCGCGTTTGCAGAATTCATGGGATTCGTGACACGCGTACAATGGACTATGGCTGAGGTGTTGGTCGGCATGCTTCAGTACATTAGTTGAACATATCAGCGACTCATATACTGCCACCGAACCTTTTTAAACCTCACTTCTCTTTGGACAAAAATAATTTACTGGCTAAATTGTAAACCATAATATATTTTTTACCGTCTAAATTGTAACGCCAAAAATATATGTTTAAGTAAAATCATGTTAAGATCAGGCTGACTGGCTGAATGTAGTCCTGATCATTAGGACAAGTTGGGCAAGTTCAGCTCAATTTTGTTGGGCTTCGACGAAATCGAAGCGGATCTATTTCATAATTTAAAAATATCAAATGAGTTTAATCATAAATATGAAAACTTATACCTTTCGTTGGGCCAAGTTTAGGTCCGATTTTTATTAAACTTCACGGGCGGGCCTATTAAGGCCACTTGGGCAGCTCAATTGGATTTTTATAATCGACTTATTTAACAAATTTTAGAGTTGGGAAAAAATTGAGAAAGTCAGCTGGACTTGGGAGAGTTCAAATTACAAATTTATTTTCAATTGCAACCCATATCAAAACTCATCAATAAAACAAGCATATAAATGTTTAGAATACAAGAGCTGCTACTGTTTAAATAAATTATCATCTTCACATATCACTGAGTACTTAAGTTAGAATAATTTTACTCACAATAATTGCTCAACACAACATTAAAAGCCATTATGATAAGGGAATTTTAATATCGACTTTATCATGAATTTATCTCATGATTTTATGTACGGACTTCACCTTTGTGCCTACTGTAATTTCTTCTAATGTTTGATCATAACCGGAGCTTCTAGCATTCTCTGTGATATTGTGTCGGGCTCAATTTCCTAATCAATAATATATTTATATATTTGGGCTTACGTGTCCGATTTAAATGGGCGGGTCGAGCTAAACTTATCGAGCTCAAGCTTGTCTGATTTGAATACCCTAAATCTAGGTTTAGCCCACTAATTTTTAGGTCAGACCGATGTCCATAACAAGTGGAGTCAAACTTTTGATCGAACAAATATCTAGAAGCCCATAAGCGTCTAGACCAAATAGTGAGGATCAGCTGAATGGGTAGATTAGATATCCCTTTTGTTGCCCATCTCTGCTCATGAAACCAGCATTTTATAATGTGTTTTTTCAAGATGAGATGCTTTCAATAGTCATTAAAATATTTTGTGGGTTGAAATCTTATATAGGATTTCACCGAGCAATGAGTGAGAAAATTAATCACCCAACTCCTATATGTACTCAACGTAATTTATCAAGACAAACCGAAAGATAGTAAGGGAATCAATCATCTTCGTCGGAGTTAGAATTAGAGAGTGTAAATGAGAGGATATTCTAGAGGTGTGCTTTGGATTATTATTCGAATGTTGAATTTTAACTCAATAATACAAGGAATTTTAATTGAGTTCCATTATAAACAAATTCAATATAAAATCTGCAGTAATAATGAATTTGATAATTATCCTCATTGAGAACTGAGGAGCGCATTGAAAATACGGCGTCTCAGTTGGACAAAACTAAGGTCTACATCAAATCAATACAAAATACAATAGTTTACCGTTCATCCTTACCGGCGTTCAACTAAAGATAAGTTTCGTTTTTTTAATTGCAATCCAGATAAGGTTTTTCATTTTAATTTTAATTTTAATTTTTTTTATTGGAGAAATAAGATACTGTATAATATCAACTTCACTTTTTTCTTTGGCCCTCTAGAATTGGTTGGTAAAATTGGTTGGTAAAAGGCCTTTGTTGCTCTCTGTGCGCTTCTGTGTTTGGCTTCTTTGGTGATATAAGACCTTTATTATGTTATACATATGATGAATATACACATAATAAATATTATACATGTATATTATATATAATTACAATTAAATTTTATTTATGAAATAAAAAATAAAGTTGGTATGATTCAATGGTAGAATATAGAAAATTTTTGGAAGGAGGTGAGGTGGTGGTGGAAGAGCGTACAACTTAAAATTTAAGATTTAATTCTTGAATTTTGATAACAAAATCTAAGAACTAAACCTTAAACGATAAATAATTAACAAAATTATTTAAAAAGATTTTTAAATTTTGAAGTTTAATAATATTTTAAAAAATTCTTACTCATAATTATCGTGCTTTAAGTTGAATTACATACATATATAACTCCTTAAAATGAACCCGTGAAAAAAAATAAAATTATAAATAGGAATAATGTTTTTTATAAAATAGAAAGCAAAAAAAAAAACTACTAAAAAGGAATTAATAAGCTTTAAAGACTTTTTTGAATAATTATTATGGTGGTTAGGAATTGTAAAATTTCAAAAGAATAATTAATATTTTAATAAATATTGATGTTATCAATAACTAATAAATAAACGTCCATAAAATAAGTCTTAGTTTTAACGTTGACTTGTAATAATTAACTTGAATCCCGATGATATATTATATGAAAAAAAACAATTCAAAACTTTTGTTTCCCTTTAATAAAAAAAAATAAATGAATATACAGCCCTTAATTTAATTAAACCACTAATACTACTGGCTTAATATGCGGTACTTCCTACTTTAATTAAGCCACTAATAGTACTTGCTTAATATGCGGAACTTCTACTTTATTATGTCAAAGGAAGTTTGATTCGCATAAGGATGAAATTGATATTGTCCCCACTACAGTATTCTTACTTAAAATAAAATAATTTTTTATTATTAAACGAATACAAATAATATAGTATTATTTGGGAAAAAAAATATAAATATAATATTATTGGAGGGAAGAAAAGAATTCTACGAGTGTGAGGTAAGCCGCCGCGCCACTAAATGGTCCAAAGTAAGTTAAAGTGGCTTTACACCTTGCAAGAAAACACCCTCACTTCCGACAAATGCCGTGAGGGTGAGTATCTTTTGAAGATGGTGAAAGAGCCTAGTCAACAAAAATTACGTAAAGACCATATTTTTTACAAAGAAATCTAGGATCAATAAAAACTAGGGATTTTGGACCCTCTACTCCTAGTCTTACTGCCCATCTTCTTCCACTAGATGGGAGGAGATTGGAAAACACAAAAAAAAAAAAAACTATTTAGTCATTTGTCACTCAATTATAAAATGGCTTGTTGTTCCCATGGCAAAAGCTTAGCAACTTCAGATAATATAAATTTTAAAGTCCATGAGAAGACAGTCTTCCTTCATGTTGTAATGGTCGGCACGCATACCTTTACCTCTCGCTTTCCACAAATATATCTTATTTCTTAGTGATATTTGATTAAGAACCTAAATGACTAGAACCCCACGATAATCATTTCTTTGTCCAACTGCAAGCAATGAAGAGATATGATGAAGGAATTTCAGTCTCCTATGGACGTAAATCAAAACTAAGCATACTCCTTGGTTGTCAAATATCAAATGCAAGCACGTAAATCAAAACTAAGCATACTCCTTGGTTCTCAAATATGATAAAGGAATTTCAGTCTTCTATGGACGTTAGGTAACATAAGATTGAAATGACTTGACTGGACATCCGATACGAGTATCAATACAGGCAAAGATGACGAGATACCAGAGAAAATAATTTTCCATTCATATGAGTAATATCCTGCTACATGGGACCCAACAACATCATGTGGAAATGCAATTCAAGTGCCATAGGGAAATATGCAAACAAATGAAGGCCTCCAATACACCTCTTCAACTGTTTAACAAATTCCATTTTTTATATTAGTATCACAGAGTATGTTTATGTTACATAATACATACCTTAACAGCGCCGTAAGACCTGACCTAAACCCTCTGAGCAATGGTAATATGCATAAATCAGAATCGGCAGTTATAAAAATAAATAAAAGAAGCCTAAGAGGTTAGTTGATACTCCGGTTGCAGAATAAGTACCTATTCTTGTGTCAAGGGGCAGTAGCTTCTGTGTTATAGAAAATTCATACTCTTGAAAAGATGCAGAATTGGCAACTCAACTCTAAAATTTCATCCTCTTAGCTGGGCCTTGATCAATGATGGGATCAACCTGAGGTGGTTGTGGCTCTCCAGCTTGCTGGCTTTCAGGGCCATTTTCAGCTTCTGCACTGGGAGTGGGAACATAGCCTTCTGGAAATGGTGGTGGTGGTGGGGCTGGTGGTAGCTGCATAAACAGAGTGATAATTAGGAGCTAGTCCAAGTTGTACATTTCTGAAGAGTTAATAACAAGAAGCTTCACCCCATATCCTCCAATACATAGCTGCAAAGCAATCTTAATTGTTTTGCACATTGTGTCATCCATCATATTAATATCCATCCATAAACATTTGTGTCATCCATCTATCATAACTACCTTGCGCTGTAAGGATTGAAGAATAAGGTCTATTCGCTTTACTTCCTTAAAGTCAATTGTCTCTTTGGTAACCTTTGGCTCTCCAGCTGCAGCCTCATTTTCAGCATCAACTGCATCACAAAAATAACAAATTGAACACCATGGGCACTAAATTCATAGTTAAGCCAAAAAAGTAATCACTTAAACATGTAGAAATAGGATTCATAAACAAGGCTTCTCAAATTTCAATTATCCACCAAAAATATATGCAGGTCACCATGTTTAAAAAGGCATATATTCAAGAATTTTAAGTGTGATCTAGTGCATTCAGAGAGCAGTATGATCCCGATCCTAGCTAATCCGCTGACTCTTGGATTGGATTGGTTCAGTTTTCACAGAGCTTTGGTTGGCATTGGCCCTTTTATCTCTCAACTCTACTTTCTCTACAAGGCCGGTTTGTTCGCATTTGGACTGCAATCTGATGTGAACCGACCCATGCTAGCGTCAAAGAATGTCACATTTGTTAAAAAACTCACATACTTAAAAAATAAAAAATTGAAAAATTGAGATCAAATATACTGATCTTACAACCGAAATAAGAGATTGTTGTGTGATTTATTATGCTATGAAGCACTATTACAACCATTTCCACTCAACCAAACTCTGCTGTTTTGCATGAGCTCTTTGCATGTACATCTTTTGAACTTGCCTACCCCTGCTACTCATAACTACCAAAGAGGCCTTAGTACCACATCACACGTAAACGGAAAACTAATCATACCACCTTTATAATTTGAACTGACTAAAACATGAGAGTTTGGCATACATCACAGTTTAGCAAGGCACTTGAATTTTCCAATTTAAAGCTTGAGATGCAATCTAAAAATCAACATAACTGACATGACTAGACCCTACGCAAATAACTTTTATGGAGCACCAACAAAAGTAAGTTACAATCATTTTAACAATAAAGGCTTTGTTGGGAACCCTTGTCACTGCCTGAAATATTATCAGTTGTTGAATGTCATCCTCATATAATTCAGAAATAAAATAAGACAAAGTGGCACTGAATATACCGTATCCAATCTTCTCCAACTTTGAGGCAGCAGTGGTAAAAGCCTTAGATATATAGTAGAGAGCACGCCCCTGCAACAGGTTCAAAAAGCAATTGTGAAATAAAAGATTTGCCTTCGAAATATCAATTCCAAGATTTATGAACAAATCAGTTAATTCTACCACTGTACAACAGTAGGATGAAATGTGGTGGCTTAACTTAGAAACTAAAAAAACAAAAACAAAGCAGATTTATCATATGGGGTCTTAAGCACATATTTAAAATTACTTGGAGCAGCTAATTCTTTTATAACAGTATTATGGCATCTCTATGCACACTCCATTTAGATAAGTCCTACTTGGAGCAGCTAGTTCTTTTAAAACAGTATTATGCACCTCTAGGCACCCTCCATTTAGATAAGTCCTAATCTGTTCAAACCTACCAAGAAAACAACTTACAATTCGAGCTGAAAAGACATTGCAAAGCTGTGGTGCTTGGTAAATTGTACCATCCAATACATAATAAGTCAGCATCGGTGTAACTTTCTCCGGACTATCCCTCTTTTGCTTGCGAAAAACAAAAAGGTTTGGCTCCATAACTTCATTTAGCATGTATTCTGTGCCTGTCATTTTTCTGTATAATAGACAACCGTTTAGGTGAACTATGCCTTATCCCAACCATTTAAGAAACACAGGAACATTTCACAACTATCAATCATATTCAACGTAGTGATGGTTACAAAAACCACAAATTTTTTAAGTAGTCCTTATCATACTTATATAATTTAATGGTTCTAATCAAACTGATCATTAGTTAACCACATACAACTTCGTTTTTGATAGTCTATAACCAATCTCAATATCTAAATGGGTTATGCTAATAAGGGTAAAAACCTCATCTTTTTAATGACCATTCCAACAGAGAAATAGTCATACCATTCCATTTTTCGTACACCTATCATTCAAATCCGTAAACATTCGTACCCTTGAGCTTTAACCCTAGAAATGTCACATAAAAGCACCTGACTTTAACTCCACACAACTCCAATTTAATGGGCACTAGCCTTATATTTCCAACAAATTTCAGAAACCCTAAGTATAATTCACTAAAATAAGGCACAAAATGAAGACATTTCAAAATATTGGGTAGGTGGGATTTACATACAAGAGGTGATCTCGGTCGAGCGGGTGAATGGACTGTTGACGAAGCTGCTCATTGTTACAGGTCCAGTCGTAGAAAGGAGAGATAGCGAAGTAATCGAAGACCAGATTGCGATCAAGAAGGTATGAGCTCAGCCATAGTGCATCCCTGAAGGATATTCCGGTCATGTCCGTACCCGGTAGTTGTGCTACCGCGGGCGGCGGACCGCCCTCCATGTTTGTTGGCGGCATCGGTGGCGTCGCCATAAACTCTTCTTTCCGTCGTCACTCTGTACTGCTCTGCCCAGTGTTTTGAAAGGCGCACCGAATCGAGGAAAGGTGTTGGCAAATCGCCTTATGAGTAATTTGGTTTTGCGTATTGAACGAATGCCGCACGCTTAGGGTATTGAGGCTGTGCGAAGCGATACGAGGCGTACGCCAAAGCAGACGCGCAGCGGCTGTCTCCACCGCTCCCGAAGAAGAAGAAGCAGGCTTCTCGGGTTTGAAATATTTAAAGCAAACGGTGTCGTTTAGTCGACGGGTATTAGCCTTTTTTTAAAACAAAAAGAAGAGAAAAATAAAAACAAAGGCCGATAATTAGTAACGAAACGCAGCGTTTTGGTTAAAATGCTGCAAACCCACCAGGTTCTCATTGCCTTCCACACGTCTACAGATGAGCCACAAATTGAAATTAAGGGTGTATTCAATTCAAAGATTTTAAAAGATTTTCATGGATATTCAATTCAGGTTTATAGAAAAATTAGAGTGTCGTTTGAATAAAAGAAAATAAAAAAAATTTAATACAAATTTGGAATTTTAAAATTTTTATGCACTAATTCCTTTATTTGGATAATAAATATTGGAATTTACAAATTTCAAAAAAATAAATATAAGTAATTTGAATGCCCCCAAATTTTCATTTTAAATTCAATATAAAGATGTGTCATTTCTTAAAATTCAATTTTTATAGCTACAGTTATATATATATACACATTAAGTAGTATGCTTAAATATCATTCTATTTTTACATTATCTAACATGAAACAAATTTTAAAACATTTATTTTTGTTAATTTAAATTCCGTCATTTTATAATTTTTTTTTGGTAATCTTAACTTTCTCCAAACTATCCCTTTTAATTTTTTTTTTCAATTCGGTTTTAAAAAGTACAATTTGTGATTTTTGTGAAAGAAAAATAGAAATTATAAACAAAATGTATGGAAATTTTTTTTTTTTGCATTTCTGGGAAATAAATGACACGACCCCCTCGAGAACAGAGGAGGTCGTGCTCATGTTTAACACTTCCTTGAAAAATTACCAAAATACCCTCGAGAACCAAATAATCCTACTCGACACGTGTCAGACAAGGGATATACTACATCTTACCTAGGATAGTCTGGGTGCGCAAAACACGTGATGCCTTGGCCTTCCTGTAGTCCGCGTTCGCAACCAACCTAGAGGGTGCCAAAACTAATAAAAAGTGTGAGTAAACAAAAATAAAAAAATAAAGCTTTAGAAAACCATTTTCCAACATATACATTTACACCCTCTATTTTTATAAAAAAATGCATGCTTAGTCAAATAAACCATTGTACTCAAAAACCGCAATCAATAAATAAATTATAAACTGTGGGTCCAATTCGAAATCCAAACGTCACTCATCTGACCCCTGATCCTCGGGTCAATTTCATCCTGGGCCCAACATGCCCATTCATATTAGATATCCCAAAACCAGGGTCATAGTCACTCTAGGGATTTCCTAGACCCTCGTATCTCATCTCATCACCAGGCCGCGCAAGGGGCTCGCGTTTCAGAGGCATGACGTGATAACAGAAATCAGTAACCAAATGCTCTGATACCAAATTGACAGGACCCGTCCCACATTGGATTTTGATAACCGCGTCTGGTCCTGCTCCCGTCTGACAAGTCAACTGAAGTCCTGAAACTTATCAGACAAGGGATGACTGTATTGATTTCTACTCATACCTCCGCCTCTCGATCAGCCCCGATTCTCGTGCTACGGCCTGGAGGGTTGTCAAAACAAAAAAAAGTGTGAGTGGACAAAAAATAATATCATTTGAAAACACATTTCAAAATGCAATAATGCATTATATACCCTCCAGTTTATCAAACCATGCATACATAGGGCCAAACACATGAATCACCAGCTTCCAAACCAAAACACAAGAAAATCATTTCATAAAACCATTTGATCATAAAACAAATCATATAACTTTGGAATTACACATCTGAGGTTTCTCTCGGAATTACTCATCTAGAGTATCTGGGAATCACACATCCAGATCTGCTGGGAATTACACATCCAGCCTCACCGGGAATGTAAAACCGTGTACACTAATCCCTATAGACTGCTGAACTTGTATAGCTGTAGACACTAGACATCTGGACCTGTAGAATTAAGACAGACATGCACACACTAGATTCACACATCTGTCCTAGGTAGTTAATAGCAGTTAAGATAAGTTTAAGACAGAAATAACTGTCTAACCTTATCTGTTGTAAACCTCTATAAATATAGCCGTAGGCTATGTGAATAATACAAGGAAAATTTACCATTTCTACATGGTATCAGAGCCTCACGGCTAATCCCCTCAATTCTGATCCTCCCTCCTCTCCCACCATGGCTAGTGATTCCTGTGCCTCTCCCTCAATCTCCCCGAATCATGGCATTCACCATCGCTTTTCCTGCCCCCACACCCCTCAACAAAATGGGTTAGCTGAGCGTAAACACCGTCACATCTCAGAAATGGGGAGAACACTCCTCCATACAGCCGGCCTTCCTTATTCCTACTGGGCAGATGCCCTTACAACTGCAGTTTTTCTCATCAACCTCCTTCCCACACCTACCCTCAACTGGACATCACCATACACCAAACTATATGCCCGTCCACCTCCATACCACATTCTAAAAACCTTTGGCTGCTCCTGCTTCCCCTTCCTTGGTGCGTACACCGAACACAAACTCCAAAGTCCCAGCCTACCCTGTGTTTTTCTAGGCTACAGCCCCCATCATGCTGGATACCGTTGCCTTCATGTCAAAACAGGTCGAGTCTACATCTCCCGCCATGTGGTGTTCAATGAACTTGACTTCCCTTTCCCGAAGTCCTCCACACCTCCCCCACCTCTTTCCTTCACCCCTCTAGTCTCCATCCCACTTTCTCATCCTTCTCCGGTCCCACCAACACGGTCTCCCACTACTAATTCCCGACAGACCTCCCCACCCTTCTCACCACCAGCAAACTCTTCTCACGACCTATCATCCTCCACCACCCCTCCTCCCCCTCCCGGTCTAAACTCCCAACACTCCCACCCTTCCCGACCACCCAATACTCATCCTATGACTACTCGCAGCAAGGCTGGAATTTCCAAGTCCAGAAATCTCCTCTTCACCTCCCGATATCCCCTGCCCCAGGCCTACACCACTACCAAACTTGCAACAGCCGAACCCACCACCTACACCCAAGCCTCCAAATCTGCTGCATGGACAGATGCAATGCAAACAGAATATGATGCACTGAATAGATGCAATGCAAACAGAATATGATGCACTGATGAAGCAGTAAACTTGGTCCCTGGTTCCCCTCCCCCCTCATGCCAATGCAGTAGGCTGCAAGTGGGTTTTTCGACTCAAACAACGTACTGATGGCTCTGTCGAACGCCACAAAGCTAGACTTGTTGCCAAAGGCTTCCATCAGCAAGAAGGCCTAGACTACTATGAAACATTCAGTCCAGTTGTAAAACCAACCACAATCCGTGTGGTCCTATCCATTGTTGTTTCCCTTGGCTGGCCCCTCCGTCAACTCGATGTCACCAATGCCTTCCTCCATGGCCATTTAAATGAAGAGGTCTACATGGTTCAGCCCCCTGGCTTCACTGATCCTAACCACCCTCACCATGTGTGCCGGCTACATAAAGCACTCTACGGCCTCAAACAGGCCCCTTGGGCTTGGTTTGCCCGTTTCAGCAGTTTTCTTCTACAATATGGCTTTCACCAGAGCAGGGCAGACCCTTCTATGTTTGTTCTTCATCGCCCACCATGTGTCCTCTACCTCCTATTGTATGTGGACGACATCATCCTAACCGGCAACTCACCAAAGGCCATGTCCACCTTTATGACTTCCCTAGCCAAAGCCTTCGACATAAAAGACCTGGGCTCACTCCACTACTTCCTGGGTATTGAAGCTCGACCCACCACAACTGGCCTAGCCCTCACCCAAGACAAATATACTGTTGGACTTCTCCACCGCAGCGGCCTCGCTGATTGCAGACCTGCCCCTACCCCTGTAGCCTCCAAACACGTCCTTTCTGCCACTATTGGACAGCCCCTAACAGACCCCTCAACCTATCGACAACTGGTTGGAACCCTCCTCTACTTAACCCTCACACGGCCGGACATTTCCTATGCTGTACAGAATGTTGCCCAGTTCATGAGCAAGCCAACCGATGCCCACCTCACTGTTGTAAAGCGCATCATCAGATACCTCAAAGGCACCTTAGGCACAGGTCTTCATATTCAGCGCTGCAGATTTCCCCTCACCCTCCAAGCATACTCAGATGCCGATTGGGCAGGATGCCCTGACACCCGCCGCTCAGTCAGTGGGTTCTGCGTGTTCCTAGGTTCCAACCTCATATCCTGGTGTGCCAAGAAACAGAAAACTATTTCTCGTTCCAGTTCAGAGGCTGAATACCGAGCCCTAGCCTATACTTGTACCGACACGATCTGGATCCTAAGCCTTCTAAAAGACTTGCAAATTTTACCCCAGTTGCCCCTGCTTCTCTACTGCGACAACATGAGTACTGCCCACATGACAGCAAACCCGGTCTTCCATGCTCGTACCAAGCACATTGCCATTGACTACCACTTCCTACGTGAAAGAGTTGCCGCTGGCACCCATCGTGTTCTCTTTGTACCTTCAGCAAATCAACTAGCTAACCTCTTCACAAAGGGACTCCCTATTTCCCGTCACAAACAACTTGCATCCAAACTTGTCACCCCAAGGGTGCCTAGTTTGCGGGGGGATGTAAAACCGTGTACACTAATCCCTATAGACTGCTAAACTTGTATAGCTGTAGACACTAGACATCTGGACCTGTAGAATTAAGACAGACATGCACACACTAGATTCACACATCTGTCCTAGGTAGTTAATAGCAGTTAAGATAAGTTTAAGACAGAAATAACTGTCTAACCTTATCTGTTGTAAACCTCTATAAATATAGCCGTAGGCTATGTGAATAATACAAGGAAAATTTACCATTTCTACAGGGAATTACACATCTGGTCTCTCCGGGAATTACACATCCGAAGTCACTCCGGGAATTACACATCCGGAGTCTACCAAGGAATTACACATCTGGGGGCACTGAACATAAATCCAATCAAAATCTTTATTTCAAAATTATCTTTAAAACCAAGTCAAAACCATTTACAACAGTGTCTCAAGCCCAAAATCTCATTTTACGTAAATCCGTAAAATCATATCCATAAATCATTAAATATTCCATAAAATCATCATTAACTCACAATGCAAGTCAAAACATCATATTAAAATCCCGGGCCAAGCCCAAAACATCAATTGCACTTTCCTCATAAAACATGCCCAAAAAATCGATTAAATAATCCATAAATCCAATAAATAATCGTATCAAATCATTAAGTAATCATTGCAAATAAAATCATGCAATAAATCATGTAAAACATTTAACTATGCATGCATCATAATTTAGAAAACAAACGTCCACTCACACACCGTCCAAACCGCTCGCTTTCCAAGCTGCACGCTTTTTCGTAATTTCTGGTACTTTCCAGGAATTTCAAATCTTGCCCAAAATAATCATTAAGGGTCACTAATGACTCAATTAATATCATATTAACTTCCCATAATTTTTTGGGAATTAAATACGAATTTAAAATGGAACATAATCCTTCGGACCCTCGCAATAATATCGAAACGGTGTCTGATCGACTCGAAACCAACGTCAAAATGTTCGTTACATCGATTAGAGTAAAAAGTTTTGACCTCACCTTGAGAATCGTGCCCACGCGGCCTCACGCGCTAGCTACAGTATTGCTACAATGTCACCACCTTCACTCGTCTGTCTGCTAAACGGATCCTGCAACCCGCGACATGACCCTGTTAGAAACCTAGCAACTCAACTTCATTTGCAATAATTCAAACGTCCATTTGCATCGACTTAGGCTTAATTAGGGATCTGTAAACTCAATTTGTATCAAACTTACCTTAATCCTTCAATTGGAACTCAAACTTTCAAAGAACACCAGAACACGGTTCCTCTATCGAATTTCCTAGATGTTGGAAAATTGGAAGGAAAAGACGATTTTACCCTTGGTTATGGGGGCAAAATTTGACTTTTTGACCGGGATCTCGTTTGGACTTTCTGTAAGGACCGTTGGATAGGTCTCGAGACACTGAGTTCATAGACAAGCGGCACGCGGAAATCGGAGGTCAGATGTGAAATTTATAGGTCTGCGAAGGCTAGGGGCATTTTGGTAATTATGTAAGGAGGGGAAAAATGATCTTTTGACCCGTGTTTTGCCTCGTGGATGATTCAACACTTGATTAGTAGCAATTGGACACCTGTCCGTTGCTGATTTGGATGAGAAATTGTCACCATAATGGAGGGATTGGTGGCAAGTTGCCGTTTGAATATTTAAAACGACAACAAATTTGTTTGTTGTTTGAGAGATGATCCCCATATATGAACGAATTGAAACAACACCAGGGACAGAGAGATTGAACGGGATATCCAGAGAGGAAAAGAAGGGGAATTGAATGATGAGTGCTGGACTTCGAACCAGCTGGACCCAAACTCAAAAACCCGAAAACCCTCAATGAAACTTAAGTTCGAATTTGAATTTGTAGGCATCCATGAGTGAAATTGAACTTGGATTAAGGTTATTGAGCTCAAACCGAGTTGAACCCAATCAAAAAAGAAGGAAAATGATGGTGTTTTGGCCAAGAACGGAATCCTCAAGCCTCTCGAAAATTCAAGATTTTGTTCGAGTAATTAGAGGTGTTGAAGGCTGAAATTTGCCTTGGAAACTTGTTTAGAAGGATTCTACGAAGCTTCTTGATGAATCAATTGCAAGAAAACAGATGGAATTGAGGAAATTCGATAGAGGAACCGTGTTCTGGTGTCGAGTTCCAATTGAAAGATTAAGGTAAGTTTGATACAAATTGAGTTTACAGATCCCTAATTAAGCCTAAGTCGATGCAAATGGACGTTTGAATCATTGCAAATGAAGTTGAATTGCTAGGTTTCCAACCGAGTCATGTCGCGGGTTGTAGGATCCGTTTAGTAGACATACGGGTGAAGGTGGTGACACTGTAGCAGTACTGTAGCTAGCGCGTGGGCTTCACGTGCAGCCGCTTGCGGCGGTGCGTGGGCACAATTCTCAAGGTGAGATCAACACAACTTTTACTCTAATCAATGTAACGAACATTTTGACATTGGTTTCGAGTCGATCGAACACCGTTTCGATATTGTTGCTAGGGTCCGAAGGATTATGTTCCATTTTAAATTCGTATTTAATTCCCGAAAGATTATGGAAAGTTAATATGATATTAATTGAGTCATTAGTGACCCTTAATTATGATTTTGGGCAAGACTTGGGATTCCTGGAAAATACCAGAAATTAGGGAAAAACGTGCAACTTGGAAAGCGGGCGGTTTGGATGGTGTGTGTGTGAGTGGACGTTTGTTTTCTAAATTATGATGCATGCATAATTAATTGTTTTAAATGATTTATTAAATGATTTTATTTGCAATTATTGCTTGATAATTTGATACGATTATTTATTGGATTTATGGATTATTTAATCGGTTTTTCGGGCACGTTTTACGAGGAAAGTGCAATTGATTTTTTGGGCTAGACCCGGGATTTTAAAATGATGTTTTGACTTGGATTGTGAGTTAATGATGATTTTATTGAATATTTAATTATTTATGGATATAATTTTACGGATTTACGTGAAATAAGATTTTGGGCTTGAGACCCTGTTGTAAATGGTTTTGACTTGGTTTTAAAGATAATTTTGAAATAAAGATTTTGATTGGATTTGTGTTCAGTGCCCCCAGATGTGTAATTCCTAGGTAGACTCCGGATGTGTAATTCCCAGAGGGACCATTTGTGTAATTCCCGGTGAGGCTGGATGTGTAATTCCCAGCAGATCTGGATGTGTAATTCCCAGAGACTCTGGATGTGTAATTCCCAGAGACTCTGGATGTGTAATTCCCAGAGAAACCTCGGATGTGTAATTCTCGAGTTATATGATTTGTTTTATGATCAAGTGGTTTTATGAAATGATTTTCATGTGTTTTGGCTTGGAAGCCGGTGATTCATGTGTTTGACCCTATGCATGCATGGTTTGATAAACTTGAGGGTATATAATGCATTTTGAAATGTGTTTTCAAATGATATTATTTTTTTCCCACTCACACCTTTGCTATTTTGATGACCCTCCAGGTCGTGGCACGAGAACCGGAGCTAATCGAGAGGCAGAGGCATGAGTAGAAATCAATACAGTCATCCCTTGTCTGATAAGTTTCAGGACTTCAGTTGACTTGTCAGACGGGAGCATGACCAGGCGTGGTTACCAAAATCCAGTGTGGGACGGGTCCTGTCAGATTGACCTAGGATCCTTTGTCTAACTTGCGTGTTACATGGAGGTTAAAAGGGTGTTTAGCCTTCGTGTCGCACGTGGGTTAGACGGGAGCATAGCGCATCCCTTAATCAAGGGGGATTTGACAGGACCCATCCCAAATCCATCGGGATTAGCGTGGGACGTGCCTATTCCCGTCTGACATGAAGTGTCAGACTAGGAATATTTCTGTCCTTTGCCCAACTAGGGCTATCAGAGGGCGCCAGGATCCGAAGGAGGAATGTGATGTCTCGTCTCTACTACAGTCGCATCCGCGATCAACCTGGAGCGCATTCAAAATACAAAAGCTGTGAGTTGACAAAACAATTATTTTATAAAAACATTTCATAGAAGACCTTTATGCCCTTCATTAAAAACATATGCATGCATTCGAAAACCATTTCTAGGGTTCATGCCCGGTCCCCATAAACCGCCATGAACCATAACACCATTTGGGCCTTGGCCCGAAATCTTTAAATAAATACATGGGACCTTATCTCAAACCAAAACACGTGGGAACTCGTCCCAAATTCAGCTCATATGGATCTCAGCCCAAAACCAATACACGTGGGTCTCAGCCCAACGCCATCTCAATGAAAACTCATACACATATACATATATACATATATAACCCATCCTAGGCACTTCCTGAGAAGATGCCAACTCGGAGCACACAAACCCTAGGGAACACATCCCCGATATAGTCACGATGTCTCTATATATATATAAGTATGCATACTACTCGGGGTCTCACTCTGAGTCTTCTCCCAGGAATTCTCCATCCGGGAGGCTCTATCTTCGGATCTAGTCCGATCATCTCTCCAGAATCTGATCTGGGACCATATCATAACGCCCACTCTTGGAACGGCATCCCTATGGGGATACCCACTATGGTATCTGGATTGTGACTCTCCAGGTCGACGTCTGGATGAGACCAATCAATAAGCTCATAAGGAGGGTATATACATACTCGTATAGCAAACCGTAAAAACTGGACTCACGTCTGATAACAAAAAGCAACTGGGCCTCCAGCCCGAACTTATGACTCAACAGGGCCTCTAGCCCGATTTCACAATAACTGGGCATCGAGCCCGAACTCATAAATCAATGGGACATCGAGCCCGATATCTCAAGGTCAGTCACGTTCCCGATCATAGCGATGCGTGCAACCATCAATCCAAGGTCGCTCGCAGTCCTGGTATGTCGCCGTGAACACATCACTGCCGCGTCCATCCCGAGACCATGGTGCACACGTCGCCAATCGATCTTCTAAACCATCAGCACTCCGAAGTCGTGCCTCCAATGGCTACTCGACAACGGGACGTGCATCGTGACCTCTCCGGAAGGAACGTATCCCAATCCGGAGGCGAGTGTCACATCGTCCGTCGTCGTGCACACAGCACCCATCGCGACCACGACTCAGACCCATAGGTCATCAATAGGGTCTCATGCCCGAGTCAAAACCAAATCGAAATGGGTCTCATGCCCGGTTTTATCTTTTCAAAACCATTTCATGAAAACCGAAAGCGTAAGCACGTATAAAATCGAAAACTTTTAAGTACGTGTCCATACGTAAACACACACACAAAATGAACTCAAAGCATCACAAAACATACATTAAAACATATATAAAAAATTTATGCATGCATCGATTTCAGAAAGAAAGTCCACTCACAGACCATCCGCGCTACCGCCTCGATACGCGTGCAACACGGCTCTCTCGGGGCCAATCGCCATCACCGGGACTTCCAAACCTGTCCAAATCAATTTGGTGGGTTACTAACTACTTAAATAACCCCTCACTAAAGCCCCGTAATTTTTCAGAATTTTTTAACTATTTTTAAACACTATTCGAAACCTTCGGACATCCCGAACTATATCGAGACGATGTCCGATTGACTCGAAACTAGTCCCAAAATGTTCGTTACATTGAATAGATGATTTCATATGTTGAAGTAATCCCCAAAATCCCTGCCACGCGCCATCACGTGCCGCCCAAAGGGGATGCGCGTGTGGCTCACGCGCCCACTGTAGATCATCTTCAACCCGCTGTGAAACCGGTCCGGGCCGATTTTCTTGTGCGGCCGGTTCAGCCATTTTCCTCCCTCATTTTTTTGTCCAATCTTTTCCTTTTCAATTCTAAACTTTCTAACTAATCCCTAGAAGTCTAAAGAGATGAAGAAAACTAAGAAAATCATGGGAACTCAACGAGTTTCGATTTGAACCCCACGATTCAAAGTTTCCAATTTTTCCCCTAAGATTCTTCAGCCGTGAGCCACCATCAAAATCATCTTAAAACCTTCCTAAAAACCTACTAATCATCCCCCAATCACCCAAAATCAACCATAATATCCTAATCGAATTAATGGATTCAAAAGCTCAAAACCGATTCATACGTTCTCTCCACCATGCACGACGGCCTACCCACCTCCTGTCACCATCTTTATCTTCATTGTCTTAGTCTCAGCCTCCCTCTCAATCTATGTCCCTCAGTTATCAAGGTAGGGGTGATAAGGGGCGTTGTTTGTGCGAGATCGGGCTTTGGTTTGGATGAACAAGGAAATGGGTGAAGTGCATGAATACAATCTCAATGGGCAATGGATGAGTGACACTTGTCACTCATCCATTGGGCCTGAGAAAATATCTGGGGCCCACTTGAGACAAAAGTCAATCCGTCTCGAACTTCGTGCAATAATTCCTCCGAACTTCCTTGAACCGTAACTTTTCCGTCGAAAGTCTGAATTCGACGTGTCCCCTGTCTACGAATTCGTATTGCCTCGATCTACGTAATGATCTGTGGCCCTCGGGCATTCGACCTCCTTGTCAAAAGTCAACTATTCACCCCATTTCAACCAAATTACCAAAATACCCCCGAACATCCGAAAATCATAACTTGTTCCTCGAATGTCGGAATCGAGTGTGCCACCTGTCTATGAACTCATGACGTCCCGAACTACGTCACAATCATCGACCAAAGTCTATTTGACCGCCTAAACGAAGAGTCAACATTTCACCCATTCTAGGGGCAAAATTGTCATTTTGCCCTGAACGTCCGTTAATCCTCATCTAATTCTCGATTAACCTCGCTAATCCGTCATTGAGTCTTAATTAATTCAGATAATTCGGGATGGGTTGTTACAATCTTCCCCCTCCAAGAATTTCGTCATCGAAATTCAAACTGACCTGATTTCCACAACCAACTGTGGAAATTCAATCGTGTCCCCACACACGGTCGTTCTCGTGTATAAGTACACATCCGTCACTACGCCGTACTCGTCGGTAAGCACTGTCACCGGAGCTCCCAAGCTCCCCCTCAACTCTCGCGAAGCCACTTTGAAAAGTGAGTTATACTAAGTTGATTTCAAATCCTTATAGTATAACTTTCTGCCACGTTCCAACCTACCAGTTACCGTCATTAAGTCCACGAGCGTAATCGTGTCTAATCGGTAGTGCTCAGCTCCACTGTGCTCCCGCTGGACCCTCTGATCTCGACTCGCTCTCGAATCTTCGTGATGTATCGTATTTCACATCACTCAGTGATCTGCACTGACATCTAGACTCACCTCGAGTCTTAACCATCGTACTTCTCATCTTGTCGACCCACAATTGACGTCTCACTCATCCGGGTGTACACTGAATTCCAATCGAATACTTGTCTCAGCAGAAAACAAAAACAGACACTAGGGTTCCACCGGCGTGCAGCCATGAGCTCTCGGCTCACAAACTATCTGAACCCTCTTTATCAACTCTGCTCAAGCACACAGCATTTGACGTCTGGTCACTATACCAATATGTCGGAACACATCCGATCATAGTACTCATTGGTCCGATGTTCAATCGTACGTCACGAGCCACCCTCAAACCAACACAATTTCTATTCTCAATCCATCTCGAGGCATCGGCTATTCATCTCTTCCTGATTGATACCTACGTATCGTCCTCATCTCACCTTTATTCCCACTTCCAAACTTTTTCATCTCACCAACTATGCTAAGGGATCCTTAAAAGTTCTCTTCTGCTCCTAGCTTAGCATAATCAGTAAGGTAATGGATTACAATGACGACGAAGCCTCGGTCCAAATTCCCCACAATCGTCCCAATCACCTCCATCATCTCGATCATTCTCAGGCTACTAGATTTGTCTCGTCTTGGGTACTCACCTATCACATCACTGGACGTGACACTACGAATCATCTGATCTCCAAGTCAAACCCATTTTACATCACTGTCATCTCCTTCCTCATCAATCCACATGAAGAAAGTTAAAGATGATGACATCAAAGTTCATCCTATGTCATCCTCTGGTACTCAGCACTATCTGCTAAAGAGCAGAAAACGAGAAGTCTCATTCACTGGCGTCTAAGTCGAGAGTAGTTGCAACCATGTTGGAAATGAGCATGCTTGCAACAGTTTCCATTCCTGAGCTAGAAGTCCTTCTACTCCGACTAAGAGTATTCTATGATAATTACTGTAATGCTTAATCCTTCCTTCAGGACTAAACACTTCCAGTGATTCCTTTCAGTTTCTCCCCTTGTCGTTAACGTCGGTAACCTAATTCACACGTCTCAATCCTTATGGGATCCAAATCCAGCACCTAACATTTGTACCGTCTGTTTACAACGATCTCAGGTACCTGTCACCTCTCCAAGTAAAGCGTATATCCCACACCGAGCCACCACGCTATGGCACGACTACCAACTCCGTCACATCAACTCTCTTGGACATCATCCGCATGTCTGCACACACTCCAATTCACCTATCCTTTTATGATCGTTTATGCACATCCAAAAGGATGTCAATTCATCCTAATCCGATGTGCCACTCGATTGCGGAGTCACAACAGGCTCCTGTTGTGATCTACATATAACTCTCTTTGTAATACCAAATCTGACCCTCTGATCTCTAATCCTCACGACAGTACTCGCGTTATCCATTCTTTCTAACCAACGACAAATGTTGACAACTACTGTAGTGACCCATTCTATTCATCACTATCAGATTCTCCTCAAACAAGCGTACACAAAACTCAGAAGGTAGGGTCAACCGCAGTCAACCAAACCATCTCCACACAATTGCCAAGACGAATCTATATTATCCGACGAATCCTTCTCGTCGCGTAGTGGTAGAACCTTACCATGAGCACATCACGACTGAGCTATCCTCAGCTCGTGGCTCGTCGTCTCTTCTCGTTAAATTCATCGCATCACCGCCACGTGGAGTGCAAATCAAATCAATTCTATGACCCAGCTCAAACCGAGCATTCGCCACTAATCTCCGTTCGGTACAGAAGGGCTCTGTCTATCTCGTACTCAACGACTTTGGGTAGGACTATCCCAACATTCCTCGATTCTCAACAACCACCGAAATCATATCGGAAATGTACGTTTCCTAAACATTCCTCGATTCTCAACAACCACCGAAATCAAATCCAACCTCGATGGTGGGATCTACCACAAACTCGTGCAGCCACAACCCACATACGTCACCACCGAGACTCCGAACCTAAGCGGTCCACTCACCGCTGGCACCAACTGCTCAACACACAACATCCCCCGATCGGTCCACCTCAGAATCCGATCGACAAGTACCCCACTCCTGGTAACTTGCCCAATCAATCGCCAACTAGGGTTACTACAACCTGGCTTCTCACTATAGAAAGTCCGTCCTGACCGATCCAAAGCGCTCGACTCCGAAGAGTTGTCGTACCCCGATACTATCGTCCAACCAAACAGTAACCACAATCCGAGGATTTCGTCATCTCGTAACTCTACGAAATCTAGCCGTTGGACTCCATAAGAACTTGGCCCAAGTCTATGTCTAACGCTGGGGTGGTGCAGCGTCACACAACAACTACTCTGTCCTTTCCTGCCAGTCGATATCCCTCCGGAATTCGATACCTCTAAACGTGGCATCTCATGCAAAATAGAATCGGCGGTCCTTTTCCAACCAGCCTCAACGAAAGTCCTCACACGTCTGACTGCCCCAGGCAGTACAATCTCGATCCTTGCGGTTCTATGGTGGACGATCCCAACGTTCGACCTCCACGGATTTCATTATGCTCCGTTCCAAGTCCGTCATGACGCCTCGGCGGTCCCGACTCTCAGGTCGTCCTACTGCGTCTACTGATCCACTGGATCCTATTCCAATAACTATGCAGCTCTAAGCCGTCGGATTCGAACAAATAATGATCCTACTCGGGATCTACCTCATCGAAACACGCGACAGACACGACATCCTCAGCCAAACTGACCTCACACGATCGCATCGCGTGTCAAATGTACGCGAACTAGTATCGATTCAATCGAATCGTCGTACTAGTACCCTAACTATCAGGTTGATGACGGGGCTGTTACGATTGGAGAGACATCACATCCTCGATCTACGCACTCTGGGAGTAAAACCAGCTCTGATACCAACTGGTATCAGAGTACCATGAGTATCAAATGAGCCAACCACGCTCTGATACCAACTTGACAGGACCCATCCCAAATCCCTCGGGATTAGCGTGGGACGTGCCTGCTCTCGTCTGACACGAAGTGTCAGACCATGGATATTTTCGTCCTTTGCCCAACTGGGGCTATCAGAGGGCACCAGGATCCGAAGGAGGAATGTGATGTCTCGTCTCTACTACAGCCGCATCCGCGATCAACCTGAAGGGCATTCAAAACACAAAAACTGTGAGTGGACAAAACAATTATTTTATAAAAATATTTCATAAAAGACATTTATGCCCTTCATTAAAAACATATGCATGCATTCGAAAAACAATTTCTAGGGTTTATTCCCGGTCCCCATAAACCGTCATGAACCATAAAACCATTTGGGTCTTGGCCCGAAATCCTTAAATCAATACATGGGACCTCATCCAAAACCAAAACACGTGGGAACTTGTCCCAAATTCAGCTCATATGGGTCTCAGCCCAAAACCAATACGCGCGGGTGTCAGCCCAAAGCCATCTCAGTGAAAACTCATACACATATACATATATACATATATAACCCATCCTAGGCACTTCCTGAGAAGATGCCAACTCGGGGCACACAGCCCCTAGGGAACACATCCCCGATATAGTCACGATGTCTCTATATATATAAGTATGCATACTACTCGGGGTCTCACTCTGAGTCTTCTCCCAGGAATTCTCCATCTGGGAGGATCTATCTTTGGACCTAGTCCGATCATCTCTCCAGAATCTGGTCTGGGACCACATCATAACGCCCACTCCTGGAACAGGATCCCTATGGGGATACCCACTCTGTTCTCTGGATTGTGACTCTCCAGGTCGACGTCTGGAGGAGCCCAATCAATAAGCTCATAAGGAGGGTATATACATACTAGTATAGCAAACCGTAAAAACGGGACTCACGTCTGATAACATAAAGCAACAGGGCCTCCAGCCCGAACTTATGAATCAACAGGGCCTCTAGCCCGATTTCACAATAACTAGACATCGAGCCCGAACTCATAAATCTATGGGACATCGAGCCCGTTATCTCAGGGTCAGTCACGTTCCCGATCATAGCGATCCGTGCAACCATCAATCCAGGACCGCTCTCAATCCTAGTATATCATTGTGAACACATCATTGCCGCAACCATCTCGAGACCATGATGCACTCGTCGCCGATCGATCCTCTAAATCGTCAGCACTCCGAAGTCGAGCCTCTAGTGGCTGCTCGACAACGGGACGTGCATCATGACCTCTCCGGAAGGAACTTATCCTAATCCGAAGGCTAGCTTCACGTCGTCCGTCGCTGTGCACACAACACCCGTTGTGACCACGACTCAGACCCTTAGGTCATCAATAGGATCTCATGCCCGAGTCAAAACAAAATCCAAATGGGTCTCATGCTCGGTTTTACCTTTTCAAAACCATTTCATGAAAACTGAAAGCGTAAGCACGTATAAAATCGAAAACCTCGAAGTATATGCCCATACGTAAACACACACAAAAAATTGCACTCAAAGCATCACAAAACATACATTTAAACATATATAAAACATTTATGCATGCATCGATTTCAGAAAGAAAGTCCACTCATAGACCATTCGTGCTGCCGCCTTGATACGCGTACAATACGGCTCTCCCGGGCCAATCACCGACACCGAGACTTCCAAACCTGTCAAAATCAATTTAGAGGGTTACTAACTACTTAAATAACCCCTCACTAAAGCCTTGTAATTTTTCGGAATTTTTTAACTATTTTTAAACGCGATTTGAAACTTTCGGACATCCCTAACTATATCGAGACGATGTCCGATTGACTCGAAACCAGTCCCAAAATGTTCGTTACATCAAATAGATGATTTCATATGTTGAAGTAATCCCCAAACTCCCTGCCACACGCTGTCACGCGCAGCCCAAAGGGGCTGCACGTGTGGCTCACGCGCCACTGTAGATCATCTTCAACTCGCCGTGAAATCGGTTCGGGCCGGTTTTCCTGTGCGGCCAGTCCAGCCAAACCGGCTTGGCCGGTTCAGCCATTTTCCTCCCTCATTTTTCATCCAATATTTTCCTTTTCAATTCTAAACTTCCTAACTAATCCTTAGAAGTCTAAAGAGATGAAGAAAACTAAGAAAATCATGGAAACTCAACCCGTTTCGATTTGAACCCGACAATTCAAAGATTCCAATTTTTCCCCTGGGCTTCCTCAGCCGTGATCCACCATCAAAATCATCACAAAACCTTCCTAGCAACCTACTAATCATCCCCCAATCACCTAAAATCAACCATAATGTCCTAATCGAATTAATGGATTCAAAAGCTCAAAACCGATTCATACCTTTTCTCCATCGTGAACGGCGGCCCAGTCGCCTCCTACTACCATCTTTATCTTCATTGTCTTAGCCTCAGCCTCCCTCTCAGTCTCTGTCCCTCAGTTATTAAGGTAGGAGATGATAAGGGGCGGTGTTTGTGCGAGATCGGGCTTTGGTTTGGACGAATAAGGAAATGGGTGAAGTGCATGAATACAATCTCAATGGGCAATGGATGAGTGACACTTGTCACTCATCCATTGGGCCTGAGAAAATATATGGGGCCCATTTGAGATAAAAGTCAATCCGTCTTGAACTTCGTGCAATAGTTCCTCGGAACTTCCATGAACCGTAACTTTTCCGTCGAAAGTTCGAATTCGACGTGTTGCCTGTCTACGAATTTGTATCGCCTCGATCTATATAACGATTTTCGGCCCTTGGCCATTGGACCTCCCGGTCAAAAGTCAACTATTCGCCCCATTTCAACCAAATTACCAAAATACCCCCGAACTTCCAAAAATCATAACTTCTTCCTTGAAAGTCGGAATCGAGCGTGCCACATGTCTATGAACTCGTGACGTTCCGAAATACGTCACAGTTATTGGCCAAAGTCCATTTGACCGCCTGAACGAAGAGTCAACGGTTTGCCCATTCTAGGGGTAAAATCGTTTTTTTGCCCTGAACCTCTGTTAATCCTCATCTAATCCTCAATTAACCTTGCTAATCTGTCATTGAGTCTTAATTAATCCAGATAATTTGGGACGGGTCATTACAGGATTGAGGATGGGTCGTGTCATGTTTGGTTTGAACATATTTGCACGTATTTCGAGGCGTATGATTTTATGTTGGATTTATATGTGCTTGTGTTTTCCATAATTTTTTGATGAATTGGTTTTGGATTTGGAAATATGGAATCGAGCATGAGACCCAGTTGATTTGTAAACTATCGGACTTGGAGTCCATTTGATTTAATGAGATATCGGGCTGGAGGCCCATTTGGTTTACATGATCGGGCTAGAGGCCCAGTTGGTTATGATATCGGGCATGAATCCCATTTGTGGTTTATAAATGTGATTTCGGGTTCGGAGACCCTAAATGGATTTGGATTTGAGAAATTGGATTTTTGGATTTTTGATGAAATTCTGGGCATGGCCTCTTTGAAAGATTTTGAAAGGATTTTATAAAATGTTTTCCATATACCATCCTTATATGAGGATATGTGGATGGTCTCCTCCAGATGTCTGGGACACTGGGGAAGTCACGGCGCATTGCCTGCAAGGGGTCATTGCACGGAGCGACCAGACCGTATAGTGACTTAGGAGTAGGATTGCTATGACTAGACATCTGGAACATCAGACATCTGGGATGTCAAAGATAGACCCGGAGAGACCCCGGGTAACACGCGTAGCTTAGACTGTGATTTGACGTCTGGGACGTCAAGCGTCTGGGACGCTAGACATCTGAGATGCCAAGGATCAGTATTTGGATTACAGATTCATTGGATTTACGAACTATTATTTCGGTGTTTATGGATTTGGGCAGTGGCCCACATGATTGATTTTACGGTTTTGGGCTGAGTCCCATACTTGCCGATTTTATGGTTTTAGGCTAAGGCTCCAAGGTTTTTGAAGGAAATGATTTTGGTTTTATAAACTGTTTTAATTATATTTGAATTAACTGGTTTTAGTATGCATGCATGGTTTTAAGTGAAGGGAATAAATGTATTCTTCTGTGAAATGATTTTTTATTAAATTATTTATATTTGTCCACTCACAGCTTTTATAGTTTTTAATGCTCTTCAGGTTGATCGCGATGCAGGCTGTAGCGGTGACCGAGACATCACACCCGGCCACTGATCTTGGCGCACTCTAGAAGTCCGAATAAGCTGTTGGTTTAAAATGCTAACTCTGTAAAGGGTATTTTCGGTACTTGGGGGTCGTTGTCAGACGGGAGCAGGGCACATCCCAGAGTAGTCCTCGGGGGATAGGGATGGGTCCTGTCACTCAGCCTCTCACCACTGTCCTACTCAGCCTCTCCAGCCCTCTCTCTCACTCTTTGTTTCCCTCAAACACGAATTAGGCAGATGATGATAATAAAGAATGGATTGGGGTGGATTTCGGGTTGATGAACAAAAGGGAGAAGGATGCAAATGCATGTATGTGTGGGGTGATGGGGCACTTGTCACTCATCTATTGGTCCAGTTAGATATTTTGGGCCCTCTAGCAAACAAACTGAAAGTCAACTGTTTTTGAAATATGTGCACTGTAAAATCCGATCGAACCTTCTTTAACCCGTAACTTTCCTGTACGATGTCTGATTTCGCCGCGCCTCCTATCTACGGACTTGTATCGTCACGATCTACGTCATGGACCTCGGTCCATATGCATTTGACCTCTAGGGTCAAAAGTCAACTTTTTCACTCGTTTAAGGGCAAAATCGTCATTTTACTCCGATCATCCGATATTCCTCGATTAATTCCCGATTTAATTCTCGATAATCCCGTAAATTCGGGACAGGTCGTTACATATTGTGTTGACTATGTGTGCATTGTTTGTGTTTTTCTTGCTGTTTCTTGGCGTGACTAGTCTCAGTCTGTGATTATTTAATTATGTGAGTGATGTCTTTATGTGTGTAGGCCTGATATACAACTTTCAATTTGCAGAAAGAAAGATCAAGTGAAGACAATAAAGGTGGACCTAGAGGTTTTCACTAAGAAAAGAAGAAATTATGGCTTTCACTCTCTCATCCTTTATAAGCAAAGATTGAGGCTTCATTCAGAACATCAATCTCCAAGCCTTCTCCAACATTTCTTCAAGCACTCCGCTACGAAAAATCTTTCCTCTTCTAAAATACTCACACTCCAACTCCAAATAAAAGAAAAACCTTTGTCTTTCTTCTTCTTCTCCTACTACTTCATAATATATTTCTTTCTTTTTGTTTTCACAGGAGCACATGTGTTGAGCAATTATATAATATAATACTAAGTGTACTCATACGATCATTAAGATCAAGGTCTTATCAAGTGCAAGATCCTGTTGTGAAAGTTGTCTGAATATTTTCTGGATTTTCTGAAGAAAAAAAAAGAGTTGTTTGAATATTTTGTCACTAAAATGTTATGGACATCTTTATAGACGAAAAATTCAGACGAATAGCGTCGCATAACCTTTTTTTGCAACTCTGTTCATCTGAATTATTCGTCCCTAAAGATGTTTCATTTTGTATTAACAAAATATTCAAACAAATAATATTTTTCCAAAAAAATTCTAGAAGTTCAAAAAATTCTCAAAATTTGATCGAGGATGTTTGAGATAGATGAGAGCGATACAACATATACTTTGATTTCTCCGCAGCTGAAGCAAAAAAACACAAAGAATGAATTGAAATGAAAGAGCTGTGGCAATCATGAGTCTTATTTTGCATATGTTAGAATTTAACGCAAAATTTGACATAAAAGTTAACAGAGGGACCATGTTGTTGTGTTTTGAGGAGTTTTTGGAAATATTTGCAATATTTAAAACATTTAGGGCCAGGTTTGACCTAGGGTTACAAGGGAGATTGTCATGGGCCCACGATTAGGATAATCTAAATTTTTAAATTTGATTTATTTTTATGGAAAAAAATTAAAGAATGTTTAAATTTTTTGAAAAATATTTTATAGTTATCTAATTTGTATTATAAAGTCATTAATACTCTAATTCTTAAATTTTAGCTAAAATTTCACTGTTTTCATTAAAATATAGTATTACAAGGCGGATATGTTTTATGTATATGAGTAATGTGCTTAAATTCTTGAAATCTGTTTGTGTATTGTTAGAAAGATAAAATAAAAAAAAGTTAAAAATTGAATAAGTATAATTTTTTTTTTTGTGTAAATATGAATTATAGGAGCACTTTTATAATTTTTCGTTCTAAGTTTTAAATTTATTGGACTGATCCTGAAAACATTATATATGAATTTATTATAATGGGTAAATTACAAGCTAGTAGAAAGTAATTTACTCTTAAAAAATCCAAGTAATAATCTATCGATCATCAAAAAATTTCCCAACTTTTTACCCATTTATCCTAAGGTAATATTCAAAGGAGATATGAAGCTCGTTAATTTGAATGCTGTTTATTTGTGGTTGGTAATATTCAAAACGTTCTCACTGTTGTAACTTTGGGTGCGTTCCGACTTCCGAGTACAAGGAAAAAAGAAAACGAGATTATTAACTTGCGGCGACACGGCATCAAGTCATCAATGGACTTGACAATTTTTCGATCAACAATTGAGTTGAGACGTCCATCACAATTTTGCGTCGGCCACCTAGTCACCTACCAACTTATTCTATATAGGCTCAAATTACAGCCTTATAAAATCAAGAAAAGAAAATAAATGAATTTTTGTTTTCCCAAATAATGCTTGGTCAATTAGATCAAAAGGCCAATCAACTCATTCTACTGTCAAAAGGCCAATCTCCAAAAATCCGATCGACCAAGTCCCAACAAATTTTTTTAAGTGCAATTTGCCATTAATTAGAATCGAGACAATCTTTATATAATCTACCAGAAATATTCTTCATAATGAGTTGTTTGTTCGAACAGCATCAATATTCTTCATAATGAGTTGTCAATTCTTATGTAATATAATGTTTCTAAATTGCAAGTCGTGTCTAATGAATTTCCAAGAAATTGGGTACCATTGACTTCAATCAGTCGACGGGTATGTAGTTGATTTGAGGTTCGTTATATGCATGTGTGTTATGTACGTTGCTAAGTTGTGTGTGTATGCTCATTTTTATTTAAAGAAGTAAGTAAATAAGGGATCGATCGATCGACATATATAGCTCGGATTAATGGTTAGACATTCCCTTATGCAGGTTCCAAAATTTGATTATCATTGCATAATAGAACGTTTTAGTACTCGGCTCACGTTTTAGTATATAAATTAAAATTAAAACTTCTCATTAATTTACAAAATAAAATAAAAAATACCGCCAAAAAAGTAACTCTTGTGTCGTCATTTAAATCCTACTGTTCAATTAGTAAGGTTAATGTCTAAGTCAAAGTAAACCCATTATGCATCGTGTTGACTTGGATTAATAAAGTAGTCTAATTGGATGCAAGTAAGGTGTACCCGAAGTACTGAACTACTGATCCCGACAAGAACATTGAATTATTGAATACCCAATTTGTAAATTTGTGTGGACTGTGCGTGTTATAATTGTCAGTCCAAGCAAATAATTTCATTCTCTCTTTACTGTTTTGGATGTATATATTACAACTTGATATTATCTTGCAATAGATTCCTTCCTCACGCACAAAAAATTGACTGCGTCTCTAATCATTTTTGTATTTCTTTCGAAGCTCCTAAATACTACTATGCAGAGTCAACGTCACATTGTACGTACATCCACGTTCGAATCTCATTCTGTACATTGCAGCTGCTTTAGCAATATATATCACAAGATATATATAATTCCATTACAGCATATTTGCAGCTAATTAGTAGTTTCTTCTCTTAGCAATGGAGAAATTTAGACATCTCCTCTTTGCATTTCTTGGTGGCCTTGCTCTTATACTTGTAGTTCATGCACAAGATGATCAAGCAGGTAAATATTATTTTGATTACCAGAAACTCGAAATATTTCGGACCCGTTTAATATATAGCCTTTAGTTGTGAATTTCCTTATATAACACTACTCTATGATATATATGTCAGCCTTCATCAGCTTGGACTGTGGGCTACCAACAAACATAACCTACTCGGACTCAACCACGGGCATCAACTACATCTCCGACGCAGCCTTCATAGACTCCGGCGAAAGCAAACCCATCGCGCTGAAATACAAAGCAACTCACCAGCAGCAAGCAGCCTATGTGAGGAGCTTTCCTCGGGGGGTCAAGAACTGTTACAGAATCAACATCACACAGGGCACGAAATATTTGATTCGTGCAAGTTTCGTGTATGGAAATTACGATGGCCTAAACAAGCTCCCAAAGTTTGATCTTGCCTTTGGAGCCAATGCTTGGGATTCAGTTTCACTTTCTGATGCATCTGCAAGTACCATCAAAGACATTGTTCATGTTCCCACACTAGACTACATACATGTGTGTCTAGTCAACAAGGGCTCAGGAACACCATTCATTTCAGCTTTGGAGTTAAGGCCATTGAAAAACACTACTTACTTGAGTGCAGGTGGCTCGTTGGCACTCGTCGGACGCTTAGATGTTGGCTCAACTGCCAATCAATCATTCAGGTGAGTCATGAAAGAAACTTATCCAATTCAATATATATAGCTTTACATAATAGTAGGATTTGACATATCAGAAGTTTACTTCGTTGTCTAATCCCTTGTGATCCCCGTCATACCTTGAATGAGAGTTTTTATGTATTCTATTTGATTTACTTAATTAGATATTGATAACTAGTACTTCCTAGGTATCACTACGATGCTTTGGATCGAATTTGGTTACCATTCAACTCCGAAAATTGGACAACCTTATCGACCACACTCACCGTCGATGCCAAAGGTAGCAATGACTACCAAATGCCAACCCTAGCAATGGCAAACGCTGGCACGCCGATAGATCCTAGAGCTCCGATGGACTTCGGATGGGACGATCCCGATCTGGGTACCGAATACTATCTTTTCCTCCACTTTGCTGAACTTGAGCTGCTTCAGAAAAACCAGTCAAGATCATTCAATATTACTCTGAATGGGAAGCACTGGTTTGGTCCTTTTGTCCCAACTTTCTTGTCCACAATCACCGTCTTCAGCCCCTCATCCTTAACTGGAGGCAAGTATAGTTTCTCAATTGTTCCAACTGAGGACTCAACTCTCCCACCAATCCTCAATGCCCTTGAGATCTACACATTGAAAGATTTGTCACTGCCTGAAACCGATGAAGACGATGGTACGGAAATCCTATATTGGATCATACCATTTCACCTTTTTTGTCGATCCGATATCAGCCAATTAGTATCCCACCTTATTGTTATATCTTCTCGTATCACCCTTTCGATTTATCGAATATTTTTTTATACATATATCATAATAGGAATCAATAATTCTCTAAATCATCATGTCAACATTATATTTATAAAAAGTTAATAAAATTGGAGGTCATTTAGCTAGTAATTTATATATAAAATAAATAGACTGTTCGTTATGGAGATCTTAATATTTATTAAAATCGTTAGCTTCTAATTTTGTTAATTTTATAGAGACGTAATTTTAATATGATAATTTATAAAATGTACAGTTTTGATTATCATATAAATATTAAATTTGATGAATTAAAAGTACAATACGAAAAAATCACCAAATTAAAATGTACGTATTTTCATTAGTATAATCCAAAATTTGAACTAAATTCATGATCGTTAAATTGACTGCTCTATGAAATATGCTTGTGAAAATAATAGTGGCTGCCATAAAAAGCATAAAGTCAACGTACGAATTGGACAGAGATTGGCAGGGAGACCCATGCACTCCCCAGGACTACGTTTGGGAAGGTCTAAATTGTACCTTCAATGGTTCCCCTAGAATAATATCCTTGTAAGTTCATATGCCTATTTTTTTTATTTCTTTTTCCTTTGCTTTGTTTTTCTGACATAATTTCAATTTCATTACTGAATTTACTGAATTTATAATTATTTCGATTAGGAATCTATCCTCAAGTGGATTAACCGGAGAGATTACTTCATATATATCTGATCTTTCCATGTTACAAACTTTGTAAGTATATCTCAAAATTACAAGATTAACAAATTAATAAAAAATAAAAATTGTAATTGTCGTAATCAGAACTGATGATATACATATTGATTGATTTAGGGATTTATCGAATAATAGCTTAACTGGATCAATACCTGAAGTTTTTTACAAATTGCATAACCTCAAAGTCCTGTAAGTACCAATCTTTACTGAAAATTTCTTTGGTGATTTCGAGGCTATTTGATAACCATTCCGCTCCATATATAAGACTTTATAAAAGCCGGGGATCAATTTGTTTCCTCTTCTTTTGCAGTAACCTGGCAAACAACAAGCTCAATGGTTCAGTTCCAGAAGACCTTATTGAAAGATCAAGGAATGGTTCACTGTCATTGAGGTCAGATTCTGCCAAAAATCATTGTCCCATTGTCCTATTTTCCCGTAGTATTTCCTTCTTCTTTTTCCCCCATCATTTCCATTATAAACCCATAAATATTGATCATCGATCTGGTGCTATAGTACGGAAGAAAATGGGTTCCTATGTGTATCAAGTTCCTGCAACCCGACGACCACGACGACCAAGAAGAAGAAGCAGAACATAGTGATTCCAATAGTAACATCAGTTGGTGGATTTGTTATTAGTGTGATAGTAGGGGTCGCTATATTCATTGGCCTAAGAAGAGGAAGAAAGCAACAAGGTAAAAAGCTAGATAAATTACGTGGACATAACTATAATCAAACTTAACTAGAAAAATAATCATTTTTTTTTCTTACCACCAAGAAAAGACTCAATTTTTAAAAATTTCGATTTTATTTGTTTGACCATCAGATAATGAAGGGTTTTATATTAATTGCTAGGCCCAAACCTAATCTTGATGTGATTTTACTTGTTTGTTCTTGGCAAAATTAATGGTGTTGTGTAATGTTTAACGATTTATAATTTAAAATTTTGGAAAGTTTTGAAGAGTAGGTGAGGAATTTTGGGCAAAAGTGATAGGTGGGAGAGCTTATGTTTTAAGATTTAGTCATCAGATTTTGATTTAGGGGCATGATTTTGTGTGTAAGAAATAAAATTGTGAGAACGTAACACTATACAATAAACGTATAACGGGCATTTATAGAGGTACATCTTCACAAGAAGAGGGATGATCTATCTTTAATTATGCTCTCTATTTGTACAGCTGTATCAATAGTTTCACATCCACCAGGCAACAACCCACACGGGGATTCATTTGAGTCGAAAAAGAGACAGTTTACGTACTCAGAGGTGGTGGCGATGACCAACAACTTTGACAAGTCAAGGATTATCGGGAGAGGCGGATTTGGAACAGTTTACCATGGTTATGTTGATGATACTCAAGTTGCGGTCAAGATGCTCTCCCCAACCTCAGGTCAAGGATACCAACAATTTCAAGCAGAGGCAAGTTAATTCGATCTCTAATTAATATGCGTAATATATGAGCTTTATCGTTTACATTTGTACGAACAAAACAACATGACTTTAGAAGCTTATTAATTTTTCAGGTCAAGCTTCTGATCAGAGTTCACCACAGAAACTTGACATGTCTTGTTGGGTATTGCAATGAAGGAACCAACATGGCACTCATCTACGAATATATGGCCAACGGAAACTTGGAAACGCATATTTTAGGTATTGCATATAGGACAATGCTTACATCACATTTTATTGGTGCCTTGTTATATTATTCCTCCGATTTATCGAATTTTATATATATAATTATCATAATTGGAATCATTCATTCTCTAACTCATCATCAAGAGATCATCTTTATAAGAAATCAACCAAATTGAATGTCATTTAACCGTTCATATGAATCAAATTAAATCTACGGTAACGATTTTAATTGTTACCAAAATCGTTGATTTATTTTATACATATTAATGGCTAAATGAGCTTTTAATTTGGTTGTTTTTTACAAAATAATAATAATAATTTATTGATAATAATTTAGAAAATGAATGATTCTAATTATGATAATTGTACACAAAAAGTTTGATAAATCAAAATAATGGTACAAGAAGATATCACCAAGGTGGTGGGATGCAATCATTATCTTTTTATATGTTGTCAATATTTCAAGTTCGACACCATAAAACCATTAAAATTGAAATCTTGAACCGATATATATATATATATATATATATATAATTCTTGATTAATTTGTGTAGGTGAGAAGAGCAATGCAAATGTGTTGACTTGGGAAGGAAGACTTCAAATAGCGACTGATGTGGCCCAAGGTAAGCCAGTGGAGGAATGAGAGACTTAATTAATTAGCAACTTGAATTGAAATAATTAATTGATTCAAATCCTTTAATTAATATTTTTGTTTGCAATATTTAATAAGAAAAGAGTGAAATTGAAACGTAGGATTGGAGTACCTTCACAATGGTTGCAAGCCACCAATTGTCCACAGAGATGTGAAGATCACGAATATTCTGTTGGATGAAAATTTCAAAGCAAAATTAGCCGATTTTGGGCTGTCCAGAATTTTGCCAACTGATGGAGGCACTCATATGTCCACAGCTGTAGCTGGCACCCCTGGATACCTTGATCCCGAGTACGTATCAAATCCCTAAATCCAAACGGGGCTCTTATTTATTTACGTATATGCTTTATCAATAGGTCATTTTAAGAGTAAACTACAGTCAATTAAGTGCGCACAATCATACATAACTAAACTTACATATAAAATGATGCATCGTCAATTTTATTTTATTTTATTTTTGATAATCAAGGACAAGCCTACTTTTTAAATAAATTTGATGTTACTTATTTTCCATTGAAGTAACCAAAAAGTATTATTTTCCTCATTCATATTCCTTTTTTTAGAAGAGTAATACTATTTGAGTACATACTAAATTGATTATATTTAGTGACACACTTGATGTGGTAATCAAATGAGTGGTGAGGTGAGTACACTAAGCGATTTGATTTATTAGAATAACACCATTCATTCATTGTCACATCAAGCGTATCACTAAATATATATATATATAGTCAATTTAGTGTGTCCAAATAATGTTACTCCTTTTAGAATTGTAATTTTAATTATATATTTGCCCATCATGAAAGCAAGGGTATTGTCTGTGATTTAAAGGATTAAGATTTGAATAATGATATTTGGACACACTAAATTGACCATATTTAGTGACCATGTTGATGTGACAATCAATGAATGATGTTATTTTAATAAGTTCAATTATTTTATATTTATATTAGACCATTCATTGATTGACACATCAATATGATCACTAAATGTGATCAATTTAGTGTGTCAAAATATCATTACCCTTAAGATTTAGGTTATAGAAATTTTTGGGAAGATGATGGGGGTTTTGGGTTAGGGTGGGAGAGGGAGAGGTTACAACTAAGGGTTTAGTGCTTGGGTTTTAAACTTGAGAGCTAATCTTAACCGATATGGGGATGAACCCGATATTTTGCTTTTGGGTATTGTTGGGATTTCTTATTTGGTTGGCACAGGTAAATTTAGTTCTTTCTTGTTCTTTTATCCTTATTTTTCGAATCTAGGATTAGGCTGTGAAACTTTTCAATTGTACCATTATGCATAAACAATTAGAGAAAAATGTTGTCAGGAGTTAGTATGTCATGAATCAACCTTTTTCTACATGGAAATTTGTATAGTTGAATTGCAACTCACAACTGGAATCACGTTGGTTTGCCTTGCAGTTACCACACAACAGGCTGGCTGAACGAAAAAAGCGATGTTTATAGCTTCGGAGTTGCTCTATTGGAGATCATTACTAGCCGCTCTGCAATATCAAGAACGCAAGAGAAAGTTCATGTGAGCCAATGGGTAAGCTCCATGCTTTCTACAGGGGACATCAAAGCTATCGTGGATCCACGGTTACAGGTAGATTATGACATCAACTCTGCCTGGAAATCTGTTGAGCTAGCCATGGCTTGTGTGTCTGAAACATCCAACAAAAGGCCAAACATGAGTGACGTGGTGGCAGGGCTTAAAGAGTGTTTGACAGCAGAGTTGGCTCGAACCAATGGACGTCATGTGACTCAATCAACAGACTCAGTTGTGTATTCCATGAATGTGACGTCTGGAATTAGTCCTTTGGCAAGGTAAACTCTTTGGTTCCAGTAAGAAACTGTGAATTTCAGAAGCTCGTTTATTGTTTTTGTTTACTATCACATGCTTGTTTGTTTCTCCAGTGTTTTGGGAATTCTAATTGTAAATAAAACTACTGGTTTTGTACCATGATATATAATATCATGGAATGATCATTTGTAGAATTTGCAATTTGCACAATGTTTTTATTTCATTATAATTTAGTTTCCAAACAAGAGGCAGAGTATTTAGATCGTTTATGCACAGAAGTTGTTGTGTGCTTGAACCATGAGATTTTAATTTTGTGTTGGCTAAGTAGAGTGAGCAAGCTCGGTACTATTAGGAGCATAAAACTTCAAACCATCCAACAAATTATTTTCTTGAAGGTAAGATTCTAGCGGAAGACTATAATACGGATTTTCGAAGTATGAATTGACGTTAATCCCTTTTAAGCTTGTAAACAGGTAGACTCTCTCTCTCTCTCTCTCTCTCTATATATATATATATAAAATTAACAACATAATAATAAAAAATTGAAAAATATAGAGTTCTATTAGTGGATTAGAAAAAACAAAATATAAAAACGAAATAAAGAACATATGAAAATATACTCACATATATTGAAATTATCAAACTTGTGTACAGGAACAAAAAATAGCACACTCAAACAGCACACTCAAAGTTTTTTACATACTGGTTACACACTCCTACACTTGCACTCGTATCTTACACACACTTACAACTGAGCTCTAAGGCTCTTCAAATAGCAAACGAAAAGAAAAAAGGCAGAGCCATGTGTCAGTTGATGAAAGGTCTGAGCAAAAGCAACCTACAATTATGTGCGGCATCTTCACTTTTGATTTTTACCATTCACGAGCGGATACTGTGGCCGACAAGATAAAAAGTGCTACAAGAGGGTGGCCGACAAGATAAAAAGTGCTACAAGAGGAAGATAAGAATTGATACTATCATCTTCACGGGTTCATTTCATGCTATTTTGTTTTTTTTTTGTTTGATAGGAGGGAAGATTCTGTAGCAATCATCTTCATTTTCAAACCAACTACAACTATCAGCGACATCTTGCTGAGAGGACGTTGCCTCGGACTTCATTTCGATATCATCATCATCCATATCAAGTAATTTGAGAACTTGATCTTTCAGATCTTTTTTTGAACAAGAAGCAGGAAAAGTCTCTATCAGAGACCTAAGCTTATCTGCCTTGGAAGAAGAAGAAGAACAAGGACTGTTAAGAGTTGAGATTTGTCTATCAGACAACAAAATGGATAATCTTTTTGCTTTAAAAGTTTGAGGTTTCAAGTGATCAATGTGAAATTTATCCCACCAGCAAATAAAGATTTTTCTTTCTAGTTGGGGGATGAAAAACCACAAGTCGTCATCATTTTCGATAAAACTATAATCCCATTTCAAGATCCAAGGGAGTTCATAACAAATCAGGAACCAGAGAAATAATTTTCTTACCTCAGAATAGTCATTATTTTCCGTTTTAAAGATTTCAGAAAAGGAATGGGCTATCTCCCGGGGTAAGAGTTCAGCATTAGGTCCCCATACTAAAAACCAGGCTTGAAACCAGGTAGAAATCTCTTTCAGAGTTCCAATTTTCAACTGAATAAACCAAGTATGAGAAAAACGAACATTTTGAAAATAAAGGATTTGATCCCAGGCTTTCTGATAATTCCAGAAATGAAATCCTTTAGGGCTCATTTCAGAGCTTTTAAACAAGTGTATTTTTGAGGGGTTTTCTCCCCAATCTTCTAAAGTGATTTGTAACGACCCGTCCCGAATAACAGGATTAAATATTAATTAATTGTGGTTTAGAATGACTAATCTGGGATTAGTTGAGTGAAATCGGACGAAATGTGCAAAATGACTATTTTGCCCCTAGGCGTGGGCAAAATATTGACTTTTAGTTCGGGCGGTCAAATGGACTTTGACCGATGACTGTGACGTAGTTCGGGACGTCACGAGTTCATAGACAGGTGGCACGTCTAATTCCGACATTCAAGGAAGAAGTTACAACGTTCGGAAGTCGAGGGGTATTTTGGTAATTTGGTTGAAAAGGGGCGAAATGTTGACTTTTGACCCGGGAGGTCCAATGACCGAGAGCCAAAGACCGTTACGTAGATCGAGTCGATACGAATCCATAGACAGGCGGCATGCCGAAATCGGACGTCAAACTGAAAAGTTTTGGTCACGGGAGTAAAATCGATTAACCGAACGAACCGAGATTTCTATTAAAATATTAATAAAATATTGAACAGTGACTGACGATTATGGACCCATGGATGAGTGACAAGTGTCACTCATCTCCTGTTTTGAGGACCCTAAATCATGGATCATGTCTCCATTTATAAATTAAAATATAATTTATATCCTTCTTTTAATATGAGCCGTCCATCTAACTCCTCAGATTGCATTTACACCGTTGATCCCATCTTCTTTTCCTTTATTTTCTGATCAGTCATCACTCTCTCACTCTGATATATCCCACCCGAGAACACATACACACACAGCTCACTCTTGTTCGAACAAACATACCAGTCCATCACCAACCTCCTATGTGCTTGTGTGTGAGAGACTGAGTTAGTGAGGGAATGACCAGGGGACACAACGGTGATCACGGTGGTTCACGGCAAGGGTAAGTTGACCCGAGAGCTCTTTTGTGTTCAAGTTTTGAGAGTCAAGTTTTAATTGTATTTTGAGCTCCTTATGGATTCTAATGAGACCTAGGGACAGAGATGAACACAGTGGACTTGTTTTCGAGGCTCGAGGTGGTCTGGATCAATGGGGAGGATGATCGGAAAATCTAGGCTTCGGGTTTGTGTTCAGAGGTAAGAATCTAAACGAGTTTTCTTGTTTTTGATTCCATAAAACTCTTAGTTGGACTTAGACAAACACGTAGAAATAAACCCCGTAGAAAATGGTTGAGGAATGACTGAGAACCAGCCAGGTCGGTTCAGTGGTTCGGTTGAACCGGTTCGAACCAGTGAACCCGGTTCACCAGAGGAAGACGATGACACTGTTCATCGCACGTGGGCTTCACGCGCAGCCGCGTGGAGGGTATTTTTCGGAAACTTCCAACATGACATTTAATCTATTCAATGTAACGAACATTTTGGGACTGGTTTCGTGTCAATCGGACATCGTTTCGATATTTTTCAGGACGTCAAAAGGTTTTGAATCGAATTTAAAAATAGTTAAAAATTCAGGAAATTTACGGGGCTTTAATAGGATGTTAATGAAGAGGTTAGTGACCCTTTAGTGTGATTTGGACAGGTTTGGAAGTCCCAGTGATAGTGGTGTGGCTCAGGAAGGCCTATGACACGCATATCGAGGTGCAACGTTGGATGGTTTGTGAGTAGACTTTCGTTTTATAAATACTATGCATGCCTAACTGTGTTATATGTTTTATATACGTGATTTCCATGATGATGATTGTGATTATTAATTTTGCGTATGTTGCACATATTTCGAAATGTTTTCCGTATTGCACGCATATCGAGATTGACGGTTTTATTGTGGTTTTACGTGCTTGTGGTTTTATGAATAATGTGATGAAATGGTTTTGAAATTGGAAAGATGAACTCGGGCATGAGGCCCAATTATTTTGGAAACCTCAGACTTGGAGTCCATTTGAGTTACGTAATCGGGCCGGGGGCCCAGTTGCTTTATGAAATCGGGTTAGGGCCCAGTTGTTTACGGAATCAGGTTGAGATCCATTTGAGTTATATTATCGGGCCAGGGGCCCAGTTGATTTACGAAATTGGGCTAGGGCCCAGTTGATTTACGAATTCGGGTCGTGTGCCCAGTGGTTTGCAGAATCGAGCATGAGGCCAGTTGGGAATGTTATTTCGGGTTTGGGACCCGATGTTTCATAAATGTGATTTCGGGTCTGGGATCCTATTTTTCATAAATGTGATTTCGGGTCGGAGACCCTAAATGGAATTGGGATGTTTTATGGAGATTTCGGGCAGGGCCCATTGAGATGTTGTGAAATGACTTTGTCAAAACTGTTTTCCATATACGATCTTGATACGAGGATATATGATGGTCTCCTCCAGGTGTCTGGGACACTGGGGAAGTCAAGGTGCATTGCCTGCGAGGGGTTACTGCACGGAGCGACCGGACCTTATAGTGACTCGGGAGCAGGATTGCTATGATTAGACGTCTGGGACGTCAGATATCTGGGATGTCAGAGATATTGACCCGGAGAAACCCCGGGCAGCACGCGTTGCTTATACCGTGAGATATGACGTCTGGGACGCTAGGCATCTGGGATTCCAGAGATGATTATGTGGTAGCGTCTAGGACGCTAGGCATCTGGGATGCCGGAGATGGTTATGTGGTAAACATGGACTATTGGATCTATGAAATGATTTTTCGGTGGATTTGTGTTCATGGATTTGGGCAGTGGCCCACTTGGTTTTGAATTTACGGATTTGGTATTCTACAGTTTTGGGCTAAGGCCCCAATGGCTTGTTTGAGTAAATATTTTTATTACTAGGTTTTGAGGCATGCATACGTTTTAGTGAAGGGCATAAATTTCTTTATGAAATGTGTTTATGAACTTATTTAATTTCGTCCACTCACAGCCTTTGTTATTTTTAATGCCCTTTAGGTTGATCACGGATGCGACTACAACAGAGATTGGGACATCGCATGCCTCCTCCATCGATCCTTGCGCACTCTGGAAGCCCGAGTGGGCAGTGGCATTAGGTTATCCCTTGTCTAACACTTCGTGTCAGACGAGAGCATGGCACATTCCACGATAATCCCTGGGGGATTGGGATAGGTCGTGTCATGATTACTTTCAGAATCACTAATTTGGAAAAGGCAATCATATTGTTATTCTCGCTACAATAGCGATGAAAACTTCCCTAGATCCGGTTTCTATCAGAAGCCGTTCATACCAGTATCTTGGTTTTAAATATCCACGGATGTGATCACTACGGTATTTTTCACCTACATCTTTAGGAGAAGAGCGAAGATCATGATTTTCAATAGGTTTAATGGGTATGACCATAGTTTCATGGAACGGGTTGCTGGAAACTACTTTCTCGCGCCCTTTAGAATAAGGAAAAGCTGAAGAGAGAGGAGTTGGATTTATAGTAGCAGAACTAGGTTGGATAGCGGAAGATGCTTTGCTGGAAATGGCTAGAGGTTTTTTATGAGGATGATACATATTGGGAGTTGGAGAATCAGACCACGAAGGTTTAGGAATTTTCTGAGTAGTGGATGGCAGAGGCTTATTTTTGGGGTTGAGGAAAAAGTAGTCAAATTTTCCCGAAGGTTCTCCAAGAAGGCCAACCTCTGGATCTCCGGCTTCAAACCTTTCTTGTAACTTCTGTTGGGATGTAGTTTTTCGAACCTTGCAAAAATTCATGAGTCAAGAAATCAGGTAATGAGTTATGTTCGCCTTTAATATTATCAATATCAAAATCAAAAGCAGAGAAAATTCCTTGCCATCTGGAAAAGATTTGTTTAGATGCTAAGTTCTTAAAATCCTTCAACAAAATATCTTTTTCTACTTTATAATCCACCCTAATCAGGAATCGTTTGTTAAAAAGATTGCTTTCAAATTTGGTGACTGAATGAACTATAGATAATAGTTCCTTTTTTACTGTCGAATAATTTTTTTGCGCTGGCTTCCAGATTCCAGAAGTGAAGCGAACGAGGACTTCTTTGTCATTAGTCATTTGTTTCAAAACACCACCATATCCTTCATCAGAAGCATTTGTTTTCACAATCTTGAAGGCTTCGGGATCTGCCAAAGCTAGGCAGGGAAGTTCCTTAACTTTTCCTTTTAGGAGTCTGACTGCTCTCGTCTGCTCCTCAGTCCAAGCAACTGGATTCTTCTTCAGCCAATCATAGGGCGGCTTGCTGTATTTGGCTAAGTCTTTGTAGAAATCTCCTACATAATTCAAATTTCCCAAGAATCTTTGTAGTTACTTCTTTTCTAGAATTTCATCTGGAAATTTTTCCGCAAAATAAATGCCACAATCGATTGTGGATATTATGTCCCAAAAATCGAACCTTTGTTTGGAAGAGTTTCATCTTCCTTGCAAAAACTAGTAAGCCTGCATTTTTTACCATTTTTAAGTAAATATTTATGTAACGATCCGTCCTGAATTCTAGGATTAGATTAGTGACTAATCACGATTAGTGAGATTAATCCGTGACTAGTAGGGCGAAATCGGACGAACGATGCAAAATGACCGTTTTGCCCCTGATCGTGGGCAAAACGTTGACTTTTCATTTTGGTGGTCAAATGGACTTTGGCCGATGACCGTGACGTAGTTTAGGACGTCACGAGTTCATAGATCGGTGGCACGTTCAATTCCGACATTCGAGGAAGAAGTTATGACATTTGGAAGCTTAAGGGCATTTTGGTAATTTTGGTTAAAATGGGTAAATAATTGACTTTTGCACTGGGAGGTCCGATGGCCGAGGGCCGAGGACCGTTATGTAGATTGAAACGATACAAATTTGTAGACAGGTGGCAAGTCGAATTCGGACGTTCGACGACGAAGTTATGGTTCAAGGAAGTTTCGGAGAACTATTGCGCGTTTTACGAAACGACTTAACTTTTGGATTCTAGTGGGCCCAGATATTTCAAGGAGGCCCAATGGATGAGTGACAAGTGTCACCCATCCATTGCCCATCCCAAACATATTCATGCATCTCACCTTCCATTTGCATCGATCATCTTCATTTCCTTTGCTTTCTTCCTACCACCCGATCTCATCCTTTGAGCCCAAACCAAACCAACCCTTCCCATATGATCATGCTTGAGAGACCAGAGAGTGATGAGAGGACTGAGGATGGCTGGAGGAGGCTGGAACTGCCGTGGACAGTGGCGTGGAGGAGGAAAATGTAACGACCCGTCCCAGAAATTTAGGTTAAGACAGTGATTAAGATGGGATTAGCGAGCTTAATCGGGGGTTAGTTGGTCCCGATAAGGTCATTAGCCTAGAATGATGATTTTGCCCCTAGTTTGGGCAAAAAGTTACCTTTTAATTCAGGTGGTCAATTAGGTTTTGACCGATGACCAGGACGTTGTTTAGGACGTCACGAATCCGTAGACAGACGGCACGCCCGATTCCGACATCCGAGGAGGAAGTTATGATGTTCAGAAGGTTGAGGGCATAACCGTAATTTGGTTAAACTAGGGGGAAGAGTTGACTTTTGTTACGAATGGGTTTTGGTACGTTGACCTAGGATACTTAGATAAATCTCGTCGTCCTGAGTTCGATGACAGGCAGCACGTATTTATCGGACTTACGATGTGTGAGTTACGGGTCTAGAAAGGTAGTGGCACAACGGTAAATTTGACTTAAAAGGAAGGGTATTTTGGTCTTTTGGTCATTTGGGCAGTGTGCAACCAGATCAGGACAAGTGTACAGTGAGATGGGGATATTTTTGGAAAAGGACCATGGGGTGGTGACACATGCAGTGTGTGTAGTGGCTTCTAGGCCGTGCACGGTGTGTGTTCAAATATGTAACCGTGTGTGTGCATGTTGTGTTCGAAGAACATAAACAGAGGGAGAGAGTTGGGAGATTTGGATGGTGTTTTGTGTGTGTTGTGTAAATTGGTGAGGGGGGTGAGTGATCATAGGTTGAGGAGGAGACAGTGAGGGAGTAGGGAGGTGTTGTGCTTGTGTGTGAGAAGTGTGAGAGCCACGGGAAAACCAGGGAGAAAAACAGGGAAGACGTGAGTGTTTGTGGGTGGTGTTGTGGCCGTGATCAACCAATCGAGGCCAGTGGAAGTGTCCAGAGGACGGAGGAGGACGGGAGGAACTACTGCCCCACGGCTGAGCTCACGACGGTGACAGGAGAACAGGTAATTCCTTATCCTCGTTTCTTTGCTCTGTTTTGTCGTCTGGGTTCAGGAGCTAAGTCGTAGGTTTAGAGGTTGAATCGAGGAGTTCCGTGAGGTCCAGGGAGTTCAGTGGAGTCCTAGGAGTCTTCTGGTGGGGCAGCCGTGACGGGGACTGCACGGTGGAGGTTAGCACGACGGAGCATACAGATGTACTCTGTTTTTTCGTTTTGCTCAGGTTGAAAGTCGTTGACTTATGGAGTGAGTCGACGGTCTTGGTGAGTTGGGTGAGGTTTAGGATGGTCTTAGGAAGAGGTTGAGACTGCCACCGTGACGGGGGGTGACCTTGGTGGCCGGAGAAGGAAATAGGGGACTGAACGGGTCTGGTTTCGAGTTAGGGACAATGACTTAGAAGCTGTGTCGAGGTGGTTGAGTAAGGGGGATGGATAGCTAGGAACTGGACGATGCTGTGGGTGAAGAGATGAGCAGTTTTGGTGCAGGTACGGCGGAGAACCGTTGAAGCCGGTTCGATGTGCAGGAACTGTGCTGAACCGGGTCTGCTCGAGGTAGAAGATGAACTGTAGCTGGCGCGTGAGGGCCACGCGCAGCCACTTTGGGCGGCGCGTGGGGGCGCGTGCGGCGGCGGCAGGGGAAGGTGTCAACATGGTTTTTGGTTTAGGTGCTGTGACGAGTCTAATGGAATTTGTTTCGGGTTAATCGGACGTCGACTCGAAGTAGTTTCGCGAGGGTGGAGGTTTAGGGTTCAAGTTCGTTACGTTTAGGACCCGGGAATTTTTGGGAAAATTTAAGTGAACTTTCGTAGATGTGTTTGTGACGTACTTTGGTGATTGTTGACAGGATCGGGACTTCCCGAGGAAGCTGAGGAACGTACGAGACGTTCGGGACGCGATTGAGGGCTCGGTACTGTGAGTGGACCCTTTCTCTAAACTCGAACATGCATAACTGTTTTTCTATAATTGTTTTATATATGTGATATCATGATTGTTGGATTTATGATGCGGTTTTACAAAAATTGCACGGTTTCCGAGAAATAACGTATTTGGCACGTTTCACGAGAAATGTTGATTTTTGAAAATAATGTTATGGTTTTGGGATTTTCAAATGATAAATGGTTTTTAGTATTTGTTAAGGGATTTTGGAACATGATTTCGATGATCAAGGGTTTTCGGTTTTAAAATCGGATTTCGGAGAACGGGATTTGGTTTTAACATTGAAAAGTGGATTTCCGGATTTGGGTTCGGAATGACGGTTCTGGATGTCGGAAGGGCATCAGACCGGTGATTTCGGATTCGGGTTTGGAGGTGGATTTAGAAATGGTTTTCAAATGGTTCTGATTGGATTTGCTGGATCTGGATATTGGGTTTAAAGACTCGGATATTGATTGACGGGGGACGGGCCCGGATTGGGTTTAAAGACCCGGATTGAGTTTAAAGACTCGGGAGTTTAAAGACTCTGATATATTGATATTTCCCCCGTAGGCCTGTTGAGTTTAAAGACTCGGATATTATTGAGGCCTGGATTGAGTTTAAAGACTCGGGAGTTTAAAGACTTGGATAGGTCCAGCAGGTTTGATCGGTTGGTGGTGGCTTGATACTTATGTTTTCTGATACAGTTTCATGACGTTGATGCTATGCTTTCTACAACCTGTTTTATAGTGTTTCTGTTTTTATGATGCGGTTTATGTGAGTTATAACTGTTTTGATAACGAGGTTATGCATGTGGTTTCAAAACGGAGGGCCAAACCTGGTTTTCTGATAAATGGTTTTAGAAACGTTTCTTTTATTTATGGTCCACTCACACCTTTCTGTTTTAAATTGCCCTCCAGGCCATGGAACTAACGCGGGGATTTGGCGTCGAGGCAGCGTCTGAGGCATAGAAGTCACGAGAGGGACCCAGACTGTTTTACATTTTTTCCGTGTGCGTGTATTTGGTTTAACGGTTTTCTTTCTTCTGTATTAGTACTGTGCTCTGTAAACTGTTGACTTCGGGATGTTTTGTATAGTGTCTTCTGCGTCTGACCGAGTACTTTGGTGATTTAGAGTGAATTTACTTTTGTGTGTGTCGGGGAGTCAGACGGGAGCAGGATTTACCTCGGATTTCGGGGTGAAATCGGGGTGGGTCCTGACAGCAAACCCGAAAGGTATGGCTCGGTTTTGGTTTTTGGATACATTATTGTGATTTTGTTGTTATGGTTGATTCTAGACGATTATGAGGGGCTTAATGATTTGTTAGGGTCGTAATAGGATGGTTTCGGGGAAGCTCTGGATGGCTGTGAAGCAGTAGGTGAGTTTTGGAAAACTTGAACTGTGGAGGAAGATTGAACCGGTCGGATTTTAGGGGTTTTAGGTGGATTAGGTTGCATAAACATGTTCCTAGGATCAAGTTAGGAAGGTTAGGATCGAATTGGGTTGAAAACGGACCAAAATGAGGATTGTAGAGGTCTGGATCGGTCACGCCGATCTAGTTACAGAAGGCAGACCGAACCGGCTGAAGGTAGGAGATGGTCTATAGTGCACCGGCGCGTGAGCCCACGCGCAAGGCCCTTTGGGTGGCACGTGGCAGCGCGTGGTGAGGTTTTTGGGAATTTTTCCAAAATGTGAAATCTTCTCTTCGATGTAACGAACATTTTAGGACTGGTTTAGTGTCGATCGGACACCGTCTCGATAATGTTTGGGGCATCGAAAAGTTTAGGATCGGGATTAAAAATAGATAAAAATTCCGAAAAATTACGGGGCTTTAGTGGGAGGTTAATTAAGTAGTTAATAACCTTTTATTTCGATTTGGACAAGTTCGGGAGTCCCGGTGACTGTGATTGGCTCGGGAGAGCCGTATAGAACGCGTATCGAGGCGGCAGCTCGGACGGTCTGTCAGTGGACCTTGTTTTCTAAATTGGTGCATGCATAAATGTTGATTATATGTTTTAATACATGTTAGGTGATGCCATGAGTGCATTTGAGTGTGGTTACGTATTGGCACGTATTTCGAGGTTTCGGCCCTATATGGTGCCAATACGGGTTTGTATATCTTTATTGGTCTAAATGAAATGGTTTTGGATTTCAAATGGATAAACTCGGGTATGAGACTCATTTGGTTTTGTCTCGGGTATATGACGCTATTGATGGCCTTCGGGTGTAATTCGTGGTCGCGACGGGTGCTATGTGCACGGCGACAGACGATACGACGCTCGCCTCCGGATTGGGATGTGTTTCCTTCCGGAGAGGTCACGATGCATGATCTGTGGTCGGGCAGCCGATAGAGGCTCGACTTCAGAGTGCTGACGGTTCAGGATATCGATCGGTGATGGGTGCACCATGATCTTGTGGTGGTCTCGTCGGTTGATTCGTTCACGGTGACATACCAAGATTGATGGCGGTCCTGGATGGATGGTTGCACGCATCACTACGATCGGAGTTGTGACTGACCCTTAGATATAGGGCACGATGCCCAGCTGATGTCAAATGTTCGGGCACGAGACCCAGTTGTTTTACATTGATGATTTCGTGTCAGGGACCCTAGATGGATTTCCAAGTTCATGGTGGTTTATGGGAACCGGCATGAACCCTGGAAAGATAATTGTGTTACATGACGGTTTATGGGAACCTGAAATGAACCCTTAAATGGATGTTATAGATCATGACGATTCAGGGGGACCGGGCATGAATGTTTATGTTATGTATATATATGTATTCATATACCTTCCTTTACTTCTATTATCTCCTCCGGGGAGGGTCGTTGGCCTGGGTGGACCCCGGAGTAGTCACGGAGCACCGACTGAGTGGAGTCGCCCCCCAGTTGGGTTCCTTACTCTCAAGAAGGCATGGATCGTAAACTCAGGGCGGGTCGTTGGTCTACGGACATTGACCTTGGGCTCTGAGAGACTTGGGTTTGAGACCCCTAGTAGCACACGCGTAGCTTTGGAAACCGTGACAGGATTGGTTGTGTGAATTATATGTATATATGATATATGATATGAGATATGAAATATGATGTGTGATGGATACAGGTTTTGGGCAGTGGCCCGTGTACTTGGTTTCTTCATGTACTTGGTTTCTTCACAGCATGACTTAATCCTTTCACCAAAATAAAAGAAGTTCGAAAACAAACCTCATTTTGAATTATGGCTGCATCAGAGATCTTATAATGAATCTTCATCGGTTGATCAGTAGCACTTCTCAATCCTTGTGAGGTTTTCGAGAAGTATTTGACAGGTACTACTCCTTTATTGATACAGTTGAGATCAGCTCCGGAATTGATCAGTGTTTCAACAGAAAATCTGAAAGTTTTGTTAATAACGAAGGTAATCATAGAGTACCACTTGTGAGAAGTTACCTTGTTGATGCTATAGATAAATTTTAGGACTGAAATACTTCCGTCTAGCTGGGCTTCAGGAGGAATTGGTTCTATTTCAGGTTCTGGTTGTTTATCCTGCTCAAAATCTTTCAGAAGTGATTGAAACTCCTTTTCAGTTTCATTATTAGTGTCTATATTTTCAGGTGAAGGATGATAAAGTTCTAGGATCTGAATTCTTCTTTTAAGATCCTTAACTTCATTTTTTGTTTCCCGAATTTCTTGCTTGATTCTAGTAATTGTGGGTTCCTTTTGGGTTGTTTGTGCTATTTGAGCAGTAATAGTTTTAAAGCTATAAACTTCAACTGGCTGTTATAGACTAGATTTAGGAGTTTTTTTCTCCTCTTTCCGCTCTTTAGCGATATTGAGGTATTTTTCCAAAATTGTTCACTTTTCAAGAGGGTCCTCAATTTTATCAATCAAGTTTAGAATCAGACTTTCTTCCTTAGTAATGATACATAGATTTAGGTTACAGACTCATTTATTCTCATGTTCCGTGTCACTTTCTGTAGTGTCAGAGAAGAAGGTATAGGAGGTATATAACTCCTTTTCTCCAAAAACTGCTTCTTCATCGTCGCTACTTTCAGAGTCAGATGAATTTAGCTTGAGTTGACACAATTGTATTTTCAACCCCTCATCTAAATTCAGATTATTAATTTTTTCTTGCATTCTGCATTCTGGTCGAGTATGTCCGACTGGTAGATTATTAATTTTTTCTTGCATTCTGTATTCCAGTCAGATTACTAATTTTTTCTTGCATTCTGCATTCAGATTATAATATGAGGGATTTCTTGCATTCTCCTAACGTGGATCCACGGTTACGGGTAGATTATGACATCAACTTTTCCTGGAAATTCGTTGAGCTAGCCATGGCTTGTGTGTCTGAAACATCCAACAGAAGGCCAAATATGAGTGACGTGGTAGTAGGGCTTAAAGAGTGTTTGATAGCAGAGTTGGCTCAAACCAATGGACGTCGTGTGACTCAATCAACAAACTCAGTTGTGTATTCCATGAATGTGACATCTGGAGTTAGTCTTTTGGCAAGGTAAACTCCTTGGTTCCAGTAAGTAACTGTGAATTTCAGAAGCCCGTCTATTTTTTTTTTTTTACTATCACATGCTTTTTTGTTTCTCCAATGTTTTGGGAATTCTAATTGTAAATAAAAGTACTGGTTCTGTATCATGATATTCAATATCATGGAATGATCATTTGACAGGACCCATCCCAATCCCCACGGGATTAACGTGGGATGACCCTGCTCCCGTCTGACACGGAGTGTCAGATAAAGGATATTTCTAACCTTTGCCCTCCCGGGCTATCAGAGTACGCCAGGATCCGGAGGAGGTATGTGATATCTCGGTCTCCGCTACAGTCCACATTCGATGTCAACCTGAAGGGCAGTCAAAACATTAAAAGCTGTGAGTGGACAAAACAAGAGTTTATAAAAACATTTCATAAGAAGACATTTGTACCCTTCAATAAAAAGCATGCATGCATTCGAAAACCATTTAACCGAAAGAACCATATGTGGGAACTAAGCCCAAAACCATAATGAAAATGACCATACGGGCCACTGGCCAAATCCATAAGGGTCTCAGCCCAAATCAGAAGTAAACCAAGTACACGAGCCACCGCTCAAATCCTGTGTAACCACACATCACATATGATATATGATATTTATATCATATACACATATAATTCACACAACTAATCATGTCACGGTTTCCAAGGCTACGCGCGTGCTACCCGGGTCTCAATCTGAGTCTTCTCAAAGACAAAGTCAATGTCCGTAGACCACCAACCCTACCCGAGGTTATAGTACCAGCCTTCCTGAGAGTAAGGCACCCAACGGGGGCAACTCCTACTCAGTCAGTGCTCCGTGACTACTCCGGGGTCTACCCAGGCCAACGACCCTCCCCGAAGGAGATAGAACAAGTAAAGGAAGGTATATGAACATATATATACATAACATAAACATTCAAGCCCTGTTCCCCTAAACCGTCATCATCCATAATATCCATTATATTCATATACATATAGACAACATCCTCCATGCCAGGTTCCCATAAACCGTCATGTACCACAATGACCTAACAAAGGTTCATACCGGTTCCCATAAACTGTCATGAACCTAGAAATCCATGTAGGGTCCCTGACCCGAAATCATAACCATGAAGTAACTGGGTCTCGTGCCCGAACATATGACATCAGTTGGGCATCCTGCCCGATATCTAAGGGTCAGTCACGACTCCGATCGTTGTGATGTGTGCAACCATTCATCCAGGACCGCCCTCAATCCTGGTATGTCGCCGTGAACGAATCAACCGATGCGACCACCACAAGATCATGGTGCACTCATCACCGATCTCTATCTTGAACCGTCAGCACTCCGAAGTCGAGCCTCCCCAGGCTGCCCGACCATGAATCGTGCATCGTGACCTCTCTGGAAGGAACACATCCCAATCCGGAGGCGAGCGTCGTATCGTGGATCGTCGTGCACGTAGCACTCGCCGCGACCACGATTTCGACTCGAAGGCCATCAATAGGGTCATATGCCCGAGACAAACCCAAATGGGTCTCATACCCGAGTTTATCCTTTTGAAATCCAAAATCATTTCATTTAGACCAATAAAAACATACAAACCTGTATTGGCACCGTATAGGGCCGAAACCTCGAAATACGAGCCAATATGTAACCACACATCCAAATGCACTCATGGCATCACAAACAAGTATTTAAAATATATAATAAACATTTATGCATGCACCAATTTAGAAAACAAGGTCCACTGACAGACCGTCCGAGCTGCCGCCTCGATATGCGTGCCATAGGCTCTCCCAAGCCAATCACCATCACCGGGACTCCCAAATCTGTCCAAATCGTAATAGAAGGTTACTAACTACTTAATTAACCTCCTACCAAAGCCTCGTAATTTTTCGGTATTTTTAACTATTTTTAAACCGGCCCTAAACCTTCGGACACCTCTGAAACCTATCTAAACGATGTCCGATTGACATGAAACCAGTCCCAAAATGTTCGTTACATCGAAAAGATGATTCCGTATGTTAAACACTTCCCTAAATTATGGGCCACGTGCCCTCATGCGCCCCTAGAAGACCCTGTGCACTGTTCATCGTCATCAAGCTTCAGTTGGACCGGTTTCCTGCACTGAACCGGTTTTACTGTGCTGAACCAGCGTGACCGGTACGTCGGTTTTCTCCTTTGTTTTGGTCTGATTCCAGCCCTAATTCATCCTATAATTCCTATTTCTTCATTCCCTATCAATCCCAATCATTAAACCTAACTAAAAACGCCTAAATCCTACCTATAATCGAAGGGCCTCACGACCTTATTTTTCCCAGCCGTTCCCATGACCTCCTCCGCCGTGAACCACCCTCCTAATCATCATAATAACTTCCTTATATCCTAACAAACTCATCATAATCATTTAAAAGCAACCATAATGAGGAAATCAAATTAAAAATGGAAATTGGGCAAACCGAGTTACCTCTCGGGTTCCTTGCCTCCACGCCATCGTCCATGGTGGTTCTGACCGTCCAGCAACCTCCTCGGTCCTCTCATCACTCCCTGGCCTCTCTGTCATGATCATAGGTTAAGAGTTGGATTGGTTTGGGTTGCACAGATGAGAGAAAATGGTGAGATCGGGTGGGATGTGTTTGAATGAAGAAATGAAGATGCTTGGGGAAGATGCATGAATACAATTTGGGTGGCCTGTGGGTGGGTGACAAGGGTCACTCATCCATTGGGCCTCCATAAAATATCTGGGGCCACTAAAATTCAAAAGTTAACTCGTTTCGTAATTCGTGCAATAGTACTTCGAAACTTCCTTGAACCATAATTTTGCCGTCGAACGTTCGAATTCGACGTGCCGCCTGTCTATGGATTCGTATCGTCCCGATCTACGTAATGATCCTCAGCCCTCGGCCATCGGACCTCCCGGTCAAAAAGTCAACTATTTGCCCCTTTTTAACCATAATTACCAAAATGCCACTAAACTTCCGAACGTCATAACTTCCTCCTCGAATGTCGGAACTGATCATGCCACCTGTCTATGAACTCGTGACGTCACGAACTACGTCACGGTCATCGGTCAAAGTCCATTGGACCATCCGATCGAAAAGTCAACGTTTTGCCATGGCTAGGGGCAAAACGGTCATTTCGCATTGTTCATTCGATTTCGCCTAACTAATCACGAATTAACCTCACTAATCGTGATTAGTCACTAATCTAATCCTGGAATTCGGGACGGGTCGTTGCATCATTTGTAGAATTTTCAATTTGCACAATGTTTTTATTTCATTATAATTTAGTTTCCAAACAAAAGGCAGAGTATTCAGATCGTTTATGCACAGAAGTTGATGTGTGCGTGAGCCATGAGATTTTAATTTTGTGTTGGCTAAGCAGAGTGAGCAAGCCCGATACTGTTAGCAGCATAAAACTTCAGACCATCCAACAAATGGTTTTCTTAAAGGTAAGCTACACGTTTGCTAGAAGGGACATCAAAGCGATTGTCGATCCATGGTTCTGGGAAGATTATGGCTCTAATTCTGGCTGGAAGGCTGTTGAACTAGCCTTGGCTTTTGTGTCTTTTTTTTTGTCCGATCTTGGCTTGTGTATCTAAAACATCAAGCAGAAGGCCAATTCGCAAAACATGAGTGAAGTAGTGGGAGGGCAAAAGGAGTGTTTGAAAACAAAGTTGACTCGAACGAAAAAAAGCCAGGTGTGTGATCCAATCAAAAGATTCAGTTATGTACTCCATAAATATGGCTTCTGGACTTAGTCCTTTGCCAAGGTAATTCTTTGGTTCCAATTGTTAGAAAATTAAATATTTATATTTAAATTCTAATGATGTGAATGAAAATTTAAAAAGAAAATGGCTACATACAATGTCTTTTATGAAAAGGATGTGTATTTTATTAAAAGATGTGTTTTTTATTAAGAGATATGTATCTTATAAAGAGATGTGTTACTTATTAAAATATGTATATTTTATTTAATAGATGTATCTCTTATTAAGAGATAGTTCTCTTATAAAGAGATGTGTCTCTTATAAAGAGATGTTAATACATCTATAAATAAAGTTGCCCACAATTCATTTCATTCATTCAAAAATAAAATATTCAATCATTCAATATATTTGTGGAGATTGAATATTAGGTCTAGAAAATATACAGTTTTAGAATATTTCAAGAGAGAGTTTAAACACAGTTTGTGTTCGCTATTTTTGTGGATTGAAGTGCTACTTCCACAAGAAGTCGATCGTTGTATCCTGGGCAAAGATGAAAATATCGATACTGACGGATATATAGCTAGTCAAATTTACGGATATCTCGTCTCAAATATCGATACCGATATCGTTTACGGTAAAAAAAAAATGATAGAAATTCAATCTAAAAATTGGAAATTTGGAATGAAACTTTGAGGAAAACCTAAGCACTCAATGATGGTTATATATGACTAATAAAAACTATAAAATGACTGATATAATAAATATATAATGAATAATATGATACAATAGAGTTCTGTCGATGACTAATAATATAAAATTTTAAATATAAACATAAATTGAAGTGAATTACTATAATTAAATGTTAATATAATTAAAAACATAACAATAAGCATAAAAAAATTTAAATGGAAGAAAAATTATAAAATGAATAAATATATGTAAAATTGAAAAAAAATTATAAAAAAAGAATCAATTTTTGTTCAAAAGTTAGAAAGGATTGATATATTTAAAATTGAAAAAAAAAATGACAAATAACATTGAAAGAAAATAAAGAAAAAACGAAAAAATAAAATAAAAATTGGCAACTTGCATGCACCTAGGGTCGAACCCAAGTTGCTGGCCAATTAATAAAGGGCAAGAACAGCCCACAACCAACTGAGCTAAACAAGCTCAATTGAAAATATATGCAGCCCAGTGATATATAAAGTATATTAATTAACTTAAAACAGTAATCTCCTACCTCGCAAGGGTTTGAGATTCGGATTTTTTGACCCGCGCGACATGACCTGACTGAAATTCTATCGTTTTATGTCCGATTTTCATGTAATTTGGCCCTATCTCGATCATTTTAATGAAATAAGGAGATCGATGGTCTTAAAACAAGAAAAAAATGTCGATATTTTGCTCAATTTCGTTTCCCCCGTTTTACATGCCGCCGGCCAAAATTTCCGATATGTCGACCGATATATCGGCGATATTGTCGACATTTTCATCAATGATCCTGGGAGACGTTTTCCAAGAAAAATCCTTGAGCACCAGAGAGGAGGAAATTTAATCTTAAGGAAATAGAACCAAGTTCTAGACTCGATCTTACCTGTAAAGTGTCTCTTACTCCTTTCCTTTGTAATTCATTTATTTGAATATAAAGATTATTTTATTTTCATATTTATGTGAATATAGTAATTATCAATGCTTTTACCAACAATCTTGAGAGGAAATTTGTTTTATTTGGTAATTGCTATATTTGATTTTGAGAATATTTAAATCCCTTTTGGTCTGTAGTTTTATTTTATTTATATTGAATTGTGTGTTTTCCTCTTTACTAAAGGAAAATGATGGCTAGTAATACTACTGATGATGTTACTAGTAATGATGGTACTAGTAATGACAAGGGAAATCGTGTGGCCCATGCCCCACCTGTGGTGATCCCTACTTCCTCTTCTCATAGAGAGAAACCAAAAATTTTTAATGGAATGGAATTTAAGAGGTGACAAGAAAGGATGTTGTTCTATTTGACCACTCTTAATTTGGCTAAGTTCTTGAAGGAAGATGCTCCTACAACTGGTTCTTTTACATAAGTAGTAGTTGCTGCAGATGCATGGCATCATTCAAACTTCCTATGCAAGAACTATATCCTCAATGGATTGGACAAGTCTCTATACAATGTATATAGTCCAATCAAAACTGCCAAGGCCCTGTGGGAGTCGCTTGACAAGAAATATAAGACTGAAGATGTTGACATGAAGAAATTTGTGGTTGGTCGGTTTCTTGACTAAAAGATGGTAGACTCCAAGACGGTTATCAACCAAATCCAAGAACTCCAACTTATTCTCCATGAGATTGAGGCGGAGAAATTGGTTCTAAGTGAGACTTTCCAAGTGGTTGCTGTAATTGAAAAATTGCCATTTTCTTGGAAAGACTTCAAGAAGTATCTCAAGTATAAGCGCAAAGAGATAGGACTTGAGGATTTGATCGTGAGGCTGAGAATTGAGGAAGACAATCGTGGTTCTGAAAAGAAAACCACTGGAAATTCCATTGTGGCTAAGGCACACGTTATGGAAGATAGGTCAAAGAACAAGAAAAAGAGGAAGTATGGAGAAAGCTCTAGTCAATGGAACTCAAAGGAAATTGGAGAATGGAACTCAAAGGAAATTGGAGAATTCAAAGGAAAATGCTTTAAGTGTAACAAGCCTGGACATAGGGCGGAAAACTGTCGTTCTAAAAAGACTAAGGGCAATACCACAGAAGTTCACATAACCGAGGAGGATAAGATCTCAAAAGATCTATCTGAGTTCAATCTCTCGGATGTTATCTCTGAAGTGAACTTGGTAAGTAATACCAAGGAATGGTGGATAGACACTCGAGCTACACGACACATCTGCTCAGAGGGGAAGATGTTCACAACCTATCATGAAGTGACCCATAGGGAGCAACTATTTATGGGAAATTCGTCTGCTTCCACATGTGAAGGTCAACGAAAGGTGATCCTCAAGATGACTTCTGGGAAGGAACTAACTTTAAATGAAGTGCTACATGTGACTGAAATCCGGAAGAACCTGGTTTCCGGATCTTTGCTAAGCAATAATGGATTCAGATTGGTCTTTGAAGCTGATAAATTTGTACTTACTAAGAATGAGATGTATGTGGGGAAAGGGTACCTGAATAATGGTCTTTTCAAGATGAATGTAATGACTGTTGTACCTTCTATTAATAATAATAACACAATTCGTTCTGCTTATATTATTGAATCCCCAAATATTTGGCATGGTAGATTAGGACATGTTAATTACGACACTATGCGTCGATTTGTTAACATGGATTTACTACCTAAATTTAATATTGATGCAAGTCACAAGTGTGAAACTTGTGTTGAAGCCAAACAAACTAGAACATCTTTTCATTCTATAGAAAGGAGTACAGAACCTCTAGAATTAATTCACAGTGATATATGTAATTTAAAGTATGTGCAAACTAGAGGTGGTAAAAAGTATTTCATTACTTTTATCGATGACTGCACAAGATATTGCTATGTTTATTTGCTTAGAAGTAGAGATGAAGCCTTAGTAATGTTTCAACATTATAAGAATGAAGTTGAGAATCAACTTAGCAGAAAGATTAAGGTTTTAAGAAGTGATAGGGGAGGTGAATATGTTACACCATTTGCAGAGTTTTGTGCTCAACATGGGATTATTCACCAAACCATTGATCCTTATTCACCTCAACAAAATGGTATTGCTGAACGCAAAAATCGAACATTTAAAGAAATGATGAATGTTATGTTGATAAGTTCTGGAGCTACCTAGAATTTGTGGGGAGAAGCTTTGCTTTCTGAAAATTATATTCTCAATAAATTACTTCATAAGAAGTTAGAAAAGACGACTTATGAGTTATGGAAATGTCGAAGACCTTCTTACAAATATCTCGAAGTTTGAGGGTGTCTTGCTAAGGTAGTGGTGCCAGATCCTAAAAGGGTTAAAATAGGACCGAAAACCATTGATTGTGTATTCATTGGTTATGCTTCTAATAGTAGTGCATATTGATTCCTAGTACATAAGTCAGATAACGGTGATGTACATGTGAATACAATTATTGAATCAAGGAATGCAACATTTTTTGAGAATGTGTTTCCTTAGAAAGATGCACACGAGCAAAGTTCTCATAAAAGAACTTATGATAGCAGTAATCTTGACAATCATCAGGATCAATCAGATCAAGGATATGAAGAACTTGAAAATGAGGCTAAACCTAGACGAAGTAAAAGGGTAAAAACGTCTAAGTCGTTTGGTCCCGATTTTCTAACATATTTGTTGGAAAATGAACCTCAAACCTACAAAGAAGCATTGTTATCCCCTGAAACTCTTTTTTGGAAAGAGGCTATTAATGGTGAAGTGGATTCCATTATACTAAGCCATACATCGGAATTAGTGGATCTTCCTCCTAGGAATAAACTTTTGGGTTATAAATGAATTTTTAAAAGGAAGATGAAAGCTGATGGATCCATAGATAAGTATAAGGCGAGACTTGTTATCAAAAGGTTATAAGCAAAAAGAAGGCTTAGACTATTTTGATACTTACTCACCAGTTACGAGAATAACATCTATTAGAATGTTAATTGCGATAACTGCTTTGCATAATCTTGAAATACATCAAATGGATATTAAAACGGCCTTTCTAAACGGTGATTTAGAGGAGGAGATTTACATGGAACAATCGGAAGGATTCATTGTTCCTGGACAAAAGAAAAAAGTATGTAGGCTTGTTAAGTCTCTGTAAGTCTTAAAGCAGGCACCAAAGCAATGACATATAAAATTTGATAATGCAATGATGTCAAATGGATTCAAAATTAATGAGTGTGATAAATGTGTCTACATAAAAGTTACACCAAATGGTTATGTCATTGTGTGTCTTTATGTAGACGACATGCTCATTATTGGTAGTAATAATGATATAATTAAATCTACCAAGAGAATGTTGACCAGTAAGTTTGATATGAAATATATGGGAGTTGTAGATGTTATTTTAGGAATTAAGATTTCTAGAACTTCTGATGGATTAATATTGTCTCAAGGCCATTACATTGAGAAAATACTTTCCAAGTTTGGAAAGTATGATAGTAATCCAATAAAAACTCCATATGAAAATAACATTTATTTAACTAAAAATACTGGTCAAGGTATATCACAAGTTGAATATGCACGTATAATTAGCAGTTTGATGTATGTCACGAGTTGCACACGCCCTGACTTAGCTTATTCAGTTAATAAGTTGAGTAGATTTACAAGTAATCCTGGAAGAGATCATTGGAAAGCTATAGTCGGAGTTCTTGGGTATTTAAACTATACCAAGAATTATGGATTGCACTACACAAGATATCCATCTGTTTTAGAAGGCTATACAGATGCGAACTGGATATCAAATGAGAAAAACTCAAATTCTACAAGTGGATATGTTTTTACCTTAGGTGGTGCTGCGGTCTCTTGAAAATCGACTAAGCAAAGATGCATAGCCAGATCCACTATGGAATTTGAATTTATCGTTTTAGATAAAGTTGCAGAATAAGCCGAGTGGTTTCGTAATTTCTTAAAAGATATTCCAAATTGGTCGAAACCTGTGCCCACTTTATGTGTACATTGTGATAGTCAATCGGCTATTGGAAGGGCACATAATATTATGTATAATGGTAAGTCTCGACACATACGTCGAAGACATAATACCATTAGGCAACTGCTCTCAAGTGGTATTATTACCATTGACTATATAAAGTTAAAATAAAATTTAATGGATCCGTTTACAAAAGTTTTGACAAGAGAGCAAGTTTATAAACCATCGAGAGGAATGGGACTAAAGCCTATTTCTTAATAGCTTGCATGATGAACACCCAACCTAGTTGATTGGAGATCCCAAGATCTAGGTTCAAAAGGGACAACTAAATTATGTATAACTGATACATGAGCATTGTGGGGATATTCCCTTTGCCTATTCCTATGATGAGACAATGCTACATGCATCGTGTGAGGATAAGATTAGTTTTTAATGATTCCTATGACTTAAAAATCTAAGTAGGGTATAGCAGGATACTCTTAATAGGAATACATGTAATGACTCGTCCCAAATTTCGGGATTAGATTAGTGACTAATCGTGATTAGTGAGGTTAATTGGTGATTAGTGGGCGAAATCGGACGAACGATGCAAAATGACCGTTTTGCCCCTAGGTGTGGGCAAAATGTTGACTTTTTCGTTCTGGCAGTCAAATGGACTTTGATCGATGACCATGACGTAGTTCGGGACATCACGAGTTCATAGACAGGTGGCATGTTCGATTCCGACATTCGAGCAAGAGGTCATGACGTTCAGAAGTTCAAGGGTACTTTGGTAATTTGGTTAAAATGGGGAAAATAGTTGACTTTTTACCTAGGAGGTCCAATGGCCGAGGCAATGTTCGAACGGAAAAATTATGGGTCACGGAAGTTCGATTTCACTATGCGCATTTTACGAGGCAATGTTTAAATGGAATAATTTGATTGGTCAGATATTTTGGTGGGACCCCTGGATGAGTGACAAGTGTCACTCATCCCATTGGCCCAAACCCCTAATTTATGGATCTAACATAATTAAATATTATTATAATTATTATTTTATAATTTCCAATTAACCCATCTTTAATCCTCGCCATCCATTCCTATACTCCCTAAATCATCACCATCCATCTCATCTCTCCCTTTTATGATTATCATCATCAATTAATCACATCTCTCTTCTCTTTCACGACACCAAAACCATTTCTTCTTCTTCTCTGCTTTCAAAACCAAACACACCCGAAACACACATATCCCCCACCTTCATCATCCATCTTATGTGTGTGTGTTACATTGAGTGTGACTGAGGGGGTGTGAGAGACTGAGATAGTGAGGGAAGGACGGTGGTGAGCCACGGCCGGGGAGAAACCCGAGACGGTGGGTATTGTGTTTGAAATTTCAAAGTCTAGTTTTGTTGCTTTTTGTTCGATTCTAAGGATTGGGTCGTGTCCCTAGGACCTAGGGGAGTCGAATGGGATCAGTTTGGTGGGCGGTGGTGGCTGGAGAAGCGAGAGCACGGCGGTTGCAGGCGGCTGGTTCAAGCTTCGATCTTGAAGGTAGTTTACCTAACCGTTTTTCATGTTTTTAATAACTAGGATGATTAGGTTTATGATTAGGAAGCTTTAGAAATCGAAATGGGAAGGAATGGACCTAAAATGGACAAGTTTGGGCCTTGAATCGGTCCAGACCGGTTTGCCCGGTTCAACCATTAGAGAAGACAGTGAATGGTACCGCGCGTGATCTCACGTGCAGAGGCTTCCTTGGGCGCGTGGGGGCGCATGAGGGATATTTTGGGGATGTCTTCAACAGGTGAAATCTTCTATTCGATGTAAGGAACATTTTGGGACTGGTTTCGTGTCGATCGGACACCGTCTATATAATGTTCGGGGCATCAGAAGGTTTAGGATCGGGATTAAAAATAGTTAAAAATTCCAAAAAAATTACGGAGCTTTAGTGGGAGGTTAATAAGGTAGTTAGTAACCTTCTATTACGATATGGACGGGTCTGGGAGTCCCGGTGACGGTGATTGGCTCGGGAGAGCCGTATGGCACACATATCAAGGCGGCAGCTAGGACGGTCTGTGAGTGGACCTTGTTTTCTAAATTGGTTCATGCATAAATGTTTATTATATGTTTTATTACTTGCTTGGTGATGTCGTGAGTGCATTTTTGTGTGGTTACGTATTGGCACGTATTTCGAGGTTTCGGCCTTATACTGTGCCAATATGGGTTTGTACTTTCTTTATTGGTTTAAATGAAATGGTTTTGGATTTCAAAAGGATAAACTCGGGTATGAGACCCATTTGGTTTTGTCTCGGGCATATGACTCTATTTATGACCTATGGGTCTGAATCGTAGTCGCGGCAAGTGCTATGTGCACGGCGACCGACGATACGACGCTCGCCTCCAAACTAGGATATGTTCCTTCCGGAGAGGTCACGATGCACGATCTGTTGTCGGGCAGCTGAGGAATGCTCGACTTCAGAGTGCTGACGGTTTAGGATATCGATCGGTGATGAGTGCACCATGATCTTGTAGTGGTCGCGTCGGTTGATTCGTTCATGGCGACATACTAGGATTAAGGGCGGTCCTGGATGAATGGTTGCACGCATCACTATGATCGGAGTCGTGACTGACCCTGAGATATCGGGCAAGATGCCCAGCTGAGTCATATGTTCGAGCACGATACCCAGTTACTTTACATTGATGATTTCGGGTCGGGGACCCTAAATGGATTTCCTGGTTCATAACGGTTTATGTGAACCGGCATGAACCCTTAAAAGGATTTTATGATACATGACGGTCTATGGGGACCGGGCATGAACCCTTAAAAGGATTCTATGATACATGACTGCTTATGGGAACCAGGCATGAATCTGTTGAAAGTTTTTATGGATGATTTCGTTATTTATATATGTATATATATATATTCATATACCTTCTTTTACTTGAATCTATCTCCTCCGGGGAGGGTTGTTGGCCTGGGTGGGCCCCGGAGTAGTCACGGAGCACCGACTGAGTAGAGTCGCCCCCCAGTTGGGTTCCTCACTCTCAAGAAGGCATGGATCGTAACCTCAGGGCGGGTCATTGGTCTACGAACATTGACCTTGAACCCTGAGAGACTTGGGTTTGAGACCCCGGGTAGCACGCGCGTAGCTTTGGAAACCGTGACATGATTGGTTGTGTGAATTATATGTATGTATGATATATATGATATATGATATGTGATGTGTACATGTTTTGGGCAGTGGCCCATATGATTGGTATCTTTATGGATTTGGGTAGTGGCCCGTATGATTGGTTCTTTATAGTTATTTCGGTTATGGCTTTGGGCTTAGTTCCCACATATGGTTCTTTTGGATTAAATGGTTTTCGAATGCATGCATGCTTTTTAGTGAAGGGTACAAATGTCTTCTTATGAAACGTTTTTATAAACTCCTTGTTTTGTCCACTCACAGCTTTTAGTGTTTTGACTGCCCTTCAAGTTGACAGCGGATGTAGACTGTACCAGAGACCGAGATATCACATATGACAAGACCCGCCCCGATCCCACAGGGACCACAAGGGGACGTGCCCTGCTCCCGTCTGACACCCAATAATTCATACCAATTTTAACCTCAAAACATCAATTGCATAAATAACCAAATTAAAGTCATACATCAAATCCGAATTAACAGATGTCAGACAAGGGATGAAATCCAAAATTACAAGTTGCGAGCACGACTCTAAAATAAAACTTGTGGGCAAACCACCCAACAGGGGTTCAGGTACGCAGAAGTAGATCTATGCCTCAGCCTCAGTTTCCTCCTCTACCTCAGTATCACGACCTGGAGGGGTTACCAAAAACAATAAGGGTGAGTGGACCGAAACTCAAGTTTATAAAATCATTTGATAAGTAAAACATATAATTTACCCCTCCGTTTTCCAAACATGCATGCATCCGTAATTAAAACCATCAACCATATAATATGAACCATAAGGCATATAACAAAACCATAAGTATAATTTTAGTTGCTGCACTATACACTCCAATCCCGACATCACCTGATGTTTGACGTTCTTGACGCCTAATAAGGTCACAATAATAATAAGGCTATGCGTGCCACTCGGGTCTTAATTTCCGAGTTAAATCCCCGAATCCCGTTCGGGTACAGCATCACCTGATGCTTAGCGTCATAGACGCTGGACGTACTAGACGTCCGTGACCTCTCCGGGGTACCTCGCCGGAGGAGACAAAGTCCGAAATAGAAACCGGCTCGGGGAATCCGTCGACACGTTCCCCGAGGCAACCGGTCCTAAACTGACCCATAAAAAACTATCTCAGATCAACATGGTTACTTCACCAAAAATGTTCAGAATGATGAGAGGGATAAAAGTCATGTTGATCGTGATCGGAGATAAGCCCCAACGCGCCCTCATGCGCCGCCCAAAGTGGCTGCGCGTGAAAGTCACGCGCCTGACACTGTAGCTACAGTGTCAGCACCTTCACCCGTTTGTCTGTAATTCGGGCCTGCCACCCGCGGCTTGACCCGGTTAATTACCCATCAATTCCTACTCGATTTCAATCCAATTTGATCCTAACATGTTAATTAAACATTCAATTTAAGTTCTGGGTGATTAATTTGCCAAATCGAATCCTCAAACGACCCTTCGACCCGTGATCATCCAAACGGGTTGATCACCCCAACTCACTGGTTTCTAAACCGAAATCAAATTAACCTTACATGAAGCACCATAGTATCACAACGAACTGGAAAACACACTCAATTGAATCAACACTCACCTGGAAGTATCCGTCCAAACCTCTGAAATTCCTCTGAACACGGCAGTCACCGTCCCAACTCACCCGTGGCTGGTTGCCTGCGATTTTGATATGGTTGTGTTCCAAATGCTCCCAGAAAGCTTACTCTACGATTAGATTGGCTCAACACACCGTAGAAATCAAAAACCCGATTTCCCTCCAAACATTCCCGAAATGGTTTCTCTCTGGTTCCACCCTTATTTTCAGTCCTTTCAATACCAGAGTGAAGCTCACACACTATATAATCAGTTTTAATTAATTTCAAGCCGTCCCAGAGGCTCGTGGGTGTCCAATTGTCCACTGAAAAATGTCCCCCGAAAAGCTTCGAACTTGAATTAATAATAGGGTCGTGCACGGTGGATGCAACAGACCACGGTCTAAAGCACCAGACACTCCCAACTTTCCAGCACACAATTGCACAACCAATTGCACGATTGAACCACCGCACATGGTGGTGTCGCCCATGTCCCCCGCGGCCTGCTACAGTAACCAGGGCAAAAGACCAAAATGCCCCTAGTTCAATAATTACCAAAATACCCCTCACTTCCTAGACCCGTAACTCAGCCATACGAAGTCCGATTTTGGCGTGCCGCCTGTCTACGGACTCAGGACGTCGAGACCTACCTATCGGTCCTTGAGTCGCGTGAAAATTAATTGTCAAACGAAAAGTCAACATTTTCGGCCGTGAAGTCCAACTTACGGTAATGCCCCTGAACTTCCGATAGTCATAACTTTTTACTTGATCGTCCGAAATGGACGTGCCACTTGTCTATGAACTCGTGACGTCCCGAACTACGTCACGGTCATAGGTCAAAGTCCATTTAATTTACCAATCAAAAGTAAATAATTTGGCCATACCAATCACAAGGGTAAAAGCGTCAATTCACCCATTAAATTGAAATATTAAAATCCTCGAATGTCCGGGGTGTTACAACCTTCCCCCCTTAAGAAATTTCGTCCCGAAATTTCAAAGAAACAAATGAGGAAATTGATCTCGCATCTGAGCCTCAGGCTCCCATGTGGCTTCTTCCACATTCTGGTTTCTCCAGAGAATCTTCACGAGAGGGATCGTCTTCCGACGTAGTACCTTGTCCTTCCGATCCAAGTTCTGTACTGGTTGTTCCTCAAAGCTCAAATCCTCCCGTAGTTCGACAGGTTTTTCCCCAAGTACATGAGAAGCATCACGTACGTACTTCCGTAGCATCGATATGTGGAAAACATTGTGAACTCTAGATAGTTCTGGAGGTAATGCCAATCTGTATGCAACTCTGCCAATTCTCTCAACGATCTCATAAGGTCCGATAAAACGCGGACTCAGTTTCCCCCGTCGACCAAATCGGATAATCCCTTTCCACGGAGATAACTTCAGGAAGACAAAATCTCCCACTTCAAATTCCAAGTCTCGAATCCGTCGATCTGCATAACTCTTCTGGCGATCCTGTGCCGCCTTCAGTCTCTCCTTGATAATACGAACAGTTTCCATGGTTAAGTCCATCAATTCCGGCCCTACAGCCGCTCGCTCTTCTATCTCCATCCAGCAGATAGGTGTCCTGCACTGTCGACCATACAGTGCCTCATAAGGTGCCATCCCGATGCTTTCCTGATAGCTGTTGTTGTAAGCGAATTCCATCAATGGCAAATGAGTATCCCAAGAGTCCTGAAACTGTAGTACACATGACCTCATCATGTCCTCCAGGGTCTGAATGGTTCTTTCAGACTGTCCATCGGTCTGTGGATGGAAAGCAGTACTGAAACGTAGGGTTGTTCCCAGAGTAGCTTGCAAACTCCGCCAGAACCTGGAAGTGAAACGCGGATCGCGATCGGACACGATCGATTCCGACGTACCATGCAATCGTATGATTTCCTTCACAACAACTGAGCCAGTCGATTAGGTTTATAGGTCTCCTGAACTGGCAGAAAATGGGCTGATTTGGTTAACCGATCCACGATCACCCATACTCCGTCAACTCCACTCTGAGTCCTTGGTAACTTAAAAACGAAGTCCATGGTGATGTGATCCCACTTCCACTCGGGAATAGGAAGTGGCTGCATAGCCCCATACGGTCTCTGTCGTTCCGCCTTAACCTGCTGACAGGTTAAGCATTTGCTCATGAACTCAGCAATATCCTTCTTCATTCCTGGCCACCAATAATGGTTCTGGAGGGTACGGTACATCTTTGTACCTCCCGGATGCATAGCATAGGCCGAACTATGGGCCTCTTCAAGAATCTCGGATCGTAACTCTGCCACTGTAGGTACGCACAAACGGCCCAATTTCACAAGTGCTCCATCGTCCCAGATGGTAAAATCCTGTCTCCCATCCGCATCGACCTCAATTCTGTAAATACAGAGTATCGGATCCTGAAGTTGTGCTTCGATGATCCGATTAATCAGTACTGGTCGTACATGGAAGCTGGCCAACAAAGCTCCATGCTCATCAGTACCCAAAATAACTCCCGCCTTCCGGAGTTCCACCAGTAAGGGAAGAAACACTATCCCCAGGTGTGCAACTGATCCCGCTGATTTTCTGCTGAGTGCATCCGCCACCACATTGGCCTTACCCGGATGGTACTCGATCGTACAGTCATAGTCCTTCAGCAGTTCCAACCATCTCCGTTATCTCATGTTAAGCTCCTTCTGAGTGAATAGGTATTTAATACTCTGGTGGTCGGTGTATATCCGACACGTTGCGCCGAATAGATAATGCCTCCAGATTTTGAGAGCATGAACCACCGCCGCCAACTCCAAATCATGGGTAGGGTAGTTCATCTCGTGGGTCTTCAGCTGCCGGGATGCATAGGCGATAACCTTGCCAGTTTTCATCAACACGCAGCCCAGACCTTGCAGCGATGCATCACTGAAGACCACAAACTCTCCACTGTCATCCGGCAATGCAAGGACAGGTGCAGTGGTCAATCGATCCTTCAACTCTTGAAAGCTCCGATCGCACTGCTCGTCCCAGATAAACTTCACTCCCTTCCGAGTCAAACGAGTCAATGGTGCAGCAATTTTGGAGAAACCTTCCACGAATCTCCGGTAGTAACCTGCTAATCCGACGAAACTCCGCACCTCGGTCACCGTTGTCGGTCTAGCCCAGTTGGTTACCGCTTCTGTTTTCTGGGGATCCACGCAAATCCCATCCGTTGATATCACGTGTCCCAGAAAACCAATACTGCTCAGCTAAAACTGACACTTGCTCAGTTTGGCGTACAACTGCTCTTATCTCAGCCTCTCCAAGACCAACTGTAGATGTTCCTCATGTGCACGGGCACTCCTCGAGTACACCAAAATATCATCGATGAACACAATCACGAACTTATCCAGGTAGGGTCGGAAGACCTGGTTCATCAGATCCATGAATGCTGCTGGAGCATTCGTCAAGCCAAAAGGCATAACCAGGAACTCGTAGTGTCCATAACGGGTTCGAAAAGCAGTTTTCGGAATATCCTCCTCCGAAATCCTCAGTTGGTGATACCCAGACCGAAAATCAATTTTCGAGAAGCACTGGGCTCCCCGCAATTGGTCAAAAAGGTCATCGATCCTGGGTAGAGGATACTGGTTCCTCAATGTCACCTTGTTGAGTTGTCGATAGTCAATACACAAACGGAGACTTCCCTCCTTCTTCTTTACGAACAACACCGGTGCTCCCTACGGTGAAGTACTGGGTCGGACATATCCCAAATCCACTAACTCCTGCAATTGAGTCTTGAGTTCTTGCAACTCGGCCGGCGCCATCCGGTATGGTGCCTGGGATATAGGTCGGGTACCCGGGAGTAGTTCAATAGTAAACTCGATCTCCCGCGATGGTGGCAACCCAGGTAAGTCTTCCGGGAACACATCCGGAAACTCACGCACCACCGGTATCTCGTCGATACCCGGAGTATCAACCCGATCCGACACGACATGCGCCAGAAAACCCTGGCATCCCTTCCGTAGGAGTTTGGTAGCAGTAAGTGACGAAATCACTTCAGGAGGCGAACCATCTCGTTCCCCCTGAAAGATAACCTCCGTTAAACCCGGGCTCCGCAAAATCACTTGCTTGCTACAGCATTCGATGAGCGATCCGTGCTCCGACAGCCAATACATCCTTAGGATTATATCGAAGTCGTGGATATCCAGAATAATTAAGTCTGCTGGTAAATCCACATCCTCAATTCTTACCGGGCACCTCCGAATCACCTGATTCACAAGGTACACGATGCCCATCGGGGTGCCAACACCCATTTCACAATCTAAAGCCGATACCACACAATCAAGCATACCAGCACAACTCTTCGAAATAAAAGAATGTGTAGCCCCCGCATCCATCAATACACGTACAAGAAGGTTTAAGATATGTAGTGTACCTGTGACCACGCCTGGGGCAGTCCTCGCTTGCTGCTGGGTCATTGCAAACACTTGGGCCCTCGGCCCTCCGTTCCGTCCGCGCCCACGCGCGCCACGCCCCGCACCACGGTCACCTCCCTGACCGCGACCTCCATTAGTGTGGGAAGCCGTGCTCTGCACCACACTAGAGCCCCCAGCGTCGTTGTTCTTGGACAACTGCGGGCAATCACTGGCATAGTGGCCCTCTTCTCCGCAAGCAAAACAAGTTACTGGCCTTGGCCTGTCCGAATGCCCGCCAGAAGCACCGCTCCACGATGAGCGTTGCCCAGAGTTGTATCCAGATCCTCTGCCCTGAGAGCCTCCACGTCGACCTGACCAGCCACGACCCTTGAAGGATGAGGGTGCTCCCCTGTAGCCCCTCCCTTATTGTTCTTATGGACCGATGGTCGACGATGTGGACGATCCTGACGTCGCCCCTCGCCCGAAGGTTTCCGTGTCTGGTGTGCCGCCAGACTGACCTCGACACGCACCGCAGCGTCGACCATATCTCTCAGAGAAGCATGAGTAGTAGCAGTCACACTTGCCCGGATCTCCCCTCGGAGTCCAAGCTCAAACCTTTGGCATTTGTCCTCTTCCGTGCTCACGAATGATGCAGCGAACCGGGAAACTTTTCCGAAAGTTTGTTCGTAGTCCACAACAGACATATCACCCTGCTCCAGTCGCAGGAACTCGGCCTCCCGTGCCGCACGGAACGATCGCGGGTAGTACTGGTCCAGAAATCTGGAACGGAAAGCTTCCCAAGTAGTGTTATGGACAGACCACCCAGACATTTCGAGTCCGTGCCACCATTGGTAGGGTCCTCCTTCCAGTAAGAAGGCCGCCAAGGTCACTCGTTCGCCCGGAGGGCAGTGCATCACCGAGAAGATCCTCTCCCACTTGGTGATCCAATCATGAGCATCCTCGGGGTTTGATCCCCCGCAGAAAGGAGTGGCTCCCAAACGTTGAGCCCTTTCAATGCTCGCGCATTCCATTTCCCTTTCCAGATCCTCGTTAGTTCGTGTATGAAGAATTCTCCTAGGAGGCATAACCAACTGTCAAGAGGCATAGATCAGAAAACAATATTCTTAAAAGTCGAAAAGTAACTAGTACTAATCGCTAGTCTAGCATGCTGACCATACCCTAGTACTGACCATAACCTAGTGCTCTGATACCAAGCTGACAAGACCCGCCCCGATCCCACAGGGACCACAAGGGGACGTGCCCTGCTCCCGTCTGACACCCAATAATTCATACCAATTTTAACCTCAAAACATCAATTGCATAAATAACCAAATTAAAGTCATACATCAAATCCGAATTAACAGATGTCGGACAAGGGATGAAATCCAAAATTACAAGTTGCGAGCACGAATCTAAAATAAAACCTGTGGGCAAACCACCCAACAGGGGTTCAGGTACGCAGAAGTAGATCTATGCCTCAGCCTCAGTTTCCTTCTCTACCTCAGTATCACGACTTGGAGGGGTTACCAAAAACAATAAGGGTGAGTGGACCGAAACTCAAGTTTATAAAATCATTTGATAAGTAAAACATATAATTTACCCCTCCGTTTTCCAAACATGCATGCGTCCGTAATTAAAATCATCAACCATATAATATGAACCATAAGGCATATAACAAAACCATAAGTATAATTTTAGTTGCTGCACTATACACTCCAATCCCGACATCACCTGATGTTTGACGTTCTTGACGCCTAATAAGGTCACAATAATAATAAGGCTACGCGTGCCACTCGGGTCTCAATTTCTGAGTTAAATCCCCGAATCCCGTTCGGGTACAGCATCACCTGATGCAGCATCACCTGATGCTTAGCGTCATAGACGCTGGACGTACTAGACGTCCGTGACCTCTCCGGGGTACCTCGCCGGAGGAGACAATATAATATGAAAGGATCTATACAGTGCAGTACCAAATAGATTTTATTGATATCCACATGCAAAGCATATATATACATAGATAAAATCCGAACCAATCATTAAGTTTCATCAGACGGGTCTCAAGCCCAAATACCGTGAAACGTGCCATAACCATATTTTCCATATCATCAAAACCATTATTGTTTTAGCATGTGAATAAGTATAATAAAACCAGAAAACATTTATGCACGCAAGGGTTAAGAAAATGGCCCACTCACTGTACGATCCCGCGGTGAACCTGCGCGTACGGACTTGTACCGGGAGTATCGTACAATTCTTGTCAGTCCAAATCACATGTAAGTGTCACTACAAGTCTTAAACGTTTAACCACAAAGTTCGAAATAGAAATCGGCTCGGGGAATCCGTCGACACGTTCCCCGAGGCAACCGGTCCTAAACTGACCCATCAAAAACTATCTCAGATCAACATGGTTACTTCACCAAAAATGTTCAGAATGATGAAAGGGATAAAAGTCATGTTGATCGTGATCGGAGATAAGCCCCAACGCGCCCTCACGCGCCGCCCAAAGTGGCTGCGCGTGGAAGCCACGCGCCTGACACTGTAGCTACAGTGTCAGCACCTTCACCCGTTTGTCTGTAATTCGGGCCCGCCACCCGCGGCTTGACCCGGTTAATTACCCATCAATTCCTACTCGATTTCAATCCAATTTGATCCTAACATGTTAATTAAACATTCAATTTAAGTTCTGGGTGATTAATTTGCCAAATCGAATCCTCAAACGACCCTTCGACCCGTGATCATCCAAACGGGTTGATCACCCCAACTCACTGGTTTCTAAACCGAAATCAAATTAACCTTACATGAAGCATCATAGTATCACAACGAACTGGAAAACACACTCAATTGAATCAACACTCACCTGGAAGTAGCCGTCCAAACCTCTGAAATTCCTCTGAACACGGCAGTCACCGTCCCAGCTCACCCGTGGCTGGTTGCCTTCGATTTTGATATGGTTGTGTTCCAAATGCTCCCAGAAAGCTTACTCTATGATTAGATTGGCTCAACACACCGTAGAAATAAAAAACCCGATTTCCCTCCAAAAATTCCCGAAATGGTTTCTCTCTGGTTCCACCCTTATTTTCAGTCCTTTCAATACCAGAGTGAAGCTCACACACTATATAATCAGTTTTAATTAATTTCAAGCCGTCCCAGAGGCTCGTGGGTGTCCAATTGTCCACTGAAAAATGTCCCCCGAAAAGCTTCGAACTTGAATTAATAATAGGGTCGTGCACGGTGGATGCAACAGACCACGGTCTAAAGCACCAGACACTCCCAACTTTCCAGCACACAATTGCACAACCAATTGCACGATTGAACCACCGCACATGGTGGTGTCGCCCATGTCCCCCGCGGCCTGCTACAGTAACCAGGGCAAAAGACCAAAATGCCCCTGGTTCAATAATTACCAAAATACCCCTCACTTCCTAGACCCGTAACTCAGCCATACGAAGTCCGATTTTGGCGTGCCGCCTGTCTACGGACTCAGGACGTCGAGACCTACCTATCGGTCCTTGAGTCGCGTGAAAATTAATTGTCAAACAAAAATTCAACATTTTCGCCCGTGAAGTCCAACTTACGGTAATGCCCCTGAACTTCCGATAGTCATAACTTTTTCCCTGATCGTCCGAAATGGACGTGCCACTTGTCTATGAACTCGTGACGTCCCGAACTACGTCACGGTCATAGGTAAAAGTCCATTTAATTCACCAATCAAAAGTTAATAATTTGGCCATACCAATCACAAGGGTAAAAGCGTCAATTCACCCATTAAATTGAAATATTAAAATCCTCGAATGTCCGGGGTGTTACAACATACCTCCTCCGAATCCTGACGTACTCTGATAGCCCGAGAGGGTAAAGTTTGGAAATTTCCCTTGTCTGACACTTCGTGTCAGAAGGGAGCAGGGTCGTCCCGCGTTAATCCCGGGGGGATTGGGTCGGGTCTTGTCCATACACCTATATCAGTGCGAAATAAGGCTGAATTCTCTAAAATATTGACGAATACCAGGAGTGTACATGGCCGGAAAGACACAACATAGAACCAAACGTGTTAAAAAAGGTATTATGTGAGTAAGATTGTCTTGGTTTACATAAATGGTTAGGCAGTTCAAGACATCACGTTCACTAGTTAGCTAGTAAATCCGATCTTATTTTACTACGGAAGGTTCAAGGCCAAAAGCTACATATCCTGATGTGGTACCTTTTCGACTAAACTCTCTCAAGTGTCTGCATTATTGTACATTTGCATTATCAACCTAATTTCCATTCATGTGGGGAATTTTTAGAAAATTAAATATTTATATTTAAATTCTAATGATGTGAATGGAAATTTAAAAAGAAAATGGCTACATACAATGTCTCTTATGAAAAGGATGTGTCTTTTATTAAAAGATGTGTTTTTTTATTAAGAGATATGTATCTTATAAAGAGATGTGTTCCTTATTAAAAGATGAATAATTTTATTTAATAGATGTATCTCTTATTAAGAGATGTGTCTCTTATGAAGAGATGTTAATGCATTTATAAATAGAGTTGCCCACAATTCATTTCATTCATTCAAAAATAAAATATTCAATCATTTAATACATTTGTAGAGATTGAATATTAGGTCTAGAAAACATATAGTTTTAAAATATTTCAAGAGAAAGTTTAAACACAGTTTTCTTTCGCTATTTTTTGTGGATTGAAGTGCTGCTTCCACAAGAAGCCGATCGTTGTATCTTGAGAGACGTTTGCCAAGAAAAATCATTGAGCACCGGAGAGGAGTCAATTTCGTCTTAAGAAAAGTCTCCTACTCATTTCCTTTGTAATTCATTTATTCGAATATAAAGGTTTTTTTATAATTTTCATATTTATGTGAATATAGCAATTATCAATATTTTTATCAACACCAATATGCTGTGAATTACTGAAGCCCGTCGAATGCTTTCGTTTGTTATCTTTGTTTCTTCAATGCTTTTGAAAATGTGTTTGCTATATATAAGAACTTCAGTAGTTCTATTTGTAAATAGAAACACATGTTGTATAACATGATATATTAGTATGGAATGATTTATGAAATTTGTAATTTTCTTGTGCTCTGCCCAAAAATGCGATGGAGGGCTAGGGTGGTCTTCGGTCGATCTCAAACAAAATCATGCACCAAAGAATTGGTCTTCTCTTGTCTTTAATGATGCGGTGATGTATGGATTGGGTTTGGGTTAAAGGCTGTGGGCTATGAGGCCTTATAACATTGTGGTTCGTTAAAAGCTGTGTACTAAGAGGCCTTATGACATTGCGATCCTTACTTAGATAGGTTGACCATAGATTATAGGGGTAAGTCTTAGTTTCCTTTAAAGAAAGCAAGGTACTAGTATAACAGATCAATTGCTCATGCCCTTTGGTTATGTTCGGCAGCAAAGCAAGTCTGGCTACACTCTCCCTTCGCAACCTTGGTATATGGCATAGCTAAAATGAGGATAGAATCTCTGGTAAAACAACTTCAACCCCAAACCTTATATCCCGAAGCTACAAATTAATGAATGAATTCCTAATAGCTAATCGGAGGAACGATCATCCTCCTTCCAGCATCCCAACACCTCATAATTGGGAGCGGCCTTCGCACCCTCTCTTGAAGTTGAATGTGGATGGGGTTATGGACCGTCACCACGGAATAAGGGGATTAGGTGCAGTGGTAAGAGATAGTTCTAGGGAACTGATGGTTGCTACTTCAAAAGGACTTCATGGGAACTTCTCATCACAAGCCACTGAAATTATGGCAGCTTGCTTGGGCTAGCAGGTTGCTTTTCACATGGGATATCAAAAACTCATCCTAGAAATGGATGCCCAATAAGCGATTTCACTTCTCAACTCCACATAAACATGTTTGGATATTGACGGAGCTCTAGGCGAAGAGGCACATACCTATCTGCGCTCTTTTCAGTCTATGACATGTCAATTTGTACCTCGCTTAGGCAACAATGTATCCCACCATCTCGCCAAAAATGCTCTTCAGAACCTAGATTTTACTGTGTGGATAGAAGAAAGTCCTTATTGGCTGTCATTAATTCTTCAATCAAACATTTCAGAAACCACTCACTACTGCTAATTAACTCGTTACAATAAGGCTTCAACAATACAACTGTCTACAATATGCTGCAGTCTTTTCCTATGTCGTGGTTTTTCCCACCGGGTTTTTCCAGGCTAGATTTTTTAATGAGGCAACTCAAGAAACTTCCTCGTATTGTCAGATGCAATCCATTCAACTATGCTTATTGTCTAAAATTTTATGTCGATTATCCCTTGTTGTCATGTTTTATTTATATTTGTAGGTGTTGTCCTTGATCCCAGTGAATCCATTCAACTAGGCCGCAGATCTTTTTTAAGATTTTACTATTGTTCCGGCTATTTACATTTGGGATTTGTAAGAAAATTAGTCTCTTACTATGTACCTTTTTTACGATGTTAAATAAAACACCCTTCCAAAAAAAAAAAGTAGAAAATGCTACTAGACAATTTTTAGAATGGGTTCTATTGCGGCTCAAGAACTTATCTTTAATCAATTGATTGTGAGGTAAGCGGGCAAATTGATCGGAGATGTTCTTTTCTATATCTTCTTCTTAATATATATATATATATATATATATATCCAAATACTTAATCATTTTCTTCTAGTCTAGTCCAAATTTTGTTTAAATTAGATTAGACTTGTTCGTATTAACAATTTGTTATTGGTTAGAAGCAGTTAGGTGTGCAGATTTCTTTAAGTCGAGATGATAGTATTGATAAGCCATTTTATGACTTGGAGCAGCCGCAAAATGCAAACGGTTGATATATTCCAAAATGAAGTAGAAGAGCCCATATTCCAAAGGAATGAAAACATGACTAAATTGGTCATTCAGAACAGAGTGGAAGAAGGGAAGAGATTCTCAAACGAGCAAAAGTACTTGCAACTCCTCTTAAGAAAATCCTTTGAAATGTAAAGGAATGAGATACAAGTGTAGAAAGGTAAGTGCATAAATAGCAATAACGTAAGTGTTGAAAGTAAATATTTCTTTGAAAATAAAGCCTAATTTGAGGGGCATGGTTTTTTAGAAATTTTCAACTGAATGAACAATAGTCAAAATCATAGAATTGAACTTCTCCATGAGGCCCATTGCTGCAATTGTACATTCCCCTTTATCTGCTCAATTTCTCTTTAGCCAACAATGGATGTTCTCAGATGTAAGCAGCTTGAACTACGTTCCTAATTCAAAATAATGTAGGGGTTATTTGATAACCAATTTGCTATTTGATTCTGATATTCATTTTATTTGAAAAAAAAAATGAATCTGATCTTTATATCCTTTAATTATAAGGTAAATTGTAAAAAAAAAAAAAAAAATGATAGGCCGAGAATCACCAATTTGTCAGGTTTAATTGAATTGAAGAACTACAAAACTGAATAAATTAACTCAAGATCGAGCAACGATTTGATTTACAATGGATTCTCTAGCTATATATACCTGAAATTTGAGAACCTAGCACGTACACAGTGCATGAAGTGCACACAAATGTCAAACGACGTACAAGTTCAAAATTACCGTGACGAATAGATCATTGAGTTTGCCAGTTTGGGATTAATGTATGTATGTGCCCAAATATTATAAGCTGTTTGCTAAGCACCAAAATAGTCAAATTCATAATACAAACTTATTCATTAATATCAAAAGATCATATATAATATATCGATCAACATCATCATCGATCATGAATGAATGATGAATATTAATCATGAAGAATATCATTAGTTCGATGATAATTAAGTAGTTAACATTTTTAATCCTTGGGATGCTCAAGTTTCTCGATAAAACAAAGATTTTTATTAATCAAGTAAATTAATTATTAACAAACCCACCTGTGAAAACAATGAAAGAAAAAAAAAGTAGAACAACATGTGCTAAGCAATGAGGTTGGGGTGGTTTCAAGAGCACGCTTTGGGTTGAATCAAGGAGACAGGACCACTGACTAGGATTCACAATTCTTAAGAGAATGTCTCTTGCATTGGTTCGCTCAACAATGACGATAAAAAAAGATCTCTCCAACAAATTAAAGCTGATGATCTTCAAGTACATATATAGAAATAGAACAACACACATCGATTCAACCATTATATACAACAAAAGCTTAAAAGCGCTCTTAGCTTTCTGCCCTTCATTTTAATCATATGGTTATAATTGCTAATCGATCCTTTTTGCCTAAAAGCAAAATCATGTGCATCTAGTACTACCCTCCTACTTCCACTAATAATAACTTAATTAAGATAATGTGGGAGATAATGTGGGAGATCTCGAGTTTGACTCTATTGATACTCAATTTTTATATAATGTAATTCTTCTCCTTTAAGATAGAAATATAATAATAAGATTCACTTAAAATATTATCTTTACATTTTAAAATACAATTATATATGAATTGCAATTGTAATTTAACAACAAATTCAAATTGAGATTGATCTATCTTTTAAGATAGTGGAAAAAAATTTCATTTCCAAAAGTCTTATTTTAGGAAGCTCTTGGGTGGTGGGTACGTGTTATGTTTATGGCATGGAAATGAGCCTTAATTAATTTATAACACCGGATTACACAAAATGTAATGATGAAGAGATATGTCATGATCATTTGCATAAATTTTGCTACACGGGTAATTTAAACCTTCTAATTTTGGGACCCAACTAAAATTGGCTTTTAATTGGTGTTAATCATTGGAGATGAAATGATGATATGATGATAATGAGAATGATTAAAGCACAAATATTATAAATTTAAGGACTTAATTAATTAGGGTTAATTAGTGTGGTGTTGGTGGATGATTGGGAGTAGTACAGGATCTTCGTCATGCTGGGTTTGCATGGGAAAAGAAGGGTTAAAAGAAAAAGCAAAGCTTGAAGGGGAGACATTACAATTCCCCATGGTCTCAATTTTTTGCCCTAAATTTTCAAGTGCCTTGACCTGAGACCTCAAGAACTTGAGATAATTTGCAGCCTCATCAAGCATGGATGCAGTGTCCATTTTGCTTCCGCCAGGAACCAGCCTCTGCAAAACCCTAATCCTCTCACTGATCCTCTCCCTCCTCTGTCTTGCAGCCACAGTCTGTGGGTCAGATGATATCCTCACGTTCTTCCTCTTCGGCCTTTCAACTATCTCCACCCCCAAGTTCACCGGCCTAAACGCCGCGGCTCGATAAATCATCTCCTTCATCTGTGCAATCACCTCCGGATCAGGCTCTTCATTAGAGGATGACGTCAATGCTGACACACATGATGATGAAGTGGGCTGCTGAAAGTTGATGTTGGATGATGATGATGAGATTTTTGGACGGCTGGATTCCGATCTTTGTTTTTTCGTTTTCGGAGGGTTTTCGCAGATGATTTGAAACCCTCCTTGAGAATTTGTGGACAAATCTTTCTGATGGACATCAAAATTTTGGCTATAAAGTTTTTCATGGCTTCTCTTGGCGGAGTTCAAATCTGATGAACTTTGAGAGACTATGGTTTCATTGTTATTGTTCTCTGCAGCCTGATCACCAGATGAGATTGCAGTAGTACTATTATTAATACTATTGTTTCCTCCAAAGCTCCATAAGCTTCTTCTGCACCCAGAGAAAGTACTATTCATAGAATTACTTCCATCATCTTCAACCGATGTTTCAGGGTTGCTATTTGTACCTGAGAACAAGCAGCAATCCAAGGACTCAACCGAGCAAGTCGTCGACGGCTTAGCCTTCGGATGACCATGGTCATCTTGTATTGTTCCGAGTGAACTCATCAAATTATAAGGCTGCTTGTTCAACACCAAATTAGGATTATCAGCTCTCAAAGTTGGCATAACATTCACCGAACCGAAAGCCGAAAGATTTTGTGTTTCGGAGTTTGATGATGAATCCATGATCACATGTGATGCATGGACCCTTTGGAGCCCTTGGAGTGGAATGATATTGAAATCCCTGGATGATGAACTTGGGTTGGACACCATCAAGTTTTCTTCAAGATGATTGGGCCATAACAAGGTTGATGATGCGTTTGTGATGCATGAGCCGTCCCACTTCAAACCGTCCATTAAATGCAAACCTTCTGTTAATAATTTTGTGAATTTTTCTGTTTAGAAAGAGTACAAAATGATGCAATGGTTCTTCAAATGATACCAAAAAAAAAATGAACGTAGATAACTGAATTGAACTAATTTATAATTAATGATAAAAATAGTGAAAATTACATATGATGACATGTATATATATACGTACCAATTTCAGATCCAGCGCGCGGCCAACCAAAATAGAATATCAAAGGAGGTGACTTCAATGCTTGCTCTCTCTCTCTCTCTCTCTCTCTCGATATCTCTCTCAACAGAATCAAAATCAAGCCTCAGCTTCAGCTTTAGCTGTCATCTTTAATTCAGCACACGCATCATCATGAAAACTATCAAAAAAGCGAACCAACGAATCAACCACAACATGCATCAATTTTGAACAACGATAACTAAACTCAAATTAAGAACAAACAACTCAAATGGTGAAAACTATTTTGTACAAAAGAAAGATAGGAAAAGAAGGAGGAAAAAGGTTTTTCCCTACCTTGATGATCACGCTGCGCCATGGAGATCGAGCTTCAATATATACACACATAATAATTGATACAGTGTGTTGTTATTAGTTGGTTTAGGCATGCTTAAATAGATAGAAGGAAAGAAAGGGCAGCTCCAATTTGTTTATATAATATAAAATCAAAAGTAATATATTGGTATTTGGTAATAGTACTTGAACCTGTTTTATAATATGAAAAATAAAAAATAGAAATGAATTAAATAAAGCTTCCTTCAACAGTTGAAAAGAGGAGTATATATATATATATATATATATATATGTTAATGGGTTTTGAAGAGATAAGGGTTTTGGTCAGTTTGGTGGGGGTGTAAGAGTATATTTTTGCAGATGGGGAGCATGAGATTTGAGAGAAGAAAGCATTTTGAATCCAAACTCATTCAAATTTTTTATTGATTGTGTGGTTGTTGGTATTTTTTTTAGTGGGAAAGCTGATCTGACTGGCCTAGCTAGCACCTTTTTGCAATTGCATAAGCAATTCCATGCGCACTGTAAAAGTTGCAGTGAAAATATTAGAATTGATGATCAGAATATATATGAGCATGCATCTTTTTTACAGTTTTTACACAATTACCAGTGTCTTTCTAAAAGATTTCTATTAATCATAGTTTTAATCATAGCAACTTTTAATGCTTTCCCTTTCTACCACAGTATACTTTATTTCCTTGGTAAAGATTATATCTAATATATATATAGTGCCACCGCGTACCCAAGATAAAAATTGTGTTTTCACTGCAGCAATAGCTACCATGAAAAGAATGATCATATATTGGTTTTCAGCGTTTTGGACATCGGCCATGGCATTCTACTCATCGTTTTGGACTTTTTTTTATAGCAATATTTTGACTCAAAATCAAAACCAAATCAAAATCGTATTGAACACAATTAACACGGTACGACCCAATATTAAATGGTACTAAACCGGTTTATGAACTTATCTGGAATATATTAATTTTTCTACAAATTTCATATGCTTAAGAGCTCTGAGTTTTTGAAACCATCGATCATATATGCATAATTTTTTAATTTGTTGGGCACACTTTCAGAATTTAATACAACTTATATATATATATATTGTTACTACTTTTCATTTATTTTGTTATAATTTTATGGGAAATCAAACTCATGATCTATAATGTACACAAATAAAAATTTTCCTTAATTGCTAAATTACTCTAAATAATGAATATTGATGTATAGCAGTACATACATGTATAAAACCAAACAATTAACCATGTTAATTTTTAAGAAAATGTTATATAATCTATATATATACACACACGTAGTTACATATAGTCAGGAACGAACCTAGAAATTAAAGATATAGTGGGTTAAATTTTAATGTGAAATTTTTTAATAAAATTTTGATGATACGAGGAAATTTCATTGATTAAAAACATATATATTAGTAAAAAAACTTTATGTATGAAAATAACAGATAATCATGCAACAAAATATTATATAAAGCAATCAAATTGCAACAAATTCCTCTTTTATATGGAAAAATTATTATCGATTTCAGAATAATATAATTTATTATTTCTCTCATTTAAGTGTAGAGAAAATTAATGAGATTAACTATATAAACTAACATTAAAAAAATTTGCTTTCAACCATAAATTTCGAGTGAACGTGAGCACAACTCAGCCCGTGCCGAGATATAGTTTGACAAGAAAACATTATTATATGTAAAATATTAGGATATTTGATTGCATAAAAACTAGGAGTGGGTGTTTAGAACATGACACAGTTGTTGGCAGGCATTGCAAGCAAAGACATGTAGTCAGAACAGAGAGGAGATCAGAGAGAGAGAGAGGAGAGGATAGCAGCAGGATGATGAGCAACTTGCAAATAGAATTTTGTCTTATCACCAATTCACATATATTTTCAGAGAGAGAGAGAGAGAGAGAGAGAGAGAGAGAGAGAGAAGGGCAGCTAGCTGGGCAGGGTTTCTGAGTCCAACCCACATGCGCCCCATATCATCATTACAGCTCAGTGAATGGGTTGCCATAGCCCATATATATGCTCATTTGCATGCTAATTTCCTTCCATTTGCTTACCTAAGTGTCTGATCTCGTTCTCAAAATATTTATATTTGTCAACTCTCATGTTTTTCTTCATCACCTCTTTATTTGCAAAACAGCAGTACTGGAAATATATATAAAACTAGAGAAACACTATCAGATTTCTTGAAAGATACCATTGAAACCACAAGAGAATAACTTAAAAACTAATTAATTAACCAAGTTTACAAAAATATAAAATTATGACATGATTTATACATTATTACAAACTGGCCGGGGAAGTGGCATGGGAGTACCTCATTTAATTTAGGCCAAATTTGCGAAGACATACAAATAATAGGGTGGAGATCTGGTTACCTTCGGCTATATCTTCATTCCATGAATTAGTATTACCAAGCATATACGCAATTCTCTGTGGCCTATTCATTGAGAGTGGGTGAAAGATACTCTCTCTCTATATATATATATATGTTTATTAATTTATATTCGTATGTAAGGTTGGAGTATTAATTATGATCAATGAAGAAAGAATATTATATATTGCAATATTGTTTGTGTATGGATTATTGGCCCGCATGAATAAGACGTACTTGATTATGTACGTATATATTGTGAGTTGTGACAAATATTGTATTAAAGTTGTGAAAATTAACTAAAGCTACGTTTGTTTTAGGACGGATGTGGATTTAGATTTATAATAAGGCTAAATTTGCTCGCAAGCCCGAAACCCACCGCTTTCTTGGTGGAATATTACAATGCATGTATGCTAGAATTAAATAACAAGAAAAGCAAAGAAAACTAGATACATTCGTATTGATCAAATCTCTTTTCATTAATTAGTATAAATTAGTTATTTCATATCTATTTCAATTACTATTTTCTAGAATTCTGTAATGAATTTAGCCTTGTTATCAAATCAAAATACCTCATTAACAAAGGGAATAACATTGTATAATTAAATATGAGCTGATTTTATTTAATATTAAGAGATTTTGGCTTATAATTTGAATTGATTAAGATCTATTTTTCCCAAAATTAAAAAAAAAAAATCTGTGTTTGTAGAGTTTGGTAACTATATAACCGATTCATTGAATATCTTAACTCAAATTTGTTCATAGTTAGCTGGTTATTTTCCTTGTTTATTAAGTGGAATGTCGATGTTAGATCCACATAAACGACAAAAGTCTATGTTTTATTTTTGTGTACGTAGTTTAGTGGAAATTTGGGTTCTAAATCACGATTATTTCCTGATTTTGGATTCGAGACACGATATTGACATTTGATTTATGGTCAAGGGGAGGCTGAAATGCCTCTGTGATTCTTCTTAGTCCCGACGTCGTAAATTAGTCATTGATTGAAAGTTTTGGAATAATACGTGTCAATAACTAAAAAATGTTACAATATATATATATATATATGTGTGTGTGAGTTCAATCTAGTTATAAATAACTCACTGCAAACACACACACACATATATATATATATATATATATATATATATATATATGAACTCAAAATCACTCCCGAGTGACATTTCTCCTTACTTTTTACGTGTGAAGTTTCAGATTAAGCTCACATAAATATGAAAACGATTATATTTTGTATTGAATTTGATAATTAGATATAAAAAAAAAATCATTGTCTGTGTTTACTCAAATTCACCCTACATTTTAAAGATAATATTGATGTATTAGGAAATGAAATTGAGATTTCCAAAATACACATACGGATAATATTTTTATGTTACTTAAATTTATTGATTTTTTTAATTAATCAGAATTCTTTGATCCCTAAATCTCTATTTCAAGATGATCTATACTAAGAACCAACAAATAAAGTTTTTGATTACAAATGATTAAATGATCATTACGAATTATTAATTTAAAAAAAAAATGAAGAATACCAATTACAATATATGGATTTATATAGTTAACGAAGCAACCTTAATTTCATAGTTCTGGGAGCAGCAATTGGTGGTGAGGAAGTGGTCCATCTGTCCTTCTTCACTCTTTCTAGAGGCAAGAGTGTCAAATCTCTCTCATTCAATGCCCTCACCTCTCTTCCCGCCTTATTTTTTGGCATTCTGCTGGAGGGGATGTAATAGGCTGTGGGCTCGATCCGGATTGGATTGGGTTGGCCCGGTTCGACTACTGGTCCCCAAATCTCTTCATGTAGGCCCCACCGGCTTCTCTTCATTCCATTATTACGGTCCACACGTGACCGCAACCCTCCTGTTCACACATGGCGCGTTTCCATTGGTCGCACGCTGATGGGATAGCTAACTCACATGGGATATCGAAACAGTTGTTAACGGGGGACCATCGGATTTCAAGTCGGAATCTCCTCTTAATTTAACATTATCCTTCTACAACTTCAGCAATCAGGGCTCTAGCTCTACCATATCAATTATCACCAACGATACACTGGATTTTATCTTGCTTTCCCCACACTCTTTTTCGGCTTTGGAAAATTATTAAATTATTTTCACTCAATTACTATTATTCCACTAGGTTTTGACGTGGACATTTTCGTGTGATTGGATTAAAATTTACACTTGCCTTATAATTGTACCAAGTTCTGAAATTTATATAATAAATTGTCTTCTTTATTTAAAATACTCAAAATAATATGTCAATCGATTTCAAAATGCACAAATAAAAAAAAATTTGATTCGCTTTATATTATAAATAGTAGCAAGGACGTCATAAAAGTTGCATAATTTATTTCATATCGTCTTAGACGTCGTTTAGGGCAAGGGTATGTTTGTCTTTCCCAAACACACCGATATTCTCCGCCTTCTTAAAATATAACCCGACTCGATTTGCCTCCCAATAGATCTTCCCCTTCCTTCGGCATGACTGCCATATTTTTTTTTGTAAGAAACGAATAAAACACAAAAACTAACATAAAATCTAACTCATATAACCGCCTTCTCCACACCTCTCGTTCCACAAAATCCAAGAAAACCAAAGCATGGGTGATTTATGATGCAATAAATTTCAACAAGTTTAGAGGGATGCAAAAAACTTTATGATGTAAGTAATTTCAACGAAAGGGTTTTTGGTGGTGGAAGAGCTTTGATGACTTCGACAGTAGTCTCGACGCATCGTAAGAACATCGTAAGAATGACAATACGAAGACATTTGTTTAAGTTAGTTGATATCTTTTAGAGTGGTTTGTTTCTGCAGTAAGTTACTACTTTGTTAAATTCTCCTATTGTTTAGGGATGAATCATTTATTTGACATGTTCTTTACGAATTTACCACGTTATAGGGTTGTTCTACAAGGGCTGCTATTTCTTCGTTTTTTCGTTGTCCTGTAAGGCTATTTAAGCTAGCCTAGTTCAGTTTATCGAATAAGATTGTTTTCTCAAATTCCTATTTCTCCTATACAAATTCTAACATTTGGTATCAGTGCCTCCTCATGAGACCTGATTTGTAACGGCTCAGACTACGAGAAAAAGTAAAAATAAGATAAATGACAATTTTGCCCTTGAAAAAGTCAAAATGTTGACTTTTTGATCGGGATATCTTTTGAGAATTCTAAGAAGACTGTTACGAATGTCTCGACCTCTTGAATACGTAGACAAGCGGCACGCCAAAGTCGGATAGGTTTGCTATGGGTCTAGAATGCATAAGGGCATTTTGGTAAATAAGTCTTGAAGGGCAATTTGGTAATTTTGTCCTTTGAGCATGGGATTCATATGAGAAATTCTAGAAACTTCTAAATACCTCCCTCCCAATTCCTCCATCAACATGCCTGATTATATATACGTGTGTGTGTGTGTGTGTGTGTGTGTGTGTGTGTGTGTGTGTGTGTGTGTGTGTGTGTGTGTGTGTGTGTGTGTGTGTGTGTGTGTGTGTGTGTGTGTGTGTGTGTGTGTGTGTGTGTGTGTGTGTGTGTGTGTGTGTGTGTGTGTGTGTGTGTGTGTGTGTGCGTGTGTGTGCGTGCGCGCGTGCTTAGGAGGGTTCGGGGTCTAGCAACCGAAAAAGAGAAAGGAAAAAAAAAAAAGAGAAATGGTGGAAACCGTGAGGAATGGCACCAGCCATGAAGGAAATGGAAAAAATGAGAACTTATGAGGAAGATTGATGGTGAGTAGATGAGAAAACCAGGAAGACAGAGGAAGAAAAACCCAGGAAACAACAAGGAGGAAGTAGAACCCATGAAGCCTTTCTTCTGATTTTTTAGTTATAGGCCAAGGAACTCGAATAGGGATGCACTGAAAATCTTCTGGACATCATGTGATCGTTTTGGTATGGAAAAAAAGAGGAGGTGGGTGTTGGAATTTTCGAGGACATGGCTGGAAGCCATGGGCGAATTCATTGAAGTTGAGACGGTGTGATCAAGGTAAGTTTTCTTGATTATGATTCCATAAATCCATTTATGGTCTTAATACAAGTAGGTTTGATGAAGAACGTGATAAAAATTAACGTTAAATGAGGGATATACAGCCAAGTCAACTTGTGACGACCCGGAAATTCGAAAAAGGAAAATTTGAAGAAAATAACGATTTTGCCCCTGGTTTTGAGAGACGAAAGTTGAATTTTTGATCGGGATACTTTTTGGATCATCCGTAAAGACCGTTGGGTAGGTCTCGAGAAGCTGAGTTCGTAGACATGCAGCACGCGTCAATCGGAGTTCGGACGACAAAGTTACGTGTCTAGAAACATGAAGGGCATTTTGGTAATTTGAAAGGAAAATGGCAAAATGGTAATTGGTCAATTGAATAGGAGATTGGACGGTTGAATGGCTGATTCAACCATGATTATGCCACTAAGTGACATCTGTCGCTCTCTAAGTAAGATTGGTAGCAAACGAATATGTGTGGCGGTGGAATGAATTGGAGAGTTTAAACCTTGTGTGTGTGTGTGTAACGACCCGTCCCAAATTCCTAGATTAGATTAGTGACTAATCACGATTAGTGAGGTTAATCCGTGATTAGTTGGGCGAAATCGGATGAACAATGCAAAATGACCGTTTTGCCCTTAGTCGTTGGCACAACGTTGACTTTTCATTTTGGCGGGCAAACGAACTTTGACCAATGATCGTGACGTAGTTCGTGACGTCACGAGTTCATAGACAGGTGGCACGTTCAATTCCGACGTTCGAGGAGGAAGTTATGACGTTCGGAAGTTAAAGGGCATTTTGGTAATTTTGGATAAAAGGGGTCAAAAGTTGACTTTTTGACCGGGAGGTCCGATGGCCGAGGGACGAAGACAGTTACGTAGATCACGACGATACGAATCCATAGACAGGCGGCACGTCGAATTCGGACGTCCGAAGGCAAAGTTACGGTTCACGGAAGTTCAAGTGCACTATTGCACAAATTACGAAATAACTTTACTTTTGCACTTTAGTGGGGCCCAAATATTTAATGGAGGCCCTATGGATGAGTGACAAGTGTCACCCATCCAATGGACACCATATTTCCTTCATGCACCGTGCATTTCTTCTCCATTTCAAACACACACCCAACACAACCCGATCTCACCCTTTTTCCTCCCATCCGTGCAAACCAAAACCCATCCAATCTTCACCCATGACCAGGAAGAGGACCAGGAGGACTGAGGGAGCTGAGGAGGCCGACCTGGATGGCCAGAACCGCCGTGGACGGCGGCGTGGAGGCAAGAACCCGTGAGGTACCCGATTATGCCCATTTTAATCCATTTTCCATTTTTGACGTTTTGGATCGGTTTTAATGGTTTTAATGAATCAAATAGGTTGTTAGGAAGTTATTAAGGAGGTTTCTATGGTGGTTGGACGGCTGTGAAGCCGTGGGTGATTTTTGGAAACTTTGAACCGTTTGGTTCAAAATCAAACCATAGGATTTATGTGTTTTTAGGTTGTTTTAAGGATTAGAATGGATAGGAAACATAAATTAGCAATTATAGGATTGAATTGGGGTTGAATCGGACCAAATTGAGACGGGAAAATGCCTGAACCGGTCACGCCAGTTCGGCTGGACCGGCTGCGCAGGCTGGACCGGCGGCATGTCGAATTCGGACGTCCGAAGGCGAAGTTACGTTTCACGGAAGTTCAAGTGCACTATTGTACGAATTACGAAATAACTTAAATTTTGGACTTTAGTGGGGCCCAGATATTTAATGGAGGCCCTATGGATGAGTGACAAGTGTCACCCATCCAATGGACACCATATTTCCTTCATGCACCGTGCATTTCTTCTCCATTTCAAACACACACCCAACACAACCCGATCTCACCCTTTTTCCTCCCATCCGTGCAAACCAAAACCCATCCAATCTTCACCCATGACCAGGAAGAGGACCAGGGGGACTGAGGGAGCTGAGGTGGCCGACCTGGATGGCCAGAATCGCCGTGGACGGCGGCGTGGAGGCAAGAACCCGTGAGGTACCCGATTATGCCCATTTTAATCCATTTTCCATTTTTGACGTTTTGGATCGGTTTTAATGAATCAAATAGGTTGTTAGGAAGTTATTAAGGAGTTTTCTATGGTGGTTGGACGGCTGTGAAGCCATGGGTGATTTTTGGAAACTTTGAACCGTTTGGTTTAAAATCAAACCATAGGATTTAGGTGTTTTTAGGTTGTTTTAAGGATTAGAATGGATAGGAAACATTAAATTAGGAATTATAGGATTGAATTGGGGTTGAATCGGACCAAATTGAGACGGGAAAACGCCTGAACCGGTTACGCCGTTCGGCTAGACCGGCTGCGCAGGCTTGACCGGTCGACTGCGTGGAGAAGATGACACTGTGCAGGGCGCGTGAGGCCCACGCGCAGTGGCTTCTTGGGGTGCGTGAGGGCACGTGGCACACATTTCGAGGATGAATTCAACACGTGAAAGCATCTATTCGATGTAACGAACATTTTGGGACTGGTTTCGTGTCGATCGGACACCATCTCGATATGTTTCCGGGCATCAGAAGGTTTAGGTTCGGTTTAAAAATAGTTAAAAATACGGAAAATTTATGGGGCTTTAGTGGGAGGTTAATTAAGTAGTTAGTAACCTTCTATTACAATTTGGACAGGTTTGGGAGTCCCGGTGACGGTGATCGGCTCGGGAGAGCCTATGGCACGCAAATCGAGGTGGCAGCTCGGACGGTCTGTGAGTGGACCTTGTTTTCTAAATTGGTGCATACATAAATGTTTATTATATGTTTTATTACATGTTTGATGATGTCATGGGTGCATTTGTATGTGGTTACGTATAAGCACGTATTTCGAGGTTTCAGCATTATACCGTGCTTATACGGGTCTGTATGTCTTTATTGTTCTAAATGAAAAGGTTTTGGATTTCTAAAAGGATAAACTCGGGTATGAGACCCATTTGGTTTTTTCTCGGGCATATGACGCTATTTACGACTTTCGGGTCTAAATCGTGGTTGCGACGGGTGCTTTGTGCATGGCGATCAACGATACGACGCTCGCCTCCGGTTTGGGATGTGTTCCTTCCGGAGAGGTCACGATGCACGATTCATGGTCGGGTAGCCTGGGGAGGCTCGACTTCGGAGTGCTGACGGTTCAGGATATCGATCGGTGATGAGTGCACCATAATCTTGTGATGGTCGCGTCGGTTGATACGTTCACGACGACATACCAGGATTGAGGGCGGTCCTGGATGGATGGTTGCACACATAACTATGATCGGAGTCGTGACTAACCTTTAGATATCGGGCACGGTGCCTAGTTGAGGCATATGTTCGGGCACGAGACCCAGTTGTTTTACACTGATGATTTCGGGTCAGGGACACTACATGGATTTTCGAGTTCATGACGGTTTATGGGAACCGACATGAACCTTTGGCAGGTCATTGTGGTACATGACGGGTTATGGGAACCGGCATGAACCCTCGTTATGGATGTTATGGATCATGACGGTTTAAGGGAACCAGGCATGAATGTTTATGTTATGTATATATATGTATTCATATACCTTCCTTTACTTCTATTATCTCCTCCGGGGAGGGTCGTTGGCCTGGGTGGACCCCGGAGTAGTCACGGAGCACCGACTGAGTGGAGTCACCCGCCAGTTGGGTTCCTTACTCTCAGGAAGGCTATGATTACTATTACCTCGGGTAGGGTCAGTGGTTTGCGGACATTGATCTTGACTTTGAGAAGACTCGGATTGAGACCTAGGTAGCACGCGCGTAGCTTTGGAAACCGTGACAGGATTGGTTGTGTGAATTATATGTATATGTGATGTATGCTATATATGATATATGATGTGTGTTTACACAGGTTTTGGGCAGTGGCCCGTATGGTTGGTTTCTTATGATTTGGGCCGAGTCGCTTATGGATTTAGGCAGTGGCCCGTATGGTCGTTTTCATTATGGTTCTTTCAATTTTGGTTTTGGGCTTAGTTCCCACATATGGTTTCTTTCGGTTAAATGGTTTTCGAATGCATGCATGTTTTTTAGTGAAGGGTACAAATGTCTTCTTATGAAATGTTTTTATAAGCTTTTGTTTTGTCCACTCACAGGTTTTAATGTTTTGACTGCCCTTCAGGTTGACATTGGATGTGGATTGTAGCAGAGGCCGAGATATCACATACCTCCTCCGGATCCTGGCGTACTCTGATAGCCCGGGAGGGCAAAGGTCGGAAATATCCCTTGTCTGACACTTAGTGTCAGACGGGAGCAGGGTCATCCCGCACTAATCCCGGAGGGATTGGGATGGGTCCTGTCAATGTATTATCAGAGCATAGGATTGCTCATAGGTTGCTTATCAGAGCGGGGTTGTCTCTATTCGAGCAACCGCAGAGCTCTTGGAATGTACGCAGGTCGAGGATGTGATATCTCAATGGGCTGCAGTTCGTGGTCAACCTAATTGTTGGGATGTCGGTACGATAGTTAGTAGGCTTGAATCGTGGAATGTCTTGGTTCGGTACTAGATGCCGGGGTTGCCATAGTTCTGTCGTGGATAACAGTGTGAGACCCTACTGAAGGATGAACGTATCCGTTCGTTAGATTGGGATCGTGAGACGGTTAGTTGGGATCGTCTTTCACGATGTCGTTGGATCGGTTCCGACGACTGATTCAGTGTTGTGATCATCCGATGATCGGATATTGTTGAGTTAGATGGATTTACTGCTGGGAGCAGTCGGGTTCGTAGAATCCTAGTGGGATTGTTGGAAGGATTGGATTGACGTCTTTACGATGTCGGGACCGCGGAGTCGATCAGATTATTGATTTTACTATTTTTCGCAGTTGGGTTCAGAGTGACCCTAGGGCTTGATTGTGGAACCCTACCTTAGGTGTATGATTCGGGAATGTGAGTTGACGAGTGATTTGACTTGGACGACTGTTCGGATTTGGATTCGTTAGTCGGTCTAGTCATGTCAGCTTGTGTTGGGACTGCACTTCGCAGTCGGGGTTGTACTTATCAGTTAGACCTAATTGGTTGTCGTGCTACTTTAGTTGTGATGGATTGTTTGTGCAGCTAAGGTCATGGACGACCTGGTAGACGACATTGGTTTAGTCGAGTTACGACTGGTTAGAGTTTGATTTGAACAAGTTATCAGGGTTGGTACTTGTTGAGGGAATCCCAGGTTTGGGATACGGGATAGTTTGTACGGTCGATTGATTCCGTTGGATGCGGAGTTTGGATATCGAGATGTCTGGTAGTTAGGTCTGCACGAGGTTGTGGCAGACGCTACTATCGATGGACGTAGTCGAGTCTTATCAGGTCGAGTAGACTCAGGTTTTCGTGAAGATTGTGACGATGGGATTGTCAGTCGTGACGATGATACGTGGTGCGAGAGTAACGCATGTGTACAATCAGTGATTTTGGATTCGACTCGGTTACGACTAAGTGCGATCGCAGAATGAGACGGGGACGTTCAGGGGACGTGTCCTTTTCTCGTATGAGTTGTCAGGGTGATTGTACCCAGAGTTGTTGGATATGAGGGAGGCAGAGTTTCTCCAATTTGAGCAGAGGTACGGAATCGTCGTTTGGTATGAGCGGAGATCCAGGGTTGTATGTTTTGCACACGGTGTGCTAATGTTAGTGTATGGGCTGATGGTGTACTGGTACTAGTGCTGGTGCTGGTGCCGGTGATTGTGATGACGTTGAGTCACATCCGTCGCAATGGGCATATGTTCGGTATCTGTGGTCCCAGAGTGGATCTCAGATTGAGTTAAATTGGTTAGGGGACACGTGGTTGATGTCCAGGTATGTTGTTTCCAATCTTGTTGGAACATCGAAATCGCGAGAGGTTGCGATTGAGGTGACAAATGGAATGCGGGTTTTACGCATTGGTATTAGGTATTTCGAAGTCATTAGGGTGACTTCTCGGATTCTACCATGATTGATGTGGTAGATGATGTTGATAATGTAGATGTCGTTGGTTACCGCTAGTACACTGATCGTGTATTGGTTGGTGAACCCGGGGATTATCTTGGATCATCCTTGGTTTTTCCTAGGTGGAATGACAAGGATCGATACGAGGTAATTAGTAAGAACCCACAGTCTCGGCGTGTCTCGTCGTTGACTAATCTATTTAGATGTGGGAATTGGTTTAGGACTTTGGGTATTGTTAGGGATCTGGATCTTGATCTTGATGATCCAGATAGGTGGAGAGTTTATCACTCGTACTTGGACGTTTGAGTTGAGGATGTTGGGACTGAACTTCTTTTCGAAGTGAATCCCGTATGGTATATTACTCGGGTGAGTAGTTTTTCGATGAGGTCGGATTTTGTCAGCCTAGGTGTGTGGATGTTGGGATTGGTTTCCCTATGAAGTCAATCAGATGTTTTGTGTAATCAGTTGAGCAGGTAACCGATAGGTTCGGTTTTGGTATGTCTCGGTAGATGTGAAAAATATTTCGGGTTTTGGAATCAGAATTCTGGATGACGATTCAGGATTTGATTTTGGAACTTGAAAGAGGATTTCTGGATTTGGGTTTTGGAATCGGATTCTGGGTGACGATTCAGGATTTGATTCTGGAGCTTGACAGTGGATTTCCTTTTATGGATTTGGGTTCGGAATGGTTATTCCAAATGCCGGTTTACGGAATAATGATTTCAAACTCAGATTTGGACAGGATTATGGATTTGATTTCTGGGTTTGGATTCAGGATTTCTTATGAAATTGCGAATTCAGATTTGGATTTGGAAATAGATGATGGGTTGGAGTTTCGATTTGTCTAGTACTGGATTGGACAAATGAACTCCATAATTGAAACGTGATTGCCTACAACCTAGGTTGTGGTCGACGTGTAGTCGTGGTTGTTGTGGTTGTAGTCTGATTGATGGGTAGTTGTATGTACCTTGTACGTTGTTCGAGGTACGATACCGGGCAGACTCGTGGTGCCCGGTGACGGTATATAGGTTATACTAGTGGTATGTTGGTGAGCGTGTTGGTAGATGGATTGGTTCCGATACCATTGGATTAGTCGAGGTCGTGAACTAGACATTGGATACTGTGCAGTGGGTCATGGTATTTCTGATGGATCTAGTTACACACAGATTGAGTGAAATACTTTGTGGGTAAGTGTTTACCCATGGTTGAGTGAGTATAGTGACAGTTTTCGATTGACGACTGTCAAGTGGTGACAGTTTGTAGGAGGTGTCAGCGTGGATCGCGGTGTGAGGTCTGATGACTCCCAGTGGGAGCAGACGTCAGGATATTTAGTGGTTGAGCAAGGAACCGTCTAGTTGGTTGTGTCAGCGAAACGGTAGATCTGAAAAGTAGGGTCAGTTCGGAGCGTACGATTTCTGTCATTCGACGTGGTCGAATGTAGTCGATACGACGAGAGCGTTAGTGGTACGTCTGGTTGCAGACGAATACGTACTATTTTGTTTAATGGGTGTACTAGTGTACACGTGTTTCGAGGTCGATTCTACTTTCCACGAGGTGGATGTGGAATCAGGATAGTTGGAGTTTCGAGAACGAAACTAATTAAGGAGGGAAGAACAGTTGGATTTAAGTCGGTTGGAATTTCGAGGACGAAATTAATTAAGGAGGAAAGGTTGTAACGACCCGTCCCAAATTCCTAGATTAGATTCGTGACTAATCACGATTAGTGAGGTTAATCCGTGATTAGTTGGGCGAAATCGGACGAACAATGCAAAATGACCGTTTTGCCCTTAGTCGTGGCAAAACGTTGACTTTTCATTCTGGCAGGTAAATGGACTTTAACCAATGACCGTGACGTAGTTCGTGACGTCACGAGTTCATAGACAGGTGGCACGTTCAATTCCGACGTTCGAGGAGGAAGTTATGACGTTCGGAAGTTTAAGGGCATTTTGGTAATTTTGGATAAAAGAGGTCAAAAGTTGACTTTTTGACCAGGAGGTCTGATGGGCGAGGGCCGAAGAGAGTTACGTAGATCACGACGATACGAATCCATAGACAGGCGGAACGTCGAATTCGGACGTTCGAAGACGAAGTTACGGTTCACGAAAGTTCAAGTGCACGAATTACGAAATAACTTAACTTTTGGACTTTAGTGGGGCCCAGATATTTAATGGAGGCCCTATGGATGAGTGACAAGTGTCACCCATCCAATGGACACCATATTTCCTTCATGCACCGTGCATTTCTTCTCCATTTCAAACACACACCCAACACAACCTGATCTCACCCTTTTTCCTCCCATCCGTGCAAACCAAAACCCATCCAATCTTCACCCATGACCAGGAAGAGGACCAGGGGGACTGAGGGAGCTGAGGTGGCCGGCCTGGATATGCAGAACCGCCTTGGACGGCGGCGTGGAGGCAAGAACCCGTGAGGTACCCGATTATGCCCATTTTAATCCATTTTCCATTTTTGACGTTTTGGATCGGTTTTAATGAATCAAATAGGTTGTTAGGAAGTTATTAAGGAGGTTTCTATGGTGGTTGGACGGCTGTGAATCCGTGGGTGATTTTTGGAAACTTTGAACCGTTTGGTTCAAAATCAAACCATAGGATTTAGGTGTTTTTAGGTTGTTTTAAGGATTAGAATGGATAGGAAACATTAAATTAGGAATTATAGGATTGAATTGGGGTTGAATCGGACCAAATTGAGACAGGATAACGCCTGAACCGGTCACGCCGGTTTAGCTGGACCGGCTGCGCATGCTGGACCGATCGACTGCGTGGAGAAGATGACACTGTGCAGGGCGCGTGAGGCCCACGCGCAGTGGCTTCTTAGGGCGCATGAGGGCGCGTGGCACACATTTCGAGGATAACATCAACACGTGAAATCATCTATTCGACGTAACGAACATTTTGGGACGCGTTTCGTGTCGATCGGACACCAGCTCGATATGTTTCGGGGCATCGGAAGTTTTAGGTTAGGTTTAAAAATAGTTAAAAATACGGGAAAATTATGGGGCTTTAGTGGGAGGTTAATTAAATAGTTAGTAACCTTATATAACAATTTGGACAGGTTTGGGAGTCCCGGTGACAGTGATCGGCTCGGGAGAGCCTATGGCACGCAAATCGAGGTGGCAGCTCGGACGGTCTGTGAGTGGACCTTGTTTTCTAAATTGGTGCATGCATAAATGTTTATTATATGTTTTATTACATGTTTGATGATGTCATGGGTGCATTTGTATGTGGTTACGTATAAGAACGTATTTCGAGGTTTCGGCCTTATACGGTGCTTATACGGATCTGTATGTCTTTATTGTTCTAAATGAAAAGGCTTTGGATTTATAAAAGGATAAACTCGGGTATGAGACCCATTTGGTTTTGTCTCGGGCATAAGACGCTATTTACGACTTTCGGGTCTAAATCGTGGTCGCGACGGGTGCTTTGTGCACGTCGATCAACGATACGACGCTCGCCTCCGGTTTGGGATGTGTTCCTTCCGGAGAGGTCACGATGCAAGATTCGTGGTCGTGCAGCCTGGGGATGCTCGACTTCAGAGTGCTGATGTAACGACCCGTCCCAGAAATTAGGGTTAAGACAGTGATTAAGATGGGATTAGTGAGCTTAATCGGGGGTTAGTTAGTCCCGATAAGGTCGTTCAGGACCCACCCCGGTTTCAATCCGAAACCCGAGATAAATCCTGCTCCCGTCTCACAACCCCACACGAAAACCAAAGTAAACTCACGTAACACACCAACACACCCGGTTAGACGCAGGAGAAACTATACAATACAAACCGAAGTTAACAGTTTACAGAGCATAGTCCCAAATACACAGGAAGGAATACCGATAAACTAGATACACGCACGCGGAAAAGAGAAACACTCCGGGATCCCTCTTGCGACTGCTATGCCTCAGACACTGCCTCGACGCCGAAACCCCGCTCGCTGCACGTGGCCCTCACGCGCCTGCTACAGTGTCACCGTCTACCTCAAGTAGACCCAGTTCGACACAGTTCTGCACCTCGAACTGGCGAGGACGGTTCTCCGCCGTACCTGCACCAAAACACATCCTCTCTTCACCAACAGCTTCGTCTAGTACTAGGCTACTCATTCCCGTACTCCAATCACCTCAACACGGCCTAATACTCATCGACTCGAACTCGAAACAAAACCCAAACACTGCCCTGTTTCCTTCTCCGGCCACCCAGGTCACCTCCCATCACGGTGGCAGTCTCAACCTCTTCCTAAGACCTTCCTAAGAGTCACCCAACACACAAAAACCCTCGACTCACACTCAAAACCCACGACTTTCAATCTAAACATCGACGGAAAAACAGAGCACATCAGCACTCCCGTCGTGCTAACCTCCGCCGTGCACTCCCCCGTCACGGCTGCTCCACCAGAAGGCTCCTAGGACTCCACTGAACCCCCTAGACCTCCTTAAACTCTTCGATTCTACCTCTAAAGCTACAACTTAGCTTCTGAAACCAAGCGACAAAACAGAGCAAAGAAGCGAGGATGAGGAATTACCTGTCCTCCTGTCGCCGTCGTGAGCTCAGCCGTGAGGCAGCAGCTTCTCCCGTCCACCGCCAGTCTCTGGACACCTCTACGAGTACAATTGCACCAACACACAGCCGCACAACCACCACGATCTTCCAAGTCCCCTATGTTCTCTCTGAAAACCGACCGCCCCGACCACCGTGTTCTTGCACGATTTCTCTTCCCCAAACACTCACCAGTTCACTCTTCCACCCTCTGATCACTCTCACTTACCAAAACACACTAACACTCACCATCATCTCTCAATTTCTCACGATTCCTCCCTCTGTTTCTGTCTGATTTGAAGAACACACATGGGCACCCCAAATAATTGGGACCGTGCACACGCCTAGAGGCCACTACGCCCTTGCCATGCGTCACCATCCTCTCCTCTCCCTCACATCTGTTTCAATCTCAGCCCTCCATCTGTCCCTATCTGTTGCACACATCCCAGAGCACAAAAGACCAAAATGCCCTTCTGTTTTAACCAAAATTACAACTTTACCACTACCTTTCTAGACCCGTAACTCCCACATCGTAAGCCCGATGAATACGTGCCGCCTGTCGTTGGATTCAGGACGACAAGATCTCTCTAATTGTTTTACTTCGGGTTGTATTGTATAGCTTCTCCTGCGTCTGACCGGGTGTGTTACGTGAGTTTACTTTGGTTTTCATGTCGGGTTGTCAGACGGGAGCAGGATTTACCTCGGGTTTTGGGGTGAAACCGGGGTGGGTCCTGACAATTGGTATCAGCGTATAGGTTTGTCGAGTTTGGTGGGTTTGTTGGTTTGTGTTGTTGTGTTTCGGTTGTTTGACTGTTTCTATGCCTCTTTCAGTGTGCGATTGATGATGCCTCCGAGACGTAGACCCTCTCCACGACCTGAAGAGGAAGTAGCAAGAGAGACAGAGAGTGCTACGATTGAGCGAGCCCAGCGGCTCGGGGCTATTACTTTTAGTGGTGGGGTTGATCCTGAGGAAGCCCAGAGGTGGATTACAAGGCTCGAGCGGATCTTTGCAGTGATGCATTGCCCGCCGGAGGAGCGAGTGTTACTAGCTACGTTTTTACTGTACAGTGTGTCGTACGAGTGGTGGTATACCCTCGAGTTGTCTGGCTGGGACACCCACACGGTGACTTGGGAGACGTTTCGGGAGAGATTCCTGGAACAGTATTACCCTCGTTCTTTCCGAGATGCCAAGGAGGCTGAGTTTTTGCAGCTTCAACAAGGGAATCTGAGTGTGGCTGAGTACGAACAGAAGTTCCAGATGTTGTCTCGGTTTGCTCCTGCGTTTGTGGCTACTGAAGCCGAGAAGTACCGTAGGTTTGAGTTGGGCCTGCGGGGTGAGATTCGAGCCATAGTGACGGCTGGATCATTTACTACCCTCCGAGAGTTGTCGGACGCAGCGGTAAGGGGTTAGGCGAGTTTGCCGGTGCGACGCCAGGAGCCATCTTTTTCTGGAGCTTCGAGCCAGCGGACACCGAAAAGAGGTAACTTCAGTGGAGCGTCATCGTCGGGCGATGAGCGTTTTGGTAGACCTGGTAGCTTTCAGAGTTCGGGATTTCGTGGTTACCGAGCACAGCCGACTCCGCAAGCTAGTGCAACGTCTGTTGCGTCGACGGGGAGATCGAGTGGTCCTTCTAGTCGGGATGTGTGTTACTACTGCGGAGAGCGATGTCACTTTCGACGTGAGTGTCCACTGTTGCCACAGGAAGGCGGTGTAGGCCGAGGAGTGGCGGAGACTGGACAGAGTACAGCGTCAGGGACAGCGGGCACTAGAGGAGGTGGTGGTGCCACTAGTAGTTTGAGGGGACGTGGTAGATCTTCAGGATCTCAGGCCCGAGTGTTTTCGATGACTCAGCAGGGGGTCCAGTCGGCACAAGATGCGGGGACAGGTATTTTTGCTATCCTTGGTTGTGTTGTACTTACCTTGTTGTTGGATTCCGGGGTAGAGCCTAGGATGTTCTCTAGGTTACCTGGAGTGTTACGGTGAGTTCTGTTGAAGGATGACGGAAGAATAGGAAAGGAGTGACTATAAATGATCGATATGAGGTTATTGAAGGGAGAGAACCCACAAGCTAGAGTTTTCCTTTAGGACTTTGTAGATTGTTCCGACAAGTGGTCGAAGTAGCAGCCGGTAAGGATTTTCCTGTTGGATTAGATTGTCCTGGGTAGGAGTTGAGAGAGGTTCCGGGAAGTGTCTGTTGTTGTACGTGAGGATGTACTCTGTGAATTCTATTGGGCACTCTTAAATGAGGTATTTTAAAATATCTTTGTTTCCTGTTCATAGGGTTTCCCTTGCGTACACCAGACAGTTGTAGTGGTAAGGAGAGAGGACTAGGCGTGGTAACTGGTAGTTGGGGAATGGTGTGAAATACCCAAGGTGGAGATGATAGACAGGAAACCTAGGAGAAGTTGTTGTTGACCTAGTATTGATTACTAGGTAGGAGACCCCTAGTGTTGGGAAGTAGTTGTGGAATTTCGGGGAAGAAATTCTTTTTAGGTGGGTAGATTGTAATGATCCGTCCCAGAAATTAGGGTTAAGACAGTGATTAAGATGGGATTAGTGAGCTTAATCGGGGGTTAGTTAGTCCCGATAAGGTCGTTAGTGTAGAATGACGATTTTGCCCCTAGTTCGGGCAAAAAGTTGACTTTTAGTTCGGGCGGTTACTTGGGTTTTGACCGATACCTAGGACGTAGTTTAGGGTGTCACAAATCCGTAGATAAGTGGTACGCCCAATTCCGACATCCGATGAGGAAGTTATGATGTTCGGAAGGTTGAGGGCATAACCGTAATTTGGTTAAAATAGGGGGAATAGTTGACTTTTTGTATGATCGGGTTTTGACTTGTTGACTTAGGACCGTTAGAGAGATCTTGTCGTCCTGAATCCAACGACAGGCGGCACGTATTCATCGGGCTTACGATGTGGGAGTTACGGGTCTAGAAAGGTAGTGGCAAAGTTGTAATTTTGGTTAAAACAGAAGGGCATTTTGGTCTTTTGTGCTCTGGGATGTGTGCAACAGATAGGGACAGATGGAGGGCTGAGATTGAAACAGATGTGAGGGAGAGGAGAGGATGGTGACGCGTGGCAAGGGCCTAGTGGCTTCTAGGCGTGTGCACGGTCCCAATTATTTGGGGTGCCCGTGTGTGTTCTTCAAATCAGACAGAAACAGAGGGAGGAATCGAGAGAAATTGAGAGATGATGGTGAGTGTTAGTGTGTTTTGGTAAGTGAGGAGTGATCAGAGGGTGGAAGAGTGAACTGGTGAGTGTTTGGGGAAGAGAAATCGTGCAAGAACACGGTGGTCGGGGCGGTCGGTTTTTAGAGAGAACAGAGGGGACTTGGAAGATCGTGGTGGTAGTGCGGCCATGTGTTGGTACAATTGGACTCGTAGAGGTGTCCAGAGACTGGCGGTGGACGGGAGGAGCTGCTGCCTCACGGCTGAGCTCACGACGGCGACATGAGGACATGTAATTCCTCATCCCCGTTTCTTTGCTCTGTTTTGTCGCTTGGTTTCAGAAGCTAAGTTGTAGCTTTAGAGGTAGAATCGAAGAGTTTAAGGAGGTCTAGGGGGTTCAGTGGAGTCCTAGGAGCCTTTTGTTGGAGCAGCCGTGACGGCGGAGTGCACGGCGGAGGTTAGCATGACGGGAGTGCTGATGTGCTCTGTTTTGCCGTCGATGTTTAGATTGAAATTCGTGGGTATTGAGTGTGAGTCGAGGGTTTTTGTGTGTTGGGTGACTCTTAGGAAGGTCTTAGGAAGAGGTTGAGACTGCCACCATGATGGGAGGTGACCTGGGTGGCTGGAGAAGGAAACAGGGCAGTGTTTGGGTTTTGTTTCGAGTTCGAGTCGATAAGTATTAGGCCGTGTTGAGGTGATTGGAGTACGGGAATGAGTAGCCTAGGACTAGACGAAGCTGTTGGTGAAGAGAGGAGGTATTTTGGTGCAGGTACGGCGGAGAACCGTCCTCGCCGGTTCGAGGTGCAGAACTGTGTCGAACCGGGTCTACTCGAGGTAGACGATGGCACTGTAGCAGGCGCGTGAGGGCCACGCGCAGCCACTTTGGGCGGCGCGTGGGGGCGCGTCCGGTGGTCTTTGGAGAAGGTGTTAACATGGTTTTTGGTCTAGGTGTTGTGACGAGTCCGTTGGAATTGGTTTTGGGTTGTTCGGACGTCGATTCGATGTAGTTCCGCGAGGGTGAAGGCTTAGGGTTCCGAATCGTTACGTTTAGGACCCGGGGATTTTTTAGGGCATTTAGGTGGACTTTCGTAGACGTGTCAGTGACGTACTTTGGTGGTTGTTGACAGGATCGGGAGTTCCCGAGGAAGCTGAGGAACGTACGCGACGTTCGGGACGCGATTGAGGGCTCGGTACTGTGAGTGGACCCTTTCCTTAAGCTCGAGCATGCATAACTGTTTTTCTATAATTGTTTGATGGTTTTACATGTGGTTTTATGTTTAAGGAATATGCTATGTTGGGTTTACATAATTGCACGTTTTTCGAGGAAATTCGGTATTCGGCACGTTTTACGAGAAATGTCGATTTCGGAGAATAATGCCATGGTTTTGGGGTTTTCAAAGGGTAAATGGTTTTAAATGATTATAAAGGGATTTTGGAACGTGATTTGATGATTAAGGTTTTCAGTTTTAGAAACGGATTTCGGAAACGGAATTTGGTTTTAAAGTTGGAAAGTGAATTTCCGGATTTGGGTTCGGAATGACGGTTCTGGATGCCGGAAGGGCATCAGACCAGTGATTTCGGATTCGTGTTTGGATGTGGATTTGGAAAAGGTTTTCACATGGTTTTGATTGGATTTGCTGGATCTGGTTATTGGGTTTAAAGACCCGGATATTATGATTGACGGGGGACGGGCCTGGATTGGGTTTAAAGACCCGGATTGAGTTTAAAGACTCGGGAGTTTAAAGACTCGGATATATTGATATTTCCCCCGTAGGCCTGTTGAGTTTAAAGACTCGGGAGTTTAAAGACTCGGATATTATTGAGGCCTGGATTGAGTTTAAAGACTCGGGTGTTTAAAGACTCGGATAGGTCCAGCAGGTTTGATCAGAAAAGATGGTTTGATATTCACGGTTTCTGATAGGGCTTTATGATGTTTCTGCTATGTTTTCTATAACTGTTTTATAGTGTTTCTGTTTCTTATGATATTTTATGGTGATTGATTTAAAACTGTTTTAATACCTGAGTTATGCATGTGGTTTCAAAACGGAGGGCTAAACCCAGTTTTCTTATAAAATGGTTTTGGAACTTTTCTTTTATTCATGGTTCACTCACACCTTCTGTTTTAAATTGCCCTCCAGGTCGTGGAGCTAGAGCGGGGTTTCGGTGTCGAGGCAGCGTCTGAGGCATAGTAGTCGCGAGAGGGATCCCGGAGTGTTTCTCTTTTCCGCGTGCGTGTATCTAGTTTATCGGTTTTCATTCCTATGTATTTGGGACTATGCTCTGTAAACTGTTAACTTCGGGTTGTATTGTATAGTTTCTCCTGCGTCTGACCGGGTGTGTTGGTGTGTTACGTGAGTTTACTTTGGTTTTCGTGTCGGGTTGTCAGACGGGAGCAGGATTTACCTCGGGTTTCAGGGTGAAACCGGGGTGGGTCCTGACAGCTGACGGTTCAAGATATCGATCGGTGCTGAGTGCACCATAATCTTGTGATGGTCGCGTCGGTTGATACGTTCACGGCTACATACAGGGATTGAGAGCGGTCCTAGATGGATGGTTGCACACATAACTATGATCGGAGTTGTGACTGACCCTTAGATATCGGGCACGGTGCCCAGTTGAGTCATATGTTTGGGCACGAGACCCAGTTGTTTTACACTGATGATTTCGGGTCAGGGACCCTAGATGGATTTCCGGGTTCATGACGGTTTATGGGAACCGACATGAACCTTTGTCAGGTCATTGTGGTACATGACGGGTTATGGGAACCGGCATGAACCCTCGTTATGGATGTTATGGATCATGAAGGTTCAAGGGAACCGGGCATGAATGTTTATGTTATGTATATATATGTATTCATATACCTTCCTTTACTTCTATTATCTCCTCCGGGGAGGGTCGTTGGCCTGGGTGGACCCCGGAGTAGTCACGGAGCACCGACTGAGTGGAGTCACCCCCCAGTTGGGTTCCTTACTCTCAGGAAGGCTATGATTACTATTACCTTGGGTAGGGTCAGTGGTCTACGAACATTGATCTGGTCTTTGAGAAGACTCGGATTGAGACCTAGGTAGCACGCGTGTAGCTTTGGAAACCGTGACAGGATTGGTTGTGTGAATTATATGTATATGTGATGTATGCTATATATGATATATGATGTGTGTTTACACAGGTTTTGGGCAGTGGCCCGTATGGTTGGTTTCTTATGATTTGGGCCGAGTCCCTTATGGATTTGGGCAGTGGTCCGTATGGTCGTTTTCATTGTGATTCTTTCAATTTTGGTTTTGGGTTTAGTTCCCACATATGGTTTCTTTCGGTTAAATGGTTTTCGAATGCATGCATGCTTTTTAGTGAAGGGTACAAATGTCTTCTTATGAAATGTTTTTATAAACTTTTGTTTTGTCCACTCACAGCTTTTAATGTTTTGACTGCCCTTCAGGTTAACATCGGATGTGGACTGTAGTAGAGGCCGAGATATCACATATCTCCTCCGGATCGTGGCGTACTCTGATAGCCCGGGAAGGCAAAGGTCGGAAATATCCCTTGTCTGACACTTCGTGTCAGACAGGAGCAGGGTCATCCTGCACTAATCCCGGAGGGATTGGGATGGGTCCTGTCAGTGTGTGTTTGAAAAACAGAGACCAGAGGCCGCAACCTTGCTTGGTCGACCTCCCCAACAACCAATTGAGAGAAAAGAAGAACTTGAGAAGAATTAAGAGAGGGAGAACAGAGAATTGAGATTGAGAGAGGAAGAAAAGTGATGAAAATTGTGAAAGGAAAACCCAAAACCCGAAACTTGTTCTTGAGAGAATGAGAATTGAATTTCGAGTTGTAGACCAGCCCAAGTCAAAATAAGGTTAGATTAAGACTTCTGGGACTTTGATTAGTTGAACCCAATCAAGAACGAAGGAAATCAGTGGTGTCTTGGTTGTGAACGGGAGTCCTCAACCCCTCAAAAATTCGAGGTGGATTTAGGTAATTGGAGGTAAGGGAGCTAGAAATTCATTTCAAAATCGTCTTAAGAATGAGCCTACGATTCCCCCTGACTAATTAATCGAAGAATTCAATGATGATTTGATGAAATTAGACGATGAACATTCTTCAAAAAATTTGTATTAAGTTGGATTAGTTTAAGCCAACCATTGATGTAATTGATTTCACAAAACCTTAATTAGCATTAAACCGATGACATTCGACGTTTTAATTGGTGAAAATGATGCTGAAAGTGTTTAATCCGGAAGGTTGGTTAAAGCCTAAATAAAAGGCGTGTGTGTAATAGTGAGTAGGTATTCATTGCTGATATAAATAATGGTTGGATATGACTCGAACATTGTTTCGTGCTGTTCCCAATGTGAATAAATGTTTCTCCGTATTCGTGATATATGAAATGTTGTGACTGGTTTTGTGAGCGGACTTTTCGTTCGTTAAAAATTTCTTCTCACGTGTGCATCTTAATTCGTTTTTCACTCTTTTCTTACTTTTAGTTTTTTTTTTAGTTTTTTTAATTATTTTATTTTTGTTAAAAGAGATACTTATTTAAAATATATTTAGAAGATACATAGTATAGACACCTAATTTTGATTTGGAACCTATTGGTAGCTATGATATTTTATTCATTTTATCGATCTCATATTATTTGATTGTGCTAATTTTATACTTATAAAAAAATGAAAAATTATTCAAAAACAAAAAAAATGACATCGTATGACCACATTTGTCAAAATAATATCTTCAGATGTATTTCATCCTAGCAAATCTTGATTTAACCGTGAATAGAAAAAGTCAATTCTCCAGTATTTATATTGGATAAGTGATGAACCACAATTAGGGCCGATCATGCAAGCGGTCGTCACATGTAAAAACACAGTAGTGAAATTCTGAATTTTTTTTTATAACTTATGTTCATTTTTGGTAAATACTTCAAAAACAATTTGATATAATTTTGAGATTAATGAATAAGTTAAGATCATATCAAAATAAATTTTGATGTTAACATTAATTCGTAACATTTTTCTAATTCGTTTCCCAAAAAAAACCAATTTTCTAATTGTGGTTTAATTTTTTTTTTTATCAAAGCAGATTTAATTGAGGTTTAATCAAATAAATATATTAGAAATTATAAATATGAAGAACAAATAACTGAGGGAAGAATGGGGGGTGAATATCCCTAGCTAATTTGAAGAATGAATAAAAGATGTGCTTTTAATTTGATGTGTCTTCAATATCAATGATTAAATCCTTATTCTGCTCATGGGTAAATTTACCAATCTAATTTGTACCAATTTTAACAATACTCATAAGTATTCATACACGACTATTCCTAAGAGACCCAGACCCCTATGGCAAAACTGTTTGGCCTCTTCAAATGCTCTAGGAACATGTTGATCAATAGAACCTATTGAAAGCTTAGTTGTTATTTCCTTTAACTACTTTTAATTATTCTCTTTTTGATTAATAAGTTCGATTGGGTTTTGAGAACAACACTTGTATCGCTCAAAACGAAGTAAGTGATATGTATTAAAAGTCACAAAAGCAAACACATCAACAAATCTTTTAAACTATTTATACTTCATATACTTCACAAGCAATCAGATTGACACTTGGTGACATTAAGGGGAGACATCGATCAGCGGGGGTACAAAGGACATACGGGCAAGCAGAGAATTCGGAACCTTGGGGCTCACGAAAGCTCTAAAAGACAGCCAGTGAATCCTGAACCTTGGGGCTCAAGAAAGCTCCAAAAGGCAAACACACTCGATATGAGGAGTGTGAGGGAACATGTCCACCGGCTGTACGCTCTTTAGCTTGTAACAGCCCTCTATACCTTTCTCCGTCTGCACAAAATTATCGGTAGGTCATATAACTGAGTAACAAGAACATAAGAATTGAAGATGAAAAAGACGATACATACCACGCCATGACACAGATAATCGACATCACGTGCACATGTGGCCGGATTACATGATACGTAAACTATACGCTGTGCCTTGAGCTTTAGAAGAAATCTAATCAACTTCATGTGCATTCCTGGACGGTTCGGATCTGTATGATTGAGCACATCAAAACACGGTCAGAGAAAAAAATTTCTCTGAAAAAGGAGATGTAGATAGTATTGATTTAAGAAGGAAAAAGAATAACATTCATGCAGACAACGAAGAACACAAGTTTGCAAATGCCAAAAGGTCAAATCCAAGAGGTAAAACATTTGAAAACAAAAATGTCAGCTATGAACCTATTTAACTTTCTTAATCATTTGGTATGATTAACCATAAAGCTTCTACAACAACCAACACACTCGTGAAAGAAACCTGTTTCTTATGCTGTAAAATCATTTAAATAGTGCATCACCTGAAATAACTATGTCAGGCTTAGGAAAATTTTTCCCAAAATTTTCATCGATTTTGTTAAGATCCCCTTGGACAAATGTGGCATTGTGGATGTCGTTCAGCTTGGCATTAAGACAAGCATCTGCGATGGCTTGAGGAATTATTTCATAACCATAAAGATGTTTGGCCCTGACAAAATACGCAAAGAACACGTCAGATTATAATGAGACATTTAAAACAAATGAGCTGAAGAGAATTACCTTCGGGCAAGTGTCAGCCCAATGGTTCCAGTCCCACAAAACAGGTCAAGAACAACCTCTGAGCCATCCCCTCTGAGACCAGCACAATCTTCTATGAGTTTATATAAAACCTCTGCCTAAGCATTTAAAAAAATTTGCATTCAATTTCACACATAGGATTAACAAGCAATCCTTGAGGGAATTAATAATGAAGCAAATTTGAGAAGAAAGAAGCGTTGGTTGATAAGGCGTAAATCTTGTGTCACATTACCTGGTGAGTATTTGTTTGAAAGAATGAATTTGCTGATATTTGAAATGTGAGCCCTCTCAAGTTCTCCGTGATGCTGGATTTTCCATACAAATTGTATTCCACCTCCCCAAGAGATGTGTTACCAACAGAAGTATTTACATTGTTCATGATGCTTACCTATATCAGTCATCAAAAAGATTGCTTAGAGATTAAAAAATAACAATAATTAAATAAGAATGAACTGCTGAGAATCGATGTAATAAGATATGACAAAAAATTGCAAATGCAATTCAGAAGTAAAATGCAGAACTACCTTTTTGTGTCTTTTCCTTTGTAACAGAACAAGCTAGAGTTGGTATCTTAAAAATCAAAAAGCATTTTTTAGGGGATTGTTAAAAAAAAAGATATAAATCATCGGCATCTTATTTGCTTCTGTAGCTAAAAAAACAGGACATAAAAATTCGTGTTTCACGAACAAGAGAACATTAATATGCATGCAATGACACAAAAAATGTATGTGTGCGAATTACTTCAGTTAGAATCAAGTAGCTATTGCAGAATAAACTTCAATTGATTCTACATATGTTATACTACAGAAACAACTTTAGAAATTGGTCATACTAACCACTTCAGGGATAGCTGAAATTTTCCCAACAAGAGGCTCAAGCAGCTCTGGCTTGTAGGATGAGGTCACAAAATTAACCATAAGTTCAGGAAGAGCAGTCTTCACATTCCTGGAATACAAATCAGTCATTTCACTATGAATATTTGAGATTAATGAAGCTGACAAAAACAGTTTATAACTAAATCACTATATGGCATAAAATTACACACTGTAAATCCTGCAGCGAGTGTCATGTACATGCACAAATTACTAATAAACTACAGAATTGTTAAACCTCACTGAAGCTACCGTAGACATCTTATGGTAAGAGTTACATTATAGTTTCTTATTTCAACTAACTTTCCAGAATGTCTCCATGTAATAAAACATGTATAATACAGCCTCCAATTTATGTAGTTAAAGGGAGATAAAGTATTTCAATTCTTCATCTGTTTATCGATCTACATGATTATGGCTTGAGTTGGAGACTAAATAGTGCTAATTCGACCTGCCACTGTCCTTGAGAAGTTACTTTAGAACTAAGGAAGAGGATTCATACATTGCAAATACATTTGTGCATATGTGTGGCTTCTTTTTGTGAGTAGGAGAACTACAACTTAATTACACGCGTGCAAGCTCGAAACCTTGACTTGCAAGTATACTCATACATATTAGTGGCTTCTTTCGTGAGCATGAGAACTACAGCTTGCTTACACATACACACAACACATGCATGCAAAATAAGGAAAATAAACTATGGGAGATCATACAACTCATGGTACCTTCCAGTTCTTAGCATTAGATGCTTAAGAAATCCAACATGAGAGTACACATCATAAGGAGAGAGACCTAATTGTGGATCTCTCCAACAGTCTTGGATAGCTGTAAGAACCTATACACCACTAATGCAAGTCATTGAAGCAGGGTAATACAATTTCCTGACTTAAATAGAAAATAAAAACTGCCAATACTTGTTAAATAACATATGAAGCAGAAAAGGATTAATAAAAGAGAGTAGGCAAAGAAGAAAAGTGGCAACATCATCGACAATTATACATGTTACAACCTGCCTGCTTCACAAAATGAAGGATTTGCAGTCAACAACAGAAGACAATGAATGTGCGTGATTGGACATTGCATAGTTTGTGCCCCACATACAAATTAGTATGTTTACATTATGTTAGTATGATACATTGGCTATATCTTGAGAAACTACAATATAGTTCTAAAAATTTCCTGTTGTTGAGAGTATCCAACATTTTCACCTCATACATTTCCTACTCCTAAATGTCATTTTCATATATTGAACACAAACATTAGGTACCATGCAATAGTAGAGTTTAGTGGCATTTTGATTTAAGGAGTCTCAAGGACAGAGAAAATTCAAACACAATGTATGGTTTCTGCATCAAATAACACACAGAACTCATAAAACAAATTAAACAGGAAATACCATATCAGCCGGTTCACTTTGCAATAAGCACTTGTTAACATTTAGAACCTTATCGAAGAATCCAGGAGCATGAAGTCCCAGCGCATGGTTGTCACTTCCATCTTGTCTCTCCATTAATTGCTCTTTAGGTAACCATTTTTTAGAACCAAATGAGAACTCCATCTGCCAAACAACCCCAGAATATATCAAAACGTTTTTTTTTTAATTTAAATAACAATATATATTGCACATCACCAAAATAGAAAACATAATTGCAAAGTACACAGGACTTGCAAATTCTTAGGAAGACTAATTTTAGAGTGGATTGCAGGCTATAATATGTAGAGAGATGTATATATACATCAGAAAAGAGTACTATGATGCTTTGTTTCTTAATGGTGTCATTGAAAAATAGAAAGAAGCAAGTTCTGCGAGCTAAGTGAGAAACCTTTTTGCTGAAGCCAATAATAATAAGAAGAAAGTATTATGGCAACAGCATGTACTGAATGAAAATCAAAATGTAACAAGGGAATGTCCAAATTAAGAGGAAAAGCATTATGCACTAGCCTTATTCCTGTAATGAAACTGGATTTCACAGGGAACAATGGGCATCATGATTCTTAGAGATTCCAGTTCTGTCTGAGGAAACTTTCCAAAATGTATCATCAACTCATGAACTTGGCTCTCCTTAGCTTTGACTTGTGCCTCATAAGACAAATTTTGCGTTTTACATCCTCCACAGTAAGAAGCATACTCACACGGAGCATCCACAAAGTCCCAATGAGGAGAAATTGTTTTTAACTTTGTTACCTGCGCTTTTCACCAAGAAAATGATACTATTTTTATCTGAAAAGTTCCGGAAACATACATGAAATAGTTTGTTCTGCATGCCCCAGACTATGAATTGTATGGTAAATCATATAACATTCAAAACCACAAGTATCACAACATCTCCAGTAATCTACACAGCAGCAACTTATTGCAAAGTGACATTTTTTTTTAATTCTATTTCTACAGCCAAGTTTTCCTTTCCAAGCTTTAACGTTGGTCATGAAAGCCTCCATACATATGAACAGGCACATTGCAAAGCATAAAGTCCTGTTATACATTCCTCTTAGTTTAAGTAAAAAATCTCCAGAAGACCGGAATTACTGCAATACATCAAGTTATCTCTTTATTTCCTTTTCTAGTTTCATGACTTTCAATCCATGTCTATTTGGATAGATCAGTAGGTTGCAAGCATTCAGTAATTCATGTCTTCTAACAGCTCTAAGCCATCACCAAACAATTTTGAAAGAATGATAAAGCTAGAATTCACTGTCAGAATATTTTCAACTTACTTCAAAACTTAACTGCGTTAACGACCCAAGAAAATCAGCTACTAATAAGCCAATCATCACATTATCAATTTCAAAATAAAATAAGAATTTAGAGCAGCATTAGTAGCACATATTCCCACAGTCTAAATGCTCCCAAAGCTGATTCTTACCAATTTTCCACACAAAAGCATCACATATACAACCCCAAGATTCCATTTTCGTATTGCATCCCCAAAATATCTGAGAAACTAAACGAAGCCCACTACTGTACCTCAGCATATGTCCCTTTCCTGCGGGTAACGCGCCCAATGAAGCGCTCACCAGGCAGTGCACGGTCACACATGACAACAAACCCAGTGTCTGAAACCTTGCACAGACCCTTCCCCTTGAAAGCTAAAGACTCACAGACCAGTTCCAGAGTCTGCCCTCGCTTTGGGAAATATGAGCTAGGCTTGTCGGTTTTGGACTCAGCCTGCTCTGAATCTTCGGTGGAAGGGGACGGCAGAGCAGCTAGAGAGGTTGAGCTACGGATGGTTCGGAGCCACGGGCGCATGGTGGTAACGTGCCTGAGGCCGTGGCTCGGAACGGTCGCCATTTTTGGAGAAAGAGCTCGTCCTCTATCGGAGGGAAAAGAAAAGGAAAGAAGACGAATGTAAGTGAAAAATAAGTTGGTTATCATTTTGGGATAGAGGCCATTTTGGGTAGTTCAAAAGATAAAGTTAACGACGTCGTATTGATAACCTGACGACTATAAATAATCTCCAGCCCCACTAAAACCCTAATCGCCAAGAGAAGCGCGCTTACGGACACACAGATCTTCCATCTCCGAGTCTCTTTGCGGCAGCAGCAACCATCTAGGATCAGCCATGGGTATTTGACATAGTCTAATATTTGTTTAAATGGATTTCGCAGAATATGATTGGTTTTATGACGTCGGGTTTGTGTTGTGCAGGAAAGGTTCACGGTTCACTCGCACGTGCCGGTAAGGTCAGAGGTCAGACCCCAAAGGTCGCCAAGCAAGACAAGAAGAAGAAGCCCAGAGGCCGCGCCCACAAGCGCATGCAGTACAACAGGAGATTCGTCACAGCTGGTAAGCTCATCACTCCCATTTTCTTGCCTTAATAATCTTTTGAACTTTCGATTTAGGGTTTCTTTGGATTTGATAGCTTAGCTCAATTAAATTGAATTGGATAGATTATTTCAATTAAAGTCTGGGTTTGTCTCTGCGTTCAAATGTGATGTGAGTTACTTATAATACCCGTGGGGTATTGGGGTAGGTTGTTGATTGTTTTGTCGTAGCTAGGAATAAAAATGCTAACTTTTAAGCTTGTTTTCTAGTACCAAAGCCAAGACACTGACTGTATTTTTGGTTCAATTTGCAGTTGTTGGATTTGGAAAGAAGAGGGGACCTAACTCTTCAGAGAAATAAGGTTGCTATGTGAGAACTTTTCTGTTTTCTTATGATGACTTAGTTTCATTTTAAAGTATGGATTTTGTAGCTGAACTTCGGTAGATTATCTACTGTTTCTGTTTACTTGTACTCCTTGGGAGCACTTTATTTAATGTTCAGATTGGGAAATGCGTATTAATATCTTTTGTTTTTGACTGCACGATTTCTTTGTATTTTTCTTCATTCAAGTTTTGATTGACTCATGCTTTCTTGTTTTTATTGCATTGCGTGAATTGTTTTTGGCATTTATGGAACTGCCTTAATATGACCTACTAGAAATTACTGTTACTCTTGAGAACAAGTCTTAAAAATTGTAGCAGCTACTTTTCCTTGTAGACATCTTAGATCAAGTTATAGCAGGTTTTCCTTTTCATTTTGTTCTCTCCTAAACCAACCAGCATGGATGGAAAACATTGCTCCCTTATTAATTTTGCCTTTTAACTCGTTTCTCATAGGCTTTGACCTTTTTTTCTCTTTGCACATCTCTTAGATTAAAGTAGTTATTGCTTCCTTTACTTTCTAAGAATCTAAGGGATCTATAGTTTCTGTTTTGGTAGAAACAAATAGTAGAACCCATTTATTCATATTAGGTGTTCCGGTGGTGGAACCATAGGAATCACATCAAATCCTGGCTGTTTTGGAGTTGATCTTTGTAGAGTCCCTGGACATCAAACCCAGTTATAGGTTTGCATTAAGACGTACAGAGAACTTGTATTTAAAGTTTGAATGGGGTTACGAGCTGGGAAGTAATCACATGTTCTTTGCTACATTAGTTTAGAATGTTGAGACTGGATAAGGGTTATGAGTACATGTTTGAAGATGGGAGTGAACCTGATGGGTGGACCCTTGTGGTGAAGATTGATTCACACAAAAATCTGGATGATATGACGGATAAGCTCTGTCTCAAGGAACACTGTAATTAGATGCCTTCTGGACTAGGCGTGTCGTTTTGTCTAATTGTGTGGCAGTGCATCACAAACATTTTCATCGACATTGATTTTGTTAGAACGCTTCTTTGCAGGAAGACAGTTTCATTCCTGTTCTTTGAAGGTGATAACATGCAGTGCAAGTTTTTATTGGGATTCATGGGATTCATCTTAAAGACATTGCATCCAACTTCTTTGAAGATAGATAATGCTCATTGTGATTTTTTGAGATGGAAAGGTTTTGAACAGCAGGTAGGAATCTGTCACAGCGGAGGCAGAGAGAGGTGATGTACTTGTTTGTGGTGAAGTGGAGATAGATTAGGTCTTGTGTTTTCTGGATTCCCGTTGATTGTGGCATGGAGGTTCGTTTAGGGGTAGAAAAGGGGCAAGTTCTCTTCTTTACCAAATGGGCTTTAGATTCATTTTTTAGCAAGTGGGGTGCAACTTGGTCGTTATGTAGACCTCATAGATTCGTCGCCTTTTTTCCCCTTATTGAATAGATAATTAGTTTTGTTTGTCATATTTACCATCTAGCTCGGAGAATCCAACCCTTGCTCCACATCAATATGTATTTTTCACTGCTATATTTCAAAAAATATGTTATGCAGGTTGACATTGATGAAATGGCTTTGTAATTTGCAGTCAGAGCCGATCGAATTCCAGTTGTCAAACGCTTACCATATATAATAAATTAATAGTGACAAAGGAAAGGCAAATTGAAAAGAAAAACAAAGGTCCGGCCTGCCAATTGCTATCAGACTGCCGTCGGTTGTTTAGTAAACGACGACAAAAGAGATAGATCCCATTCCCATTCCATATTTTTGCTGATAATGCTTCCACCCCTATTGAATTGTTAAGCTTTAAATGGGGTTCAAAGTTTGATAAATGTTAAGGGGTGGCAATTTTCACATCACCGTTTAGATTTTGGTCGGGGTAATAAACGGGTGGGATTCGAATAAATTCACTAAATGATACATTTAATAAACAAGTTGATAATATTTATTAGAGCAAATAATGGTTTTAATAATGCTATTTAGACATTAAATTGTTTGTATTTACATTTAATTTTTTAATTAATTAATAGTTAATATAGTAATAAATGAATAGTAAAATATGTGTATTAAGTAATTTAATTTATTAAATAATATCATTTATTGATTTTAGGTGTCACTCCATTCAATTATCAACCCTAAATAAATATACCACTTTAATTAATAATATTTCTAACAGAGGGTACTGCAGAAGTTTCTTAAAAATGGGTGTCCTCCGAGTTTCAGGATTGAAGTGAAACAGAGAAAGTGGAACCAATTGACATAACAGACTACCCAAATCCCCAACACGTGCATAAAGAAGAAGCCACAAAAACAAAAACTCAGGAGGAGGACACAACATAAGCCACCCCGCAACCCCAACTCACACGGAAACACCAAACAACCAAACAAAATCCCAAAGACATCTCCTCGGATTGTCCACCACCCTACCACTCTCCCTGTGTCACTCTCTCTCTCTCTCGCTAGTGCTTCAGTTTTACTTTCCTCTTTTAAGTTTCAAAAACACCCCACGAGAGCAATGTGATGAGAGCCCGGCTTAAACCCCAATCTCTTCTCTCTCCCTCTATATCTCTCTCATCACAAACCATATAAAGCTCATTCCTTCATTCAATGAGACCGAAAATTCCCGGAAGATTTCAAACGACAAAACTGTGAACCGAGATCTGCCCTTTGGTTCCTTAAACGCATCCAGCATTGATTCAAACCACACACAATCCTCGTTTTTTCCAACTCACATGGTACTAGATTCTTGCCCATCTCCTTTGTTTATGTCTTCCTTTTATTTTTATTTTTTAAAATTTCTTTCGTCTTTCTTTATCAGCATGTTACATGTCTTTCCATATTTTCCAATGGGATGGGAATATAACGAGGCTTTGAGATTTGAATTTTGATCGGAGAATTTCCTGTTGTTGTCTAAACTGTACGTATTTACGTTTGACGAATCTTACGTTTGGAAAACGACTCATGCTCTTGTTCCTGACTTGTTGGCGTGATCTTTGATCTGGTTGCATAAATTTCCAAACCCTTAACTTAAAAACCAAATGGAAAATTCAGAATACGGGGTGTCTTCTTTGTAATGATTTGAATCGTAAATTGTGTTGTTGAATGGAAATTTTGAAGATTACATAAACCCAGAATTTGAAATTTCATTTAGTTTGGTTTTTTTTTCTTTGGTGGCAGTTGGTTTTGATTTAGATTTGAATCAAGATGCAGCCAAGGGTAGGGGCATTGGAGGAAGGTAAGGACCCTGCAACTGCATATAAATCGAGCCATGGCAGGGCCTTGCCTATGAGACTTATTCAATTTCTTGTAATGTTTGTTGTTCTGGGTATTGGGGTTTCGATTTTGAGTATGTACTCGGTTCGGATTTTTGGGGATCAAAATGCGGTTCCAATAGCACCAGCCACTATTACACCTTGCTTTGAAGATACAGCTAGTTTAGAAAGTCGGATTAGGCCTCCTTCTAATCTGTTACACGCCATGAATGACTCTGAGTTGCTTTGGCTAGCTTCAGCTGCTCCTCAAATTAAGGTGTATCCATTTAAAAGAGTTCCCAAGATTGCTTTCATGTTCTTAACTAAGGGACCATTGCCAATGGAGCCTCTTTGGCAGCGGTTTTTTAAAGGACATGAAGGGCTTTACTCAATCTACGTTCACTCACTGCCATCTTATAGTGCTAATTTCTCCCCTTCATCGGTGTTTTACAGGAGACAAATCCCAAGCAAGGTATACTTATTATTTCATAACTATTACTATAGCTCCTAGATGCTTTTAGACATCTCTCGATAATGATTCTTACCTGGTTTTTATAATGGTATTAGTCTGTGTGAATTTGTTTCACACAGCTGTTGTGCATGTTGTTAGTGGGTAACCCTTTTATTTTTGGTAAGGGAAGTGCAAATTTGCTTACAACGATTTCACTCAAAGAATAAAAAAAGGGATTTAAAATTTTTGATAATTTTTTTTTATTACTGCTGTGTTACCCGCTGGGCTGATAATCACTTGCATTGTATGTTTTAAAAGAAAATACTTTCGAATTTTTCATATGGAAGGTATTGAAGGAGAAATTTGTTAATGGTATTGTACTACGGCCACGTTGTGACATCTTGTCTACATAGAATGATATGGGTGGACAACAGGGTTCATATTCCCCAATTTTAGGGTGTAAGATCAATAATTTTCCACTTGTATTATAACATGTGGACTGGATCTGGATGCACCACATGGCCGTGATATACTGCAATTTAATAATTTCTCGTATTGAAGGATGTGGTCTAGCCAATTTTGGTTGGATCCCTCCATCTACTATATGATCTGCCAATCTTTAGTTGCTATTCTTATGTTGCTTAAAATCTATACGCAACTGAAAATACCTTGTTCGAATCATCTGCCAACTCTGAAGTTCTTTGCCAATCCGCTTTACTACATTTAGTCGTTTATATTGACATGATTAGAGCATCAAAAATTTTAACTCGGTTGTTAAAATTGGCTGCAGCCAATTCTTCGACAAGATTCGGGCATCTCGTTATTTCTGTCTGAAAAATGATGCTATTTGTGAAATGTTCAATGCAATATTTGATTTTTATTCTGAGCATATTTGTGAGGGTCTACTTGTTCTCTTGTATTAATAACTACAACCTTTTTTGTTCCATGATCCAGGTAGCAGCGTGGGGAGAGATGACTATGTGTGATGCTGAGAGGAGGCTCCTTGCGAATGCATTGCTTGATGTCTCAAATGAATGGTTTATCCTTCTTTCTGAGTCATGTATTCCTCTCTACAACTTGAGCATTCTCTACCACTACTTATCAAGATCCAGGTACAGCTTTATGGGTTCATTTGATGAAATCGGGCCATATGGGAGAGGACGCTATGATGAACGCATGTCCCCTTTGGTCAACCTCACTGAGTGGCGTAAAGGGTCTCAATGGTTTGAAATTAACCGGATACTTGCTTTTAAGATTGTAGGAGACACAAATTACTACCCTAAATTCCGAGACTTTTGCAAGCCGGCATGTTATGTGGATGAGCACTACTTTCAGACAATGCTTAGCATCGAGACTCCTCATCTTTTGGCAAACAGGACACTCACTTATGTCGACTGGTCAAGAGGCGGTGCTCATCCAGCTACATTCGGGAAATCTGACATCACGGAGGAGTTCTTCAAGAAGATTTCCAGAAGTGGTTCATGCCTCTACAATAGCCAGCCAACCTCGCTTTGTTTCCTTTTTGCAAGAAAGTTTGCACCGAGTGCTTTGGAACCCCTATTAGAATTAGCATCCAAAGTTTTTGGGTTTTGACATGTGATCATTATTGGCTTCTAAACTTAGTGTTTGGAGAAGTTGTTCTGATTGGAGCATGTGAGAGAGTAGTTTTGAGTTAACCCCCCGACTTGTGTGCTGAGATGAGATTGATTCCTTTTTACTGAAATTCGATAGTTTTTAAAAAAAAATTAAAGAAAAAAAAAAACTTAAATGTCAAAGCATATTGTTTGTATAGAAAAATAGGACCTATGATTAGCATCTTACAAAAACTTCTGGTATAATAAGATCATCATTATATATCTGGTGAGAAATTGATTGAATAAATACCCTGACCTCCCATTTTTTGCCCCTTTATGAAGTTTTCATGCTCTTTTTTGGCTCAATGATGTTTTTCCTATCGATTAACCAGATAAATTCATGAAAACTGACCAAAAATTGAATACAATGTGGCACAGAAGACACCGTAAGTATCAAATAATCAAGAATCTTTGTTTCACTGAACATCCCAAGTATTTGGCAAATACAAACTTGAAAACTACGATGTTCATGAGAACTAAACCCTGATACGTGTCACGTGTGAGTATAACTACCTATCCAGGAAAAGAACCATTTTAATGCAGACTTACTGCAATAAGAACATCCTTCGCTACTCCATGAAGTTAGTCGGTTATATTTCATCATGATATGCTAGCTCTGGAAAAGGAACCTCTTCTTGGAGTTGAAGCAAAAACCTAACTGCCAGAGAAGCGCGGAGAGCAGCACCAAAAGGAAGCGCATCTTCATTGATCTGGAAGTAAGGAGAATGAGGCGTATGCAGAGGTCCGAGCGTGCCATCTGCCATTCCAAGCAAGAAAAAGTATCCTGGTATGGCCTCATGGTAATATGCAAAATCCTCAGATCCCATCAATGGTTGATGATCTTTGATTTATGGATGCCAAGCATATCGCCTGCTACAGTTTGAAAGTGTTTGTGCAAGTCCTTATGGTATATGGTTGGCCGGGACAAAGGCTTCTCATCTCCAAGGAAGTTGACAGTTGCATTGCACCTTTGTACGGAAGCTTGTCCTTCTAAAAGACACACAATCAGATTTTTGGAGCCAAAGTATGGGAGGTTCGATTATTACTAGTTTAAAAGAGAATGTGGATAAACTTTCACTCTTGACATATTATATATGAATGTAACTAAGTAACCAATTAAAAGCGTTTCTAATTTTATAACTTTCCAATTTGAAATAGTTTCTCTCTGAATATATGTCCAAGAGAACAAAGAGATCAATCAATTGTTTCAGAACATACATACTAACTGTTTTACCTCCTTAATGTGCTGCTTGAGTTGCAATAAGCTTTCTTTCGTGAAGGCACGGAAAGTGCCGCCAATTTTGACAGAATCTGGAATCACATTGAATGCATCACCTCCTTGAAATTTTCCAACGGTGACAACCTGAATAGTACGCTTTGGATTTAGTTGACTTGAGAGCATTTACAAAAGAAATGACGTCACTAATCATGAGCTTAGTTAACCAAAGATTTTATACCCAAAAATAACGCATAAAATTAATGAGCTGTGTCACAAAAACAGGAAGTTAGTAATCTTAAGCAATAAGTTTGAACAGAAAAAAACTTCATGAATCTTTCGAAGTGGGCAAGAAGATTAGTGGAGCATGATAAAATGGTGAAAACAAACTCAAAGTTGAGAGCAATCTAGGCATTTGTAAGTCTATGATTTTAATGAACTGCCACAAACATTAAAACCGTTACATCTTCCTCACTTGAATCTTTTTACCATATTTAGCCCACCATAAAAAGTAAAATTCTCCCTCTTGATCTCGAAAGTCAATACAAGTCCGTTTTTCTTATCACAAAGTGTATATCTCTACAACCAAAGACTGAAACCATGCAGTTGGGGTGGTTTCAGACAGTCGCTATGCCAGACAACAGGCTGCAGCAAATCAAAATACACAACACCGGATAATCATAAGTGCTGCAGTCATTTCACAAAAAGATGAATCTAAAATAGCTTCCCGATAAACTATCAATCTGTCATGGTTTAACAAAAGCAACCTGAAAGCAGCAGTGCACTTTAGATTCCAATCAGGTGATCATAAGCTTTCATTTAAACCAGACAAGTGTAAACAACCTAAGTAAGTGTTGAATCAAAAATCGAACTCGCCGCGAAAAGTCCTCACAATTCCTACAAACAGCAAACAATTAGCTATCGTTGTCTCGATCGATTTACCCGGAGGTTGTTCGACCAAGAACACTCCGATGCTTAAGTTAGCGTTGAGAGAGGAAAAGGATATACTTCGAAGCGAAGAATCGAAGTACCTTGGAAATGAAATATGTTCCGCTATTGATAGAAAAATCTTGGAAGCCTCGGAGCGTTTTGATTGGTCGGTTGAATTTGTAATTAATAAATAATACATTATTAATTAAATATATTATTTAATAATTATAATAATAGCTCATTATGATAATAATGATAATTATTGTGTTTTAATATCAATATTTAATTGTCCGTTATTAAGAATAATGACAATTAACTATCGGGAGAATATTAATATTACGGAGACTTTTAATCCGATTAAATAACGTATTCAGCTGGTAAATAGATTATTCAATGTGTGGGTGTCTATAAGCCATTTGTTTGATTTCCAGGGGCAATTTAGTCATTTCAGAAATTATGGGCCACATGACAGCTCCACAATTTTCGGGTGATTTTGAGTTCCACAAATGCCCCCACATTGCTTCGGAATTCAGGGAATCCGAAGGAATGTACATGCGTGATTTTTGTTGTTACCATATTTAACGGTATTTTCATCGTTGTACATTTTCTCGTCCAAGGAGAAATGGTGGGCTTTATCATTGAATTGACTTGTTTTGTTCCAAAATTCTCTCCATAAAGACTCTGTTTTTTGTCAATGACCTTCTTTAACACTGGGACATAATTCTCCCATTTATGGCAATTAATAATATTTAAGAAACGGAATTAATTCCATTTGTACGGTGAATGTTGGTTTTCCTATTTAAGGATTTGTGTTAGAGTGGGAAAAACCAAAAAGAAAATCTGGTCCCCAGTTTCCCTGCCAATTTGTGTGAGAGAAAAAGAAAAGAATCGGCAATTTGAGGGTGTGTAGTGGCTGGTCCTCATCTTTAGGAAATCTTGTGGGTAAGATCTTTTCACTTGCATTTTTATATTATTTATTCGTTTTGAATTTGGGTATGAATTGCATAGTTTGGGAATCATGGATGTGCCCTAATTGACTGGTTGACATAGAAAAAAGGGAACTGACGGCATGGTCCAAGCAAGGGACATTACAGTCTCACATGTGGCATGGCTGATTGGTGAGCACTGGCAGGCGGTGCCACATTTAATGTGGTTCTGTTAGTGCCCTTAATTAGCTCACCAGGCGTCAGAAGTCAGTAGGCAAAGCAGGGAGACTGATCGGATTGGTGGTGCTGCTGGCGCCACGTGGCGGGCGCCGTATGGTGGGACAGAAAACGGGAGCGTCAGTTGACGCGAGGTGATACCGCGCTCGTCTGGGAACCGTGCAGAAACGACACGTGGCGTGCCGCTAAGTGGAGAAGCAGAGGCGGGTCCTGCGAAGGCCTGTTGTGCTGGTTGGGAGCGCCATGTGGCTGAATTTGATTGGCCTGTTACGCTTCCTTGTGACCGCCGGGTTGCCCAATCGGCTCTCCCCTATACTTTTGGCTTCCGTCCAATTTGATTTTTGCTGCAATTGGGCGGGTCCCATGCATTTTTATATATTAATTTATATACATTCAAATGTTTTGACTTGGTATTAATATGTATAATTAACGTTATTAATATATATAACGTTATTTGATGACTTTATATACAATTAACGTTATTAACATATATATATATACATATTAATATATTTAAGTATGTATTTCATATATTAATATATTAAAATGTGTATTTAATATATTAAATTCTATTAATATGTATTTGATAATAACATATGTATTTTGAATTTCCATATGTGTATATATTCTGGTATGTATATATTTGGAATATATATTTTAGGAACTAAATAATTCTTTGTTCCTTTAATGTAGGTGAACGCTTTTATTCGTTCCGGGAGTTCAGGACGCCCGTTGGGTTCGATTCAAGTGGCACCCACTTTATTTGTTTGAGGTGGTCATTTCAAGATGTGTCAAGGTGCACTTCTCGAGAGACCTAGCAGGCTCGCATTGTAGGAGCGTGGCAGTTCTCGTAGCCAAAATCCATTCCGAGGGAAAGATATGAAGTTTGAGAAGCCTGAAGACTTCATGGAGTGGAAAGCTCACAATCAGATTGCCTTTCCGGACGACGTCTTCGTGGAGCTTGGCGACAGATGTTCTTCCATGAAGGCTCTTAAGCATGGAAGAGGAAAAAACCTTGTCGGCGGTCGATGGACTAAATTCCACCCTTTGATCATTGGGTGAGGTTTTAAGTTCCCGTTCTCGAAGTCTTTCTCTAAGATTATTGGTCGGATGGGATGCAGCCTTGCTCAACTAGATGTCGATGCCTATCGACACATCATGTGCTTCGAGAAGCTGAAAAAAATTCTTTGGCCTAAGACTCACTGAAGATGAATTCTGGCATTGCTATTCTGTGTCGCACAACGGAATTACCGGCGGTCGGCTTTCTCGAGTTGTACCCAAGGTAGGGATATTTTTGAGGACGGAGTTTGATGACAACACGTACAGATTCAACTGCATTGAAGTTGGTGGTGCATGGGACAAACACGCCTCCCCGGACTTGAGGATTGCCTCGCACTTCCGCATGTTTGACGAACTGTACAACGGGTTTGAAGGTCATCCTGATCTCAAGAAGATTGGCATGGCCCTGAAAATTCCTCCAGAGTTTCGAGACATGAGCTGGCTACTCTCTCCACTTAGAGACATGAATGGCGGGAGGCCTTCAGACATCTTAATCAAGGAGTGGCTGAGCGCTTCACTGCGCTTGAAAAAACCTGTTACCCAGAAGAAGAAGAACAAGCAAGGACCCATTAGCTCCTTGGAGGGAAAGCATGATCACCAGATTCCTTCCAAGCCCGACCGTTCTAGTCTTGCAGAGTCATCTAGCAAGCGCAAAACCTCAAATGGTCCCTGTGAGGATGCAGCCAAACAACTTAAGAAGCTGAAGGCCATTCCCACTTCCCTTGAAGTGATTGAAACGTTGAGAGATGAAGGCCCAGATCAAACAGTGGAGGAGACATGGCCGTCATCCAAGACTCTTGATGTGATAGGTGCCCCCATCCTAGCAGAGGAAACTGAAAAAACTGTGCCATGAGGAGCTTATGACAAGGTAGTCCGAGACCTTAGGATTGCGAAAGCTGGGGCCCACAAGTTGGTTGACATGCTTCATGGAAATGCCAATTTGGAAGATGAAAACAAGCAAATGAAGAGTGAGTGCAAACGCCTTCGAGAAGCCCGAGATCACTCTAGACGGAACAACGAAGCCTTGGTCGGAAGGATCCATACATTGGAAGGAAAAGTGGGCGAGCTGGAGACAAGCCGTGCAAAAAGGATGCTGATAGAGAATGAGAGAGATGTTGCCCGAGACGAGGTCACTTTGCTGCGCAGAAATTTGCAGGACTCAGATGAGAGAATCAAATTTTTGGAGGTGGAAATCCAGAATTTGAAGACTGGAAGGCTTCCGAGACACGACCATTTACTGTCACCACATGCCCCCACAACTTTGTGCCAAAAAGAAAATGTGGCACAAAAGTTGGACATGGCAAGCTGCAATAGGATCACCACCAAAGAGCGGGAACCAGAGCTGGAAAAAGAGTATAAGCCTGCCTCGGAACCTGACCCAGAGCCTGAGACCGAGACCAGAAAGGAAACTGCCCCTGAGACTGCTGAATCATTGTTTAACGACATTGCCCTACTTTCAGCAGAAGAGTGGGAAGAGTTTAGAAAAATAATGGGTTTTGAAGACTTGCATCCGTAGTTTCTTTATGTCATTTCCCTTTCATTTGTAATTTTGATTCCAATAGTGAATAACTGGTGTGAGCAATCGACATGTGATTTGCCGAACACCCTCCAAATGAATAAATAAGAAAATAATTTATGTTGATTTGTTGGAAAGCAAGTGTTAACTTTTCTTCTATGCACTTTTTAATGTGGCGAAGCGAACACTCTCAAATGCTTATCGGAATGAGCTAATTTATATGTCCCCACTGCAACCATGAGTGTACAGCGGCGAGTTCTAAATAACTTGTGGCGTTAGATGATTAAGTTTTTGGCATGTTGCCTTCAGGGGAGGGTTGTTGCTCTTTCTAACTGAAGGCTTGGAATGCTTATTGGAAAGCTCGAACGCTTCAGATTTAGGAGGGTTTGGGATATGCTTCCCAGAGGAAGACCCTGTGTGCTTCCTGGCGAATGGCTTTAAGCGTGTCCTTTATAAAGCTCTGCTTGCCTCCCGGAGGAAAGCTATGAGCTTTTCCTGAAGGAAGTCATTGGGTGCTTCCCGGAGGAAGGCTTTGTGTGCTTCCAAGAGGAAGGCTTCTGTGCTTCTCAGAAGAAGGCTTTGGATGCTTCCCGGAGGAAGGCTTGAATGATTCTCGGAAGAAGGATTTGGATGCTTCCCGGATGAAGGCTTTGAGAACCTTACCGAAAGTACAATAACACATATGTGAACTAGGAACGACTTGTTAGCTTTATTGATAAGTCTAAATACATCATTCTTGAAAATAAAGTCTATATTTGCCATAAAACAAGACTAGCTTAGCTTTGAGCTATAGTTTGCATTATACATAATATTTTCGGAGGTGATGAGCATTCATGAAACCACTCACTAACTTTCCGTCCATTGTCTCTAAGGTGTAGCTTCCCTTTCCGCCTACTTGGTAGATTCGGTAGGGTCCTTCCCATGGGGATTTGAGTTTTTGAGACCCTGGACGATTGGGTGTTGCAAACTTTTTCTTGAGAACAAGATCACCTGGGAGAAAGTGCCGGAGTCGGGCTTTCTTGTTGTAGGAACTTCTCACTTGCTGCTAGTAGCTGGAGATGCGCTTTACCACTTGCTCCCTTAATTCCTCGCTGAGATCAAGTGAAGTTCTTAGAGCGATGAAGTTGGCTACTGGATCATCTAGCTCGGTAAGGGGCGCTCGAACAACAACATGTGGAGGAATGACTGCGTCAGTGCCGTATGCAAGGGTGAATGGAGACTCTCCTGTTGCACGACGCAGAGTGGTACGGTAAGCCCGGAGCGTGCCATCCAACTCCTCCTCCCACAAGCCTTTCTTATCATCGAGTCGCTTCTTGATACAGTCAAGGATCGTCTTATTTGAAGCTTATGCCTGGCCATTACCCTGGGGGTAATATGCAGTTGAAGTGAAATGCTTGATCTTCCAAGACTCAAAGAACTCGTTGATTATGGCACGAGTGAACTGAGTTCCATTGTCTGTGAGAATGACCTTGGGAAGTCCAAACTGGCAGATAATCTGGCTCCATATGAAGTTTTGAACATCAGCTTGAGTTATGGTGGCCAAGGCCTTTGCCTCCACCCATTTAGTGAAGTAGTCAGTGGCAACAATCAAATACTTCTTGCTTGGAACTGGAGTACTTGGGAGCGGTCCAACGATGTCAGATCCCCATTGCATGAATGGCCAAGGGCTCGTCTGTGCATGTAGTTCTTCCGGTGGCGCCAATTGGTTAGGTTTGAACCTTTGACATTTGTCGCATTTCTGGGCATACTGCAGAGCTTCTTGGCGTAGAGTAGGCTAGTAAAATCCTGCACTAAGCGTCTTTTAGGCAAGCGATCTTCCACCGGAATGATTTCCACAATGTCCTTCATGAATCTCAGCCAAGACTTTCAATGTTTCAGGATGCTTCAAGCATAACAAGTTTGGCCCTGTAAAGCTCTTTCAAAGAGTCGACCCTTGTCAACATAGTATCATGCAGCCTTCATCTGGACTTTGCGGGCTTCTAATCGTTTATCAGGAAATATACCATGCTCTAGATAGTTTATAAAAGGATCTTTCCAGCTTGGAGATGAATCAATTTGTCTTACTTCAATTTCCTTCACATCAATACTCCTCTGCTCGAGATACTCAATCGGGATTGAGCGCTTGAAACGAAAGTCAAGTGATGACGCTAAATTGTCCAACGCATCTGCTTGTGTATTTTCGGCTCGTGGAAGTTGATGAAAAGAAAAAAGCAAGAATTTCCTGGACCTTATTGTTATATCTGAGCATCCTTGCATCACGTGCATCATATTCACCGATCAATTGGTTAGTGATCAGCTGAGAATCCGAATGAATAGCAAGTTTTTTGACTCCCAACTCCTTGGCAAGTGTGAGCCCACAAATCAAAGCTTCATACTCCGCTTCATTGTTAGAGGCTTTGAATCCAAACTGTACTGCCTGCTCCATTATTGAGCCATCAGGAGTGATAAGAACAATCCCCGCACTCGCCCCTTTCTGGTTCGAGGAACCATCAACAAAGAGCTTCCATAGATGATTGGAAGTTGAGGGTTACAGAGAAGAGGAACTGTCTCCATGATTTCGTGAAAAAGAAGTGTCGGCGGCCCTGGGGGCATTGCCAAGCTTATTGCCATTGCTTCCTTCCAGTGACACTGGAGTGAACTCCACAATAAAATCAGCTAAGGCTTGGCCTTTGACAGCTGTTCTTGGACGATAGAGCAAATCATGCTGAATCAACTCTATGGCCCATTTCATTACCCTTGTCGATGCATCGGGTGCATGTAGTAACAAACGAAGTGGATACTATGTCATGACGATTACCTGATGAGCTTGAAAGTAAGGCCTCAACTTCTTTGTGGTAGCCAGTAATGCCAAAATCAGCTTTTCGAACTTCGGATATCGTGTCTCAGCATCAAGGAGGGCTTTGGATGTGTAGAACACATGCAGTTGTATCCCATTCTCTTCCCGGATAAGTGCGGAGCTTACAGCAACATCAGAGACCCCCAGATATAGCAACAGGTCCTCGTTATCTTTGGGTTTTGATAGTAGCGGTGGAGACGTCAAGTAGGCCTTGAGATCTTGAAACGCCTTTTCACAACCTTCATCCCACTTATCTTTGGATGCTTTCTTTACTGCTTGGAAGAAAGGTCGACAGCGATCAGTTGACTTGGACAAGAACCTGTTCAATGCTGCAGCTCGTTCAGTGAGACTTTGAATCTCTTTCAGACTTGATGAAGACTTCATCTCGAGAATTGCCTTGATTTGCTTTGGATTTGCTTCGATCCCACGCTGAGTCACAAGGTATCCCAAGAACTTCCCTGCTGATACCCCGAAAGTACACTTCAGAGGGTTGAGCTTCATTTTGTACTTTTTCAGCAAGTTGGTGATATGATCCCCTCGTTTTCCCCCTTTGACCATGATGTCATCCACATAGACCTCCATGGTTTTTCCAATGAGATCTTTGAATATCCGATTGACGAGTCTCTGGTACGTTGCTCCCGCATTCTTGAGGCCAAATGACATGACCTTGTAGCAGTACACACCTCGGTCGAAGACGAAGGCAGTTTTGTCCTTGTCTTTTTCATACATGAAAATCTGATTATAGCCCGAGTATGCATCCAGGAAGCTTAGTAGCTCATTTCCTACAGTTGAGTTCACTAAAAGATCGATTCTGGGCAGAGGATAGTTATCCTTTGGGCACGCAAGATTGAGATCGGTGTAATCAACACAAACTCTCCACCGTCCAGCTTCCTTTTTCTTGACAAGTACGACGTTTGCTAGCCATTCAGAATGCAAAACTTCTTCAATGGATCCAGCAACGAGTAACTTGTCAATCTCCTCTTGGATGATAGCAATTTTCTCGGGGGAAAAATTGTGTCTTTTCTACTTGACCGGCTTGTGGTGGGGATTGACGTGTAGCTTGTGGCAAGCGATGGTAGGATCAATTCTCGGCATGTCAGACGGAGACCAAGCAAAAACTTCTTTCTCCTCACGCAGGAAAGCTATGAGTTCTTCTTTTTCTTTATCACTTAACCGAGCGCCAATGCGGGCCTCTCGCTCAGGATATCGAGGATCAAGTTGAATGAGGGTGACATCATCCTCCGGCTGCCATCCTTTCGGAGTTGGTGGTTACTCATGAATATCAGGATCTTGACCCGTGATTAGTTGCTATTTGGGAGACGAAGAAGAAAGCTTGCCCCCAGTGGATGATCCTGCTTGGGGAACAAACTCTGCCTCCTTGACCTCTTTTAGCCCTTCAGTGAGGCACCGTCGAGCCATCGCCTGATCACCCTTGATCTCCCTGATTCCACCACCGGGAATAGGGAACCTAATCTTCTGGTAAAGGCTTGATGTGGTTGTGAGGATCTTGTGAAGCCATGGCCTTCCTAAGATTCCATTGTATGGAGAGTACTCGTCCATGATGTAAAAAGTCTGGGATGTGACAACGGGATCCGAATGTACATCTAGCTGGAGAGTACCTACGGTCATACTAGTTGACCCGTTGAAACCTCGGAGCGGGAAAACCCTTTTTGTTGTGAAGCTTTCTAACCCCATCTTGCGCACTGCATCCAGGCTGAGGATATTTGTTGCGCTCCCTTCATCAACGTGAATCCGATCAACTTGAGTATGAGTGATCTGAATTGATACGACTAATGTATCATCATACGGCCAATCAAGTCCTACCTTGTCCTTCAAAGAGAAACCAACGACAAGGTCGTTGGCCACCCCGGGGGTGGTAACATGGGAGACCTGAGAGACGGCAAGTACATCTCGTATCTTTCTTTTCTTCTGCTTGGAGGTGGTTCCTAGCAACTCCGATTCAGCTATGATGGTGTTGATGCGAATCATTTTTGCTGTAGGTTCCTTCGGTCCTTTGTCAGCGGGTCGATCCACAGCCTTCCCTTTGACGTACTCAGTGCAATGTCCTTCTTTGATGAGATTCCGGAGATATCTCTCGAAAGATATGCATTTTCCAATGTTATGCCCATAACACTTGTGGAAGGCATACCACTTTGTTTTATTAGCCTTCTCTTGATCACCTTTGACTGGCTCCGGCTTCTTAAACCATGGCTTGTCCTTAATTTTATTGTGGATCTGTTGGACTGGCAAAGATAGCTGCAAGTTAGGCTTCCCCATAGCTGGTGTTTGGGAGGGTTGTCCCGCTTTGCGCTTGTTGGACTTTCCAGCCGCAAACTTTCCATGGGACTCTTCTTTATTGGAGGCCTTTTCACCCGCCCCAGCATGGTCCTGAGTATGGGTGGCATTTTTTTCGTCCTCCTAGCTTGCATGTCGCTCCGCTAGCGAAAGCATTTTGGTGAGAGTTCACGCATTGCTCATGACGATGTCCCCGTAAAGCTGGCTGTCCCTAGGGAGTCCTTGTTTAAATGCCATTGCCGCAACAAGGTCGCTACAGCCGACAATCCGAGATTTCTCCTTGCAAAATCTTCGTATGTATTACCGTAGAGTTTCTTTTGCTCTCTTTCGGACAGAGAAAAGATGGTCATCCTTCACCTCGATTGTCCGAAGTTGTGTGTACTCCTTCACAAATGCCAGAGCCAACTCTTCAAAGGATGCAATCGACCTCCAGAGGAGATGATTGGACCAAGTCATGGCTTGGCCTTGAAGAGAAGCTTGAAAAACTTTGCACATGAGTGCATCGTTATGCCTGTGGGGGGCCATGACTCCCCGGTAATAATCTATGTGTTTTACCGGGGTCGGAGGCTCCTTTGAATGGAGTGAAGTTTGGCGTTGCAAACCTTTGGGGGAATGACTCCTCCTCAATATCCTTTACAAAAGGCGTAGAGAGCTGTATCTGGCGACGTAGATCATCCTCTAGATCGCCATCTCGTTGAGCACGAAGGTGCCTGTCCAGCATTCTTTGAACATCATTAGCCCGCAACGCACCTTGCTGAGGCAGTGAGTCATTTTGTGCTAATCGCCGAGAAACTCCTTGAGCTTCTCCCCTTGATCTCTGGGATCGTTCGGGGGAGTAGACTTCATCTTCCCTCTCATTGCCATGGGCAGATCGTCTTGGGTCTTTATGTAGAGCCTCTGGTTGCCCCCTACTCCCATGTGAGCGTTGTGAGCGCTCCACCCGTGAAGTAGCCCCAATCCTACTTCCTAGCCGCTTGTGTACTGATGGCCTTAGGCGTTGTGGGCTCTTTGCTTGGCGAGCGTGATTTTCTTCACGGGAGTCGCTTAGTGAAGTGTCTCGTAAAATTGTTCGGCAGCGGATCGGTTCTTTCCCAGAACGCCTTGGAGCATTCTCTTATCTCCCACATGACGTGGAATGTCTGTCTGGCTCTTGGACTGGCCTTTCCGCCAGGAGTCGCTACAAGAGCTCCGACTGGAGTTGAACTGCGCCAAGTTGTCCTGGGGAGGTTGGTGGTGACTTCTCCTTGAGACGTCGTGTCGCCCATCTAGAAAGTCCCTTAGGTCCATGTTTGCTGTGGGCTGATCATGCCGTGATGCACTTCCCATCAACCGCCTGCTTGTTTGTTGCAAAGCCGAAGTTCTTTCCCCTAGTGCGGGCACTTGGTTAACTGGAGAGGGGAATGCTCCGAAACTGAAGGTTGGCCTCTCTCCGAGCGTCTCCATGAGCGCCTCTATGGACACACGCCGGGGTCGAGTTGGCCGCTCCTCCGGAGTCTCTATGCGAGCCTCATCCCTCGTTTGAGCAATTGAGGCAAAAACGCCGTCTCCAGCTGAGTGAACGGATCAACGAGCCTTAGCCATGCCGAATCAAATATTCTTGGGCTAGAAAGCTGTTGATGGAGGATTTGAACAACGTTCAAAATCTTCGAACAATGTCGATGAACGACGAACGAAGAAAGATGAACGATGAACAATTTCCTGATGAAGGATGAACACCGTTGAAGAACGATGAACAACCGAGAGAGCTTCTTCTGAGTATTCCTTAATCGCTCTCAATAAAAGCACCAATTGTTGAATCAAAAATCGAACCCGCCGCGAAAAGTCCTCACAATTCCTGCAAACAACAAACAATTAGCTATCGTTGTCTCGATCGATTTACCCGGGGGGTTGTTCGACCAAGAATACTCTGATGCCTAAGTTAGCGTTGAGAGAGGAAAATGATATACTTCGAAGCGAAGAATCGACGTACCTTGAAAATGAAATATGTTCCGCTATTTATAGGAAAATCTTGGAAGTCTCGGAGCGTTCTGATTGGTCGGTTGAATTTGTAATTAATAAATAATATATTATTAATTAAATATATTATTTAATAATTATAATAATAGCTCATTATGATAATAATGATAATTATTATGTTTTAATATCAATATTTAATTGTCCGTTATTAAGAATAATGACAATTAACTCTCGGGGAGAATATTAATATTATGGAGACTTTTAACCCGATTAAATAACGTATTCAGCTGGTAAATAGATTATTCAATGTGTGGGTGTCTATAAGCCATTTGTTTGATTGTCATGGACAATTTGGTCATTTCAGGAATTATGGGCCACATGACAGCTCCACAATTTTCGGATGGTTTTGAGTTCCACACTAAGAATCCAAACAAGGCATCATCAATACTCTATAGAGATTGTAATAAGATTGATTGACAGTACATAAGAATGTAACAGTTTCCGTGGCTGCATTATATATGGGGGCTTTACCTGTGAGTCCAGTAGATCAGCTTCGCGTGAAACAAGATGTTGCAAGCTGACAATCACATTTGAAGCAGCCAGTATTGGGTCAATAGCATGCTGAGGTATGGCCGCATGACCACCTCTTCCACTTATTGTTGCTTCAAAGAAGCCACTCCCAGCAAAAAAGGGACCAGGTCTGGAGGCCACTTCAGCAATAGGTAAGTGGTTTGCAATGGGCAACCCAAAAATAGCCTTCAACATTCTTCAATGCTCCACCGTCTATAATTTTCTTAGCCCCAGCTCCTCCCTCCTCTGCAGGTTGAAATAAAAGAACTACTTTTCCCTTTTCAAATAACAATACTTTGATAAGTTTGATGATGTCACACATCCCAAAAACAATTGAATTCCCGACAAGCCTATTGAAGTTGTCTAATCCCTAAACTAATCATACGCTGCCGATATCAATAAGCTACATGAAGTTGACTGAAATGGACATCAAGTTGATAGTAACAAATTAACCTTTAAATCTTTCTCATGCTCTTCAAGGATCTTCGCTGCCCCCAGCAGCATTGCAAATGGGAAATGGGAAAGGACAGAAATCGAAGTTCAATAAACGAAGTAGGCGCTTATTTAAAAGTATGCTGCAAATGGGAAATTGATGGTTGCTTTGCTTGTGTACCAATCACAGCGCAGTCAAAGCAGCAAAGCCACCTGCTGAATTCGAATTCTGAACGAGTTCGTAATGATCTTCGTGAGTTGACTCAGATTCTGCACGTGCGTGTAAACTTATGGGCTGAACCATGTTATGGGCTTTTGGGTCCTTCATACTTCAAATTGAACATATTTGATGGGTTAGGATTCTTTAGGGATTTAACAAGATCCTTATTATGGAATCAATATTTATAGACGGTATCTTGATAAGATATATTGACACATTAAAATAAAATAACAATTCAAATCAGTTTCTAACTATTGAATCTAAATATATGGTCGGGATACAATGATCCTCATCGTGAGGATCATTGTAGATTTTTCAAGGATCCTAACCCAATTTTGATGAGCATATCATTTGGCATGGAATGTCCAGATCACCACTCGAATAGAATAATTGCACATAATTAGTTGAGTAACTAGAAAGAAAGCACATTCACTACATCAGTATAATAAAATCATAAAACAAATTAAAGCGAGACTTACAAATCTCTCTACGTATTGCATCTATTTATTTTTTTTAATTTTTTGGTCCTTTGAAATTTCTTATTTTTATCTAATTTTTTCTAAGGTCTTCATGCTTTAGAGTTCCTCATCCAAATATAAACTAGTAATTTGAGTTGAATATTTATTTTATGAAAAAAATACGTTGAAAATTTTCATATATTATTCAATCCGGCTAATATTTCGATGAAAACAAGATAAATAAAAAATCCAAAAAACACCTCCATCTTATCTCATTTTCTAAATGTGACATCAAATTTTGTTATCAATTTCCGAACCATTTGAATTAACTAATGAGGTGACAAATTTAATCTTAAATGTAAGTTAAGATGTTCCACAATAATTAAGTGGGTTTGATATCTTAATATCAGAATCATAACGTTGATTTATGTGAGAGCCATGTGCTATAGAAATCAAACTCATTTTATTCGACTCAAAATTTTCAATGTTTACATTCTTAAGAGAAAACATAAAATCATTGTATTATTTTACAAGATCCATTCCAATCTCTCTGAATTATCATGGGATGTTCCTTGCTTCCGTCTGACATCACGTGCCAGACTAGGGATAAAACTGTAACCCGCTCGGGGTTATCCGAGTGCGCAGTGACTTGTGGAGTTCGCAGCGGCATGTGATGTCTTGGTCTCTGCTACAACCCGCATCAGCGATTAACCTGAAGGGTATAAAAAAAACATAAAAGTCGTGAGTGGACAAAAATAAACAGTTCGAAAATGACATTTATACCCTTCGTTTTACAAAGCATGCATGCATATCAATTTAAAAACCATGTCCTTTTCACTAAAACAGTATGTGATAAAAATCGATGCAATCATCGTAAAACCATCATATGTTTAAAACATCTGGAAACAAATCAGTAAGTCAAAAACCTCGGGACCCATTCTCATAACCAACATCTGTCTATTACAGTCACGACCGGACCTATCTAGCACGATATTGTCTGCTTTGGGCTCAGCCCTCATGGTTTTGTTTCTGAGAACTCACGTGCAACTTCCCAGTAGGTCACCTATCTTGGGATTGCACCAGCCTCAACTGACACGACCCATCCCAATCCCTCCGGGATTAACGCGGGATATGCCATGCTCTCAGCTGACACGAAGTATCAGACAAGGGATAACTCAAAACTTCTGCCCGTTCGGGGCTTCCAGTGTGCGTCAGGATCGGTGAAGGAGTGTGATGTCTCGGTCTCTGCTATAGCCCGCATCCGCGATCAACTTGAAGGGCATTAAAACCATTAAAAACTGTGAGTGGATGAAAAATCAATAGTTTAACAAAAACTCATTTCATAAGAAGACATTTATGTCCTTCACTAAAAAGCATGCATGCATTCGAAAACCAATAATCAAACCATTTACTTTAATTAAATCATTAGGGCCTTAACCCAAAACCATAAAAACAAGCATGTGGGAACTCAGCCCAAAACTGTAAATCCAATCATGTGGGTCACTGCCCAAAACCACCAACATTGAAGTACCATTTCATAAATCCAATAAACCTGAAATCCAAATACATAATCCAGTAAATCCATAAATCACAATCCAATCATATACCATTATATACCAATCCTCGGCATCTCATATGGACGCCTGACACCCCAGACGTCATGTCATGGTCCAAGCTAAGCGTGTTACCCGGGGTCTTAACATGAGTCAATATCTGACATCCCAGATGTCTGATGTTCTAGACGTCTAACAATCCTGCTCCTGAGTCACTATATGGTCTAGTCGCTCCGTGTAGTGACCCCTCGCAAGAAATGTGTCGCGACTACTCCAGCGTCCCAGACGACTGGAGGAGATAATCCATAGATATAAGGATGGTATATGGAAAACATTCATAAGTCATCTTAAACCGTTCAAATGGGCCCATGCCAGGGATTTCCATAAAACCATCGTAAATCCAGAAATCCGATTTCTCAAATCCAAATCCGTTTAGAGTCTCCGAACCCGAAATCACATTTATAAACCATAAATGGGACTCATGCCCGATATCATAACCAACTGGGCCTCTAACCTGATCATGTAAATCAACTGGGCCCCCAGCTCGATGCCTTATTAAATCAAATGGACTCTAAGTCCGAGGGTTCGTAAATCAAATGGGTCTCAAGCTCGGTTCCATATTTCCAAATCCAAAATCATACCATTGAACCATTATTAAAATTACAATCATGTAGAAATAAAGTGTAAAATTGTAAACCTCAAAATACGTGCAAATACAAAAATCACCTCGAAATACGTGAAAATATGTAAATCACCAATACCACAATCATCATCATAGAAATCACATATGTAAAATATATAAAACAGTTATGCATGCATCACAATTTAGAAAACAAAATCTATTCACAGACCGTCCTAACTACCACCTTGATACGCGTGTCATAAGCCTTCCCGGGCTAAATGACCGTCACCAGAACATCCAGACCTGTCCAAATCACACCCGAAGGTTACTAACCACCTCAAATAGGCTAACATTGAATCCCCCAATTTTTCGGGATTTTTAAACGTATTTAAAATAAACCCTAAACCTTCAGACATTCAAAACTACTCCGAAACAGTGTCTGATCGACTCGAAACTTGTCCCAAAATGTTCATTACATCGAAAGGATAAAATCACACGTTGACTACATCTCCCAAATCTGCCCCACGCTCCCCTACGTGCCTCCGCAAGCGGCTGCATGTGAAGTCCACGCGCCTGTACAGTGTCATCCTTGTCTTCGCATCGAACTCGATTTAGACCGGTTCTCTGGTTTCCAGTTTGACCGGACCGAAGAGATAGGTTCTCAGCCAATTCTACCCTGTTTTCAATCCCGTTAATTTGTATAGCCTCGTTTCATCATTTCCTATCGATCTACGTGATCAAAATTTTGAAATAAGATCAAGATCATACCTGCTCGAACGTTAAACAGTGGCCACAATTTCGAACTCCGTTTCCAGCCAACTCCGGTCATTACCAGCCTCGATTCCACGTCCCACGAGCTCGTCTCAACCTCAGGAGCGTCACACAATCCACCAAAACAATCAACAACCAACCAAACTCGATTTTCCATTTTCGAACTTAAAAATAAGCTTTTTGGTTTCTTACCTCCGAATTGGACCACCGTGCACGACGGTTGACGCCGCTAGCACCACCCTCAACGTCTCAATCTTCTCTCTCTCAATTTCATAGTCTCTCATATGAACACAGAGGATGATAGGACAGTGGGGTGGTATGTGTGTTTGTTTGTTTAAGTTAGAAGAAAATGGAAGGATAATGCATGGGAAGGGAAGAGAAAGACGAGGGAAATATAAAAATAAAATATTTAATTTAATTAATTAATTGAACTAATGGACATAGATCCATAAAATTGGGAAACCTTACCCATGGGATGAGTGAAACTTGTCACTCATCCAAGGGCCCCACATAATTGATCCACCAATCAGATTTAGCCATATAATTTACGCCTCGAAATGCATGAATAGTCCGATTTTACTTCCTGTGACCATAACTTCCCTGTTCGACGTCTGAATTCGATGTGCCGACTGTCTACGGACTCGTGATGTCTCGATCTACATCACGGTCATCGATCCTAGTACGTTTGACTCCCGAGGCCAAAAAGTCAATATTTTGCCCAATTGCAGGGGCAAAACGATCATTTTACACCATCCATCCGAATTCTCTCAACTAATCCCCGATTAGTCATACTAAATCCAAGATTAATTAATATTTAATCTTGATATTCGGGACGGGTCGTTACATCAACTCGCTTAAATTTGGAGTTCCAACCAAACTCAAAGCTAGTGAGCTCCCAAAAGGCCTCGCTCTAGATAGATACGTGCCCACACATATAAGGCACTTCACCTTTCCCTCCCCGAACAATGTGAGATTGTTCACCGTTCATCGCAAGACACAAGTCGTACAATCCACCCCCATTGGGACCCAGCGTCCTCGCTGTCACACTTCTGGTTGGGGTCCAGCTTTAATACCATTTTGTCACGACCCAACCTATCTAGCACGATATTGTTCGCTTTGGGCCCAGCCCACACGGTTTTGTTTTCTAGGAACTCACATGCAACTTCCTAGTAGGTCACCCATCTTGAGATTGCACCAGCATCATCTCGCTTAACTTTGGAGTTCCAACTAAACTCAAAGCTAGTGAGCTCCCAAAAGGCCTCGTGCTAGATAGATACGTGTCCACACATATAAGACACTTCACCTTTCCCTCCCCGAGCGATGTGGGATTGTTCACCGTAGTCCACGAACCCACCCGCTCTGTCCGCATGGTTTTGTTCCCGATTGTTTGAATGCCCCAAATAACACCCAACACCCTCCAAATGGTGCCACGTTTTTCCAGCAACTCAACTTCTGTGGTGACAGATGTCATAATTTTCAAAACATGCTGGCTCATTAAATCAGCCAAAAAGACCAAACTGCCCCTTAAGGTACAAATTATGGAATTTCCCTGAGTTGTTTTAAACCCATAACGGTCACGTCTGAACTCCGATTTTGACGTACCGTCTGTCTACGAATTCAGGACTCCGAAACCTACACAACGGTTCTTACGGAAAGTCCAAAAAGTATCCCCAAACAAAAAGTCAACATTTGACCACTTAAACTAAGGGTAAAATCGTCATTTCCTTTTCAAGTTCTCGAATATACCTTTTTCAAATTTTCGAGTTGTCACAATTACCGTCAAATCATCATATCATCATCCTCAGTCACGTTATCCAAGAAATGCGTGCACATAAGCTCTAGGACTGCTCACGTCCGAGCACGTCGTTGTGAACACATCACCAACTGACGTTCCACATATTGTCGTGAACATATCAACAATTGATCTCATATAACATCAACACTCATGAGTCAAGCTCCCTTATCTGCACGAAAACAGGCAATGCATTGTGACCTTTCTAGGATCACACATCACATAGGATGGTCGACGTCCGGAGGCGAGCATCAATCATCGGGACCTCTCCGGGGAAACATATTCATGATGGAGTCCCTTATCGGGTAAACACATTCTTACCGGCGTCATATCCATCTTCTCAGAGAATGGTCATAATAAAAACAGTGGAAATACGTTTTCAAACTATTGTTTCTCAAATCAAAATAGTTATTTCACATAGGGTCTCACCCCAAAATCAGTTTCCAAAAATTTCACAAAATCAATGTCGAGTCCTCATTTCACAATCCCAAAACCATTCCATAAATCCAAGTTTTCTTCCAAAACATATCATAAATCGAAACTAAGCCACACGCCCAAAATCTCATGTCATAACTCTATAACAGGGTCACAAGCTCAATATCTCATTTCACAAATCCACAATAGGGTCACAAGCCCAAAAGCTATTTTCACAAAAAATCCATCAAATCTTTCATAACTAATAATCAACCAGCATATAAAACATTTATGCACTTCATCAATCCAGCCATATGCAAACATTGAATTTCAAACCATATTTATAAAAACCATATTTATAAAAACCATATTTATAAAACATTAAAACATATACGCATGCATAATTTAGAACTCAAAGTCCACTCACAGACCGTCTGTGTTGCTCGCTCAAATCATGCGCCGTAAGCTAATCCGAAGCCAATCCATAGTCTGTGGGACGTCCGTGCCTGTCCAAACCATACCCAAAAGTTACTATCAACATATATAAGTTCATATAAAAAACCCTAACTATCTTGGAATCGAGACACATCCCGAACGCGTTTCTGGAGGCTAATAACCTCCAAATTACCTATCAAACAACCTCCGATCGACCTGAAACCATCACCATTGGATTCAGATTGTCGAAACCTTTCAAACAACACCAATTTACCTCAAAATTCGTGCCCATGGGCCCTCACTCGCTGGTCAAAGTCTGGTTAATGCCGACGTCATACTGGCGTCATCTGTTGACGTCATATTGACGTCATCTTCTAACGTCAGCCGTAGCTAACGTCACTGCTAACAGGTCTGACACTTGTCAGGTTTGACAACCTGCCACGTGGTACTCCCTAACTAGTGCCACGTGCCACCACCTAACACTACCACGTCACGTGATGATGTCACTTGCTGACATCATCATTACCACGTGTCACTAACACATCAGTTCTGACAACCTAACACCTGTATGACACCCTACCATGTGGCACCACCTCGTTGGTACACGTGGTTTGACAATGCTGACGTGGACCTGCTACGTCAGCTGCCACGTCATCTGACACACTCTAACAGCTTGCCACGTGGTACCACCGCACTAGTCTACGTTGGTGGTCAACGCTGACGTGGACCTGCCATGTCATCTGCCACATATCCTAACACCTCTAACAACCTCTCCACGTGGCACCAACCATCCCCTGCCACGTGGTCTGACATGATGGTGTGGCTGACCTCGTCATCATCGTCAACCTCTCGCGGGTCGACCCTGACCTCTATAACGGGTCGTTTTGATCCGTGACTCGACTTGGTTCTATCTTCTTCATTTCTCGACCATTTTCCACCATTTTTCCGCCAAACTACTCGTCTCTAACCTAGGAACTGATCCAAACGTTCAAAACTATGAAAACGTACCTAGAATTTGCTAGCCAAGCTCAAACCTTCTCAATCCAGGTTCAAAGCTCGTTCCACAGCAGTTCCAGCATCTTCTCTGTCTAGTTCTTGGCCCATCTCAAACGTACAAGCCCAGAGAAGAGGCTCACGATGTTAGTTACCAACCAATACGTCCAAAAATTGAAAACTTGAAACTCACTCACACATGACTCACGGTTTACTTGGGTTGTTGGGTTTTCCGGCCACTGCCCAAGGCTCCAGCTTCATCTTCCGTCGTCTCTCAGTCCACTTTCACTCTCAGTCTCTCTCTCTCTCTCTCTCTCTCTGTGGCCACCAGCAACAGATGAAGGTGATGAGGAAGGGAATGGGGTGGGTTTCGAGTGAATGAATGGAATAGGAAGGGAGGAATAGATACATGTATGTGTGGGATGTAACAACCTATCCCGAATTTATAGGATTATCGAGAGTTAATTGGGAATTATCAAGACTAACTAGATTAGTCGGGGTGAAATGATGATTTTACCCTTGGAAGGGCAAATAGTTTACTTTTGACCTAGGAGGTCATTGGCACGTGGACCAAGGTCTATTACTTAGATCAAGAGGATACGAGTACGTAGATAGGCGGTACGCCGAAATCGGACATCGTACGGAAAAGTTATGAGTCAAGAACGATTGTACCTACTATTTACAGTTGCATGAAAATCAAGAATGGATGATTTTCAGTTTGTTTGCTAGTGGGCCCAAAATGTCTAGCTGGACCAATGGATGAGTGACAAGTGTTACTAATCCCATTGACGCATCATTCCACATTCATGCACATCTCCCATTTTCATTTTGAACCAACCCGAAATCCCTCCCCATTTTCCCTTGCTTTTAATCTGGTTTGAGGACCACAGAGAGACTGAGAGAGATTGAGGGTGAGATTGAGAGACTGAGAGACGGCGAGGGACGTGGTGAAGCCACGTCAGTTGTAACGACCCGAACCGAAAATAATAATATTTTAATGTAAAAAGACTGTTTTACCCTTGGGGGGAAACTTTGACTTTTTCTCGGGAAATAATTTGGACTTTGACCCATGACTATGACGTAGATCGGGACGTCACGAATCCGTAGACAGGCGGCACGCCGAAATCGGAGTTCGTATGAAGAAGTTATGGTCAAGGAAGCGTTTTAGCGGAATTTACGAACCGAGAACAACGGAATAAAATATTAATTAATTACGGGAATCCGTGCCAAATTAATATTTAAATCAAACCGATGGATTGGTGACAAGTGTCACCCATCCAAAGGCTTACTATTCCAATAAAGCAATTAACACTATTTAATCAATTTTTATATTATTTCTTTTCCCTCCAATTGTTCCCAGCCGTTGGATCATCTACTCAAATGCATCTTGGCCCTTCATTTTGTCTGATTTTTCTGATTCATGCACGTTCTCACCTCTCTGTTTTCTGCTCTTTCTTACAAACACACAAACACACATATTCATCCCCTTCACAACCCGTGCTTTTCTTCCCCTTTTCTCTCGACCAAGGCGATCGAACCAGCCCCTCTCACACCACCAACCGATCACCAGCTGCATCACCATCATCTACTCGTCATCCCCGAGCATCACCGGCAGCCACCACCCCATTTCCCAGCCCTGGAAATCCCGTCCAAAACACGACCCGAAAACCTCAAGGAAACCGATCCAGGAAGCAAACCTCCATAACCACCTCACCTCGACGCGGGAGGAGCTCCAGTCTGCACCGTGGGGATTCTAGGAGCCTAACTGGACGACGGCGAGGGCCACGGTGGCGTGACGGCGGCGGTAAGACCCAAAACCCGATAAGCCCGTTTTCCTTCCCTGTTCGACCCGATCGTGTTTAATGCTTAGAAATGGCTTGTTAGGTGTTAGACATGTCCTAGGGTGAGTGACGAGTCGTTTGGGACCGGGTTGGACGACGGAGACGCCGTGGATCACCGGAGAAGACAACCGGACCGTGACCGTGAGTTTCAGAGATATTCTGGTGAGTTTTCTTCCACTTTCTTCGTGTTTTGAGGTTGTAGAACCGTAGGACAGACCTAGACGATCCCATAGGGATCAACCCCATCGAAAATGGTGGCCGGAATCGTGTGATGGAATCGGGTCAAACCGTGGGTCGACGGCGACCCGGTTCCAGTCAAACGGGTCGACCCGGTACTGTAGCATGATGACGTCATCATGCTGACGTCACTTCTGACGTCATGATGACGTCATCCTGTCAGATGTTGTCAGACCAGGGACCAATCAGAACGTGCCACGTGTCACCTGACAAGTGTCAGTGATGATGTCATGCTGACGTCAGCATGACGTCACTGCTGACGTCAGCGGTACTGTAGCAGCGTTGACCCACGCGTTGACCAGGCGCGTGGGGGCGCGTGTGAACAGTAATTTTGGTGGGGCCGGTACCATTTTCAAGGTTTCGACGATACGGATCCAATGGCGGTGGTTTCGTGTCGATCGGAGATCGTTAAGTTGGTCAAAAGGGGGTTTGAAGCACCGGGACTAGTGCCCGGGACGCGTTTTTGAGGCGGATCTGTTCTAGGGTCTTGGTATTGATATTGTAGGGTCCTTAAGTAACCCTCAGGAATACTAATACAGGTTTATAGAGATCGTTGAGCAGCAAGGACCGAGTGTGAGTGGGCTGTTTGATTTATAAAAGGCTTGCATGCATAAACTGTTTTACTATTTCCACTGATGAGTCTTATAACCTGCTTATATACGTTATTACAATGTTTTGGGCATGAGACCCGTCTGGATTATATGTGGATTTTGTTTGGGATGTCCGGGGGACATAGGGTAAACTATACTGTTATTGTACTGTACTTTCCTACTTGTGTATATTGTCTCCTCCAGGGAGGGTCGTTAGCCTGGGTGGACCCTGGAGTAGTCACGGGGCTCTGACTGAGTGGAGTTGACCCCCGTTGGGCTGCTTACTCTCAGGAAGGCATGTTCATATACCTCGGGCAGTGACCGGGATACCGGGAGCTGATGTACCTAGAGAGTCTCGGGTGTGAGACCCTGAGTGGCAACGCGTAGCCTTAGAGCCGTGACATCATTTGGGTTGGGTTTTTACAGTGCACTGATATGTTAGTTTCACCTTACGATTATTATTGTGGTTCATTGGTTTATATATGATGTTTTCACTGCATGCAAGATTTGGAAAACGGAGGGGTAAAACCTTGTGATTATTTTATTATTAAATTGATTTCTAAACTGTTATTTTTGGCCCACTCACCCTTGTTTTACTGACCCCTCCAGACCCTGACACGGCCATAGAGGAGGAGGATCCGGAGGAGGAGGAAGAGGTTTAGTTTGCCTAGCTGTGCACCTGTACACCCACTTGTGGGTAGGTTGAGCACCGAATAAATGTACTCTGACTAGTGTGCTCACATGTTGTATTTTACTTTCCCTTGTCTGACAGTATCACTTTAAACACTGTGTTTGTACATTATCTATCTACGTGAGTCTTCGGTTTTTATTTAAGGGTACTTTTGGTATGTTTAGAGTCATTGTCAGACGGGAGCGGGTCACGTCCCCGGGTGGTCCCAGGTGGGATTGGGACGGGTCCTGTCAGCTTGGTATCAGAGCATTAGGATTAGTAGTTAGAGTACTAGGTTAGCGGTTTGTACTTTGTACATGGTCGCTTTCGATGTCTTTTAACCTGTTTGCCTCTTCACAGTTGGATATGCCTCCCCGACAACCCCGTGCACGTGTTGACGAGGGCAATGGAGGAAATGGAGACACTGCGAGCATTGAGCGGGCTCAGCGCCCGGGTGCTACGCACTTCAGTGGGGGAACAGACCCTGAGGAAGCACACCAGTGGATTGACCGTTGGGAGAGGATTTTCGAGGTCATGCACTGTCCTCCGGAGGAGCGTGTCATACTGGCGACTTTCCTACTGGATGAGAGCGCTTACCGATGGTGGCACAACCTTGTTTTGGCCGGCTGGACTGTTCACACCATCCCATGGGAGACCTTCCGAGAGCGGTTTCTCAACCAGTTCTATCCGCGGTCGTTCCGCAACGCCCGTGAGGCGGAGTTTCTGCAACTCCGGCAGGGGGATCAGACTGTAGCAGAGTACGAGGAGACCTTCCTGATGTTGTCTCGCTTTGCTGAGAACTTCGTGATCACCGAGGCAGACCGATGTCGCAGATTTGAGTGGGGCTTGCGACCGGAGATTCAGGCGATGGTGACCGCAACACCCTTTGCTTCCATGAGGGATCTGACTGATGCGGCGACCAGGGTTGAGAACAGTATCCTGGCTCGTCAGCGAGATGAGGGGGAGACTCAGCGACGTGATCGCCCACACTTGGGATTTTCGGGCCGTCGTGGCTCGAAGGGAGGACATTCTGGTGGATCTTCGTCTTCTGGCAGCCGAGGACGTTCTGGTCAGTTCAGGAGTCCTCAGAGGTCTGGACAGCGTTCTGGAGCTTGGCAGCGGTCTTACTCACCGATGAGCATCTCACCGGGAGGATACTCGGGTCGACCTAGGGAGGTCACATGCTTCGCTTGTGGGGAGCCGGGGCATTATGCTTCTGAGTGTCCACTGATTCGCGGCAGTACTGCGCCAGCACAGAGCACAGCATCCCAGACTGACAGCAGCCGGACACGCGGTGTTGTGCGTGGCCGTGATCGAGGGGCTAGAGGACGGGGACGACCTGCAGAGTCTATGGCTCGTGTTTATGCTGTTACCCAGCAGCAGGCCAGATCCATTCCGGGAGTGTTGACAGGTACTGTACATATTTATGGCATGGTTGTTCGTGCATTGATGGATTCGGGGGCAACTCATTCTTTTATTTCACCGCGTTGTACGAGTCTTTTGGGCCGTGAGGTGACCGCACTTGAGCACGAGATGGGAGTGGGGACACCGATGGGTGTGACCTACCGGGTGAACCAGGAGATACGAGCTTGTCCTGTGGAGATTGAGGGAGTCGAATTTCCGGCAGACTTAATCCTGATGAATGTTCACGATTTCGATGTGATACTTGGAGTCGATCGTGTCGGATCGGGATCCGCGTTTCACATCCAGATTTTGGAGGAGTCTGCAAACTGCCTTAGGCACGAAATTGCATTTCAGTACGGCATTCCATCCTCAGACCGACGGGCAGTCTGAAAGGACGATACAGACTCTCGAAGACATGATGAGAGCTTGTGTATTGCAATTCCAGGATTCGTGGGCTGATCGATTGCCATTGATGGAGTTTGCCTACAATAACAGCTACCATGCGAGTATAGGGATGGCACCATATGAGGCACTGTACGGTCGACAGTGCAGAACACCGGTATGCTGGATGGAGATCGGAGAAAGAACTGCAGTGGGGCCGGATCTGATGGATATGACCCAGGAGACAGTTCGGGTTATTCGGGAGAGATTGAAGGCGGCCCAGGATCGTCAGAAAAGCTATGCAGATCGACGGATCCGAGATTTAGAGTTCGAGGTTGGTGACTTTGTCTTTTTAAAGTTATCGCCGTGGAAAGGGATTCTTCGATTTGGACGACGTGGGAGATTGAGTCCTCGTTATATCGGACCATATGAGATTGCGAGAGGATTGGTCCGGTGGCTTACCGTTTAGCACTACCTTCGGAGCTTTCCCGAGTACATGACGTGTTTCATGTATCGATGCTACGGAAGTATCTTCGGGATGACTCTCATGCACTGCCAGAGCAACCACTGGAACTGATGACCGATTTGAGTTTCGAGGAACGGCCAGTGCAGATTCTGGATAGGAAGGAAAAGGTCTTAAGGAACAAGACGATTTCTTTGGTTAAAGTACTATGGCGGAACCACGAGGTGGAGGAAGCGACATGGGAACCCGAGGAATTGATGAGAGGGCAGTACCCATACTTGTTTGAGTAAATTTCGAGGACGAAATTTCTGTAAGGAGGGTAGGTTGTAACGACCCGAACCGAAAATAATAATATTTTAATGTAAAAAGACTGTTTTACCCTTGGGGGGAAACTTTGACTTTTTCTCGGGAAATAATTTGGAATTTGACCCATGACTATGACGTAGATCGGGACGTCACGAATCCGTAGACAGGCGGCACGCCGAAATCGGAGTTCGTATGAAGAAGTTATGGTCAAGGAAGCGTTTTAGCGGAATTTACGAACCGAGAACAACGGAATAAAATATTAATTAATTACGGGAATCCGTGCCAAATTAATATTTAAATCAAACCGATGGATTGGTGACAAGTGTCACCCATCCAAAGGCTTACTATTCCAATAAAGCAATTAACACTATTTAATCAATTTTTATATTATTTCTTTTCCCTCCAATTGTTCCCAGCCGTTGGATCATCTACTCAAATGCATCTTGGCCCTTCATTTTGTCTGATTTTTCTGATTCATGCACGTTCTCACCTCTCTGTTTTCTGCTCTTTCTTACAAACACACAAACACACATATTCATCCCCTTCACAACCCGTGCTTTTCTTCCCCTTTTCTCTCGACCAAGGCGATCGAACCAGCCCCTCTCACACCACCAACCGATCACCAGCTGCATCACCATCATCTACTCGTCATCCCCGAGCATCACCGGCAGCCACCACCCCATTTCCCAGCCCTGGAAATCCCGTCCAAAACACGACCCGAAAACCTCAAGGAAACCGATCCAGGAAGCAAACCTCCATAACCACCTCACCTCGACGCGGGAGGAGCTCCAGTCTGCACCGTGGGGATTCTAGGAGCCTAACTGGACGACGGCGAGGGCCACGGTGGCGTGACGGCGGCGGTAAGACCCAAAACCCGATAAGCCCGTTTTCCTTCCCTGTTCGACCCGATCGTGTTTAATGCTTAGAAATGGCTTGTTAGGTGTTAGACATGTCCTAGGGTGAGTGACGAGTCGTTTGGGACCGGGTTGGACGACGGAGACGCCGTGGATCACCGGAGAAGACAACCGGACCGTGACCGTGAGTTTCAGAGATATTCTGGTGAGTTTTCTTCCACTTTCTTCGTGTTTTGAGGTTGTAGAACCGTAGGACAGACCTAGACGATCCCATAGGGATCAACCCCATCGAAAATGGTGGCCGGAATCGTGTGATGGAATCGGGTCAAACCGTGGGTCGACGGCGACCCGGTTCCAGTCAAACGGGTCGACCCGGTACTGTAGCATGATGACGTCATCATGCTGACGTCACTTCTGACGTCATGATGACGTCATCCTGTCAGATGTTGTCAGACCAGGGACCAATCAGAACGTGCCACGTGTCACCTGACAAGTGTCAGTGATGATGTCATGCTGACGTCAGCATGACGTCACTGCTGACGTCAGCGGTACTGTAGCAGCGTTGACCCACGCGTTGACCAGGCGCGTGGGGGCGCGTGTGAACAGTAATTTTGGTGGGGCCGGTACCATTTTCAAGGTTTCGACGATACGGATCCAATGGCGGTGGTTTCGTGTCGATCGGAGATCGTTAAGTTGGTCAAAAGGGGGTTTGAAGCACCGGGACTAGTGCCCGGGACGCGTTTTTGAGGCGGATCTGTTCTAGGGTCTTGGTATTGATATTGTAGGGTCCTTAAGTAACCCTCAGGAATACTAATACAGGTTTATAGAGATCGTTGAGCAGCAAGGACCGAGTGTGAGTGGGCTGTTTGATTTATAAAAGGCTTGCATGCATAAACTGTTTTACTATTTCCACTGATGAGTCTTATAACCTGCTTATATACGTTATTACAATGTTTTGGGCATGAGACCCGTCTGGATTATATGTGGATTTTGTTTGGGATGTCCGGGGGACATAGGGTAAACTATACTGTTATTGTACTGTACTTTCCTACTTGTGTATATTGTCTCCTCCAGGGAGGGTCGTTAGCCTGGGTGGACCCTGGAGTAGTCACGGGGCTCTGACTGAGTGGAGTTGACCCCCGTTGGGCTGCTTACTCTCAGGAAGGCATGTTCATATACCTCGGGCAGTGACCGGGATACCGGGAGCTGATGTACCTAGAGAGTCTCGGGTGTGAGACCCTGAGTGGCAACGCGTAGCCTTAGAGCCGTGACATCATTTGGGTTGGGTTTTTACAGTGCACTGATATGTTAGTTTCACCTTACGATTATTATTGTGGTTCATTGGTTTATATATGATGTTTTCACTGCATGCAAGATTTGGAAAACGGAGGGGTAAAACCTTGTGATTATTTTATTATTAAATTGATTTCTAAACTGTTATTTTTGGCCCACTCACCCTTGTTTTACTGACCCCTCCAGACCCTGACACGGCCATAGAGGAGGAGGATCCGGAGGAGGAGGAAGAGGTTTAGTTTGCCTAGCTGTGCACCTGTACACCCACTTGTGGGTAGGTTGAGCACCGAATAAATGTACTCTGACTAGTGTGCTCACATGTTGTATTTTACTTTCCCTTGTCTGACAGTATCACTTTAAACACTGTGTTTGTACATTATCTATCTACGTGAGTCTTCGGTTTTTATTTAAGGGTACTTTTGGTATGTTTAGAGTCATTGTCAGACGGGAGCGGGTCACGTCCCCGGGTGGTCCCAGGTGGGATTGGGACGGGTCCTGTCAGCTTGGTATCAGAGCATTAGGATTAGTAGTTAGAGTACTAGGTTAGCGGTTTGTACTTTGTACATGGTCGCTTTCGATGTCTTTTAACCTGTTTGCCTCTTCACAGTTGGATATGCCTCCCCGACAACCCCGTGCACGTGTTGACGAGGGCAATGGAGGAAATGGAGACACTGCGAGCATTGAGCGGGCTCAGCGCCCGGGTGCTACGCACTTCAGTGGGGGAACAGACCCTGAGGAAGCACACCAGTGGATTGACCGTTGGGAGAGGATTTTCGAGGTCATGCACTGTCCTCCGGAGGAGCGTGTCATACTGGCGACTTTCCTACTGGATGAGAGCGCTTACCGATGGTGGCACAACCTTGTTTTGGCCGGCTGGACTGTTCACACCATCCCATGGGAGACCTTCCGAGAGCGGTTTCTCAACCAGTTCTATCCGCGGTCGTTCCGCAACGCCCATGAGGCGGAGTTTCTGCAACTCCGGCAGGGGGATCAGACTGTAGCAGAGTACGAGGAGACCTTCCTGATGTTGTCTCGCTTTGCTGAGAACTTCGTGATCACCGAGGCAGACCGATGTCGCAGATTTGAGTGGGGCTTGCGACCGGAGATTCAGGCGATGGTGACCGCAACACCCTTTGCTTCCATGAGGGATCTGACTGATGCGGCGACCAGGGTTGAGAACAGTATCCTGGCTCGTCAGCGAGATGAGGGGGAGACTCAGCGACGTGATCGCCCACACTTGGGATTTTCGGGCCGTCGTGGCTCGAAGGGAGGACATTCTGGTGGATCTTCGTCTTCTGGCAGCCGAGGACGTTCTGGTCAGTTCAGGAGTCCTCAGAGGTCTGGACAGCGTTCTGGAGCTTGGCAGCGGTCTTACTCACCGATGAGCATCTCACCGGGAGGATACTCGGGTCGACCTAGGGAGGTCACATGCTTCGCTTGTGGGGAGCCGGGGCATTATGCTTCTGAGTGTCCACTGATTCGCGGCAGTACTGCGCCAGCACAGAGCACAGCATCCCAGACTGACAGCAGCCGGACACGCGGTGTTGTGCGTGGCCGTGATCGAGGGGCTAGAGGACGGGGACGACCTGCAGAGTCTATGGCTCGTGTTTATGCTGTTACCCAGCAGCAGGCCAGATCCATTCCGGGAGTGTTGACAGGTACTGTACATATTTATGGCATGGTTGTTCGTGCATTGATGGATTCGGGGGCAACTCATTCTTTTATTTCACCGCGTTGTACGAGTCTTTTGGGCCGTGAGGTGACCGCACTTGAGCACGAGATGGGAGTGGGGACACCGATGGGTGTGACCTACCGGGTGAACCAGGAGATACGAGCTTGTCCTGTGGAGATTGAGGGAGTCGAATTTCCGGCAGACTTAATCCTGATGAATGTTCACGATTTCGATGTGATACTTGGAGTCGATCGTGTCGGATCGGGATCCGCGTTTCACATCCAGATTTTGGAGGAGTCTGCAAACTGCCTTAGGCACGAAATTGCATTTCAGTACGGCATTCCATCCTCAGACCGACGGGCAGTCTGAAAGGACGATACAGACTCTCGAAGACATGATGAGAGCTTGTGTATTGCAATTCCAGGATTCGTGGGCTGATCGATTGCCATTGATGGAGTTTGCCTACAATAACAGCTACCATGCGAGTATAGGGATGGCACCATATGAGGCACTGTACGGTCGACAGTGCAGAACACCGGTATGCTGGATGGAGATCGGAGAAAGAACTGCAGTGGGGCCGGATCTGATGGATATGACCCAGGAGACAGTTCGGGTTATTCGGGAGAGATTGAAGGCGGCCCAGGATCGTCAGAAAAGCTATGCAGATCGACGGATCCGAGATTTAGAGTTCGAGGTTGGTGACTTTGTCTTTTTAAAGTTATCGCCGTGGAAAGGGATTCTTCGATTTGGACGACGTGGGAGATTGAGTCCTCGTTATATCGGACCATATGAGATTGTCGAGAGGATTGGTCCGGTGGCTTACCGTTTAGCACTACCTTCGGAGCTTTCCCGAGTACATGACGTGTTTCATGTATCGATGCTACGGAAGTATCTTCGGGATGACTCTCATGCACTGCCAGAGCAACCACTGGAACTGATGACCGATTTGAGTTTCGAGGAACGGCCAGTGCAGATTCTGGATAGGAAGGAAAAGGTCTTAAGGAACAAGACGATTTCTTTGGTTAAAGTACTATGGCGGAACCACGAGGTGGAGGAAGCGACATGGGAACCCGAGGAATTGATGAGAGGGCAGTACCCATACTTGTTTGAGTAAATTTCGAGGACGAAATTTCTGTAAGGAGGGTAGGTTGTAACGACCCGAACCGAAAATAATAATATTTTAATGTAAAAAGACTGTTTTACCCTTGGGGGGAAACTTTGACTTTTTCTCGGGAAATAATTTGGAATTTGACCCATGACTATGACGTAGATCGGGACGTCACGAATCCGTAGACAGGCGGCACGCCGAAATCGGAGTTCGTATGAAGAAGTTATGGTCAAGGAAGCGTTTTAGCGGAATTTACGAACCGAGAACAACGGAATAAAATATTAATTAATTACGGGAATCCGTGCCAAATTAATATTTAAATCAAACCGATGGATTGGTGACAAGTGTCACCCATCCAAAGGCTTACTATTCCAATAAAGCAATTAACACTATTTAATCAATTTTTATATTATTTCTTTTCCCTCCAATTGTTCCCAGCCGTTGGATCATCTACTCAAATGCATCTTGGCCCTTCATTTTGTCTGATTTTTCTGATTCATGCACGTTCTCACCTCTCTGTTTTCTGCTCTTTCTTACAAACACACAAACACACATATTCATCCCCTTCACAACCCGTGCTTTTCTTCCCCTTTTCTCTCGACCAAGGCGATCGAACCAGCCCCTCTCACACCACCAACCGATCACCAGCTGCATCACCATCATCTACTCGTCATCCCCGAGCATCACCGGCAGCCACCACCCCATTTCCCAGCCCTGGAAATCCCGTCCAAAACACGACCCGAAAACCTCAAGGAAACCGATCCAGGAAGCAAACCTCCATAACCACCTCACCTCGACGCGGGAGGAGCTCCAGTCTGCACCGTGGGGATTCTAGGAGCCTAACTGGACGACGGCGAGGGCCACGGTGGCGTGACGGCGGCGGTAAGACCCAAAACCCGATAAGCCCGTTTTCCTTCCCTGTTCGACCCGATCGTGTTTAATGCTTAGAAATGGCTTGTTAGGTGTTAGACATGTCCTAGGGTGAGTGACGAGTCGTTTGGGACCGGGTTGGACGACGGAGACGCCGTGGATCACCGGAGAAGACAACCGGACCGTGACCGTGAGTTTCAGAGATATTCTGGTGAGTTTTCTTCCACTTTCTTCGTGTTTTGAGGTTGTAGAACCGTAGGACAGACCTAGACGATCCCATAGGGATCAACCCCATCGAAAATGGTGGCCGGAATCGTGTGATGGAATCGGGTCAAACCGTGGGTCGACGGCGACCCGGTTCCAGTCAAACGGGTCGACCCGGTACTGTAGCATGATGACGTCATCATGCTGACGTCACTTCTGACGTCATGATGACGTCATCCTGTCAGATGTTGTCAGACCAGGGACCAATCAGAACGTGCCACGTGTCACCTGACAAGTGTCAGTGATGATGTCATGCTGACGTCAGCATGACGTCACTGCTGACGTCAGCGGTACTGTAGCAGCGTTGACCCACGCGTTGACCAGGCGCGTGGGGGCGCGTGTGAACAGTAATTTTGGTGGGGCCGGTACCATTTTCAAGGTTTCGACGATACGGATCCAATGGCGGTGGTTTCGTGTCGATCGGAGATCGTTAAGTTGGTCAAAAGGGGGTTTGAAGCACCGGGACTAGTGCCCGGGACGCGTTTTTGAGGCGGATCTGTTCTAGGGTCTTGGTATTGATATTGTAGGGTCCTTAAGTAACCCTCAGGAATACTAATACAGGTTTATAGAGATCGTTGAGCAGCAAGGACCGAGTGTGAGTGGGCTGTTTGATTTATAAAAGGCTTGCATGCATAAACTGTTTTACTATTTCCACTGATGAGTCTTATAACCTGCTTATATACGTTATTACAATGTTTTGGGCATGAGACCCGTCTGGATTATATGTGGATTTTGTTTGGGATGTCCGGGGGACATAGGGTAAACTATACTGTTATTGTACTGTACTTTCCTACTTGTGTATATTGTCTCCTCCAGGGAGGGTCGTTAGCCTGGGTGGACCCTGGAGTAGTCACGGGGCTCTGACTGAGTGGAGTTGACCCCCGTTGGGCTGCTTACTCTCAGGAAGGCATGTTCATATACCTCGGGCAGTGACCGGGATACCGGGAGCTGATGTACCTAGAGAGTCTCGGGTGTGAGACCCTGAGTGGCAACGCGTAGCCTTAGAGCCGTGACATCATTTGGGTTGGGTTTTTACAGTGCACTGATATGTTAGTTTCACCTTACGATTATTATTGTGGTTCATTGGTTTATATATGATGTTTTCACTGCATGCAAGATTTGGAAAACGGAGGGGTAAAACCTTGTGATTATTTTATTATTAAATTGATTTCTAAACTGTTATTTTTGGCCCACTCACCCTTGTTTTACTGACCCCTCCAGACCCTGACACGGCCATAGAGGAGGAGGATCCGGAGGAGGAGGAAGAGGTTTAGTTTGCCTAGCTGTGCACCTGTACACCCACTTGTGGGTAGGTTGAGCACCGAATAAATGTACTCTGACTAGTGTGCTCACATGTTGTATTTTACTTTCCCTTGTCTGACAGTATCACTTTAAACACTGTGTTTGTACATTATCTATCTACGTGAGTCTTCGGTTTTTATTTAAGGGTACTTTTGGTATGTTTAGAGTCATTGTCAGACGGGAGCGGGTCACGTCCCCGGGTGGTCCCAGGTGGGATTGGGACGGGTCCTGTCTTCAGTGGCTAGAAACCAAACAACCCAGGTAAACCCGAAAGCCCATCTAAGTTATTTTCTTGGATTCAATTTTCTAGACGTTTGCAGATTGTTATAAAGCCCTAGATGTATTCAATGAGCTCGTACAAGCTATTAGGATTGAAAGCAAGAGGCTGAGGACCCCTGGACGGCCCTGGGTAGTGGTTCGATGAACAACCGTGAAGATCTAGATTCGCATAGGTAATTCATGTCCTTTTTTGGTGATTTTGAGGTCATAGAACCCTTCCTGGGTTGAGGACAAGTCTAACAGTAAACCAAGGATCGATTTTGGTTGAGTTTTGAGGAAGAACGAGTCGGGTCAAGTTCGCAGGTTGAACGACCCATTATAGTCAAACGAGTTGACACGTCTGAAGATTGAAGGTGATGATGTGGTAGTCCACGTCATCCTTATCAGTCCACGTGGCAAATCAAGTGATGCCACGTGATAAGCTGTCAGACCCAATCAGCAGCTAGCATGTCAGGTCCACGTCAGCATTGTTAGACCACGTGGACCCATTGTCAAGACCCGACCCATCTAACACAATATTATCCGCTTTGGGCCCAGCCCTCACGGTTTTGTTTTCGAGTGCTCATGGTGCAACCCCCTTTAGGGTCTAGCATCCTCGCTAGCACACTTCCCGGTTGGGGTCTGACTATAATACCATTATTTCACGACCCGACCCATCTAGCATGATATTATCCGCTTTGGGTCCAGCCATCACAGTTTTGTTTATGGGAACTTACATGCAACTTCCCAGTAGGTCACCCATCCTGGGATTGCACCAGCCCAAACTCGCTTAATTTGGAGTTCCCAAGGAATCTAAAGCCAATGAGCTCCTAAAAGGCCTCATGTTAGATAGATAAGTACCCACATATCTAAGGCACTTCACCATTCCCTCCCCGAGCGATATGAGATTGTTCATCGTTCTTCTCATGACATGGGTCTTACACCTATGAAAGGGTGCCATATGGCAGGGTGTCAGGATCTGTCAGGTGACGTGGCAGGTCCACGTTAACATTACACATCAACATTTTCAGACCACATGGACCAGTGAGGTAGTGCCACGTGGCAGTGTGCTAGAGTGGTGTCAGACATGTCATTGACATTATCATGACACGTGGTAGTGATGACGTCAGCAGGTGATGTCATCATGTGATGTGGTAGTGTTAGAGGATGACACTGGCGCCATTCAGGTGTCCCACGTAGTAAACTGTCCGACCTGACAGGTGTTAGACCTGTCAGGCTGACGTCAGCAGATGACGTCAGCGTTGACCGCCGTTGACCGAACTTTGACCGCACTTGTAGGCATGTGGGCACGTGGGCACGAATTTTTTGGTCAAACCGATCTTATTTGAAAGATTTCAACTATCTGAATCCAATGGTGGTGGAGGTTTTTAACCTCGAGATGCGTGTGGATAGTAACCTTTAGGTATGGTTGTATAGGATGATATGAACTTGTATAGGTTTTTAGCCTCAAGATCATCTAGGGGTTTTTGATATGAACTTGTAAGGTTGATAGTAACCTTTGGGTATGGTTTGGACAGGCCCGAACGTTTCGTAGACTGTCGATAGGCTTCAAACTAGCTTACGACGTGGGTTTTTGGAGCATGCAACGTGGATCATTTGTGAGTGGACTATGATTTCTAAATGATGCATGCATATCTATGTTTTAATGATTTATGAATATGGTTTGAAATGGCCGATTCGTGTTTTATATGATTTGAATGATGCTTTAATTATCGGCGTGAATGATTTCACGGAGATGCGTGAAATTGGTATTTTGGGCTTGAGACCCTAGTGTGCATATCATGTGGATTTGATCATGATTTGAAAATGAAATTCTTGTGAACTTGAATGCTAGTTTTTGAATGCTTTTACGGATTTACTTGAAAATGGCATATTGGGCTTGTGACCTAATTGGATAAATGATTTTGGGATTGTGATATAACTGGCTAATGATTTTGGGCTTGTGACCCGATTGGAAATGATTTGAGATTGTGAAGTGGGAACTGGACACCGTTTTTATGAGATTTTGGAAACTGATTTTGGGCTGAGACCCTATGTGAAATAACTATATTTGATTTGAGAAACGACAGTTTGAAAATGTGTTTGCACTGTTTTTATTATGACCATTCTCCGAGGTGATGGATATGACTCCGGTAAGAATGTGTTTCCCAGGAGAAGGCCTCGGTTGGAATGTGTTTCCCCGGAGAGGACCCTATGATGTGATAATAGCCTTTAGACGTTGACCATCCTATGTGATGTGTGATCTTGAAGAGGTCACGAAGACACTGCCTGCAGGAGTGTTAGAGATGGACATTTTACAGACATCGTGCCAGGGGTTCCGATCCTATAGATGCCATCGCTCAGACGTCAACCATCTTGTGTGATGTGTGATCCTGAGTTAGAGCATCTAGACGTCGAGCCACGGACTCCGTGTGACAACCCGTCCCGAGAATTGGGATTACTAGAGTGTTTAAGGTGTGATTAGTAAGGTTAATCAAGGGTTAGGTGGTCCCGAGGGGTCCGGGAACTTAGAATGACGATTTTGCCCCTAGGTCGGGCAGAAATGTTGACTTTTATTTCGGGTGGTCAAATGGGAGTTGACCAGTGACCAGGACGTAGTTGAGGACGTTACGAATCCTTAGGCAGGTGGCACGCCCGATTCCGACATCCGAGGAGGAAGTTGTGATGTTCGGAAGATTGAGGGCATAACCGTAATTTGGCGAAATTAGGGGGGAAACGTTGACTTTTTATACGAACGGGTTTTGGTAAGTTGACCTAAGACCGTTAGATAGATCTCGTCGTCCCAAGTTCGATGACAGGCGGCACGTATTCATCGGACGTACGATGTGGGAGTTACAGGTCTAGAAAGGTAGTGGCAAAGTTGTAATTTTGGGTAAAACAGAAGGGCATTTTGGTCTTTTGTGCTCTGGGATGTGTGCAACAGATAAGGACAGATGAAGGGTTGAGATTGAGCCACATGTGAGATGAAGGGTAGGATTGGTGACACGTGGAGGAGGTCTGGTTGGTTCTAGGGAGTGCACGGTCCAATTATTTGGGGTGCACCCGTGTATGTGTGTTGTGTGTGTGTTCGAAGAACTGGAAATAGAGAGTGAAGAATTGAGAGTGAGTGATCAATTTTGTGTGCGGGTGAGACTCTGGTGAGTTGTGAGAGTGAAAGGAAGAAGAGAGGAGGTTGGTGATCGAGTTTGGGACTGAGATCGTGCACGGAGACACGGCGGAGGAAGGCGGTGAGTTCTGAGAAAACAGAGGAGCCGTGGGACTGTGGCGGTGGTTGTGCCGTGTGGTGGCTCAATCCAAGCCAATAGCAAGCGCAGACGACTGCAGGGGACTCAACGATCACCGTGGCACACGGCGGTGCAGACGGCGGAGCGAGTATCGAAGGTATACCCTGATTCCCCTGTTTTTCCCGTTTTTCTTGTTTTCAAAAGTCGTGGACCTAGGGCGAGAGTCGAGGGATTTGGAGGTTAGAGTGAGACTTCTGGAGGTCCCAAGAGTCGACTGAGTGTGTTGCCGTGACGGAGGAGTACACGGTGGAGGCTATACGAAAGAGAGTACCTATGTGCTCTGTTTTGCCGTGATGTTCAAACGGGAAGTCGTGACGTGTGGGGTTGAGTCGACGGTTATGGTGAGTGGTACGAGGCTCAGGGAGGTCCTAGGTGTCGTCTAGGGTGGTTATTGTGACGGGAGAAGACCTGGGTGGCCGGAATAGGAAACAGGGGATAGTTTGGGTTTTGATTTTGAGCTCGAGTCGACGGGTTAGGGACAGTGTCGAGGTGTTTGAGTGAGGGAACTGGATTGCTTAGGATTGGACGAAGAGGATGGTGAAGAGAGGGAGGAAAATGGTGCAGGCACGGCGGTGAACCGCTCTCGCTGGTTCAAACAGCAGGCACTGTATCGAGCCCGGTCTACGCGAGGTAGACGGTGACACTGTAGCAGGCGCGTGAGGGCCACGCGCAGCCACTTTGGGCGGCGCGTGGAGGCGCGTGCGGCGGTTCTGGGAGAAACGGTCAACATAGTTCTTGGTCTAGGAGTTGTTGTGAGTTCAATGGAGTTGGTTTCGGGTTAATCGGAAGTCGTTTGAGTGTAGTTCCGCGAGGGAGGAAGTTTAGGGTCCCGGGTTCTTACGTTTAAGATTCGGGGATTTTTGAGGGAATTTAGGAGAGTGTTCGTAGATGTATTAGTGACGTAATTTGACGGTGTTTGACAGGATCGGGATTTCCCGAGGAAGCCGAGGAACGGGTTGGACGTTCGGGACGCGAGTAGGGCTCAGTACTGTGAGTGGACCTCTTCTCTAAACTCGAGCATGCATAACTGTTTTCTATAATTGTCTTATGGTTTTTCAATCATGATTTTGTGTTTATTGAATGTGAAGTGATGATTTTATGTGTTTGCACGTTTTTCGAGAAAAAGACGGTTTTAGCACGTTTTACGAGAAAAAGGTGGTTTTGGAAAATAAAGATACGGTTTTCGGGCCTTCAAAGGATAAATGATTTCAATGATTATAAAGGGATTTTGGAGCATGATTTCGATGATCAAAGTTTTCGATTTTAGAATCGGATTTCACTAATCGGAATTTGGTTTTAAGACTGGGAAGTGGACTCCGGATTTGGGTTCGGAATGACGGTTCTGGATGCCGGAAGGGCTTCGGACCAGTGGTTTCGGATTCGGGTTTGGATGTGGATTGGTAAATGGTTTTCAAATGGTTTTGAGATTGGATTTGCTGGATCTGGATATTGGGTTTAAAGACCCGGATATATGTGACGGGGGACCGGCCGGATTGGGTTTAAAGACCCGGATTGAGTTTAAAGACTCGGGAGTTTAAAGACTCGGATATATTGATTTTCCCCCGTAGGCCTTGAGTTTAAAGACTCGGGAGTTTAAAGACTCGGATATGATTAAGGCCTGGATTGAGTTTAAAGACTCGGGAGTTTAAAGACTCGGATAGATCCAGCAGGTTTGATCGGGAAAATGATGATTTGGTGATTATGGTTTATGATACAGTTTTCTGATACTCATGTTATGGTTTCCTATGATATTTTATAGTGTTTCTGTTTCTTATGATGTTAAGAATGATTCTTTTATTAATGTGTTTATAACTGCTGGTTATGCATGTGGTTTCAAAACGGAGGGTTTAAACTCGGTTTTCTTATAAAATGGTTTTGAACTTTTTGTACTTTCTGGTCCACTCACATTTTCTGTTTTAAATTGCCCTTCAGGTTGTGGAGCTAGCGCGGGGTCTTGACGTCGAGGCAGAGTCTGAGGCATAGAAACGACGTGAGGGATCCTAGAAGAGTTTAAAGGCTTCTGTGTGCGTGTACTTTCTCGGTTTTTATTTTTCTTGTAATGTAGTGCTATGCTCTGTAAACGATAAGGATTTTGGGATATTTTGTAATTACTCCTGCGTTTGACTGGGTTCGAGTATGTGTTCCTTAGGTGTTGTGTCGGGGAGTCAGACGGGAGCGGGATTTACCTCGGGTTTTGGGGGTGAAACCGGGGTGGGCCCTGACACTCCAAGCCTGGTGTATATTCGGATGTGTAATCCCGAGTCACACTCGTATCGCTAGTATCATGACAATTGATGATTTGACGGAAATAGACGGATAAACGGATGTTGAATATGAGAATGGGTCCCGAGGTTTTTGACCTACTGATTTGTGTCCAGATATTTTTAAACATGTGATGGTTTTACGATGATTGCATTGGTTTTTATCACATACTGCTTTAGTGAAAAAGAAATGGTTTTAAAATTGATATGCATGCTTTGTAAAACGAAGGGTATAAATGTCATTTTCGCAAATTGTTTATTTTTGTCCACTCACAACTTTTATGTTTTTGATACCCTTCAGGTTGATCGCGGATGTGGGCTGTAGCAGAAACCGAGACATTACATGCCGTTGTGAACTCCACAAGTCACTACGCACTTTGGTAACCCCGAGCGGGTTACGATTTTATCCCTGGTCTAGCACGTAGTGTCAGACGGGAATAGGGCACATCCCACGATAATTCATGGGGATTGGGATAGGTCCTATCATGGGATGATGGGCTAATGAGATGAATGACACTTGTCACTCATCCATTGGTCCAGCTAGATATTTTGGGCCTACTAGCAAACAAACTGAAAGTCAATCGTTCTCGAGTTTGGTGCAACCGTAAATAGTACGTACACTCGTTCTTGACCCTTAACTTTTCCGTACGATGTCCGATTTCAACGTACCACCTGTCTATGGACTTATATCGTCTCAATCTATGTAATGGACCTCGATCCATGTACATTTGACCTCCCAGGTCAAAGTTAACTTTTTCTCCCTTTTTAGGGGCAAAATCGTAATTTTATCCTGATCATCCAGTAATCCTTGATTAATCCCGTAGATTCGGGACATATTGTTACATTATTGGTCGAGTGTTCTTTCTATTTATTGTATAATAAAAGTATAAAATTTCAAATTCGAGTTAAATAAAGAATCTAATTGATAAATCAATGCATATATTAGAGCATTTGCAATAAAGTAGTCCAATTTAATTTATGGATAAATTTAACCAAATATTTATTCAAAAACATTAAAATGGGCCTGCAGCAGACTAGTCAAATTGAACATAAAACTTAACTTTTAAATTAGGACCGGCTATTAGTTACTAGCTGCCTCCTGCTACCTATTTCTTCATCCTGTTTCTCTCTCATTTCTCATTCATCATTTTCATCATCTCTTCTTCACAAACTCTCTTCTTTATTCTAAAAAATCATCATCATTTGCATTCATACACTCTAAACTTTCGTGGGTTATCGAAAAATTCAAAGACAAAGAAATGAATTTCCATTTTTTTTTTGTTTCTGGGTTGTTAATTGACTCAGCCATTTTGTATAGGGTTGTAAAAAGTTTGATTCTTTCATGCATTTGGGAAATGAAGATTTTGATATTTCGCAACTCTTAGCTAATGATTGGGAAGACCGAGTTGCCACGAACATATGTTAGGCATGATCATTTTAACACATTTAATAATTAGGAGGAAAAAAGGAAAAAAAGTTGGAAGTTTCACCATAAACTACGGTGATAACATTGAGTAAAATGATGCTCCTTACTTTCTTAAAGGCTAAAAATATCATTTACTACAGATATCGTCTCCTAAATAAGGACTTGAAGTTTAGAATTGTTACTTTACTTTTCTTTTGAGATGAATTCCCATTTGACATTTTAGGTATCACGTTTGATTCCAAATTCGTTCTATCCAATATTACCGTTAAAATGCATATATATATATATATATATGTTTGAAATATTAAAAAACAAACTATATATGTAATTAATTGCCCGAATTATGGGGTGGATCGATTTTGCACCCAAAATATGCATATTTATTTGAATTGTTAAAAAATTACGTTAAAAACTAGTCGTTATAAAAAAAAATATGTTTTCATATATTCAAATTAAAAAAATAAATTCAATATTAAAAGTTGGTGAAAATAGAAAGTCGAATTTTGGTAAATATATAAACTGGCTAAATATTAATAAATATTGAATCATTTTAAATTAAATTTATCCAAAAATTTAAATAATCTAATGTATCCTCGTACATTCCCTCTTATATTTATATACAAAAACTATAAAAGTCATAGTTCTGTAACTAAAATAAAAATAATAACTAACTTAAACTATACATATATAAGCAGAAACATTGACAAATAAAAAATCTAAAGAAAAGCTCGGCCAACAGTGCTATGCCGGTTAAATTGTTGACAAAACATACGTATCAGCCCTAGACCGCAGTTTGACTCGGCATACGCTCTTCTGGGAGGTAATTTTCTAAATTCTGATCCCTTCAACTCTTTTCCCTTTTAATCTTTCCTGTTCGTATTCAATTGAATTGATATTCGATGATCCTGTGTTTTCCGTTCAATTTTCATGTCAAAGATTGATGCTTTATTTGGTTTCGACTTTCGAGACGCTATAAATCACAGGACAGAATATTTGAATTGTGAATTTTGACCAATTCTCATTTTATACGTCCAAATACAAATCCGATTGATCTTAAACTCGTTTCTTCACTAAATTTTGAGTTTTTATTTTTCGTTTTACCATTTGGATAATCATTATTTGTTTATGTAAAGATGTTTTTACCATAATTCGATGTGGGTTACATGAACGTAGGATGCTTAATCAAGTGCTAAATCTATGTAAATATATTATTTCAGTTTAGTTTTATGAAATTTGTTATTTGAGTGGCATTAGTCTCAAAGAATAAGGATCACAATTCTTGTATGAAATGTAATTTTTTTCTTTTTTTTATCTGCAATGTGAAGCAAGAACCCTACGGATTTTTTTTGGTAAGGTTTTTTTTGGTTTATTATTTTCTGAGAGATCAAACAAGAATAGTAAATGGCGCTTTGTGTTAATGGTTTAATTTATTTTGTGGAAATTGTTTTTTTCTATTTCCTTGTTTTATTTTTGTTTGTTGAAAAATAATACTCAAAATCTTTGATCATAACAGAGAACTGTTTTTTCATTCAGGTCCCTTCCCATTAGTAAATTGATGATGTTGAAGAGGGTCCTGCAGAAAAATATGGGGAAACGGAAAAGGGTGGGGAATAGCGAATCTACCTCAGTAGATGATAAAACCTGTGCCTCATTTGGTATTCCTTTGTGTGCAGAACCATCTGGAATTCAGAGAAAACGAAGGAGAGAAGAACTGAGTATCATTGAAAGGAACGTTAAGCTTAAAAAGCCGCAAGCAGCCAAAGATTCACATAGTGTAGACAAAAGAGTTGAGTCCATGGATTATATCTCACTACTACCTGACGCTGTCATTCATCATATCCTCTCTTTCCTTCGCAGTGCAAAGGATGCTCCACGAACCAGTGTATTGTCTAAGAGGTGGAGGGACATGTGGACCTCTTTCTCTGCCTTGACATTTGACCAACGCAAGTATCAACACCTAGAGGGAGGTGAAAACTGCATAGAGATGTTCAAGGAGTTTATTGATAAGTCTCTCCGGAGCCACCTTGAGCGTAATTTAGGTATACATAAGTTTGTGCTACATTTGACCTCTTATGATGAACAATTTGCTCATCATATGAAACGGTGGATTGGACTTGCAACAGAAAATAAAATTAAAGAGCTAGGTTTCCATGTTCACATCAATGGAATTGCTCGACACACTTTGCCCGAGAATGCTTTTGCTGCGGAGACTTTGACTGGATTAAGGTTGCAGGCTTGTAAACTGGAAACGTGCAATATTATAAAGCTTCCTCATCTGCAAAAGCTATATCTGCGAAATACGGAAGTTGATGAATTGATAATCCAGAATTTCATTTCCAGCTGCCCCCTAATTGGCGATTTGAGACTCATACATTGCACAGGGTTGAAATTTCTGCAGATTTCAGGTCTCCTTAAGCTTGACAGGGTAGAGGTACACTATTGTTATGGACTAAAGAAGATTGAAATTAAAGCTGCAAATCTTCGAACATTTTGGTTTTGCGGGAAGAAATTCATGTCCTGCAAAATTAACTTGGTTGATTGTGCGTCTCTGAAGACACTGACACTCGAAGACAATAAAATGACAGGCAATCATTTTCGTGAACGGTTCTTTAGTTTTCCTCTTCTGGAGAAACTGGAGTTGGTTAAATGCCTCAGCTTGAAAAATATAAGAATTGCAAGTCATCGGCTGAAATGTCTAGTCTTGAGAGGTTGTGAGAATCTAGTGGAAGCTGAGATTGATACTCCAAATCTTCTTTCATTTGAGTATCAGGGCGATGACATGCGCTTTACTTTTTTGAACCCTACATGCTTGAAAGAGGCCAAGCTATCATTTAAACCGGAGAAAAATACAAAGCTTGAATTTTCCCCTGTACCGGAGCCTCATTGGATTCTTAAGTTACGAGAATTTCTTGGAAAATTTGATCATAAGGACCTCAAACTGGTTGTGCGGACCAAAGAGGTAATCTCCTTCCGTTATCAACTTATCTTGCTTATTTTTCCACTTCCACTCATAATTTGTATTTTGATGCTTACCTTCTCCGATTCAGAATATCGTCATCCATGAGAATCATAGAGAAATTTTGCTTCCTTCGTCCTGTGGTTTCATTCTCGAAATAGTCCAATCTTCAGGGTGCACCGAAGAACTATTGGATAATTCGTTGCAGAGATGGCAATCAGAGACTCTATCTATAGTATCCTCTTCCAGCAGCGAACTCCCTGAGGTATGTTAGCTTCCTCTCATGCTTTTTCTAATTCCGACCCAATTACATACGTAATCTGTGATTTGTATAATGTGATTTTGTTTCGCATCGATGGACTCCTTCTACATGTTGAGTGAGATTGTGCCATCAAACAATAACATTACATTTTCCTTCTGGGCCTGTTGTTTTTGCTTCGATTGCAGTTGATATGCGAGAAGCTTACGAATAGTAAGGAGGATCAAACTTGCTGTGCAAGTATTAATTCAAACAATAAATGTTGGCGACACTTCTTGAAGGATGCCAAGAGGGTGAAGATGAAAGCATGTAGAAACAAAGATCATAACAAAAATCATTGGATAGCTTGGTTGAAGTCGCGTCCAAACGTTCGCGAAATTACTTGCTTCAGATTGAACTGGAAATCTGATAATGATGGTCAAAAGGCGTCCTGCTAAGATTTTCCTTCTCACTCACTTCTAGATAACTAAAAGTTCTATGTCAAAATACTTGGTTTCTTATTTGAATATTACTTGTTTTTTTTTTAAAAAATATAATTCAGATTCGGAGATTTTATCTGACTAGTTTCATTCCCACTCGTACGCAAAGGAACCACATTCACAATCCATGTCTATCAATATCATCTATGTACTTTCAAAACGTAACATGAACAAGTGAAACCCAACTACAAAGTTGCAGTCCGTGTACTTAGGATGTTGTTCTGGATTTGCTCAACAAGCAGCTTTTTGAAGAGTTTATTATCTAGGTTTCGACTAATTTTGTGGTAGTATTTTTACTCACTTTATAATAGGAGATTTTAAATCTTGTGTTCGGCACTCATATAAAGTGAGATGGATAACTAGTGCATATATCTCCTTTTTCTAATATCGTAATATGAAAAAAATTTCTCGTAGCACTTCTGCAATGACGGCCACATCCCACATCCCTCCCAAAATGTAAAGCAAAAGCAAAGATTCCTAGTTCCTGCCTAAGCCTAGAAAAAGAATCAGATGCACTACATCTTTGGTAATGAATTTAACCACCAATTAAGCATCTATATTCTTTGGCTTTCCTTCTATACCTCCCTATATTAGCATCACTTTCCATCACCAACCATAGCCATTGTAGTCTTTCTTTGCTTTGTTCATCTTTGTGCAAAGCATCTTGTTCAAACTTTCACTAAGCCCTATGGTAAGCATCTTCTTCTTCCTCTCTCTGTTCAGTTTTCTTGCTATAATTATAAACATAGTACTGTTTTGACATAGAAGTTTGAACATGAAAATTTGTGGCATTTTTTATTTATTTTTATGTAGGAGCTTTCAAGTGGGAAGAAGAAAAGCATAATACAAGGACCATGGGGAGGAAATGGAGGGACTGTTTGGGACGATGGAGTCTACAACGGCGTGAGAGAAATCACGGTTGCTTACGGCCATTGCATCGACTCCCTCACCATCGTGTATGATAACAACGGCAAGCCTTTGAAATCCGGAACTCATGGAGGCCGCGGAGGCGATTAAACTACTGAGGTTTGCTTCCTCCCATAGATTTGATCTCATAACTTCCCCGTCGAAAGTGAAAAATAGTCCTACCTTATTTGTGTTGCCTTGCAGATAAAGCTACAATATCCAGATGAGTACCTAGTGGGTGTGAGTGGACACTATTGTCCGATGGGGTATGTTGGCAGCCCGATAATCCGGTCGCTCAAATTCCAAAGCAATAGAAGAACATTCGGACCCTTCGGAATGGAAGAAGGCACGCCCTTTAGTTTCACAGTGGATGGAGGCAAAATTGTTGGCTTGAAGGGAAGAAATGGCTTGTACTTAGATTCCATTGGGTTTCATGTGGCTCATGCCACATCAAGAAAGCTCTTTCAGAGAGTTCAGAAGAGTTTTCGAGGTTGTTCCTGCCCAAAAGTTGTTTTCTTCGAGCGAGTGGGTCCGAGACCAACCTCGTCGGGTCTGCCCGCGGAACCGGGTTTGCGGGGCGAGGGAGCAGACTCTTGTGTGGGTCTCTTTACCTGTATGGTGCGATGTGAGTATTGTTGGGTGGGTTGAAAATTTAATGGGCTTTCCTGCCACGATCTATCCCTAGATGAGCTGACCAAGAAGAAAACATGCCCTAACTAGATGCAGGCGCACTAGTAGAAACTGTTACTAGACAATGTAGATGAGTATTGGTGAGGAAAGCAGACAAAATAGCTTGTGTTGTTCTTTTCTATGCCTTATTCTTAATGTATTCAAGAACTTTAATAATTTTTCTTTCCAACATAGTCCAAATTAATAAGTTCTCCATGATATTCAGGTCGACGACATTGTTATTTCAGTAGTTAGGGTGGTTAGGGGTTCCAAGTTCCCTCAAGTCGAGATCAGAGTATTGGAGTAGTGTGCAAATATAGTATTTCGACTTAGATAGTCACGAACCACACTTGAACAGTGCGTTCCGAGTACCAATCTCGACTTAAGAAAATCTGGATTGATATTGAAATGAGAATGAAAGTACAAGTACAAAAAAGTAAAAGTACTAGGATTGAGGTGCGGGAAACTGAAATTACAAATGCGTAAGCATAAACTATTTCCCATTTGAGCATTGAATATGTAAGAAATTCTAGAAATCATCAACTGAAATGATTATCAGTCATAATCATACCATGAGATGGCAGTGCATTCAGATGCGACAACGAGATGTCGAAAGAGAGACATGAGTGTCTCAACGACTATCCATACCATATGTTGACAGTAGGGATGCAATTAAGCCTTGTGATAGTTCTGCTGGAGCTAGTTAAAAAGAAGGTTAACGTCTGCATGCCTCAATGACTATCCATGGATTGGCAAACGGGATTAAAAATAACCCTTATGACAATGCTTAGTCAGAAAGAAGGTTAATATAGGAGGTCTCCACTGCAGGCTTAGGATGCAAGTTAGGAATGAAGCTAACCCCTGTGGTGGTGCTGCAGGAGCCAATCAGAAAGAAGGTTAGGTGTTTGAGAAGAGATGAGAAGAGAACCGAATCTTGATCCTCGATCGAAAGAAACAGGTTTTGCCAATAAGGCGAGCTTTTTAAACAATGAAACTTTTAAGGGTTTGTATTTATTCTGAAATTGATGCTGATCAATTTACTAGGTTTGATTGGTTGATTAGTTGTCCTTTGAGAAGAGAGTTTCTTTACCATTTATAGGTTGTGAAGAGGTTGATCAAGTTGCCAAGTAAGGTCTTCAGCGGGTCCTATACTTCCATTTTTTTAGTTGGAAACCTTCCATTTACCTCCAGTCTTCTGGGGACGTCCCGGTTGCTCCTCACTTTGATATCCAATAAGATAATTTCATGTAGATCAATTGTTCGTATCAATTAGTAGGATAATCCCCTAGCACTTTCTTCAAGATTGTGATGATGTTTTTATTACTAGCCACTACTTGGCCATTGGCTTGGGGATAATAAGACTAGATTGTATGAATTGATATAGAATTAAGTGCCAAATTCATGTAGTTCTCGAGATTTGAGAGTCAAATTCACGTCCTGTGATTGGTGATGATGATTTCTTGCACTCTAAATCAGCTTAGGATGTTTTCTTTTAAGAACTTTATCAACTCGAGGCTGGTGATCTATTTTAGATCCTTGGCATCTACCTATTTTGTGAAGTAATTTGTAGCTACTATGATGAAGTTATGCTTCCATAATGATCCTTGGCCAGTGATCTATTTTAGATCCTTGGCCTCTTCCGGATGAAGTCAATGGCCCATCCTCTTAATGGCCATGGCTTGACCACTAGATTCAAAGGTACCGCTGGTACATGTTGCAATGAAGCCTGCCTTTGGCATGCATCCCATCCCCTGATATAGGCGTAGCAATCTGATTGGATGTTTGGCTAGTAAGAGCCATGATTTTATATGAATCATTTCATCTTTGGCCCTGCTTGAGGTGCTCTGCATACTCCTTCATGTACTCCTCTTATTATGACCATGGCTTCTTTGGGACCGATACATCAGGATAACATGCCATCGTAATTCTTCCTTATAAGGTCTGAACCATATATGGTGTAATGGCATGTTTTATTTCTAAAGCTCATCTCCTCATTATATGGATATCTCAGACCCTTGATGAAAAAGGTTCTCCAGTCGTTCTTCTCGTCTTCGGCATCCCTAATTACTAACTCGACATTCCTTTCCATTATAAATCATAGGGATCTTTTTTTTTTTACTTTAATTCACTTCTCATACTGCACTTCTTGGAGAAGAACTCCTTATGTAACTTGGGCGATTTCATTGGACGCCAAGTTTTTTTCATGGGGGATGTTTTCAATGGTTTGATTGATGACTTTTGATGTCAATGATGTTACTACAATATAGTAATTGGCTAAACAAAGATTTCTATGTGTGTAGGTCCCTATTATTTGATTGACCACCAATTTTGAGTCTCCGTAGATTTCGACTAGTCGTACTTTTATCTCATCAAGATTTCCATCTCGATAATCAAGGCTTCATATTTTGCCTAGTTGTTAGTTATGTTTTCCCAGTCCAGCTTGAATGAGAACTAATGGTAAAATCCTTCTAGATCAACCATGCACATTTTGGCCGCTGCTGAGCGTTTAGTCTTGGATCTATCAAAGTATAACTTCCATGGTAAAACGGACAGCATGTTGACTCATGGCTGGTTATTCTTCAACATCAAGGCATGGATACTCAGTTAGGAAGTCGACGATAACTTGGCCATTCACAACCTTTTATGACACATATTGGAAGTTAAATTCTAATGAAGCTAGTGTCCACTTGCCTATCCGACCTCTCAGGATAGCTCATCATAATAATTACTTTAGTAGACTCATTTGAGCAATGATCCGGACGGTAAAAGGCAACATGTAATGTCTTAGTTTGATAGTTGTGAAATATAGTGTTAGACATAACTTCTCCACTATTGCATATCTTTCTTTGAATTTTTTCGTAGTTCTACTTATGTAGTAGATTGATTGCCCCTTTCCTTCCGCGTTATCTTGAGCCAACATGCTCCCAATGTTGTTATGAGATGCTGATATGTACAACATCAAAGGTCTTCCATTCCCGGGAGGCATCAGGACCAGAGGTCTGGATAAGTAGTTCTTGAGTTCTTCAAAATTGGCTTTATGTTTTTCTTCCCACTTGAACTCTTTTGTATCTTTAATTTTGACCAATAAGGGGAAATTTTGGATCTTCCCGGATATACTTTTTGACAGGACTCATCCCGATCCCTCGGGGACCACCTTGGGATGTGCCCTGCTCCCGTCTGACAATTACTCTAGAGTGCCGAAAATACCCTTAACATGATTAAAGTTTAATAAATAAAACTAGTTCAAGTTCTACATTGTCAGACCAGGGATAAATGTTTTACACAAAAATGAGCACATATGTCAGTTTACACAACAGTGCTCAACCTACCCAAACGGGTGTACAGGTGTGCAAAGAAAATATCTATGCCTCACCCTTTGGATCAGCGCCTGCCTTGGTGTCACATCCTGGAGGGGTCAAGAAAACATTTAAAGGGTGAGTGGACCAAAAATAAATAATATTTCCAAAACCATTTTAAGGAAACAAATAAAGGTTTCCCTCTTCGTTTTTAAACATGCATGCAGTCAAGTCAAAACATAAGGAATGTAATCGAATCAATAAACTATATAAATTAATGTAAAACATGATATATGAAATAATAATAATACATCATATAACCAATCCCCAGTATCCTAAATGCCTGACATCCCAGATGTCATAATGTAACGGTCCTAAGGCTACGCGTGCTACTTAGAGTAAATCCCGAGTACTCCTCTGGGTCCACTAGTGTCTGAGGCGGTACCATAATGGTATGCCTTCCCTGGATCATTGCCCGCGGTATATCAATCCGTAGCAATCCTTATCCTGAGCCTCTTCATAGAGCGGCCCATCTCAGGAAATGCGCCGTGACTATTCCAGGGTACCAAGTCTTCTGGAGGAGACAGTAATCCATAAGGATGGCATGTACAGTGTAGTAGTAAAAACCAGTAAAAAATCATGTTTAAACCATTTCTCAAAATCCCTGTTTGACTCAAAAACTAATCAATAGAATATCCAGACTGGTCTCAAGCCCAACACATCGTAATACATAAAACAGTTCATAAGCGACATTTAAAATCGACATGAACATCAAGGATTGATACCAAAGTAATCCAATTCAAATCATATAATAAAGTAGTTAAAGCAGTTATGCATGCATTTCATTTTATAAACCAAAGGTCCACTCACACACGGTCCTTGTTGCGCTACTTAACTGCTTTGTAACTGCCCCAAAGTTAAACCAAAGTCTCCGGGCCTGTCCAAAATACATCCAAAGGTCACTAACGAACCCTACAAGTTATACTCAAAACCCCCCAAAAGGTATGATACCAAGTACGCGTCCCAAACACATATCCCGAGATTTTAAACCCCTAGACGACCTATCAAACGATCTCTGATCGACCAGAAACTACCACCATTGGATTCAGATCGTCGAAACCTTTAAAATGAGACCAGTCTTACCTCAAAATATGTTCCCACGCGCTGCCACTGGTCAACGGTCAATAGTCAATGCTGACGTCATTGCTGATGTCAGCATGACAGGTCCAACACTTGTCAGATCTGACACATGCCATGTGTCACGCGCTGACTGGTCCACGTGTCCGACACTTCAGTGCTGGCTGTGCCTAACAGGTTGCCACGTGTCGGCCTCTTATTGGCCACGTGGCCTGACAACTTGACAGATGATGACGTCACCCTGTTGACGTCATCATCTTCAACCTCTCAAAAAATATGAATAGTTTTGATTTGTTTCCGTGACCCATAATTTTTCCTTCCAACGTCCGATTTCGATATGCCTCTTGTCTACGAACTCATGACATCTCGATCTACGTCACGAATATTGGTTAAAGTCCAAAAAGTATCCCGAGTCAAAAGTCAAAATTTTCCCTTTACCAAGGGCAAAATGGTCATTTTACATTAAATTTCTGAAATTACAAATTAATCAAGGTTCGGGTTGTTGCATTTTTTATGAATATCCTGAGGAAATTGACATTTCCAAGTAGGCTTTGAAGTTGTTTCTTATTCTTGGGTGGAGGTGAATCCAAAATTTCTTTAGCTTTATTTTTATCCACTTTTATCCCTCTTTGATGGGCTAGGAATCCCAAGAAGTTTTGTGCTTGGACTCCAAAGCACACTTCTTAATTAGGATTCATTTTCAGCTTATATTGTCCCATATGTAGAAAGGCCTTCCTAAGATCTTCTGTAATGACCTGTGCTGAGTTGCGAGATTAATTTATTAATTAATTAAGGATTATCATCAATAATCGGGAATTAGTCGAGAAATTACAGACGATCAGTGTAAAATGAAGATTTTTCCTTGGGAATGGGCAAAAAGTTAACTTTTGACCTAGGCGATCAAATGCATGAGAATTGAGGACCATTACGTAGATCGGGACGTTGCGAGTATGTAGACAGGCGACACGTTGAAATCGGACGTCGTATGGAAAAGTTACGAGTCACAGATGTTTTGGGTACTATTTACGGTGACACATTTTACGAGACAAAGTTGTCGTTTGTCCTTTAGTGTGGGCCCAGATATTTTGATCAGGCCCAATGGATGAGTGACAAGTCATCCATTGCTCACTAACACACATACATCCATCCATCATTTCCTTCATTTCTCATCTTCTTCATTCGACCCAAAATCGAAACCCACAAACCCACACCCTCAATCCCTTTCCCCCTCACCGTTTCTGATCTGAGAGAGAGAGAGACAGAGAGTGGCTGAGAGACCATGAGTCGGCGAGGGACGACGCAGGACCGTCGTAGACGACGAAGGAAGCCACGTGAAAGGTAAGCTGAAACCATTTTTAAATTCAAATCTTTGAAATCCATTTTGGGACGTGTTGGGACGATTGTAACAATTGGGTCATGTTTATTGGGTTTATGCGAGGGTCTGGAGATCAAAATGAAAGAGGAAAGATGGCTGGAAGCTCAAGAGGGCAGTAGGAAGCTTGGCTGCGACTATTGGATTCGAATAGGTGATCTCTAGCCTGTATTTCATGTTTTTGAAGTCTTAGGTCGCTTTCTGGGATTAAGAAGATGAGAATGAGAGAAAACGAAGTGTTTTGGTGGTCAGACGGTGAAGAACATGTTGGGTAGGGTCCACGGGTCGCGTGACCCGATTGTAGGAAACCAGGTCGACCCAGATGAAGGTTGAAGACGATGATGACATCATTAAGTGATGTCATCATCTGATAAGTGTCAGAGGTGAACCAATCAGGAATTGCCACATAGTAGTTGTTAGTGTCCAGTCAGCACTGACATGTTAGTGACGTGGACCAATCAGGTGATGCCACGTGTCACTGACATGTAAGACACGTGGACCAATCAGCTATTAACACGTGGAACCTATCAGATCTGAAAGCTGTTAGGATGAAATCACGGCTGACGTCAGCGATGACGTCAATGTTGATCGTTGACCAATGACTTCAGCGTTGACTTTGCTGACGTCAGCAGTTGACGTTTGACCAGCGTTGACTACATCTTTGACCTGTGCGTGGGGGTGCATGGACATGAATTTGGAGGTGGGACCAAGACCATTTTAAAGGTTTCAACAGAGATTGTTAGGTTGGTCAAATTGAGGTTTTTAGCCTAGAAATACGTGTCCGGGACACGTTGACTTATTTGGGAGTTTTGAGGGTTTATGTTTAGGACTTGTATAGATGCTTAGTGACCTTTTACTGTGATTTGGACAGGTCCGGATGACCCGGAGAGGTTGGATTAGCCAGGAGAGGCTTACAACACAGATTTTGAGGCGCAGCGATGACACTCTATGAGTGGACATTTGATTTCAAAATATGATGCATGCATACCTGTTTTATATGTTGTATATTGATGATTTGAGATGCCTTGAGTGCATATGATTGTGGTATTCGATATTTACGTGTTTACTCGTATTTCGAGGTTTATGGTTTTATGTTGGATTTTATACATGCTTGTGTTTTCTATGGTGTGATTAATGGAATGGCTTGGATTTGAATTTATGAACTATCAGACTTGAAGTCCATTTGATTTAATGAGGTATCGGGCTGGAGGCCCATTTGGTTTATACTATCGAGCTTAAAGCCTAGTTGGTTTATGATATCGGGCTTGAGGCCAAGTTGGTTTATGATATCAAGCTTGAGTCCCATGTGTGGTTTATAAAATGTGATTTTGGGTTTGGAGATCCTAATGAGATTTGGTTTTGGAAATAGTTTATGAAAGTTAACTTCGGGCATGAGACCCAGTTGTGGATTTACGATGGTTTTATGGAAACAGAATGCATGAAACTATATTCCGGGCGTGGGCCCCTTTGAAAGGTTTTGAGATGATTTGTGAAGTGTTTTCCATATACCATCCTATGTATTTCTCTCTCCAGATGACAGGGACACTGGAGTAGTCACAGAGCATTGCCTGATAGGGGCCACTCTATGTGAAAGACCGTAGAGAGGCTCAAGATCAGGATTGCTAGAGGTTAAAACCGAGGGGCACACGTAGCTTTAGACGGTGACATTATGACATCTGGGATGTCAGGTATCTGGGATACCAAGGATTGGTAAAATGTATTTCACTAGATTGGTTATTTTGTATTAACAGATTTGGGCGGTGACCCACATACTTGGTTTTTGGGCTGTGTTCCCACATGATTTGGTTTTATGGTTTTGGGCTGACGCCCTAATGATTTGAGGAAGGAAATGTCCTTGCTTGAGAAGCATTTTTCACCGAGTTTAATTTGGAAAACCTATGTTTTGATTTATAAAAAATGATTTTGTTAACTTGTTTTCGAATGCATGCATACTTTTTAGTGAAATGTATAAATGTCTTTTCTGAAATGTGTTTTATTAAATTGTTCATTTTCGTCCACTCACAGTTTTTCATGGTTTTTAATATCTTCCAGGTTGATTGCGGATGCAGACTGCAGCAGAGACCGATACATCACATGCCTCCATAGATCCTGGCGTGCTCTGGAAGCCCGAAGAGGGTCAAGGTTTAGGTTATCCCTTATTTGGCACATGGTGTCAGACGGGAGTATGACACATCCCAAGTTAATTTTGGGGGGGATTGGGATGGGTCGTGTCGTCTTCAATGTTCTTTTCCTTGTCTTTTGACTTCACCATTATGTCATCAATACATACTTCTATATTTTTGGTGATCATTTCATGGAAATAGCATTTATTGCTCGTTGATACGCAACTCCAACGTTCTTCAATCTGAAAGGCATGATGGCGAATTCAAATGCCCCCAAGTGTCCAGGACATCTGAATGAAGTTTTGTGAATATTGTCTTCTACTGAGAGGATCTGATTGTACCCTACATTACCATCCATAAAAGACAGGAATTGATTTTGTGAGGTGCCATCGATTAGCATGCCTACCATTTTTAATGACCCTGACTTTCAATGAGGGTAAAATCAGAAAAGTCGAATAAAAATGACCATTTTGTGCATGGAAGCGCGTGCCATCGATTTTAGGGGTACAACCAACATGAATGTTTATCCTTTTGATGTTACGGATATTTTAGCATAGGTTTCGAGTCGATTGGACATTGTTTCAGGGTAGTTTTGGTTGTTCGAAGGTTTAGGGTTCGTTGTTTCGTTTAAAAATCCCAAAAAATAGTGGGATTAAAATAGAAGCTTTTCGGGATGGTTAATGACCATTAGATGTGATTTATGGCAGGTTCTAAGATTCCTAAAAATTACAAAAATGCATGCAAAGCGGAATTTTACTACGTGGATGGTGTGTTAGTGGACTTTTTTTCCTTGAACTATTATGCATGCGTACTTACATGATTTAAATGCGTTTCTATGTGATTTTGATGCTAATGGATTGACTGGGATTTTATATGGATTTTCGTTGATTTTATAATTAATTATTATTGTATTGTATGTTTTATGAGATTTGCGTAAAGTACGTTTTTGGATTCCGTTTCAATTGAGATTTTGGAATTGAATGTGGTTTATGATATATTGATATCAGATTATTGGTGATTTTTATATTGATTTTACGGTTTTTTGGAAGTATTTTGATGGTACGTTTTACGATGTTTTCTTGAGTATATGCTCTCAAGTTTTGTTTAAATTGTGGATTTGAGAAAAATGTGGTGGAACAATGATTTCTCAATATTTTTGATGGAAAAGTCTGTGATGTGGGATCATTTTGATTATCGAATGATTTTTGTGAAAAATACTATTTATGTATGTTTTACGAGACTTGGTGTGAAGCTTGGTTTTGGGCTTAGGTCCGGGTTTCCATAAAGGGGTTTTGGTTATGAACTTGATATGTGATACATGTATGTTTCTCGGTATTAATGGAAAGGTTGTGAGTTGTGACATGTGACGTGTGAATTATTGTGATGACTGTGATGATTATGGATAACCCTTCTCGGTATTAGTGATCTCAGACGTCAAGTCTAGGGTTCCGATTCCTAAGATTGGTATTGTGATGACTCAGACATTGAGCTTGGGGCTCCGATTCCCGAGTGAGTATGTGATATGCCTACTGGTAGTGCAGTCGATGTAATGATTATCGTTGTGCATCGAGGATGGGTTGGATATGACTTGATTGTGTGTTATGGATATGATCATTAGTGATGTATGACATGTGTTGTGATTATGATGCCTGATGTGATTTTATGTTGATATGTCTCTAGTATTGTGATGTATAGTCTCAGACATCGAGAATGACTCTATATCCTGAGACTAGGGTGTGATGGTGACTTAGACGTTGAGCTGGGCTCTGATTCTCGAGTGAATTTGTGGTGTGCATGCTAGTGGTGTAGTGGTTTGATGTTTGAAATTGTGCATTGAGGATGGATTGATTGTTATATCTATAGGTTTATGTGACGGTGGATATGTTTTGGTTATGTGCTGTTGATGTAATTTACTATTACATCTCTGACGTGTTAATATTTCAGTTTGAGTTGGTTGTGATTAATGGTTGAATTCTGGTTAAATTCCTTATGGTTGTTTCACGTGTTTCAAGATCATAATTATATTGTGTTCAACTGAGTTTTTATGAGTTATATGCATGCACAGATTTCTAAAATGGAGGGTAAATCGTTTGTTTTCTAAAATGTTATGTTTCAAACTATTTTGAACTATTTTCTTTTTGTCCACTCACATATTTTCTTGATTTATAACCCTCTAAGGCCTTGGCACAAAATTCAGGGATGATCGAGAGTCGAAAGCATGAATGATAAGAATGTGTGAACATCGCTTGTCTGACAAGTCCAAGGGTAAATTTGGTATTTTGGGCTACTTGTCAGACAAGAGCAGGGCCCAGGTGTACTTTCAAGTGTTTCTCAGGAGGGATCCCATTTTATGTATTTGGTTGTCCGTATGAATCCCACTTTGAGATGTTTTTCGATTTCTTCTTTGACTTTGAGCTCGGTTTCTACAAAAATTCTTCTCTTTGGCTAACAAGCAGGTTTGTATCCTTTTTTGATAGGCAACCGGTGCTCGACAAGTTGTTTGTTGAGTCCTGGGCATCTCTATGTAATGCCATACAAATCAATGTTTAAACTCGTTGAGAAGTTCCATCATCTTTTTTTTTCCATTGCCTTTTCCAATATTTCACTAATGTAGGTCAATTAGGATCTTCCTTGGTTCCAAGCTAACTTCTTCCTAGAGATCTTGGGTTACAACAAGGGATTTATCCATTTTCGAAGACAAAAACTTGATGACCTCTAGTGGGATATTATCCTCCTTACCTTCTTCTTCGGTATCACTAATAAATTCTGACATGTTGATGGTTGAACTTTTCGCATCTTGTGTTCCAATGAACTCAAGCTGATTGTTCCCTTCGTCGACATATATGCCTTAAGCATTTTTTGCCTCTATCTAGTGCACCAACAATCTTCCTTTATAGACTAGATTGCCTATTCTCGATTTGCTTTCTTGTTGAGTTTGCTATTCATATGTAGATTCCTTTTTTCGGGAAGGCACATCCCACTCTCGTGAGTCAAGAGTCCTTGTTCAAATAGCATATAGGCCGTCACCTTGTTAGGGGGCCTTTCTTGTCTTTCCTTGTTAATTTGAGACTTCCCATTTTGGGGTCATAGAAGTTGGCCTTAGCAGTCGTAGGATAGGTCGTAACTGGCATCGCATCTGCTTGAATGATCTCTCAAGATCCTCATGCACGGGTAAATTCAGCAAGATACCATGTACGACATGTTGGTGAAGGTAAAAAAGATACACATACTTTTGCATATCTAGTCCCTCCCTAATAGATTGTTGTAGCTCGTAGTGTTGTCCAACACAGAGAATGCTAGCATTAATTACTTGCAACCAACCATAATCTCTAAGGGTAAAAACCTGTGAGTTTTGGGAATTGTCCCTCTAAAATTGGACATTATAAACATAGTTAGCAAACAATCTTGTAGTGTTTTCCTTAACTTCTTCAACATTTTAGAAGGTAGAACATTAATGGATTCTCCACCATCGATCATCATTTTGTTAATCGGAATGCCGTCTATGTAACGACCCAGAAACTCAAGAAAATAAAAATGACCACTTTGCCCCTGAAGCTCAAAGATTTGACTTTTTAACCCGAATATTTGTTGGACGTTCCATGAATACCATTACGAATGTCTCAAACACTTGAGTTTATAGACAGACAGTATATCAAAATCAGAGATCGAATAGGTTTGGTATAAGTCAAAAAGTAACTAGGGGCATTTCGATAATTTTGGACACAAGGGTATTTTAGTAAGTTTGCATGAATGACCTAGGGTGTTCTAGAATTTTCTCCATATGTCCTTCCCATTATCTTCTATACCCACTTACTCTTTTAAATATATGTGTGTGAGATTGATTTGGGGGCATTCAGGGGGTTGGTAGCCGAAAATAGGAAAGCCATGAAGAAGGCCATCGAGGAAACCCTGGAAAAGAGAAAGGTGGAAATGAAGAAGCAGAAAAGAAAGGAAAATAGAGAGATAAGAAGAAGAGCAAAACCGTGAGAAAAGAAGGGAATAACTGTGAAGGGAAATCAAAGAATAATGTATAAGCTTACTTCGGGTTTTTGGTTTTGAGGTTGCAAATGTGGAAACAACTACTTTAGCATCTTCTGAAGGCATTATGATCAGCTATAGTGTAAATTTAGATTTTTTGAATGCATGAAATAGCTCAGACCAGAGATTGGAACCATGGCCAAGAGCTTGAAAGTTTAACCCTGGCTTTCTAGGTTAGTTTTTAAGATCATACATCATTTCCTGGGATTATATAGATGCATTCTAGCTATTAAAACACAAAAAACATACATGAAAACTAGATTTTTAAACCGGGTCGAGATCGCGGGTCGACAAACTCGAAAGCAAGACCTGTGAGAGGTTGAAGACAACCTCTGCCCAGGCGTGTAGGACCCACGTGCAGAGGATGTCATCAGATCGTGCGAGCACATGGTATGTTATTTTGGGATGTATTCAATACGTAGTTTGTAGTACTCTTTGAGATGAATCAATTGGTACAAGAATCAGGTTAATTAGATATCATTTGAGTAGAGTTTTGGATGTTTTATGTAATATGCATATGTTCTACTTAAATTAAATTTTGGAAAAATTAAAGGAATATGGAAACAAGATTAGTTGGATATTAATGACATTTAATGGAAGATTAGGACAATTAGATAAATTGCGGAAACTGGTTAAAAAGAGTATATTTTTGACCATTTGATAGTATGTATTAATCTTATTTGGATATTAATAGATTAATAATGATAAGGATTTGGTTATATATATTGTATATGTGGGAAGATTTGTTTTAAGTAAATATGAAAATTACCTTATTTATTAATATTATAATTATTGATTTTGTGGCCATAGTTAAACATAATATTGTTAAATTACGAATAAGGTTCAAAGAGAGTTTTAATGGACATATTCCACTCTTGACACTGATAGTTGGTTGGATGTGGGCGGTAACCTAGCAAGAGTGGACTTAGTTTGGTTAGTTTATTAATATGTGAAAATTGATAAAGTAAGGAAGTATCCCTTGTATGACAAATGTGGAAAGGAATTTTGGTATTTTAAGTGTTTTTCAAACGAGAGCATGACCTAGAACGTTTATCAAAGTACATAAGAAACGGGTCATGTCAACTTTAAGAAAGTCAAATATGGAAAGAAATTTTGGTATTTTAACTGTTTGACAAACGGGAGTAAGACCAGAAAAATTTATCAAATTAAATAAGAAACGGGTCTTGTCAACTTGGTATCAAAGTATGTTACTAAAGATCCCGTTTATAAGACTGGGTTCTATTAGCCCTGTTAATCGGTTTTTCGGTTCGGTTTTTTTACCGAAACCGAAACCGAACTGGGTGGAAGAATCGGTTTCAGTTCGGTTCGGTTTTCCTTTAAAAACCGATTTAAACCGAAATCGAACTGTTCGGTTCGGTCCGGTCCGGTTTCGGTTTTTACCGATTTTTTCGGTTTAATTCGGGACGAACTGGTTCGGTTTTTAATAAAAACCGGTTTTTATATTTTTATACAATAATCTATATTTATTCCATAATTAATGTCCATTACAACTAATCAATATTCACTACAACTAATCAATGTTCATTACAAATAACAAAATCATCAAGACATCAACATCCACCTAAAATATCCATTTTAAACAACAAAATCATCAAGGCATCAAAATCCAACATAGAAATATTGAATGTCTGTTACAAACAATAAAATCAAAGCATCAAAGTCGAATAAAAAACGTTCATTACAAGCAATAAAAACAATAAGATTGTAAAATCAAACCATCAGTGAACAAAATGGTAGATAATATGATCAACCACGTCAGCAAGGCAAGAAGCCTCAAGGATTGGACTATTGAGGCACCTTAGCACGACCATTTGCCATTTCTACATATGAAACACAAGCAAAGTTAATTATCTACATAAATTCACAATTATTAACAAACAAATGTATTCGAAATAATAAAAAGATACAACAATTACCTTGTGCAAGAGCATGATAACACTCAACTTCTTCAACACTCGGCTCCAAATGTAATGCAATATTAATACTCATAAGCCAATTTTGAGTACAAATCAATGCCTCCACAACTTCAGGGCTCAACGAACTTCTATACGAATTAATTACCCTTCCACTTGTGCTAAAACATGACTCCGAAGCTATTGTTGAAGTGGGTATAGCTAGAACATCCCGTGCAACTCGAGATAAGATTGGATATTTGGATATTCCGATCATTTTCCACCAACCCAAAATATCAAACGTTGAATCCTCAATATCTTCAATAGGATCTAATAGATATCTATCCAAATCATTACAAATAATTTCCTTCTTTGCCTTTCTCCTCATCCTCCTTGCTATAAGATCCGTATCGTCACTCAAACCCATCTTGTCCTTTTCTACTGCAGATGAGCTGCCACTAACAATGTCCTCTCTTGCAGAATCCCAATTCTCACCATCTTCATAGAGTTTATGAAGGCTAGTCAATAAAATCTTCAATCTAGAAATAGCATGTCCAACCTTATCATCATCATCCTCAAATACCCCCCCAAAACAATTCTCCACAGCGTCCAATTTATGACGGGGATCAAGAACAAGAGTTATAAAATAATATTGGTTCATACGCTCCATTTCCCCCAAATATTTGTCAAATTTGGTTTGCATGGTTCTTGCAATACCAGACAATAAAACACTCTTTTGCTCACAACGCAAAAGAGTTAAAATCCTATACACATCATGTAAAGCACATTGGATTGTGGGTGTAGAAGTGCAACAAACTCGTAAAGTTACTTCATAAAAGGGTTTCAAATAAGCAGCAAATGAACTCGCTACTTCCCAATCATACTCAGACGGTGGTCCTACCCTCCGATCACTAACAAAATAAGCAACATAATTCGGATCATCCTCAATTAGGACCTCAAATGCTCCCCGAAACTTAAGAGCTGATTCCAACATCAAATAGGTGGAATTCCACCTAGTTGGAACATCCAATACCACCAGCCCTTTGCTATCAACCATAGCCTTCTCCGCACCCTTCTTAAATATTTCAAACCTACTAGGGGAAGATCTTACATATCTGATGGCATTTCTAATACTTTGAATAGATTCATTCAACACATTCAAGCCATCATTGACAATCAAGTTCAAGATATGAGCAATACATCTAACATGTAAATTTTCCCCATTATTCAAAAGCGCCATCGGACATTTCCATTTAGGCGTTCTTTTCATCAAAAAAGACAACCCAACATCATTTGAAGAAGCATTATCTACTGTAACAGTCAAAAGCTTCTCAATACCCCATCCAAGTAAACAATCCTCCAAAAGCCTCCCAATTGATTCTCCTTTATGGTTTGGAATCACACAAAAGTTGATAATCTTTTTATGCAATACCCAATCACTGTCAATAAAATGAGCAGTGATAACCATATAATTGATGTTTTGAAGGGATGTCCATGTATCAGTAGTAACACAAACCCTATAAGACTTGATCAATTCTTTAAGGGACTTCTTCTCAGCATAATACATATTAAGCACCTCCTTAGAAATTTTCTGACGACATGGAATTTTAAACCTAGGACAAGCATGGGAACAAAAATCACGAAACCCACGTCCCTCCCCAAAAGAAAAAGGTAACTCATCAACTATGACCATCTGAACCACTTTCTTAACAAGCTCCTTCTGATTAAACCCAACAACAACTTCTGTGGGCTTGTCTACGGATAGAACTTTCTGATTTCTTTTGGCAATCATATTAGGAGGATATTTAGGACATTTTTGAAGGTGACTAATCAAGGCCCTAGTTCCATTTCTAATAGAGTCAGCAGCATACGTATTAAAGTAAATTTATTTTATTTACTTAGTGATGGTTGGAGTATGATTTATTTTTAAATTATTCTTATGATTCTATAGAATTATTTGGAAAATATGAGATTCTATAGAATTATTTGGAAAATATGTTTTTCGAAATTCTTTTTTCATAAACAGTGTTGGAGCTAAAGTTTGGTTTGGGATTTGGATTTGAGTTATGGTCATTGTATGATTTATGTGGCCATGAGTTGAATTTGGTTTTTAAATGGTTATTGATAATTTCAAAAATTTTAAATTGATTTAGATTGCACGTTTTACAAGGTTTATGAAAATTGAGTTGGGTTTACACCTAGATTTCAAAATAATGATTTGGCTTTTAAGGATTGGATATATATTGGCATAATTTGAATGTGATTTTCAGATGATTACTTGGTGATTTTTTCGGGAAACTATTGACTGCTTCACATGCACGTTTTATGAGGTTTCATGAAAACTTTGTTTTGGGCTTAGCCCTGAATCTCGAAATGTGAATTTGATTGTAAAAATTGATATGTGTAATATATGTTTCTTAATATGTGTCACTGTGTGTATTGTTGGACAACCCTCCTCGGATTACTGGATTACGCTTAGATGTTGTATCCTTGAGCGGATACTAGGATAATGTATCCCCGAGTGGTTATGTGATGTGATGGTTAGTTAGTCTCAGACGTCGGTAGTATTATGATAACCTGGATGGTGCTTCGTGCAGTTCCTAAGGGATGTTGTGATAACTCGGATGGTGCTTCGTGCAGTTCCTGGGGGATGTTGTAATAATGGTGCTTCGTACAAGAGATGTTATGATAGTTTGGATGGTGCTACATACAGTTCCCAGACATGTTCGGATGGTGCGTTAGTGTAGTTCCCGTACATGGCTTAGATGATACTTCATGCAGTTCCTAGGTAGCCTACGCATAGAACTGTGATACATTACAATGGAAATTCGAGTTTAAAATTGGTTAAGCTTGGATATGGGGCTTGTGTGCATGCATTAGTGGATGTTATTCATTGCTGATATAATAAACATGACTCGGATGTTGCTTAATGCAGTTCACGAGGTCAGTTTGATTATGATGGTTGATTTTTGAACTTTGAGAAAAGGGTTTCTTAAGTGTGATTCTTGATATTTGATATTTCTATATATTGATTTGATTACTAATATTGTTTGATTATTGATTCTTGATTTATTTTATGTTTATTTGATGATTGCAATTACATGTTCGTGAAAATTTTGAGAATGCAATTTTTTTTAAACAGGCAGGTTAAAAAGTTGACTCTTTAACATATATGATTTTTAGACGTTCCGTAAAGACTGTTACGAACATCGTGGACACTTGAGTTTATAGACAGACGGTATGTCAAAATCAGAGATCAAATAGGTTTAGTATGATAAAAAAGTAACTAGGGTCATTTTGGTAATTTTGGACACAAGGGTGTTTTAATAATTTTACATGAAGAACCTAGGGTGTTCTTGAATTTTCTCCACATTTCCCTCCTATTATCTCCTTCACCGACTTACACTTTCATATATATATATATATATATATATATATATATATATATATATATATATTGATTTGGGGGCATTCGAGGGTTGGTGGCCGAAAATGGCAAAGCCATGAGGAAAGCCACCGAGAAGGAAACCATGGAAAAGAGAAAGAAGGAAAGGAAAAAGAAGAAAAGAAAGGAAAGAGAGATAAGAATAAGAGCAAAACCATGAGGAAAGAAGGGCATAACTGTGAAGGGAAATCGAAGAAAACTATATAAGCTTACTTTAGGTTTTAGGTTTTGAGCTTTGCAAACGTGGAAACAGCTCCTTTATCACCTTCTGAAGGCCCTGTGATAAACTATAATGTAAATTCAGAGTTTTTGAATGCAGGAAATAGCTTAGACTAGAGATTGGAACCATGGCCGAGAGCTTGAAAGTTTAACCCATGCTTTCAAGGTATGTTTACTGAGTTTTGAGGTCATAGATCATTTCCTAGGATTATATAGATGCATTTTGACTATTAAAACACGAAAAATAGATGTGAGAACTAGATTTTAGAACTAGGTCGAGATCCCTGGTCAAGAAAATCGAAACTGGGACCCGCGGGAGGTTAAAGACAACCTTTGCGTAGGAACATGAGGCCCAGGCGCAAAGGCTGTCATTGGCCATCATCGGCATGTGAGATCGCATGGTATGTTATTCTCGAATGTGTTCAATACGTAGTTTGTAGTACTCTTTGAGATGAATCGATTGGTACAAGAATTAGGTTAATCAGACATCGTATGGGTAGAGTTTTGGATGTTTAATGTAATCTGTGAATGGTCTAAACTTAAAGTAAATTCCGAAAAAAATAAAAGATTATGAAACAAGGTTAGTTGGATATTAATGACATTTAATGGAAGATTTTGACAAGTAGATAAATTGTGGAAACTTGTTAAAAAGAGTATATTTATGACCATTCGATAGTACATGTTAATCTTATTTGGATATTAATAGATTAATAATGATAAGGATTTGGTTATGAATATTGTATATGTGAGAAGATTTGTTTTAAGTAAATATGCAAAATATCTTATTTATTAATATTATAATTATTGAATTTGTGGCCATAGTACATAATTTTGTTGAATTTGACGGGGATAGTGGGTTGGATGTGAGCGGTAACCCCGCAAGAGTGGACCCAGTTTGGTTAGCTTATTAATATGTGAAAATTGATAAAGTAAGGAAGTATCCATTGTTTGGAAAATGTGGATTTTTTTTATATATTGTAAGTGTTTGTCAAATAGGAGTAGGACCAAGAACGTTTATCAAAGTAAATAAGAAACAACTCTTGTCAACTGTAAGAAAGTATCCCTTATTTGAAAATTGCGGAAATAAATTTTTGATAGGACCCATCCCTAATCCCTTAGGATTTACGTGTGTTAGAGCTGAGATAAAACTGTAACCCGCTTGGGGTTACCAGAGTGCGCAGTGACTTGTGGAGTCCATAGTGGCATGTGATGTCTTAGTCTCTACTAAAACCCATATCCGCGATCAACCTGAAGGGTATAAAAAACATTAAGAGCTGTGAGTGGACAAAAATAAACAGTTAAAAAAAACAATTTCCGAAATAAACATTTATACCCTTAATTTAAAAGTATACATTCATAATAACTTAAAACCATTTCTTTTCAACAAAACCGTATATAGAAAAACCGATGCAATCATCGTCAAACCAACACATGGTTAAAAACATTTGGACACAATCAATCAATAAAAAACCTCAGGACCCATTCTCATATCCGACATTTGTCTTATACCGTCGAATCATCAATTGTCACGATATCGATGCAACGTGTGCGACTCGAGATTACACATCCGAGTATACACCTGGCTTGGAGCCCTGGGCTCGATGTCTAGGTGTTGTAACTTAGGCTCGGAACCCCTAACTCGACATCTGTAAAATGTCCATCTCTGACACTCCTGCAGGCAGTGTCATCGTGACCTCTGGGGTCCTCTTCGGAGAAACACATTCCTACATGAGGCCCTCTATGGGGAAACAATTTCCTACCAGAGTCCTCCGGGGAAACACATTCCTACCAGAGTCCTTCTCCAGGGACACACATTCCTACTAGAGTCATATCCAACATCTTGAAGAATGGTCATAACAAAATTAGTGGAAACACGTTTTCATAAACACTTTGCTTTCAAATCAAATCACTGTTTTGCATAGGGTCTCAGCCCGAAATATGGTTTCCATAAATATAATAAAAACGGTGTCCAGTTCCCATTTCACAATCTCAAAACATTTCACAATTAAATCACGGTTCAACTCCATTTTTGACTATAAACTAAGTCAAAACCATAATCCAACTGGTCTCAAGCCCAAAAAACCATTTTCATGAAAATCCATAAAATCTTTCAAAACCGATAATCAACCAGCATAGAAAACATTTATGCATTTGATCAATCCAACCATATGCAAACATTTCATTTCAAACCATATTTATAAAACATTAAAACATATATGCTTGCATTACAGACCGCCCATGCTGCGCGCTCAAATCCCACGATGTAAGCTAGTCTGAAGCCTATCCACAGTCTTCAGGATATCTGGGCCTGTCCAAATCATGCCCAAAGGTTACTAACAACCTATATAAGTCCATAACAGGACCCCTAACTATCCCATAATTGAGAACGCATCCCGGATACGCTTCCTGAGACTAAAAACCTCCAAATGACTTATCAAACGACCTCTGATTGACCTAAAACCACCACCATTGGATTCAGATCATTGAAAACTTTCGAACAAGATTGGTTTAACCTTGAAATTTGTGACAACGGGCCCTCACGTATTAGTCAAAGTCCACAAGCACTAGTCAACGACGGTCAACAATGGTCAACGCTAACGTCAGCTACTAACATCAGCCTGACAGTCCATCACGTGGCACACCCTGACTGGTGCCATGTTCACCCTCTGACATTGCCACGTCATGTGATGACGTTATCACTGCCACGTGTCATTGACACGTCAACTCTGAAAACCAAACACACTGCCACGTGGCACCATCTCATTGGTTAATGTGGACTAACATGGCTGACGTGGACCAGCCATGTTAGCTGCCACGCATCTGACACGCTCTAACATACTTTGACAGCTCACCACGTGACACCACCTCACTAGTCCACGTGGACGGTCAACGATGACGTCGACCTACCACTTCAACTGCCATGTAGCCTGACACATCTGAAAACGTCCCCACATGGCACCAACCATCTCTTGCCATGTGGTTTGACATGATGACATGGCTTTCCACGTCATCATTGTCAACCTCTCGTGGGTCGACCTGGAACTCTGTAACCCGTGACTCGACCCGGTCTATTTCCAATCGTCCGACCACCATTCTTCACCATTTTTCTCCCAATCTCATTGTGTCTCACCCATAAAGAGATTCCTAGGCCTAAAAGGTGAGGATAATACCTAAAAATGGGTGTCCATGGGCAAAACCTCAAGGTTGTTTTTCAAGTTCCTCTCTAAGGATGTCCAGTGGCCCTCAACCTTCCATTTTTGTTCCTACATGCTCATACGAGCTCAACGAACACACCCAAGGCATCAAATAACTTTCCAAATTTCCAGAAATCAAACTCGAATTTCAAATGGAAACGGGTTCATGGGTTACCTGGTTTCACGGGTTCCTCAAGCCACCACTGTGCTCAGCCGTCTACCACCATCATCTCAGCCTCTTAGTCTTACCCTCAGCTTCACTCTCAGTCTCTCTGTGGTCCTCAAATTAGAACAAATGCAAAGGAAAATAGGGATGGGTTTCAGGTTGTTTGATTGAGAGGGAAGGGGATATGCATGTAGGTGGGATAATGGGACACTTGTCACTCATCCATTGGTCCAACTAGATATTTTGGGCCCATTCGCAAAAAAACTGGAAATCAACCATTTTCAAACCTAAAAAGTTGATCGAACCTTTCGTGACTCGTAACTTTCCCATACGTTGTCTGATTTTGATGCGCCACCTATCCACGGACTCGTATCATCTTGATATACATAATAGGTCTCGGTCCACGTGTATTTGACCTCCCAGATCAAAAGTTAACATTCTACCCTTCTGGGTTAAAATCGTCATTTCACCTCAATTAATCCTGATTAGTCTCGATTAATCCTTAATTAATCTTTCTAATCACGTAATTTCGGGACGGGTTGTGAGCGTTTATCAAAGTAAATAAGAAACGGGTCCTGTCACTCATGATGAGCTATAATATAGATAGTTTGTACATTATATGTCATCTTCTTAGTAGGATTAGTGAATAATGATTTCTCCTTGTAAGGAGTAATCTTTGGGATAACATTTTGACCTTCATCCATAAGGATTTTGATTATCGCCTGAGAGGGTTCATAAGTGGTAACATCACCTATTATCTAGTGAACTTGGTGTTATACCGATGTTAAATGCTCCAATAGCACTACTACTACGTCGATCTCAACTCGGAGCTTCACTTGCTCCTTTATAACAAGGCATCCATTTCCATGACTTTAGGAAATCTTTTCGAGTTCTTGTAATTTTTTCTTGGTCATACCTTGACCATAATCCTTTTGGATGTCACGTTTAGGTATATTCTTTTCAATCGGATCTATAGGATATCGAGTTGTTTGTTCTCCAAATATTTTTAGGTAAACGTGTCGAATAATATCTTCTTCACAACCTTAGAAAGAGTTCACGAGATTGTATCTAGCAAAGAGGTTTTCCTCGGAGACTCACACAGAGTTTCTTTCTTCCTCCAATTCATTTTGGGAGGACTAGTTAGCTTCTTGTTGATCATAGGAGGCATTGTTGGTTCCTTTTCAGGAGGTCTTGCCCTCAAACCCTTCTTAGTACCAACGTAGGCTCTATACAATCTCTGGATTCTTCTTTTTACAGTCCTTTTGAGTTCTTTCGCCGGCTTTCCATCTTTTCCAGCCATGTGCGACTTCCCCCTTTTGATTATGGCTTTGTAAATTTTAGGTGTTTCATTGATCATCTCAGGAAAACCCCTTCTTTTGTTTTGCAATTCTTGTTGGCCAACTTGCCTCTAGTTTGTTGACTTGCGACATGCTCCTGCTCTCTTGATGTTTCCCAATCTCTAGAGAATAGAGCTTTGCAGTATTTTGTTTTAAGGATTTGTGGACTATAGTGTTTTTAGGTATTTTAAGAGAATTGACATCCTAACCTGATTTTGAGCTTCCCGATTTTATCTGGTCACTTGAAGTCAGGATCGTCAAGATGCATTCTGGCTTACACTTACTACACAACAATATCATGCATTTGGCTGTAGCAAGTATTCTCTGAGTTTGGTCATTATATGAGTGATCTTTCCTTGTTATTCTGGTCTCAAAAGGTCTCTTTTTTAGACCATTAAAGATTGACCATATTGACTGACGCTGTTGGGATGGATTGATATCTACTCCCATCGAGGCTTTGGAGATTGGCGCTAAATCAATGTATCCTTGGTTCATCAATATTTGAACTATATCCTAAATTAGACACAATTAGCCGTGGCATGATGCAATGATACATGCCATTTGCAGAACTACTTACCCTTGATATCCACTGCTTGGATATCCCTTGCTTGGGATCCACTTTGATTACCTTTGCCTTTGCCAAATTGTCATAGATTTGTTCATTTTTGTTAAGGTCAAATGAGTAAGAACCAAACTCTGGCATTTTATTTGTCAAAAAGGTACCACTCGGCATGACATGTTTTTGTGCCCAAGAAGGCTTGATTATCGATTTGAGGGTCACTGGTCCTTTTCTCAAAATCTAGATTTCTGTTGTTGCAACCTCTAGTTTTTGCCCCTTCTCTATTGCTGATTCTTCTTCAGTTTCCTAGTGTTCCAGATGATACACATGAATCTTTTTCTTGTAAAAATGGGGTACTTTAGAGTTACGCTTTTTTACTATTCTTCCTCTAGCAATCTCTCGAATTTGGTTGCTGATACCACGACTTCTTGAAAATAAAAAAATGTAGTATCATCGAATTTCTTACTGAGGAAAAACCTTAGAGCTAGTTGTGCATTAGCCACCATTTAAGCGTTGCTTATGGGAAACTTATACTTCATTTTTGTTCTTTTGAACCTGGCGAGGAAGTCTTAAGTCGTCTCATGATCCCCTTGTCTGAGAGCAGTCAGATCGCTGATCGTGACTTCGGGTTTGATCTTGTAGAATTCTCCATGGAATTTGGCCTCTATTTTCCCTTTGGTGTGAATGGATGCTTCATTCAGTGAGGTATATCAAAAGAAGGCATCCCCAGATAGAGAAAATTGAACAACCGTAGTTTGAGATACGAGTTTTCTTCAATGATCACACATTGGGATGCGAATCTTCCTAAGTGTTCCAAGGATGAAATGATTTCATCTCCATTAAAGAGGTTAAACTTTGGCGGCTTAAAATTCTTGGGAGAAGGATTGTCCTAATCTATATAGGTTAGGTAAGGCTTTCTATAAGTAAGGACATTGACTTTCCTAGGAGGTACTAGTTGGCCTGATATTAGCACCTTAGTTCATTCATCTCATTCATGAGGGCTTAATGTTCCATTGCACAAGATGGCCTTTGGTCAGGCACAGATTCCTCATATGATTCTATGTAATGGCCCAGAAGTTAGAGAAAAGTAAATTTGGAGAAATAAAAGGGAAATGACAGTTTTTCTCGTGTAAGGTCAAAAGTTGACTTTTTGACCTAGACATGTTTTGGACGTTCTGCGAGGATCGTTACGGAGGTCTTGAATTTTTGAGTCCATAGACAGGTGGTATGCCAAAATCAAAGATGGAATGGGTTCGATACGAGTCAAAAGTGACTAGGGTAATTTTGATAATTTGGGACATAAGGGTAGTCTAGGGACCTAGGGTAGGAGAGAAGAAAAAAAACAAAGAAAAAGGAGAAAGAAAGAAGATATGAGGAAGAAAATCAAGACTTGAAAACTGAAAATTCTCAACCGTGAGTCCCTAGGCTGTTTAAGGAGTTCAAACTCCAAATCAGGGATCCTAATAGTTCCCTTAAGCTCCCAGGAAGCTAAAACATTGAAAGACTGAAAGAGCCTGGGTTGAAAGCCTAGAATCAGGTTAAGGATTAAGGTACATTGTTTTGGTGTTTTGATGATATAGAAATATTTCTAGGATTCATTAGATAAAGATAGGTAGTATAACTGAAGAAAATGGTGGAGAAAAGGTTTGTTCCGAATTGGGTTGTTTCCGCCGGTCGGACGACTCAAGTTGTAGAGAACCGAGTCCTAGGAGGTTGAAGACGACCCATGTGTAGGGCGCGTGAGGCCCATGCGTAAAGACTTATGGTGACGTCTGTGGGTGCGTGACCCATTGTCTGGGTTTTCGATCAACATGATATTTCATGTTCTCGATGTTACAAATCCAATGGTATAGTTTTCGAGACAATCAGACATCGTTTCAGAGTAGTTTGAATTGTCCAAAGTGTTAAGCATAGTTTTAAATTCATATTGTACTCTCGGAAATTAGGGAAATTAAATGTTAGGTTAATTAGGACGCTAGTAACCTTTAGTAGTGATTTATGACAAGCAATAAGGTTCCTAGAATTTACAAAAAAATGTGCAACTCAAAATTCAACCATGTGGCCGGTATGTGCGAGTGGAATTTTCTTTTACAAATTATTATGCATGCATATTTGAATGTTTTAATTGATATATTACATTATTTATGTGATGATGGTTTAGTTATGGGTTTATATGATTTTTGATGATTTTCGGGAATTTGTTAACTAATTATAAATGCATGTTTTAGGAGGTTTTTCTTAAATTGTGTTTTGGGCTTAGGCCTGAATTTTTGAAAGGTGGTTTTGACTTCAAGGCATTTATATATGTTATGTGTGTGTGTGTGTGTGTGTGTGTGTGTGTGTGTGTGTGTGTCTGTGTGTGTGTGTTCTCAATATTTGTGAATTGTTTTGTTCATGGACAACCCTCCTCAAACTGCTAGTTAGTTGGTTAGTCTCAGACGTCTAGAGCTGGTCTCTATTTTTCTGAGACAGATGATTTCTTAGTCTTAGATGTCCAGAGCAAGGCTCTATTTTCCTAAGATTGATGATTGGGCTATGCATCAGATGCACAGAGCTGGGCTCTGTTTTCTTAGGTCGGTCCACACTCGGACGTTCAGAGATGGGCTCTGTTTTCCCGAGTAGTTTTGCCTATCGGTAATGCAGTTTGATCATGGTGATCGATATTCGAGCATCGAGGATGGGTTGGTTATGCGGGATCATTATTGTGGTATCTTGATGTCTTTTCATATATGAGTTGATTTCTTGATACGAATTGATTATTGATCTTAGCTCATATATTGAGGTTCATGGTTTATACTTTGTTTTAATCAAAAGTTGACAGTTTTACATAAGAATGCATAGTTTTATAAAACAGAGGGTAAACCTATTTATGTTCTTCAAACTATGTTTTTAAAAGGTTTCTTTTGTCCACTCACACGTTATCGTGATATTAGTAACCCTTTATGCAGTTGTCTTACTCACTCCTGTTCCTTGGTGGAATCTTGGGTTTAGATTTTTCTTGACCAATGGGTGGTTTTTGACATTTGATTCCTAGACCCCCATAGAAAAGCAGGTGTTGAAATCAAAGGTTTAAAAATTGATGCCCCACATTCCATATTATTCTTGCCCTTGTCAGGCATCAAGGTCACTAGAGGTATGATATTAGTTTCTTTTTCTTGAGCCATTTCGTAGCTGGAACACTCTTGGAATTGTTGGTTTAAGGATTCTATTTGCGGGCTTATATAAGACATATAGTCTTTGGAGAATTTTATGAATTTTTCCATGTCCATAATTTGGTTGGTGATATCTTCTACAATTTCCTTACAAGGTGGCTCCATGTCGACCACTGAGATCAATAACTAGGACACTGTTCCTTGAGACAGATTCTTTAGAAATCTCCCTTTAGCGTTTCGGCGTCTATGAGTATCCTGAATTTGGATGTTTACTAAAAGGAGCCCCAATGGGCATAATAGATTATGTTCCTACCCAAAAGTTATATTCTTTGAGCGAGTGGGTTCGAGGCCACCCACGTTGGGTCTCTTCACGGAACCGAGTTTGCAGAGCGAGGGAGCAGACACTCGTGTGGGTCTCTTCGCCTGCATGGTGTGATGTAATTGTTGATGGGTAGGTTGAAAGCGTAATAGGCCTTCCTATGACAGTATATCCCTAGATGGGTTGGCCAGGAAGCAAACATTCCTTAGCTTGATGTAGGCGTGCTACTAGTAAAAGCTGTTACTAGACAGTGTAGATGAGTTTCGTTCGAGGCACAAGAACCTTTGTTCTAATCAAACGATTGTGAGGAAAGTGGAAAAGATAACTTGCGTTATTCTTCTTTATGCCTTGTTCTTAATGTATCAAAATACTTTAATAATTTTCTTTCCAACGTAGTCCAAATTTGTGCATTTTCTATGATATTCAGGTCGACTGTTATTTTAGTAGTTAAGATGGTTAGGGTCCCAAGTTCCCTCAAGTCGGGATCGTAGTATCGCACAAGTGCACATATATGGTATCCCGATTTAAAAAGTCATGTACGGTGCGTTTCGAGTACTAATCTCTACTTAAGGAAATCTAGTTTGATATTGAAATGGGAATGAAAGTACAAGTACAGAGAAGTAAAAGTACGTTAATTGAGGCACGAGAAACTAAAATTGTAAATGCATAAAAGTAAACTATTTCTTTCATATTCGAGCCTTAAATAGGCAGGAAATTTTAGAAATCATCAACTGAAATGAATATCAGTCGGAATCATACCATGAGATGGCAGAGCATTCAAATGCTACAGTTAGATGTCGAAAAAGAGACAGGAGTGTCTCGACGACAATCCATTGATTGGCAGTCAAAATGACTATCCATAGATTGGTAGTCGGGATGAAATTAACCCTTATGACAATATTGCTAAAGCTAGTAAAAAAAAGGCTAATGCTTGCATGCGTTCATGAATATCCATGGATTGGCAGTCGGGATTGAGGTTAACCCTTATGATAATGCTTAGTCAAAAAGAAGGTTAATGTAGGAGGTGTCCATTGCATGCTTGGAATGCAAGTCGGGAATGAAGCTAACCCTTGTTAGAGTGTTGCGGGAGATAGTAATAGATATGGTTAGGTGTTTGAGAGAGGATGGGAAGAGTACTTAATCTTGATCCTTGATCGAAAGAAACAGGTTTTACCAATAAAGTGAGCTTTTTATACAATGAAACTTTTGAGGGTTTGCATTTGCTTCTAAATTGAACTGGATCAATTTGTTAATTTTGATTTGTTGGTTGATTGTCCTTTGAGAAGAGAGTTTTTTCTCCTTTTATATGCAGTGAAGAGGTCGATCAAGTTTCAAAGTAAGGTCTTCGGCGTGTTGTCACAACTACCCACACCTTCTTCTTCTGCACGTTCTAAGTGGGCACTTGAGCTGGGTTCTTTATGATATGGGCTTTTAAGTTGTCTGAGCTGTGGTTTCGGCCCAAGAGGATTTTTTTGGCTATAAACAAAAAGTTTGGGAGCTCGATGTCAAAGCCATTAGCCCCCAAAGAAACTCAGAAAACTGCCCAATTTTGTAAAAAAAATGATTCAGAGCTCATGCTGAAATAACTAAAGCTCTCAAATCTTTCTGATTATAATTGGTTTTCTTTCATGGATGATAAAGCAATCAAGTATTATCATTTATAGTTTTTTGTACCATCAACCAACTTCTAATCCCCCAACAAATGCATATCAATTTTATTGCATGCGCACACGAGAAAACAAAATAACAAATAGGAAGGTGAGAACCATGATGATTGAGCTGATAGGGAGAGAAATGACACAAGACCTCGGTCTTTGGGTGTAACAATAACTAATCATTTCAGGTATAATCCCCTTGCAGCGGGTAGGTCACTAACGGGTCCAAAACAGATGACTTATTAGTCTAAATGCACCTAGAACAAGTCAGTTGTTTGATCCATAAATGGACCTAAATGTATGTGGAGACCACACACGCACACAACGAACACGAGATGTACGTGGTTCACTTAGAATAGGTTACATCCACGGTGATATACTTCTTTCATTAGCACTAATAGTGTTTGTACATGATACATTAGGAATTAAGCCATAAAGCAAGACTGAAATGTAGTCTAGAGGAAGAGTGAGATGTAGAGAGAGGTTAGAGCTTCATTTTAGAGAGAGATATGAGAGCTTATACATATGAGGAAGGATGACTCCCTATTTATAGGAATTTCCTAGGTTTAGGTCATATGGCAGATGCAACGACCTAACCCGTAATTGCGGGATTACTAGGAGATTAGCGCGAATAATCAGGATTCGTCGAGGTAAATGATGATTTTGCCCTTGGAGAGGGGAAAATGTTGACTTTTGATCCGGGAGGTTAATTGTGAGGACACATGCCTTGTGGGCATGGTTAGTAACCCCACATTTCCTAGGGGATCTAGGCGATACGCCTTATATGTGTAGGCGCGCATCTATTCAAAAAGAGGCCTTTTGCGAGCTCACTGGTTTTGAGTTTGGTTGGAAATCCAAAGTTAAGCGAGCTTGGGCTGGTGCAATCACAAGATGGGTGACCCACTAGGAAGTTGCACATGAGCTCCCAAGAACAAAACCGTGAGGGCTGGGCCAAAAGCGAACAATATCCTATTGGAGAAAGGCGGGTCGTGACAATTTAGTATCACATCTGGACCCCGATCCAAAATGTGCCAGCGAAGACGTTGGGCCCTAAGGAGGGGGGGGGGGGGGGGGTAGATTTTAAGATCCATGTCTTAGAAAGAACGGTGAACAATCCCATATCCTTTCGGGAGGGAAAGGTGAAGTTCCTTATATGTGTGGGCACGTATTTATCTAATAGGAGGCCTTTTGGGAGCTCACTGACTTTGGATTCCTTGGGAAGTCCAAAGTTACGCGAGTAGGGGCTGGTGAAATCCTAGGATGGGTGACCTACTAGAAAGTTGCCCGTGAGTTTCCAGAAATAAAACTGTGAGGGCTGGGCCCAAAAAACAGACAATATCGTACTAAATGGGTCAAGTCGTGACAGAATTCAATAGGATATTGTCCGCTTTGGACCCAGCCCTCACAGTTTTGTTCTCCGGAGCTGACGTGCAACTTCCTAGTGGGTCACCCATCCTGGGATTGCACTAGCCCCTACTCGCTTAACTTTGGAGTTCCCAAGGAATCCAAAGCTAGTGAGCTCACGATATTGTTTGCTTTGGGCTCGTCCCTCACGGCTTTGTTCTCGAAAGCTCACGTGCAACTTTATAGTGGGTCATCCATCTTGGGATTGCACCAGCCCCTACTCGCGTAACTTTGGAGTTCCCAAGGAATCTAAAGCCAGTGAGCTCCCAAAAGGCCTCTTGTTGGATAGATGCACACATACACATATAAGGCGTATCCCTCAGATCACCCAGGGCGATATGGGATTGCTGACGATGGCCCCAAGGCACGGGAAATCCACCCCCTTGGGGCCTAGCATCCTTGTTGGCATACTTCATTTCAACGGGAGTTGGGCTCTAATAGCAACTTGTCATGACCCAACCTTTTACAACAAGATGTTGTCTGCTTTGGGCCCGACCCTCACAATTTTTTTCTTGGAAGCTCACGTGTAGCCTCCCAGTGGGTCACCCATCTTGGGATTGCACCAGCCCTACGCGTTTAACATTGGAGTTCCCAAGGAATTCAAAGCCAGTGAGCTCCCAAAAGACCTCTTGTTGGATAGATGCGTGCGCCCACACATATAAGGCGCATACCGCAGATCACCCTAGGCAATGTAACCAAATTGTCACGACCTGACCCATCTAACACGATATTTTCCGCTTTCCTCCCAATCCTCACGATTTTATTTCTAGGAACTCAAGTGCAATTTCCCAGTATGTCACCCATCTTGAGATTGCACTAGCTTAAACTCGCTTAACTTTAGAGTTCCCCAAGAATCCAAAGCTAGTGCACTCCCAAAAAGTCTCATGCTAGATCGATATGTGCCCACACATATAAGGCACTTCATATTTCCCTCCCCGAGCGATGTGGGATTGTTCACTGTTCTTCCTAAGACAGGGGTCTTACAATCCACCCCTTTAGGGCCCAACATCCTCGCTGGCACACTTCCGATTGAGGTCCGGCTCTAATACCAAATAATTACGACTCGACCTTCTCTAACAAGATATTATCCGCTTTGGGCCTAGCCCTCACGGTTTTGTTCTTGGGAGGTCACGTACTACTTCCTAGTGGGTCACCTATCCTAAGATTACACCAGCCCCTACTTGCTTAACTTCGGAGTTCCCGAGGAATCCAAAGCCATTGAACTCCTAAAAGGCCTCCTGTTGGATAAATGTGCGCCCACACATATAAGACGCATCCCCTAGATCCCCCCGAGTAATGTTGAATTGATAACCATGCCTCCAAGGCACAGGTCCTCATAATCCACCCCCCTTGGGGCCCAGTGTCCTCGCTGTCACACTTAATTCTGGCCGACGTTTGGCTCTGATATCAAATTATCACGACCTTACATTCTCCAATAGGATATTGTCTGCTTTGGGCCCAGCCCTTGCGGTTTTATTCTCAGGAGCTCATGTACAACTTCCTAGTGGGTCACACATCCTGAGATTGCACCAGCCCCTACTTGCTTAACTTTGGAGTTTTCAAGGAATCCAAAGTCAGTGAGTTCCCAAAAGGCCTCATGTTGGACAGATGCACACCCACACATTTAAAGCACATCTCCCAGATCCTCTGGGCAATGTGGGATTGCTAGCCATGCCTCAAGGCACGTACACTCACATTAATTGCATGTTTACCAAGGTCCATTGCATAGATCTAGAGATTACGATAACGTAGACAAGCGACACGTCAAATTTGGATGTCGAACAATTATTTTATGGGTCACGGAAAGTTTTGGGAAATTTTTACAGTGCACGCATTACAAAAAAATGAATTTCCTTGATTTTCCACACACACCCGACCACCCATCCCCATTTTCATCATGGTTTCACCAACGGGTGCTGGTTTGGGGAACCCAATGAGTGGCTGAGAGTGAAGGGAAGAGATCAAAGAAATGACTGCTGTGAAAGCTACCAGAAAACCCAAAAAAAACTAGATAACCCGTGAGCCTGTGTGTGTGAGTTTTGGGTTTTAGATTATTTAGACATTTTGGATGGTAACTGAAGCCTTGATTGTGCTCTCTAAGTTCTTGAAAGTATGTAGGGCTAAGAAACAGGCAGCTTGGACGTGGGAATGAACCTGGATGGAGGTTCAAACTTTGGTCGTGACTCGTGAGGAATTCATCTTGGCTAGTCAATTTCAAGTATGTTTTCACGATTTTAAGCTCAAAAATTGATTTCTAGGATTGAATAAAGAATAATGGTGAAAGAACAGAGTTTTTTGGTTGAAAATCGATGAAGAATGGACCGGGTCAAGCTTAAGGGTTGAATGACCCATTATAGGGTATCGGGTCGACCGGGTGTTGTTAGGCGGACGTGGAAGTGATGACATCATCAGTGACACGTCACAAGTGTTAGAGAGTGACATATGGTACCGGTCAGATGGTGCCACATGGCAGATGTCAGAAGCTATCAGTTGTTAGGATGGCGTCAGTAGGTGACGTTAATAGTGACGTCAGCAGTGGCGTCAGCGTTGATTGGAGTTGACCAAACTTTGACCGACTCATGCGGGCACGTGGTCACAAATTTCAAGGTCAAAACTAGTCTTGTTCAAAAGGTTTCGACGTCCCGAATCCAATGGTGGTGGTTTCAGGTAGATCGGAGATCATTTCGTTGGTGTTTTGGACATTTTTCCCCTTATGAAGCATGTTCGGGACAAGTATTCTATTTCAGGGTTTTTTTTCGCGGAGGGGGGGGGGGGGCTCTTATATGGACTTGTATAGATTGATAGTGACCTTTCGGTGTGATTTGGACAGGCCCGGACATCCCAGAGGCTTCGGATTGGCTTATAGCTCATGTTTTGAGCGAGCGGTGGTACAATGAGTGGAATTTTGTTTTCCTAACTCTATGCATGCATTTTTTTATGATTTATAATGAGAACTTCTTGATGGTTCTTTACGTACTATTTATGTAGATTTTGGGAATTTTACGAATGTTTAAGAAATATCTAAAAAATGCGTTTTACGAGGAAAATAGGTTTATTATACTCTAGATCTTTATTGAGTTTTGGGCGATGGTTTTACCCCAATTATGACATGTTTATATGATTTTGACGGTGTTTGGTAAAATGGGATTGCACATGAGTTTATGAATATTTTAATGACTTATTTTACGAAGTCCTTTGACGTATTTGTGATTTGGGGTTTAGGCCCAAGTTTTGAGTCTTATCATGAATGTTGAACTTAATTTAGGTTATGGTTATGTGATCATTGGATACCTGTGGTAAAACTAGTTGTGAACACTTGATATATTATATGATGTGTGGTTCCTTGGTATTGTGACCATTGTGATGTTAGTGATGATGTGTGATGATTACGATGATGTGGGATGTGATGTGGAAACCCTCCTCGAGATACCGATGGGTCAAATGGTCTCGAACGTCGAGGTCAAGCTCCATAGTTCAGGGGACCGATATTGTGATAGGTAGTCTCGGATATCGAGTTAAAGCTCCGTACTTCCCGAGACTTGTGAGTAGTCTCAGATGTCGAGGTAATGTTATGTAGTTCCCGAGACTGGGACTGTGACTCAGACGTCGAGATAGTGCTCCGTAGTTCCTGAGCCGATCCATACTCAGACGTCGAGGTAATGGTCCGTAGTTCCCGAGTGATATTAGCTTACCGATAGTGTACCTTGATATGATAATAAAACAGTCGATTCGGTATGTTGGATGATTCAGTATAGCTAGTGTCGTGTGATTGGTATGATTTTGCACTGACGTGGTTATGTCATTATTGAGCTATTGACAGAGCAGGCTTTCTATTTTGTTGAGCATGTGCTCTGGTCTAGTCGTATATGCAGTGATATTTGATATGGCTTTATGTTGATAAGGTTTGTGACATTACTGGTTTTCTAGTTACTCCACGTATTTTAAGATTGATGTTTTATTCATAAACTCGATGCATGCATAGCTTTATTAAACGGAGGGTTTAATGACTAATTTTGTCCACTCACATTTTTTATTGGTTTTGACACCATCTAGGTTGATCGCGGACGAGGGCGATGTAAAGGCTGAGGCATCACGTAGGTTTGCGTACTCTGGAGATCTTATCCCTTGTCTGACACGTGATATATGTACATACGTAAATATCGAGGGTACTTTAGTGATTTTGCATGACGTGTTAGGCGGAAGCAGGTCCTCCCACACAAATCAAGGTGGATTACGGGGAAGGTCCTATCATCACATGGGTGGGCTTTGTACACGGGCCATCCTTCATGGACCTTGGTGATGGTCTTGATCCTTCTCCAAGTGGCCTTGCATACTATGAAGGGCCTTGATTGTGGGTCGAGCTTGGTCTGAGTGGTCTTCTAGGTATGGACTTGGTTGTTCGATATATCAACATAAGTCCCATAAGTTGTTAACTGAGGTGGGTTCCCTTGGCCAAGGACTTGTAAGTCGGGCCGATACCTGTCAACCGATCAGAGGGGTACTTTCTCTAGTCCTCCAAGTCCTTGAGTGAGGAGGCAAACCTAGTTCAGTAGCTTGTACTAGTCCCCATAAGCTGGATTTGTTGTAATGTGCCTATTGACTGGTCTGTATTATAGCTAATGGTGGTGTTTTTTGATCAAAACTCACTTCCCTAAATGAGTCCATGAATGCATCTAATCAGTACGTAGTTGCGTGGAGCATGTGAGGACCCGTGCCTTAGAGGCATGGTTAGCAATCCCACATCGCCTAGGGGGATCTAGGGGATGTGCCTTATATGTGTGGGTGCACATCTATCCAACATGAGGCCTTTTGGGAGCTCACTGACTTTGGATTCCTAAGGCACTCCAAAGTTAAGCGAGTAGGGGCTGGTATAATCCCAAGATGGGTGACCCATTGGGAAGTTGCATGTGAGCTCCCAAGAACAAAACCGTGAGGTTTGGGGCCAAAAAAGATAATATCCTGTTGGAGAAGGTCGGATCATGACAATTTTGGATTAGAGCCCAACCTCGACTGGAATTGAGTGTGCTAGCGAGGATGCTGGGCCCCAATGAGGGTGGATTGTGAGGACCCTTGCCTTGAGGCATGGTTAGCAATCCCACATCGCCCTGTGGATCTGGGGGATGCACTTTATATGTATGGGCGTGCATCTATCCAACAGAGGCCTTTTGGGAGCTTACTGGCATTGGATTTCTTGGGAACTCCAAAGCTAAGTAAGTAGAGGCTGGTGCAATCCCACAATGGGTGACCCACTGAGAAGTTGCACGTGAGCTTCCGAGAACAAAACTGTGAGGGCTGGGCCTAAAGTGGACAATATTCTGTTGGAAAAAGTCGGGTCGTGACAATTTGGTTGTAAGACCCGTGTCTTAGGAAAAATAGTGAACAATCCCACATCGCTCAAGGAGGGAAAGGTGAAGTGCCTTATATGTGTGGGCACATATCTATCTAACAGAAGGCCTTTTGGGAGCTCACTAGCTTTGGATTCCTTGGGAACTCCAAAGTTAAGCGAGTAAGGGCTGGTGCAATCCTAAGATGGGTGACCTACTGGAAAGTTGCACGTGAGTTCCTAGAAACAAAATCGTGAGGGCTAGGCACATAGCGGACAATATCGTACTAAATGGGTTGAGTCGTGACAAAATGGTACACGTGCCTTAGGAGCATGGTTAGCAATCCCATATTTCCTGGGGGATCTGGGCGATGCGCCTTATATGTGTGGACGTACATCTATTCAACAGAAGGCCTTTTGGGAGCTCACTGGGTTTTATTTTGGTTGGAACTCCAAAGTTAAGTGAATAGGGGCTGGTCCAATCCCAAGATAGGTGACCCACTGGGAAGTAGCACATGAACACCCAAGAACAAAACCGTGAGGGTTGGGGACAAAACAGACAATATCCTATTAGTAAAGGCCGAGTCGTGACAGAGCATTTACTGATAAGAGCATATATCTGAGAGTGCACCTTGATGCATTCGATTGGTAGCTATGTGGAGCGTTTACCGATATGGGCATATATCTAAAAGAGTACCTCAAATGATGCTGCTAACCGATCGCAATGTGCCTGCTTACTGGTGCCTGAGCACATAAATGAGTACGTGAGCACATGTATAAGTGTGTGAGTTCATGAATGAGTGCTCTACATGAATGAATGTATGAGCATATGAATGAGTAAAATGATGCTACATGATGATGCAGATTTTCCAAAAGATGATGTTGCATGTACGATGCTCACTTGTTGTGGCCAATGATGTGAGCATATCAGTCCAGTAGAGTTGTTTCATTAGGTCTAGTGTGCGATCTGCATGAATTGTATGGCTTCCGTGGGGCATGTGATAGTGAGCAAATTCCGGTGACAGAAGTTTCTGAGAAGCATAAATGGTGGAAAGCAGCAGTGTGTTAAGTACGTAGCCCCTAAGGGTGTTAAGGTGAATGTCACCAAGTGCCTCGTTAGAATTGAGGTGGTGCTGTCCTATGGGGGTTGTGTCTACTAGGTAGAGTACTAAGAAGGGAGAACTAGAGTCCCTTAGTCCGACTTGTTGAATCATCATAGACTCTTCGTGGAAAGAGGACATGATAGGCATTTCGCAAGAAGAGGGCATGATTGGCTCTTTACGAGTATAGGACATGATTTCCATCATATGTTAACCAACATGTGTGGCTCATGGAAAATGATGATCCATGGTTGCCTCATGTTTTACTCCATTTTTCCAATGTATAGAGAGTGGATCAATTTCCAATCTGCCCATCATTTAAAAATGGGCATATGTGCCTTGATGTATGTCTGAATAAGGATTTTGGGCTTGTAACCCAATATGAGTTAGCCTTAGATTGGTCAAAAAGATGGGAGGAGCTCAATATGACTCTGTGGATGAAGACCACATCACATAATTGTCTTCTCCATGGCCCCATTGCCTCCCACTCAGTCAAAATGTCCAATCCAAATGCCAAACTAATTTGATGGGCTAATCCAAGGCTAATAGGTGGCCCCAATTGTTTTGTTTTTGTTTGTTTTATTTTTTTGTCTATATTCAACCCAGCCAGCAATAAGTGAAAAAAGGTAAAAAAAAAGTAAATAAATAAAAAACACTTATCGTCCTCGTGTTTGATAGATAGTACTCGAATGGTGCAGCGATGAGTCGCACTTGCACCAGTGGCAATGCCCAGGATGATTGACCATCGTGGTGTGACGACATCGTTGGTGCCGATTGAGGGAGGAATCCATTTCCAATCAGTGAGAGAATGCTCAGAAGGTGGATTGCGCTGGTCCGACCGGGTTGTGAGTTCCTCCAACTGAACGATCTAGTTGAGCTATTGCTAGGATGATGTGTGGTGATCAATAGTCAATTGAGAAGAAAAGATGGGTCTGCTCAGTGGAGGCGCTTTTGATTGAGTTAGGTCCGAGCTAGGTTAGAAGATGTGTGAGTCAAGTAGTGTACTATTAGGTGTTTTAGTGTGGCGGCATAGCAATCTGCAGTATGTGTGGCTATTGATAGTGGGATCTTTCGATGGTTGTTCGGCACTCTGTAGTCTATGGGACTGTGCGACGATTGTTGTAAAAGATGGAGATGAGAGGATTGGCTATTTTGGGTCGATAGGTGACTCTCGATGCCACGAGACAGTGCACGATGGCTCATTCAGGCTGACATGGTTGACATGGTTGACTCGCTCAGACTGTGGGTTGGAGCCTGGTCCACTAGTCGGTTGGAGATTGGCTCCATTAAAACTTGTGGGTGTTGACTAAGTAAGAGACTCAATTTTCAGGTCCCGTCCCATCTAGCACCATATTGTCCACTTTGGGCCTCGCCCTCACGGTTTTATTCTCGGGAGTTTACGTGAAACTTCCCAGTGGGTCACCCATCTTGGGATTGCACCAGCCTCAACTCACTTAACTTTGGAGTTCCCAACGAATTCAAAGCCAGTAAGCTCCCAAAAGGCCTAGTGCTAGATATGTGTGTACCCACACATATAAGGCACTTCACCTTTCCCTCCCCGAGCAATATGAGATTGTTCACCATTCTTCTCAAGACACGTGTCTTACAATCTACCCCATTTGGGGTCCAGTGTCCTTCTAGCACACTTCCGATTGGGGTCCAGCTCTAATACCATTCTATCGCGATCCGACCTATCTAGCACGATATTGTCCGCTTTGGGCCTAGCCCTCACGGTTTTGTTCCGGAGAGCTCACGTGAAACATCCCAGTAGGTCGCCCATCTTGGGATTACACCAACCTCAACTCGCTTAACTTTGGAGTTCCCAAGGAATTCAAAGCCAATAAGTTCCCAAAAGGCCTAATACTAGATAGGTGCGTGCCCACACATATAAGGCACTTCACCTTTCCCTCCCCGAGCGTTCTGGGATTGTTCACCATTCTTCTCAAGACACGAGTCTTACATCAATGATCAATAGTAAAGGATTGAGGTGGATCCGACCTAGTTGGTTCAGGATGAGGTAGTCAAACGGTGTTCACCTACTTAATCAAATTTTGTCAGTAGTAGAGAATACTAGACTTCTGAGGAGTGATACGGATTGTAACGACCCGAACCGAGAATAATAATATTTTAATGTAAAAAGACTATTTTACCCCTGAGGGGGGAAAACTTTGACTTTTGACCAGGGAAATAATTTGGACTTTGACCCATGACTATGACGTAGATCGGGATGTCACGAATCCGTAAACAAGCGGCACGTCGAAATCGGAGTTCGTATGAAGAAGTTATGGTCACGGAAGCGTTTTAGTTGAATCTACGAACCGAGAACAACGGAATAAAATATTAATTAATTATGGGAATCCGTGCCAAACTCAGATTTAAATCAAACCAGCGGATGAGTGACAAGTGTCACTCATCCAAGTGACTACTATTCCTATAAAGTTGGGTCTACTCCTATAGGTCCATATTTAATATTTTATTTTCTCTCAACAATCCCTAACCATTGATCTCTCTGCCCAAACTAATCCTAACCCTCCATTTTCTTCTGCTTTTTCTCTATCCTTGCACGATCATTTTCTCTGGGGAAAACACAAACACACTGCCATACTCCCTAACCCGTGCACCCATCTCCCCTTCGATTTTCTCTCGACCCAAACACCCTAACTAGCAACCTTCACACCACCAGGCGACCACCCACAACACCACCATCACCTCCTGATCACCACCGTGCACCACCAGCGACCACCACCCCTTCCCCTGCCCTGAACAACCTGTGGAAACTCAGGCCCGAAACACAGAGGAATCGGGTACAAGAAGCAAACCCCCACATTCTCACCACCTAGACTCAAGTGGAGCTCCAGTTGACACTTTGAGGACCTCAGAAGCACGTCTGAATGGACAACGACAGCCACGGCGGCGACACGGCGGCTGTAAGGCCCAAAACCCGAGAGCCCCGTTTCTATTCCCGGTTTCGAACCAATCCATTTTAATGTGTAGGGCTCAATTCTTTGGTTAGGAACGTGCTCTAGGGTCAGAAATGAACACATAGGAACCATCTTGGACGACTGAGACGGCGTGGATAGCCGGAGACGACGACTGGAGTTTGTCCGTGAGGTTCATCGAAGCTCAGGTAAGTTTCTTTTAGTTTTCTTCCAGTTTTGAGGTTAAAGAACCATAGAACAGACCGAGACGACCCTATAGGAATGAACCCCGTCGAAAATGGTGGCCGGAAACGTACGGTGGAATCGGGTCAAGCCGTGGGTCAACGGTAACTCGGTTCCAGTAAAACGGGTCGACCCGGTACTGTAGCAATGATGACGTCATCATTCTGACATCATGATGACGTCATCCTGTCAGAAATTGTCAGACCAGGGACCAATCAGAACATGCCACGTGTCACTTGACAAGTGTCAATGATGACGTCATGCTGACGTCAGCGGTACTGTAGTAGCTTTGACCCACGTGTTGACCAGGCGCATGGGGGCGCGTGTGAACAATGATTTTGGTGGGGCCAGTACCATTTTCAAGGTTTCGACGATAAGGATCTAATGGAGGTGGTTTTGTGTCGATCGGAGATCGTTAGGTTAGTCAAAATGGGGTTTGAAGCCTCGGGAATAGTGCCCGGGATGCGTTTTTGAGGCGGATCTGTTCTAGGGTCTTGGTATTGAAGTTATAGGGTCCTTAAGTAACCCTCGGGTATATTAATACAGGTTTTAGAGATCGTTGAGCAGCAAGGACCGAGGGTGAGCGGGCTGTTTGATTTATAAAAGGCTTGCATGCATAAACTGTTTCACTATTTCCACTTATGATTTCGATGAGTCTTATATGAACTGTTTATATCTGTTATTACAATGTTTTGGGCATGAGACCTGTCTAGATTATATGTGGATTTTGTCTGGGATGTCCGGGGGGACATAGGGTAAAGTATACTGCTATTGTGATGTACTTTCCTACCTGTCTATATTGTCTCCTCCAGGGAGGGTCGTTGGCCTGGGTGGACCCTGGAGTAGTCACGGGGCCCTGACTGAGTGGAGTTTACCCCCGTTGGGCCGCTTACTCTCAGGAAGGAATGTTCATATACCTCGGGCAGTGACCGGGATACCGGGGGCTGATGTACCTAGAGAGTCTTGGGTGTGAGACCCTGAGTGGCAACGCGTCGCCTTAGAACCGTGACATCATTTGGGTTGGGTTTTACAGTGCACTGATATGTTAGTTTCTCCTTTCGATTATTTTAATGATTCTGTGATTACGATTTCACTATAAAGCTATGTTTTCACTGCATGCAAGATTTGGAAAACAGAGGGGTAAAACCTTATGATTTATATTATTATTAAATTGATTTATAAACTGTTATTTTTGGCCCACTCACTCTTGTTTTACTGACCCCTCCAGACCCTGACACGAAAATAGAGGAGGAGGACCCGGAGGAGGAGGAAGAGGCTTAGTTTGTTAGTTGTGCACCTGTACACCCACAAGTGGGTAGGTTGAGCACCGAATAATGTACTATGACTATTGTGCTCGCATGTTGTTATTTTACTATCCCTTTTCTGACAGTATCGCTTTAAACACTGTTGTTGTATGTTATCTATCTATTTGAGTATTCGGTTTTCATTTAAGGGTAATTTTGGTATGTTTGGAGTCATTGTCAAACGGGAGCGGGGCACGTCCCCGGGTGGTCCCAGTGAGATTGGGACGGGTCCTGTCAGCTTGGTATTAGAGCATTAGGATTAGCAGTCAGAGTACTAGGTTAGAGGTTTGTACTTTGTACATGGTCGCTTTCGGTGTCGTTTAACCTGTTTGCCTCTTAACAGTTGGATATGCCTCCCCGACTTGATCCAGGTGTACGTTCTGACGAGGGTACTGGACGAAATGGTGATACTGCGAGCATTGAGCGGGCCCAGCGCCTGGGTGCCACACTCTTTAGTGGGGGGACCGACCCCGAGGAGGCGCACTAGTGGATTGAACGCTGGGAGAGGATCTTCGAGGTCTTGCACTGTCCACCGGAGGAGCGTGTCATACTGGCGACATTCCTACTAGATGGGAGCGCTTACCGATGGTGGCACAACCTTGTCCTGGCCAGCTAGACCGTCCACACCATTCCGTGGGAGACCTTCCGGGAGCGGTTTCTCAACCAGTTTTATCCACGGTCGTTTCGCAACGCCCGTGAGGCAGAGTTCCTGCAACTCCGGCAGGGAGACCAAACTGTAGCAGAGTATGAGGAGACCTTCTTGATGTTGTCTCGCTTTGCTGAGAACTTCGTGATTACCGAGGATGACAGATGTCGCAGATTCGAGTGGGGCCTGCGACCTGAGATTCAGGCGATGGTGACTACGACGTCCTTTGCTACCATGAGGGATCTGACTGATGCGGCGACCAGGGTTGAGAACAGTATTCTGGCACGTCAGCGAGCTGAGGGGGAGACACGGCGACGTGATCGCCCACACTTGGGATTCTCGGGCCGTCGGGGCTCGAAGGGAGGACATTCTGGCGGATCTTCGTCTTCAGGCAGCCGAGGACGTTCTGGTCAGTTCAGAAGTCCTCAGCGGTCTGGACAGTTTTCTAGGGCTTGGCAGCAGCCGTACTCACCGATGAGCACCTCACCAGGAGGATACTCGGGTCGACCTAGGGAGGTCACATGCTTCGCTTGTGGTGAGCCGGGGCATTATGCTTCTGATTGTCCACTGATTCAGGGTAGCACTATGCCAGCACAGAGCTCAGCATCCCAGACTGCCAGCAGCCGGGCACGCAGTGTTGTACGTGGCCGTGATCGAGGAGCTAGAAGACGGGGAGGACTTGCAGAGTCTATGGCCCGTGTTTATGCTGTCACACGTCAGCAGGCCAGATCTATTCCGGGAGTTGTGACAAGTACGGTACACATTTATGGTATTGCTGTTCGTGCATTGATGGATTCGGGAGCAACTCATTCTTTTATTTCACCGCATTGTGCGGGTGTTTTGGGCCATGAGGTGACCGCACTTGAGCACGAGATGGGTGTGGGGGCACCAATGGGGGTGACCTACTAAGTGAACCAGGAGATACGAGCTTGCCCTGTGGAGATTGAAGGAATCGAGTTTCCAGCAGATTTGATTCTTATGAATGTACACGACTTCGATGTGATACTTGGAGTTGATTGGTTGTCGGAGTACAATTCGCTCATCGACTGTAGTAACATGCGGTTGACTTTGAGGGGTCCGGGATTGTCGGAGGTGATATTTCAGGGAGAGTGTGGAGACGCATCACCCAAGGTAATATCTGCACTCACAGCTACAAAACTTTTACAGAAGGGGTGTCAGTGCTATCTTGCTTATGTTGTAGAGTCTACGGATGAATCTTTGAGAATTGAGGATATTCCGATTGTGCGGGAATTTCCTGATGTCTTCCTAGGGGATTTACCTAGATTACCACCACCCAGGGAGATCGATTTCACGATCGAATTACTCCCCGGGACTCGATCGATTTCGCAAGCACCGTATCGTATTGCACCGGCAGAGCTACGGGAATTGAAAATCCAACTACAGGAACTGGTGGATCTAGGGTTTATCCGACCCAGTACATCACCATGGGGAGCGCCAGTTTTATTTGTGAAAAAGAAGGAGGGTACCTTGCGGTTATGTGTGGATTACCGGCAATTGAACAAGGCCACGGTAAGGAATCAGTATCCCTTACCCAGGATCGATGATTTGTTCGATCAGTTACCAGGAGCACGGTACTTCTCAAAGATAGATCTGAGCTCAGGATACCATCAGCTGAGAATAGCCGAGGGAGATGTTCAGAAAACAGGTTTTCGGACGAGGTATGGGCATTATGAGTTCTTGGTGATGCCCTTCGGACTGACGAATGCACCAGCTGCATTCATGGACTTGATGAATCGGGTCTTTCGAGCGTACTTGGATAAATTTGTGATCGTGTTTATCGACGACATCTTGGTGTATTCCAAGAGTGTCAGGGCCCATGAGAAGCATTTACGGCTGGTTTTGGGTAAACTACGACATGAGCAACTATATGCCAAGTTAAGCAAATGTCAATTCTGGCTAAATAGTATTGGATTCTTGGGTCACATCATATCACACGAAGGGATCAGCGTGGATCCTCAGAAAACGGAGGATGTGACAAATTGTCCAAGACCGACCACGGTGACGGAAGTGCGAAGTTTTGTTGGGTTAGCAGGCTACTATCGGAGATTCGTGGAGGGTTTCTCCCAGATTGCCGCACCATTGACTCGGTTAACCCGGAAATGGGTGAAGTTCGTGTGGGACGAGCAGTGTGAACAGAGTTTTTAGGAATTGAAGTTCCGTTTAACCACTGCACCTGTCCTTGCATTACCGGATAGCAGTGGAGAGTTCGTGGTTTATAGTGATGCATCGCTGCAGGGCTTGGGTTGTGTATTGATGCAGAATGGGAAAGTGATTACCTACGCATCTCGGCAGCTGAAGACGCACGAGTTGAACTACCGTACTCATGATTTGGAATTGGCTGCGGTGGTTCATGCTCTAAAGATTTGGAGACATTACCTGTTCGGTGTGACATACCGAATATACACCGACCACCAGAGTCTTAAACATCTGTTCACTCAGAAAGAACTCAACATGAGGCAGCGGAGATAGTTAGAATTGTTAAAAGATTATGATTGTACAATTGAGTACCATCCTGGCAAGGTGAATGTTGTGGCTGATGCGCTTAGTAGGAAATCGGCGGGATCAGTTGCACACCTGAGGTTGGTGTACCTTCCTTTGCTAGTGGAACTCCGGAAGAGCGGAGTTATGTTAGGGATGGACGATCAGGGAGCCTTGCTGGCTAGCTTTCAGACCGGTGTTGGTCGACAGGATCATCGAGGCTCAACTACAAGACCAGATACTCTATGACTACAGAAACGAGGTTGAGTCCGGACAGAGACATGATTTCTCCATCTGGGGTGATGGAGCATTAGTGAAACTTGGGAGATTGTGTGTACCTGCGGTTCCAAATTTGAGGAGAGAGATTTTAGACGAGGCGCATAGTTCGGCCTATGCCATGCATCCAGGGGGGACGAAGATGTACCGTACTCTCCGGGACCACTATTCGTGGCCAGGGATGAAGAGGGAGATAGCTGAGTATGTCAGCAAGTGTTTGATCTGCCAGCAGGTCAAGGCAGAACGGCAGCGTCCGTATGGGGCTATGCAGCCACTCCCAATCCCGCAATGGAAATGGGATCATATTACAATGGACTTTGTCTTCAAGTTATCGAAGACAAGAAGTGGATTTGATGGGGTTTGGGTGATTGTAGACTGGTTGACCAAATCAGCGCATTTTCTGCCTGTACGTGAGACGTACAAGCCCAACCGTTTGGCCCAGCTATTCATTAATGAGATCATCCAACTACACGGTACCCCGGAGTCGATCGTGTCGGATCGGGATCCGCGTTTCACTTCCAGGTTTTGGAGGAGTCTACAAACCACTTTGGGTACGAAATTGCACTTCAGTACGGCATTCCACCCACAGACTGACGAACAGTCTGAAAGGACAGTACAAACTCTCGAGGACATGATGAGAGCCTGTGTGTTGCAATTCCAGGATTCGTGGGCTGATCGATTTCCATTGATGGAGTTTGCCTACAATAATAGCTACCATGCGAGTATAGGGATGGCACCCTATGAGGCACTGTATGGTCGACAGTGCAGAACACCTGTATGCTAGATGGAGATAGGGGAAAGAACCGCAGTGGGGCCGGATTTGATGGATATGACCCAGGAAACAGTTCGAGTTATTCAGGAGAGATTGAAGGCGGCCCAGGATCGTCAAAAGAGCTATGCGGATCGAAGGATCCGAGATTTGGAGTTTGAGGTTGGTGACTTTGTCTTTTTAAAGCTATCGCCGTGGAAAGGGATTCTCCGATTCGGATGACTTGGGAGGCTGAGTCCCCGATATATTGGGCCTTATGAGATTGTTGAGCGGATTGGCCCGGTGGCTTATCGTTTAGCACTACCTTCGGAGCTTTCTAGAGTACATGACGTATTCCATGAATCTATGCTACGGAAGTATCTTCGGGATGACTCTCATGCATTGCCGGAACAACCACTGGAACTGATGACGATTTGAGTTTCGAGGAACGACCAGTACAGATTCTGGATAGGAAGGAAAAGGTCTTAAGGAACAAGACGATTCCATTGGTTAAGGTGCTATGGCGGAACCACGATGTGGAGGAAGCAACATGGGAACCCGAGGAATTAATGAGAGGGCACTACCCACATCTGTTTGAGTAAATTTCGAGGATGAAATTCCTGTAAGGTGGGTAGATTGTAACGACCCGAACCGAGAATAATAATATTTTAATGTAAAAAGACTATTTTGCCCCTGAGGGGGGAAAACTTTGACTTTTGACCCGGGAAATAATTTGGACTTTGAACCATGACTATGACATAGATCGGGACGTCACGAATCCGTAGACAGGCGGCACGTCGAAATCAGAGTTCGTATGAAGAAGTTATGGTCACGGAAGCATTTTAGTTGAATCTACAAACCGAGAACAACGGAATAAAATATTAATTAATTATGGGAATCCGTGCCAAACTCAGATTTAAATCAAACCAGCGGATGAGTGACAAGTGTCACTCATCCAAGTGACTACTATTGTAACAACCCGTACCTTCGGGAAGGGTATAAATGTAATTTTTGTAAAGTTTTGTATAAAAGGACGATTTTGCCCTTGTGAATAGTGTGTCAAATGTTGACTTTTTGATTTACAGGTTAGATGAGTGTTGACCCTTGACCGTGACATAGTTTAGGAAGTCACGAGTCCGTAGACAGGTGGCAGGTTTAATTTGGACAATCGGAGAAAAAGTTATGACGTTCGGAAGATTGAGGGCGTTACCGTAATTTTGATTAACTGAGGAAAATGTTGACTTTTTGGTGGACTTGTGATTTTCTCATAGACCGAGGACCGTTAGATAGGTCTCGACGTCCAGAGTACAACGACAGGCGGCACGTTGTCATCGGACGTCGGATGGAATAGTTACGGGTCTGGAAAGTGTGAGGGCAAAACGGTAATTTTTGTAACTAGGGGCATTTTAGTCTTTTTCTCCTCAGCCCAATCAAATCAGGACAATTGGATTAGTGGGATTGGATATTTATGTTGATGTCCATAGGATGATGGACACGTGGGAGAGGCCTAGAGGTTTCTAGGGAGATTTGTGTGTGCACGGCCACAAAACGTTCAAATTGAAACCGTGCAATTAGCTTCGACACAGGAAAAACAGAGAGGAAAAATTGGAGACACTACGATCAATTTAAGGCGTGAGTGAGTGGGTTGTGGATTGAGAGAGTGAGAGAGTGAGAGAGAGACGAGGAAGAGTTGTTGATCGTGTTTTGGACTGGAACCGTGCACGGAGGCACGACGGTGGACGACTGGGAGTTTTGGGAAAACAGAGAGGCGGTGACCCTGTGGCGGTGGTTGTGCCGTGTGGTGGCTCAAACCAAGGCAATAGAAGGCTCAGGAGCTTGCAGGGGACTCAACGAGCACCGTGGTACGCGGCGGTGCAGACGGCGGTAGACGGTTCGAAGGTAAGTCTCGAATCCCCTATTTTCCCGTGATTTTGTTTTCAAAAGTCATGGCTTTAGGGTTAGAGTTGAGGGATTTGGAGGTTAGGATGAGGTTCAGGGAAGTCCTAGGAGTCGTCTAAGATGGTCGCCGTGACGGGGGAGGACCTGGGTGGCCGGCGGTCAAAACAGGGGCCACGGGCTATGTTTTTCGAGGGAGGAATCGTGAAGTGTTAGGCCGTGATTTTCAATTGTTAGGACGGGGTTAGATTGCTAAGGATTGAACGAAGCTTCTGGGATTGGTTTGGACAGAAATGGTGGAGGAATTACAGAGAACCGGTCACGCCGGTTCAACAGTGTTGAACCGGGTGACTCGAGGTTGAAGATGCACTGTAGCAGGCGCGTGAGGCCCACGCGCAGCCACTTTAGGCGGCGCGTAGAGGAGCGTGGGGAGGATTCCGGCCAACCTTCCAACATGGTTTTGGTTCTAAATGTCCTAAGGAATCCATTGGTGTGATTTTCGGGTTAATCGGACGATGTTATTAGATAGTTCGGGAATCTGGACGGTTTAGGGTATAGGATTAAAATATGAATAAATTCCCGAAAAATTGGGGAAATTAGGGTTAGTATCCTTGATGTATTTGTGACCCTATTTGGTGCCTATTGACAGGACGGGAGACGCCTGAGACGGTAGAGGAGCGCACGGAGCGCGATTGACTCGTTCAGATTCGTGAGTGGACTTTTTCTTTCTTTACGAGCATGCCTGACTGTTTTATTGATGTTTTATGCTATTAAATATGTTTTTATGCTTCTTATTGATGATTATATGTGGTTGGTATGTTTGCACGTTTTTCGAGACATTTCTGGGATTTTGTACGTTTTTCGAGAAAAAGCTGAATTTCGGATTTTGATGCCATACTTAGGGATTTCAATCTATAATGGTTTTCTGATAATGATAAATGGATTATGAAACATGATTTGTGATTAAATGCGGGTTTTGGTTTAAAGGTGGATTTCCGGATTTGGGTTCGGAATGACGGTTCTGAACGCCGGAAGGGCTTCGAACCGGGGATTTCAAATTTGAGTCTGGCTATGGATTTAGAATTGGTTTTACATTGAATTTGGATTGGATTTGCTGGATCTGGATATTGGGTTTAGAGACCCGGATGTTTTGATTGATGGGGGACGGGCCCAGATTGAGTTTAAAGACTCGGGAGTTTAAAGACTCGGATATTTACGATAATACCCCCGCAGGCCTATTGAGTTTAAAGACTCGGGAGTTTAAAGACTCGGAATTACATTTGAGGCCTGGTTGATTTTAAAGACTCGGATAGACCCAGCAGGTTTGATCGTAAAATGATGATCTGATATTCACGATTTCTGATACGGCTTCATAATGCTTATGATATGATTTTTATACCCGTTTTATAGTGTTTCTGTTTCTTATGATGTTTTATGTTGTGGTTTTTCTGATACGTAGTTGGGCATGCGTGTTTTCAAAACGGAGGGAACAAATATTCATGTTCTTATTTTCTTTAACTCTGATTTGATGATAAACTGTTTTTAGAACTTGTATTTGTTTTAGTCCACTCACATCTTTTGGTTTTAAATTTTCCCTCCAGGTCGTGGTGATAGCGCTGGGGTGAACGTTGAGGCATAAATCGAGGCATAGAGCTTACGACGTTCTTCCGTTGCGAGATTAGCATAGTAGGATTTTGTGCCCATTTTGTAGAACTATGCTCTGACGTACAGTGTATTATATTTACTCCTTTTACTCCTTCGTCTGATAATTATGCTTATAGTAGTGTTAAGGTTATTTTGGTACTTTGAGTGTGATTGTCAGACGGGAGCAGGATTCGTCCCGGGTATCGAGGCGATATTTGGGACGGGTCCTGACAACTATTCCCATAAAGTTGGGTCTACTCCTATAGGTCCATATTTAATATTTTATTTTCTCTCAACAAACCCTAACCATTGATCTCTCTGCCCAAACTAATCCTAACCCTCCATTTTCTACTGCTTTTTCTCTATCCTTGCACGATCATTTTCTCTGGGGAAAACACAAACACACTGCCATACTCCCTAACCCGTGCACCCATCTCCCCTTCGATTTTCTCTCGACCCAAACACCCTAACCAACAACCTTCACACCACCAGGCGACCACCCACATCACCACCATCACCTCCTGATCACCACCGTGCACCACCAGCGACCACCACCCCTTCCCCTGCCCTGAACAACCCGTGGAAACTCAGACCCGAAACATAGAGGAATCGGGTCCAAGAAGAAAACCCCCACATTCTCACCACCTCGACTCAAGTGGAGCTCCAGTTGACACTTTGAGGACCTCAGGAGCACGTCTGAACGGACAACGACAGCCACGGCGGCGACATGGCGGCGGTAAGGCCCAAAACCCAAGAGCCCCGTTTCAATTCCCTGTTTCGAACCAATCCATTTTAATGTGTAGGGCTCAATTCTTTGGTTAGGAACGTGCTCTAGGGTTAGAAGCGAACACATAGGAACCGTCTTGGATGACTCAGACGGCGTGGATAGCCGGAGACGACGACCGGAGTTTGGCCATGAGGTTCATCGAAGCTCTGGTAAGTTTCTTTTAGTTTTCTTCCAGTTTTGAGGTTAAAGAACCATAGAACAGACCTAGACGATCCTATAGGAATGAACCCCGTTGAAAATGGTGGCCGGAAACGTACGGTGGAATCGAGTCAAGTCGTGGGTCAACGGCGACCTGGTTCCAGTAAACTGGGTCGACCCGTACTGTAGCAATGATGATGTCATCATACTGACGTCACTTCTGACGCCATCCTGTCAGAAATTGTCAGACCATGGACCAATCAGAACATGCCACGTGTCACCTGACAAGTGTCAGTGATGACGTCATGCTAACGTCAACATGACGTCACTGCTGACGTTAGCGGTACTGTAGCAGCGTTGACCAGGCGCGTGGGGGCACGTGTGAACAACAATTTTGGTGGGGCCGGTACCATTTTCAAGGTTTCGACGATACGGATCTAATGGAGGTGGTTTCGTGTCGATCAGAGATCGTTATGTTAGTCAAAATGGGGTTTGAAGCCTCGGGAATAGTGCCCGGGATGCGTTTTTGAGGTGGATCTGTTCTAGGGTCTTGGTATTGAAGTTATAGGGTCCTTAAGTAACCCTCAGGTATATTAATACAGGTTTTAGAGATCGTTGAGCAGCAAGGACCGAGGGTGAGTGGGCTGTTTGATTTATAAAAGGCTTGCTTGCATAAATTGTTTCATTATTTCCACTTATGATTTCGATGAGTCTTATATGAACTGTTTATATCTGTTATTACAATGTTTTGGGCATGAGACCCGTCTGGATTATATGTGGATTTTGTCTGGGATGTCCGGGGGGACATAGGGTAAACTATACTGTTATTGTGATGTACTTTCCTACCTGTCTATATTGTCTCCTCCAGGGAGGGTCGTTGGCCTGGGTGGACCCTGGAGTAGTCACGGGGCCCTGACTGAGTGGAGTTGACCCCCGTTGGGCCGCTTACTCTCAGGAAGGCATGTTCATATACCTCGGGTAGTGACCGGGATACCGGCAGCTGATGTACCTAGAGAGTCTTGGGTGTGAGACCCTGAGTGGCAACGCGTAGCCTTAGAACCGTGACATCATTTGGGTTGGGTTTTACAGTGCACTGATATGTTAGTTTCTCCTTTCGATTATTTTAATGATTCTGTGATTACGATTTCACTATAAAGCTATGTTTTCACTGCATGCAAGATTTGTAAAACGGAGGGGTAAAACCTTATGATTTATATTATTATTAAATTGATTTATAAACTGTTATTTTTGGCCCACTCACTCTTGTTTTACTGACCCCTCCAGGCCCTGACACGGAAATAGAGGAGGAGGACCCAGAGGAGGAGGAAGAGGCTTAGTTTGTTAGCTGTGCACCTGTACACCCACAAGTGGGTAGGTTGAGCACCGAATAATGTACTCTGACTATTGTGCTCGCATGTTGTTATTTTATTATCCCTTGTCTGACAGTATCGCTTTAAACACTGTTGTTGTACGTTATCTATCTATTTGAGTATTCGGTTTTCATTTAAGGGTAATTTTGGTATGTTTGGAGGCATTGTCAGACGGGAGCGGGGCACGTCCCTGGGTGGTCCCAGTGGGATTGGGACGGGTCCTGTCATGGATCGTGGACTGGATGAGGTCAGACCAGGTTAACTCTCAAATTTTTCTCGGTGGATGTGACTTGGTGGGTCTTTGCTTGTCATCGAGACCTGTCGACTGGTGATCTGCACCACGGTCGTCGTGTGAAGCTGCTATTGTGGATTAGCTCAGGAATGAGTTTATGAGTCATGATAGGGGAGACATGGGTTGTTTTGCTTGTTTTCTGTGAGTATTTTTTGTTGTCTATTTTTACAATTTTGTTGATGAATAAGCATTGATAAATGAATACATGGTCGGAACGTGCCCTGATACGTGTCTAGTGAGGCTTTTCCCTTGAGGGAACTTCAGGCGAGGCTGCCGATTGAAACTCTGTTGTGGATGCCAATTGAGATTATACAGTAGTAAATTTGTTCTTTTTCTTCTCTAGATTATATCTTTGTGAGCTTGCTGCTTGATGTTGAGTTTGACTGAGAGATTTTGTTTTTAGAAATTGCCTCAGGTAGCTTCCTTGGAGAGATGTTGGATGGTCCCTCTAAACGACACCTCATGGATTCATGTGTCGATCAGTTATGATGGAGGTTTGGATGCGTGACTTTGATCTGCTAGAAGTTAGATGTTGCCCGATTGGGAAGGATGTGTGAGAGCTTTTCTTGGATGAGGATATAGCTTCCCTCCATATTGATTAAGAGTGACATTAGCATGTTGTATTTGTTTAAAAAAAATTGCAAGAGGATTGGGCCTGAGCCCAAATTGTGAACCCTTTGTTAATTCATCCTCCTACGCTCCCTCTCAAATAATAGACTCAAAATGTTGATTTGATAATTGTTTGTAAAATGGTAGAACAAGATGTGTATGTGCTTCCTTGAAGAAGGTACTAGATGGTCTAACCGATCGATCGTGATGTCTAACCTTCCGAATAGGAATCTAGGTTCCTTGTCGAACAATTTTGGAAGAGTGAAATCTTGATGTTCTTCTCTGTTTCACTTTTTTATACCTCCAAAGAGAGATTGAATGGGAGAGATGTGAGAAATTTGGCAATGAGGTCAATATGGTGGATACCAAATGGTCATGCCGATTGAGAGTGGCCCTTCCGACCAAGAAGTGATCCTGCTGACCAGTAGAGGCCCTAACGACTAGGATTGATCTTGCCACCATGAAGTGATCCTTCCAACTAGGAAAGGGCCTATCGAGCAGGATAGGTCATGCCGACCAAGATTGATGCTAGAGGCCAGAGATGGTCCTGCCAAACAAGATTATTCTGTCGACCAGGAATTGTGCTAAAGACCAGAGATGGTGTTTCCGACTAGGAGTAGGTTTTTCCGAATAGGAGGGTGTGACGAAGTCCCTCAATCTGCTGAATCAAATGACAATGGATTGACAAGCTAAATAAGCAAGTAGAAAGGCTTATCTGTGTGGTTGTTTGATCCATAGCTTTTCTTCTTCTTCACATAGACGGGGCCAATATTTGATCTATAAATGGACCTAAACGTATGTGGAGATCACACTCACACACAAGGAACACGAGGTGTACATGGTTCATCCAAATTAGGCTACGTTCACGGTGGTATACTTCTCTCATTATCAATAATAGTATTTTTACATAATATGTCAGGACTCGACTCTAGCACGATATTGTCCGCTTTGGGCTTCCTTGCCTTCACGGTTTTGTTTTCGGGAGCACACGGTGCAACTTCCCAGGGGGTCACCCATCATGGAATTGCACCAGCCTCAACTAGCTTAATTTTTGAGTTCCAACTGAAGCCAAAGCCACTGAGCTCCCAAAAAGCCTCATGCTAGATAGGTGTGTGCCTACACCTTTAAGGCACACCATCAATCCCCTCCCACACTATTCCCCTTGCAGGAATGTGGGATCGTGCACCGTTCCCTCCAGCACACAGGTCTTACAATCCACCTCCCTTAGGGCCCAACGTCCTCTCTGTCACACTTCCCAGTCAGGGTCTAGCTCTGATACCATTCTGTCAAGATCCGACCCTCCTCGTTCAGGACCCGACTCTAGCAAAATATTACCTGCTTTGGGCCCCCTCACGTTCACGGTTTTATTTTCGGGAGCTCACGGTGCAACTTCCCAAGAGGTCATCCATCATGGAATTACACCAGCCTCAACTCGCTTAACTTTGGAGTTTCAACCGAACCCAAAGCCACTGAGCTCCCAAAAAGTCTCGTGCTAGATAGGTGTATACATACACCTTTAAGGCACACCACCAATCCCCTCACAGACCATTCCCCTTGCAGGAATGTGGGATCATTCAATGTTCCCTCTAGGACACGGGTCTTACATAATACCTTAGGCATTGAACCTTATAGGAAGACGAAAATGTAGTCTAGAGGAAGAGTGAGATATAGAGAGAGATAAGAGCTCCTTTCAAGAGAGAGATGAGAGCTCCTTTCAAGAGAGAGATGAGAGCTTATACATATGAGGGAGACGACTCCCTATTTATAGGAATTGCCTAGGGTTAGATCAGATGCCACATGGGTGGGTTTTGTACATGGGCCTTGGTGCGCCTTCTTTCAAGAGCCTTGGTGATGGCCTTTGACAGGACCCGCCCCGATCCCACGGGGACCACAAGGGGACGTGCCCTGCTCCCGTCTGACACCCAATAATTCATACCAATTTTAACCTCAAAACATTTAAATGCATAAATAACCAAATTAAAGTCATACATCAAATCCGAATTAAACGAATGTCAGACAAGGGAATGAAATCCAAAATTACAAATTTGCGAGCACGACTCTAAAGTAAACCTGCGGGTACACCGCCCAACAGGGGATCAGGTACGCAGAAGTAGATCTACGCCTCAGCCTCTGGTTCCTCCTCTACCTCAGTTTCCCGACCTGGAGGGGTTATCAAAACATTAAGGGTGAGTGGACCGAAACTCAAGTTTATAAAATCGTTTGATAAGTAAAACATATAATTTACCCCTCCGTTTTCCAAACATGCGTGCATCATAATTCAAAATCATAAACCATATAATATGAACCATAAGGCATATAATAAAACCATAAGTATAATTTTAGTTGCTGCACTATACACTCCAATCCCGACATCCCTGATGTCTGACGTCCCTGACGTCCAATAAGGTCACAATCACAAGGCTACGCGTGCCACTCGGGTCTCAATTTTCCGAGTTAAATCCCCGAACCCCGTTCGGGTACAGCATCACCTGATGCTTAGCGTCATAGACGCTGGACGTACTAGACGCCCGTGACCTCTCCGGGGTACCTCGCCGGAGGAGACAATATATTATGAAAGGATCTATACAGTGCAGTAACAAATGCATTTTGTTGATATCCACATGCAAGGCATATATATACATAGATAAAATCCGAACCAATCATTAAGTTTCATCAGACGGGTCTCAAGTCCAAATACCGTGAAACATGCCATAACCATATTTTCCATATCCTCAAAACCATTATTGTTTTTAGCATGTGAATAAGTATAAATAACGAGAAAACATTTATGCACGCAAGGGTTTAAGAAAATGGTCCACTCACAGTACAATCCTGCTAGAAACCGAACGTATACCCTCGTCCTGGTACAAATGTACAATCCCTGTCAAGTCCAAAGTATTCGTAAAGATCAATACAAACCCCTAACATTCAGTCATGAAAGCCTAGGCCGAAACCGGCCCGGGAAAGCCGCCCGAACGCGTTTTCCAAGACAATAAACCTTATTTTGACCAACTTAATGATCTCCGATCGACCCGAAACCACCGCCATTGGATCCGGATCGTCGAAACCTAAAGGATGGTGGTGGTCCCACCAAAAACACTGTTCACACGCGCCCCCACGCGCTGGTCAACGCGTCGGTCAACGCAGGAACAGTTCCTGCTGACGTCATCGCTGACGTCACTGCTGACGTCATCTGACAGCTGTCAGGTCTGACGTGTCAGACTCTGACAGGTGCCACGTGTCAACATCCAATTGGTCCACCTCACTGATCTGTCAGACCACGTGTCAGATCTGACATGTGCCACGTGTCAGCACGGCACTGGTCCACGTCACTGACATGTCAGTGACACGTGGCAGTCCCTGACTGGTCCACGTCACTGACATGTCAGTGCTGACTGTGCACTGACATGTGACACGTGTCGGCTCACGGTTGGTCCACGTCATCTGACAGGCTGACAGGGTGCCACGTCATCACCGCTGTCCTCAGACGGGTTGACCCGAATACCTGCAGTCCAGCCACGAGTTCAATCGCAGACGGTTCCTGGCAGTCCCTAGAGTCGATTAGGATCCATCAAAAACAAACTAAACGTGGGAAATGGATTTACCAAAAATCTGGGTTTGAAAACCGCCACGGGTTCCCTGATTTCTTCCTCGCCGCCGTCCTCCGCCGTGGTCACTGCCGTCGCTCAGCCTCGCCGGTGAGTCCCCAATACGCAGACACAGAGAGTGGATGGTTTGCTGGGATGTTTGATCGAAATGGGCAGAATGTGCTCTGCGGGTATGAAATATAAAGAAATGGAGGGAAAGAAATGGACGGCCCAGATTCGATCTCCAGATTAGATCAAGGGCTCAGATTAGATCAGGGGTTTTTAATCCAAGGGCTGAAATTTAAAGCTGATTCAAATGTTAAATAATCCAATAGTGGATCTGATCCAATCTAGCCAATGGGTGAGTGACACTTGTCACTCACCAGGTGTCCTCCAATCAGATTTCCTGAATATAATATTCGACACGAAAATCGAGACACGAACTTCCCGAATTCACGTTTCTGACCATAACTTCCTCGTACGAAGTCCGATTTCAGCGTGCCGCCTGTCTACGGACTCAGGACGTCGAGGCCTACCCAACGGTCCTTGAGTCAACTGAAAATTAGTTGTCAAAAGAAAAGTCAACATTTTCCCCCGAGAGTCCAATTTACGGTAATGCCCCTGAACTTCCGATAGTCATAACTTTTACCCTGATCGTCCGAATTGGACGTGCCACCTGTCTATGAACTCGTGACGTCCCGAACTACGTCACGGTCATAGGTCAAAGTTCATTTAGTTCATCAATCAAAAAGTCATCAATTGACCATACCATTCACAAGGGTAAAATCGTCAAATCACACATTAAGTTACAATATGGGAAACCTCGAATTTCCGGGGTGTTACAACCTTCCCCCCTTAAGAAATTTCGTCCCGAAATTTCAAAGAAACAAATGAGGAAATTGTTCTTGCATCTGAGCCTCAGGCTCCCATGTGGCTTCTTCCACATTCTGGTTTCTCCAGAGAATCTTCACGAGAGGAATCGTCTTTCGTCGTAGTACCTTGTCCTTCCAATCCAAGATCTATACTGGTTGTTCTTCAAAGCTCAAATCCTCCCGTAATTCAACAGGTTGTTCCCCAAGTACATGAGAAGCATCACGTACGTACATCCGCAACATCGATACGTGGAAAACATCGTGAACTCTTGATAGTTCTGGAGGAAGCGCCAATCTGTATGCAACTCTGCCAATTCTCTCCACGATTTCATAAGGTCCGATAAAACGCGGACTCAGTTTCCCCCGTCGGCCAAAACGGATAATCCCTTTCCACGGAAACAACTTCAGGAAGACAAAATCTCCCACTTCAAACTCCAAGTCTCGAATCCGTCGGTCGGCATAACTCTTCTGGCGATCCTGTGCCACCTTCAATCTCTCCTTGATCAAGCGAACAGTTTCCATGGTTAAGTCCATCATCTCCGGCCCTAAAGCCGCTCGCTCTCCTATCTCCGCCCAGCAGATAGGCGTCCTGCACTGTCGACCATACAGTGCCTCATAAGGTGCCATCCCGATGCTTGCCTGATAGCTGTTGTTGTAAGCGAATTCCATCAATGGCAAATGAGTATCCCAAGAGTCCTGAAACTGTAGTACACATGACCTCATCATGTCCTCCAAGGTCTGAATGGTTCTCTCAGACTGTCCATCGGTCTGTGGATGGAAAGCAGTACTGAAACGTAAGGTTGTTCCCAAAGTAGCTTGCAAACTCCGCCAGAACCTGGAAGTGAAACGCGGATCACGATCGGACACGATCGATTCCGGCGTACCATGAAGTCGTATGATTTCCTTCACAAACAACTGAGCCAGTCGGTTGGGTTTAAAGGTTTCCTGAACTGGCAGAAAATGGGCTGATTTGGTTAACCGATCCACGATCACCCATACTCCGTCCACTCCACTCTGAGTCCTCGGTAACTTAAAGATGAAGTCCATGGTGATGTGATCCCACTTCCACTCAGGAATCGGAAGTGGCTGCATAGCCCCATACGGTCTCTGCCGTTCCGCCTTAACCTGCTGACAGGTTAAGCATTTGCTCACGAACTCAGCAATATCCTTCTTCATTCCTGGCCACCAATAATGGTTCCGGAGGGTACGGTACATCTTTGTACCTCCCGGATGCATAGCATAGGCCGAACTGTGGGCCTCCTCAAGTATCTCGGCCCGTAACTCTGCCACTGCAGGTACGCACAAACGGCCCAATTTCACTAGTGCTCCATCGTCCCGGATGGTAAAATCCTGTCTCCCATCCGCATCGACCTCAATTCTGTAAATACAGAGTATCGGATCCTGAAGTTGTGCTTCAATGATCCGATCAATCAGTACTGGTCGCACATGGAAGCTGGCCAACAAAGCTCCATGCTCGTCCGTACCCAAAATAACTCCCGCCTTTCGGAGTTCCACCAGCAAGGGAAGATACACCATCCCCAGGTGTGCAATAGTTCCCGCTGATTTCCTGCTGAGTGCATCCGCCACCACATTGGCCTTACCCGGATGGTACTCGATCGTACAGTCATAGTCCTTCAGCAGCTCCAACCATCTCCGTTGTCTCATGTTAAGCTCCTTCTGAGTGAATAAGTATTTAAGACTCTGGTGGTCGGTGTATATCCGACACGTTGCGCCGAACAGATAATGTCTCCAGATCTTGAGAGCATGAACCACCGCCGCCAATTCCAAATCATGGGTAGGGTAGTTCAACTCATGAGTCTTCAGCTGCCGGGATGCATAGGCGATAACCTTGCCAGTTTGCATCAACACGCAGCCCAACCCTTGCAGTGAAGCGTCACTGAAAACCACAAAACTCTCCACTGTCATCCGGCAATGCAAGGACAGGTGCAGTGGTCAATCGATCCTTCAACTCTTGAAAGCTCCGATCGCACTGCTCGTCCCAGATAAACTTTACTCCCTTCCGAGTCAAACGAGTCAATGGTGGAGCAATTTTGGAGAAGCCCTCCACGAATCTCCGGTAGTAACCTGCTAATCCGACGAAACTCCGCACCTCGGTCACTGTTGTCGGTTTAGCCCAGTTGGTCACCGCTTCTGTTTTCTGGGGGTCCACGCAAATCCCATCTGTCGATATCACGTGTCCCAGAAAACCAATACTGCTCAGCCAAAACTGACACTTGCTCAGCTTGGCGTACAATTGTTCTTGTCTCAGTCTCTCCAAGACCAACCGTAGATGTTCTTCATGTGCACGGGCACTCCCCGAGTATACCAAAATATCATCGATGAACACAATCACGAACTTATCCAGGTAGGGTCGGAAGACCCGGTTCATCAGATCCATGAATGCTGCCGGAGCATTCGTCAAACCAAATGGCATAACAAGGAACTCGTAGTGCCCGTAACGGGTTCGAAAAGCAGTTTTCGGAATATCCTCCTCCGAAATCCTCAGTTGGTGATACCCAGATCGCAAATCAATTTTCGAGAAGCACTGAGCTCCCCGCAACTGGTCGAAAAGGTCATCGATCCTGGGTAGAGGATACTGATTCCTCAGCGTCACCCTGTTGAGTTGTCGATAGTCAATACATAAACGGAGACTTCCTTCCTTCTTCTTTACGAACAACACCGGTGCTCCCCACGGTGAAGTACTCGGTCGGACATATCCCAAATCTACCAACTCCTGCAATTGAGTCTTGAGTTCTCGTAACTCGGCCGGCGCCATCCGGTATGGTGCCTGGGATATAGGTCGGGTACCCGGGAGTAGTTCAATAGTAAACTCAATCTCCCGCGATGGTGGCAATCCAGGTAAGTCTTCCGGGAATACATCCGGAAACTCACAGACCACCGGTATTTCGTCGATAACCGGAGTATCGACCCGTTCCGACACGACATGCGCCAGATAACCCTGGCATCCCTTCCGTAGAAGTTTGGTAGCAGTAAGTGACGAAATCACTTCAGGAGGTGAACCATCACGTTCCCCCTGAAAGATAACTTCCGGCAAACCCGGGCTCCGCAAAATCACTTGTTTGCTACAGCAGTCGATGAGCGATCCGTGCTCCGACAGCCAATCCATCCCTAGGATTATGTCGAAGTCGTGGATATCCAGAATAATTAAGTCTGCTGGTAAGTCCACATCCTCAATTCTTACCGGGCACCTCCGAATCACCTGATTCACAAGGTACACGGTACCCATCGGGGTGCCAACACCCATTTCGCAATCTAAGGCTGATACCACACAATCAAGCATACCAGCACAAATCCTCGAAATAAAAGAATGTGTAGCCCCCGCATCCATTAATGTACGTACAATAAAATTAAAGACATGTAGTGTACCTGTGACCACGCCTGGAGCAGTCCTCGCCTGCTGCTGGGTCATTGCAAACACTTGGGCCCTCGGCCCTCCGTTCCGTCCGCGCCCGCGCGCGCCACGTCCAGCACCACGGTCACCTCCCTGACCGCGACCTCCATTAGTGTGGGAAGCCGTGCTCTGCACCACACTCGAGCCCCCAGCGTCGTTGTTCTTGGACAACTGCGGACAATTATTGGCATAGTGGCCCACCTCCTCGCAAGCGAAACAAGTTACCGGCCTTGGCCTGTCCGAATGCCCGCCAGAAGCACCGCTCCAAGATGAGCGTTGTCCAGAGTTGTATCCAGATCCTCTGCCCTGAGAGCCTCCACGTCGACCCGACCAGCCACGACCCTTGAAGGATGAGGGTGCTCCCCTGTAGCTCCCTCCCTTGTTGTTCTTATGGCCCGATGGCCCAAGATGTGGGCGATCCTGACGTCGCCCCTCCCCCGAAGGTTGTCGTGATTGGTGTGCCGCCAGACTGGCCTCGACACGCATCGCTGCGTCGACCATATCCCTCAGAGAAGCATGAGTGGTAGCAGTCACACTGGCCCGGATCTCCCCTCGGAGTCCAAGCTCAAACCGCTGGCATTTGTCCTCCTCCGTGCTTACGAATGAGGCAGCGAACCGGGAAAGTTTCCCGAAAGTTTGCTCGTAGTCTGCAACAGACATGTCACCCTGCTCCAGCCGCAAGAATTCCGCCTCCCGCGCCGCTCGAAAGGATCGCGGGTAGTACTGGTCCAGAAACCTGGAACGGAAAGCTTCCCAGGTAGTGGTATGGACAGACCACCCAGACATTTCGAGTCCGTGCCACCACTGGTAGGCTCCTCCTTCCAACAAAAAGCCCGCCAGAGTCACTCGTTCGCCCGGAGGGCAGTGCATCACCGAGAAGATCCTCTCCCACTTGGTGATCCAGTCGTGAGCATCCTCGGGGTTTGATCCCCCGCAGAAAGGAGTGGCTCCCAAACGTTGAGCCCTTTCGATGCTCGCGCATTCCATCTCTCTTTCTAGATCCTCGTCCGTTCGAGTATGAGGAATTCTCCTAGGAGGCATAACCAACTGTTAAGAGGCATAGATCAGAAAACAATATTCTTAAAAGTCGAAAAGTAACTAGTACTAATCGCTAGTCTAGCATGCTGACCAATACCCTAGTACTGACCACAACCTAGTGCTCTGATACCAAGCTGACAGGACCCGCCCCGATCCCACGGGGACCACAAGGGGACGTGCCCTGCTCCCGTCTGACACCCAATAATTCATACCAATTTTAACCTCAAAACATTTAAATGCATAAATAACCAAATTAAAGTCATACATCAAATCCGAATTAAACGAATGTCAGACAAGGGAATGAAATCCAAAATTACAAATTTGCGAGCACGACTCTAAAGTAAACCTGCGGGTACACCGCCCAACAGGGGATCAGGTACGCAGAAGTAGATCTACGCCTCAGCCTCTGGTTCCTCCTCTACCTCAGTTTCCCGACCTGGAGGGGTTATCAAAACATTAAGGGTGAGTGGACCGAAACTCAAGTTTATAAAATCGTTTGATAAGTAAAACATATAATTTACCCCTCCGTTTTCCAAACATGCGTGCATCATAATTCAAAATCATAAACCATATAATATGAACCATAAGGCATATAATAAAACCATAAGTATAATTTTAGTTGCTGCACTATACACTCCAATCCCGACATCCCTGATGTCTGACGTCCCTGACGTCCAATAAGGTCACAATCACAAGGCTACGCGTGCCACTCGGGTCTCAATTTTCCGAGTTAAATCCCCGAACCCCGTTCGGGTACAGCATCACCTGATGCTTAGCGTCATAGACGCTGGACGTACTAGACGCCCGTGACCTCTCCGGGGTACCTCGCCGGAGGAGACAATATATTATGAAAGGATCTATACAGTGCAGTAACAAATGCATTTTGTTGATATCCACATGCAAGGCATATATATACATAGATAAAATCCGAACCAATCATTAAGTTTCATCAGACGGGTCTCAAGTCCAAATACCGTGAAACATGCCATAACCATATTTTCCATATCCTCAAAACCATTATTGTTTTTAGCATGTGAATAAGTATAAATAACGAGAAAACATTTATGCACGCAAGGGTTTAAGAAAATGGTCCACTCACAGTACAATCCTGCTAGAAACCGAACGTATACCCTCGTCCTGGTACAAATGTACAATCCCTGTCAAGTCCAAAGTATTCGTAAAGATCAATACAAACCCCTAACATTCAGTCATGAAAGCCTAGGCCGAAACCGGCCCGGGAAAGCCGCCCGAACGCGTTTTCCAAGACAATAAACCTTATTTTGACCAACTTAATGATCTCCGATCGACCCGAAACCACCGCCATTGGATCCGGATCGTCGAAACCTAAAGGATGGTGGTGGTCCCACCAAAAACACTGTTCACACGCGCCCCCACGCGCTGGTCAACGCGTCGGTCAACGCAGGAACAGTTCCTGCTGACGTCACTGCTGACGTCATCTGACAGCTGTCAGGTCTGACGTGTCAGACTCTGACAGGTGCCACGTGTCAACATCCAATTGGTCCACCTCACTGATCTGTCAGACCACGTGTCAGATCTGACATGTGCCACGTGTCAGCACGGCACTGGTCCACGTCACTGACATGTCAGTGACACATGGCAGTCCCTGACTGGTCCACGTCACTGACATGTCAGTGCTGACTGTGCACTGACATGTGACACGTGTCGGCTCACGGTTGGTCCACGTCATCTGACAGGCTGACAGGGTGCCACGTCATCACCGCTGTCCTCAGACGGGTTGACCCGAATACCTGCAACTCGGGTCGATCAGACCCGCGATCCTGACCCGGTTGCCATAACTTCATTTCTGGATCATTTTCGTTCCTTCCAATTCCTAACTACTCGTCTGAGTCTCTAGATTGGTTCAGTGTAAATAGAATGGAGAAAAACCGATAGGATCGAGGGCCAACCTCGAAGAACAGAACCGGTTTCCGTCGCCGTTTAGTCACCGCCCTGAGCTCCTCCGGCCACGAGTTCAATCGCAGACGGTTCCTGGCAGTCCCTAGAGTCGATTAGGATCCATCAAAAACAAACTAAACGTGGGAAATGGATTTACCAAAAATCTGGGTTTGAAAACCGCCACGGGTTCCCTGATTTCTTCCTCGCCGCCGTCCTCCGCCGTGGTCACTGCCGTCGCTCAGCCTCGCCGGTGAGTCCCCAATACGCAGACACAGAGAGTGGATGGTTTGCTGGGATGTTTGATCGAAATGGGCAGAATGTGCTCTGCGGGTATGAAATATAAAGAAATGGAGGGAAAGAAACGGACGGCCCAGATTCGATCTCCAGATTAGATCAAGGGCTCAGATTAGATCAGGGGTTTTTAATCCAAGGGCTGAAATTTAAAGCTGATTCAAATGTTAAATAATCCAATAGTGGATCTGATCCAATCTAGCCAATGGGTGACAAGTGACTTGTCACTCACCAGGTGTCCTCCAATCAGATTTCCTGAATATAATATTCGACACGAAAACCGAGACACGAACTTCCCGAATTCACGTTTCTGACCATAACTTCGTCGTACGAAGTCCGATTTCGGCGTGCCGCCTGTCTACGGACTCAGGATGTCGAGGCCTACCCAACGGTCCTTGAGTCAACTGAAAATTAGTTGTCAAAAGAAAAGTCAACATTTTCCCCCGAGAGTCCAATTTACGGTAATGCCCCTGAACTTCCGATAGTCATAACTTTTACCCTGATCGTCCGAATTGGACGTGCCACCTGTCTATGAACTCGTGACGTCCCGAACTACGTCACGGTCATAGGTCAAAGTTCATTTAGTTCATCAATCAAAAAGTCATCAATTGACCATACCATTCACAAGGGTAAAATCGTCAAATCACACATTAAGTTACAATATGGGAAACCTCGAATTTCCGGGGTGTTACAGCCTTGGTCCTGCTGCAAGTGGCCTTGTATGTTGTGATGGGTCTTGACGATACGTCATGCCTGGTCCGAATGATCGTCCGGGTTTAGGTTTGGTCGATCGATATAGTATCATCAGCGATTTCAAAAATATATCTAGAACTGACATTTGCCTCAATTTGCACCTTGGATAGTAGCAACATTATAAACATTGCACCATTTAACTAATTTTATTACTAACACTGTTAAATTTTTTGTTAAATTCTTTAAATACCCCTCAATAAACCTTCATTCTCTTCCTCCCTCCTTCGATGCCTAAACTCAAACCCCAAACTTTCTCTCTCTTTTCTTCGCTACCCAAACCCCAAACTTCCTCTTTCTTCCAATCCCCCAATAAAACCCACAAAAACCTATCAAAGCTTGATGACAAAGAAGAAGACGACCATATTGATTCAAAACCCACCTCCAAACCCTCTTTTTTCTTCTCGCTTCCTTCGCCTAAATCCAAAAATCTAAACCAACCCATTACCAATTTCTCATCCTTAGGGCGAGTCCCACGGCCTTGATGCATGTGCCACCCAGTAGATATCATAAGTTATCGATGCGATCGTCGTGGCACATGACGACGACACTTTGTTGATGATGCATCGAGGGTTTATCAGAGTCGTCGTCTCTAGTACGTTGGAAACTTGGGTAGAATATTTGGCACGACCATTTCGGCAGGTTTTTCAAGCACCTCAGACCTCAAACAAGGCAACATCATGACCCAAGTCAAAACCTAGGCGATTGATAGCTACGACGATGTCTAAGTCGACTACTAGCATCGGCTAATTTAACAAAATCCTCTCTCTCCAATGGCACCCAAGCTCCCATTCCCATCAATGAACCGATGTCTGCTTCTTCTTCAGAACCCTGGTTCGAAGTCGAATATGATTTTTGATCCGAATTTGATTGCGAAATTAGCACTTATTTCGACTCCAATTTGAATTTGGATGAGGGTTCAATGATGAAGCCCATTTCTGCGAAGGAAATGGAGATGAACCTCAACTCGTATCGAAACCCTCTGATTCTATCTCCAAGTCAAAATGCTCAAGCGAGACGGAGCACAAGGGTCCCGAAAAAACATGGTTGTTGACTTGTAATCATAGAAAGCGTGTTTGCTTTTTGTTTTTGAGAAATTGGAGAGAACAAAAACTATTGGATTGAATTGTAGAAATTGAAGAAAACAGAAAAAAAAAACATATGATTATATAAATTGGGGAAAACAAGAAAATATGAAAAATTACATATTGGGCGATGAAGCGGTCGATTTCATATTACTATTGTTGGATCTCAAATATAGATAACGACTCGAGGTGTGGGTCAAGAAGACTTGGAAAATTGGTGTATTTGAGAAAGACAAAAATAGCATTGCCCTAAACACACGGTTTAAAATGGCGACTGTCTAGTTCACCTAAGCGCTTGAAGGTGGAAAATCGCTCCGCCTAATGACTAAGCGATAGATGTATTTGCGTATACATCCTTATATATATTTAGTTATATAACTTCTTATATATATATAATTATATGTTATTTTATTTATTAAAGACTTAGTTAATAATATTAGTATTAATTAAAATAAAGATATTAAATTAAAAAAATATAGAATGCTATATAATAAAATTAATAAAAAAATTATATTTTTAATATTTATGATTCTAAACTTAATTTATTTATCTAGATAATTAATTTTTGTTCTAGAATTATGTGATAGTGTTCATTATATTATTAATATGTTGAATTTTGTGTTTTAAAAAAAAAACCATCTAGGAGCCCACTTAGACGCTAGGCTTCTATTGACCTCCTTAAAAGCGCCTAACGCCATTTTGAACCTTGCCTAAACAACCTCTAAGAGAGCTATTTGGGAAAGACAAAAATACCATTGCTCTAAACAAAACAACGTCCAAGAGAGCATCAATTAAATAGGGCAACATTTTCCGCTTTTTTTTTTTTTTTTGTGTAGACCGAGGTTAAATTTTGATTCTAAATGCATTTTAAAAATCCTTGGACTTGTTCTGAGTGTAATTAGAGCCTAACAGAAAAGGAAGAGAACTCATTAAGAGATGAGCACATGAAAAATCCACGATTAGGAATTTCGGAATAATTCTATGGAAAATAATGGTTCTTAGCTTCTGGTTAACTGAGTAGGCAAAACTTACACCCACTGAATTCAGTTCATTATATTGACAAACTAAAACCTCAGTTGATAATACTCAATTACATTATAACAAGAAGGAAAATGATATTCCAGTTGAAAGAACAGCTAAGCATTTATTCACAATCACCCACATTGCAATCGCATAAGATAAAACACAAAATCAATTTATGCTGTACTTGGTTTACATGTATTCTGCAAGCCTGGATGAAGACATCAAAATCCTTCACTTTTCAACCTTCATCGGAAGATCAAACACATCAAACGCATCTGAGTCATGTTTATTTATTAATTTGAAGTTTAGCACCAAACATTCCAGAGACAATACAAATTTACAAGAAGGTTATGAGACTGGCTCAGGCTTGACAAACCAAATAAGAAAATACACTCAAAAAACACGAGACACCTCAAAATTGATTTCCTTTATTGAAAAGCAAGAAGCACAACATCTTAACAATATCCAAAAGATACCTTGCCAAATATGCGAGATGGAAAAACCATAAAAGAAATTGCAATTGAGTACACTAGATAAGAAGATTCACATCTCAAACTGCTTACTTTCAAGCTGTCAGGTAAAATGCTGATTTGCAAGTATATCATATAGCCATGAGGAACTACTCATTCTTACAGGAAAAAAGCCATTGAATGAATAATCACAGAACAATTCTCACAACTTCGATACAATCAGAAAGCCTGCTGATTTTATAAGAACACGATACCTGCTGATTTTATAAGAGCACGATTGCATGACTCCCACGTTAGTGGGTACCAAATGATCGAACAGAACCAATCGCCATGACACAATGGCTGAACTTAAAAGCACAGCACACACCCGTTTTCTAGCATCCACGCAGAATAACAACCAGAAACCCATATGGAACTCCTTATGTCTAGGAACAAATGACGCGAGCAGTACTCACAGTTTCAAGGAAACACCGCCGCTCCAAGAGGGAGGGGGCAAAAGACAGCAATAACCAAAATTCACCAACCATAGTGATAGGGATAAGTATAACCAAGATAAGAAAATCCACTCAATCTAGACAAATTACAAGCTTTTCAGGCAGTAAAAACACATAGATTCACAGATGTATAATATGTGTAATGCAAAAAGGGTGACTCAAATCAAAGAAAACCCAGATAATGACATAAGGCAGCGAATTCAAATTCATCAAATATACACAAATCTCAAGTTGCAATTGTTCAACATAAATCTTAATTAGCAATCAGTACAAAGACATAAGCATATCATACATATCAAATTCGTAATGCAAGCTGATCACTTTGCCTAATTTAACCTCTAGCCTTGAGCTCCGCAAGCCTCCTGGAGAGGTCGTCCTCATCAACCTTTTCTGTTTCCTTGGCGGGCACGGCGTGGGCAGCTGGCTGAGGCAGGCCGACGGACACTTCAAGACCATAGTCGTCCGCAACCTGTTGCATCAAGCTATTGACCTCACCTTCTGGAGTTGAAAGCGAGGTAGAGCCAGCCATGGAGGTCTCCATGAATTCGGCCTGGACCTCCATGTTGACGAATTGCTTCTCGAAAGAGTCCATCGTCTCCGACATCTTTTGGAGGTTTCCAGTGTTCAGCGAAGACTCGAGTGATTTGACGATATTGCCCATCGACTTGTTGATGGTGGACATCTTGGCCTGGGTATCGAGGCGAGCGACCACCGCATCGAGCCGCGAAGCGAGCCGAAGGTAGTTCATTTGCTCAGTGCGCTTTCGGATCGCGTTCTCGGCGTAGATCCTAGCGCCGTCTACGTTTCCCTTCTCAATGGCCTTCTTGATCTTGACCTTCTCAGCTTTCTCCTCCTTCTCGCACTTTCTGGATTGTCGTTGGAGCGATTTGGACGTGAATTTCAGCTCCATGATCTGGTTCATCAGCTTCTCGGTGTTTCCCATGGTGGATTTTGGGGATTTGATTTCCTAGGGTTTTGGTTTTTTATCGGAGAAAGATTCGTGCTTTTGTGCGTATGGAGTTCTTGGACTTGCGATAATGCGATATACGCGTCTCGCATCGGGCGTCCATGTCTTGGAGAAGTCAAGAGGGCGCGAGCGAAGTTTCCTACTTGCTTTCTTGGGCCTGGACGTCAATTTGGGCTTTACTTGCATCTACCCCGTAGAAAATTAATTTCTTAATAAAATAAATTCATTTTTTTAATTACACAATATCAAAGAGAAAGATAGACTCAAAAGAACGTATGTATTTCTTTCCTCGAGACCCTTGATTCAAAGTGGCCTATTTATTTTTTTATCAGGATTGCCTATACTTAGTTATACTGTCGTTTTTACTCACCCACTTAATTCAAGTCTAAGCTTACCAGATTTTGTATCAAAATTTTCGAATGTTATGTAGGTGTTTACCTATGGAAAAAATTCTATTATGATTGAAGTAAAGAGCCAACCAAATGAAATCCCCAACTCGTAAAGCCCACCCGAACGCCCACTTGGGACGTGGAGATATAGAAGCATGGAGACGAAGAAAGTTAGTTCTGAAGCATTGAATGTGTCAAAGGACAAAGGGGATGTTCAAGACAAGCAAACGGTGCAGCGAGTCCCACAAGAGTCCATTTGGAAAGCCAAATTAGCAATCAATTGTCTATAAAATAGAGAAGACGACATCTTCTCAAGGGACAACAAATCAATTAATCTGACAAACAAATTGATCAACCTAATTTGTTTCAAAATAATTGCAAACCTTAAGGCCTCGTTTGGTATGCCGTACTGTACTGACTATTTCAATCGGATAGACTAATCTGTCCACCGGATAGACTGATTATTTAGTCGGGCGTTTGGTACTTTTTCGGATTAGAATGCCGACTATATTATACTGACCGGATTATATTATAGTAATTGACGAAATACTTATATCTTAAATATTAATTATATATGTCATTATTTTTATTATTATTATTTATTTTAATAATGATTATTATTACTATTTATTACATTTTTATTAATTAATTATTTTTAATTTTATCATTATTATTTATTAAAATATCATTCATTATTAATTTATTATTATTAGAATTTATTACTTTATTACTTTTTATTATTAATATTTACTAAATTAATATTTTATTTTTATTATATTACTATTTATTATTATTCTTATTATTATTATTATTATATTTTACAAGATTACTAGTTATCCGACTATTTAATACGGACAATTTCGAACGTATTATTTTAACGTGTCTGGACCGTATAGGGGATGTTCAAGACAAGCAAACTGTGCAGCGAGTCCCACAAGAGTCCATTTGGAAAGCCAAATTAGCAATCAATTGTCTATAAAATAGAGAAGATGACATCTTCTCAAGGGACAACAAATCAATTAATCTGACAAACAAATTGATCAACCTAATTAGTTTCAAAACAATTGCAAACCTTAAAAGTTTCTTTGTTTAGTACTTATATTTCATTTCCTTCACACTTTTAAAGGATTTTGAGAAATTACTAGTGTTCGTACCCCAATTGATCGACATGTAAAAAGACCAACTAGTCCCAATAGAACACACTTAAATCTCAGCTCAATAGAAGCATAATGATATCAATCTTATCAGGCATGGTGCATCCCACCATCTAGTCTTCAAGTCAAGCATACCATGGACAGTAGGCTGATCCTCCTAGCCAGCCTACTTATCCCTCGACTCGATCAAAACACTCCACTTAATTGTCAAGTCGATTATCATCTGACCGATCAATTGATCGGCCTACGAGATCAGCTGGACAAGGGAACTCAGGACCACCAAGACACTTGTTAGCACCATAAGCAAAGACATTTATCCTACATCGAAATGTTTAACCTATAATATTCATTGCTATTATAAATATACGAGGTGTCATTTCCCCCCTCAAAAGGTAATGTCATTCTTGCTCTTATACTACTTAAATTACTATAGTACCATCATCAATAAACTAACTGAAGCATTAGAGATTGTTAGGCCGCCACCACATCGGTCATCTTTTGTTCTTACCTTTTCCTTGTAGGGCCTTCTATCGTCGAGAAGGGCGAGTCAAGCGAGTTCAGGGAGGAAATTATAAAGTTGGACTATTTATTATATCAACAGTTTGGTGTCGTTGCAGGAATTCTAAAACAACCTCCTACCAACTTACTTACCACTTTAGCCGTCCTAATATCCTTTGAGAATCATTTTGGACGATGAAGACAAATACGAGCTAAACAACACTCTCTTTCTGCAAAGAAACTCATAGGAAAGCATCCCTGACATATTAAGCCAATCATCAGATGACCTCCATCGAGAAATGGTCAAGCTTAGGGCTCACAATGCCAAAATGGATGTTAAGAATCAAGTCCTATAAGATCAATATGAGAGTACACTTTCCCTTGTGAAGATGCTTCATCAAGATTAGGAATGAAAAGAAATATCATCTGATCGACTCTTGGCTGATCAAAATCTGGCAGATCGCACCCCGATCAATTAACCCCTGATAGATCGAACTGTAACGCCTCAGGAAATTAAGAAAATAAGAATGAAAATTTTACACCTATGAAGTTAAAATGTTGACTTCTCAAGATGAGGATATCTTTTGGAAATTCTGAAATGATCGTTATATAGGTCTCGAGGTCCTGAGTGGATAGGCGACACACCAAAATCAGAGGTCGGATGAATTCGTTATGGATCAAATATGTGTAAGGGTATTTTAGTAATTTTGCTTGAAGGGTATTTTGGTAAATTCACAAAGGACCTAGAATACTCTAGAAAACCCTATAATTTTCTACATCTTTTCCCTCTAAAAATCTCCTATCCCACCTACTTAAACATGCATTATTTATATGTGTGTGGGTGTAGTTTTGGGGAGTTCGGTGGTGATGGACAGAAACTCACCCAATCCGATGAACAAGAAAAACCACAGGAGAGAGGAAGGATGGGAGAGGGAGGGAGGAAGGAGAACTAGATGAGTGATAAGAAGGGGAAATGGTGAGAAGAAAACTGAGAAAAACAGAGGGGAGGTACCAAGTTCGAAGAACCTCCATGGTCGTGAAAACCCAGAGATGGTCGTAGGTTGCCATGATGAATTGCCGCGTTGAGGTGGCTGTCTTAGGGTCGTAAGAGATTAAGAGAATTCCTAGGATCATTCTGGAGTGAGAAAGCACGGTGGTGGACACACAGAATAGCTCTACATGAAACTGTGAAATTTGCCAAAATTTCAACGTACGATTCCATGCCTTTTAGCCCTTCTTTCTTAGTTCTAAGATCATGGATCTTCTTATGGGATAGTTTAGAATATTTTGGGCATAAAAAGGGAAGAAAACAATGAGTTTTGAGTAAAATATGGGCGGATCTGGTTGCTGGGTCGGGCTAGGCGAAAGGTTGTTGGTGACATTGTGTTGTGTAGACGCGTGGGTTCACGCCAAGGTGCCCCACCAGCGTGTGAGGGCACGTGCGGCAGCTCCTAGCGGCTAGATCAAAATGAAATTGTTCCTTGTATTTTTCTGGATTTAATGATATCAAGTTTGTGTTATTCGGATATGTTTTTGTTACAGTTTTAGATGCACTAAGAGTTATGTTTGTATTTGAATTTAATGCTTTAATGATAAAATTGTGGAAGACTGTCTTGAATTGGTTTGTGGATTTAATTATGGACGAAATCTAAAAGTGGAGATGTATTATAGGAAATTAACTAATGGAAATTCATGAGTAATTGTAGTGAATTGGGGGAAGTAACTATGGCTCTAATGAAGTGTTAAAAAGGGAGAATTATGGTGAAACTAGATAAGAAATTCCATGGTGAAATGGTGGGGAAAATCTATGGTGATATGAGGAATTATAATTGTACAATTTGGAAAGAAGATTTCTAAAGAAGTTATACAAAGAATTTTACTAGTTATTATGAATTGGATAATTTATTTTATGAGTTTGGATGAATAACTTTATTAGTTGATTTAATTAAATGGCTTTATTAGCATATTACGTATATAATAAATTACGTTTAGTTATGGAAATATGAAATTAAGGCTATACTTGATATTAGCACATTATTTATAGAAGGTTCATATTAATTAAAATGAGAGGTTCTTGCCACCTAACGGGGTTAGTGGGTTAGACGTGAACGGTAACCCCGTAATGATGGTTTTAATTCGGTTATTTTAATAACTTGTAGAAATAAATGGAATCGATAAGATCCTTTATCTGACAATAACTATCAGACGGAAGCAAGACTGTTCCAGCTTTCATGGTAATTGAGGACAGATCCTATCATCGAACCCCTTAGATAAGCACATAAAACAGCAACCAAGGACAAACCTTACTTGAGGAAAACGACTCCTTATTCAACCTTCTAATAGTGTCGGCCTGTGACAATTAAGGATCTACCAGGATGCTGCCAACTTTTAAAGGATCACTAGTTACAAGTGGAACACACTCGTCTAACTTATGCTAAATCGAATCCTAGAGTTATGGAACAACCTCTTTTGCCCATCCTACTAGAAACAGGATGAAAACCAACGAGATTCACTTCTAGCATGGCTAATAACCAAGACAACCAAGGTATGTGAGGCCCCAGACCCCAACAAAGGACAAAGACAAGAGAGCTACAAGATGAAACCGAATCCATTGTTGGGTGCTACTCCTATGGTCAAATGAGAAATGGGGATTGAAAAGAAAGGAGCGATGGTTGGAAAGAACCCCAACCAAATCCACCACCACCTCAGTAGAACAACACCTTAGTGGAAAGTATCCTATACTAGGTACGCAACATTGAAGCCCAAAAAAGGCAAAGGCAATGCACCAATATAGGTGAGACCAAAACTAGTCCTTTCACCAGTTGAATCCTATGATTCATGTATAACACTAATGTAAAGTCCCTAAAGATAGCTTTCTACATAGAAAAAGACGTTCCTGTTTCCCAACGAAACAACTACATCTCTGAATTTCCATACAAGAATGTGATTGACGAAGTTCAATGCCTTATATTTAGCTTAATTCTTACCGACACATCCCTCAATTGGTTCTAATCGCCTAACTCCCAACATCATCAACTCCTTCGATAAATTACAGACAACATTTCTCAACCAATTAATAATCCACATGGATAGCCTAGTCTCCATGAAAGACCTCTTTTCCATCATACAAGAAGAAGAATAAACACTTCAAAAATATGCTTCCAGATTCAGCCTTGAATACTCCTATTGGCGGGAAGCAGCTAACAAATCCGTGTTCAATGCTTTTAGGAGCAGCCTTAAGGAGTCACCTTTCAAGTATGTAGCTCATACTAAAAGTTACAAAGACTACAATAAGATCATGCAATGAGCGGAAATCCATGCTAAGGTGGAATTCTTTCAAACCCCCACCAAGAAGACCAAGATAGATCTGCGTGCTCTACCCCTTCCCCCCAATCCCCCCTTCTAAAAGAAATAAAGAATAACTATAGCATTGGAAGCTAAAATTAGGGATCTAATCAGTCCTACCAGAGCCTACCTATGACATGAAGCATCAAGGGAAGAAGAATCGATCTAACCATGGCAATTGAGGATTCAAACAAGGTGATACTCAATCACAAAGCACAAAACCCATCTACTAACTCAAGCATAATGTGGAATCCTACTGCTAGTACCACAAATACAATAGAAACACCATTGATGATTGCATCGCATTCTGAGAAATTGTGGAGTAGTTAGTCTAGGATGGAAAGATTAATAAGTTCATTCAATACTCCCCACCATTTGCAGGACACCCACAAATCAACCATGAGTGAAGGATCGACCATATCCTCTTCACTCACATCAAATAAGGAAAGGAACAACTTCTTTCGCACTAGCCAATCCAATCAACAAGTACTTAGCATTGATTCCAATTGAGTGGAAAAGGTAGCCAAGAATGGATGGGAACCCATCACATTCTCTGAGGATGAGGAAAGAGGCGTAGTATTCCCATATAATGGCCCTTTCATCATCTGGGCTCAGATATCCACTTACGATGTAGGAAGAATACTCATTGACACTGGGAGCTTAGTCAATGTCTTATTTTGGTATGCCTTCAATCGCACGAGCATAGATGACAAATAGCTAGGCCGATAAGTCATGCCACTCCTAAGTTTCTCAAGAGGCCTAGTCTTACCAAGGGGCATCATCTCTTTGCCAATCTTACTCAACATCATGCCCAAGATGGCAAAAATCATCACTACATTCCTTGTAGTTGATTGTCCGACGACTTACAATGCCATTATTAGGAGAGGTCTACTCAATTGGCTGAAAGCATCGAGGTAACTCATTATTGCTGATGAAGTTCCTGACATCCTTAGGAATGGGATAGATGCGAGGAGACCAAATCTCTGCTAAGATGTGTTATACCACATTGCTAACCAAAACTAATAACAAAATCAGAATGGAACTTTATCAGTGACTGAGACAGTTTTGAACGATAATCCCAACGATCATAAGATAGTTGAGGAACTCCATATGAGCCCTTCAAATGATCCACGCGACCTATCCAATATCCCACAAGTAGTGTCCGTGGAAGAAACAGAAGCAATACCTCTTTCCAGCCAACATAAAGACATGGTGGTTAGGATAGGATCCAAGCTAAAACCAGCCATATGAGCAGCCCTCGTGGAGTTCTTAAGAGAAAATGTGAAAGTCTTCGCATGGTCTTATGCACATATGCTTGAAATCCCTATTGATGTCATCTTCCATAGGCTAACCAAATGTCACATAAAAGAGGCACAGTTACGACACTGAAAGATAAGCAGCCATGCAAGCTGAATCGCCAAATTCACCACCATACACGACGACCTGAAAGGCTATCTGTGCCAGTTAAGTAGCCAATTTTGTACATATAAAAAAACCATCTAGGCTCTAGCGCATATGCATAGACTCCACTAATCTCCATAAGGATTGCCCCAAGGATATCTTCTTTTTTCCTAAGATCGATATGCTTGTAGACAATTGTGTAACACGAGCTAATCAACTTCATAGGTGCCTATTTAGACTATAACCAAATCCTCATGAACCCAAATGATCAAATCCATACAAGCTTCAAGATTGATCTTGGCGTATACTGCTATAATGTTACGCTTTTTGACCTAAAGAATGTAGGAGCTACATATACCAGAGGCTAGTCGTTGTAATTGGGAAGACAATGGAAACTTATGTGGATGATTTGCTTGTCAAAAGTCATCAAGGCATACAAAATGCGCCTCAATCCCACCAAATGTGTCTTCAAAGTTGGATCAGGCAAGTTCTTAGGATATATGATTAGCTAGAAAGGTACCAAAGTAAAACCTCGGAAGATCAAGGCAGTCCTTATTATGCAACCTCTTAAGATCCACAAGGATATCCAAAGCATGATGAAATGAGTGGCAGCTTTTACTTATTTCATATCCAAGGCAACGAACAAATGTGTCATCTTCTTCAAAGCCCGAAAAATCAAGGGCAAGAAAATTGATTGGATAGAGGAACGCAACAAGATACCCAAACTTGGAGAAACTTTCTTTGGTCCTCATGGTTACGACATGAAGGCTTAGACCATATTCCACACTCATGAAATAAAAGTCATTACCAATAAGCCTTTGAGGTAGGTCTTATAGAAACCGAACACCTCTAGATAACTCATGAATAGGAAATAGATTTGTACGAGTTCAACATCTTTTATGTGGCCAAGATAGCCAAGAAAGAACAAGTGGTAGCCAACTTTGCCTTTGTGTACCCTTAAAACCAACATGGTACATCCTATGAAGACAACCCCTCTAGATGAGACTCCTACCAAAAACATTCCAAAAACTATCAAGGCATCCTTTATTGAGCCCCAGTGCCCATGTTGCGCACCATATGTGGAAGGATCTGCTTGTTACATCGAATTAAGAGCAGGACTAGTTCTCACCTCCCCCAAAAAAAAAATCCAGCTATAATATGCTATATGATTCACCTTTAAAGCATCTAACAACGAGACAAAATACAAAGCATTATTGGTTGACGTATGACTCGCCAAGGACCTAGAGGCCAAGCAGTTGAGAATTTAAGCGACTCATAATTGGTGGTCAACTTGGTCATTAGTGATTTAAGAAGCCAAAGATGTATCCATATTTACTTGGTCCTAGACAGATAGCTTCTCCAATACTTCTCGTCCTATTGGATCAACAAAATCCCAAGGTACAAAAATAGCCATCTGGCCCTTTGGCAAGGTTAGCATCATTTATAAATGAGAATGAGAAGATAAGAGAACTGGTGGAGATGTAACACGTCCCTAGCACTAGGGCACGAGTAGTAAACATAATCAAAAAAGTATCATTTGGATGGATCCCGTCAAAACTTTTCACTAAGACAGAATCTTACAAGAAGACAAGATGGAGGCTAATCAGATCAAGACATAATCTTCTCGGTAGATTGTCTAGAAGGACCACCTCTACAAGCTCGGATTCATGACACACTACTTAAATGCCTAACACTTAATATGGGGGATTATGTGCTACAAGAGATGCATGAGGGAATTTATGGAGACCGCTCTAGTTCAAGTGCTTTAACACACAAGGCTTTCCAACAAGGATAATGATAGCCAACCATGCTAGCTGAAGCAATTTAGCTTACAAAGAAATGCGACAAATGCTAGTGATTCGCACCAATCCCTCACCTCCTACTTGAAAACCTAACATCTATGCTTAGCCCTTGGCCTTCTCCCAATATGGACTAGATCTTATCTGCCAGATGCAAGATGGAAAAGATAACGTCAACCATGTAGTGGCGTAATGGATTACTTCACAAAATGGGCATAGCAAAACCTTTAGCAATAATCATTATAGCATAAATTGAGAATTTTTTCTATTAAGACATTATCTATCAATTTGGAACTGTACATACCATCATCACTTATAATGGGAAGCAATTTGATTGCCACCGCTTTAAAGCCTTTTACATGGGATACAACATGACACACCTCTTCACCTCTTCACCTCTTCATCCCATCCATAATCCAATGAAAAAGTGAAAATAATCAACAAAAATATCAATCTTAACATGATGAAGAGGCTAGATGAGAACAAGGGTAAATGGCCTCACATAATTGATGATGTGTTATGGTCTAATTGGCATCCTATAAGGCAACTACAGACAAGACGTTCTTGGCCTTGACATTTGGTAATGATGACACGACCCACCCCCAATCCCCCGGGATTAAGGGCTAAGTCATGCTCCCGCCTAACTTACGAGTGACACGAAGGCTAAACTGACGTCCAACCTCCATGTGACACGTAAGTCAGACAAGGGATTCTTAACTGAACCGCTTCAAACTTCCGGACTTCCCAGAGCGCGCAGACTCTACTGTGGATCGCGTATATGATATCTGCGTCTCTCTCGTTCAACAGCCCGCATCGCAACAACCTGGAGGGTATCTAAAACACAAAAAGACTATGAGTGAACAAAAATAAAGTATAAGTTCAAAAACAGTTATCAGAAAACACAATTACATTTATACCCTCCATTTAAAAACCAATGCATGCATGTTAAACCATTCCATAAAACCATTCTATATTCGGGTGATTCAAACCGTTTAAGAAAAATCGAACGCATTTTCTTTCCTCAAATCTCGGGCCTCAGCCCAAAACCATCAAAATTCGTTCATCCGGGCATAGCCCAAAACATCGGAAGGCCATTATTAAAACCATTATCATCAAATCTCAGTGAAATCCAAAAACACGTTTGAAACCACATTTCCATCCATCAAACCTGCTGGATCTATCCGAATCTTTAAACTCCTGCGTCTTTAAACTCAATCCAGGCCTCAATATAATCTGAGTTTTTAAACTCAATTTGGGTCTTTAAACCCAACAACCAGATCCAACAAATCCAATCCAAATCCGTTTGAAACCATTTTCCATTTCCGAATCCGAATCCGCAATCTCATCCGGATCCGGAATCCAAACCCAGAACTCATATCCATATCCATTTCCAAATCCGAGTCTGAAACCATCATTCCGTAAGCTAGCATCCAGAATAACCATTCCGAACCCAAACCCATAAATCCACTTCCAAGTTCCAAATCGAATCCCGAATCTTCATCCGGAAATCCGATTCAAAAACCCGAAATCACGTTCTTTAAAACTAGTTTTCCGAAATGGGCTTCAAGCCCGAAAACTCTTTTCTGAAATCCATTTTAAGTCTTTGAAATCAAATCGTATTTCAAATCCCGAAATCAAAACATCGAAATCATAGTCAAATCACAATATAGATCGAAAGGTCATAAAACGTATAATTTCATAAATACCTCGAAAATCGTGCAAAACCATAAACCATCAAGATCATAAATCAAATCATAGAATCACGTATAGAAAATATATAAAAACATATATGCATGCATCATAAGTTAGAAAGAAAAATCCACTCACAGACCATTTCGTTGTCGCCTCGATAGGCGCGCACTTACGCCGTTCTCGGCCAATCCACTATCATTGGCTTTCCCGAACCTGTCTAAATCCCATAATAACGTTACTAAGTACTTCACAAAGCTCATACTAAATCCCCATAATTTTCCTGAATTTTTAACTATTTTTAATCTATCCCTAAAACCTATGGACATCCCGAAACATATCGAGACGATGTCTGATTGACTCGAAACCAGCGCCAGAATGTTCGTTACATCGAATACTTTAAAATTCGTGTTGGAATCTCCCTCAAAATCCTTGCCAAACGCCCACACGCGCCGCCCAAAGGGGCTGTGCGTGGGCCTCACGCGCCTTAGCACTGTTCATCTTCAACCTCTATTAAGCCCGGTTCAGATCGATTCGAACCGGCTCGGTCCAACCGAACCAGCGGTCATGGTTCCTTCCATTTTCCACTCGTTTTCAATCTTTTTTGAGCACAGTACTTTCGTCCTACCCTGAATGATCAATCTTGATATCAAAATGAGACAATTCGACCCTAAAGCATACCTTTCTTTCTTCAACTCGAACTCTGTTTCTGTAACTGGGTTCTGCTACCTTTCCCGTCCTCCTCAAACCTTGCTTTCAAGTCTAACCATCATCTAGAACCTTGAGAACCTAGTTCCCATCATCAGAATCAATCAAAAGTGTCTAAAACCATAAACACCATTTTCGAATTTAAATAAAAGCTCACGGGTTTCCCAGCTTACCTTCTTCCTCTGCCGTCGTAACCACCACCTGAGGCTTCCATTCTCACCGTCCTAACCTCTCCTTTCTTTTTTATTCTCGAACGATGAGCAGAAAAGGTCGTTTGAAGGTTGAATGGATTGGGATTTCACGAGCACAAATGGCCTCTATTTTTCACGGCTTAGAGCCACCGTCCACGACAGCTGGACAGAGGGGCACCACCCTGTTCCTCTTCTCTAATCCCTATGTTTCCCTACATCTATCACAACAGAAACAAACCTAAGTTCACTCTGATTGTTTCCACTCAATCACACACCCTGAGCTCTTTGTTTTGTCCCTTGTTCGTGCCTCCATAATTTTTTAAAAATAACAAGAGACGGTGAATAGGCTTCTAAAGCCATCCAGACACAGCCAGGTGTCCAAAACCTGCGTCCACCTCTGATGCAACCAAGTGTCCCCTGATCACTGGACACTAATCCCAATGCAGGAAAAGTCCAAATTACCCTTACCTTCATAATTACCATTTTACCCCTCAAGTTCCTAGACCCGTAACTTTGTCGTTCGACCTCCAATTAACGCATGTCGCCTGTCATTGTACTCAGGGGATCGAGACCTTCCTAATGGTCCTCGAAGTTCGTGAAAATTCCATGTCGTGTGAAAAGTCAACCAATTGCCCCTTTTAACAAGATTACCAAAATACCCTCAAACTTCTGAACGTCATAACTTTCTTCTCGGATGTCAGAATAGGACGTGCCACCTGTCTATGAACTCGTGACATCCCGAACTTTGTCACGGTCATCGGTCAAAGTCCTTTTGACCGGCCGATCGAAAAGTCAACATTTTGCCCAATTCTAGAGGCAAAATCGTCATTTCACTCTGTCCGTCCGAACGCATCCAACTAATCACCGATTAACTTTATTAATTCGTCATTAACAACTAATCTAATCCTGATTCCCGGGACGGATTGTTATAAATGAGGCTTGTATTGCCATAAGAAATTAGAGAAATGACTCATAGGGTTATCTTCTATGATCCAAAAGAAAACAATTACCAGATTGCACTAAACCCACATCATCGAGGAGCGAAGTGAAAAATTCAACCTGAAGAACGTTACATACAAACAACGGGTGACAAGGCACTATGAATCAAATGTATACCACAAAAGCTTCAAAGTAGGTGATTAGTTGCTATGAAAGGTCAACCTAGTAACCAAGGAATGATCTGTTAACATACTTACACCAACTTTTGAAAGACTATACAAGGTCCCCAGGGTATGGAGAGAAAGCACCTATGAGTTCCTAGATTGTAAAGGCAAGAAACTTCCACATCTATGAAACATCGATCACTTGAAGTTCTATTACAAATAGCCAAGCCAATAGTCTTAGATATGGTCGGTTAATGACCCCAAATTTTAAAAACATTCCTAGCAAACCTAGATGTAACGACCTATCCCAGATTTCGATATTAGATTAGTGTTTAATGACGGATTAGTGAGAGTAATCGGTGATTAGTTGGGTGATTTCAGATGGACGGTGCGAAATGATGGTTTTGCCTCTAGAATGGGCAAACTGTTGACTTTTAGTTCGAGCGATCAAACGAACTTTGGTCGATGACTGTGACGTAGTTTGGGATGTCACGAGTCCGTAGACGGGCAGCAAGTCCGATTTCGACATTCGAGGAGGAAGTTATGACGTTCGGAAGTATATAGGCATTTTGGTAATTTAGCCTCAAGGGTATTTTGGTCATTTGGTTACCTAGGGATCTGTGCCGAATGATAATTGAAAACTTGGCTATCTTGGGAAGTGTGTCCTATGGATGTGGGACACTTGGCCCTTGCTGGAAGGCCGTGGAAGCCTCTTCACCGTCTCTCATCAGATTTTAAAAAATGGTTGCACGATTTTGGGAAAAATAAAGAAACATAGTGGTTTTGTGTGTGTGAGTGAAGCCCAACCCCCTCAAACGTGCTCTTCTGCCCGTGGTGTGTGAATGAAAATGAGAGAACAGACGATGAGGATTGTGGTGGTGCTGTCATGACGGACCGTCGTGGACGGTGGCCATGAAACCGTGAAAAACAGAGCAGGTGTGAAACCGTGAGGAAACCACCCACTTCCGACCTTCGCTCCTCATTATTTTCTTTGTGACTTGAGAAGGAAAGATAGAGAGGGAGTTGAGATGATGATGGTGGTGGCCACGGCAGGGCACGACGGTGGAGGTAAGGATGAATTCTCGTGAAAGTTTCTTTGAAATCGATAATGGTAAATCGAGTTCTAGAGACTGATAAGAAAACTAGTTGCCTGGATGAGGTTCTGGAGGTTTCCAGGAGCTTTTTAAGCCTGAAACCATGCCTGGAGGTGGCATGGATCGTGTTCACACGATGGAGGAACATCGAGCTTTGAGCACGGTTCGGGGAGGTATGATTCTGGCCTTTATTTCGTTGTTTGATTATGTAGATAGATGGGAAACAGTGAGACGAAGCTAATGGGACAAACGGGATTGAACCGTGAACGCCGGTCTAGTTGGATCGGACCGGTCTGTACCGGGTTTAACAGAGGTTGAAGATGACTGTAGCCAGCGCGTGGGCCTCACGCACATCCCCTTTGGGCGGCGTTTGGGCCTCACACGCAGCCCCTTTGGGCAGTACGTAAGGGCGCGTGGCACTGTTCCTGGGGAAGTTTTCATCATGACTTTTAATCTAATCGATGTAACGAACATTTTGGGACTAGTTTCTTGTCAATCGAAGATCATTTAGATACGATTCGGGATGTCCGAAGGTTTAAAGGATAGTTTAAAAATAGTAAAAAATTAGAAAAAATTACGGGGATTTAGTAGAAGCATTATGAAGTGGTTAGTGACCTTATAATGTGATTTGGACAGGTCGGAAAGTTTGGTGATAGTGGATTAGCTGGGAACGGCGTATTGCTCGCGTATCGAGGCGGTATCGCGAATGGTCTGTGAGTGGACTTTGCTTTCTAAATCATGAAGCATGCATAAATGTTTTATATGTTTTCTATATTTGATTTCTATGTTTATACTTATGATCTTTATGATTCCCGCTTTGCATGTATTTCGAGATATTTTACGTATTTGCACGTTTTACGAGATTTTATCTTATGTTGTGATCTGATATGATTTCGATGATTTGCTTTTGGGATTTGAAGTATGACTTGAATGCAAGGATTTATGAATGGATTTCAGAAAGTGATTTTGAGCTTGAGGCCCCGTTTCTAAATGTGATCCCAGTTTCTAATGCTTTCGGATTTCGATTTTCATGTGATTTCTGGATTTGCATTCGAGATTTCAAATGATGATTTCAGATTTGGTTTTGGAATTTGGATTTCGATGGATTTCTGGATTTTCTATGATTTGCACATGGTTTTGGGTTTAAAGACCCGTTGTTATTGCTGGATCTGGTTTTGGGTTTAAAGACCCGGTTAATGGATGACGGAAGAGGGCTCTTGAGTGATATGTTTTGAGTTTAAAGGCTCGTGAGTTTAAAGACTCGATTATTGTGATATCCCCTAAGGCCTATTGTTTGTGTTTTGAGTTTAAAAACTCGTTGATATCCCGAGAAGGCCTGATATATATGTTTTGAGTTTAAAGACTCGGTGATATGAGATCCAGCAAATTGATTGACTTGTGATTTACTGTTGATTTTCAAATGGTTTTCAGATGTTTTGGGCAGTGGTCCGGATGATTTAGATTTGTGGACTTTTGGGATGAGTTCCTGTCTTTTGATTTGGATTTATGATTTTGGGCTGAGGCCCGAGGATTGATAAAGGAAATGATCCCTGGTTTTCATAGACGGTTTTTAGTATCTTAGAAAAGAAATGGTTCTCGAATGCATGCATTGGTTTTACGTGGAGGGTATAACTATCTTTTCTTATAAAATGTTTCCTAAACTTATACTTTATTTTTGTCCACTCATAGTCTTTTATGTTTTTCGATACCCTCCATGTTAATGCAGTGCGGACTGTTGTTAGTGAGACGGAGACATCACATATGTGATCCACAGTGGTTTCTGCGCACTTTGGGAAACCAAACGTTGTTTTTGGTATGTTGACCTAGGTATCCCTTGTCTGGCTTACGTGTTCCATGGAGGTTAGACATGTGTTTAGCTTTCGTGTTGCACGTGGGTTAGACGAGAGCATGACTTATCCCTTAATCCCGAGGGATTGAGGGTGGGTCATGTCATAGATGACAACATTAATGAATAAATTTTAGTATTACCCAATCTATCAGATTTTAAATTATGATAAGCCAAAAACATATCTTACTTTTACTCGGTTTTTACAAGGACCATTATAACATTCTGAATCTCACCAAGTCCCATTATTTCGTCCAATCACTTTTACAACGATAACAATAAACCCACAACAAAGGTCCTATCATTTTCCATTAGATAAATTTGATTCAATATTGTAAATATGATTAAGACTTATCAATATTGAATGGCTAGACCTACACATAGGTCCCATCAGATTGAGCCTCATTAAGGATAACTTGATAATAAGCCATTCACATTCAAACATTGCAAATCTACCTAATTGAAGAACGTATATATATATATATATATATATATATATATTTGGTCCATGCAATGAGAATGAGAGGACTTGTATTCCTGGACACCCACATTTTTGTTAAAGAAACGTTGGCCAGTTAGCTTGGCATTGAAAGATTCAAGTTTCACTATCTAGGCCTGGCTTTTTTCCTCCTGCTATAGTCAGCTTCCTCTCCAACTTCTTAACCTTAAGCTCGGAATTTCCTTGGTTTGAATAGACCTCTCGACATGTTTTTTATTTTCGGAAAGCTCATCCATCGGTGCCTTTAAGACCTTCATGTCTTCAACTACCTATTGTTGAACTTGGGTTGGTGCCTTTAAGCTCATCCATCGGTGTCCACGAGGAATGTTTTGGGCTGGTGCCCGAGATGGAAAAGATATTTTAATTTGGTTTTGATACTGTTTTTCTGGATTGGACAACCTCAGGCGATTGGATCGCTATTCCATAGTTGGACTCTGATGATTTCTAGAGACGAACTCGAACGTGGTTAGAGTAGGACTCGACATGTGCCGACGGAGTTGGACTCCGCTCGATCCGTAGTTGACTGCCAGTAGTACAGAGGGAACACTAGTTGGGCTAGTGAGCTAGTTGGACAAGCGAGACGAAGTTTGACTTTATGGCTGGTTGGACCAGTGGGATGTTGTTTGGTCTTTATTGCTTGTTATGTCCAGAAGTTTACATAATGATTTATATCCTGGATTTTCAGGGAAATTCCAGGGGCCTTTATGGGTTGGTCCCATTTTATTTGGGTTGGACCCATGATTTATATATGTGTATATATATATTACCGTTTATCTGAAATCAATGGTCTATTTGACTATGCATGCTTGTTTTTATAAAATGGAGGGTAAAATGATGTTTTCATAAAATGGTTTTCCAAAGCTTTGTTTTTATCCATTCACACTTTTAATTGGTTTTGGTACCTTCTATGTCAGGACCGGTCCCAAATCCCCCGGGATTAACGTGGGACCCGCCTGATCCCGTCTGACACCAAGTGTCAGACCAGGGAAAATTCCATCTCTAGCCCTCGCAGGGGCTATCAGAGTGCGTCAGGATCGTAGGAGGAGGGGAGTGATGTCTCGTCTCTGCTACAGTCCGCATCTGCGATCAACCTTAAGGGCATTAAAACATCAAAGGTCGTGAGTGGACAAAAATAAACTTTTCTTTTAAAAACACTTTAGCATAAAGAATTTTATGCCCTTCATAAATACATACGCATGCATTCAAAATCATTTATTAAATATTCATAAAAACCACTTGAAACATTCACAAAACCTTTCAAGGGATCATGCCCGGCCCCATAAACCGTCATGCCCCATAAATCTATTTGGGTCCCCGACCCGAAATCACACTTACAAACCATAACTCAAAACATGGGAACTCAGCCCCAAATCATGTCACGTGGGTCTCAGCCCAAAACCATTTCCCAAAATATCAAATACGGGGTCTCCGCCCAAAATCGCTTTCACAACTTCAAATACGGGGGTCTCCGCCCCAAATCACTTTTTAAATCATAAAATACAGGGTCTCCGCCCTCAAATCACTTTTCCATAAAACCTCATACGTATCAACATACATATAACCCATCTCCGGCACTTCCGAGAAGATTCCAACTCGGGGCACACAGCCCCTAGGGAACACATCCCCGATATAGTCACGATGACATCATATCTATCTAGTGTGCACACTACTCGGGGTCTCACTCTGAGTCTTCTCCTAGGAATATCCATCTGGGAGGCTCAATCACTGGATTTAGTCCAAGCTCTCTCTCTGGATCTAGTCCACATATCTCACCGGAATCTGGTCTGGGACCACAACATAAGTAACCACCACTCCTGGAACGGGATCCCTATGGGGATACCCATTCTGGTGGATCGTGACTCTCCAGGTCGACGCTGGAGGAGACCATATAATCAATATGTAGGGTTTCATATCTTTTCAATTACTTTCTTTCTTTCTCAAATACATTTCTCAACTGGGTCTCATACCTGATTCATCTCAATAGGATTCCTCGAATCCGATTCAAATCACTTTCATAGGCCTCGGCCTAAATCCACAGTTCAACTGGGTCTCATGCCCGCATACTCATTTCATAAAATGAACTGGGACTGAAACCCGATGTTACATTCAACAGGGTCTCAAGCCCGATATCACGACTAACTGGGCCCTAAGCCCGAAATTATAAACCAACGGGACCTCACGTCCGATTTCAAAACTAACGGGGCCTTAAGCCCGATATCTTAACTAAATGGGTCTCAGGCCTGATATCATAAATCAGTGGGGCATCAATCCCTAATAGTACAACTAACTGGGCCTTAAACCCGAATCGTAAACCAACTGGGCTCTCGGCCCGATCGAATAACACAAATGGACCCTTGGTCCAATTCCTCGTCAATTCAAATGGACTCCAAGTACGAGAATTTGTAAATCAAAAAGGGTCTCATGCCCGATTTCATGTTTCCTAATCCAAAATCAATTCATAAAACCCTCATTGAAAACCTAGAACGTATAAGCAGCGTATAAAACCGGAAATCTCGAAATTCGTGCAAATACGTAAATCTTAGGCTATCACAAACAAATGCACTAATGGAATCACAAAACATATATTAAAACAATTATAAAACATTTATGCATGCATCAATTTCGAGAGAAGGGACCACTCACAGACTGTCCGAAGTCGCACCTCGATACGCGTGCCATAACGTCTTCCTGGGCCAATCGTCGCCTCCGGGATTCCTGAACCTGTCCAAATTAATTTAGAGGGTTAATAACTACTTATATAACCCCTCACTAAAGCCGCGTAATTTTCTGGAATTTCTGACTATTTTTAAACGCGAACCTAAACCTTCGGACAGTCCGAACTATATCGAAACGATGTCCGATTGACACGAAACCAGTCCCAAAATGTTCGTTACATCGAATAGATGATTTGACATGTTGGAACCATCCCAAGATTCTCCCCCACGCGCCGCCACGTGCCGCCCGAAGTCGCTGCACGTGGCAGCCCCGCGCTGCTAGAGTGCTTCGTCTTCTTCCTCGCGACAGCTGGTCTGAACTGGCCGGTCCGGTTCGCCTGCAACTTGGACCGACATGACCGGTCCAGGTCCTTTCCCGATCCAGTTTTCACCCGTTTTGCTCCTAATCAATCCCAATCTTCTAGTTTTGATCCTAGGAACCTAAACTAATGAACTTGAACCCTTAAAACACCCTAAATCCGACCGGTCCAAAATTGGTTCTCACGGTTCAAAATCCAAAACTCATCCCAAGCTTCCTCGACGTATCACCACTCCCAAAACCTTCCTAAAAACTCCCCAATAGCCTAAATAACTCAAACCAAACGTCCAAACAGGCCCATAATAACCGAAATCGAAAAATGGATTGAAAATGGGTTAACCGATTACCTCGATCGGTTTTTCCCTCCGCCGTCCACGGCGGCGCTCCCTGGGCCGGCCACCACTTTCATCAGCTCTTCTTCTCACTCTCTGTCATCTCACAAATGGGTTTAGGGTTGTAGGGTTTGGGTTGGATTGAAAATGGTGATCGGGTTTGGTTGGGAGAAATGGGAAAATCATCGATGTAAAGGGGAAGGGATATGCATGGGTTTGGTTTGGATGGGCAATGGATGGGTGACACTTGTCACTCATCCATTGGCCTATCCAATATTATCTGGGCCCTACTTAGGACAAAACTCACGCTATCTTGAAAAACGTGCAATAGTACTTACGTACTTCCGTGAATTGTAACTTTTCCGTCGAACCTTCGAATTCGACATGCCGCCTGTCTATGGATTCGTATCGTCCCGATCTACGTAACGGTCTTCGGCCCTCGTCCATCGGACCTCCTGGGTCAAAAGTCAACTTTTGGCCCAAATTACAAAAATGCCCTTGAACTTCCGAACGTCATAGGTTCCTCCTCGAACATCGGAATCGAGCGTGCCACCTGTCTATGAACTCGTGACGTGACGAACTACGTCATGGTCATCGGCCAAAGTCCATTTGACTGCCTAAACAAAAAGTCAACGATTCACCCATTCTAGGGGCAAAATCATCATTTCGCCCCGAACGTCCGCTAATCCTCGTCTAATCCGCGATTAGTATTCGATTAGTGAGGCTAATCCGTCATTAATTCTTAATTAATCTCGCTAATTCGGTACGGGTCGTCACATTCCAAGTTGATCACGGGTGTGAGCTGTACAGGGTTAAGGCATCACATGGATTTATGCACTATGGATATCTTTAGTTACTTGTGGTAGGTATCCCTTATCTGACACTAAGTACGTACGTTTCATTAGAGTTGAGGGTATTGATAGGTCGTTAATTAAGCATTATTTTGTATTATTTTATACCCTTTATACTTAACTTTTAATATTAAAATAATAAACCAATGGAGAAAATAATTTATTTTGTGGGATTTTTGTAGAAATAAATAAAGCTTGGAATTTGGAGCTTTTTGGCGAAAGAATCGTCCTGATCGGAATTATAACGAAGAAATTATGGATGAAATTCGATCGATTTCTATTTAAATTGCAGCCTAAGAAAAAAATCCCAGCCCAAAACACAAGGCCCATGTCGCAATCCATTAATTCGGCCCTGCATCCTACTTGTTCGCAACCCAAGACCAAATCAGAGATCAGCCCAAGCTCAAGCCCTAAAGTTTAGGCTAGCCCAGTTAATTTGTCTGGAAAAATCGACCGAAAAACTGCACCAAACCTGACCGAACCGCAAAATACCGAACCGTTGAAAAATCGAAACCGTTTGAAAAAAATCGGACCGAACCGGACTGCATTGTTCGGCTCCAGTTTTCGGTATCACAGGACCGACCCGAACTGAACCGAACCGAAAGTAGCATAAAATCGAACCGAAACCGGCCCAATCGAACCGAACTAAAGTAATTAAAACTCTTAAAGAACGGCGTAGTTTTATTGGGGTTGCTAATGAAAACCGGACCAAACCCTAGACCTAGACGAGTCACAAGCGATCGATCAGTCATCAGAACAGAAGAGATTGCAAATTCTCATCTAATAGGGCTATTTCCCAGTTCCCACTCGAAGTCTCGATTCTCAAACCTTCAACAGCGGCTTCAGGGCTATCTCTCATCCAACACCCAGTTCATCTTCACTCTTCAGCCTTCAACCTTCGACAGTTCGACGGCGGCTTCATCATCGACCACCTTCAATCCCAATCGAACCCTGCATGAGCCTGAAGGTATACATTGTCCTATGGATATGTTTATCACTCTCCTATTTAATACATAAGAATTGGCTTCTTATGGATATGTTTCTTACTTCTATGAAATGGGATTCTATTTAATTGAATGGGGTTGGAGACAGATAGGGCGATGTGGTTTGTGTTTTTCTTGATGGGTTGGTTGGTGATTCTCTGGATGAATGGGTCATTGTCAATTTCATTTCTTGATTTTGAATCAATTTCGTTTTTTGAATGCCATGGTAATATGTTTTATGATGCATATTTTAGGAGAGATTTGTTCTTATTTTTCTCATCAAAATGGAATGAATGTGGCAGGAAGATAGCAAATATCTTTCAATAGGTAGATCTTTTTCAGGATCATGACCATTCTCATAAATTCAGATCATTTCATTCTCTAGTCTTTTTTGGAATTTAGACTAATATTGCACCAATAACTATGTTACCATTTTCAATTCGACTCTATGATTTTCGAAGCTTTTGAAGTTGCTTTAATTTTGTAATCATATTGGTAGAGATTTGGCTTGTTCTTTAATCACTTTTCATGTTTGTCATTTTAGAATTTATAAGGATATATTTTTCTGTTTATCTAAGTAATTGTTTAGTAGGCTTACTGGCCTAAGTATGGATATGTTTATCACTCTCCTATTTAATATATAAGAATTGGCTGCTTATGGATATGTTTCTTACTATGGTATTGGATGAAATGGGATTCTGTTTAATTGAATGGGGTTAGAGACAGATAGGGCGATGTGGGCGATGTGATCTAGGTAGGTAGTTAGCACAAGGGCAAGAGAGAGAGAGAGAGAGAGAGAGAGAGAGAGAGAGAGAGAGAGAGAGAGAGAGAGAGAGAGAGAGAGAGAGAGAGAGAGAGAGAGAGAGAGAGAGAGAGAGAGAGAGAGAGATGGTTCTTAAAGTGAGCAAACAAGCTTAAGTTGCAGTTGTGGTGAATAAGGGAGGGTGGTGAGGCCTATTTATAGGAGATCGAGTTTCCCACCATCTGTTGGACATTTATATATGCAAACTTTATCTTGTTAATTAATTAATTAGTTAGTTAATTTAATTTAACTTTGACCTTTAATTAATTTTTTTTTCCTTCAAATATTCCAATATAATTGTAGCCGTTACTTGTTAGGGTAAAAAAGGTATGGACGGTGACACTTTACATTTAAAATTAGATACAAGGTCAATGCTTTTGTAAGGTAAACTCATATATATATAATTAACCCGCAACATAAGCATACTCATATTTTCATCATATCTTCATCCCTAGTTCTTTGTCAATTGATTTATTACATGAACAAAACAGTGGCAACCTCAATTAGCTGTCATTTGGATATCTTGACGGGCACTCATAGGTTGATATCAACAAATCTAAGGATAAATTTAACCTGGTCGTGCTAAGGTTCCTCAATAGTCCAATGCTTGAGGCTTCTTGCCTTGCTGACATGGTTGATCATATTATCTACCATTTTGTTCACTGATGGTTTGATTTTACAATCTTATTGTTTTTATTGCTTGTAATGAGCGTTTTTTATTCGACTTCGATGCTTTGATTTTATTGTTTGTAATAGACATTCTATATTTCTATGTTGGATTTTGATGCCTTGATGATTTTGTTGTTTAAAATGGATATTTTAGGTGGATTTTGATGTCTTGATGATTTTGTTATTTGTAATGAACATTGATTAGTTGTAGTGGATATTGATTAGTTGTAATGGAAATTAATTATGGAATAAATATAGATTATTGTATAAAAATAAAAAAACATGGTTTTTATTAAAAACCGAACCGGTTCGTCCCAAATTAAACCTAAAAATCGGTATAAACCGAAACTGGACCGAACCGAACCGAACAGTTCCGTTTCGATTTTAGTCAGTTTTTGAAAGAAAACCGAATCGAACCGAAACCAATTCTTCCACCCCGGTTCGGTTTCGGTTTCGGTAAAAAAATCGAACTGAAAAACCGATTAACAGGGCTAATTTAAGCCCGCAACCCCATTCCTTCGTAAGTCCAGCAACCTGATCGGAGTGTGCCTCCCGAATGGTGGCTATTAATTCAAAAGACCATACCTGCTTTTGTTATCTGCCTGATGCACTGCCATACCTTACCTACCTGCCGACTAACCCTTACACGCCCAGCCGCCTGCCACAAAAATGACGATCTGCTCTCCACTTGCTCATGTTGAGTTCCATCACTCCAGCTCAGCTGCTCCTGGCCGAACCTACTTCAGCCATTCCTCCAAGCCTGCAATAACATTCTTTTTCTGATTTTCCAGCACTATTCAAACTTAAAATTTAGCTTTTTCACTATTTTCATCATTTAATCTTTATTTAATTAATTAATTATTTTATTTTATTTCATTTTGTATTTTATTTTTATATTTTTTGACACTTTCTCTATAAATAGAGAAGTGAATTTTTTGACACTTTCTCTATAAATAGAGAAGTGTTCCTCTTCGTTAAAGATCCCAATTTTAGCCCTTTTTCCCCCTTTTATTAGTTGATTTTCTCTCCTTTTTTTAGTTTATCTTCTTTTTATTTTGTTCTTTATTTTTTGGACCATTTGTAACTTCTTGTAAATTTTCTTATTAATTAGCTTTCTTTTCATTCTTGTTTTTAATTTATGTCTTTACATTTTGTTTCTTAATTTCATTTCTTCTTAACTTTGTTCGTGTGACTTTTTTTTGAAAGCTCTTAAACACTTTTTTTATGCTTTTCTTAAGAAATACTTAGGCGCAATATTTCCGAAATAATTCTATAGTTTAAGTCCGCATTCTTATGTTTATTCCTCCATCTTCATAAGGTTCCTTCTGTTGTTCAGTGAATTTTATGGATAATATTTCATTGTTTCCATCCATATTCGGAATCACAAGCTGTTCTTGGGTTCCGAAAGTGTAATGTTTCTCCCTTTACTCAAACTCTTGTTATTGTTTCGGTTTTATTTATAATTTAATATATGTGTTGGTATTTTCTTTCTAACATTTGTAAATGTGAATAGAATCTCCATGTGTTTTACTTTTTAAATTTTATTTACTTAATATGTTTTAGCGCTTAACCTTCAATTTAACGCAAAGTGTTTATGACCGATGTTCAGTGCACTTAGAATAGAGTTAAGAGATTTAAATGTTTGACGAATATTGAAATAAAAAACATAAGGTGAATCATATTATAAGTGTTTATGACCGTTGTTCGGTGTATTTATAGTATTGAAAAATGTATGCATGTAATTGAGATGATGAAGGTAGAATTTCGGGATTGGTTCAATATGAGCAAAATGTTAGAGTGTTGGTGAAAATTTGTGTTTGAAGAAAATCCACTTGTACAAATGTTAAAGTAGAAGTAGAATTATATTTTTAATTTTTTTACTTGTTTTCTTTATTTTTTTATTACAATATTTCAAAACTCTCCAATTCATTCTTTAATTCTTTAATTCTTTACTTCTTTATTTTATTCAATATTCATTATTCTTTTATTCTTTTATTCATTTATTCTTTAATTCTTTAATTCTCTTATTCATTAATTCATTTATCCTTTAATTCATTTATTTCATTAATTCATTAATTAATTCATTCATTATTCTTTTTCACTAACACATTATTAATGTTTCCTAATTTACCTGATTAAGAACGATCCATATTTATCAATACTACATCTATACAAAAAAAAGGTTTAAATTGCATAATACTTAAATTACGTGTTTATTTAATGCGTAGTTAGAGCCTTACCAGGTACTTTGGTGATTTTACAATGCGATGTCAGGCGGGAGTAGTTCATCTCACGTTAATTGGGGGGGATTACGGGGAGGGTCCTGTCAAAAACCCCTTGGTCATCCAGTCCAAGCACTACCCCAGCTCTCTAGAGCTCTACTAGTAACGACAAGTGCACAATATACAAGTAAGCTATGGAGCCCGCAGAATTCCTACTCAGAGCATCGACTACTACGTTTGCTTTTCCCGGCTAGTACTTAATGGTGCAGTCATAATCCTTGATCAGCTCTAACCACCTCCTCTATCCTACACGTCTCTACGTAGAGATAATGCCTCCAAATCTTCTGAGCATGCACCACCACTGCGAACTCCAAGTCATGGGTAGGTTAGTTGAACTCATGGGGTTTTAGCTACCTAGAAGCATACGTTATCACTCTCCTATGCTGCATCAAAACACAACCTAATCCATGTAAGTATGCATTAGTATAAACCTTGAAATGTCAGTTCTCATCAGGAAGGGTAAACACTGGAGCAGAAGTCAACTGCCTTTTTAGCTCCTAAAACTCTATTCATAGTCTTTATCTCAGACAAATTCACCCCTTCTTGGTTAACCGAGTCAACGGGGAAGCTATCATATAAAATCCCTCTACAAATCATCGGTAATAACTGGCTAATCCCTAAAAGCTCATAATCTCAGACACCATCTTTGATTGTTCCTAGTTTGGCAGTACTTGCATTTTTTGAGGATCCATACTAATCTCTTCAGCCGATATGATATGACCAAGAAAACCAGCACTGGTCAATCAAAACTAGCATTTGCTGAACTTGACATAAAGCTGTCTTTTTCCTAGTGTTCTAAACACTAGTCTCAAGTGCTTCTCGTGCGCTTTTGCACTTTTTGAATACACCAGGATGTCATCAATAAATGCATTCACAAATCTATCCAGGTATCTCTAAAACACCCTGTTCATTAGGTCCATAAATGATGCCGATGCGTTAGTCAACCCAAAAGGCATAACAAGAAACTCGTATTGGCCATAACCAGTTTGAAAGGTAGTCTTGGGAATGTCCTCTTCATTTATCCTCAGATAATGATACCTGGACCTCAGGTCAATCTTCAAAAATTACCTTGATCCTCTCACCGTCACCTTGTTCAAGTGCTGATAATCAATACATAGCCATAAGGTTCCATTTTTTTTCTCACAATAACACTAAAGCTCCCAAGGTGATACGTTGGGTCGGATAAAGCCCATATCTAGCAACTCTTGCAATTGGGCCTTAAGTTTCCTCAACTCCGCCGGTGCCATCTGGTACGGCACCTGTGATATGAGTCGGGTGCCAGCGACAAGCTCAATAGTAAACTCGACCTCCCTATGAGGTGGTAATCCCGATAAATCCTTTGAAAACACGTCGAGAAACTCACTCACCACCTGTATGTCTCCACCCTCATTAGAGCCTCCCCAGCCTCCATAACGCAAGCCAAGAAAGCCTCACAGCCTTTCTTTAACAATTTTTCTTCTGCGAAGGTTGAAATCACACTCTAGGCTCCCTGTGAAATACAAGATCTGGTAAGTCGAGTCTCAAAAAGATAACTTGCTTCCCGAAACACTCGATAGAGATGCGATGGGTAGTCAACCAATACATCCCCAAAATTACGTCAAAATCAAAGATTCCCAAGGGAATCAAATCTGCCTCTAAGCTGAAACCTCTACCCATACCGAACATCCCCGAGTTACTAGGTTTGACACAAACATATCCCTTGTTGATGTGCTAATACTCATATCATACATGATTAGTGACGACTCTCGATCAACTAAAAGTGCGAAACTTCAGGATATAAAGGAGTGTGTAGCCCCTGGATCTACCAAAATACGGGCATTATGATCAAAGATAGGAAATGTACCTGTCACCACCTTCGGTGCAGTTCGTGTTAGGTTTTTACTCGTCAACTGTGTCCTAGTTGGTTTAGGATTGTGTTAGGAATTAATTTTTGGTTTCTCTATTCAATTAGGTTTCGGAAAAGTGTAAATTATTATTCCTCTTATGAAGAGGAATTCAATCAGCCTTGAGACATGTACGCCAACTCAATATCTATAAATAGGGTGCGGCAAGGCTTATTTCTAAGAGAGGGAAAAACAATTAGAACATCAAAGAGTTTTGAGATTAGTTCTAGGGTAGCAAAATTTTTGTAATCTCTATTATTAATAAAAGAGAGCCGTGATTTCTCTACCTAGAGAAATCATAACTGGACGTAGGAAAAAGTTCTGTCAAAACAGTATAATTCTTGTGTGTTTCTAAGTTTCCTAAAGTTTACTAGTTTAGTCTATTGCTGTTGGTTACATTAAAGAACCAGATCCGGCTAGGGGTTTTTAACAATTGGTATCAGAGCTTGGCTCAAGAGGTTCTGCGATGTCCAAAGGAAAGATGAATGCAGATCTAGGACCTGCATTAAAACCTTTTGACGACAAGGATGACTTCACAGACTAGCAAAGGACGATGAAGAAAATACTGATAGAGAAAGACTTGAATGATGCACTCGACGGAGAGAAGCTGGAAAACATGGCAGACACAGCATAGACTAAGGTTCTCAAGAAGGCCAAGAGTTCCATCGAGATCCATCTCACAAGATCGATTCAGTCACACATCACTAAAAAGATGACTACTCAAGAAGCATGGGAAAAGTTGGAGAATGTTTATGTAACGACCCGTCCCTGATTTGAGGGATTAATTAAGACTAATTATGGATTAGTCGGACTAATTATGGATTAATGAGGCTAATCGAGGATTAGCCAAGAATTATCGAACGTTCAAGGCGAAATTACGTTTTTGCCCTTAAAGAGGCAGAAAAGTTGACTTTTGAATCGGGAGGTCCGATGCCCGAGGGGCGAGGACCATTACTTAGATCGGGTCGATACGAGTCCGTAGACAAGGGCACATCGAAATTGGACATTCGAAGAGAAAGATATGGGTCACAGAAATTCCTAGAAACTATTGCATAAATTACAAGATGGGTGGATTTTTATCCTCGGTGGGCCAAGATATTTCCCAGGCCCAATGGATGAGTGACAAGTGGTACCCATCCATTGCTCCCATTACACAGATACATGCATCTACTCTCCCTCTCTGTTTCATTCGATCGACCATCCAACCCGATGAACCAAAACCTTCTCCCCCCCTCTTTCTCCCTTTCTAGATCGATGGATGACCTTGTGAGGCTAAGTGAGAGGATGAGTGGAGGCCAGGGACGGCAGCACTACCGTGGACGGTGGAGGAATCCAAGAACCCAGGTAAACCCGATGGCCCCTTTTGGATTTGAATTTTCAAATTCCAGTTTTGGAGATTTAAGGGTTGTTCTAATGATTGGATGATGTTTGTGGGAGTTGTAGGAGTTGAGAGGGATTAGGAACGGTGGCTAAGGACGGCTGAGCAGCCCAGATTGACGGCCGAGAGGATTTTCGGTGGCTACCACCGAATTCGGTTTTCTGCCGGGGAAGCTCGAATCAAACCCCTAACCATGTTTTTAAGGTTCCTAGAAACTAAATGGGATCATTAGGATGAGGTTTTGGTCCCTAGATGTGCCCAGAACATGGAATGGAATTTTGGGTTTTAAATGGATTATTTAACTAATAGGTTTTAGGCTAGTTTTCTTTGGTTTAATCACATAGATAGGTTGGAATTGAGGAGAGGAAGCTATAGAAATTGGAATGGATGAAAAAGGATGAAAAATGAGGGAGTTATAGGATTGAACCGGTCACGTCGGTTCGGTCGGACTGGACGAACCAATGAACCAGTTCAGACCAGTTCACACGAGATTAAAGACGGTACTATGCTGGGCGCGTGGCTTCCACGCACAGCACCTTTGGGCGGCGCGTGGGGGTGAGTGAAGCACTATTTAGGGAAATGGTCATCATGTGAAATCATTCTTTCGATGTAACGAACATTTTGGGAAAAGTTTCTAGTCGATCAGACATCGTTTCGATATAGTTCGGGATGTTTGAAGGTTTAGGATCGAGTTTAAAATATGTTAAAAATCCCAAAAAATTAGGGGGCTTTAATGAGAGGTTATAGAAGTTGTTAGTTACCCTCTAGTATGATTTGGACAGGTTTGGGAACCTCGGAGATGGTGATTAGCCCAGGAAGGGTTTATGGCGCGCGTATCGAGGCGCAGCTTGGACGGTCTGTGAGTGGACCTTGCTTTCTAAATTGTGATGCATGCATAAATGTTTTATATGTTTTAAATACATGATTTGAGATGCCTTGAGTGCATATGGTTTTGACGTTTTGGTATGTACGTATTTACACGTATTTCGAGGTTTATAGTTTATACTGTGTTTATACGTGCTGGTATTTCAATGATGATTTAATGAACTGGTTTTGGATTTGGAAATGTGGAACTGGGAATGAGACCCATTTTAGTTTGCAACTATCGGACTTGAAGTCCAGTTGAACTATAGTATCGGGCTTGAGGCCCAATTGAATTGTGATATCGGGTTTGAGTCCCAGTTGATTGTGATATCGGGCTCGAGACCAAGTTAATTGTAATATCGGGCTTGAGTCCAAGTAGTGGTTTAGGAAATGGGACTTCGGGTTTAAGACCCTATTGAGATGTGAATTTGGGCTGAGTTCCTGTGAGATTTGGATCTGAATCGGATTCGAGGAATCCTGTTGAGATGTTCGGGTATGAGACCCAGTTGATCTATGATTTGAAAGAAATGAATGTTTTCACTTATATGTATATACCCTCCCGTATAGTCTCCTCCCCATCGATGATCTTGGAGTGTCACGATCCACTACTTGGGATGAGTGACTCCAAGAGGGAGCACATCCCAGGAGTGAGAAATATGAGATAGTCTCGGACAGGGTCCAGTGATAGGCCTTTCCAGACGTCACAGATCATGGGAATAGACTCAGAGATGAGACCTGAGTAGTATGCATACTGTAGATATATCGTGACGGGTTCTTGATTGGGCATATGAGATGTCGAGGATGGATTATATATATATATATATATATTTATATATATGTATGAGGTTTTACGGAGATCGGTTTGGGGCTGAGATCCCGTATTCTATGATTGGTTTTGGGCTAAGACCCACGTGTACTGGATTTGGGCCGAGACCCACGTGACTTGATTTGGGCGGAGTCCCTACGGATTTGGTTTTGGGCTGAGTCCCACATGATTGGTTTTCGGCCGAGTTCCCATATATTTTGGTTGACAGTTTTGGGCTAAGGCCCTAATGATTTAAATAAATGTGAAATGATTTGAGAAATGGTTTTCGAATGCATGCATGCTTTTACGTGAATGGTATATATGTGATTTTTGGTATAAATGATTTTATAAACCATTTGTTTTGTCCACTCATAGTTTTTATGATTTTAATACCTTTCAGGTTGATAGCGGATGCGGGCTGTAGTAGAGATTGAGACATCACATGCCACCACCGATCCTGGTGTACTTTGATAGACCCCAAGCGGGTGACGAGCTTATCCCTGGTTTGACACGCGGTGTCAAACGGGAGCAGGTACGTCCTACGATAATCCAGGGGATTCAGGACGAGTCTTGTCAGTTTATATGGGCAAAACCGTGTCCAATAAACTTTTTCTAAAGGATGAACTATTCGGACTTCAACTAGAAGAAGGAGAAGATCATATATGTAGGTTCCAGAATTTCATAGCTAATCTTCAAAAGGTTGAAGAAACTTATAAAGGTGATGCTTTGGATATCATCTTACTGAGGTCTCTACCTTCGTCTTTCAAGCCATTTCAAACAACTCTAATGTTTGGAAAGAAGTCTCTGAAGCTTGAAGACGTAATTCAAGCTCTTCAGTCATATGCTAAACTAGATGATATAACTGAAAGCTCTCAAGGTCTTTATGCCAAAGGCAAGGAGAGGGGGCTGGAAAAAACGAGGAAGAGAAAATAGGCAACAGAGGTAGGTCAAAATCCAAGAAGAAAAAAGAAAAGATGGAAGGTTGCTTCGAATGTGGTTCATCTGATCATTGGAAAAGGAAGTACAAGATTTGGAAAGAAAAGAAATCCAAGATGAAAGAAAGCTGAAGTTCATCTAGTGTAGTCACCGAGCATGAGAGTGACGGTGAGCTTCTTTCAGTAGCATCAGGCTCCAAGGCTCTCACAAATCGGATTTGGATACCAGATGCACTTTTCATATGTGTACAGTAAGAGAATATTTTGATACTTACAAAGAAGTCAGCAATGGGGAAGTTTAATGGGGGACAATTCTTCACGTCCTGTAAAAGGAATTAGTACTTTTAGAATCAAAATGTTTGATCGGATGATATGAGTTTTGGGGAACGTTAGATCTGTCCCTAGACTAAGGAAGAACATGATTTCCTTGGGTACCTTAGATGAGGCCAGCTACAGGTATGAGTCTAAAAACGAAAAACTCAGAGTAGCCAGAGGATTACTGGTGGTAATGCAGGGTGACCTACCAGCCAATAAGCTGTATAAGTTAATTGGGACGACTATAATCAAGGGAGCAGCCGTTTCCCAAGGTATAGAAGACAAGACTAAACTCTGGAATCATAGGCTCGAACACATAAGTCAGAAAGGGTTACAAGAACTACACAAGCAAGGTGTCACGACTCAACCTATCTAGCACGATATTATCCTCTTTGGGCCCAGCCCTCACGGTTTTGTTTCTGGGAACTCACGTGCAACTTCCAGTAGGTCACCCATCCTGAGATTGTACCAGCCCAATCTCGCATAACTTTTGGAGTTCCAACCAAACTCAAAGCCAGTGAGCTCCCAAAAGGCCTCACGCTATATAGATACGTGCCCACACATATAAGGCACTTCACATTTCCCTCCCCAAGTGATGTGGGATTGTTCACCATTCTTCTTAAGACACGAGTCTTACAATCCACCCCTTAGGGCCTAGCGTGTAACGACCCGTCCCAAATTCTTAAGGTTAATTAAGACTTAATTATGGATTAGCGGGACTAATTAGGGATTAGTCGAGGATTATCTAACGTTCAGGGCGAAATTACGATTTTGCCCCTAAATAAGGGTAAAAAGTTAACTTTTAACCTAGGAGATCCGATGCACGAGGACCAAGGACCGTTACGTAGATCGGGTCGATACGAATCCGTAGACAGACAGTACGTCAAAATTGGTAGTTCAACGGGAAAGTTACGAGTCACGGAAGTTCCGTGGAACTATTGCACAAAGTACGAGACATGTGAACTTTTGTCTGGAGTAGGCCCAGATATTTTCCCCAGGCCCAATGGATGAGTGACAAGTGTCACTCATCCATTACCTAGCATCACACATACATGCACCCACTCTCCATCCTTATCTATTTCATCCATTCGAACCAAAATCGTGCAACCCAAACACCAAACCCTCCCCGACCATCCTATCCTATTCCCTAGCATGATGACTGGTGGACTGAAAGAGAGAGTCTGAGATGGACGAATGACGGAGAGATGGCAGAGACCACGGCGGAGGAAGGTAAACCCGACAAACCGGTTAAGTTCAAATTTTAATTTCGTGTTTTGGACGTTAGGGATGTTTTCTGTTGTTTAGGGGATGTTTATTGGGTTTGTATGAGCGTTTAGAGATGGTTTTGGACAGCGGAGAGTTGCTGAGCAGCCCAAGGAAATGGTTGGAAAATAGGGTCGTGAAGGGTGAATCGAACTAGAGGGTTCTAGGTAGTTTTTCTTAGGTTTAATCACATAGGTAGGTTGCAATTAAGGAGAGGAAGCTATAGGAATTGGAATGGAAGAAAACGAATTGAGAATGAGTGACTTATGGCACTGGACCGGTCACACCAGTTCGGTCGGGTCAACGTTACAGTGAACCGATCTAGACCCGTCTGTCACGAGGAAGATGATGAATAGTCTCCGGCGTGTGGGCTTCATGCACAGTGCCATTGGGTGGCGGGTGGAGGCGTGTGGGGCACTGTTTAGGGATGAGATTAACATATGAAATCATCCTTTCGATGTAACGAACATTTTGGGATAATTTTCAAGTCGATTGGACATCATTTCGATATAGTTCGGGATGTCCGAAGGTTTAGGATCGAGTTTAAAAAATGTTAAAAATCCCGAAAAATTAGGTGGCTTTTATGAGAGGTTATTGAAGTAGTTAGTAACCCTCTAGTATGATTTGGAAATGTTTGGGAGCCCCGGTGACGGTGTTTAGCCCGGAGAGGCTTATGGCGCGTTTATCGAGGCGCAGCTTGGACGGTATGTGAGTGGACATTGATTTCTAAATTGATGCATGCATGACTGTTTTATATGTTTTATATTGATGATTTGAGATGCCTTGAGTGCATTTGATTGTGGTATTTACGTATTTGCACGTATTTTGAGATTTCTGTTTTATATTGTGCCTATATGTGCTTGTGTTATGAAATGATTTGATTGATGAAAGGATTTCGGATTTGAATGTATGAACTCGGGCTTGAGACCCAATTGATTTGTGGTAACGAGCTTGAGGCCCAATTAATTGATAATGTCGGACTTGAGACCCAGTTGATTTATGATATCGGGCTTGAGACCCAATTGGTTTATGATATCGGGCTTGAGGCCCAGTTGACTTATGATATAGGGTTTGAAGCCCAGTTGATTTGTGATATCGGGCTTGAGGCCCAGTTGATTTAGGGTATCAAGCTTAAGACCCTATTGAGATGTGGATTTGGGCTGAGGCTTGTGAGATTTGGATTTGAATCGGATTCGAGGAATCCTGTTGAGATGTTCGGGTAAGAGACCCAGTTGAACTATGATTTCAAAGAGAAGTATGTTTTCACTTATATCTATATACCCTCCCATATGAATAGTCTCCTCCAGACGTCGATGATCCTGGAGTGTCACGATCCACTGCTTAGGATGAGTGATTCCGAGAGGGAGCACATGCCTAGGAGTGAGAGATACGATATAGTCTCGGACAGGGTCTAGAGACAAGTCCTCCCAGACGTCGTATATCCTGGCAGTAGACTCGGAGATGAGACCCGAGTAGTATGCATACTGTAGATATATTGTGACGTGTTCATGATTGGGCATATGAGATGCCGAGGATGGGTTATATATATATATATATATATGTATACGAGGCTGAGTTCCCATATGTATTTGGATAGTGACCCACATACCTTGGTTTACGGTTTTGGGCTAAGGTTCTAATGATTTAATTAATGAGAAATGGATTGATAACTGGTTTTCGAATGCATGCATGCTTTTTAGTGAAGGGTATAAATGTCTTATTATGAAATGTGTTTTTATTAAATTATTTATTTCGTCCACTCAAAGACTTTATGGTTTTAATGCCCTTCAGGTTGATAGCGGATGTCGGTTGTAGCAAAGATCGAGACATCACATGCCACCACCGATCTTGGGGTACTCTGATGGACCCCGAGCGGGTGACGAGTTATCCCTGGTCTGACACGCGGTGTCAGATGGGAGCAGGCAAGTCTCACGATAATCCAGGGGGATTGGGACAGGTCCTGTCACAACGTCCTTGCTAGCACACTTCTGGTGGGGTATAGCTCTGATACCAAATTGTCACGACCCGGCTCATCTAGCACGATATTGTCCGCTTTGAGCCCAGCCCTCACGGTTTTGTTTCTGGGAACTCACATGCAAATTTCGAGTACGTCACCCATCTTGGGATTGCACCAGCCCATTCTCGCTTAACTTTTGGAGTTCCAACCAAACTCAAAGCTAGTGAGCTCCCAAAAGGCCTCACGCTAGATAGATACGTGCTCACTCATATAAAGCACTTCACCTTTCCATCCCCGAGTGATGTGGTATTGTTCACCGTTCTTCTCAAGACACGAGTCTTACACAAGGCCTATTAGAAGGCGTGTCATCCTGCAAACTGGACTTTTGTGAATATTGTGTGCTTGGAAAGCAAAAGAAGGTATCATTCACAAGTAGCAATGCAGATAACCGAAGCAAGGAGAAACTCAACTATATTCACTCAGATGTTTAGGAACCTGCACCCATCAAGTCAAAAGGTGGAGCTAGGTACTTTGTTACTTTCATGGATGATTTTTCTAGGAAGATTTGGGTTTATTTCATGAAGCAGAAATCAGAGGGTTTTTTGCAAAGTTCAAAGAATGGAAAATAGAAACCGAGAATCAAACTGGGAGAAATATCAAGTACTTGAGAAGTGACAATAGAGGTGAATATACAAGTAATGAGTTTATGGATTATTGCAAGCAAGACGGCATAATAAGGCATTTCACAGTAAAGAAAAATCCCCAACAAAATGGAGATGTTGAGAGGATGAATCGAACTCTCACGGAGAGAGAGAGAGAGAGAGAGAGAGAGAGAGAGAGAGAGAGAGAGAGAGAGATGAACATGTGATTTCATACAGGATTGCCCGATAGTTTCTAGGCAGCGGTTGTTAATCATGCCGGCTATTTGATTAATAGATCACCATCTACAGTTCTCGGTTTTAAGATGCAGATAAGGTATGGTTTGAGAAGACAATGGACTATTCCAAGCTCAGAGTATTCGGCTGTAGCGCTTACACACATATTCCAAGTGATGAAAGCTCCAAGCTCAAACCAAAGTCTACACATTGTATATTCTTAGGTTTTGAGAAAGGGATGAAGGGTTTCAAGCTGTGGGATATCAACAACAGGAAAAATGTTGTCAGCCAAGTTGTTATCTTTGATGAGACAACCATACCTCTAAATAAAGTTGAGAGCAGTAGGGAGAAGAAAGACGATGCTGAAACTGAAGCAACACGAAATCCATTAATAAATTTAGACAAAGAAGAAGCTCAGGTGGAGAAAATTGGGAAAGATACCAAATCTGATGATTTTGAGGAAAAAAGATGAGCATCAACATTGTTCACCAGTTAGGAATCAGGTTGAGCAAGAAACAGGGTAGATTGAAGGCACTCCAATCTGCCAGACATCCCAAAGGGTTCAAACTCCAACCAACAATCCACCTACATTTCAAAGATGCATAGCACTAGACAAACCTAATCGAAGCAAGAAGAAACCTGAAAAACTTAGGCTTGACCAAGAAGAAGTTAATTATGCTCTCAACATTAGTCACGGAGATCCAACTACTTATCAAGAAGCTATAGCAAGTGATGAGCAAGCTAGTTGGATAAATGCTATGACAAAATAAATGGAGTCACTTTACAAGAACTCTGTTTGTGAATTGGTTCCTAAGCCCAAAGATAGAAAGCTAGTTGGATGCAAGTGGGTATTTAGGAAAAATAAAGGACTACATGAACAAGAAGCCGTGAGATTCAAAGCAAGGCTTGTGGATAAAGGGTACTCACAAAAGGAAGAGGTGGATTATGATGAGATCTTTTCACTCGTAGTCAAGCATAGCATACTTCTATCAGATTGCTTTTAGAAATGGCAACTCAACATGACATGGAGATTGAGTAGATGGATGCAAAGACAGCATTTCTTCATGGTGATCTTAAGGAGACAATTTTCATGGCTCAACCAGAAAGGTTTGTTGAGAATGGGAAGGAAAAATTAGTATGTCAGCTAAGGAAGTCTCTGTATGGCCTAAAACAGTCTCCAAGATAGTGGTACAAAAGGTTCGATTACTTCATGCTGAAAATTAATTTTAGAAGATGTTTATATGACTGTTGCGTGTACTATCATGTATTCCAAGATGGGATGATCATATTACTATTGCTATATATGGATGACATGCTAATCGAGTGTCAAGACAAGTCTAGAATTTGAGACTTGAAGAAGATGTTGGGCGAGGAGTTCAACATGAAAGATCTAGGGGTAGCTGCTAAGATCCTTAGCATGGAAATTCAGAGAGATAGGATAGCATGAAGGACTTAGATATAACAAGCCGTGTATATTCAGAAGATTCTTGAAAGGTTCAACATGTAAGAAGCAAAGATAATTTTGACTCCTTTGGCAGCTCACTTGAAGTTAAGTAAGCAACAGTGTCCTAAGTCTGAGGAAGGACAACAAGCAATGGAGAAGGTGCCGTATGCTAATGTCGTGGGTTGCCTCATGTATGCAATGGTATGCACACATTGGGATGTAGTCAAGTGGATTTTACGTTATTTAACGGTTTTTGGTGACAAAAGATTATGTTTGAAAAGCAAAAGGAACATGCATGGGTATTGGGATATGTGGATGCCAATTATGCAGGGGACTTGGACAAGAGAAGATCAACTTCTGGTTATGTGTTTACATGCGTAGGAGGACCAATAAGTTGGAAGGCACTACTGCAACCAATTACAACTTTGTCTACCACAGAGGCAGAATATATTTCATTGGCTAAAGCTGGAAAGGAAGCAATTTGGCTTAGTGGTTTGGTAAGTGAAATGGGAATCACCCAAGATTGTGTGTAACAGGACCCACCCCGATTATCACCCCGATAACCGGGACGAACCCTGCTCCCGTCTGACAACCCAACACAAAAGACCGAAACAACCTCACAAAAACCCACAATTTACACTGCCAGACCAGGGAGAACTTAAATCCAACGAGTCAACAGTCATACAGAGCATAGTACAGTACAAGGTAAGACAGAAATCCTACTAAAAGTTGATTACACGTACAATGGAGAACTCCGGTAAAACTCTAGAATACTCTGGAAAAACTCCAGAAACACTCTATGCAAACTCTATGCCTCTGACTCTGCCTCAACGCCAGCCCCAGCGCTAGCACCACGGCCTGGAGGGCATTTAAACCAGAAAAGTGTGAGTGGACTAAAAATAAATAATAGTTTCAAAACCAGTTTAATAAACAAACCAAGATTTTTGCCCTCCGTTTTTAAAAACATGCATGCATAACTCAGTATCTGAAAACAACCATGTAAACAGTATGATAATCGCTATGAAAACATCATCATAAAAACAGGAAATACCGATATCATCATCCGATCTAACCTGCTGGATCTATCCGAGTCTTTAAACTCAATCTAGGCCTCAATATAATCCGAGTCTTTAAACTCCCGAGTCTTTAAACTCAATCTAGGCCTCAATATAATCCGAGTCTTTAAACTCCCGAGTCTTTAAACTCAATCTAGGCCTCAATATAATCCGAGTCTTTAAACTCCCGAGTCTTTAAACTCAACAGGCCTACGGGAGAAATATAATATCCGAATCTTTAAACTCTCGTGTCTTTAAACTCAATCCGGGTCTTTAAACCCAATCTGGGCCCGCCTACGTTATAATCATAATCCGGGTCTTTAAACCCAATAACCAGATCCAGCAAATCCAATCAAAACCATTTGAAAACCATTTCTAAGTCCATCCTCAAACCCGAATTCGAAATCACTATTTCAAAGCCATGCCGGCGTCCAGAACCGTCATTCCGAACCCAAATCCAGAATACCTTTTTCAAGCTTAAAGCCAAATCTCGATTTCCGAAATCCGATTCTAAAACCGAAAACCATGATCATCAAATCATGTTCCAAAACCCGTTTATAATCATTGAAAACCAATTATAGACTTAAGTCCCAAAATCATGGCAGCAAAATCATAAACAGAGCATATCTCGTAAAACGTGCCGAATACGTAAATTCCTCGAAAAACGTGCAAGTACGTAAAACAAATATAAAATAATCAATAATCATGGTATCATAATTAAAACCATAAAAAAAGTAGATAAAAAAAGTTATGCATGCTCAGTTAGAAAGAAAAGAGTCCACTCACAGTTCCTGGGCACGTCACTCGCGTCCCGTACGTTCCTCGGTTGCCTCAGGGATTTCCCGACATGTCAAAAGTCACCAATCTGGGTCACAAACACTTCATTTAGCCTTACCCTTTTCCCCCCAATTTTCCTGGATTTTTAAACGTAAGTAAACGGAACCCTAAACTTTTGAACACTTAAAACTACCCCGATCTGGTGTCCAATCAACACGAAACCTGTCCTAAAATGTTTGTTACATCGATTAGAGTGAAAACCGTGTTAACCGTTTCCCCTGAACAGTCTTCACGCGCCTTCACGCGTCGCCTAAAGGGGCCGCGCGTGGGCCTCACACGCCTGTACTGTTCATCGTCTTCAACCTCAGTCCACCCGGTTCAGACCGGTCAGGTCGAACCGAGCTGGCGTGGCCGGTTCTCACTCAAAGCCATTCCGTTTTCAATCCAATCTTCACTACTAGTTTCTTCCCACTATAAGCAACCTATTCAACTAATTAAAACACGACATAACGGCCTAACACTCACCTCCCAAACTCGAACTAAAACCCAGAAAAATACTAGTTTCTGTTCCCAGCCACTGGTTGTTCTCCCAGCCGCGAGTTTGTTTCCCTGAGCTCAAATACAACTTCCTAGACCCATTAGGACCCATAGAACAGCTCGACTAAGCTCCCAAACCCACGACTTTAATTTTGAATCAAAACTGGAAAACAGAGAAAACAGAGTGGACCGAGAAATTTACCTGCTCCCTAACCACCACTGTGAGCTCTGCCGTGCTCCACTGAGTCCACAAGACTCCTCACAGGTTGCTGAACACCACCACACGTCCAATTTCGATGGTTGATCGACTGGGGTGCACAGCCATGCATGGTGTCCCCTGTTATGTTCTCTAATTTTTCCTCCCTTCACACATAACCACTCAGCCCTCTAAGCTCTCTTGATCACACTCAAACACACCTGCACTCACTCACTCAAACCCAGAGCACTCAACTCTCACACACTCTCTGGAACTCGATCGATCTGTCCTCCCTATTACACTGTCTCTGTTTCTCTCAAAATGCATGGTTACGACACAAATCCTTTAAACAATTGTACCGTGTAGGCTAGAACCCACTAGACACAAGATAGGTGTCAAATACCTGGTGGTCCCATCCCAAAATATCCAATAAACCCTGTACACTTGTCCTTATCAGATTGGCATGCTTCCCAAGGTGCAAAAAGACCAAAATACCCCTACTTATTCAAATTACGATTTTACCCTTCACTTTATAGACCCGTATCTCACTCGTCCGATGTCCGATGAAGGCGTACCACCTGTCGTTGTACTCAGGACTTCGAGATCTGTCTAATGGTCCTTGGTTTGCGTGAAGAAACCTTTTCATTCAAAAAGTCAACAAATGCCCCTCTTTTAACCAAATTACGAAAGTGCTCTCAACCTTCCGAACATCATAACTTCTTCCTCGGATGTCGGAATCGGGTGTACCACCTGTCTACGGACTCGTGACGTCCCGAACTACGTCACGGTCATCGGTCAATTCCCAATTGACTGTCCGAACTAAAAGTCAACAATTTGCCCATTCTAGGGGTAAAATCGTCATTCTACGCCAAACGTCCAAAAGTAACCAACTAAACACCGATTAACGTACTAATCCGTCGCTAATCACTAAACTAATCCCGACTCCCGGAACGGGTCGTTACAATCAACCCTCCTTAAAAAGAATTTCATCCCGAAATTCCACATCTCATACCTCAGTAACTAGCGGGGCGAAATCCAACTGATCTTATACCGGGGTCTCCCACCCGGTGTCCATCTCCTGCCAATCCAAATTACCTTGACAGTTCCCAACCTGTCATCTCAATTTGCTCAAATGAACCAAATCACCTGAGATCAATTCTAAGTACGCCACAACACCCTTATTGCTTGTTTAAACCCTTCTGACGCCTTCTCGAGTCGAACGTACCTCGCCTCTACATTAACCAGTCATTTACTCGGGATCACCCTGATCCGATCCACATGTTCCCGCCAACAATATCCAACTTGTGGGAATGACACCAATCGTCCGTCTACCCTGGCACTACGCTGATCACCAACACTTCTACCAAACTGCACGTCCAGAGCAACAGTCTGGTTCCAACCACTGTAAAACTAGGATGTATCTTCCACGTACCCATGCCCAGTACCACCTACTACAACTACATTGCTTACGCAAGGGAAACTCTACGAACTTAAAAGAAACAAAGGTATTTTATAATACCTCAAACAGAGTTCATAGAGTACATCCTTACGTACTTCCACCTACCTCCTTCTGGGGACCAACTCATAGTTCTTCCCAGACTCCCGGTCTCCTGGTCGATAGGAAATCCTAAGGTAACTCAACTACGAGTCCGAAGTCTACGTCCAACAACCAATACCCACCTCAACTCTAAACTAGGAGCGATCCAAACCTGATTTACTCATCCTTAAGGGAATCCTACCTACCGACGCACTACTTCGCCTACACTTCCCATAACTGCTCAGATCACCCCGTCGAATCAATCGACAAAGTCCTACAGGCACACCTAGATTGTGGGTTCTCTTCAATAACCTCATATCGACCGATAACCTCAAATCGATCAGTTATAGTCACTCTTTTTCTAATCCCTTCAGTCATCCTTCAACGGAACTCACTGTAGTCCTCAACCTTGTCACTCCGAGTCATTCTATTTTAAGCTAACTTACCGTCACTTTGGGGAAAATCCTAAACTCTACCCCGGGATCCAACAAAAATGTGTACAACACGACCAAGGATAGTAAATGTACATGTCACCGCGTCGGGTGCTGACTGAACCTCCTGCCGAGTCATCAAAAAACACGGGCCTAGGATCCTGAAGACCGGTTGTGTCCCCTCAAACTACTAGTGGCACCTCCACCTCCTCTGGTGCCTAACACCTCTGAAGCTGACGCAGTACTCCGTACTGGCTCCGCCGTACCTCGGCCTACGCCACCCTCCTAGGGTAACAACGGACACTCGCGTCGAAAGTGACCTCGCTCTCCACAATAGTAACAAACATCTCGACCGGGTCCACCACTTGGTCTCCCTGTAGATGCAACAGATGTCACACTAGTTTGCGGAGTCGGCTGTGCTCGGTGTCCACGGAACCCTGAACTCTACAAACTACCAGGTCTACCAAAACGGTCATCACCCTCGGATGAAGCTCCACTGTAGTTGCCCCTCATCGAGGTCCTCTGGCTCAAAGCTCCAGAAAAAGGCGGCTCTCGGCGTCGTACCAGCAAACTAGCCTCTACCCTCACTGCAACATCCGACAACTCTCGGAGGGTCGCAAACGATCCATCCGTCACTATGGCTTGAATCTCACCTCGTAGGCCCAACTCAAACCTACGGCACTTCTCGGCTTCCGTAGCCACAAACGCAAGAGCAAAGCGGGACAACACCTGAAATTTCTGTTCGTACTCAGCCACAGTCATACTCCCCTGCTGGAGTTGCAGAAACTCAGCCTCATTGGCATCACGGAATGAGCGGGGGTAGTACTGATCCAAAAACCGCTCCCTAAACGTCTCCCAAGTCACTATGTGGGCGTCCCACCCTGACAACTCAAGGGTGTACCACCACTCATACGCCGCAACGTCAATAAAAAGGTAGCTAGTAACACTCGATCCTCCGGTGGGCATCGCATCACTGCGAAAATCCGCTCAAGTCTTGTAATCCACCTGTGGGCTTCCTTAGGGTCTGCCACACCACTAAATGTCATAGCCCCAAGCCGCTGGGCTCGCTCGATCGTAGCACTCTCTGTCTCTCTCGCCGCGTCGTCTGTAGGTCGTGGAGGGGGCTCACGTCTCGGAGGCATAGCCGATCGTACGCTAAAAGAGGCATAGAGTCAGTAAAATAACCAAAACACAACCTACTAATGACACAAACCGTAAACCAATGCTCTGATACTAATTGACAGGACCCACCCCGATTATCACCCCGATAACCGGGACGAACCCTGCTCCCGTCTGACAACCCAACACAAAAGACCGAAACAACCTCACAAAAACCCACAATTTACACTGCCAGACCAGGGAGAACTTAAATCCAACGAGTCAACAATCATATAGAGAATAGTACAGTACAAGGTAAGACATAAATCCTACTAAAAGTTGACTACACGCACAACGGAGAACTCCGGTAAAACTCTAGAATACTCTGGAAAAACTCCGGAAACACTATGCAAACTCTATTCCTCTGACTCTGCCTCAACGTCAGCCCCAGCGCTAGCACCACGACCTGGAGGGCATTTAAAACCAGAAAAGTGTGAGTGGACTAAAAATAAATAATAGTTTCAAAAACAGTTTAATAAACAAACTAGAATTTTTACACTCCGTTTTTAAAAATATGCATGCATAACTCAGTATCTGAAAACAACCATGTAAACAGTATGATAATCGATATGAAAACATCATCATAAAAACATGAAATACCGATATCATCATCCGATCAAAAATGCTGGATCTATCCGAGTCTTTAAACTCCCGAGTCTTTAAACTCAATCTAGGCCTCAATATAATCCGAGTCTTTAAACTCCCGAGTCTTTAAACTCAATCTAGGCCTCAATATAATCCGAGTCTTTAAACTCCCGAGTCTTTAAACTCCCGAGTCTTTAAACTCAACAGGCCTATGGGAGAAATATAATATCCGAATCTTTAAACTCTCGTGTCTTTAAACTCAATCCGGGTCTTTAAACCCAATCTGGGCCCGCCCCCGTTATAATCATAATCCGGGTCTTTAAACCCAATAACCAGATCTAGCAAATCCAATCAAAACCGTTTGAAAACCATTTCTAAGTCCATCTCCAAACCCGAATTTGAAATTACGATTCCGAAGCCATGCCGACGTCCATAACCGTCATTCCGAACCCAAATCCGGAATCCCTTTTTCAAGCTTAAAACCAAATCTCGATTTCCAAAATCCGATTCTAAAACCGAAAACCTTGATCATCAAATCATGTTCCAAAACTCGTTTATAATCATTGAAAACCAATTATAGACTTAAGTCCCAAAATCATGGCATCAAAATCATAAACAGAGCATATCTCGTAAAATGTGCCGAATACATTAATTCCTCGAAAAACGTGCAAGTACGTAAAACAGATATAAAATAATCGATAATCATGGTATCATAATTAAAACCATAAAACAAGTAGATAAAAACAGTTATGCATGCTCAGTTAGAAAGAAAAGAGTCCACTCACATTTCCTAGGCACGTCACTCGCGTCCCGTACGTTCCTCGGTTGCCTCAGGGATTTCCCGACCTGTCAAAAGTCACCAATCTGGGTCACAAACACTTCATTTAGGCTTACCCTATTTTCCCTAATTTTCCCAGATTTTTAAACGTAAGTAAACGGAACCCTAAACCTTCAAACACTTAAAACTACCCCGATCTGGTGTCCGATTGACACGAAACCTGTCCTAAAATGTTCGTTACATCGATTAAAGTGAAAACCATGTTGAACGTTTCCCCTGAACAGTCCTCACGTGCCGTCACGAGCCGCCCAAAGGGGCTGCGCGTGGGCCTCACGCTCCTGCACTGTTCATCGTCTTCAACCTCAGTCCACCCGGTTTAGACTGGTCCGGTCGAACCGAGCTGGCGTGGCCGGTTCTCACTCAAATCCAATTCGTTTTCAATCCTATCTTCACTACTAGTTTCTTCCCACTCTAAGAAACCTATTCAACTACTTAAAACACGACATAACGGCCTAACATTTACCTCCCAAACTCGAACTAAAACCCAGAAAAATAACAGTTTCTGTTCCCGGCCACTGGTTGTTCTCCTAGCCACGAGTTCATTTCCTTGAGCTCAAATACAACTTCCTAGACCCATTAGGACCCATAGAACAGCTGGACTAAGCTCCCAAACCCACGACTTTTGTTTGGAATCAAAACTGGAAAACAGAGAAAAAAAAGTGGACCGAGAAATTTACCTGCTCCCTGACCACCACCGTGAGCTCCGCCGTGCTCCACTGAGTCCACAAGACTCCTCACAGGTTGCTGAACACCACCACACGTCCAATTTCGATGGTTAATCAACTGGGGTGCACAGCCGTGCACGGTGTTCCCTGTTCTGTTCTCTGATTTTTCCTCCCTTCACACACAACCACTCGACCCTCTAAGCTCTCTTGATCACACTCAAACACACCTGCACTCACTCACTCAAACCCAGAGCACTCAACTCTCACACACTCTCTGGAACTCGATCGATCTCTTCTCCCTATTACACTGTCTCTGTTTCTCTCAAAATGCACGGTTACGACACGAACCCTTTAAACAATTGTACCGTGTAGGCTAGAACCCACTGGACACAAGCCAGGTATCAAACACCTGGTGGTCCCATCCCAAAATATCCAATAAACCATGTAAACTTGTCCTTATCATATTGGTACGCTTCCTAAGGTGCAAAAAGACCAAAATACCCCTACTTGTTCAAATTACGATTTTACCCTTCACTTTGTAGACCTGTATCTCACTCGTCCGATGTCCGATGAAGGTGTGCCGCCTGTCGTTGTACTCAGGATGTCGAGATCTATCTAACAGTCCTTGGTTTGCGTGAAGAAACCTTGTCATTCAAAAAGTCAACAAATGCCCCTCTTTTAACCAAATTACGAAAGTGCCCTCATCCTTCCGAGCATCATAACTTCCTCCTCGGATGTCGGAATCGGGCGTACCACCTATCTACGTACTCGTGACGTCCCGAACTACGTCACGGTCATCGGTAATGCCCAATTGACCATCCGAACTAAAAGTCAACAGTTTGCCCATTCTAGGGGCAAAATTGTCATTCTACGCCAAACGTCCAAAAGTAACCAACTAAACACCGATTAACGTACTAATCCGTTGCTAATCACTAAACTAATCCCGACTCCCGGGACGGGTCGTTACAGTGTGAAACTGAAGTGTGACAGTCAAAGTGCCATTCACAAGGCAAATAATGAAGTTTTTTCTGGAAGATCAAAACACATTGAAGTAAGATATCACATAATCAAAAATTGGGTGGAGTCTAAGGAGATTTGGATTGAAAATATCCATACGAATGACAATCCCGCAGATTACCTTACAAAGATAGTGTCAGCCAAGAAGTTCAAGTATTGCTTGAACTTGATCAATCTGGTTGATTTATTAAAGTGGAGCACCTCCTCACTTGAGGTGTAATGAGGCAAGATGAAGATTGCCAAGATGAAGACTCATGAAGATTTCCAGAGCTGTTTCAAGGAAGTTCAAAGATACTCTGGGACATGTATGCCAACTATATATATATAAATATGGTGCTGCAAGGCTTATTTCTAAGAGAGGAAAAAACAATTAGAACAACCATGTAACGACCCGTCCCGAATCTATGGGATTAATTACGAATCAATTGAGGACTAATCGAGGATTAGCGGATTTTGGGTAAAATTTTGATTTTTCCTCTAGAAAGGGCAAAAAGTTAACTTTTGACCTAGGAGGTCTAATGCACGTGGACCGAAGTCTGTAGACAGGCGATACATTAAAATCGGATATCACACGGGAAAGTTACAGGTCACGAAAGGTTCTGAGAACTATTCATAATTGCACAAATTACGAGAAGTTGAATTTTTATGTTTGAATAGTGGGGCCCAATAGATAAGTGACAAAAGTTACTCATCTATTGATCCACATATATACATACATGCATCTCATCTCCCTTATCCCATTTTGTGCATCCAAATCCAAAAACACCAAAACTCATTCCCACTTCCCTGCTATTTCGGTTTGAGGACCACAGAGAGACTGAGAGTGAAGATTAGGGTGAGACGGAGAGGCTGAGATGATGGTGGTGGATGGCAGATCTACACGGTGGTTGGAAAATTGTGAATCATGTAAACCCAAAACCCATAAAATTAGTTTCTGATTTTTAAACGTTTGGGATACGTTCTAACCCTTGGTTGGTGTTGCATAGGTTAGTACGAGTGTCTGGGGATCTAAAACAGGGGCTGAGGATGGCTGCTCAGCCTTGGAAGGAGGCTGGAAACTTGAACTGTCAAGATCGATTGGGACAGGGGAGATTTCAGCCCTGTTTTTATGTTTTGAGGTTAGGGATAGGTTTTTGGGTTGATTACGAGTTGAATGGAAAAAGAATGGAGGAAAACGGTCAAGAAATAAAAAAGATAAGATCAGGTCGGGTTCACGGGTCGTTTGACTCGTTATAGAAAAACGGGTCAACTCATCTGAAGGTTAACGATGATGATGTGGCCAATCGGGTGGTGCCACGTGGCAAGCTGTTAGACACAATCAGTATTTGACATTGTCAGATACGTGGACCAATCGAGTGGTGCCACGTGGCAGGCTATCAAACCTGACATGTGTCAGATGTCAGGCTGACGTCAGTAGTTGACTAACGTTGATCGATGTGGGCTTCCGTTGACCAGCGATGGTTCGTTTAATAGGTCATTTAGAGGTTTTTAGCCTCAAGAATTCTGTTCGAGACACGTTGACCATTTCAGGATGAGTGAGGGTCTTGGATATGGACTTTTACATGTTGGTAGTAACCTTTGGATATGATTTGGACGGATCCGGATATCCCAAAGAGTACGAATTAGCTATGGGGAGGCATATAGGTCGGATTTCAGAGCGCGCAACAAGGATAGTCTGTGAGTGGACTTTATTTTATGAAATATGATGCATGCATAAATTTTTTATATGTTTTATGAACATGATTTGAGATTCATTGATTGCATATGTTTTTAAGTATGATTTGTTTGGCATTATCGTAGAAAATGCGATATTGCACGTAGTTCGAGATTTTTATTTTATATTATATTTGGGCTTAAGCCGAGTATTCTACATGCATGTGTTTTATATGATTTTTATGGTTTCATGGAGAGGCGTGAAATCAAGGATTGATTTACGATTTTGAATGATTTCATGGACCTTGACTTAGATGACAGTCAAAGGTTATTTGAAAAATGATTTGAATAAGGAAATGGTTTTCGGATTTGGAAATATCTTTCGGGTGTATAACCCAGTTAATTTATGGTTTGACTTAGAGTATAGTCAAACGTGAGATATATCGGGCTGTGACCCAGTTATGAGATTTATGAAAGATATTTTGGGCATGAGACTCAGTTGTGGAATTGTTAGGATTCGAGGAATACTGGGTTTATGAAGCGTTGATCGACGCTGTTTTAGGGCTTGTGACCCATTTGATGATATTTCGAGCTTGTGACCCCATTGATGATATTTGGTCTTGTGTCCCTATGATTTTGAGTTTAAAGACTATGATTTTATTAAAATGCCTCAGGATGTGAATATGTTTCCCTGGAGAACACCCTGGAGATATGCTCGCCTCTGAGGTACGAAGAGGTCACGATGCACCTGCTGTCGAGTAGCCGAGAGAGCGGCAGCCGAGGGAGGCTCGACTCAAGAGTGCGGTATATGAGGCCGATCGATGATATGTCCACAATGATCTGGTGATTGTCGACCGATGATGTGTTCACGGCGACATGCTCAGGATCAGAGCAGTCCTTGAGCTTATGGGCACGCATTATTGGGATTAGAATCGTGGCTGATGATGCTGATGATATGATATTGAGTTTAAAGACTCGGGAGTTTAAAGACTCGGATTTTAACACCGTGACTTGATTTGGGCTGAGATCCCACATGTTTATGTTTTGGGTTGAGATCCCACATGGTTTATATTTGGGCTGAGACCGTGTATGATTTGATTTGGGCTGAGACCCTGTATGATTTGGTTTTGGCCTGAGATCATACTAAGGAAATGGCTTTGATTGAGCGATGTTTTTATTGGATTTGATCTCGAAAGCAACACATCTTGCTTTCGGAAAAGTATTTGAAATACTATTTTATGATGCATGCATGCTTTTACGTGAAGGGTATAAATATCTTTTCGATAAGTTGTTCTTAATACTAATTATTTTTGTCCACTCACAACTTTTATGTTTTTTATACCCTTCAGGTTGATTGCGGATGCGGGCTGTAGCAGAGATCGATACATTACATGCCGCCACAGATCCTTGCGTACTTTGGATAACACCAAGTGGGTTTTGATTTAATCCCTTGGCTAACACGCGGTGTCAGACAGGAGCAGGTACATCCCACGATAATCTAGGGAGATTGGGATGGGTCCTGTCAAGCCAAGAGTTTTGAGATTAGTTCTAAGGTTGCAAAAGTTCTGTAATCTCTATTATTAATAAAAGGGAGCCGTGATTTCTCTACCTACAGATATCACAACTAGACATAGGCAAAAGTTATGTCGAACCAGTATAATTCTTGTGTGTTTCTAAGTTTCCTAAAGTTTGCTAGTTTAGTCTATTATCGTTGGTTACATTAAAGAACCAGATCCGGCTAGCGTTTTTTTAATAGTTTGAGCCTCCTACTGTGTAATTGTAAATACCCGGGCATATGGGCTTAAGGATCTACCCGCCCTCCCTGTCTACCATTAGCCATGCCAGCCCTTCCAGAGAAAGTTTCCCTCTCTCACATTGTACCAGAAGTCGATACTACTCTCTAACTCAAGTCTCTGGTATCCTGCCCTAATTCGTCTGGTCGATACGGGCACTCTCTCTTCATATGACCTAGCCCGTCAGAAATATAACAAGTGGCAGTACCAAATCGTGCCAGTTGACTACTTTGCATACTAGTTGACTGAGCTTAATCTCCTCTCTGCCCTATTCCACTACTACTTGTTCCAGAACAGTTACCCCTCTTCGGGGCTCTCTAACCTGAGTATCCCAAAGATTGATGCTCATGACGCCATCCAGAACCTCCCTGATGTTGTCTAGGTGGCAGACTCGACTCTACCGCGGTGGCTCCACCCGACAACTCTCGAACAGTAGAAAAGGAACTTACTGCTATAATAGCCAGGATCTCATCTCGTATGCCAAGCCAAGTGCGGTGACACTTATTGGCCTCGCTTGCGACAACCCTCGTTGAAAATATAGACACATCTACAAACCTTAGCTCATATTGAGCAACTGTCATGTCGCCCTATTGGAGTTGTAGAAACGTGACCTCCATGGCATCATGGCAGGACTATGGGAAGAACTATTCAATGAAACATTCTTGAAACGTCTCCCAGGTCATAATGCGAGCATCGTAGCCTATCCTCCTCAGCGTATGCCACCATCGGCATGCAAAACCGCTTAAAATGAAGGCGAAAATTGGTACCATCCACTCCATAGGACACCTCATCATCTCAAAAAAGTTCTCTACCTGAGTAATCCAATCGTCCGCCACTTCTGGGTTTGTCGTACCTCTAAATGTGGTGGCTCTAAGCCACTAAGCCTACTCTACCTCTAAACTCCGAGAAGCCCCCCTTACTTTGAAGTACAGCATTTAGGGCCTAACCCAACTGGTCCAGGGTTAACCCTGAGAATGGCTCTTTGTCCAAACTGTGGGTACTCCCTAGGGCCTCTACATCCTCTCCGTGTCTAGACCGTGCATGGGGGTCATATCGTTGAGGCATCGTAATCTAAAAAGAACACAATCAGTACCACAAATACACTACATACAAAATGTGTAGCCCTCAAGAAATTAACCTAGTACTTTGATACCAAACTGACAAGGCCCAACTTGGAAAAACCTTAAAATTGGTGAAGGGTCTTGCTCCCATCTAACAAACCAGTCGAAAAATCAAAATATACCCTTAACATGTGTCAGACAAGGGATTTTTCACTTAACATCCAATAGTAAACTCAAAATACAATAGTCTAAAAAAGTCCAAATAGAAACAGAGTCACTAGGAAAAGAATGTGATAAATAAGTACAAGGATCCCACTCTAAGGATAAAAAATGCGCAGGAAACTGGAAATGAACCTCTATCCTAAGTATGCCCCCATTCCTATGCCACGGTTTAGAGGGTAAGTAAAAAGATGAAGATGTGAGTGGACAAGATTTTCCCTCAAGTTTCTAAAACATGCATGCATATAAGAAAACAATCAAAGTCAAATGCTAAAACACGGGATTTTTAGAATAAAATAATCAAATAAAAAAATGTGAACTAGTCAAATGTGAAAGCATAAGATGCATATAAAATACACAGAGCCCAGTTTTTCCCTGAAATACCCCCGTGTAAAACCATCTGGAAAAACACCCTGGACACAACAATCAGTAACCACTATACCCAATCCTCTATACATTACCATTGCCAACTGAAACCATCTACTATTCGTAGAAAGTCTCAGGATCTACGAAGCCGTGCTCCAGACGTTTGAGCGCTAACAATGGCATCTCTAGCCTCAGGATCTTCAGAGTCGTGCTCTAGATGTCTAATAGTTGGTCAAAACTCTCGAGGATGGTCAACCATGAAAACAAGCAAAGTAATAAAGCCAAAATGTTGTTTCAAAATAAATCTATGACTTTAAATCCAATTAAAAAAATTTAAACCATGACCTGAGCTCAAAACACTATTTCCGCAAAAGTCCATAAAAATATGTGTTTAGAACACTAATCGAATAATTATTCAAAAACCATAAGTCTGCATATCTAATGTCACAAATAAAATAAAATAGCTCAATATGCATGCAAAATAGTTATGAAAGCAAAGGTCCACTCACAATATGTCCGATCAAGTTTAATCCCGAGCTGCGCACTCCTCCGAGCTCGGCAGAACAGTATCTCCTATCAAAAGTAACTAATTAAAGGTCTCGAGCTGCGCACTCCTCCGAGCTCAGCATAATGGTATCTCCTATCAAAAGTAACAACTAAAGGTCACTAACACTACAAATAGCCTCGTATTAAAACCCTTTAACTTCTAGGATAACATACGAGTCTTAAACGTACAACCCGCCACTTTGGACGCCTAGAAACACCTCTAAACGAACTCTGATCTTCCTGAAACCACCACCATTGGATTAAGAACGTTAAAAACTATAAATTAAGTATCATCGTGTCTTGGGATTTGAGCCCATGCTCTGCCACACGCTAGCCCACGCGGATACGTGGCTGTTGACATTATTCGCTGACGCGACACTAACACCACCCCACTAACGTGGTACTAACGCAGCCTGACATGCTGACATTGCCTGCTATGAAGACGTCATTGATGATGTCATCATTACTGTCACTATTGATGTCAATGCTAGCGACATCATGCTACCGGACAAAAAGGTCAAGCTGCCGAACGCCGCCACCTAGTTGGTCGAAATCCCCCGTTGAAGCTTCCAATCTCTAAATCTTCATATCTCCCTCAAATCTTAACCAAATTGGACATTCTAGTAGTCTAAATGTAACGACCCGTCCTTGATTTTAGGGATTAATTAAGAATAATTATGGATTAGTAAGGCTAATCGGGGATTAGCCGAGGATTATCGGACGTTCAGGGTGAAATTACAATTTTACCCTTGAATGAGGGAAAAACGTTAACCTTTTATCGGAAGATCCGATGCACTGGGACTGAGGACCGTGACATAGATCGGGACGTCACGAGTTCGTAGAAAGGAGGCACCTTGAAATCAGACGTTCGACAGGAAAGTTATGATTCACGGAAGTTCCGAGGAACTATTGAACGTTTTACGAGATGGTATGAAATTTGTCATTTAGTGGGCCCATATATTTTAGATAGGCCCAATCGATTGCTCCCATTACACAGATACATGCATCTGTTTTCCCTTTTTTCTATTCGATCAACCAAGCCCGAAACCCCATCGAACCACCACCCCAATCCCTTCCCCGCACCTGATTTTGATATGAGAGAGAGACAAAGAGGGACTGAGGAGCTGGGACACGATGAGAGAGGAGGCTGTGATGCCATGGACGGCGGAAGAACGGCAAACCGGGCAGGTACGATTTTGAATCCAAATTCGGATTTTCTTGTTTTTGACATTAGGGACTGTTTTTTTATGATTGAGGAAGGTTTTTTGGGTTAGTATGAACGTCTAGGGAATGGTTTGGATGATGGTAGCCCAGGGGAACAGATAGAAGTTTGGACCGTGAGGGGAAGATTTGAACGGGTAGGTTCTAGGTGGTTTTTCTTGGTTCTAATCGAATAGATAGGTTGCAAATAATGAAGGGAAGCTATAAGATTTGGAATGGATGAAAAAGGATGAAAAATGAGGGAGATATGGAGGTGAACCAGTCACGTCGGTTCGGTTAGACCAGCTAACCAGTGAACCGAGTTCAAGTCGGTTCGACAGAGGTTGAAGATAACTGTTCCCAAGTGCGTAAGGCCCATGCGCAGCGCCGTTGGGCGGCGTGTGGAGCAGAATCTGGGGATGTTGTCAACACGTGAAATCATCATTTCGATGTAACGAACATTTTGGGATTGGTTTCGAGTCGATCGGATATCGTTTTGATATAGTTTGGGATGTCCGACGGTTTAGGATCGAGTTTAAAATATGTTAAAAATCTCGAAAAATTAGGGGGCCTTTATGAGGCGTTATTCAAGTAGTTAGTAACCCTCTAGTATGATTTGGACAGGTTTGGGAACCCCAGAGATGGTGATTAGCCTAGAGAGGATTATGGCGCACGTATCGAGGTGCATCATGGACGGTCTGTGAGTGGACTTTGTTTTATGAATATGATGCATGCATAAATGTTTTATTTGCACTTATGAACATGTTTTGAGATGTCATAAGTGCATATGATTTAAATATGATTTGTTGGGCATTTTTGGAGGAAAATGCATTAGTGGACGTAGTTCGAGATTTCCGTTTTATCTATTGTTTGGGCTTCGACCAAGTATACTACATGCATGAGTCATATGTGATTCCAAAGGTTTCGCAGAAAGGCATGAAACCGAGGAACTAATTTATGGTTTTTGAGGATTTCATGGAGATGCGTGAAATCTTGATTCGGGCATGAGTCCCAGTTGAACTATGATTTGAAAGTATTTTGGAAGTGAGAACTGGTTTTCAGCTTTGGAAATATCTTTTAGGCATTTGGCCCAATTGATTTAAGGTTTGACTTAGAGTGCAATCAAACGCTTCTTAGAGTGCAATCAAACGCGAGAAAAGTCGGGTAGAGACCCAATTATGAGCTTTACGAAAGGTATTTCGGGCATGAGCCCCAGTTGTGGATTTGAAAGGATTCAAGAAATCCTGGGATATGAATTGTCGTTGGACACTGGGTTTCTGGCTGTGACCCATTTGGTGGTATTTCTGGCATATGGCCCTCTTGACGATTTTCGGGTTAGAGTCATAGTCTCGACGAGTGGTATGTGTGCGGCAACGAGATCAATCGGTGATGTGTTCCCGATGATCTAGAGTGGTCGCGACAAGTGCTATTTGTTCCACGACAAGATCGATTGGTGATGTGTTCTCGATGATCTAGGGTTGGTCGCGATGAGTGTTATGTGCGCGGTGACGAGATCGATCGGTGATGTGTTCTCGACGATCTAGAGATGGTCGTAACGAGTGATGTGTTCACGACGACCCTGAAATTAGAATGGGATGTGTACCCACGTGTTCTATGTTTGGGGTAGAGATCCCACAAGTTTTATGATTTGGGCTGAGACCCGTACTGGTTTTCTATGATTGAGTTTTTCGGTTGAGACCCTACTGAGATGATGGCTTCGATTAAGAAGCAATTTTCACTATATTTTAATTTCGGAAGCAATATGTCTTACTTCCGAGAAAGGATGTGAAATAAAGTGTTTTTATGATGCATGCATGCTTTTACGTGAAGGATATAAATGTGTTTTATAAACCGTTGTTTTGTCCACTCACATCTTTTATGGTTTAAATACCCTTCAGGTCGATCACGGATGTAGGCTGTAGCAGAAATCGAGACATCACATGCCACCACCGATCCTGGTGTACTCTGGTTAACCCCGAGCGGAGGTCGAGTTTATCCCTAGTATGACACGCGGTGTCAGACGGGAGCAGGAACGTCCCACGATAATCCTGGGGGATTGGGATGGGTCTTGACAAGTGGTATCAGAGCATAGGTTGCTCTTAGAGTGACGCGCAAGTGCTAGATGTGATGTCTCTGTAGTGGTAACAGCCCGTCATCAACCCTATAGTTAGGATAAGAGTATGAGGATTCAATGGAATCAAGCCCTAGTTAGATTATGTTTGACACGAGGTGTGAGGGCTTAAGGTTCGACTGGCATAGGGTATCAGATCCCGAGTGGGATCGATATTCTTGTAATGCCAACGAATAGGAACCATAGAGCTACGGGAGGACGAAGTTCTCGGATTGTGGTTTGGCTGGTAAGATACCCTTGCTGGAGGGTGACGACTTTTCGAAGTCTAGAGTGATGGATCGGTCATGATGGACGTACTGCAGTGAGCAGCTGGGTTTGTGATAACCCCAGTAGGTGATTGATTAGATAAGTTACCAGAAGTGTAGTACTTGTGATCAGATCTTGAGCTGGACCGATCGGTGGATGTTGCGTGTTGAGCGATTTGTATCTACTGTGAGTTGACCGTATGGATATGGAGTCTCGATAACGGAGTGTTTCTGGGATTGGTCGGCACGCGGTTGTGGCAGACGCTACTATCGTTGGACGTTGGGTGTTAGCAAGTGTGCGACACTACCTCAGTGAAGGTGACGGAGTTGAGCGAGAGATGGCGTGGATGAGTTGAATGGAATCCACTAGGACTGAGGACCGTGAAGTAGATCGGGACATCATGAGTCCGTAGACAGGCGACACGTTGAAATCAGACGTTCGATGAGAAAGTTATGATTCATGGAAGTTCTAAGGAACTATTGCACAATTTACGAGACGGGATGACATTTGTCATTAAGTGGACCTAGATATTTTAGACAGGCCCAATGGATGAGTGACAAGTGTCACTCATCCATTACTCCCATTACACAGATACATGCATCTGTTTTCCCTTTCTACCATTCGATCAACCAAGCCCAAAACCCCATCGAGCCACCACTCCAATCCCTTCCCCGCACCTGATTTTGATCTGAGAGAGAGACAGAGAGTGACTGATGAGCTGGGACACAGTGAGAGAGAAGGTTGTGACGTCGTGGATGGTGAAGGAACGGCAAACCGCGCAGGTACGGTTTTGAATTCAAATTCAGATTTTCGTGTTTTAGACGTTATGGACTGTTTTTTTATGATTGGGGAAGGTTTGTTGGGTTAGTATGAACGTCTAGGGAATGGTTTGGATGGTGGATAGTGGTCGAACAACCCAGGGGAACGTTTGGAAGTTTGCACCGTGACGGGAAGATTTGAACGGGTAGGTTATAGGTGGTTTTTATTGGTTCTAATCGAATAGTTAGGTTGAAAATGATGACCAGTGAACCAGGTTCAGGCCAGTTCGACAGAGGTTGAAGATGACTGTTCCCAGGCGCTTAAGGCCCACGCGCAGCGCCGTTGGGCAGTGCTTGAGGCCCACGTGCAGTGCCGTTGAGTGACGCGTGGGGGCACGTGGGGCAGAATCTAGGGATGTTGTAAACATGTGAAGTCATCGTTTCGATGTAAAGAACATTTTGAGACTGGTTTCGAGTCGATCGGACATCGTTTCGATATAGTTCGGGATGTCCGAGGGTTTAGGATTGAGTTTAAAATATGTTAAAAATTTTGGAAAATTAGGGGGCTTTATGAAAGGTTATTAAAGTAGTTAGTAACCCTCTAGTATGATTTGGACAGGTTTGGGAACCCCAGAGATGGTGATTGGTCTAGAGAAGCTTATGGCACGCGTATCGAGGCGCAGTATGGACGGTCTGTGAGTGGACTTTGTTTTATGAATATGATGCATGCATAAATGTTTTATATGCACTTATGAACATGTTTTGAGATGCCATGAGTGCATATGATTTAAATATGAGACTTGAGACACAAGGGTGTGCTCAGAGGCTGTAACGATTAAGGTGGAAACGTGAGAATGAGGTAATGATGGAAGACATCTTTTTGGATGTGCATAAAAGGTATTAATGGATAGGCGATTTGGGTGCGAGGATCGATGGTTTAAGAACACGTGGTTGGATTGTCCTAGTGAGTTGATTCCTTGAGAGTCCATTGGGGATTGGTTTTGGTCGACTGCGGGTGACCATACCTCTTGAGTTCGCATAGGATTATTTGAGGAGAATCTGATTGTTGGGATAGAATAACCAGGGTGAGTCCAAGGTGGACTTGACACTCGTTTTCCTAAAGGACACGAGGATGCTCGTGTAGAGAGTAAGCTCAGTAATTGGAAAAGTTAAGTTTGCATCCAACATGATTGCAACTTCTCTTGATTCCGAAGTCGGTAAAGGAGACTTCTCGTTTTCTGCTCTTTAGCATATAGTGCTGGGTGCCACAGGATGACATAGGATGAACTTTGATGTCATCATCTTAAACTTTCCTTATGTGGGCTAATGAGGAAGGATACGATAGTAAAAGTGTTCAAAGAAGGTGTAAGAACTGAACACCTAGACTGTGAGTCAAATTTGAATGACTAGGAGAGCAGTTGATGTTTTACGTCACCGGATGTGACAAGCGAGTGTCCAAGGTAGTGAACCCATATTAGTAGTATGGGTCATGTTACGTTGACTGAGAAAGTAGATAATGGATCCTAGGAGGGTCGAAGATCAAGTGGATCGAGGCGAGGTTGGATCTAGTAGTGTGTGGCGATCTAGTCAATCGTGATGACTGAGGGGATTGTGACGACCATGGACAAAGTAAACCGAGGTCGGGCCATCATCGAGAAGAATTGTATTGTAAGACAGTCAAAGAATCTTTTAGAATAGTTGGTAAGATGTCAAGACGGAGGTTGGATATGTGAAAGAGTATTGCTCTGTCTTGGATATGTAAATAGAAATGATATGAGGACGATACGAGGGTATCGATCAGGAAGAAATGAATAGCCGATACCTCGAGTTAGAAATGAGGATAGAGATTTTGATGGAATGAGGCTAGCCTTGTGACGAACGGTTGAGGTCCGGGACGGGTTTGGAGTGAGGATTGGTACGTGGTTAGACGTTGCCAAAGTGCAGCCCTTGAGTAGGCCGAGTAGTGCCTTGATGATTGATGTTATGGAGGTGCACCGGTGTGCAGTATACGTTGGACGATGGGGTTGGCCCAGTCGGACTGATATGGTAGAAACATCAGCGGGAGTCCTAGATGGACATGAGATAGTGACCGAATTGGATCCGATGGTGACTAGACGTCAAATACAATGCTAGTGCAGAGATGTTTGAGAAGGTTCAGCGATTATGTGAGCCGAGAGCTCAAGGCCATGTGGGCTAGAGGAACCCTAGAGATTATTTGTGTGATTACCTCTGCTAGCAAGTGTTCGATGGAGTCTAGATACGCCCAGGATGGGTGAGCTATCGAATGTGTTTTGATAGGATACTTGATGTGGCAGTTTGAGACTCGAGACGAGTCGGGATTTCAGCTGAGGTCGCTGAACGACATGAGTTATGATGTGGGGACTCCAGAGCGGATCGAGATCAGAGTAGCGCAATGAAAGCGCATTGGAGCCTGGAGTTACCTGCGGGTCACGATAGTAGTTGATGGGATTGGCTTCCGTACGAAGTCAAACTGACATATGGTAGTGTTCCTCTTAATAGTGGATTACGGTTGTAGACCGTTTAGTGACAGAGGATGAGATATCGCGCAGTAGGAGCAATAAGGATGATTGTCGGATAGGATGATGAGTAGGATATCAGCTTCGAGTGTCGTATGAGAAGGGTAGTCAAGCTGAAAAGCCGATTTGATATCAGCTTAGTATATCAGACCAGTCGGAGCGAGTGACTGGTGAAATCGACGAATGTCGGAGTCTCGAGGGAGATTTGCGATCCGACGGGTGGATTATCGAAATTTGCAAGTGTCGATGTCTTGAGGGAGACTTATGCACCGAAAAGTGACTTCTCGAGAGTCTAGTTGGAGCTTTAGAAGCTCTAATGACAGTGTGTACAGACGAGTACGATAGGTTTGGCGGACGCGTATGATTACACGAGCGTGCCCAAGTTAGGGACATGATTGGACTTCCGTTATGAAATTAGGTCAGTTGGAATTTCGAGGATGAAATTCTTTAAAGAGGGAAGCTTGTAACGACCCGTCCCTAATTTTAGAGATTAATTCAGACTAATTATGGATTAGTGAGGCTAATCGGGGATTAGCCGAGGATTATCGGACGTTCAGGGTGAAATTAAAATTTTACCCTTGAATGAGGGCACAAATTTGACTTTTGACCGGGAGATCTGATGCACTAGGACTGAGGACCGTGAAGTAGATCGGGACATCATGAGTCCGTAGATAGGCGACACGTTGAAATCAGACGTTCGATGAGAAAGTTATGATTCATGGAAGTTCTAAGGAACTATTGCACAATTTACGAGACGGGATGACATTTGTCATTAAGTGGACCTAGATATTTTAGACAGGCCCAATGGATGAGTGACAAGTGTCACTCATCCATTACTCCCATTACACAGATACATGCATCTGTTTTCCCTTTCTACCATTCGATCAACCAAGCCCAAAACCCCATCGAGCCACCACTCCAATCCCTTCCCCGCACCTGATTTTGATCTGAGAGAGAGACAGAGAGTGACTGATGAGCTGGGACACAGTGAGAGAGAAGGCTGTGACGTCGTGGATGGTGAAGGAACGGCAAACCGCGCAGGTACGGTTTTGAATTCAAATTCAGATTTTCGTGTTTTAGACGTTATGGACTGTTTTTTATGATTGGGGAAGGTTTGTTGGGTTAGTATGAACGTCTAGGGAATGGTTTGGATGGTGGATAGTGGTCGAACAACCCAGGGGAACGTTCGGAAGTTTGCACCGTGACGGGAAGATTTGAACGGGTAGGTTATAGGTGGTTTTTATTGGTTCTAATCGAATAGTTAGGTTGAAAATGATGACCAGTGAACCAGGTTCAGGTCAGTTCGACAGAGGTTGAAGATGACTGTTCCCAGGCGCTTAAGGCCCACGCGCAGCGCCGTTGGGCAGTGCTTGAGGCCCACGTGCAGTGCCGTTGAGTGACGCGTGGGGGCACGTGGGGCAGAATCTAGGGATGTTGTAAACATGTGAAGTCATCGTTTCGATGTAAAGAACATTTTGAGACTGGTTTCGAGTCGATCGGACATCGTTTCGATATAGTTCGGGATGTCCGAGGGTTTAGGATTGAGTTTAAAATATGTTAAAAATTTTGGAAAATTAGGGGGCTTTATGAAAGGTTATTAAAGTAGTTAGTAACCCTCTAGTATGATTTGGACAGGTTTGGGAACCCCAGAGATGGTGATTGGTCTAGAGAAGCTTATGGCACGCGTATCGAGGCGCAGTATGGACGGTCTGTGAGTGGACTTTGTTTTATGAATATGATGCATGCATAAATGTTTTATATGCACTTATGAACATGTTTTGAGATGCCATGAGTGCATATGATTTAAATATGAGTTGTTGGGCATTTTCAGAGGAAAATGCGTTAGTGCACGTAGTTCGAGATTTCCATTTTATCTATTGTTTGGGCTTTGGCCAAGTATAGTACGTGCATGAGTCATATGTGATTCTGAAGGTTTCACGGAGAGGCATAAAATCGAGGAACTAATTTATGGTTTTGGAGGATTTCACGGAGATGCGTGAAATCGAGATTTGGGCATGAGTCTCAGTTGAACTATGTTTTGGAAATAAGTACTGGTTTTCAGATTTAGAAATATCTTTCGGGTATATGGCCCAGTTGATTTAAGGGTTGACTTAAAGTACAGTCAAACGCGAGATCAGTCGGGTAGAGACCTAATTATGAGCTTTACGAAAGGTATTTCGTGGATGAGACTCGATTGTGGATTTGATAGGATTCGAGCAATCCTGGGATATGATGTGTCATTGGACACTTGGTTTTGGGATTTGACCCATTTGGTGGTATTTCGGGTATATGCCCTATTGAGGATTTTCGGGTTAGAGTCGTAGTCACGACGAGTACTATGTGTGCGGCAACGAGATCGATCGGTGATGTGTTCCCGATGATCTAGGGATGGTCGTACGAGTGCTATGTGCGCAGCGATGAGATCGATCGGTGATGTGTTCCCGATGATCTACAGATGGTCGCTATATGCTCGGCGACGATATCAATCGGTGATGTGTTCTCGATGATCTAGGGATGGTCGCGACGAGTGCTATCTGCGCGGCGACGAGATCGATTGATGATGTGTTCCCGTCGATCTAGAGATGGTCGCGACGAGTGATGTGTTCACGGCGACCCTGAAATGAGGATGGTATGTGTTCCCTCATGTTCTATGTTTTGGGTAGATATCCCACAGGTTTTATGATTTGGGTTGAGACCCGTACTGGTTTTCTATGATTGAGTTTTTGGATTGAGACCCTACTGATGGCTTTGATTGAGAAGTAGTTTTAACTCTGTTTTGATTTGTTAAGCAATATGTCTTGCTTCTGAGAAAGGAGTTGAAATAAAGTGGTTTTATGATGCATGCATGCTTTTACGTGAAGGGTATAAATGTATTTTGATATAAATGTGTTTTATAAACCGTTGTTTTGTCCACTCACAGCTTTTATGGTTTTAATACCCTTCAGGTTGATCGCAGATGTGGGCTGTAGCAGAGATCGAGACATCACATGCCACCACCGATCATGGCGTACTCTAGTTAACCCTGAGCGGAGGTCGAGTTTATCCCTAGTCTGACACACGGTGTCAGATGGGAGCAGGAACGTCCCACGATAATCCTTAGGGATTGGGACGGGTCGTGACACTAAATCTATCTACTCGATCCAAGGAACTCAAATATAAGCCCATAACTGCGAGAAAATACCTGGATTTTTTGAAAAACTTGGAAAGTTTCTAGTTCCTTTCTTTCTCAAGTATGGCTGGTTCCAAGCGTCACTCTCTTCAAATATTAGGTGGTTTTGCTCGTGTGAGTCCAAGGAACATGATACCACGGTTTGTTTGAGCTCAAAAAGAGTAAAAATGGAAGTGAAATCTTGGTTTTGGTTTTTGGGTTCCACATGCAAAGGGAGTAGGAAAACAAGTGTAAGAGAGACAAAGAAAGAGAAAAAAAAAAAGAGACAGAGAGTGAGAGATAGAAAGAGATAAAGATGTAGGAGAAAAATGAAATTATGGAGTATGCGGTGTAAGAGATACAAGAGGAAGGGATAGGGATAAGGCAAATCCTTATCCTTTCCCCAAAATATCTCCCTTAACCAAAAGACTAAAATGCCCTTACAAGCTCCAAAAAAATGTAAAATGCTCAAACGAAACACGATTCGCACATTCTGCCTGTTTATTAACTCGTGAGTTCAAAACTTATCCTTTAGTCCAAGTAATATTCTCAAAAGTGATTCCGAACTAAAATTGACTTCGGGGCCCTTCTAAAAGGGTGAAATGGTAATTTCACAAAAGTAATTCACGAAAAAACAAATAAATGAAGGTCAGGTCGTGGCACCATCGGCCTTAACCTCGATGCCACACTCTTACCCTTATTAGTGGAGGACAATATCCCTTACCCATATCAACAGAAGACACCTAAGCATTATATGGCCTAGCCTTATCACCCCTCTAAATTCGTATCCACCTTTGGCTTGGCCCTATAGCCTGACCATAGGGAACAAAAGGCTGATTCATATTAAATGAATCTTGAATCAGAATTGGTCAGGGTAGCTTCTAATTCATTCTCAAATGCAATGAAGGACCGATCCTCAGGCCCTTCAGAATCTACTGAACTCAACATCTACAACGTATTGCAAACAAAAACTGAAAAAAAGCAACATGTAAGACGTAACAATTACATATGTAGGACAATCAAACAAACACACCCACCAAGGTATCACAATTTTTTTCAAAACATACTATTTAATTAATAAATTAAATAAAAAGGATAAGGAAACACCTTATATTTCTTGGAACTCCTCCGTTAATACTGCCGCAAATTTCTCGCTAGAACTCACCTAGCTCATATTTTCTCTTGTCGAAAACCACTTTGAACTCTTAAATATTTCTCAAAAATGACAAAGTAACAATTGAAGGAGATCCACTTTTATAGCTTTAAGTTTGACCATTAAAGTTCACCATCGACAAAACGAAAGTTCACACACAAAACCCAAGGGAATACATATGCGACACATGGCACGTACACTAAAACATTGTCAGAGGCATCACTTAGCAGCATTTGGATGGATTTGAAAAACTTCTAGCCTATTAGTGTAACGACTCGAATCTCGAGAAAAATGTGAAATTAGAAATTTTAAGGAGAAAGGACAAATTTTCGCCTAAGTTAAACAGCTGCCTATTTTTTGGTCAAAGTCAAAATGTTGACTATTTTATCGGGATCTTGTAACGACCCGTCTCGGAAATTAGGGTTGAGACCGTGTTTAAGATGGGATTAGTGAGCTTAATTGGTGGTTAGTCAGTTACGATAGGTCTGGTAGCGTAGAATGACGATTTTGCCCCTAGTTCGGGCAAAAAGTTGACTTTTAGTTTGGGCGGTCAATTGGGTATTGATCGGTGACCGTGACGTATTTTAGGACGTCACGAATCCGTAGACAAGTGGCACGCTCGATTCCGACATCCGAGGAGGAAGTTATGATGTTTGGAAGGTTAAGGGCAATACCGTAATTTGGTTAAAATAGGGGGGAAAAGTTTACTTTTCGTACGATCGGGGTTTTGCATGTTGACCTAGGACAGTTAGGTAGATCTTGTCTTCCTGAGTTCAATGACAGGCAACACGTATTCATCGGAGTTGGGATGAGAGAGATACGGGTCTAGAAAGGTAGTGGCACTATCGTAATTTTGGCTCAAAAGAAGGGCATTTTGGTCTTTTGCACAAGCGACTTGGCGCATCCGGATTTGGACAAGTGTCCAGGGCAGAGTGAGATTTTTGTGAGACAATGGGGAGGATTGTGACACGTGGGGTTTGGCTAGAGGCTTCTAGGGAACACGGTTCCAATTATTTGGGCTGTGTGTGTTCGTGTGGGCCCGTGTGTGTGTGAGGTGTGAGCCATGGGAAAACCAGAAAAAAAAAACAGAGAAGAGATGAGAGATCGTGGTGGTGGTGTGGCCGTGTACTGTTCAATTTGGGCTCGACAGGGGGCGAGGACGGCTCTGTGGACTCTAGGGAGTGCGACGGTGAGCACGGCGGCGATCGACGGCAGGTAATTCCTTCTTCCCGTAAGTTTGCTCTGTTTTGGCCGTGAAGTTCAAACCGGAAGTCGTGAAGTCTGGGGTTGAGTCGACGGTTTTGGTGAGTTGGGTGAGACTCAGGAGGGTCCTAGGAAGCGTCTAGTGTTGCCACCGTGACGGGGGAGGACTTGGGTGGACGGATCGTGAAACAGGGAACAGTTTGGGTTTTGGCTTTGAGCTTGAGTCGACGAGCTAGGGACGGTGTCGTGGTGTTTGAGTGAGGGGGATAGGTTTCTTAGGACTGGACGATGAAGATGGTGAAGAAAGGGAGGAAAATGGAGACGAATGGACGGAGAACCGGGAACGCCGGTTCAGACCGGTTCACGTGAGGTAGACGACGATGACCAGTACTCTGTGTGCAGGCGCGTGAGGTCCACGCGCAGCCACTTTGGGCGGCACGTGGAGGCGCGTGCGGCGGTGTTTGGGAAAACGGTCAACGTAGTTTTTGGTCTAGGAGTTGTAACGAGTCTAATGGAATTGGTTTCGGGTTGTTCGGACGTAGTTTGAGGTTAGTTCCGCGAGGTAGAAGGTTTTAGGTTCCGGTTTGTTACGTTTAGGACCCGGGGATTTTTGGGGAAAATTAGGTGGATCTTCGTAGACGTGTTAGTGACGTTCTTGGGTGATTGTTGACAGGATCGGGATTTCCCGAGGAAGCTGAGGAACGTACGGGACGTTCGGGACGTGACTGAGGGCTCGGTACTGTGAGTGGACCCTTTCTCTAAACTTGAGCATGCATAACTGCTTTTATTTATGTTTTACGCTATTAAGTATGTTTTATGCTTCTCATACGGTTATATGTTGGTTTTGCCTAATGGCACGTTTCTCGAGGAAGTTCGGTTTTCAGTACATTTTATAATAAAAGGTTGCTTTCTGATTATGATGTTATAGTTTCGGGATTTCAAATGATAAATGATTTCTAATGATTATAAATGGATTTTGGAGACATGATTTGATGATCAAGGGTTTTCTGTTTTAGAATCGAATTTCGGAAAGCGAGATTTGGTTTTAAAGTTGAAATGTGGAATTCCGGATTTGGGTTCGGAATGACGGTTCTGGACGCCAGAAGGGCATCAGACCGGTGATTTCGGATTCGGGTTTGGATGTGGATTTAGAAATGGTTTTAAACGGTTTTGTATTGGATTTTCTGGATCTGGTTATTGGGTTTAAAGACCCGGATATTGTGATTGACGGGGGACGGGCCCGAATTGAGTTTAAGGACTCGAGAGTTTAAAGACTCAGATATATTGATATTTCCCCCTGTAGGCCTGTTGAGTTTAAAGACTCGGATATTATTGAGGCCTGGATTGAGTTTATAGACTCGGGATTTTAAAGACTCGGATAGATCCAGCAGGTTTGATCGGATGATGATGGCTTGGTAACTATGTTTTATGATACGGTTTTATGATGCTTATGATATGATTTCTATAAAAAAAAATTATAATGATTCTGCAAATGTTTTTATGATGATCTTTACGTGATTTATAATTGTTTTTAGTAACTGGGTTATGCATGTGATTTCAAAACAGAGGGCTAAAACCCTGTTTTTATTATGAAATGGTTTTCGGAAATTCTTTTCTTATTTATGGTCCACTCACACCTTTTGTTTTAACTTGCCCTCCAGGTCGTGGAGCTAGCGTGGGGTTTTTGACGTCGAGGTAACGTCGGAGGCATAGAGTACTCGAGAGTGACCCCGGAGTGGTTTAAAATCTGTTTGTTGTGAATGTACTTGTGGATAAACTTGTTTTACTTTGTTTAGTACTATGCTCTGTAAAATTTTGACTTCGGGATGTTTAAAGTTTCTCCTACGTCTGACTGTGTATCTTGATGGTTTATCGTGAGTTACTTTGGTTTTTGTGTCGGGGTGTCAGACGGGAGCAGGATTGACCTCGGTTTTCGGGGTGAAACCGGGGTGGGTCCTCATAGATCTCGTTTGGGTAATCCAAAAATACCATTACGAAGGTCTCGGTCTCTCAAGTACGTTGATAGGCGGTATGCCAAAAACGGAGTTCGGACGATTTGATTCTGGGTCTAGATTATATAGGGGTATTTTTGGTAATTTGGTTATAAGGTTATTTTAATATTTTTCCCTCAAGATATTTTGTTAGGAATGGTTGAGATTGGGACAAGTGTCGCTTATCCCTTATGGATTAGGGCCACCGTCTATGGGTGGGTGTGTGTATATGTGCTAGAGTTTTATGTGTGTGTGTGTGTGTGTGTGTGTGTGTGTGTGTGTGTGTGTGTGTGTGTGTGTGTGTGTGTGTGTGTGTGTGTGTGTGTGTGTGTGTGTGTGTGTGTGTGTGTGTGTGTGTGTGTGTAATGTTAACCGATAAAAAAAAGGGGAAAAAACAAAAAGAAAAAAGGAGATGATGATGATGGGAAAAACCAGAGAAGAAGGGGAGTGAACCAAAGAGAAAATTGGGAGAAAATGAGAAAGGAAATGGAAGAAATCAGTGAGGAACGAAGAAGACACCTATGAGTTTAAACCCAGAACATGGCCGTGAAGCTATTTCGATTTTGGGCTTAATTGTTCAAATAGAGGTTATAAACCTCTTTTTGGGATTTGTACGAGCATAATCATCGAAAAATTAAAGGTAATCACTCAAATGGACCTGTAATTGAGTTCGAAACTTGAATTTCGAAGCGTGATTGATTTCGATGATATAAGGTTCTAAGATACTCGGGAATTAAGGAAATACATACAAAGAGGAACTCGGTTATATGAACGGTGTGTGAGTGGACTTTCTTTTCCCTAAACTATCATGCATGCATACTTACATGATTTTAATGTTTTTTCTATGTGATTTCAATGAGGTTTGGTTGATTGGAATTTAATGTGAATTTCAATGATTTTATGAATATTTTCATTATTAGGATTTTAGAAAATCATTTCGAATGTGATTTTGAATTGAATGTGAATTATGACATGAAATAACATGATCTTGGGATATTTATGATTTTCATATGATTTCTGAACGTTTTTAAGGAAAGTACGTTAATGGCACATTTTACGAGAATGATGTTGATTGTACTTTTGAGCTTAGGCCTAAGGTTCTGATCATGGATTTTATTTGTGATGTTGAAATGTGATGTGATTATGTGTTTCATGGTACTCGTGATGTGTGGTATGTTGTGGTGATTGTGTTGAGTGCATGTTAGTCTCAGACGTTGAGCCTGGGGATCCAAATCCTGAGACTGGTATTATGTAAGATTGTGATTGTGATACTTAACGTGGTTTCATGTGGATATGTTTTGGTATTGTGATGAGTAGTCTTAGACGCCATCCAGGGCCATGTATCTTGGGACTAGTGTTGTGATGGCGACTTAGACGTCGAGCTGGGCTCTATATCCTAAGTCGGTTTTCACTCGGACGTTGGGCTGAGGCTCTGTATCCCGAGTGATTATGTGGTGTGCCTACCGGTACTGCAGTGGTATTGATGATTGATGCTGTGCATGATGATGGATTAACTATATGTGAATTTTTGGTGTGTCTGCTAGTGGTGCAGGGGTTTGATGTTTGGCATTGTATGTTGATGGATTGTATGTGGATTGGTTGTGTGATTGATGTGTTGATCTTATGTTGATCGCAGTGATCTTGTGAAATGGTTATACTGATTTAACAAGGTCTTAGACAGTTTAAATATTACTTATGATATGAGGTTACTTTTCACGTAATTCGAGATTATAAATTGTATTTTGTTTTAATCGAAGTGAAATAGTTTCTCGTATGCATGCATGGTTTTGGAAAATGGAGGGTAAATGTCGGTTGTTTTCAAAGTATATTTTTAAATGTTTCTTTTTGTCTACTTACGCGTTTTCTTGGTTTTGTGACCTTTTAGGGGCATTTCACGGGAATCGGGGCTCGAGAGATTGAGGCATGAACTAGCGAGATTTCCGTGTATCTCTTGTCTGACAATGTTTCATGGATATATCTTGATTCTTTTCAAACAGGAGTTGGGCCCGAATGTACTATTTTATTGTATTTCAAGTAGGTTCCTATCAACTTGGTATTAGAGCTAAGGTTCTGTGTGGTGTTGTTGATTTCATGCCTCTGAGGTTCTGTGTTGTGTTGTTGATTTCATGCCTCCGAGATGCGATCCCCGTGCACGGCCTGGTGATGAGATGTGAAGATGAGCCTAAGATAGTTGTAGGGTTATGGGTGGTTCTGGTTGTTAGGAAGAAATGTGTGATGGTGAAGGCAGTGTACAAGGTTCAGTGTGAGTATTGATTGTTATGCCTCGGGATGTTCGTGTATGTGTTGAATGTTATTGATGGATATGATATGAGTTGATGTATATGACTTCCCGATATACGGGCATTGTGAGGTGAACTAAGAGTTATGTGTGTAAGCATGATCATATGTGCATTGGTTATGGCTATGGTGTTGAGTTCTAGTCCTAGATGTGAAATGAGAACTCGGGAAAGACTTTAAGGTAGTTTGAGCTCGATAAGCATGTTATGAAAATGAAAGTAAGATTTTTCTGGATTCTCTTTAAATTATGGATTGGAGTGGAGATATGGTTGTGTGATGTAAATGTAAGATTCCTCGATATTGGTGCAATGGTATGTTTGCATATGCATTGGGTACAGAGTTTGTGCTTGAGTTGATAATTAGTTAAGTTGTATAGACATGATTAAGCTCCAGAATATGACTTTGGCTTAGTTTTGAAATTTCGAGGACGAAATTTTTTTGAGGGTAGGTTGTAACGACCCGAATCTCGAGTAAAACGTGAAATTAGAAAATTTAAGGAGACGGGACAATTTTGCCCTTAAATCACAGAGTTGACTTTTTTCAAAGTCAAATTGTTAACTTTTTGACTGGGACCTCGTTTGGGTAATCCAAAAAGACCGCTACGAAGGTCTTGGTCTCCCGTGTACGTTGACAGACGGCATGCCGAAAATGGAGTTCGGACGATTTCGTTCCGAGTCTAGATTATATAGGGGGATTCTGGTAATTTGGTTATAAGGTTATTTTAATATTTTTCCCTCAAGATATTTTGTTAGGAATGGTTGAGATTAGGACAAGTGTCTCTTATCCCTTATGGATTGGTGCCACCGTCTATAGTTGGGTATATGTATATGTGCTAGATTTTTATTTTTTTTGTGTGTAGCGTTCAACTAAGAAAAAAAGGGAGAAAAGCCACAGGAAAACAAAGAACCGTTATGAGGAGATGATGATGGGAAAAACCAGAGAGGAAGGGGAGTGAACCAAATAGAAAATTGGGGGAAAATGAGAAAGGAAGAAATAAATGAGGAACAAAGAACACACCAGTGAGTTTAAACCCAGAATTTGGTCGTGAAGCTTGAAATCAAATTTTTCGATTTAGGGCTTAATTGTTAAAAGTGAGGTTATAATCCTCTTGCTTCAAGCAGAATCATCGAAAAACCGAAGGTAATCACTCAAATATGTTCCTGTAACTGAGTTTGAAACTTGAGTTTTAAAGCTTGATTGAGTTCGATGATGTAAGGTTCTAAGATTCTTGGGAATTACAAAAAATACGTGCAAAGCAGAACTCGGTTATACGAATGGTGTGTGAGTGGACTTTCTTTTCCCTAAACTATCATGCATGCATACTTACATTAATTTAATGTGTTTTTATGTGATTTCTTTGAGGTTTGGTTGATTAGAATTTTATGTGAATTTCAATGATTTTATGAATATTTTATTATTATTTTATTGCATGTTTTACGAGGTTTGTGAATTAGGTTTTCGGATATCATTTCGAATGTGGTTTTGAATTGAATGTGAATTATGACATGAAATAACGTGATCTTGAAATAATTATGATTTTCATATGATTTCTAAACGATGTTTAAGGAAATTACTCTAATGCCACATTTTACAAGAATAATGTTGATTGTGGTTTTGATTTTGAGCTTAGGCTCATGGTTCTGATCATGGATTTGATGTGTTATGTGAGTATGTGTTTCCTGGTACTCATGATGTGTGGTATGTTGTGGTGATTGTGTTGATTGGATGTTAGTCTCAAACATCAAGCTCGGGGCTCCAAATCCTGAGACTGTTATTGGGTAAGATTGTGATTGTGATACCTGATGTGGTTTCATGCAGATATGTTCTAGTATTATGATGAGTAGTCTTAGACATCTAGTAAGGCTCTATATCCTGAGACTAGTATTGTGATGGCAACTCAGACGTCGAGCTAGGCTCTATATCCTGATTCGATTTTCACTCGGGTGTCTAGTTGGGCTCTATATTCTGAGTGAGTATGTGGTGTACCTACTGGTAGTGTAGTGGTATTGATGATTGATATTATGCACGATGATGGATTGACTATATGTGAATTTTTGGTGTGCCTGCTAGTGGTGCAGCGATTTGATGTTTGACATTGTATGTGGATTAGTTGTGTGATTGATGTGTTGATCTTATGTTGATGGTTGTGATCTTGTGAAATGGTTATACTAATTTACTGAGGTCTTAGACGGTTTAAATATTGCTTATAAGATGAGGTTACTTTCACGTAATTTGAGATTATAAACTGTGTTTTGTTTTAATTGAAGTGAAATGGTTTCTCGTAGGCATGCATGGTTTTGGAAAATAGAGGGTAAATGTCGATTGTTTTTAAAGTATGTTTTTAAACGTTTCTTGTTGTCCACTCACACTTTTTCTTGGTTTTGTGACCCTTTAGGGGCATTGCACGGGAATCGAGACTCGGGAGGCGGAGGCATGAACTAGTGGAATTTGCATGTATCCCTTGTCTAACAAGGTTTCATGGGTATATCTTGTTTCTTGTCAGACGGGAGCACGACCCGAATGTACTATTATAGTGTATTTCGGGTGGGGTCCTATCAATTAGCTAGATCATCGTGTGTTTTTCCACCTTTGTGGACCATTTAAGGTCACATACAATTACCTAGTAACGCACGATCAGTTGGCCTTCAACATCTCCTAACAAAACGAGCATATCATTGTGCGAGTTTCCACCTTTTTGTGCCATTCAAGATGACACATAACTTAATAACACTCAATCGGCCTTGAACGTCTTCTAACTGCTCAGCCATATCATCGCGCGAGGTTCCACCTTCATGTTCCGTTTAAGGTGACACACAATCACCTAGTGGCACTCAATCCTCCTAAACATCTTCTAGTTGATCGACCACATCATCATACAAGGTTCCACATTCGTAGGCCAATCAAAGTGACGTGCAATCACCTAGTGGCGCTCGGTCAGCCTTGAACATCTTCTAATTGATTGGCCAAATCATCATGCAAGGTTCTACCTTTGGGGGTTGTTCAAGGTGACATACAATCACTTAGTGGCTCTCGATCAACTTTGAATAACTTCTAGCTGATCAACCACATCACCATGAAAGGATGCACTTTCGTTGGTTGTAAAAAGACAAACTACTTGGCCATAGTCACCCTTTTACTGACCAACGTACACTTTTAACCAAAACTCGCACCTCAACCAAGGGCTTAAGGGGCCGGTGCAAGACAAACATCAGCATAGGTCGAAAGGACAAAATAAGCCCTTGTACCTAAACCGAGACAAGTAAAAAGGCCAATCAATCCCAACATACCACACTTAGCTCTCAACTTAATACAAAGTACAATCATATCAATCTTATCAAGCCTGGTGCATCCCACCGACCTAGCCCTCATGCCAAGCATACCACAAACACATTTGAGCTTCTCTATTACATGATAGAATGGAGAGCCACCAACAACCTACTCCATTCCTTTTTAACCACCTCTTCACAAGCCACTTCTTTGTTCCACCATGGATCATAGATAAAACGATTTTACTGCCTTCTCAAACAAGGTGTAACGGCCCGGAACTTCAAAAAGGGCAAAAATGTAAATTCGGGAAACTTTGATGTAAAAATGACGTTTTTACCCTTGTGAGTAGTGTGGTCAAAGTTGACTTTTTATTTGACATGTTCTTTTCATGTAATTCGAGGACCAATACGTAGGTCTCGATCCCCTGATCACAACGACAGGCGGTACGCTATCATCGGACGTCGGGCGGCTTAGTTATGAGTCTAAATATGTGAGGGGTAAAATGGTAATTTGGGCATTAAGGGCAAAATGGTCTTTTGGTTAATTTTGAGTTGTGTGAGCAATTGGATGAGGACATATATCCCTACAGTGTTGTATATTTTCACAGGCACTGGGAGATGTGGACACTTGGACACTTTCTGGTTGGTTCCAGCCATTTCTCACATGTTTGATCGATTAAAAAACAGGGCCGTGATCGATAAAACAAGGGAGACTATCTGGTGTTTAGGCTCTGTATCTGTGCTTGTGATCAGTGCATATGCTTTTGTATGTGTCTGAGTGAGAACCTAAGTGAAACCGTGAGTGTGAGAGTGGGGAAACAGAGACAGTGGAAGGGGGGGAACCGTGAACAACCGTAAAGACACCGTGAACAACTGTGAGATTCAAATGTTCAAACCTTCGTGAGCTTTGTCTGTGGTGGTGATCAGTGAGTAGAAAAGGAACCTAGGACGACGTAAGGACGGGGTGGAGGCCACGGCAGAGGACAGAGGGTAGGTAAGTCGTCTCGAATGCCCTATTTCTCCACTTTGTTCAAATGAAAAATTGTATGTATTGGTGAGTTGTTGAGTGACTGTAATGCTCCTTTTAGGTGTGGAAGGTTACTACTGGACTTAGAAACCAAAAGTTGTGGCCACAGGAGCTCGTGGTGGCCGGGAACGGAGAGGTGGAACTTCTGGATTTTTTCTTCGAACTTGAGAGGTAAGAAACAAGGTCTCATTTTGTGTTTTAGTTAATCAAATCAATCCTAAACATAAGGATGAACCTAAGGGTGGAAAGATGAGTGAACATGGTTGAAAAATGGACGAAAATCGGCCTCGCCGGCTCAGTTGGATCGGACAGGTCTGGACTGATCTGAACCAGTCTGGCTGAACCGGCCTCCCCAAAAGAAGCCCCTTTGGGCGGCGCGTGAGGGCGCGTGGGGCTTCTTTTGGGGAAGTTTTCAACACGACTTTTTATCGTATCGATGTAACGCACATTTTGGGACAAGTTTCGATTCGATCGGACACCGTTTCGGGGTAGTTTTGAGTGTTCGAAGGTTTAGGGTTTAATTTAATTACATTTAAAAATCCCGAAAAAATTGGAGGAATTTAGTGTGAGCTTAATTGAGGTATTTGTGACCCGCAATTATGATGTTTGACAGGTCGGGACATTCCTGAGGCGTCCGAGGAGCGTGTAGGACACGATTGACGCGTTCAGACGTTGTGAGTAGACTTTTGTTTTCTAAACGAGCATGCATAACTGTTTTTACCTACTCATTTCATGTTTTAGTATATGATTTTATGCTTATGATTTTGATGTTCCTGATTTACATAATTGCACGCTTTTTAATGTGATTTATCATATTTACACGTATTTCGAGAATATGATTTCTGCTATGCTTTTGATAATGATTTTGATGGATGATTTATGTTGTTTCCTACGTATTCTGTTTTGACAACAATTTGTGGCTATGATTTGGGATTTAAAAAGGGAATTCGGGCATGAGTCCCATTTCGATTAAATATGATTTCATTTTTGGAATCGAATTTCGGGAATATAATTCGGGATTCGATTTTGGAACTTGAAAAGTGGATATCTGGATTTGGATTCGGAATGATGATTCGGGATGCACACTTGGCTTTGGAATGGTGATTTCGGATTTGGATTTGGACATGGATTTGGAAATGGTTTTAAAATGGTTTTTAATTGGATTTGCTAGATCTAGTTATTGGGTTTAAAGACCCGGATATGACATGTGACGGGGGCGGGCCTGGATTGGGTTTAAAGACCCAGCTTGAGTTTAAAGACTCAGATATTGTGATTTTCCCCCATAGGCCTATTGAGTTTAAAGACTCAAGAGTTTAAAGACTCGGATTATATATAAGGCCTGATTGAGTTTAAAGACTCGGATTGCTATTGAGTTTAAAGACTCGGATAGATCCAGGTGGTTCGATTTGTTGATGTTATATTTAGTTTGTCATGCTTTTATGATGATTTTCCATAACGATTGCCATACGGTTTATATAGTTGTTTTTCAGATACTTAGTTATGCATGCTTGTTTTGAAACGGAGGGTGAACCCTGATTTTCTTTTTAAACTATTTTTATAACTCTTATTTTAGTCCACTCACACTTTTATGGTTTTAAACACCCTCCAGGTCGTGGTGCAAGCGGTGGGGCTAACGTCGAGGTAGAGGCAAAGGAATAAAGTTTTCCCGTTGCGCGTGTAGTCAGCTCATAGCAGGGTTTTATTCTTATCTTGTACTGTTAACTATGCTTTGTGCTACTGTTGACTTGTTGTATCGTAACTTATCTCTGGTCTGACAATGTATGTTTTGCGGTTTTTATGGTTATTTTGGTCATTTTTTAGTTCGGTTGTCAGACGGGAGCAGGGTTCGTCCTGGTTATCGAGGTGATAATCGGGGTGGGTCTTGTCAATTGGTATCAGGGCATAGGTTAACGGTTTGTGTCTGGCATTTTGTTGTGCCTAGGTTGTTGTACTAACTTTATGCCTCTTTCAGAGAACGATTGGCCATGCCTCCGTGACGTGAGCCCCCTCCACGGCCTGAAGAAGATGTTGCGAGATATGCAGAGAGTGCTACGATTGAGCGAGCCCAGCGCCTTGGGGCTACTGTGTTTAGTGGTAAGGCAGATCCCGAGGAAGCCCACAGGTGGCTTACTCGTCTTGAACAGATTTTCGCTCTCATGCGATGCCCTCTCGAGGATTGAGTTTTGTTGGCCACCTTTTTACTGGATGGTGCCGCATACGAGTGGTGGTATACCCTAGAGCTGTCAGGTTGGGATGCCCATACAGTGACCTGGGAGACTTTTCGCGAGCGCTTCCTTGATCAGTATTATCCTCGTTTGTTCCGCGATGCTAAGGAGGCAGAGTTTCTACAGCTTCGACAGGGGAGTATGTCAGTGGCATAGTATGAGCAGAAGTTTCAGATGTTATCACGTTTTGCTCCTGCATTTGTCGCTACTGAAGCCGAGAAATGCCACAGATTCGAACTTGGCCTGCTAGGCGAGATACGAGCTATTGTGACGACCGAGTCTTTTCCTACCCTCAGAGAGTTATCTGACGCAGCAGTACTGGTGGAGGCTAGTTTGCCAGCACGTCCACAGTTCTCGGGTGGTGGACGACGCCGAGAGCGTCCGTTTCCTGAAGAATCGAGCCAGAGGACCCCGAAGAGGGGCAGTTATAGTGGAGCTTCATCCGCTGGCGGTGATCGGTTTGGTAGGTCTGGTAGTTTCCAGAGTTCCGAGTTCAGAGGATACAGATCACAGCCAACCTCGTAGGCGAGTGTGACGTTAGTTGCTTCCACCGGGAGACAGAGTGGTGGGCTCAGTCGGGATGTTTGTAGTGTTTGCTACTTCTGTGGAAAGCGAGGTCACTTCTGGAGAGAGTGTTCGTCTTTACCCCAGGAGGGTGGCCCGGCAGAGCAGGGTCGGAGTACTGCTTTAGTTTCTGGGACAGCGAGCGCTAGAGGAGTTAGTGGAGCTAGCAGTGGAGCGAGGGGTCGTGGTCGATCTTCAGGACCACAGGCCCGAGTGTTTATCATTACACAGCAGGAGACCCGGGTAGCACCTGGCGTGGTGATAGGTACGCTTACGATCTTTGGTCATGATGTACGTGCTTTGATAGATCTGGGGGCTACTCATTCTTTTATCTCGAGGAACTGTGTACTGTTAGTAGATAGAGAGTTGTCCGCACTGGGTTGTGATATGGGTGTGAGTAAGCCTACAGGTGAGGTAGATGTGGTGAATCAGGTGTTAAGAGGGTGTCCAGTAATGGTAGGTGATGTTGGGTTAGTAGCTAATTTGATACTACTGGACTTACATGACTTTGATGTTATTCTGGAAATGGATTGGTTGACATTACATCATGCTTCTATCGAGTGTTTCGATAAGAAGGTGACTTTTCGGAGCCCGGGGTTACCAGAGACTACTTTTCAGGGAGATCAGCGAGCACTACCTACTGGTGTTATTTCGGCTCTGACAGCGAGCAAGTTGTTAAATAAGGGATGTGAGGGATACTTGGCTCACGTGGTGGACACATGTGCTGTATCGTTGAAGGCGGAGGATATTCCGATAGTGTGGGAGTTTCCAGATGTCTTTCCGGAGGATTTTCCGGGATTACCACCCCATCGGGATGTTGAGTTCACCATCGATCTTAATCCAGGTACGCAACCCATTTCTCAAACACCTTATCGTATGGCGCCAGCTGAGTTGAGGGAATTGAAGGCGCAGCTGCAAGAGCTGGTACATATGGGGTTTATTCGGTCGAGTGTGTCTCCTTGGGGAGCTTTAGTATTGTTTGTAAGGAAGAAGGATGGAGGCTTGAGACTTTGTATTGATTATAGGCAACTGAACAAGGTAACAATCAGGAATAAATACCCCTTGCCTCGGATTGATGATTTGTTTGATCAGTTGAAGGGAGCTCAATACTTTTCCAAGATCGATCTTCGCTCCGGTTATCATCAGTTGCGGGTTAGAGAGGAGGATGTACCCAAAACAGCTTTTCGGACCCGGTATGGCCATTATGAGTTTGTGGTAATGCTATTTGGTTTAACTAATGCACCAGCGGCATTTATAGACTTAATGAACCGAGTGTTTCGGTCATACCTGGATCATTTTTTCATTGTGTTTATTGATGATATCTTGGTGTAATCGAAGAGTGCGAAAGCGCACAAGAAGCACTTGAGGATGGTGCTTAGTACCCTGAGGAAGAATCAGCTATATGCGAAAAAGTAAATATCAATTCTAGTTGACTAGTGTCGGTTTCATGGGACATGTGATTTCAGCCGAAAGAATTAGTGTGGATCCCCAGAAGGTCAAAGCGTTAGCAAATTGGGAGCATCCAAAGACAGTTACTGAGATTAGAAGTTTCTTGGGGTTAGCTGGTTATTACAGGCGTTTCATAGAGGGGTTTATTACTCTTGCTGCTCCATTGACACGATTGACTAGGAAGGGAGTTCGATTTGTTTGGGATGAGAATTGTGAACAAAGTTTTCAGGAGTTGAAAAGGCGTTTGACATCTGCTCCTATGTTGGCCCTTCCGGATGATAGTGGGGAGTTTGAGGTATATAGTAAAGCTTCTTTGCAAGATCTAGGGTGTGCTTTGATGCAACATGGGAAGGTGATTGCTTATGCTTCCCAACAGTTGAAACCTCATGAGTTGAATTACCTCACTCACGATTTGGAGCTTGCAGCAGTGGTACATGCATTGAAAATTTGGAGACATTACTTATTTGGTGAGTTTTTTTTTTTTTTATCATCAGAGTTTGAAGTATCTCTTCACACAGAAGGAGCTGAACTTGAGACAACGTTGATGGTTGGAGTTGATTAAGGATTATGATTGCACCATTGAGTATCATCCGGGGAAAGCTAATGTGGTAACTGATGCCTTAAGTCGGAAGTCTGCGAGTTCTTTGGCACATTTGAGGATGATTTGCCTGCCTTTGTTGGTTGAACTTCGTAAAACTGGAGTAGATTTGGTTGTTGATAGTCAGGGAGCGTTACTAGCAAGCTTCCATGTACGGCCTGTCTTGTCGATCAGATTATTGATGCTCAGTTTCAGGACCCCATTTGGGTATAATTCGGATTGAGGTTGAAGCTGGGGAGATAAATGATTTTGGAACTCGTGAGGACGGAGCCTTGGTAAAGGAAGGCTGGTTGTGTATACCTAAGGATGCAGCACTAAAGAAAGAGATTCTAGAGGAGGCTCACAGTTCAACCTATGCAATGCATGCTGGTGGAACCAAGATGTACCGTACGCTTCGTGAACATTATTGGTAGTCTGGTATGAAGCGTGAGATTGCTGAGTATGTTAGTAGATGTTTGATATGTCAACAGGTGAAAGCCGAACGATAGAGACCTTATGGAGCAATGCAGCCACTACCGATCTCGGAATGGAAATGGGACCATTTGACGATGGATTTTGTGTTTAAACTTCCCAGGATGCCTAAAGGTCATGATGGTGTGTGGGTGATTGTGGATAGACTCACAAAGTCAGCACATTTCTTGCGAGTGCGAGAGAACTTCAGGATGACACAGTTTGCTCAGTTGTTTATCGATGAGATCATACGGTTGCATGGTACTCCAGAATCGATAGTTTCCGACAGAGATCCGAGATTTACATCACAATTTTGGCAGAGTCTGTAGGAGGCATTTGGGACAAAGTTACATTTTAGCACTGCTTTCCATCCGCAGACCGATGGACAATCAGAACGGACCATTCAGTTACAAGGCGAGCATTGGAATGGCCCCTTATGAAGCTTTGTATGGACGACAGGGTAAAATACCATTGTGTTGGACTGAAGTGGGTGAAAAGAAATTGTCGACTTCAGAATTGGTAGACCTTACCAAGGAAAAGGTTGCACTTATCCGAGACAGACTCAAAGCAGTCCAGGATCGACAGAAGAGCTATGTCGACCGCAGAATCAGAGATCTTGAGTTTGAAGTGGGGGATTAGGTTTTCTTGAAGTTATCCCCTTGGAAGGGTATTGTACGGTTTGGCAGACGAGGGAAGTTAAGCCCACGATACATTGGACCCTATGAAATTCTGGAGAGGATTGGTCCTGTTGCTTATCGGTTGGCATTACCGTCAGATCTTGCTAAGGTACACAATGTTTTTCATGTGTCTGTGCTTCGAAAGTACATACGCAACGATTCTCACATCTTGGAAGCACAACCTATCGAGCTTAGAGAAGATTTGAGTTTTGAAGAACAACCTGTGGAGATTTTGGACCGTAAAGACAAGGTGCTACGACGAAAGGCGGTTCCTTTGGTAAAGTTACCATGGAGGAATCATAATGTGGAAGAAGCAACCTGGGAACGTGAGGCAGTAATGCGTGAGCAGTACCTCTATTTGTTTCATTAAATTTCGAGGACGAATTTTTTTTAAGGGGGGTAGATTGTAACGGCCCGGAACTTCAAAAAGGGTAAAAATGTAAATTCGGGAAACTTTGATGTAAAAATGATGTTTTTACCCTTGTGAGTAGTGTGGTCAAAGTTAACTTTTTATTTGACATGTCATTTTCACGTAATTCGAGGACCATTAGGTAGATCTCGATCCCCTGATTACAACGACAGTCGGCACGCTGTCATCGGACGTCAAACGGCTTAGTTATGAGTCTAAATACGTGAGGGGCAAAATGGTAATTTGGGCATTAAGGGCAAAATGGTCTTTTGGTTACTTTTGAGTTGTGTGAGCAATTGGACGAGGACATCTGTCCCTACAGTGTTGGATATTTTCACTAGGCACTGGGAGATGTGGACACTTGGACACTTTCTGGTTGGTTCCAGCCATTTCTCACACGTTTGATCGATTAAAAAACAGGGTCGTGATCGATAAAACAGGGGAGACTATCTGGTGTTTAGGCTCTGTATCTGTGCTTGTGATCAGTGCTTGTGCTTTTGTATGTGTCTGAGTGAGAACCTGAGTAAAACAGTGAGTGTGAGAGTGAGGAAACAGAGACAGAGAGGGGGGGGGAAACCGTGAACAACCGTAAAGCCACCATGAACAACCGTGAGATTCAAACGTTCAAACCATCGTGAGCTTTGTCTGTGGTGGAGATTAGTGAGTAGAAAAGGAACCTAGGACGACGTGAGGACGGGGTGGAGGCCACGGCTGAAGACAGAGGGCAGGTAAGCCATCTCCAATGCCCTATTTCTCCACTTTGTTCAAATGAAACGTTGTATGTTTTGGTGAGTTTTTGAGTGACTGTAATGCTCCTTTTAGTCGTGGAAGGTTACTACTGGACTTAGAAACCCAAAGCCGTGGCTGGAGGAGCTCATGGTGGCTGGGAACGGAGAGGTGGAATTTCTGGGTTTTTCCTTCGAACTTTAGAGGTAAGAAACAAGGTCTCATTTTGTGTTTTAGTTAGTCAAATCAATCCTAAACATAAGGACGAACCTAAGGGTGGAAAGAGGAGTGAAAATGGTTGAGAAATGGAGGAAAACCGGCCTCGCCGGTTCAGTTGGATCGGACCGGTCTAGACCGATCTGAACCAGTCTGGCTGAACCGGTCTCCCCAAAAGAAGTCCCTTTGGGTGGTGCGTGAGGGCGCGTGGGGCTTCTTTTGGGGAAGTTTTCAACACGACTTTTTATCGTATCGATGTAACGAACATTTTGGGACAAGTTTTGATTCGATCGGACACTGTCTCGGGGTAGTTTTGAGTGTCCGAAGGTTTAGGGTTTAATTTAATTACCTTTAAAAATCCCGAAAATTTGGGGGAATTTAGTGTGAGCTTAATTAAGGTATTTGTGACCCGAAATTATGATGTTTGACAGGTCGAAACATTCCTGAGGCGTCTGGGGAGTGTGCAAGACACGATTGACGCGTTTTGACGTTGTGAGTGGACTTTTGATTTCTAACCGAGCATGCATAACTGTTTTTACCTACTCATTTCATGTTTCAGTATATGATTTTATGCTTATGATTTCGATATTCCTGCTTTACATAATTGCACACTTTTTAATGTGATTTATCGTATTTACACGTATTACGAGAATATGATTTCTGCTATGCTTTTGATAATGATTTTGATGGATGATTTATGATGTTCCTACGTATTCTGTTTTGACAACGATTTGTGGCTATGATTTGGGATTTAAAAAGGGAATTCGGGCATGATTCCCATTTCGATTAAATATGATTTCAGTTTTGGAATCAGATTTCGGAAATATAATTCAGGGTTCGGTTTTGGAACTTGAAAAGTGGATATCTGAATTTGGATTCGGAATGATGATTCTGGATGCAGACTTGGCTTCGAAATGGTGATTTCGGATTCGGATTTGGGCATGGATTTGGAAATGGTTTTAAAATGGTTTTTAATTGGATTTGCTGGATCTGGTTATTGGGTTTAAAGACCCGGATACGACATGTGATGGGGGCGGGCCCGGATTGGGTTTAAAGACCCAGATTGAGTTTAAAGACTCGGGAGTTTAATGACTCGGATATTGTGACTTTCCCTCGTAGGCCTATTGAGTTTAAAGACTCGGGAGTTTAAAGACTCGGATTATATATAAGGCCTCATTGAGTTTAAAGACTCGGATTGCTATTGAGTTTAAAGACTCGGATAGATCCAGCAGGTTCGATTTGTTGATGTTATATTTAGTTTTTCATGCTTTTATGATGATTTTCCATAACTATTGTCATACGGTTTATATAGTATTTTTTCAGATACTTAGTTATGCATGCATGTTTTGAAACGGAGGGTGAACCCTGATTTTCTTTTTAAACTGTTTTTATAACTCTTATTTTAGTCCACTCACACTTTTATGGTTTTAAACACCCTTCAGGTCATGGTGCAAGCGGTGGGGCTAACGTCGAGGCAGAGGCAGAGGCATAAAATTTTCCCGTTGCTCGTGTCAGCTCACAGTAGGGTTTTATTCTTATCTTGTACTGTTAACTATGGTCTGTGCTACTGTTGACTTGTTGTATCATAACTTATCCCTGGTCTGACAATATATGTTTTGCGGTTTTTATGGTTATTTTGGTCATTTTTTAGTTGGATTGTTAAACGGGAGCAGGGTTCGTCCCGATTATCGAGGTGATAATCTGGGTAGGTCCTGTCACTAGGCAACATATCCAAGGCCAACATTGAGTGATCTAATTCTGACAAAAGAATATTAGTAATCTAAGCATGTGAGTATGAAAGCATCCAAGAATCCGTAGCCAAACCCATATCCACCCTCTCTTGTAAAAAATCATTATCCCTTTTATTTCTCAAGATGAATGGATGGCCAGATTAGCCCAAATCCAATAACAACCCCTCTGTCATAAACACCTTAAAATCCCTTATGTTTGGGAGTATTACCCTCTCCCTTCTCTCTAATATTAAGGATATAATTGAAATTCTCCAACAACAAGCACAAATCAGTCTCTCTACCAGGCCGTTGTCTGAAAGTATCTCATTATCTCGTTCCCAGACTATCATTAGTACCTGCATAGATAGCAAATAACCTCCACTTAGAAACCCTATCCTCATTATTCACTAAGACCACAATCACAAAATTAGCATACTTAACTAACTCAACATGACATGCAGACTTCCAGAGCACACACGGGCCCACATTGAGCCCCCGAGGTTCCACAGGTTGCATAAACTCCATGCCTAATTTTTTTTTCTTTATAAACTAGTACCTCAAACTCCTATTTTTTGTTTCCAACAGCACCACAATATGTCTTCCAGAGTAATATGTTGTTAAAAAAACTATTTAATACGCAAAATACCTTACTACAGACGGGGCCCCCACATGCGGTGTAGCATGCTTCATAATTATAAAAAGAATGAATTTCCTACTCGACAAGATAATAACAACATATTACTCAAAATTCTCCCTCAACCAGACATTAAGCCTCAATATACTCCTCAAAATCCAAATCATAGCAATGCCTCCAAGAACCCCTCTTCTATCTACTATGTTGCTCTAAAAGTTACACTCTGTTACTAACACGCCATTTAGGAGGCTTACATGCCAGCAAGGGATTGCATGTTTAACCATTTTATAGAAAAATATTAAAACTAATATTAAAAAAATGAAGAAGAAAGATGATGAGTAGTGAATCTAGGTTTCCCAACCCATTCCTAAACCTTCCAATCCATTTTTGGAATTCTCTCCAATATCATGATCATCATTAACCCACAAAAACAACATTTCTCTCTACCATCATCATCTTCTTCTAATTGAAATGGAAATTTTGTTTCTGTAAAAACTCAATCCATATTCTAATCCTAAGTTTCCAAGTTCCCAACCCAAACAACCGTCCAGATCGACATTTATAGTTCCTTCGCTAAAAATATAGTTATCATTCCAGCAATCAAAACTGTTCTGATGCCCAAATTTCTCCAGTGGCCAAACGAATAGAGAATGAAGGTGACCAAAGACAAATTTGAAGCAGGGACAGGTATCCCAAACGTCGTCGGGTAAATGTATACGACCCATGCGTAACGACCCGTCCCTGATTTTAAGGATTAATAACGAATTAACCTCGCTAATCGGGGATTAGCTGAGGATTAACAGACGTTCAGTGTAACGACCCGTCCCGAATTCCGCGATTAGTTTAGTGACTAATCATGATTAGTGGGGTTGAACGGTGATTAGTAGGGCAAAATCGGACAAAATGCGCAAAATCACCGTTTTGCCCCTAGTCGTGGGCAAAATATTGATTTTTTAATCGGGCGGTCAAATGGACTTTGACCAGTGACCGTGACGTAGTTTAGGACGTCACGAGTTCATAGACAGGTGGCACGTTCGATTTCGACATTCGAGGAAGAAGTTATGACGTTTGGAAGTTTAGGGGCATTTTGGTAATTTGGCGGAGTTGGGTCCAAATGTTGACTTTTGACCCGGGAGGTCCAATGGACGAGGGCCAAGGACCGTTACGTGGAACGTGTCGATATGAATCCAATGACAGGCGGCATGCCGAAATCGGAGGTTCGATGAAAAAGTTATGCTCACGGAAGTAAACTCAATTAACCGAGACTCGGATTAAAATAATATTATAATAATAAAATTTGATTTCTTTAATCAAATCAATCTGGACCCTTGGATGAGTGACAAGTTTCACTCATCCCCTACATTCCCTAAAACCAGGATCTTTGTTGGCCATTGGATTAATTAATCCATTTTCTCTCCTGAAATCCTCACCATTCATTTTAAACCACAAATTAAATATGGGTCGTTGATCTCATCTCCTTCTCTCTTTAATTGGATCAGATCACTCACTCTCACATTTTCATTTCCTCTCAACCCGTGAACACTTTCCCTCTCTGCACAAACACCCTACCACCTCTCAGCCTCATCCCACATCCAGGACACCTTCAGATAACCCTCAGCCACGTCCAGACGGCCACCACCACCCCACGGCCGCCCTGCACGTCCGAGAACCTCCCAGACCTGAGAAGGAACAAAATGACCCAAACCCGTCTAAACGTCTAAACACTTCACACCTGGACTCAAACCAACCTAGGGCTAGGATAACTGAGACATTAGGATGGCTCAGATAAGGACTGGACGGCACACGGCGGCGGTAAGCCCAAAAACCCGAGAAGGTTTGATTTTCTTCCCTGTTTCGAAACACTGGTTTTTGACGTTAGGATGGTTTGTTTACTTCTGAAACATGCCCTAGGGATCTAGACGACCATTCCAGACCGAAGCTTGTGGCCGGAATCTCGACGAGTAGCCGGAGAAGACGACCTGAGTTCTCAGCCGGTTTTCCCGTCAATTTTCAGGTAATTTACTCAACCTAAAAACTAGTTTGGATTCCACAGAACCGTAAAGGAGACTGTGACGAGTTGTTAGGGCCAAACCTCATCAAAAATGGTGGTCGGAAACTTGAACTATGATCGGGTCAAGCCGTGGATCAACGGCGACCCGGTTTCAGACCTGGGTTCAGACCCAGTTACTATAGCATGACGTCAGCACAGTTGACCAGAATGTTGACCAGGCGCGTGGGGGCGCGTGTAAGGTATTTTGGGGAAACTTCCAACATGACTTTTAATCTATTCGATGTAACGAACATTTTGGGATTGGTTTCGTGTCGATCGGACACCGTTTTGATATTGTTCGGGACGTCCGAAGGTTTTAAATCAAGTTTAAAAATAGTTAAAAATTCGGAAAAATTACGGGACTCTAATAGGAGGTTAATGAAGAGGTTAATGACCCCCTAATGAGATTTGGACAGGATTGGGAGTCCCGGTGATAGTGGTGTGGCCCGGGAAGGCCTATGGCACACTTATCGAGGCGTATCGTTAAACGGTCTGTGAGTGGACTTTGGTTTTATAAATTCTATGCATGCTTAACTGTTTTATATGGATTATGATTGTGATTGTATAATGTTGATTTGGATATTGGTAAATTATAAGGTTTCACATATTTCGAGGCGATTTACGTGCTTGCACGTAAATCGAGATTTTTCGGTTTTACACGGATTTTCCATACTTATGACTTGGATATAATATGATGAAATGGTTTTGAAATTGGAAAGATGAACTCGGGATTGAGGCCCAATTGTTTTGGAAACCTCGGGCTTAGAGTCCATTTGAGTTACGTAATCGGGCCGGGGGCCCAGTTGCTTTATGAAATCGAGCAAGGGGCCCAGTTGTTACGAAATCGGGCTAAGACCCATTTGAGTTATATTATCGGGCCAGGGGCCCATTTGATTTACGAATTTGGGTCGTGGGCCGAGTGGTTTATAAAAATCGGGTCGTGGGCCCAGCGGTTTATAAAATCGGGCATGAGGCCCAGTTGGGTTATAAATGTGATGTCGAGTCTGGGACCCTATGTTTAATAAATGTGATTTCGGGTCAGGGACCCCAAATGGAAGTGTGTTGTTTTATGGAGATTTTGGGCAGGGCCCATTGTAATGTTGTGAAATGATTTAATAAAACTGTTTTCCATATACCATCTGGATACGAGGATATATGATGGTCTCCTCCAGATGTCTGGGACACTAGGGAAGTCACGGTACATTGTCTGCGAGGGGTCATTGTACGGAGTTACCGGACCGTATTGTGACTCAGGAGCAGGATTGCTATGATTGACATCTGGGACGTCAGACATCTGTGATGTCAAAGATATTGACCCGGAGAGACCCCGGGCAGCTCGCGTCGCTTATTATACCGTGAGATATGACATCTGGAACGCTAGGCATCTGGGATTCCGGAGATGGTAATGTGGTAAATTTAAACTAATGGATCTATAAAATGGTTTTTCGGTTGGAAATTATGTTTACGGATTTGGGCGGTGACCCACATAGTTTTGTATGTATGGATGTGGTATTCCACAGTTTTGGGCTGAGTTCCCACACTTGGTTTGAGTTAACGGTTTTTGGGCTAAGGCCCTAATGGCTTGGTTGAACAAACGTTTTGGTTACTGGTTTTCGTGGCATGCATATGTTCTTATTGGAGGGCATAAATGTTTTATAAATGTGTTTAATGAACTTAATGATTTTCGTCCACTCACAGCTTTTATTGGTTTTAATGCCCTTCAGGTTGATCACGGATGCGACTGCGGCAGAGACTGGGACATTGCACGCCTCCTCCATAATTCCTTGCGCACTCTGGAAGCCCCGTTTGGGCAGTGACTTTTGGTTATCCCTTGTCTGACACCCCTTGTTGGACGGGAGCAGGGCACATTCCACGGTAATCCCGGGGGGATTGGGATGGGTCCTGTCAACTTGGTATCAGAGTAGGGTTACTCTTTTTGTGCGCGCAGGTCGAGGGTGTGATGTCTCTTTGGGCTGCAATTAGTTATCAACCTGATAGATAGTTTTTGGGTTTTAATCGCGGATAGAGTGTGTTTGGCCCGATGCGCCGTGCGTTAATGTGATTCGACCCAAGTGGGGTTGATTATGATGAACTGGTAATGTGGGACCGTCGGTTCGATCATGTAATATTAGATTGTTGTGCTGCTAGGTGCAGCTAGGTTCGGGGAACCTCATTTGAGTAATGGTCTAAAAATGTGAACCCTAGTGGTGATTGCTAGTGCTGTTGGTACATCGGAGTTAGCCGATGACCTTAGTTGTGGAACCCACATTGAGTTGATGGTAGGTTTGGATTTGACGTCTATACGATGTCTAGACCGCGGGGTCGGTCAGGTTGTGGATTTTATATTACGGAGAGCTGTTGGGTTCAGTGGAACCATAGGGTGTGATTGTGGAACCCTAGTATTAAAAAGGTAAACCTTAATTGTGACTAGTGGATGAGAACTTGTGCTGCGAAGAGCGGCTGAGGTCATGGATGACCATGTGGATGACTCTGGTGAGTCTAGGGTATTTGGTGTGGTTGCAGTACTTGGGGATCAGGGGACATTCAGGGAACGTTCATTATCCTGATCTGGATTGTCAAAATGGTGATACCCATAGTTGAGGAGTACGAGTAGAGGTACGGGATCGTCGCTCGGTATGAGCGGAGATCCACGGTTGTCATATTTGCACACGGAGTGCAAGTATGGATGTTTGTATGTTGGTACTGTTGTGTTGATGCTAGTATGGATGCCTGTGTGCTGATACTAGTGTTGTTGATAGTGCGTTGGTGCTGGTACTAGCGCTGGTGCTAGTGTCAGTGATTGTGATGACGATGAGCCACGAGTTGGGGCGTGACTCCATCATGATGGACATATGTTCGGTATTTGAGATTTGGTCGTGGTTGAGGGATGGACTGGATGGGATCCAGTTGAGATTGTGATGTGTTGGGATCAGTCCCGACAGTGGTAAAAGGACAACCGATGAGTGGATAAAAAGGTATGATTGAGACTTAAGTAATATTGGGATGACGTCCCCTACGTCATGAGAATTAGTGGATTTGGGGAGTTGTTGGCAACTCCGAGGTTGGTATGATTGTATGTTTCTAATATCTCCAGAAAGGACAAGGAATTGATTGGAATTGGAAGAGACGAGGAAAACCATTGGTGGTATAGATGTGGGGATTTGTAATTGAGAACTTGGAAAACCGAGTGTTGAACCTGTAAAGGTTGGGATGTGCGAACGAAACAATAACGGATTGATTGTGGACACGTGGTTGTCCAAGTGAGTTGAGGATGTGGGAAGTCCAGTGGCTGGACTTGACATCTCATTGGGAGCATGTCTATTTCCAACACGGTTGGAACCTTAGTTTCGAGGAGAGTTGTAATTGTGGGACGAGAGGAGTGCTCGTTTCCGCATTGGTGATGGGTATTCTGGAGTCATTGGGGTTGACTTCTTATTTTCTGCCCTGGCAGACGTTGATTGTAGTTACCAGTACGTTGAGCGTGTATTGGTTGGTAGGCCCATGTGTGTTTTGGGGTCATCAGGAGGAGTTGCGTATTCGAAATTAGGTAAACGAGATTTCTCATTCTCTGCTTGGTGGCAGACGATGTTGGGCTACATGGCGTGGTGAGTGCAACGAGTTTTTTTTGCGTCCACGTGGGATGAGTATTGATGTCATCATTTTGGATCATCCTTGGTTTTTCCAAGGTGGAATGACAAGGATCGATACGAACTTGGGTATGTGAGTCGTAAATGACAGGACAGAACTTCTTTTCTAAGTGGTGCACATATGGTATCTTACTCGAGTGAATAGGTTTCCGACGTGGTCGGATTTTGTCAACCTTAGACGTGTGGAGGTTGGATTGGCTTCCCTATGAAGTCAATCGAATGTATTGAACTGGTAACCCATAGGTTCGGTTTTGGTGTGTCTTGGTAGACGTGAACGAGATTTCGGGTTTTGGAATCGAATTTCTGAGTGACGATTCAGGATTCGATTTTGGAACTTGAAAATGGATTTCCGGATTTGGGTACGGAATGATTATTCCAAATGCTAGCTTACGGAATAATGATTTCGGATTCGGATTTGGAAATGGATTAAAAATGAGATGTCTGGGTTGGATTCGGAATTTCTTACGAAATTGCGGATTTGGATTTGGAATTGGAACTAGATGATGGGTGGAGTTTCGATTTGTCTCATGTTGGATTGGGCAAATGTACTCCATTATTGGAACGTGTTTGGCTATGACCCAGGTGGTTGTAGTCTGGTCGATGGGTTATACCCGAGGTGTGTTGGTGAGCTTGTTGGTAGTCGGATTGGTTCCGATACCATTGGATTAGGCGAGGACCGGACATTACTATGCAATGGGTCATGGTATTTCTGATGAGTCTAATTACACACAGGTCGAGTAAAATGTCGGTAAGTGTATATTTGAGTCAAGTACGTTGGTGGCTTGTGTAGCCACGAGTAAATAGAGTGTCAGTTTTTTACTGACAACTGCCAAGTGGTGACAGATTGTCGGGATGTGTCAACGTGGTTTGTTGAGAGAGGTCAGGTGACTCCCGGTGGGAGTAGATACCAGGATAGATTGGTGAAGGAGAAGGAACCGACGAGTTATTGCGTCAATGAAAGGGTAGATTTAACAAGTGGTGTCAATTCAAAATGGGTGGTTTCAGTCATTCGACGGGGTCGAATGTAGTCGATACGACGTAAATACTAGTGGTACGTTTAGGTGAAGACAGTTTTTTTCTGATTAGTTGGTGTACAGGTGTACAACGTGTTGCGAGGTCGATTCTACTTTCCATGGGGTGTTTGTGGAATCAGGACGGTTGGAATTTCGAGAACGAAACTAATTAAGGAGGGAAGAACGTTTGAGTTTAGATCAGTTGGAATTTCGAGGACGAAATTAATTAAGGAGGGAAGGTTGTAACGAACCGTCCCGAATTCCGGGATTAGTTTAGTGACTAATCATGATTAGTGGGGTTGATCGGTGATTAGAAGGGCGAAATCGGACAAAATGTGCAAAATGACCGTTTTGCCCCTTGTCGTGGGAAAAATGTTGACTTTTTTATCGGACGGTCAAATGGACTTTGACCGATGACCGTGACGTAGTTCAGGATGTCACGAGTTCATAGACAGGTGGTACGTTCGATTCCGACATTCGAGGAAGAAGTTATGACGTTCGGAAGTTTAGGGGCATTTTGGTAATTTGGTAGAGTTGGGGCCAAATGTTGACTTTTGACCCGGGAGGTCCAATGGACGAGGGCCAAGGACCGTTACGTGAAACGTGTCGATACGAATCCAATGACAGGCGGCATGCTGAAATCGGAGGTTCGACAAAAAGGTTATGGTCACGGAAGTAAACTCGATTAACCGAGACTCGGATTAAAATAATATTATAATAATAAAATCTGATTTCTTTAATCAAATCAATCTGGACCCTTGGATGAGTGACAAGTGTCACTCATCCCTTACATTCCCTAAAACCAGGATCTTTGTTGGCCATTAGATTAATTAATCCATTTTCTCTCCTGAAATCCTCACCATTCATTTTAAACCACATATTGAATCTGGGTCGTTGATCTCATCTCCTTCTCTCTTTAATTGGATCAGATCACTCACTTTCACATTTTCATTTTCTCTCAACCCGTGAACACTCTCCCTCTCTGCACAAACACCCAACCACCTCTCAGCCTCAACCCACATCCAGGACACCTTCAGATAACCCTCAGCCACCTCCAGACGGCCACCACCACCCCACGGCCGCCCTGCACGGCCGAGAACCTCCCAGACCTGAGAAGGAAAAAAATGACCCAAACCCGTCTAAACGTCCAAACACTTCACACCTGGACTCAAACCAACCTAGGGCTAGGATAACTGAGACATTAGGACGGCTCAGATAAGGACTGGACGGCCCACGGCGGCGACACGGCGGCGGTAAGCCCAAAAACCCGAGAAGGTTTGATTTTCTTCCCTATTTCGAAACACTGGTTTTTGACGTTAGGATGGTTTGTTTACTTCTGAAACATGCCCTAGGGACCTAGACGACCATTCTAGACCGAAGCTTGTGGCCGGAATCTCGACGAGTAGCCGGAGAAGACGACCTGAGTTCTCAGCCGGGTTTCCCGTTAATTTTCAGGTAATTTACTCAACCTAAAAACTAGTTTGGATTCCACAGAACCGTAGAGGAGACTGTGACGAGTTGTTAGGGCCAAACCTCATCAAAAATGGTGGTCGGAAACTTGAACTGTGATCGGGTCAAGTCGTGGGTCAACGGCGACCCGGTTTCAGACCCGGGTTCAGACCCGGTTACTGTAGCATGACATCAGCACAGTTGACCAGAATGTTGACCAGGCGCGTGGGGGCGCGTGTAAGGTATTTTGGGGAAACTTCCAACATGACTTTTAATCTATTCGATGTAACGAACATTTTGGGATTGGTTTCGTGTCGATCGGACACCGTTTCGATATTGTTCGAGACGTCCGAAGGTTTTAAATCAATTTTAAAAATAGTTAAAAATTCGGAAAAATTACGGGACTTTAATAGGAGGTTAATGAAGAGGTTAATGACCCCCTAATGTGATTCGGACAGGATTGGGAGTCCCAGTGATAGTGGTGTGGATCGGGAAGGCCTATGGCACGCGTATCGAGGCGTATTGTTAAACGGTCTGTGAGTGGACTTTGGTTTTATAAATTCTATGCATGCTTAACTGTTTTATATGGATTATGATTGTGATTGTATGATGTTGATTTGGATATTGGTAAATTATAATGTTTCACGTATTTCAAGGCGATTTACGTGCTTGCACATAAATCGAGATTTTCTAGTTTTACACGGATTTTCCATACGTATGACTTGGATATAATATGATGAAATGGTTTTGAAATTGGAAAGATGAACTCGGGATTGAGGCCCAATTGTTTTGGAAACCTCGGACTTGGAGTCCATTTGAGTTACGTAATCGGGCCGGGGGCCCAGTTGCTTTATGAAATCGGGCAAGGGGCCCAGTTGTTACGAAATCGGGCTAAGACCCATTTGAGTTATATTATCGAGCCAGGGGCCCAGTTGATTTACGAATTTGGGTCGTGGGTCCAGTGGTTTATAAAAATCGGGTCGTGGGCCCAGCAGTTTATAAAATCGAGCATGAGGCCCAGTTGGGTTATAAATGTGATGTCGGGTCTGGGACCCTATGTTTAATAAATGTGATTTCGGGTCAGGGACCCTAAATGGAATTGTGTTGTTTTATGGAGATTTCGGGCAGGGCCCATTGTAATGTTGTGAAATGATTTAATAAAACTGTTTTCCATATACCATCTGGATACGAGGATATATGATGGTCTCCTCCAGATGTCTGGGACACTGGGGAAGTCACGGTGCATTGTCTGCGAGGGGTCATTGTACGGAGTTACCGGACCGTATTGTGACTCAGGAGCAGGATTGCTATGATTGACGTCTGGGACGTCAGACATCTGTGATGTCAAAGATATTGACCCGGAGAGACCCCAGGCAACACGCGTCGCTTATTATACCATGAGATATGACATCTGGGACGCTAGGCATCTGGGATGCCGGAGATGGTAATGTGGTAAATATAAACTAATGGATCTATAAAATGGTTTTTCGGTTGGAAATTATGTTTACGGATTTGGGCGGTGACCCACATAGTTTTGTATGTATGGATGTGGTATTCCACAGTTTTGGGCTGAGTTCCCACACCTAGTTTGAGTTAACGGTTTTTGGGCTAAGACCCTAATGGCTTGGTTGAACAAACATTTTGGTTACTGGTTTTCGTGGCATGCAAATGTTCTTATTGGAGGGCATAAATGTCTTATAAATGTGTTTAATGAACTTAATGATTTTCGTCCACTCACAGCTTTTATTGGTTTTAATGCCCTTCAGGTTGATCACGGATGCGACTGCAGTAGAGACTGGGACATTGCACGCCTCCTTCATCGATCCTTGCGCACTCTGGAAGCCCCGTTTGGGCAGTGACTTTTGGTTATCCCTTGTCTGACACCCCTTGTTGGACGGGAGCAGGGCACCTTCCACGGTAATCCCGGGGGGGATTGGGATGGGTCCTGTCATTCAGGGCGAAATTACGATTTTTCCCCTAGACGAGGGTAAAAAGTTAACTTTTGACCCGAGAGGTCCGATGGCCTAGGGCCGAGGACTATTATGTAGATCGAGTCAATATGAATCTGTAGACAGGCGGCACGTCGAATTCAAACGTTCGATGGAGAAGTTACAGTTCATAGAAGTTCGAACGTACTATTGCACGTTTTACGAGGCGAGGAAATTTTGGCAGCAAGTGGGGCCCAGATATTTTGGACAGGCTAATGGATGAGTGACAGGTGTCACCCATCCATTTCCCATCCCAAACATGTCCATGCATATCCACCCTTCCCCGTGTTCGATCATTTTTTCCCATTTCCAACCGAACCCGATCAAATACCAACCCAATCCAAACCTGATCATTTTTGTGAGGCCATAGAGTGAAGTGAGGAGGTTGTGATGGTGGTGCTGGCCAAGGACGGCGCCGCCATGGAAGACGGGGGACCCCGGTGCAAGGTAACCCGATTACACCCAAAATTTCATATCTTTGGATTCAAGCATTATGGACCGTTTTGGTTGATTTGAATAGGTGTATTAGGTTTCTAGGAGGGTTTTAGGAAGGTTTTGGTGGTGGTTCACTGCTGAGGAAGCCCTGGGGAGAATCTGAAAATATTGAACAGTGAGGGAGGTTTTGAACCGTGGGGATTTAGTGGGTTTTTGGCTGTTTTAATTCCATATTTAGGTTCCTAGGATCAAAATAGGTAGAATGGAATTGATTAGGAAGAAAAAGGACGAAGATTGAACGGTCTAGGAGCCTAGACCGGTCATGCTGGTCCAGTTATAGGATCAAACTGGACCGAACTAGTCAGATTAGTCAGCTGGAGAACAGGGATGACCACTGTGCAGTGGCGCGTGAGGCCCACGCGCAAGGCCATCCGGCAGCGCTTGATGGCGCGTGATAAGGAGTTTTTGAAAACTTCCAACATATGAAATCATCTATTCGATGTAACGAACATTTTGGGACTGGTTTCGAGTCGATCGGACATCGTCTCGATATAGTTCGGGTTGTCTGAAGGTTTCAGAGCTCGTTTAAAAATATTTAAAATTTCCAAAAAAATTAGGGGGCTTTATTAAGGGGTTAATTAAGTAATTATTAACCCTCTAAAGTGATTTGGACAGGTTTGGGAACCCCGGAGATGACGATTGACCCGGGAAGGCGTACAGCGCGTGTATCGAGGCGGCAGCGCGGACGGTCCGTGAGTGGACATTTTTGTGTGTGTTTACGTATGGGCATGTATTTCGAGGTTTTCGAGTTTTATACGTGCTTATAAGCACTTATGCTTTCGGTTTTAATGAAATGGTTTTGAAAAGGTAAAACCGGGCATGGACCCATTTAGTTTTGGTTTTGATTCAGGCATGTGGCCCTATTAATGACCTACGGGTTTGAGTCGTGGTCACGGCGGGTGTTGTGTGCACGGCGACGGACGACGTGACCCTCGCCTCCGGACTAGGGATGTGTTCCTTCCGGAGAGGTCACGATGCATGTCCCGTGGTTGGGCAGCCACTGGAGGCTCGACTTTGGAGTGCTGATGGTATAGGAGAGCGATCAGCGACGTGTACACCATGTCCTAGAGATGGGCGCAGCAGTGATATGTTCACTGCGACATACCAGGATTGAGAGAGGTCCTAGATTGATGGTTGCAAACATCGCTATGATCGGAATCGTGACTGGCCCTGAGATTTTGGGCTCGATGCCCGGTTGATTTACAAGTTTAGGCTCGATGCCCAGTTCATTGTGAGATCGGGCTAGAGGCCCCATTGAGTCATACGTTCGGGCTAAGGTCCCACTTGATTTGTGTTATCGGGCGTGAGTCCCGTTTATGGCTTTCTATACTAGTATGTATATACCCTCCTTACGAGCGTATTGATTGGTCTCCTCCAGACGTCGACCTGGAGAGTTACGATCCATTACCCGAAATGCGTGTTCCCCATAGAGAGCCCATTCTAGGAGTGGGAGTTATGATGTGGACCCGGACCAGATTCCGGAGAGATGACCAGACTAGACCCGGAGATAGAGCCTCTCAAATGAAGAATTCCTGGGAGTAGACTCGGAGTGACATCCCGAGTAGTATGCATACTTATATATATAGAGAGAGAAATAGTGACATATATCGGGGATTTGTTCCCTAGGGGTTGTGTGCCCCGAGTTGACATTAGAGGATGTCTAGGATGGGTTGTGTATGTATCTATGTGTATGAGCTTTCACAAAGGTGATTTTTGGGCTGGGACCCACGTGTGTCGGATTTGGGCTGAGTTCCCATTTGATTTAGTTGGGCTGAGGTCCCAAGTACTTTGATTGGATTTTGGGGCAAGGCCCCGTGTTCTATGTTGAGAAATGGTTTTCGAATGCATGCATATGTTTTTAGTGAAGGGCATAAAGGTCTTTTTGATGAATTTTTTTTTATAAATTATTTTGTTTTGTCCACTCATAGTTTTCGTGTTTTGAATGCCCTCAGGTTGACCGCGGATGCGGGCTTTAGTAGACACGAGACATCACACTCCTCCTCCAGATCCTGGCGCCCTCTGATAGTCCCGGTTGGGCTAAGGACAGAATTATCCCTGGTCTGACACTTCGTGTTAGACAAAAGCAGGCGCATCCCACGTTAATCCCTGGGGATTTGGGACGGGTCCTGTCACCATGTCCCAGTCATAGCCCCAAAGATAAATGTAGCTGCTTATTTCAACAAAAGACACTTAGTAAGGAATCATAAGACATCACACTCAATCACAGTCCAAGAGGTTGTCGTTCCCTCTTACGTTTTCACCGATGTCTACATTGGGCGGCTGGGATCCATGCTGGATGACCAAGTCTTGGAGAAATCACTTATGTTTCAAAGAGCCAACGGAGGGCTTATAAAAGATGTTTGGATAGTGGGAAATTCTGGGCTTCCATTAATAGACTGCCACCTAATGACATACACCTACTAGAACCTCACTTAGACCCAACCCAACACACCTTCAATGAGAAAATCGGAGATGTTCAAAAAGTCACGAAAGATGCATTTGCGAAGCTAAAATGAAGGTGGTCTTGCTTGCAGAAGAAGATGGTGAATAATGATGATGATGATTGTCTTTCTTACTTGGGATTAATTGACAGGACCTATCCCCAAATTGACATAAAACTGAATCAGTCCTGCTCCCGCCTGACAATTTTTTTCAGACAAGGGATATCCTCAACTCTACCCGAATCCATAACCTATTAGACTGACCAAAATAAACTCACCCTTGCGGGGTTACCGCCCATGTCCAACCCATCATTCTTATCATCAACATATCATGATTTTCATCATGTCATAACATCATTCATCATCACATATATCATCATATATGCCCTTTAACATAAGTTTTAAACACAAGTTTTAACACAATTTATGGACCATTAGATTTAAAGACTCTCAAAGGTTTAAGGATGACATGTCCTTTAACTTAAAGACTAAATTTAATTAAAACTGAAATAATAAATTTTAATTCAATTATTTTTAATCTCTTATATTCCTAAAATAATATTTAAAAAATATTACCTATATACTAAAACGGCTGGATTCTTAACACTGTTCATGAGCAGTGCATTTCCGTTTTTGCCCTTCCCACCTGCCTTCCTCAGACTTTTTTTGTTTTCTTCTATGTTATTCGCGAGTCTTCATCCGTCTCTGTTCTTCTGCGTTCCATTCATCTTTCTACTTAGCCTTTTTCTCTCTTTCGCATTCACATATTTAGGTTTTTCATAATAGTTTTCTGATTCATGACTTCTGCCTTCTTTTTTCTTCCTTCCATTTTTAAGAGACAATCAATAATGCGAGAGATAGAACTCTGCATTAATCGACGCTTTGACGCTAAAGTTTCATTCATGGCTTGGAGGAGGTATTAATTGATCCCTTAATCCATATATCGCTCTATTTTGAAACTTTATGAGTATTAAAATAACTCTTACATGCATTTTATTTGTTTCTTCGCATTTGGCGTCCTCACTCTCACATCCACTCCTCATCTGCATCCAATCATCTTTGCTTTTGAGTTCCTTGATGATGCCCTCGTCTCAATTTTGCGCAGCGTCATGCTTCCTTCTCGCCTCTTCATCCCTCAATTTAGTTCATATTGAGTTGAGGTCTCTGCGTATCATGTTGTCACGCTACGGGTCCAATCAATTTGTGGAGATCGCCGTTGATGCGTCCAATAGCTGCTCTACACGCGGCATCGTTGCTCCCAACCTCAATACCTAGCCAATCACCGTTCAACTCGCGTCGTCTCTCATCGCCGCCTTCCAATTGTGTGACACGTCTTGCTGCCGTAAATGTTTACCATAAAACCCAGCCCCTTCAGTCTCTACTTTTTTTTTCCTTCCATGTCCAGGTAAAATCATTGTTCTTTCTCTTAACAATTTTAATTTCAGTCATTAGGAATTCAATTTTCAACTTTGTTCTCTTTGACTTAGTTGTACATTGTTAGTTTTGTTTTTGTTTTTGTTTTTGACTTAGTCGTAGCTTTACAATAAAATGAAGAATAAAATGTCACCAAAATGAATTTAAAATTAATTTGAAGCACATTACAATCATTCAAATAAAAGATAAAAATCTTGAGTAAGAAAAATATGGAAAGCATGCTTGAAGTAGATTAATTATGATTGTAAATTTGTGTGTAAGCTTTTGCAAAGAAATACAGACTCCCATTCACATTACTAAGAAACGAAGGAAATAGGGTGAGGAAATAATGGGGAGTGCCATCAAATCTGCTTGGGACATTGCCTGGGAGACAGACTTATGTTCTTGAAAAAAATGGGGTTGTTCAACTCATCTACAACAACCAGTTCCAACCCGAGACGCATATCAACGAAACTCTCTAACCGATTGGGTAGGTAGATATGGATATAGAGCATAGTTTTGTGGACTTTGGTCCTTCAAAGAGGGGATCAAACCTTAGAAGAGAAGACTTTGTCTGGGGTTTTGGTCCGTTAAGGAGGGGAACTTCCCAATCGATTCAGAGAAAGCTCCAATCGATTCAACACATCACAATCATTCAAATAATTAAAGTAGAGATGCTTACCCTATATCGATATCTAACATGATGCCCAAAGGAGATGGAGTCCCAGCTTCGCGATGGCACAACAATACGGACGACAACTCAAGAAGAGAGGACGATGGATTCCCTATTTCCTAGTAATTAGGTTTCGTAGAATTAATATTTTTTTAATCTTATTTTAGGAATATAAGAGATTAGGAATAATTCAATTAAAATTTATTATTTTAGTTTTAATTAAATTTAGTCTTTAAGTTAAAGCACATGTCATTTTTAATCTCAACCATTGAAAGTTTGTAAATCTAATGGTCCATAAATTGTGTTAAAACTTGTGTTTTAAATATAGTGTCACGGATCCGCGCACACACACACACTTATATATATATATATATATATTATATATATATATAAGAACATATGTAGTATTATAACATCAAAATTAAAGTCTATTCATATGAATATATATATATATATATATATCGTATATGTAGCCAAATTTCCTTAATTTTCTCCATAAGATTCTCCATTCATAATTACCATTATAAATTTTGAATCAAATCCTCTAATTTTTCATAGACGGTTATCAAAATAATCCTTTAATTATTCATAGCCAAATTTTCATATCCTCTTGTAAGATATCCTCTTGTAAATCTTGCATTTACCAATTTTACTAATCTTAGGTCACTAATATCTAATTTAGCATTAACTTCACATTCCTACAATTTCCTTTATTAAATTCCAATTTTAAATATATGCATATAATGTCATAAATCCAGAAATATACTCAAACAATATCCAATTGTCCCAAAGCCTATGCCATTATATTCAACATTTAAAAACAACCATTTTTTTGTTTTGACCGGACGGCGAGAGGCCACCACACACGTCGATGGAGCTCTCTGCCCGTGGTGGCCACACGCCAGCCCTAGTCATTCTTAACCCATAAAAAAACTCATTTGACCTTTCTTTTCCACATATTGCTTGTCTATGAATTCAGAATTTCGAGACCTTCGTCATGGTCCGCATGAAACGTCCAAAAAGTGTCCAGGTGAAAAGGCCAACATTTGACCATCTAGGGGCAAAATCGTCATTTTTTGTTATCTTAAATTTTCGGGTCGTTACAACCTACTCCCCTTAAAAATTTTCATCCTCGAAATTTAAGAACAAATCCAATCTTATTTTCTCGAATTGGACAACTAAGCTGCCTTACCTTAGGCACCTTTCAAACATAACTCATATTCCACCATATCGTAACCAAGCTCAACTAATTAATATCTCCAATATCATCCATATCACATAAGGTATCACAAACAACCATGTCCAAAAACCACACAAATATCTTCTAATATCCTTACTATACTTAATACCGAGCTAAAACATAACCAAGTAAGCATACGATTAACAGAAAATCAAGTTTCAATTCAAAAAAAAAATCATTGACCATTACTGATACGCTTAACTTGACACAAGTCACTGCTATACGCGTCGGATCCGACACAAGATCTTTTCATCATCTTAATGCCTCAGTTATTCATTCAACCAACTGCTCATTTTTCTATCAATCATGGGTTTACACGTGTCATCACCAGGCTTAACTAACCCATAACTCAATTTCCAATCATCATACATAACAACACTACGCATAGGCCATCACCAAAAATATCACCTAGGTCAAAACCAAAAAACAGTACCAACACATCAGCCAGAAAAATATTCCCCCAGGGGTATTTGTACTACCAGTAGGTAAACCACTCGTGATACAGAGCCCAACTCGATGTCCGAGTGCAAACAAATTTAGGATATAGAATCCAGCTCAACGTCTGAATCGTCACCTTAATAATAGTCTCAGGATACAAAGCCCAGCTCAACGTCTGAGACTAACCAATATCCACATATAAATCACTCGGGATACAAGGCATGCTCGACGTCCGAGTGAATACGACGTCTGAGTCAGCACCAGCCTCAAGTAGCATGGGCATGGTTCGGTATCATTCGGTATGAAGCTAATATCAAAATCGTACAAAATAATTTTAACCAGTTTGATATGGTACGATATTTCAAAATATAAAATTGATATCATACCGTACCGTACCAATTATACTCGATATGGTTTCAGTTTTGAACCCAAATTCATAATTTCATTTCTGGATTACTTGATTCAATGTCTAAAATCAACATTTTGATAAAGTTGAGCAAGTATGACTCTTGTTGGGTAACAAATATTGCTCAAAATGTATTAAAAAAATCATAACCAATAAATCTCAATACATCAACTAAAATTAACTCCAACTAAAAACCACTAACATACAATTAAATCTATCAACTAAAACTCTTAACATGCAATTAAATCTATCAACTAAAGTAAATATACAATTAAATCCATCATTAGCTATTAGACTATTAGGGTTTCTTTCTTTTTTATTTTTTGATTTAATTTAATTTTTAATTAATTAAAAAACTAAAAGCCGTTCAATTTCGGTACGAGACAGTATTCCCTAACACCGAAACCCCTGTATCGATTTAAACTAGTACGGTATTGTACCGTACCGATCATCCATTCAATTTTACTAAAAAAATTTATCGGTTTGGTATGATACGGGACGGATTGGTTTCGGTATTTCGGGACAATATGCCCACCCCTAGTCTCAAGATACAGAGCCTTACTTGACATCTGAGACTGACCCATCACCACATCATGTATCCACTCGGGATACATTATCCAAGTACCAACTAACAATTCAAAATCCCTCATTCACAACAATGCCCATTTATAATATACATCTATTCCTTACACCATACCCATATTTTCCGTACTTCAAACACTGGGCTTAAGCCCTAGACAAAATTTCTTTAAACCCCGTAAAACGTGTATCCAAACCAATCAATAATTTCTCCCAAAAAATTCATCAAATGCTTATTCAAAAAATCATATTTAATTCATTTCAATATTTATTCATCCCTTAAAACCAATGATCATGTTGAAACTTTGATCAAAACTCAACATCATTTCCATAAAACCTCGTAAAACATGCTTTCAAGCAATCAATACTTTGCCCAAAAAACACTCATCAATTAATCATTCAAAATCATGTTTAAACTGTTTCAACATGTATTCATTCTTTAAAAACTAAATACTTATTTTGAAATCTGGATCTAAACTCATCACCATTTTCATAAAATTCCATTAACGAGTATTTAAAATTAATTTAAAATTAATTTAAAATTTTCAAAAATCATCAATAATTATACAAAAACCAATTCAACTTATTTTCATATAATTCATACAATGACCTTGACTTATACTCCAAATCAACCTCAGTCTCATATCATAATTTAGTCCAAACATCGTTTAGGATAATTCTCGTAAAACATGTTAACGAGTATTTAAAATTCTCAAAAATCATCAATAATTATACGAAAACTAAACTCAACTTATTTTCATATAATTCATACAATGACCTTGACTTATACTCCAAGTCAACCTCAATCTCCTACCATACTTTAGTCCAAACATCGTTTACGATAATTCTTGTAAAACATGTTTTTCAAGTAATATCATAAAATCGCCAAAAATTTTTTAAAATAACTCATAATCGAACTATCACCAAATAAATTATATAATTAAAATGTGTCACACTCAAGACTCATATCTTAAGGACATGATATTTAGAAACCTGACTCTGATACCAAGTTGACAAGACTCGTCCCCAAATTGACATAAAAGAAAACCGGCCCTGCTCCTCTCTAACAACTTTCATCAGATAAGGGATATCCTCAACTCTACCCAAATCCATGACCTATTAGATTGACTAAAATAAACTCCCCCTTGCAGGGTTATTTCCCATACCCAACCCATCATTCTTATCATTAACATATCATGATTATCATCATGTCATAACATCATCATCACATATATCATCATATATATAAGAATATATTTAGTATTATACTTAACACCAAAATTAAAGTATATTCATATGAAATATATATATATATATATCATATATGTAGCCAAATTTCCTTAATTTTCTCCATAAGATTCTCCATTCATAATTACCATTATAAATCTTGAATCAAATCCTCTAATTTTTCATAGATTGTTACCATAATAATCCTTTAATTATTCATAGCCAAATTTTCATATCCTTTTGTAAATCTTCCATTTACCAACTTTACTAATCATAAGTCACTAATATCTAATTTAGCCTTAACTTCACATTCCTTCAATTTCCTTTATTAAATTTCAATTTTAAATATATGCATATAATGTCATAAGTCCATAAATATATTTAAACAATATCCAATTATCTCAAAGCCTATACCATTATATTCATTATTTAAAAACAAATATTTTTTCATTTTGACTGGACGACGAGAGGCCACCATATGTGCCGCCATGCGCTGGTGGAACTCTCTGTGTGTGGTGGCCTCACACCAACCCTGTCACCTACAAGCTCCAGCCGAGTGGGCCCGCGGACCTGCGTGCAAGACCCGACCCTGTGACTCGACCCAATCCTAGTTTCTTCGGCTTTCATTATTTTTCTTCCTTTTTATGTCTACTATTCTCTATTCACATTGAGAAGAGGTTCTACAATCTCAAAATTGAGGAAGCTTACCTCAAGAGCTACCATTCATAGTCTCATGCATGGCTGGTATTTCAACTTGCTTTCTCGGGCGTTCTGCGTCCAGAACGCCACTTTTCTGTCCCAAAATGATCACATGAACCTTAATAGCATGCTAGGGCCCTTAACTTTGAGCAAAGTAGCCTAAACCCTTTGACGGCCCATGGCCATAAAATGGGGTTTTCATGGGCTAGTTCATAGTGACTGGTCTGGTATGTTTTTACCTTCCTAGTTCTTCCCTAGTCCTTTCTCTCCCTTTTCCCTTCTTTCTGTTTCTTCTTGATAAACACATATTTCATCACCTTTTTATTTCAATTTCCTTTGCATTTTACTTTGTTATATCCCTAATCTTGCCATTTATAACTTGTTTTAATGTTTTTAGGTACTAACTCAAAAATATGGAGTAAAGAGGTTAAATTGGAGTAAAACCACATAAGCTATCAAGAATGGGCCAAGATTTATAAAGATTTGATCAAGATGCATCAAGATGGTCAAGAGTATACTCATATGTGTAAGAAGGCTCAAGATTATGCCAAGATTCGTTCTTGGAAAAGCTCATTGTGAACAACTCAGATAGAATCAGAATGCGATTAAGGTATGGTTGGAAAGATCTAGAAGTTTATTTTCCAATGGTTCAAGAATTACTAAAATCGAATTCCTACAACCACGGGAATTCCTGTTTTGGTGAGGCATAGTCAGGCTGCCCGGGCAGGATTACTTGTTCTACTAGGAATTGAAGTCTTACACGTTTTCCAGCTATTCAAGATCAAATTCTCATCCTTATAGGAGATGCTTACTGTAACGACCCGTTCCGAATTAACAGGATTAATTAAGGATTAATGACGGATTAGCGAGACTAATCGGGGATTAGACGAGGATTAACGACGTTCGGTGCAAAATGACGATTTTGCCTTTGGAATGGGTAAAATGTTGACTTTCGTTCAGACGGTCAAATAGACTTTGACCGATGACTGTGACATAGTTCGGGAGTCACGAGTTCATAGACACGTGGCACGTTCAATTCCGACATCCGTGGAAGAAGTTATGACGATCGGAAATTCGAGGGCATTTTGGTAATTTGGGTAAATAGGGGCCAATAGTTGACTTTTGATCTGGGAGGTCAAATGGCTGAGGGCAGAGGACGGTTACATAGGTTAGGAAGATACAAATCCGTCGACAGGCGGTACGTCGAATTTGGACGTTCGACAGAGAAGTTAGGATTCACGGAAGTTCAAACATACTATTGCACGTTTTACGAGACGGAAGCCTTTTTGGCATTTAGTGGGGCCCAGATCTTTCTCAGGCCCAATGGATGAATGACAAGTGTCATTCATCCATTCCCCATTATTTTTCCTTCATGCATATCCCTTCCCCTTTGCATCGATCATTTTCTTCATTCCAAGCCCAAACCCGATCAACCTTCACCCCCAAAATCCAAACCCTTGACCCTTTGATCATGACTGAGAGGCCAGAGAGTGAACTGAGGAGCTGAGGAAGGTGGTGGCTGGCCCAGGGAGCGCCGCCATGGACGGCGGAGGACACCTCGAACTCAAGGTATCGGTTTTAACCGATTTCTCCATTTTACGATTTCAATCATTGTGGGCCGTTTTAGGTGGTTTAAATGAGTTAAATAGGTTGTTAGGGTCATGTTAGAATGATTTTGAGGGTGGTTGGAGGTTGAGAAACCCCTGGGAAAACTTTAGAAAAACTGAACCGTGGAGGATAATTGGACTGGTTGGATTTCTTCGGTTTTAGGAGTTTTGATTGATAGATTTAGGTTCCTAGAATCGAATTAGGAAATATGGAATTGAACAGGGGAACATTGGATGAAAAATACGAAAAATATAGGCCTGGACCTGTCACGCCGGTCCAGTTACAGGACCTGAACCAAACCAGCCGGTCTGAACCAGCCAGAGGTTGAAGACAAAGTACTGTGCATGGGATCGTGAGACCCACGCGCAGGGCCATTCCAGGGCGCGTGACGGCACGTGATGAGGAATCTGAGGGAGGTTCCAACATTTCAATTCATCTATTCGATGTAACGAACATTTTGGGACTGGTTTCGAGTCGATCGGACATCGTCTCGATATAGTTCGGGATGTCCGAAGGTTTCGATGCGCGTTTAAAAATAGTTAAAAATCCCGGAAAATTAGGGTGTTTTAGTGAGGGGTTAATTAAATAGTTAGTAACCCTCTAAAGTGATTTGGATAGGTTTAGAAGTCCCAGTGACGGCAATTGACCCGGGAGAGCCGTATTGCACGTGTATCGAGGTAGCAGCGAGGACAGTCTGTGAGTGGACTTTCTTTCTGAAATCGATGCATGCATAAATGTTTTATATATGTTTTAATATGTGTTTTCGGATGCCTTGAGTGCATTTTGGTGAGTGTTTACGTATGGGCACATACTTCGAGGTTTTCGGGTTTTATACGTGCTTATACGCGCTTACGCTTTTGGTTTTAATGAAATGGTTTTGAAAAGGTAAAACCAGGCATGAGACCCATTTGGATTTGGTTTGACTCGGGCATGAGACCCTATTGATGACTCGTAGGTCTGATTCGTGGTCGCTACGGGTGTTGTGTGCACGGCGACGGACGACGTGACACTCGCCTCCGGATTGGGATGCGTTCCTTCCAAAGAGGTCACGATGCACATCCCGTTGTTGAGCAGCCACTGGAGGCTCAACTTCGGAGTGCTGACGGTTTAGAGAATCGATCGGCGACGTGTGCACCATGGTCTCGAGATGGTCGCGGCAGTGATGTGTTCACGACGACATACCAAGATTGAGAGCGGTTCTGGATTGATGGTTGCACACATCACTATGATTGGGATCGTGACTGGCCCTGAGATATCGGGCTCGATGCCCAGTTGATTCGAGTTCGGGCTCGATGCCCAGTTGATTCGAGTTCGGGCTCGATGCCCAGTTATTGTGAAATCAGGCTAGAGGCCCTATTGAGTCTTATGTTCGAGCGGAAGGCTCAGTTGAATTGTGTTTCGAGCATGAGTCCCGTTTTTTTGGTTTTCTTACACTGGTATGTATATACCCTCCTTACGAGATTATTGATTGGTCTCCTCCAGACGTCAACCTGGAGAGTCACGATCCACAGACCAGAGTAGGTATCCCCATAAGGATCCTGTTCCAGGAGTGGGCGTTATGATGTGGTCCCGGACCAGATTCCAGAGAGATGATCGGACTAGGTCCGAAGATAGAGCCTCCCAGATAGAGAATTCCTGGGAGAAGACTCAGAGTGAGACCCCGGGTAGTATGCATACTTATATATATAGAGTCATCGTGACTATATCGGGGATGTGTTTCCTAGGGGTTGTGTGCCCCGAGTTGGCATCTTCTCCAGAAGTGCCTAGGATGGGTTATATATGTATACATGTATATGTGTATGATTTTTCACTAAGATGGTGTTGGGCTGAGACCCACGCGTATTGGTTTTGGGCTGAGACCCATATGAGATGGTTTTGGAATGAGTTCCCACGCGTTTTGGTTTGGGCGGAGGTCCCATGTGTTGTTTGACTGATTTTGGGCCAAGGGCCAAATGGTTTGATGGTTCATGACGGTTTATGGGAACTGGCATGAACCCTAGAAATGGTTTTTGAATGCATGCATATGTTTTTAATGAAGGGCATAAAGGTCTTTTGTGAAATGTTTTTATAAAATAATTATTTTGTCCACTCACAGGTTTTATATTTTGAATGCTCTTCAAGTTGATCGCGGATGCGGCTGTAACAGAGACAAGACATTCACATTCCTCCTTCGTATCCTGGCGTACTCTGATAGCCCGGTTGGGCAAAGGACAAAAATATCCATGGTCTGACACGTCGTGTCAGACGGGAGCAGGCACGTCTCACGCTAATCCCGAGGGATTTGGGACGGGTCCTGTCAAGTTGGTATCAGAGCAGGTTGGCTCATTTGATACCCATGGTACTCTGATACCAGTTGGTATCAGAGCGTGTTTTGCTCTCAGAGTGTGCGTAGATTGAGGATGTGATGTCTCTCCAATCGTAACAGCCCATCATCAACCTGATAGTTAGGGTACTAGTACGAGGATTCGGTAGAATCGACCCTAGTTCGTGTACGTTTGACACGCGATGCAATCGTGTGAGGTCAGTTTGGCCTCCTCTGCCGTGCATGCCGTGTTTTTCGAGAGGTCGGAATCTCAAGTAGGATCGTTATCCGTGCTAATCCAACGGCTTAGAGCTGTATAGTTACTGGAATGAGATCCAGTGGATAAGTAGACATAGTAGGATGACCTGAGAGTCAGGATCACCGAGGCGTCGTGATGGACTTGGAACGGAGCATAGTGAAATTCGTGGAGGTCAGACGTTGGGATCGTCCACGATAGAACCGCAAGGATCGAGATTGTGCTGCTCGGAGCAGTCAAACGCGCGAGGACTTTTGTTGAGGCTGGTTGGATTAGGACCGTTGATCCTATGTAGCATGAGAGGCCAAGTTTAGAGATGTCGAATCCCGGAGGCATGTCGACTGGTAAGAGATGCCGGAGTAGTTGTGGTGTGACGTGATAGGATACGATTGTACTTTTAGCCGTTGTGCAGTGTTAGGCACGGAGTAGGGCTAAGTTCTTGTGAAGGCCAGCGGCTGCGAGTCGTAGAGTTACGAGAGGACGAGGTCCTCAGATTGTGGTTACTAGTTGTTGGGATGCCGGTATCGGAGTACGATGATTCTTCGGAGTCGAGGCAAGGGATCACTCGAGATGGACGTGCTGCAGGGAGCAGCCGGGTTGTGGTAAACCTAGTTAATGGTTGGTTGAACGAGTGACCAGGAGAATGGTACTAGTGGATCGGATGCCGAGGTGGACCGATCAATAGATGTGTGTGTTGATCGGTTAGTACCGGCGGTGAGTTGACCGCGTAGTTGTTAGAGTCTCGATAACAGAGTGTTTCTGAGTTCAAGTTGCAGGAGGTTGTGACAGACGCTGCTATCGATGGACATAGTCGAGTCTTATCGAGTTGGATATGCTCAAGTTGCCGTGACGGTTGTGACGATGGGTTTCGTCAGTCGTGACGAAGATACGAGGGTGCGTGGATGACGCACAGTACGAGTAGTGGTTTGGTAGTTGGCTCGATCAAGACTGAGTACGATTATAGAAGAAGAGGAGTTTCGGAGTTGAGCAGTGTGCCACGCTACTTGTGAAGTAACATAGAGAAGTGGTGATTGCTCAGTTTGAGCAGGATCATGGGATTGACTTGATTTGCACTCCGTGTGGTGGTGATGCGGTGAGTTAACGAGAGTAGACGACGAGCCACGAGCTGAGGATAGCTCAATCGTGATGTGCTCATGGTAAGGTTCTACAATTACGCGACGAGAAGGATTCGTCGGATAATATAGATTTTTCTTGGCAATTAGTGATGGTTGGTTGGCTACGGTTGACCATACCTCCTGAGTGTCGTGTACACTAGTTCGAGGAGAATTTGATAGTGAGAAATAGAATGGGTCACTACAGTAGTTATCGACAGTTGTCGTTGGTCGGAAAGATTGGATGAAGCGAGTATTGCCATGGAGACGAACTGGGTGGAACCCAGTAGTAGTTAAACTGGCGGGAAGTCTGTCCCAATAACGACTGAGGTGAGCAGGAGTTGTCAGAAACATGTTGATGGCCGTTTATTCACATCCAACAACCGTAGTGGGAGACATAGGTTTAACCTATATATACGGTCATAAATGGATAGGCGAATTGGGTTATGTGCGGACATGTGGATGATGTCCGAGTGAGTTGAGGTGACCAGGTTGGTAGTCGTGCCCTAGCGTGGGAGTCGTACGAGTTCGATGGGCACTGAGCGGGACAGAGAGGGTTCCGAGTGGCTCGGTGCGGGATTTACGCTATACTTGCATTGGTGACAGGTACCCTAGATCATTGCGAATAGACAATACGAGTGTCAGGCGCTGGTTTTGGATCCCGTAAGGATTGGGAAATGCGAATTAGGTTACCGACGTGAACGGTAAAGGGAGAAGTTGAAAGGAATCACTGGAAGTGCTTAATTCTGAGGGAAGGATTAACCATTACAGTAATTATCAGAGAATACTCTTAGTCGAGAAGAAGGACTTCTAGCTCAGGAAAAGAAACAGTTGGAAAAGTTAGGTATGCTTCCAACATGGTTGCAACTACTCTCGACTTAGAGGCCGGTGAAGGAGGCTTCTCATTTTCTGCTCTTTAGCAGATTGTGCTAGATGACGGAGGATGACATAGGATGAATTTTGATGTCATCATCTTCAACTTTCCTTATGTGGATTGATGAGGAAGGAGACAAAAGTGATGTCAATTGGATTAACTTGGAGATTAGATGATTCGTGGTGTCACGTCCAGTGATGTGACAGGCGAGTACCCAAGAAGAGACAGATCGAGTAACATGAGGATGGTCGAGACGACGGAAGAGATTGTGGCGACCGTGAGATTTTCAGACCAAGGCCTGGTCGTTATTGGAGTGAAATGCCTTGCTGATTATGCTAAGCTAGGAGCAGAGAAGGAGTTTTAAGGATCCCTTAGCATAGTTGGTGAGATGACAGAGTTTAGAAGTGGGAATAAAAGTGAGATGAGGATGATACGTGGATATCGATCAGGAAAAGATGAATAGTTGCCACGAGATGGAATTGAGGATAGAGATCGTGTTGGATTAAGGCTAGCTCGTGACGCACGATTGAACATCAGGCCAATGAGTACTATGATCGGATGTATTCTGACATATTGGTATAGTGACCGGACGTCGAATGCTGTGTGCTTGAGCAGAGTTAACAGAGAGGGTTCGGATAGTTGGTGAGCCGAGAGCTCAGGGTCGTGTGTGATAGTGAAACCCTAGTGCATGTTTGTGTTTTCTGCTAAGACAAGTATTCGATTGGAGTTCTGTGTACACCCAGAGGGGTGAGACGTCGATTATGTATCGACAAGATGAGTAGTACGATGATTGGGACTCGAGGTGAGTCTAGTTAGCAGTAGTGGAGATCGCTGAGTGATGTGAGATACGATACGGTACGAGGAATCGAGAACGAATCGAGATCAGAGTGTACAGCTGGAGCACAGTGGAGCCGAGCACTACCGATTAGAAAAAAATACGCACGCGGACTTAGTGACAATAACGAAGGTTGAGTATCGCTCCGTAGGAACAGTGAGGATAGTTGTCAATCGGATGATGATTAGGACATAAGTTCCGATTATCGGCTGAGAAGAACCATCAGACTGAAAAGTTAACTTGATGACTCTCGCAAGCCAATGATCGGAACGCAGCTAATGAGAGTTGAGATGGAGCTTGGGAGTTTCGGTGACAGTGAATACCGATGTGTACGACGTAGTGACGGACGTGTACTTGTCACATGGGTATGTATGATTGATGGGACTCTCCTTAGAGTCAGTTTTGAGTATAGGAATTTGAGAGAGTTGATTCGTGCGAGTAAAGAGAGTCAGTATGGGCATAGGTTTGAGGATGACCGTGAGATGGGATTCGTGCCATTGTGATGGCAGGACCTAGAGAATGTTGTCTGATCGGATGCTGAGCAGGATGCCAGCTTGGTTGTGTCAGCCTTAGTGGGAATGCGTATTTCAGCCTGATAACTGTCAGATAGAACGTGTCAGAGTGGCAGACTGAAAAGCCGTTTGGATGTCAGATTGGTATTGCTGACCTGTCAACTGAGTGACAGTCGAGATCGACGAGTGTCGAAATCTTGTCTCGAGTGAGACGTACGAGTAGACTTGTAGTTCTCGGAAATGAATTGGAGCTTTGGAGGCTCCGGTGTCAGTGCGTATCGACGAGTACGGTATGTGTGTCGGACGTGTACTGTAACACGGGTACTCTTGTGTGTGTGGCAATCCAAGTCGAGGGACATTGTTGGATTTCACAGTTTGGTTGTAGAATCGAGTCAATTTGAATTTCGAGGATGAAATTCCTTAAGGGGGAAGATTGTGACGACCCGTCCCGAATTAGCGGGATTAATTAAAAATTATTGATGGATTAGTGAGACTAATTGGATATTAGACGAGGATTAGAGGACGTTCAGGCGAAATGACGATTTTGCCCCTAGAATGGGTGAATCGTTGACTTTTCGTTCAGGCGGTCAAATGGAATTTGGCCAATGATTGTGACATAGTTGGGGACGTCACGAGTTCATAAACAGGTGGCACGCTCGATTCTGACATTCGTGTAAGAAGTTATGACGATCGGAAGTCCAAGGGCATTTTGGTAATTTGGTTGAATAAGGGCCAATAGTTGACTTTTGACCCGGAAGGTCCGATGGCCCAGGGCCAAGGACCGTTATGTAGATGGGGACGATACGAATCCGTAGACAGTCGGCACGTCGAATTCGGACGTTCGACGAAGAAGTTACAGTTCACGAAAGTTCTGTGGTACTATTGCACGAAGTTCGAGACGACTTGGGTTTTGTCCTAGGTGGGGCCCAGATATTATTGGGCAGGCCAATGGATGAGTGACAAGTGTCACCCATCAATTGCCCAGCCCAAACATATTCATGCATCTCACCTTCCTTTTCTGTGTTCGACCATTTTCCCATCTACCAAACCCAAACCTGATAAATACCCAACCCCAATCAAACCCTTACCCCAGATGATCATGCTTGAGAGACCAGAGAGTGATGGATGGCCGTGTAGATGCTGGTGGCCGGCCAGGAATGGCGCCGCCGTGGACGGAGGAGGACTAGTGCACGGTAAGCTTGATAAACCTATTTTCTTCCTATTTTCGATTTGTGACATTATGGGCTGTTTTTAGTGTTTAGAATGGGTTTATTGGGTTGCAGGGAGGTTCTAAGAATTTTTTGATGGTGGTTTGACGGCTGAAGGGCCGTAGGAGGAAAATGGAAAATTGGACCGTGAACCAAGTTTTGGAACCATAGGATTTTAGTTGTTTTTCTTAGGTTTCTTGATTGGAACAAATAGGAAATGAGAAAATGGGAATTTAGGGATTGGATTAGAAGCAAACCGACGAAAAATGAGTGAGGAACCAGGCCGGACCGGTCATGCCGGTCCAGGAAAACTAGAGAACCAGCCGGACCCGGTTCGATCGAAGGTAGGAGACGCACTGTAGTCGGCGCGTGAGGCCCACACTCATGCCACCCTTGGGGCACGTACGAGCGCATGGTGAGGATTTTGAGGAAATGTCCAACATGTAATTTCATCTATTCGACGTAACGAACATTTTGGTACTGGTTTCGTATCAATGGAACATCGTTTCGATATAGTTCGGGACGTCCGAAGGTTTAGGTTCGCGTTTAAAAATAGTTAGAAATTCCAACAAATTACGGGGCTTTAGTGAGGAGTTATATAAGTAGTTAGTAACCCTCTAAATTAATTTGGACAGGTTCGGGAATCCCGGAGACGACTTCGGACGCTTATGGCACGCGTATCGAGGCGCGACTTCGGACGATCTGTGAGTGGACTTGTTTTATGAATTCGATGCATGCATAAATGTTTTATAATTGTTTTAGAATATGTTTTGTGATGCCATGAGTGCATTTGTTTGTGGTAGCCTAGGATTTACATATTTGCATGTATTCCGAGATTTCTGATTTTATACGATGCTTATACGCGCTAGGTTTTCAACGAGGGTTTAATGAATTGGTTTTGGTTTTGGAAATATGAAATCGAGCACGAGACCCATTTGGTTTACAAACTCTCAGACTTAGAGTCCATTTGATTTGACGAGGAATCGGACCGAGGGTCCATTTGATTTATACGATCGGACCGAGAGTCCGGTTGGTTTACGAGTTCGGGCTTGAGGCCCAGTTGGTTGTAATATCGGGCTGGAGGCCCATTTGACTGTAGTATCGGGCTTGAGGCCCTATTGGTTTTGAAATCAGGCTTGATGTAACGACTCGAACTTTCGTAATTATTATTTTATTGTAAAATGACCATTTTGCCCCTGAGGGGGGGAAAAAGTTGACTTTTACCTCGGGAAGTATTTAGGACTTTGACACGTGACCGTGACGTAGTTTAGGACGTCACGAGTTCATAGGCAGGTGGCACGTTCGATTCCGACGTTCGAGGAAGAAGATGTGACGTTCGGAAGTCGAGGGGCATTTTGGTAATTTGGCCATTTGGGGGCCAAATGTTGACTTTTGACCCGGGAAGTCCAACGGACGAGGGCCAATGACCGTTACGTAGGTCTCGTCGATACGAATCCGTAGACAGGCGGCACGCTGAAATCGGACTTACGACGAAAAAGTTATGGTCAAGAACGTAACCGAACTAACCGAGACTCGGAACTTAAAATAATAATAAAATATTATAATCTGATTCACTTTAACCCAATCAATCTGGACCCTTGATGAGTGACACATGTCACTCATCTACCCCATCCACATCATCCCCAACATTCTGGATCTTGGTCTGCCATGGGATTAATTAATTAGTTTATTTTCCTTAAATCCTCACCCTTCACTCTTCACTCAGGATGAATCTCAGCCATCCATTCTATTTCTCCTTCTGTTCTTAAGCCATCAGAGACTCACTTCTTCATTTTCATTTCTTCCTTCAAACCGTGCAACCTCCCATTCTCTACACAAACACATCAGCCATCACACCACCCCTCAGCCTCAACCCACACACCAGCCTACATCACAGCCACCTCCAGACGGCCATCACCACCACCACGGACGGCGGAGCAACCCGGAAAACCCACAAACCCGTGAGGACCCGTGCAGCCCAAAAACCATCCAACCATCCAAACCGTGACGTCTGGGCTCGAACCAACCTAGGGCTAGGACCGTTGTGACCTCTGGACGGCGTAGGACTGGACTGGGCAGCCCACGGCGGCGACACGGCGGCGGTAAGCCTGCAAACCCGTGAAGGCCGATTTTCCTTCCCTGCCTCAAACCGTCCGTTTTTAACGTTGCATTTGCTTGGTTGTTTTTGAGACTTAAACTAGGAGACTAGACGAGTGTTTTGGACCTGAGTTGGTGGCTGGAGGTGTGACGGCTCGCCGGAGAAGACGAACCAGAACCGGCAGCCAATTCCCCGTCGTTTTTCAGGTGATTCCTTGATCTTAAAATCCAGTTTTGATCACACAGAGCCATAGAACATGTTCAGACGAGTCCATAGGAACAAACCCCATCGATTTTGGTGGTCGGAATCACGATCTGTGATCGGGTCGAACCGTGGGTCTGCGGTGACCCGATTCGCAGACCCGGTTACTGTAGTTGATGACGTCATCATGCTGACGTCAGCAGTGACGTCATGATGACGTCATCATGTCAGAATATTGTCAGACCAGGGACCAATGGGCTGTTGACACGTGTCCTCTGACACTGTCAGTGATGACGTCATGCTGACGTCAGCAGTGATGTCATGCTGACGTCAGCATCACTGTAGCACTGTTGACCAGAGGGTTGACCGGCGCGTGGGGGGCGCGTGTGAACAGTGTTTTGTGTGGGACCAGTGCCATTTTCAAGGTTTCGACGATACGGATCCAATGGCGGTGGTTTCGTGTCGATCGGAGATCGTTAAGTTGGTCAAATTAGGGTTTGATGCCTTGGGAAGCGTGTTCGGACGGCTTTCCCGGGCCGGTTTCAGTCTAGGGTTTCGTAGTTGTTTAGTAGGGACTTAAAGTGACCTTTACGTATGTTTTGGGCATGACAGGAATTGTACTTTAAACCTTGGACGGGGCTTTACGCTCGGGATTGCAGCGGGATTGTACTGTGAGTGGGCCTTTGATTTCACTAAACTTCGGCATGCATAACTGTTTTACTTTCTACTATATCTATATGTGATTTGATAAAAGTATCTGTTTATCTTGTGTATGATTTATGGCACGTATTACGATGTTTGGGCATGAGACCCGTCTGGTTGTTTATAAATGGTTTGGAGTCATATATATGTATAATGGAACTCGATATTATCTGTGGTACTGCACTGTATAGATCTACCCTAGGATTCTATCTCCTCCGGATGTAGGTACACCGGAGCGGTCACGGCGCATTGCCTGTGAGGAGTCATTCTACGGAGGGACCGGACCGTAGAGTGACTCAGGAGCAGGATTGCTACTATTGGACGTCTGGGACGTCAGGCATCTAGAATGCCATGCTCGGACTAGGTTCGGGATTTGGACTCGGGATTGAGACCCCGGGTGGCACGCGTAGCCTTGAGACTGTGACCTTATTGGGCGTCTGGGACGTCAGGCATCTGGGATGTCAGGGTTGGGATGTATAGTGCAGTGACTAAGATTATATTATGTTGATATTATTCTGCTTATGACTATATGGTTTTGTGGTTTTGATACTATGCATGTCTTTTCGGAAAACGGAGGGGAAAAGCTATATGTTTTCGAAATGGTAAACTACTTTGTAAACCTTGAGTTTCGGCCCACTCACCTTTGTTGTTTTACTACCCCTCCAGGTAGTGCTATCGAGGAGGAGGATCCCGAGGAGGAGGAGGAGGATCCCGAGGAGGAAGAGGCATAGGTTTACGTTGCGTACCTGAACCCTACTGCTGGATAGGTTGGCACGTAGTGTGTCTAGAGTCGTGCTCAATAAACTGTATTCGGGAACCATCCCTTGTCTGACACTATTTGTATTTGAGTATTTGTGTGGTGTGCTATGTATGACTTAACTATGGATTTTCTTTATGCATTTTATCTTCAATAAGGGTATTTTTGGTATTTTAACGTCGGGTGTCAGACGGGAGCAGGGCACGTCCCGGGTGGTCCCAGGGGGATCGGGGCGGGTCCTGTCAACTTGGTATCAGAGCACTAGGTTGTGGTCAGCATGCTAGACTAGTGGTCAGTACTTAGTTTAACAGATGTCAGTATCTAATCTATGCCTCTTAACAGCGGGTTATGCCTCCAAGGAGAATTCCTCAAACACGAACTGACGAGGAAATCGCGAGAGAGATGGAATGTGCTAGCATTGAACGGGCTCAAAGGTTGGGAGCCACACCGTTCAGCGGGGGATCAAACCCCGAGGATGCCCATGAGTGGATTGTGAAATGGGAAAGAATCTTCACCGTGATGCATTGCCCACCCGGCGAGCGGGTGGCATTGGCGGCCTTCTTACTGGAAGGCGGGGCTTATCAATGGTGGCATGGTCTTGAGATGTCCGGGTGGACTGTTCACACCACCACATGGGAGGTCTTTCGTGCCCGATTCTTAGATCAGTATTACCCGCGTTCATTTCGCATGGCACGAGAGGCAGAGTTCCTGCGGCTGGAACAGGGAGATATGTCCGTGGCAGATTACGAGCAGACCTTCGGGAAGCTTTCCCGTTTTGCCGCAGCTTTCGTGAGTACTGAGGAGGAAAAATGTCAAAGATTTGAGTTGGGACTCCGAGGGGAGTTGCGGGCAAGTGTGACGGCTACTAGTTACGCGACTCTGAGGGACATGGTCGACGCTGCAGTTCGTGTCGAGGCCAGTCTGGCGGCACACCAGGCGCGACAATCATCAGGCGAGGGGCAGTGCCGGGATCGTCCACATCCTGGACCAACCGGCCCAAAGATCTCTAAGGGGGGAAATTACCGAGGAACACCCTCATCTCTACGTGGTCGTGGCTGGTCAGGTCGACATGGGAACTCTCAGAGGGGTGGATCGAGATTCAGTTCTGGACAGCATCAGGCTTGGAGTGGTGCATCAGGAGGGTCTTGGGATGGACCGAGGACAGTTAATTGCTTTGCTTGTGGAGGAGCGGGCCACTATGCCCGAGATTGCCATTTATTGTCAAGGAACAACGAGACTAAAGGTGTTAGTGTGACACAGAGTTCGGCTTCTCACCCTTCCAGAGGCCGAGGACAGAGTGCTGAGCGTGGCGCGCGTGGGCGCGGACAGACTGCGGGACCCCGAGCTCGTGTTTTTGCAGTGACTCAGCAGCAGGCGAGGTCAGCCCCTGGTGTGGTTACAGGTACTCTTCATGTCTCAAATATTGTTGTACGGGTATTAATGGATGCTGGGGCTACTCATTCTTTTATTTCGAAAAGTTGTGCGGGTATGTTAGATCGTGAGGTGTCAGCCTTGGATAATGAAATGGGTGTTGGTACACCGATGGGCGTTGTGTACATCGTGAATCAGGTGATCCGGAGATGCCCAGTAAGGGTGGAGGATGTAGATCTGCTAGCTGATCTAATCCTGATGGATATCCATGACTTTGATGTTATCTTGGGAATGGATTGGTTGACTGAGCACGGTTCGCTCATCGACTGTTGTAGTAGGCGGGTGATTCTGCGAAGTCCGGGTTTGCCGGAGGTTACTTTTCAGGGAGAGCGCGACGGTTCGCTACCTGAAGTAATTTCTTCACTTGCCGCTACGAAGCTTCTACAGAAGGGATGCCAGGGTTATCTGGCGCATGTTGTGACGACGAATAGTGATACTTCGGGTGCCGATGATATACCTGTGGTGCGGGAATTTCCGGATGTGTTCCCGGAAGATTTACCTGGTTTACCACCACATCGGGAGATTGAGTTCACGATTGAACTACTTCCCGGCACACGACCTATATCGCAGGCACCATATCGGATGGCACCAGCGGAGTTACGGGAACTGAAGATCCAATTGCAGGAGTTGGTGGACTTGGGATTCATCCGACCGAGTACATCACCGTGGGGAGCACCAGTATTATTTGTGAAGAAGAAGGAGGGGAGCCTCCGTTTGTGTGTGGATTATCGACAGCTCAACAAGGTCACGGTAAGGAACCAGTACCCCTTACCCAGAATTGACGATCTCTTTGATCAACTGCGGGGAGCACAGTACTTCTCGAAGATAGATTTACGATCTGGTTATCACCAGTTGAAGATTGCTGAAGGAGATGTCCCGAAGACAGCGTTTCGGACCAGATACGGGCATTATGAATTCCTTGTGATGCCTTTCGGCTTGACGAATGCTCCAGCAGCATTCATGGATCTGATGAATAGGGTCTTCCGATCTTATTTGGATAAGTTTGTGATCGTGTTCATTGATGACATCCTTGTGTACTCGAGGAGTGCTCAAGCTCATGAGGAACACTTACGTTCGTTGTTAGGGAAGCTGAGGCAGAACCAGTTATACGCCAAGCTGAGTAAGTGTCAGTTTTGGCTAACCAGCATTGGTTTTCTGGGACATGTAGTGTCAGCAGACGGGATTAGTGTGGATCCCCAGAAGACCGAAGCGGTGACAAATTGGGCTAGACCGACAACCGTGACAGAGGTACGGAGTTTCGTTGGTTTGGCAGGATACTACCGGAGATTTGTTGAGGGCTTCTCTAGTATTGCTGCACCGTTGACTCGTTTAACCAGGAAGGGAGTAAAGTTTGTTTGGGATGAACGGTGTGAGCAGAGTTATCAGGAATTAAAACGTCGGTTAACTACCGCACCTGTTCTTGCTTTGCCGGATAACAGTGGAGAGTTCGAAGTCTACAGTGACGCATCGTTGCAAGGTTTGGGTTGCGTGCTGATGCAGAATGGCAGAGTTATCGCTTATGCATCGAGACAACTAAAGACACATGAGCTGAACTACCCTACGCATGATCTGGAGTTGGCGGCGGTGGTTCACGCTCTAAAGATCTGGCGACATTATCTGTACGGGGTGACTTGCAGGATCTTCACCGATCATCAGAGTTTAAAGCATTTGTTCACTCAGAAGGAGCTGAACGTAAGGCAGCGACGGTGGTTGGAACTGATCAAGGATTACGATTGTACGATTGAATATCATCCAGGGAAGGCGAACGTTGTGGCAGACGCACTCAGTAGGAAGTCAGCAGGATCGATTGCACACCTGAGGCTGGTGTACCTTCCTTTGCTAGTGGAACTCCGAAGAGCTGGAGTTATGCTGGGGATGGATGAGCAGGGAGCTTTGTTGGCCAGTTTTCATGTACGACCTGTGCTTGTCGATCGGATTATCGAGGCACAATTGGAGGATCCGACACTTTGTATCTACAGGATCGAGGTCGAAGCAGACGAGAGACAGGACTTTACTATTCGACCAGATGGAGCTCTGGTGAAACTGGGCCGTTTGTGTGTTCCTGCAGTGGCAGAGTTACGGGCAGAAATTCTCGAGGAAGCCCACAGTTCGGCTTATGCCATGCATCCGGGAGGTACAAAGATGTACCGTACCCTCCGGGACCACTATTGGTGGGCAGGAATGAAGAAGGATATTGCAGTGTTTGTGAGCAGATGTTTGACCTGTCAGCAGGTCAAGGCTGAGCGGCAGAGACCGTATGGAGCAATGCAACCGCTTCCAATTCCCGAGTGGAAGTGGGATCACATTACCATGGACTTTGTCTTCAAATTGCCTAGAACTCAGAGGGGATGCGATGGAGTTTGGGTGATTGTCGACCGATTGACCAAGTCAGCTCATTTCTTACCAGTACAGGAGACATTTAAGCCAAACCGACTGGCTCAGCTGTTTGTGAAGGAGATCATTCGACTTCATGGTACGCCGGAGTCGATAGTGTCTGATCGAGATCCGCGTTTCACATCTAGGTTCTGGCGAAGTTTGCAGAACGCCTTGGGTACAAACTTACATTTCAGTACAGCGTTCCACCCACAGACCGATGGGCAGTCAGAGAGGACTATCCAGACACTGGAGGACATGATGAGGTCTTGTGTACTGCAGTTTCAGGATTCGTGGGATACTCATTTGCCTTTGATGGAGTTCGCATACAACAACAGTTATCAGGAAAGTATCGGGATGGCACCCTACGAGGCACTGTATGGCCGACAGTGCAGGGCACCTATCTGTTGGATGGAGGTAGGAGAGCGAGCAGCTTTAGGACCGGATTTGATGGACATAACCCAGGAAACAGTTCGAATCATCAAGGAAAGATTGAAGGCAGCACAGGATCGCCAAAAGAGCTATGCGGATCGACGAATTCGAGACTTGGAATTCGAGGTTGGAGATTTTGTGTTCCTTAAGTTATCTCCATGGAAAGGAATTATCCGTTTTGGCCGACGCGGGAAGTTGAGTCCACGTTACTTTGGACCGTTCGAGATCATTGAGAGGATTGGACTAGTGGCATACCGGTTGGCATTACCTCCAGAACTTGCCAGAGTGCACGATGTTTTCCATGTGTCCATGTTACGGAAATACCTACGGGACGATTCACATGCCTTGCCGGAACAACCAGTAGAACTGATGACTGATCTGAGCTTTGAGGAGAAACCAGTGCAGATTCTGGACCAGAAGAACAAGGTTCTGAGAAACAAGACGATTCGGTTGGTGAAAGTGCTATGGAGGAACCATGACGTCGAGGAGGCGACGTGGGAACCCGAAGACTTGATGAGGGAGCAGTACCCGTTTTTATTCGAGTAAATTTCGAGGACGAAATTTCTGTAAGGTGGGTAGATTGTAACGACCCGAACTTTCGTAATTATTATTTTATTGTAAAATGACCATTTTGCCCCTGAGGGGGGAAAAAGTTGACTTTTACCTCGGGAAGTATTTAGGACTTTGAAACGTGACCGTGACGTAGTTTAGGACGTCACGAGTTCATAGGCAGGTGGCACGTTCGATTCCGACGTTCGAGGAAGAAGATGTGACGTTCGGAAGTCGAGGGGCATTTTGGTAATTTGGCCATTTGGGGGCCAAATGTTGACTTTTGACCCGGGAAGTCCAACGGACGAGGGCCAATGACCGTTACGTAGGTCTCGTCGATACGAATCCGTAGACAGACGGCACGCTGAAATCGGACTTACGACGAAAAAGTTATGGTCAAGAACGTAACCGAACTAACCGAGACTCGGAACTTAAAATAATAATAAAATATTATAATCTGATTCACTTTAACCCAATCAATCTGGACCCTTGATGAGTGACACATGTCACTCATCTACCCCATCCACATCATCCCCAACATTCTGGATCTTGGTCTGCCATGGGATTAATTAATTAGTTTATTTTCCTTAAATCCTCACCCTTCACTCTTCACTCAGGATGAATCTCAGCCATCCATTCTATTTCTCCTTCTGTTCTTAAGCCATCAGAGACTCACTTCTTCATTTTCATTTCTTCCTTCAAACCGTGCAACCTCCCATTCTCTACACAAACACATCAGCCATCACACCACCCCTCAGCCTCAACCCACACACCAGCCTACATCACAGCCACCTCCAGACGGCCATCACCACCACCACGGACGGCGGAGCAACCCGGAAAACCCACAAACCCGTGAGGACCCGTGCAGCCCAAAAACCATCCAACCATCCAAACCGTGACGTCTGGGCTCGAACCAACCTAGGGCTAGGACCGTTGTGACCTCTGGACGGCGTAGGACTGGACTGGGCAGCCCACGGCGGCGACACGGCGGCGGTAAGCCTGCAAACCCGTGAAGGCCGATTTTCCTTCCCTGCCTCAAACCGTCCGTTTTTAACGTTGCATTTGCTTGGTTGTTTTTGAGACTTAACCTAGGAGACTAGACGAGTGTTTTGGACCTGAGTTGGTGGCTGGAGGTGTGACGGCTCGCCGGAGAAGACGAACCAGAACCGGCAGCCAATTCCCCGTCGTTTTTCAGGTGATTCCTTGATCTTAAAATCCAGTTTTGATCACACAGAGCCATAGAACATGTTCAGACGAGTCCATAGGAACAAACCCCATCGATTTTGGTGGTCGGAATCACGATCTGTGATCGGGTCGAACCGTGGGTCTGCGGTGACCCGATTCGCAGACCCGGTTACTGTAGCTGATGACGTCATCATGCTGACGTCAGCAGTGACGTCATGATGACGTCATCATGTCAGAATATTGTCAGACCAGGGACCAATGGGCTGTTGACACGTGTCCTCTGACACTGTCAGTGATGACGTCATGTTGACGTCAGCAGTGACGTCATGCTGACGTCAGCATCACTGTAGCACTGTTGACCAGAGGGTTGACCGGCGCGTGGGGGGCGCGTGTGAACAGTGTTTTGTGTGGGACCAGTGCCATTTTCAAGGTTTCGACGATACGGATCCAATGGCGGTGGTTTCGTGTCGATCGGAGATCGTTAAGTTGGTCAAATTAGGGTTTGATGCCTTGGGAAGCGTGTTCGGACGGCTTTCCCGGGCCGGTTTCAGTCTAGGGTTTCGTAGTTGTTTAGTAGGGACTTAAAGTGACCTTTACGTATGTTTTGGGCATGACAGGAATTGTACTTTAAACCTTGGACGGGGCTTTACGCTCGGGATTGCAGCGGGATTGTACTGTGAGTGGGCCTTTGATTTCACTAAACTTCGGCATGCATAACTGTTTTACTTTCTACTATATCTATATGTGATTTGATAAAAGTATCTGTTTATCTTGTGTATGATTTATGGCACGTATTACGATGTTTGGGCATGAGACCCGTCTGGTTGTTTATAAATGGTTTGGAGTCATATATATGTATAATGGAACTCGATATTATCTGTGGTACTGCACTGTATAGATCTACCCTAGGATTCTATCTCCTCCGGATGTAGGTACACCGGAGCGGTCACGGCGCATTGCCTGTGAGGAGTCATTCTACGGAGGGACCGGACCGTAGAGTGACTCAGGAGCAGGATTGCTACTATTGGACGTCTGGGACGTCAGGCATCTAGAATGCCATGCTCGGACTAGGTTCGGGATTTGGACTCGGGATTGAGACCCCGGGTGGCACGCGTAGCCTTGAGACTGTGACCTTATTGGGCGTTTGGGACGTCAGGCATCTGGGATGTCAGGGTTGGGATGTATAGTGCAGTGACTAAGATTATATTATGTTGATATTATTCTGCTTATGACTATATGGTTTTGTGGTTTTGATACTATGCATGTCTTTTCGGAAAACGGAGGGGAAAAGCTATATGTTTTCGAAATGGTAAACTACTTTGTAAACCTTGAGTTTCGGCCCACTCACCTTTGTTGTTTTACTACCCCTCCAGGTAGTGCTATCGAGGAGGAGGATCCCGAGGAGGAGGAGGAGGATCCCGAGGAGGAAGAGGCATAGGTTTACGTTGCGTACCTGAACCCTACTGCTGGATAGGTTGGCACGTAGTGTGTCTAGAGTCGTGCTCAATAAACTGTATTCGGGAACCATCCCTTGTCTGACACTATTTGTATTTGAGTATTTGTGTGGTGTGCTATGTATGACTTAACTATGGATTTTCTTTATGCATTTTATCTTCAATAAGGGTATTTTTGGTATTTTAACGTCGGGTGTCAGACGGGAGCAGGGCACGTCCCGGGTGGTCCCAGGGGGATCGGGGCGGGTCCTGTCACTTGAGGCCCTGTTGATTGTGAAATCGGGCTTGAGTCCCAGTTCGGTTTATGAAATGAGAATTCAGGGATGAGACCCTATTGAACTGTGGATTTAGGTCGAGGCCTGTGAAATAGATTTGAATCGGATTCGAGGAATCCTATTGAGATGAATCGTGACAGGACCGCCCCGAAGGGACATTGATAACCGTGCCCGGTCCTGCTCCCGTTTAGCAAGTCGACTGAAATTCCCAAAATTACCCTCAGTGCTTGCCAAACTAGGGATAGCCACACATGTACTCACCCATGCCTCCGCCTCTCCTATTAGCCTCGATCAACGCGCCACGACCTGGAGGGTCAATAAAAACACAAAAGGTGTGAGTGGACAAAAATAAATCAGTTTATAAAACAGTTACAGAAAGACATTTGTACCCTCCACGTAAAACCAATGCATACATTGGAAAATCATTTCGCAATCCGTTACATTTCCAATACAAGAAAACCGTGAGCGAAAATCAAAATCATTTTCCTTTTCTTAACCTTCGGGTCTTAGTCCGCAATCACAAACACAGCGCCTCAGCCCAAAATCATGAATCAAATCTAAGTAGACAATATAATCCAAAATCCATCCAACCACATAAACCGGGCTACTGCCCAACACATCCGAACATCAGAAATCAACAGGAATTCACAAGTCAAACAATCTGCTGGATCACAAGTGCGCCCGAGTCTTTAAACTCAAAACCATGCGCATAATCAGGCCTTCCTGGGATATCAACGAGTCTTTAAACTCAGAACATAATCAATAGGCCTCGGGGGTATCATATCGAGTCTTTAAACTCAAAACAGTAACCGAGTCTTTTAACTCATTAAGGGCCCTCCCCCGTCATCAATTAACCGAGTCTTTAACCTCAAAACATGATCCAGCAATAGCACCGGGTCTTTAAACCCAAAACCATTTGTAAATCACAAAAATCCAGGATCCATCATGATCCAAATTCCAAATCCAATCCGAAATCACATTTTTTCATAACATGGACTCATGTCCGAATTTCCACATTCAAATCCCCAAAATCTTACTTCACAAAACATAAACAAATCATCATTAAAAACGGGACATGTATAATCATATCAAATCATTTTATCAAATCAGCATCTATTCCCGAATTCGAATTCGCAATAATGATTTCGTAAGCCGGCATCCGGAACCGTCATTCCGAACCCAAACCAGAAATCCATTTTCAAACTTCCGAAAACCGAAATCTCGTTCATCAAAATTACTTTTATGCCCTGGGCATCAAGCCCGAAATCACTTTTTCCAAAAATCCGTTTTAAATCCTCGAAAACACATCATATTTCAAATCCCAAGGTCAAAACATCAAACCATAATCAAATCACCAAAATCACGGTCAAACCACAACATACTCGAAATCTCGTAAAACGTGCAAATCCGTGTCATTCTCGAAATACGTGTCAAAACCGTAAATCATACTCATAATCATAATCGAAACATCATTAAAACATGATACTCACAAATCATGTAAAATCATTCATCAAACTTTCATCAAAACATAAGAGAAACCATAGTCTCGAAATACGTGCAGTTTCGTATTACATATTAAAAATAAGTATAAATATGGAAATCGAAATCACCACAAGTCACAATCATAATCATAGCAATCAAAGAAACATTTATGCATGCATTAAATTTTTGAAAGCAAAGTCCACTCACACACCGTCCATAACGTCGTTTCCCGCGCTGCACGCATTTCCGTAGTTTCCGACATTTTCCAGAAATCTCAAATCCTATCGGAAATCATTCTTTAGTGTTACTAAGGACCCAAATAACATCATACTAATTTCCCAAAATTTTCCGGGAATTAAACGTTAGTTAAAAACGTAACATAAACTTTCGGACCCTCGAAACAACATCGAAACGGTGTCCGATTAACTCGAAATCAACGTTAAAATGTTCGTTACAATGTATAGGACAAAAGTCGTGTTGAACTCACCTTGGGAATCGGTCCCACGCGCCCTCATGCGCCGCCATGAGTGGCTGCGCGTGAAACTCACCCGCGAGCTACAGTGCAAGCACTGTTCATCGTCCTCACCCGGCTAACAATTAAACGGGCCGTTCAACCCGCGTGATGACCCGTTTCAATCTTGCTCAGTTCCAACTCTTTTCCTGTAATTCAAATGTCCAATAGCCTCGTAAATGTGTGAATTAATGGTCTGTCATCTCAATTCCAATTATAACTGCTTCTAACTATCCAACTGAAATCAAATTTTCGAAGACTGTTCTTCATTCGATCCCTTCAATTTCAGTTGATTTCGTTAAATTGACCAATTAGGAAGCATAATAGGCTCATTCTAACCATGAATTCAAGTTCAATTTTATTTGAACATACCTCTGTATGATCGAACTCAATCGTGAAAATCTCAAACCGTCGCGGGTCCAGTCCCTGGCCATCACTTCCCTGATTGTTTCCGTTTTCGATCGTGTTCGACTACTCCAAGTCCCATAAGTCTTATTCAAACCTTAATTTGGCTAGGGCTATCCTCTAACTCCAAAATCGAACTCTCCCTCTCTCAAGGACCCATTTCGGGTTTGAACTCTCCTTTCACCATTTTTCATCACTTTTCTTCCTCTCTCAGCCCCAATTTTCTGTTATCCCTCTCTTCCTTCTGTTTCAGCCCTTCTTTTCTCTCAATTCATAGTGGGGAAGGTCGATCAAGCCAAGTTTATCAGGCTCTATTTTTCTTTCCTATTCTTTTCCATTTCCAACATCACCCACGAGCTTCAATTTCCAATTCAAAACACCAACACAGCATCGTGCACCCGTGCTCTGCCCAAAACATCCAGTTGCATAAACAATTCCCAGCACGCCTAGCACTCTGTCCTTAGTATAAACAATTCCCCCTAACCAAAGCCATTAACAGTTAAACAATTCACTGAACGGACCACCCAAAGCACGGTGGTTTCAGCCATGCTGCACTGTTCCAATAGTGCCCTGTGGAAATTACTATTTTGCCCTTCCTTCTTCACAAAATTACCAAAACGCCCTTCTTGTTTTAGAACCACAACTCACCCGTCCGATGTTCGTTTTCAGCGTGCCACCTGTCGTTGTACTCAGGGCATCGAGACCTACCTAACGGTCCTCGAATTGCATGAAATTTAGTGGTCAATCAAAAAAGTCAACATTTTCCCCCTTTTTGTCCTAATTATGAAAATGTCCTTGAACTTCCGAACGTCATAACTTCCTCCTCGAATGTCGGAATCGGGCGTGCCACCTGTCTATGAACTCGCGACGTCCCAAACTACGTCGCAGTCATCGGTCAAAGGCCGTTTGACCGCCCGAGCAAAAAGTTAACCGTTCGCCCATTACCTATGGGCAAAATCGTCATTTTCTTCAAATATTCCAAATTTCCCCTTTTTTAACGTCCGGGTCGTTACAAATCGAGTATGAGACCCAGTTGAGAAATGTTTTGAGAAAGAAAAAAAGAGTTTTGAAAATGATTATGAACCCTCCATATGATTATATGGTCTCCTCCAAACGTCGACCTGGAGAGCCACGATCCATAGACCAGAGTGGGTATCCCCATAGGGATCCCATTCCAGGAGTGGGGGTTACGATTTAAGATGTGATCCAGGACCAGATTCCAGAGAGATGATCAGACTAGGTCCGAAGATAGAGCCTCCCAGATGGAGAATTCCTGAGAGAAGACTCGGAGTGAGACCCCAAGTAGTGTGCACACTAGTATAGAGATGATATTGTGACATTTATCGAGGATGTGTTCCCTAGGGTCAGTGTGCCTCGAGTTGGCATCTTCTCGGAAGTGCCGCGGATGGGTTATACGTATGTTGATACGTATGAGATTTTATGGAAATGGTTTGGGGCGGAGACCTCGTATTCGATGTTTTAGTACTTCACTGAGATTGGTTTTGGGCTGAGTTCCCACATGTATGGTTTTATGGTTTTAAGGTTGTGATTTCGGGTCGGGGACCCAAATGGTTTTATGGGTCATGACGGTTTATGGGAACCGGGCATGAACCCTTAAACGATTTTGAGAATATGTTTGATAAATGAAATGGTTTTATGAACGTTTTGATAAAAGGTTTTTGAATGCATGCATATGCTTTTAATGAAGGGCATAAATGTCTTACTATGAAAATGATTTTATTAAAATATTATTTTGTCCACTCACGACTTTTGATGTTTTAATGCCCTTCAGGTTGATCGCGGATGCGGGCTATAGCAGAGACGAGACATCACACTCCTCCTCCTACGATCCTGGCGTACTCTGGAAGCTCGGTGAGGGCTAGAGACGGAAATTTCCCTGGTCTAACACTTCGTGTTAGACAGGATCAGGCGCGTCCCATGTTAATCCCGGAGTCCAAACCACGGTTGGAATGCAGACAGTAGTATGTGGTTGGACATTGCCGGAGTGCAGTCCTCGAGTAGGTCGGGTGACACCCCGATGTGTTGTGATGTGGGTGCACCGGTGTGTTGTGCACGTTGGGCTATGGGATTGACCACGGTCAATCGATATGTCGGGTTGAGAGTGTCCTGACAGTTCGTCACTGGCCCAATGGATGAGTAACAAGTGTCACTCATCCATTGCACACTCAAACATACTCATGCATATCCACCCTTAACCGTGTTAGACCATTTCCCCATTTCCAACCAAACCCGATCGACCATCTAACCCCAAATCCAAACCCCTGCCCCATATGATCATTTCTGAAGAACCAAGAAAGTCATTTTGAATGCCTTTCAGGTTGATCGCGGATGCGGCTATAGCAGAGATGAGACATTCACATTCCTCCTTCGGATCCTAGCGTACTCTGATAGCCCGGTTGGGCAAAGGAAGGAAATATCCTTGGTCTGACACTTTGTGTCAGACTGGAGCAGGACGTCCCACGCTAATCCCGAGGGATTTGGGACGGGTCCTGTCATTTACTGTATGAATTAAAAGGAATTTGCATGAAAATAGCAAGGGTCTTGTGTGTAATTCCCAAAGACAATTTCTTGCGGCACAAGGATGCAAATTGTGGCTAACAAGGATTCCTTCTAGTTTAGGATTTGTTTTTCCTTCTTAATTAGGATTGAGCTACGAATTTATCCTATGCCTATACATACTTAGCTTTGATTATTTTTCAAGGGGGTCGCCCATTTTTGTACCAAAACTCTGCTTAACCAAATTTCCCTCTTTAATAATTCGAAATTTCTTTTGCAATAGTCAATTACACCATACTCCACCACAAACACCTTCATCTGTGACAATCTAGGGTAATGCCGGTTGTCTCACCAAGGAGTGTCGAACCACTTTGCATCCCTAGGGCAATTCCCGAGATAAAAAGTGTAACACGCTCCCTGTAACGACTCGAACTTTTATAAATAATATTTTAATGCAAAATGACCATTTTGTCCTTGAGGGGGGAAATGTTGAATTTTGACCCGGGAGACATTTAGGACTTTGACCAATGACCGTGACGTAGATCAGGACATCACGAGTCCGTAGACAAGCGGCACGTCAAAAACGGAAGTTCGACGAAAAAGTTATGGTCACGGGAGCGAAATCGGTTAAACTTACGTCCTGGGAATTCAATTAACATTAATCTGATCAATAATTATGCACCCTTGGCCACTTTTTCCCCATTTTGTGGATCTTGTTCCATTGGCTAATTATATATATATATATATATATAATAATCCACTCATCTTTCACCTCACAACCCCAACCGTTCATCTCTCTCTCGACCCTCTCATCCTCACCATTCATTCTTCTCATCTGATCATCCCCATCACCATTAAACTTCATCTCCTTCTCCCATATTGTCTCAAACCCGTGAACACAAAACCATAACCAAAGAACCCCAACTGATTAAACACTACCCCAAACCTAAGGAACTAGACGTGGACTAAGACTAGGGAGTCAGGGAAGGCACTAGGAGGCTGAGTAGCGGCGGTGACACGACAGAGAGAGGTTGGTGGACCGAAACTCGAAACCCCTCGCTCTCCCCCCCCCCCCCCCTCCCATTTTTCCAATTTCGAAACTATCATTTCCTGACGTGTATGGGTTGGTTTAATGGTTAGGTGAGATTCTAGGGACAGTGACGAGCATAATGAGCCTGGTTTCGAGGTACGGGGTGGTCTGAGTCGACGGGGAGGACGACCGGAAAAATGGGCTGCAGGTTTTGAATCCAAGGTATAGATCTCTAACTTTTTAGTATTTTTTTTAGTCCATAAACCTTTAGATTAGGCTAAGCCGAAGGTAAAGGAACAAAATGGACTGAAAATGGTGGCCGGAGTTGGGAGAACTAATCGGGTTAAGTCGCGGGTCATAGTGACCCGATTGCAGGCTTTCGGGCTAACCCAACCCAAGGTCAGGGATGATGACGTCAGCACTGACGTCATGCTAACGTCATCATGTCAGACCTGTCAAACCAGAAGCCAACCAGAGCATGACACGTGTTAGTCTAACACATGTTAGTGATGACGTCCGCAATGATGTCATGATGACGTCATCATTACTATAGCAGTGTTGACCAGGGAGTTGACCTAGTGCGTGAGGGCACATGGGAACAGTACTCGAGGTGGGACCGCCATCATCTTTTAGGTTTCAACGATACAAATCCAACGGCGGTGGTTTCATGTCGATCGGAGATCATTAAGTTGGTCAAAATTGGGTTTAATGCCTCGGAAAGCGTGTTCGAACGGCTTTCTCTGGTCGGTTCTGTTCTAGGGTTTCATGGTTGAGTTGTAGGGACCCATAGTGACCTTTATATGTACTTTGGGCATGATAGGGACTGTACGATAGTATTAGGACAGGTTTATACGTTCGGTTTAGCGGCGGGGCCAGACTGTGAGTGGGCCTTTGATTTTGTTAAACCTTGCAAGCATAACTGTTTTAATTACTTTATTTATATGATTGAATCAAGTATTTGAAATGCCTTGATTTATTATTCTTACACGTATTATGAATTTTTGGGCATGAGACCCATTTGGTTAGTTATGCACTATTTTGAGATTCAAATGCGGATTTTGATGATTTTCTTTAGTTTTGCATTGTATAAACTTACCCTAGTTATACTGTCTCCTTCGAATATTGGTACCCCGGAGTGATCACGGCGCATTGCCTGCGAGGGGTCATTCTACGGAGTGATCGGATCGTAGAGTAACTCAGGAGTCGGATTGCTTATTTTAGACGTCATGAACGTCAGGCATTTGGGATGCCATACCGAACTAGGTTTGGGATCAGGACTCGGGATTGAGACCTCGGGTGGCACATGTAGCCTTGGGACTGTGACCTTATTAGGCATCTGGGACGTCAGACATCTGGGATGTCCGGGTTGGGATATATGATATATTATTCTGTTTATGGCTATATGATATATTATTATGTTTATGGCTATATGATATATTATTATGGATTTCGACTCTGATGCATGCATGATTTGAAAACGGAGGGGTAAAACTGTATGTTTACTATATGCTTAAACTGTTTTATAAACTTTATATTTTTGGCCCACTCACCCTTATTGTTTTACTGACCCCTCCAGGCCGTGCTACTAAGGTGGACGAGGACCCTGAGGCTGAGACATAGATTGACGTTGCGCACCTGAACCCCACTTCTAGGTAGGTTGGTACATAGAGAAACCTAGATGTCGTGCTCGTTATTTGTATTTTGAACTATCCCTTGTCTGACATTGTTGAACCCTTGGGAATTATGTCTGAATTTATTTATTGTGATTTATCAATGTTGAACTGTTTAAGGGTAATTTTGGTATTCTGGGGTTGCATGTCAGACGGGAGCAGAGCACGTCCCCGGGTGGTCCCAAGGGGATCGGAACGGGTCCTATTAATCCCCTTACCCTGTAATTGTCTTTTTCTATTGATTATCGTTTTGTTGGATTGATCTTTAATATAATTCTTGTTTTATATCTTATATGAATTTCAATAATCTTTCATGTGTTTCAATATCTTGGTTTTTGTTATACTTGTATGTTGTGCTTATTGTTTCATTAGATCTCTAGGGCAATTCCCGAGTCTATATCATTGAAAGTGTCTAGGACAATTCCCAGCATGCACTTGAGATAATATGTTTGTACTTCGTAGAACTATGGTTATGAAATTTCGTAGATTTTGGAATTGGTATGATTTATGAATGAGTTAGGTTTAAAGATGAGTTGACCATATAAATAATTAATTTAGATTAGATTAGATTAGGTTATGTTAGTTAATCACATAGGATAATAGAAACAATCACTAGTAAATTAATCAAATGATAATCATGTTTAGGTATCCTCAATCTCCGATTAAGAACGATCTCTACTTATCAATGCTACAATCTACAAAAAAAAAAGATTTAATTTTCATTTGTTTTTATTAAGTGTTGAGTATGACTTTGTGTTTGCTTTAATGCTTAGTTTTAGCGTATCACTTCTCAGGTCTCCTTCTTCTCCCTTCGTGATTCTCCCAATTTTCCTTTATTTCGGTTACTCTCCACTGATTTCCAAAATACACACATAAACCCATTTTTATAGAATGGGTAAGTCGGTGAGAGAAAAGAAAGGAAAGATAAAGAAAAATCTAGAATATTCTAGGTCACTCTTGTAAAATTACTAAAATGTCATTTATGGTAAAAATACCAAAATGCCCCTAGTCATTCTTGACCCATAGGGAACTTATTATACCTCTGTTTTCAGCATGCTTTTTGTGTAACGCCCCGAAAATTCACATAATGTAAAATATTAAAATCATATCTAAAATGACGTTTTTACCCTTGGAGGGATATGGTTAAATATTTTTCGAAGATTGATCTCCGTTCTGGTTACCATCAGTTGAGGATCCGAGAAGAGGATATTCCAAAAACAGCCTTCCAGACTCGGTATGGTCATTATGAGTTTCTAGTAATGCCATTTGGGTTGACCAATGCACCGGCGACATTTATGGATTTAATGAACCGAGTGTTCCAGAAATATCTTGATCAGTTTGTCATTGTGTTTATTAATGATATTTTGGTGTATTCAAACAATAAGCAGGCGCATGAGAAGCACCTGAGGCTTGTGCTTGAGACGTTAAGAGAGAATCAGCTTTTTTCCAAATTGAGTAAGTGCCAATTTTGGTTAACGAGTGTGGGGTTTTTGTGTAAGACCCGGTCTTGGAAGCAAGAACGGTGAGCAAGACCTGTGAGCTTGAGAAGCAAGAACGGTGAGCAAGACCCGTGAGCTTGGAAAGGTAAGATCGGTGAACGATCCCACATCGCTCAGGGAGGGAAAGGTGAAGTACCTTATATGTGTGGGCACGTATCTATCTAACACAAGTCCTTTTGGGAGCTCAGTGGCTTTGGGGGGGATTGGAACCCCAAAGTTAAGCGAGTTGAGGCTGGTGCAATCTCATGATGGGTGACCTACTGGAAAGTTGCACGTGAGCTCCCGAAAACAAAATCGTGAGGGCTGGGCCCAAAGCAGACAATATTGTGTTAGATGGGCCGGGTCGTGATAGAATGGTATCAGAGCCGGACCCCGATCGGAAGTGTACCAGCGAGGACGCTGGGCCCCAAGGGGGGTGGATTGTAAGACCCGGTCTTGGAAGCAAGAACGGTGAGCAAGACCCGTGAGCTTGAGAAGCAAGAACGATGAGCAAGACCCGTGAGCTTGGAAAGGTAAGATCGGTGAACGATCCCACATCGCTCAGGGAGAAAAGGTGAAGTACCTTATATGTGTGGTCACGTATCTATCTAACACAAGGCCTTTTGGGAGCTCAGTGGCTTTGGGGGGGATTGGAACCCCAAAGTTAAGCGAGTTGAGGCTGGTGCAATCCCATGATGGGTGACCTACTGGGAAGTTGCACGTGAGCTTCCGAAAACAAAACCGTGAGGGCTGGGCCCAAAGCGGACAATATTGTGTTAGATGGGCCGTGTCGTGACATTCTGGGACATGTGATTTCTATAGATGGAATTTGTGTTGATCCCCAAAAGATTGAGTCAGTGGCAAACTGGGAGCAGCCGACAACAGTGACCGATTACTACAGACGTTTTGTAGAAGGATTTTCTGGGATTGCTGCCCTATTAACTCACTTGACCAGGAAGGGAGTTAAGTTCATTTGGGATGAGACTTGTGAGCGGAGTTTTCAAGAATTGAAGAAACGATTGACATCCGCTCCGGTATTGACCCTTCCAGATGATAGTGGAGAATTCGAAGTGTATACTGATGCATCCTTACACAGATTGGGGTGTGTGTTAATGCAACATCGGAAGGTAATTGCTTATGCCTCTCGACAGTTAAAACCGCATGAACGCAACTATCCTACCCATGATCTAGAACTGGCAGCAGTGGTACATGCTCTAAAGATCTGGAGACATTACTTATACGGTGAAACATGCAGACTGTTTACTAATCATAAAAGTTTGAAGTACTTTTTCACACAGAAGGAGTTAAATGTGAGGCAAAGAAGAAGGTTGGAACTGCTTAAGGATTATGATTGCACGATTGAATACCATCCTGGAAAAGCTAATGTGGTAGCTGATGCATTGAGTCAGAAATCAGCACATTCTATAGCCCATCTACGGATGATACATTTCCCTTATTGGTTGAACTTCGTCGAACTGGTGTTATGTTGGAACTTGATAGCCAAGGTTTTTTGTTAGCCAGTTTCCAGGTGCGACCAATCCTACTTGATCAGATCATTGATGTCCAATTCCAAGACCCTATCTTATGTATTCTTCGAATTGAAGTGGAAGCAGGGGAACGGTAGGATTATGCAGTTAGTGAGGATGGAGCCTTAAAAAAGGAAGGAAGATTATTTGTACCTGAAGATGTAGTGTTAAAGAAGGAGATTCTGGACGAAGCCCATAGTTCGGCATACGCTATGCATCTAGGAGGGACCAAAATGTACCGTAAGCTTCGAGAACATTATTGGTGGCCGGGTATGAAACGGGAAATTGCTGAGTATGTGAGTAACTGTTTGATATGTCAGCAGGTAAAAGCTGAGAGACAGAGACCCTATGGAGCACTGCAACCACTTCCTATCCCAGAGTGGAAATGGGACCATATAACCATGGATTTTGTGTTTAAACTTTCGAGGACGCCCAGAGGCTACGATGGAGTTTGGGTAATTGTGGATAGACTCACCAAGTCATCGCATTTCTTACCTGTGAAGGAAGACTTTCAGATGACCCAGTATGCCAGACTATTCATTAATGAGATTATACGATTACAGGCACTCCTACCTCTATCGTATCGGATCGAGACCCACGATTTACATCCAGATTCTGGCAGAGTTCACAGGAAGCTTTTGGGACAAGATTACATTTTAGTACGGTGTTCCACCCTCAGACAGACGGACAGTCGGAACGGACCATCCAGACCTTGGAAGATATGATGAGAGCGTGTGTTCTGCAATTCCAGGGTACTTGGGAGTCGCATTTACCATTGATGGAATTCGCCTACAACAATAGTTACCAAGCGAGTATTGGGATGGCACCTTATGAAGCCTTATATGGACGACAGTGCAGAACCCCTTTGTGTTGGACAGAAGTGGGCGAAAGAAAATTGTCTAGGTCCGAATTGATAGATCTAACGACGGAGAAAGTTAAGCTCATCAGGGATAGACTCAAGGCAGCCCAGGATAGACAAAAGAGCTACGTGGACCGTCGGATCAGAGACCTTGAATTTTCAGTTGGAGATTGGGTTTTTCTGAAGTTATCTCCTTGGAAAGGCATAGTACGATTTTGTAGGCGCTGGAAATTGAGCCCCCATTTCATCGGACCATACGAGATTGTTGAGAGAATTAGCTGGGTTGCTTACCGACTAGCATTACCTTCAGAGCTTTCCAGAGTCCATAATGTATTCCATGTGTCAATGCTGCGGAAATATGTGTATGATGAGTCCCATGTGTTAGAAGAACAGCCCATTGAGCTCATGGAAAACTTAAGCTTTGAGGAACAACCTGTACAGATCTTGGATCGAAAGGATAAGATGCTTCGCCGAAAGACAATTCCCCTAGTGAAGGTTCTTTGGAGAAATCAGAACGTGGAAGAGGCTACATGGGAACCCGAAACTCAGATGCGAGAACAATATCCATATTTGTTTCCTTGAAATTTCGGGGACGAAATTTCCTAAGGGGGGAAGGTTGTAACGCCCCGAAAATCCACATAATGTAAAATATTAAAATCATATGTAAAATGACGTTTTTACCCTTGGAGTGATGTGGTTTGGAATACTTTTTGTATCTTTTTCGAGGACCATTGTGTAGGTCTCGGGACACTGAATCCGTAGACAGGTGGCATGTCGAAAACAGAGCTCGGATGACAAAGTTACGGTTCTGTGAAGGTTAGGAGCAAAATGGTAATTTGTCATGGGAAGGGTAAAACGGTCAAACGACATATTGTTTTGGCTGAGTCTTTGAACGGATAGCTCCTGCCTGCAATGGGAAACACGTGGCAGCCTAAGGAGAGGGCTGAGTGTCTTTGACACCGCCCATACTATTTGATCATCATTTAAATTCAATACTTATACTACAAAACAAAACAGAGAACTGAACCTAACTTCAATCCAATTCGAGACTAGCCAGAAGTGTCTGAGAAACCTGGAAAATTCAGAGAGTGAGAGTAAGCAAATAAAAAGAGAAAACGAAGGATTGAGGGACACTGGAAAAACCCGTAGTCGAATATTGGAAAAACAAAGTACAAATTCGAATTGAGCGTTCTAAGTCGCAAGGATCACAATTGAGATTGGATTCGATCTTCTGAGACTATTTCGAACCAGGAGACTACCGAAACGAAGGGAAACGGCGTTGTTTTGAGCAAGAACAGAGACACCCATGTCTGCTCAAAATCGAGCTTGAGTTCGCATAGTTGGAGGTATGAATTGTTGAAATTAATTATGCAAAATTGTTTATTTCACTCTCACGATGCTCTCTGTATCAATTAATTTAAACAACTGGGACGAATTGAATGAACCCGATCATGAAACCCGTTTGAAAGATTATCGTGGGATATACGGATTTTAGTTGTAATTGAGATAATTACGGTGACAAAACCTAAATTAAGACAGATTAAATGAGATTAGGTGAAAGAATGAACGAAATCAAGGTCGAATTGAGGAAGATTGCACCGGGTCTGATCGCGGGTTCACAACCCGTTTAACAGGGAATCGGGCGATAGAGACGGTACTGTAGCAGTACTGTGCACGGCGCGTGGCTTTCAAGCGCAGCCGCTTGCGGGGGAGCGTGAGGGCGCGTGGCTGGGATTCTGACTTTGGGTCCAACATACTTTTTGATGTTCTCGATGATACGGACATATTGGCGTTGGTTTCGGGTCAATCGGATGTGAATTTAGAGTAGTTTCGAGTACCCGAAGCGTATAGGTTACGTATTAAATTCCGATGATTAGGGAATTCATATATGGGGTTATGTAATCACCTAGTGACCTTAAATTACTTTGTTTGACAGGTCGGAATATTCCCAGGACGTCGGAAGAGAACGAACAGCTCGAGATTGAACAATCTGGACGGTGTGTGAGTGGATTTTTGTTTTCTACCCTGAATGCATGCATATATGTGTTAAATGCTTTATGATATGATTGGAAATGATTTAGTATGATTGATGTTTCGATAGGATAACTTCTGGATTTTGGGAATATTATATTATTTTATATGATTTTGGGTACGATTTTCGAGGAAACCATGATAGTGCTGTTTTGGGCGAAGGCCCGGGATTTAAGATTGGTTTTAACTCGGATTATGAGTCGGGAAATGATTTTGATGGAGTTGTATTGTGGCTTTATGTGAAAATGGCAACTGAGGTTGCTATTGCGCAGATTTACGTGATAATGGTTTACGGATTTTGAGGAAACTATGTGATAGTGAAAATGATTTTGATTTCAAATGCAACTGTTTTTCACTGGTTTTCATGATAATGATATGTTGTGGATATTAGGGCTTTCGGGGTGGAATATATTTCCCCCAAAGTGCACCCTGGAGATAACGCTCGCCTCAGGGATGGATGTGTTCGCCCGGAGAGGTCACGTAGCACAGTCTGTTGTCGTGCAGCCGAGGGAGGCTCGACTCAGATCAGATGTACTGGATTATATGGAGATCGGTCGGTGATATGTTCACGACGATCTGGATTACCGGCTGGTGATGTGTTCACAGCGGCAGATGCTCGAATTTTGAGCGGTCCTTGAGCCTATTGATTTGCATGCGTTGCAGGGATAACGTGACTATATGAGATTGGATCTGGACCTGGATCCCGTGGTTTTATTGATGTTTGAGATTTATGTTTGTGCCTTGATTATTTGACTTATGATTGATGATATGCATGCATGTTTATGAAACTGGAGGGTAAGACTATATTTTGATAAATGTATTTTTAAACGTTTTTTTTGTCCACTCACACCTTTGATGTTTTATTTACCCTCCAGGCCAGTGCACAGATACGGGGGCTAGTGACGAGGCAGAGGAATAAGTAGACCGTTGCGCACTCAGACACCTTACAACGTAGGATTTTGATCCCTACTTGTAATATTACCTATGCTCTGTAAACCTGTTGACTAGTCAAACTTGTGAGGTCAACAGTCCTGGAAAACTTAATTATCCCTTGTCTGACAATGTTTGTCGTTTGTTTTGTTATATATGTATATATGTAAGGTTATTGTTGGCACTTTAGAGTTATTGTCAGACGGGAGCAGGATCTTTCACGATTATCAAGGGATAATCGGGATGGGTCCTGCCATTTTGTCTATGAATTTAGAATTTCGAGACCTTCGTCATGGTCCTCACGAAACGTTCAAAAAGTGTTCAAGTCCAAAAATCAACATTTGACCATCTAGGGAAAAAAAATTGTCATTTTTTCATTTTTTTTAAATTTTCAGACTGTTACATTAATGGTTAATGATGATGATGGTGATGGTGAAGAGAAATCCAAATTGAATTGGGAGGTTTGAGAATAGATTGAGAAATCTAGATTTACCATTCATCATCTTATTCTTCATTTTTTTTAAATTAGTTTTATTATTTTTCTACAAAATGATTAAACATTGAATCTCTCGCTATCATTTAAGCGTCATAAACAGCATTAGTAATAGAGTGTAACTTTTAAAACAGCGGAATAAAAAGAAGCGTTTGAAAAGCAAATTGAAATTTAATGTCCTGTTTGATGAATATTTTAAATAATAAACCAAATATTAAATATTCCAGGTCAAACTACATTACATCGGATTATTAGTAAGCCTTGTAATTGAGTAGCATTCCTTTTTCACAACAAAAAACTTGAAGTGACATTCAAAATTTCAAATTTAAAATAGTGTCAAAACTCAAAAATATACCTACCAAGAGAATAACAAGCACGATTAATCCAAAAATATTTTTATAAATTAATATAAAATACAGTAATGAGTGTCGGGTGTGTGATCCGTTCCGTCCATGTTGAAATTTGAACTGTGAAAGAATTAAATAATAATAATAATTAATTCCCCAAAATATTTAGTCAAAATTGTAGAGACCCAGATTTCATGGGGTGTCGTAACCGTGCCCTTTCCTCTTCAATCTTCCCCGTCTGTAAAGGAAAGCGCAAAACCAAAGAAACCGCCAAATCTCAGAATCCACGTGGCCTTCTCCTTTCTCACCATACCATGTGTCTCTCCATCGCAACGGCGCGCCCCGATTACCCAGCCACATGTTCTCTCTCTGTCCCCTCTCTCCCAAGAACCCACATTTCCCATTCCATGCACATTTCCAATTTCATTGCATCACACGCTTATCTGTCTACGTTTGATCTAATCTGAGCACGGAAACCGACATTTGTCCAGAACTTAAAAGACCCATCAAGCAATTGACCCATTTCAAAAGAAAGGCCCTGCATTTGATCTCTGCGAGCTTCCATCGTCTCCAAAAGCTTCACTGTGAGCCGGTTATGAAGTTATCATCTTTGGTTGATTTGGGCACCTTTTGGATCTTATAGTTTGAGACCCCTTTGGCTGTTTTCAGGTATTCAAGTTGTTTGGCGAGTAGGAAATGAACGTGGTTGAGGAGGCGCAAATTGCTTTTGAGATTGGGGTTGTGGTTCCGAAGAGAAAAAATGTGAAGGAAGAAGGTGAAGCTTCTGACTGTGTGGAGGTTTTGACGGATGAGTTTAGGAATGTGGGTTTCGTAGTTGAGACAGTGCATGGCGTTGTCGATGAGTTTATCAAGGTTAGTTTTTCTGCTTTTGCCCTTATAATTTTCATTTTTATTTTCAGTAATTACCATAAATTATACTTGATTTCTGTTATAATCTCTTTCAGTATCTTAGAAATATTGCTTACTAGGAAAATTATTGAATAATGCATATGAATATTCGAAATTAGGCCCTTTTCCTAATGCGGCCAAAATAATGGTGTTCTTCTGCCAATATTTTTTGTTTTTTAAATCTAAATTGCAAATGAGAACTACGGTTGCCAGTTTATGATAAGTTGATAACCCAAACATTGTTCATGATGTTGTTTTCTGAATGAAAATTGGACATTGTTTTTGTCTCTACTCTTTTACGAGTTTGGTTGCTGGACGTTAGCTTCTTTTTTTGTTTCAGCTGGCAGCACCTTTGGAGACACTGGGGAGGGCTGCAGCTGAATTGAAGATTAAAAAACGAACACCTATCGGTATTGATTCTGCTGTTCTTTTCAAGTTGGCTTTTGATTGTTATCTTTCAGTTAAGATTGTCCTATATATCAGATTCTAGTGTCTATAAACTTGCATATTGTAATATGATTTTTGTACTTAAAAAAGAATTAATCTGCTGCACTGGGTTTTAGGGATGGATTTACAATTTGAATGGGGGGAGGTTGATGCTTTTGTGCGACAGCCTGATGGTTCATTGTTCAGTTGGTGTGAGCGTTTTCGCTGCTATAGGCACTTAATATATGGAATTGTGAGTCATCCCAACCTGCTAATCTTTTAATGCTCCAATTACATTTTTTTCCATTTGAGGTCTTTCACCACTTTAAATAATGTAATTTTTGATTTTCTTTTTATGATATTTCTCCATTCAATTTGATTTTACATTACAGTTTAATGTTTGCCTCCATCCTTTATTATTAGACTTTGATTGAACACACCCCGTCCCATCAGTTGGCATCTGCTGCTCAATACTGTGTTTCAATATTTATCCATAACCTTGTGCCATTGACAAAGATTGAACTGAAAATATACAGATTAATAAGAGCAAGTCAAGGGTGACTTTAGGATTTGATGGCAAAGAGTTCCATTGGGAAGTTGGGGAGTGTTTACTTCAGAAATTGGAGTCTGCGAGGATTGTCAGAGAAGTGTTTGCTTTGCATGGTAGGTTCACAAGTTTACTTGCTGTGTGATCTCTGTTAAACTCTAAAGCAAGATGTTTTTTGACTGACAGATGAAATAAAGAGGAAAAAGCTTCTTCGCACCTGGGCACTGCACTGGTGGGACTTCACAAACCAGCCAATAGATGAGGTTTATTCTTATTTTGGTACCAAGGTAATCTAGTTGCATTAGAAAATACTTTTCCCAATATTTTGACTATTGCTAAACAAGAATTTAACATTTTTGTAGATTGCCATATATTTTGCGTTCCTTGGAATGTATACACGGTGGTTACTCTTTCCAGCTGGATTTGGACTCATTATGCATATATTTGATTTTGGGTGGGTCAGCTATCCATCTTTTAATTTTCCTGATCACTGAGAACATCAATTTATTTTTACAATATTTCTTAGTAAAACTGATGTATGCTTGCTTAATGTTTTCCTTAGGTCATTGCAGTTGCTGGTACTCCCCATTTTCTTCATAAGCATAACGTTGTGGGCTATAATGTTTTCCCAGTTCTGGAAACGTAAAAATAATGCCCTTTTAGCCAGGTAACTTGTTTCACATAGAAATCGTCTTGCGGATATTAGATCAGATCTATGCTTATTCATTATAAGTTTTCTTTTAACTTTGATATTCCTTACCTCGCTCTGGGTCTGCGTCCACATAGAAATTGTCTTGTGGCATTAGATCAGATCCATGCTTATTCATGATAATTTTTGTTTTTACTTTGATATTCCTATTTACCTTAATTCACTATGGGTTCTGTGTTTAGATGGCAGATTAGCTATCCACTTAAAACTGACCTGGAATATAGGCCAGGCGTAGAGTGGAGTTCCTCACAGACATCTGTTGAACTTGCAAAGAAATGGGGGGCAGACAAAACAAAAGAGAAAGAAATGTTCCAAAGAATTGAGTGGTTTGGACGACTCATGAGATTTCGGAATGATGCTCTCATAATCTTCAGTATTATATGCCTCCAGTTACCATTTGAACTGGCATATGCTCATACTTACGAGGTTATTGGGTCTGATATTCTGAAGTAAGACTGTGCTCTCTTCCATTCATACAGATGCATATGGTTACCCGTTCATATTATTTTTTTTTGGTGGGAAATCATATTTTTCATTCCAAAGTTTGTGCTTTGATTTTTCTCTCACAGATTGTAATCATTTGTGCATGAGTCTTAGTTCTCATCTCTCTGCCTCCCTCCCTAAAAATTTTGAATATGATTTCTTTTATGCAGATGGTGAAAGAGTTCATGCACAAAGATGAAAAATATCACAGTAAACTTAAAATTGGAGGAAAAATTCATGTTTTGATATATCTTAGAGTTTGCATCTGTTGCAACCCCTGTCCTGTGTTAGTTGCTTACAAATGTAGGACAAGGACAGAAGTGAGGTTATTCTGGGTTTTGTTTTATATTGTGGTTTGGACAGCAACTAGTTCTACTCTGCTAGTGGTGGATTTAAGCTACTTCTTTGTTTGGTTGGTTAATTAGAATTTTGTTATGTGGGAATTTTATATTATTTAGGTTGTTCCTGGGTATTGATCCATTTGCTGGATAGGGTTTACTTTTTTCTTATCTGTCATCAAAAAACATTATAGCTCCGAACGAGTTAACAGAAACCCAATTTAAGACCACATTAATCTGATGCCCTCCTAATTTTAAATGAATTAGGCATAGCATTTGTTCTTTTGTCTATGTTATTAATTCTAGTTGGGATATTTCTATATAAAAACTTCTTGTTGGAATATAGCATGAAGATGACACCCTAATTTTTTTTCCAGGTTTGGGTTGACCACCTCTTATCTTTTTGCCATTCAATTCTTTACACAGATCGGGGGCAAGATCTCCGTCAAGCTAATTAAAAATGAAGATAATGAAAACACAGAAAAGAGAGCTGACAGCTTGGTGTACAAGGTGTTAAGTGTAGAGTGATCCATCACTTGTGGCTTGTTATTCACTTTGGAGGAGGTTTCCTTAATTCAAGGGCTTACTTTTTGTTTTATTTATTTATCAGGTGTTTGGTCTCTATTTCATGCAGTCCTATATAGGAGTTTTCTACCATGCCCTTTTGCACCGTAACTTTTCAACTCTCCGCAAAGTCTTGATTCAACGCCTCTTTGTGTCTCAGGTAAAACTAGTTATATTTTATCACTGTTTTGCTTTTCTCTAATCCATTGCTCATGCTTCTGTATTGGAAAATGTTTTCCAGGTGTTGGAAAACTTGTTGGAAAATGCTTTACCATATTTGAAGTACAGCTATAAAAAATATAGAGTCCGGTAAGCCTAACCTAAGGACTATTTTCAGGACTTTTTTTTGGGGCACTTTATCTATACCTAAATATGACCTGACCTTTATTCTGATTTCAAGACGCAAGAAAAAACGTGAGAAAGGTTCATCAACAGGTAAGATACAGTTTGCTTCTAGGGTAGAAAAAGAGTACCTGAAGCCTTCTTATTCTGCAAGCATTGGAATGGAACTTGAGGATGGGCTTTTTGATGGTAATCTGTTAAATATGTCGAATTTTGTGCTTCTGTCTGGGGTCTTTAAAAGTTGAGTTTTCCTCCATATTTAAAGCATTCATGACAATGACAGTATGTCTATAGTTTCTGCTGATTATAACTGTGTGATTGCATCTGCAGACTTTCTGGAATTGGCATTGCAGTTTGGAATGATCACGATGTTTGCTTGTGCATTCCCCCTTGCTTTTGCCTTTGCGATATTGGTATATTATTCTTTATGGCTGTTTTTTACTTTAAATTTTATATGCTTTGTAGTTACATTTCCTTTCTTCGCAGAACAACATCATGGAAATTAGAGCAGATGCATTGAAGCTTCTTGCCATGTTGAGAAGACCAACTCCTCGTTTTTCCACAACAATTGGAGCTTGGTTGAACATATTTCAGGTACATATAATGTAAAGAAAATTTGCAGGGTCGAAGATGCTTTAATGATTCCACTCCCTTTACCCTCTCATAATCATTGTGTTTTTATGTGTGGTTGTTTGAAATTTGCAGTTTCTGATAGTCATGGCTATATGCACCAACTGCGCTCTTCTGGTATGGTTATATGATGAAGAGGGCAAATGGAAGATAGAGCCTGGCTTGGCTGCAATTCTGGTTATGGAACACATCCTCTTGTTGATTAAGTTTGGGTTCTCCCGCTTTGTTCCCGAGGTGATTTCAGTAACCCTTCTGAACACTTTTCAAATTTACAACATTTCTTTGAATCAGTCCATGATCATTACTCTCTTTCCTCGTAGGAACCTGCATGGGTAAAGGCCAACCGCGTGAAAAATGCTACGAAGGCTGAAAACATGTGTTCTAAACAACTTTTGAGGAGCATTTCTGGAGAAAGGGCGACATTCGGCAGGGTTAAGAAGTCACAATGAGGTTAGAGAATTGAGTTTCAAGTCAAGAAGGCTTTTGTTGAGCTTGAGTGGCACAAAAATTTTGATTTTCATTTTGTTCTCTTTGGTGAACTGAAATTGTTTTGTAAGTAGATGTATAGTACTGGCCATCCATTTTTTTGGGATAACTTGAACTTACTTTTAAGATGCGATATATCAGAAATGTGCAAACTTTTTGTTCTCATTTATTGAAAAAAAAAAAATCAACTATTTACATCATTTTGGAGCTCTCATCTCCTCAGCTCCATGCAATTCATGATTTCTAAAGCTCTTATGTACAATAATGAGCATGAACATCTGAGTTACAATGGAAGTAACTCCAAGATTTTGATCTTCCCAATATTATGAAACACTTCCAGTTTGTGGTTATGATCAGCCACTAGAGCTTCCAAAGCGGCCGCTGACTTGGCGGGCGTATGCAACGACAGCCTTAGCCCACCTCCTGATGCTGGACTTCAAGTTCTCCGAATCCATCTCCTGGAGTGACTTTCCTGGTTCAGTTGTAATCTCCATGAAAGAAAAACACCTGTCAAACCGCCTGCCCTTTGCTGGGGCTACATCACCACCGCCCTTCCCCGCATCACCATTGTTTAAAGACTTACTCTTCTTTGTCTTTTTCGTAACTGAGCCGCCCTTCACGGCGGCTCCCCCCTGGTTGAGAGAAAGACTCTTCTTGACAGACATGGCTGCTGAAAAATGAGGGGTTGAAAACTGGTGCAAGGAACATCTGAAAGCTGGTCCAATTTATAGGGTAAGAGAATTGTATTAAGGCAAGTAATCAACATTTGTATTCGCTAATGCGTGTGAGAACTCCATTGACCGAGACTTTTTCAATATTCCTTGTGCTAGCTTTAACCAAACCTAAATGGTTAAAAATAAACAAGATTAGTAAGTTCTTATTAGCCCAAATAGTTAAGATTATTGAAAAAATTTATGATGAATGGAGAAAAAGAAGATTAATTTAATGATTTTTTCATCGACATTATGGCAATAAAATTCAGATTTACTTGTGATGCATGTGATAAGAGCTTTTCACGTGTCTATAAGATTAGTTTAATGAGTAAATATCTTTTTGCCCAGCAAAAACATTGACCATAAAATATTATATGGACTTTGTTTTTTATAATGCAAGGTGTTATGGTTCTTTGCACGATTGGATTAGAGCAGTTTCTTGAGACAAACTACTTGTGTAAAATTGCTCACCAAGTTTGGCCGTATGATTGTTTCACCCCAAAACATTTAAATAAATAAATCATTGAAGAAAGTTTCTATTTACTTTCTATGATCCTAATCGGGAGAGATTATTACATGATGTTGTCTTACAGTTATGTAGCATTCCGTTTACATATTAGTAAATAAATAAATATTTATAAATATTTTATTTAAAAATAGGAAATTTGAACTATAGATTCTATTGCATCTTATAATTTTATTTAGCAGTGCTAGTTTGCTTAACCACCTTTTATAATAGCGCAGAATTACACGGGACATAAATAATTACACAAGATGTCAAGTATATAAAAATAAATACTCTAAATTATTTGAATAATTGAAGAACGGAGATTGTGCATATTGGATATTTGATATCATTCATTATGAGAATTTGACTTGAATTTGACTTGAAACTTCCTGCAAAACCATGATGAATAATACAAATTATATTGTAGTTACTAGTGGCAGTTGTCTAATATTAAACACCAAATTATTTGTGGATTTGGAGTACACAGCAAAATTAGTACCAAGATCTTGGAAGGTTCCCATAATAAACATTGTTGCAAATGCCACTTTCATTTTCTGTTACAATTTAACGTAGGGGCTGGATAATGACGGAAAGCTTGTATAGCTGTTGGAAAATGAAAGCCCTCCCATTGGAAATGAAAATGACAAAAAATAAAAAACTAACACGTTTTTCTACCGTCTTTTGAATTTTACTATCGTAAATATGATAATATAATTTATAATCTTTTTTTTAGCCGGAGAGATGAATTAATATTGATTTTATTATTTACGATATTTAAATTTGAGATTCTTCATTAGAGAATTGAAAGAAAATTACTTGAAAGTGGTGAAGAAAATTACTTGAAAGTGGTGACTCTTATGTTACAATAATACTGAAGATGATTATATTTATTGGTCTACATAATAAGGAAAAATATTAAGAAAAAAATAATGTTAGCGGCCTAATAGCTCTTATGGTAAGTTAGAGAATTCGAAGCCTAAGAAGTAAGAAGAAGGAACCTTTCAATGTGACTCTACACATATAAACTCTCCCTCTCCTTATCCTCCTCTCCCTAGCTCTCTCGTTCAACATTTCCAATTACGTTTTTTAGACCACCCACCTGAAAATTTCTTCGCTTTCTGAAATCTCCTCCCTCCCCGATTAACCCAGTCATGATCCCTGAATAGTAATCTCTCTTTCTTTCTCATGAACAAGTGCATTAATGTTTTCATGTATCGTTTCTCTTTTTTATAGCTCAATTTCTTGTCATTCATGGTTGTGGAATATGTCCAATTTGATTGGATTTTGGATTGCGGTCAAACCCATAATTCTCGTTTCTTTCATTTTTGATTTTAATGAAGGGTCCTTTTGTTTTGGACTTCTGTGTATGTGGGTTGGCTTAGGATTTGTCATCCTGATTAGAAATTGTTTACAAATATTATGGGATTTGATAGCTAGAATAAATTTCTTGTAAAATTTGGTATTTTTTATCCTCTTTTTGGGATCCCATTTCGTTTCGAATTTTTGAGAAGCTGTATGCTAATCAATTGGTGTATTGTTAGCTGCTTGGTAATGTGTTTCTTTGGATGATTAGGTACCATGGAAATCTATATAATTTCATAACTGTTCAAAAATATGTGAAGAAAAATTAATATCTGTTCAAAAATATGTGAAGAAATATTAATGTGCGGGACATATATATAATATTAATGTTTTTGCTCTATATTAAAGATTGAATGGTATATTCGTGTGCTTTTAGTTATTTCCCTTGATTACGCCCGTTAACTGAACTTTGAGCTCTACCCCCATTTTGCAGTGACTATCTTTTCAAACTTCTGCTCATTGGAGATTCAGGTGTTGGCAAGTCATGCCTTCTACTGAGATTTGCGGTAAAAATTCAACAATGTTGTATATAGGGTGATGATTTTATTAAGTTACATTTGCCATCCTTCTCTTATTGGCGCCCACTAAATTCCTTTATCTTTACCCTATCTGAACACGATCTGATCTCTCTATATCATGTCTCACATATTGAACCAAGATTATAATTAAATTATTAGAATTAGTTATTCCCAGAGAAATGGTTGCATTTTTACTAGTATTCCCACTAATTTATAATGATCTAAGTTGATCGAGCAATACACACTGCACTTTCCCAGGCATGTTGTTTGAATGCGTATGTCTGATTTTTCAGTCTTCTGTTACAACTTGCCAGTGAGTGGATCAATACTTTTTTGCATAATGCACATTAGTGTAACCTATCTTCTTTGGTGTTTTATTGATAACTCCACTCTCACCTCGTGTAGGATGATTCTTACATTGACAGCTACATTAGTACCATTGGTGTTGACTTTGTAAGTATAGTGACACAATATACCACTTCTGATGCTTGGTTATTTTCATGTCATGGCAGTGATTTCATCTGTTTGTTTCCTCTATATAGAAAATTCGAACGGTGGAGCAGGACGGGAAGGTTGTCAAACTTCAAATTGTAAGTATACTTATTGAATATTAAGGCTGGTTTGAAACCAAAGTTCCCTAACCAGAAAATGTAAATTCTCCGTTTCTCCTGCGTAGTGGGACACTGCTGGTCAAGAACGTTTCAGAACAATTACAAGCAGCTACTACCGCGGTGCCCATGGCATTATCGTAAGTATTAATTCACCTCTTTATGCACTCTAATGAATGTGGCTTTTGCAAATATTTACTAGATCTCTTAATTCTGGTTTTAGCTTGTCTATGATGTCACTGACCAAGAAAGCTTCAACAACGTCAAGACCTGGCTTCAAGAAATTGATAAATTTGCGGTTGGGAATGTGAACAAGCTCTTGGTTGGAAACAAAAGTGACTTGGCTGACAAGAAAGTGGTGTCTTCTGAAGCTAGCAAGGTATCTTAGTGACTAAGAAATCTTTCTTCAGATATCACATTGCTGTGGGCTAAATATCAAACTTCACCATATTCTAACTTAATATTGTTCAATTTCTTATTTTCCCCCAAACCCCTGCTTTTAAAAGGCATTTGCAGATGAGCTAGGAATTCCGTTCTTGGAAACGAGTGCCAAAAATTCAACGAATGTAGAGCAGGCATTCATGACTATGGTTGCAGAGATAAAGAACAGGTGATTTCATCTCAATTGTAAGATGGCGATTTGTTCACCGTCTATAATAGATATCCTCGAGCAAGTGCAATGGTGATTTATTCAGCGGCTGTAATTTTTTTTTTCCGGGTTTGCAGGATAGCTACTCAACCAATGAGCGCCAACAAACCCTCCACCGTGCATATGCGTGGACAGCCGGTAGTCCAAAAGACCACTTGCTGCTCATCTTGATCTGTTGTCGGCGTTGATGAGTATGCTCGACGGTGGTGGAAGACGCTCCGCAAGCTTGCAGAAGCATGTCGTTTTGCTTTGCATTGAAACCTTATTCTACCGCAAGCATGCTTGCAGAAGCATGTCGTTTTGCTTTGCATTGAAACCTTATTCTACCGCAAGCATCCTTATAATTTGTACAGTAGACATTCATTATACTTGATTATTCTTTCATTCGTTGGTTTAGAAATTCAAAACATTGTTTGAATAATTTAGTCAATTAATTATTGTATGTGATATTATAACAGCACAATTAATGTTTACCTATATTTCATTTGATCAGATGCATTTTCTTAAGCTAAACATGAACTGGTTTGTTTGTCCAGAGTTCTCCAGAGTGCTGGATATTGGGGAAATGCAAATTCATGAAAAATGGAACAAAATTCCAGCATACTCGTAATTTTGATATCGGAGAATATTGTGAAAAACAAAGCACATAGAATCTGAAGAACCAAATACATCTGAGTTGCAAGCACGAACCAAAAACCATTAAAAGCAACACTATATCAGCCCCTTATAATTTTACTTCCTGCCATAGATTCTAACAGCTTGCCTGTTCCTCTTCTTGACACCAGACTTGGAAACCCTGAGGCTCCTGTGGACAGCACTCAACCTTGCAAGGGCTGCATTTTTCAGATCTGGCCTGTAATGGTTGTCTGCCACCTGCAATGGAGAACACAATGCATGCTCAGAAGTTGAATGCAACAAATGTTTTGGACCAGAAACCATTATAAATAGTCAGTTTTACAAGTTTAAGGATTGGAAGTGTACAAGTATCTTCTATGTAAGGTCACGATTGATATATTTCCTAGAAAAAAGTATGAAGTGTACCAACATATGAGAGATCAACAAAGAGAATAAATCAAACTAAAAAGAGGATGTATGCTCCAAATCCAAGCATAACAAGTGTAGTTCAAGTGTATTTCACGGAAGAAACCAGTAGACTAATGTTATTTCCTACATGCTAAGTGCTCATCACTGCAGCATAAACCTACAACTATCTTCTTGGGCAAGTAGTAATTCTAATCCTGGAAATAAAAGTATGTCATATTTTTCCCTGTAAAATGATGAACCAGACCTATATCTAAGAGCTTAACAAAGAGAACCTAATACAACTAAAAAGGCATTGCATGATCAGAAGCCAAGCGTGACAGGAATATTTCACTGAAGAAACCATCATAAAAATGACCCTAATTATCATCAGCCATAACTAAAGCATAAACCCTACTCTACTTGATTTTTTTGGGGAAAATTAATAATGCAGACCCTCGGGCTAAACTCATTCCAATTTTGGGCAGAAAAAGCATGAAGCTTACCTATATCTAGGCTAACAAAGAGACATTAATAACACAATGAAAGCCCCCGGAGCAAAGTACAACTAGTTCATTTCATTTATAACGAATAATATATTATAAACCTACAAGTATCTTCTTAAGTATGAACCTTGCCTACATCACTCAGATACTTGAGCTACAACCATTAAGTATGAACCATGCCTACAAATATACAAGAAATTAAAAAAAAGGGAACCCATCTAATTAAAAACACAATGCATCACAACCCAGGCATAACAAGTGTGTTTCGTTGAAGAAACCATTCTAAAAGATCATTCCATTATGCTAAGGATCATCAATGCAAAATACACTTGATTCTCTTAGTAAAATAATCATTCACCAGAGAAAAATTCCAAAACTTTGTGTACCTGGTTCACGACCGCCTTGGCGATCCTGCGAAAATCCTGCTTAATCAGAGACTTGTGGAGCACAGATGCAGGTTTGTTCTGCTTCTTGGTCTTAGTTGTAGCCAGCAACACAGATTGATCTTTACCAGCCTCAATGGTCACAGTTTTCTTGTTTGCCAAGCCTGATTGAAATCATATCTCAATTATAAAAAAGAATAAAAACAAAATTTCCCGGGAACCAAACAGAAAATACAAAAGAAAACTGGATGTGATTAAAATTACCAGAGTGCTTGTAGCTGTGGAGACTCAGGAGGTTGTTGGGCTCCTTGCTGAACCGCACGCCAGCGTGGCTTCTTCCGAACTCCTTCACCAGAAAAGAGTTGTTCTTCTTCACTATCTCCCAGATCAGTGGTCCTGGAACAGTCGCCATCTCCAAGGGGGGGGGGGGGGGGGGGGGGGGGGGGGGGGGGGGGGGGGGGGGGGGGTGTGGGTGTGTGGTGGTCTTTAACATTAGTTTTTTATATATGACGCTGAACCCTAATTTACCTTTTCTTTGGACCCGAGGGGTATCATTCATTTTTCTTTATTACGCTTATGTCCTCAGTTTTCGTTTTGAACCAACTTTTAGTGGCAAATTGGGTTGGGCCGCTTAGTCAAGGAATGATTTTTTCCTACCAATATTTTTGTTTCTCTCTATTTACAATATATAGCAACTAGTTAAGTGTTTTTTTTTTCTTTTGTGTGGTGAGAGTAAGAATTGAAATATCGATATCGACGGATATATCGCTAGTCAAATTTATGGATATTTCACCCCAAATATCGGTATTGATATCGATATCGTTTACGGTCAACAAAAATGATGAAAATTCGATCTAAAAGTTGGAAATTTGGAATGAAACTTTGGGAAAAATTTAAGTACCCAATGATGGTTATATATAACTAATAAAAACTATAAAATGACTTTGATATAATAAATATATGATGAATCATACGATAGAATATAGGTTTGACGATAACTAACAGTATAAAACCTTAAAGATAAACTTAAATTAAAACATAATTTTATTGATAATGTTGCACTAAGAATACTTTACACATTGACAAATAATAATAATAATAAACATACAAATAATAATAAATTAATAAATAATAATAATAATAATTCTAAATTATAATCACATTATTTAAATTATTTCAATTACAACATATATTCCTAAATTAAAACATATATTCTAAATTAAAGCATATATTACCAAATATGTGAGTGAAGCCATTTTTTACATTAAACTTAAACTTGTATTCTAAATTAAAACATGTGTTCTAAAATAAAAACATATATTCTAAATTAAAACATATATTACCAAATATATGAGTAAAAATATATTACTAAAATATATTTTACCAAATAATAAATTTTGAATTTTGAAACAAAAAGATATTTAAGGCTTAACCTTTTTTTTTATATTTGGTAATATATGGTAAATTGGTAATATATGTTTGATATTTGATATTTACCAAATACTAAAACATATTTTATCAAATAATATATGTTTGATATTTGGTAATATATAGTAAAAAAAAAGTTTAAGGATTAATTGTTAAGTAAACATAAACAATCTTTAAAATTTACTAATATATGTTTAAGTATAAATGGAAAAAATAATAATCTAGATTTAAGACTTAAAAAATGGGTTAAAAAAGTAAAAAAAAAAAAAAAAAAAAAAAAAAACATTGAAATGAAATGGTGCGTTTCATTCGGGTTATTTATTCACACCCATAAAAAGCCTCGTCTTTCTCACACTCGGTTTCACATTTTCCCAATTTTTCTTCGTTCTCAGAATCTCTTCGCCCTATCGAGCTCTCGAGAAATGGATGAGGATTTTGACTTGCCGGCGGTGCCTGAGGATATGGCCGAGAACTTTGAAGACAGTCTCGTTCTCAAAGTCGACGAGGAGAAGGAGATCGGCCAGCAAGGCTTGAAGAAAAAGCTCCTTAAGGAAAGAGACAGCTGGGATACCCCTAAGAATGGCGACGAGGTTGAAGCAACTAGATCTCTCTCTCTTGATCAATTGTTCAATGGGTTGGAGATTTTGGGGGAAGATTTTCCTTCCCCCTCCTTAGGTGTAGGTGGTGGGAATTTCCGATATATCGGCGATAGCACCGAAATTTTCATCACTGGATGGGAGATCTCGATCCAACTCCTATAGAGTGTGAAGTCGTCAAATTTATTTATTTTTTTTTAAAAAAAAGGAGTGAAATCCATACTAATAAGATCTGTACTGAAAGTAGAGGTGGACACGAATCCGTTAAAATCGCTAACTGATCCGCTTCAAACCGTTATTTACCCAACAGTTTAAGGTTGACCGGATAAAAGTCAAACGGTTTGAGAATTCAAACCGCTCTGTTAGTAATAGTCTGGATTTGAATTTTCATTTTGGAAATCCATTAAATCCAAACCGAACTGTAAATGAATATATTAATTTTTAAATCTATTATTAATACAAAGTAAAAATAATAAAAATAAAAGGATACCTAAATATATCCACATATATATATATACCCATGTAAGAGTATAATACAAGATTATTAAATAATAATATTTGTTTGATAAATCTTAATATAGTGATAATGTTTGCAATTCAATCTTCAGCAAGCTTAATATAAGCTTAATATATACCCAGTAATGTTTGGTTTTTTTTTTACCTCTTTTGTTTTTGTAATTCTTAAACGGTTTTAAAGCGTTTTGATCCAAACCAAACAGTTATACCGTTTATAACGGTTTTGATCAAAATAGTTTTATTTATAATTTTAGAAAATTCAAATCGTATCGAACCGTTAAGATTTTAACGGTTTGAATTTGGATATTATCAATATCCGATCAAACCGCACCATGCCCACTGGGTGATTAATCTATAAGGGTGGAATTCAAAATTTGCACAAAAAGGTAATTGATCCACAAGAGTGTAGAGCGCGGTCTATGCTTACGATCTGTCTAGAATTGTAATTGAACTATAGTAGTGTGACATTCGAGATTTAAAAACGGATATCTGACGTAAACACTAAACAGTAAATCAAAACAACTCTGAAAACCTCAGATATCTATACTAAATAGTAATTGATCTATAATGTTATAGAGCTCGAAATTTACATGCACTACAAATAAAAAATCTCCTTAATTACAAGAATTACAAACATCTTCCCGGTAACATGTAAAATTCCTTTACCATCCCAACAATACTTGAATTTCTCTGCCTGCCGATGATGGGTAGGATGTGCCATAGTAGGCAAAGAGCTATAGCTCAGACATCCTCTCGCTATGTTACATAGCAAGAGGCGCAAAGCACACAAAAAAGAACATAAATGCAGCAACAAGAATAGCTGCAAGTCTGCAACATTCCCACTCCAGCATAATTCGACTTTGTCACACCAATCATCAAACAAACGACAAGGAAACAAGACTAAACAGGAGAAGGAGCAAAGTTGCGGTTTGCAGCAAAAGCAAAGCCAGTTTCAGGAATGAGTTTAAAAGCATGTATGTCCAACACCAGAAGTAAGAAGGCGGGGAATAAAAGTTATCGACCCCTGCAAAAGGAGCTGAATTCATAAATTAATAACAAAATATCAACTAATACTATTACACCTCTCAACTGATGTTACACTATATACAGAGCAAAAACAGCCGCCGTTGACTGAATATGCTCCTACAACAATGCGGTGTCAGGGTATTGTACAGATGGATTCAAAGCCTTCAAAAGAGCAGCAGAAGTTATGGTGCCAACTTTCATGGCAAAATAAATGAAAAGTCGTAACTAGGCTGCAGAATAAAGAACTATAAGTTCATTGGAAGAAGAATCCATCCAGAAAAGTTTTTAGTTACCCAAGAAACCTTATTCATGTGTGTCGCTTGCTTGTGAAACACGATGTGTTGGCCGCGCCAAACCATTCAATGCTTCATTTATCCTACTAAACACTAACTTAAGGGGAACACAAGCTATGACAGGACCCCCTGGCTTTGCAACCAGTGCTTTCTTCCCTTCAGATTGCTTGTGACCAGTCAGTGAAGATAGTTTCCGGATCTTTTTTGGCTGCAGCCCAGATTTCTTTGCTTTGGGAGATCTATTTGGTGAATTCCGTGGCTGTAATGCCAAACTCTTGGGCTGGATTCTTCCATTTTCAGATTTTGGCTTAGCTGCATGACCTACTTTACCAACTTCCCAGTCACAGTACAGTTTGCTCAACTGAATGTCTGAACAGCCTTTGCCCAAAGCCTCAACTGTTAACGGGTGACCAACAATGGCTTTGCCGTTCAATTTACTCATAAGGGAAACCAAGGGAACATGCTGTGGCCGGTAATTAGATTTCACCTCAAGTTTCACATCATACAACGAACCATCAGAACAAACATGGCTAGCAGTCGAATCTGACGTCTGATATCTTGCAGGCACTGTGAAGCGGGACTGCCTATAAGGAAGTGACCTATGTGTTGGTCCATCAGTCAATTCAGTAACCTCTTTGGACTTTGCTTGTAATGTGCCATTATATGAACTGCTAATGCCATTGCAATTGGCTTTCTGGTCAGAAGCCTGAGGCAATCCATCAGAATGCTCGCTGCCTGCAGAATAAGCATTGGATTCATCATTCATGTCCTTGTATCTTCTTGACTCGTGTTTTCTATTTTTACCTGTTTGTCTTGAATTCCTCTTTCCTTTTAACTGCCACTTTGAACTACCTTTCTCTATACTTAGGCCAATATCATGAAAGGCTGCTGAACTCGTAAAGCCAGATTCAGTAATTCTCTCGTTTCTCAAAGATACAGCTTCAGCTTGACCACTTTGGGTAGATTGCCTTTCCGAAGCAATAATTTGAGGCTTAGCAGATGAAGAAGGTGTAAGTACAGGAGAAGAACCTGGAAGCAAAAGATGCAAATCAGCTTAAGAACACAAGACGAATTTTTTTCAGGCCTACTTAAGGCACAAAAGAAAGACTATGCTAATTAATTTGCTGCAATAAGCACGAAAAGGATAAAGAGAATGGAGAGAGTGACAGAGCCACAGAGGTACCTAAATACAAACATCACAGGCATACAAGACATAATCCATATTTGCTCCCCACAACAATTGGGTAACAAAGTTAGAGAAAACACATGATGCATACATAACATACAACTAGAACGGTAAGTTGGTAATTACAGTTAGACAAAGATCAAACATAAAAAACACCACATGACTTTATATGTATAGATGCATGAATTACATACCTGAAGGGTTCTTTTCCTCTGCAACAACTGGTACATCCAATAACCTATCTGAAGAATCATTTTCAGCTAACCCAGACATGCTGGGAATTTCGTTCTCTTTCATTTTGTTACTAATACAGGAAGCACCAGAAGCTCGTTCAGTTGCATTTATAGAGGCTCCATTCTCACACAAAATTCCAGTGTGGTCTGTACATAAACTCCCTTTCAACTCGTATGATTCTAATCCAGTATCCCTGCCATTAGATAACCCTTCAAGAGGTGAAACACCCGAATTTGGAAGTTGGTCAGACATAACTGGAAGAGACACCATCGCAGTACTCTCCAATACCTTCGTCAATGGGCGGCTGCGGTTTTTCCTTTTGAATAATTCATTAACAGTTGCCACCTGAGATCTCTTTCTTTTCAGTGATGAAATACATTTGCTTCCATTTATGGGACTTCCATTAGGCATTCCATTCCGAGTGTTTGAATCTAATAGTGAAGCACTGTCCTGTTGAACTAGTTCAAGAGGGCTTCCAGTCTGGACCGACCTTTTTGACACTGCACCCATTCCCAAGTCTTCAAGTCCTCTCATGCGCTTAACTCCTTCTGTTCCATCATCCTCCGAATCATTTGGCGTTTTTCTTCTCCTTCCCTGCACAGTTTGTAACTTAGAAGCACTGATATGATTTGGCTCTTCAAAAGATATACCAGATTGAGATAATTCTGGTGCTGAGTCTGAATTGCCTTCAGAACCACTCACATCATCAACCATATGTTCATTTTCCTCGATAGAATGAGACAAGGCAGGTGATCCTCTGCCTGAACAACCTTGGTCACCATCTGAATTATTCATTCGAGGACTGAAGCTTAAACCATCCTTTCCTAGGCGGGCATTCTCAATCTCAAGAGCATGGATAATGGCATCTTCCCTCCGTGCATATTTTACTGCCTTCTTATTCGTGCTGGCTGCATGGGCCTTTGCTTTTTCAATGCATTCATCATACTCCCCACAACGAAAAGCTTTCACCCTCTTGGATCTTTCAAGGTTATACCAGTCCCTAAATCAATACGAACATGATCAGACGATGTTAACATATCAATAGAAAGCAAAACACCTGTATGAGGAGTTTTTTTTTTTTCATTTCAATTTAAGAAATTTTTTTTTTAGAAAAAACCATTACCCACCATGACGATGACATGTGCGGGAAAGAAAAATAAAAGTTCCAAAGGATACAGTATCATGAGCCTTGAAAGGAAAATGGTGAACTAAAACATGGAAAATGTATAAACACTCATAATCATAAAATGACACGAACGTACTATTTTCTGTGTAAAATAACCCAAAGAAAACATAGACACAATCTCAGGTAATTTTTATCTTATAAATGAAGCACGCCGACTAATCTACTTAAAATCCTAAAGCTTCAGCAATATGCCACCTGATAACCTCAATATCTAATGCTCTTCACTTCAAGCCAAAATCTCTACACAGTGCTACGGGAGCACATAAAGAAAATAATCATCCACCAGCAGTGCCCTATTCTCACTATTTGAATTCCCTACATAAATAAACCATTCATGCAAGGCTAGGTCACAATTAACTTCAAGCTAAGTTCCAAGATTTAGGGTGTGAAACAAATTAGATACACCTTTCACCCCTCTATTTTATTGTAATCCAATCTGGGAATTAAACCATAGATTAATACTCTCCTCCAGATATCAGGTCCCTAAAGCTCCGACCTAACAGAAGAAAAATCTGAAGTGAACCATGCTAAGACACTTTTATGTGTATTTGTTGCAGCAAACCACGAGGCACCTACTTACTATGTATTCTTTCAGTGCACATAATTGTTCCTTCTATAATACTATTAGCCTACCATGCCTTAGGATGGCAAGACCAAGCATCCCGTAAATATATGCCCTTTTCCTCTAAAATTTGTAATTAGAGCATTTTCTTCTTCCTCTAAAGCAACTTAAGAGAGTAATCAGCATCACTAAGAGTAGTAATCAGCATCACAAATTTATTCAAAGCTTATTTTCTAAATTAATCTATAGACAAATGTATTCTCAAGCTTCAACCATGCCATCCTTCCATTTCTACAGGAACCAGCAACTACCAACTAAGAAAACTTTTGCAGAGGATACAATCACTGATTAGCACAACGCAGTCGGCAGCAGACAACAATTAGCTAAAAACCCAAGTAACAACTTCACATTTAAGTATAAGTTAATCAAGTTCTTAGCATAACAATTTCAAGGTATGAACATATAGGAAAATAAACTGCCATTAAGCTAAATGATGAGCAGTCTACTGTTCTGGACACACCGAAGGAAACAGCAATCCATTAAGGAAAACATTAAACAAGAGAGCAAAGTAGAAAAATTTCCTCATAGAAAAGAATAAACCCACAAGACCAAATTTCTCCACCAGAACCACCGTTGTCAAGTTTAAGCAAAATGCACTTCCAAGTGTGTTAAAGCCAATTTCTCATAAATGCAAATCTACTTAATCAAATGCAAATCAACAAGCCAACGGAAACAAATTTCACTCAAGCTAAAAAAAGTAGCCCATTGTAAGCTTAAGGAAGGATAAGAAAGCACTCACACGCTTGCGTCATCGCGGCCGAGAAGTTTCACCGGAGTGCCGGACTTTGGGGAAACCGAAGTACCCTCAGGCAACTCGTCCATACCCACTATCTGACCGGGCCACCAAGACCCGTTTCTACGCCGGACCCAAACCAACCCACCCACTGACGCATCAATGCTCTTGTTACTAGTCTCAGCAGAACTCCCCATCTCAACCAAACCCACAAGAGAGAGATTGAGCGAGAAAAAAACAAATTGAAACCCAATAAATCTCTGATCTCAAAATACAAAATTTCAACCCCCGCCTTCCATTCTCAGCCAAGCTCGAGTTCTGGATATCGCCCAGAGCCTCAGTTTCACGGAAAAATGCATAAACTCCTCAACCTAAATCACTAAACAAGAACAACAACAAAACCCAGAAAGAAAAAAAAAATTAGATAAATTCAACTTTGCATGCTACATAAAGCCCAGAAATAAAATTTAAAACCCATAAAAATAAAGACAACAAATGCCAATAAAAACCAATAGAAAAGGGGAAGGGGACAGAGAAGAAGGACCTGATATGAAAGGGTTTATGGAGAAAACAACATATTGGTTGATCTGAAAATGATGCCTTTAAAACATTATATAAAAATTAGATTTGTTTTCTCTTTATTCTTAATTGTTTTCAGGGTGTGACTTTCTGATCTTCCATTACTGGATTCGGCTTTGAAATCTTTTGTTTTTTGTCCAAGCTCACCAGACACCAGAGTACCTCCCCGACTGTTCGGAAACACAGAGAGGGAGGTAGAGATTGCAAAATAAAGCTTTGAGCTTGGATCAAATCGTACCTTTTTGTATCTATTTTTTCCAACAGAGAGAGAGAGAGAGGGAGGGAGGAGGTTTTCAGATATGAGAGCAAGCGAGATTGCAAGTGAGGGAGAAACAAATACAGAGAGAAAATAAAAATAAATAAATAATGAAGGGGTGTATGGGGCTCTGTATACGGTTACCTGTATTGTATAAAAGGACTACACTAGTCTACACCACAGCAATAGAGGGTAATGTTATTTCTATTTCGTCACTTGCTCTCAATTTAGATTTTCTCTTTCTTTCGGTTTTTTTGGTAGGGGAGATTTTTTAGAAATTATCCATATAAGATGTCATCGAGGTTCAAGCATGTGACTAATTGTCTACAAATTAACACTATAATCAACTGAACTAGACCCACTTGACAAATTGTCTATTTAATTTGTTGGCATGTTATTATCATATTATGTTATATAAGCTTTTAACAATAATCAATTTTTGATTATGTATTTAAAACAAGGCTTTTTAGTCAATATGCCCCATAAATATTGAGATAAGTCTCAAAATGCTCCCCGAACACGATTTCGACCCAACTTGCCTCATGAACACGATTTTAGTCTCAATGTGCCCCCTAAACGTCTAATTTCACACTTCTCCGTTAAATTAGAGGGTCAAAATTGTCCCAAAAAAAAAAGAAGAAAATGTGAATATAAAACTTGGGCATATCATGAAGGAGAATCAGAGCCTACATCGAAGAAGAAGAAGAGGGCAGCGAATAAAAAAACCGTAGTGCCGAGAAGAAGAAGAAAACATAAATATAGAACTTGGGCATATCACGAAGATGAACCAGTGCCTACATCTAAGAAGAAGAAGAAGGGTAGCGACGACCTACTCCCTACATTGATTGCGGTACTCAAATACATTGCTGATGTTCTGTGTCTCAGAGTGAAGAACAGAAAGCCCATGAGCTTGCTTCTTCTCATAGTTCTCCAGACATTGATCGCGGTGCTGTTTCAGAGGGGATGGGTTTTGTTCCATCTTTTTGTGAATTTTCAAAGGCATACAAGTAACCCATTTCCCTGTTAGCTTGCTTATTCTCATAGTCTCATGCTAGTTATTTAAAATGGAACTTTGAGTGAAGAGCATAGAGCCATGAGTTTGCTTCTTCTCATAGTGCTCCAGACATTGATCGCCATGCTATTTCAGAAGAGATGGGTATTGTTCCATCTCTTTCTGAATTTTCTGAGGCATACAAGTAACCCATTTCTAAGTTCATTGTAGTGATCACCATCTTGGATTCAGTTGAGATTGCTCGGGTTGAGCTGCCATACTCTTGTAGGACCGGGGCATCCTCTACTTGTGTTGGGAAGATGGTATCGTGTTCGGTGGACCAGTCTGATGGTTCGTTCCTTGATGACAACCACATGGAGGGTTATGTGCCGACTTGAGTCTCGTACCTGACTTGCGAGACTGATTTTAACTGACAGGACCCACCCCGATTATCGCCTCGATAATCGGGAAGCATCATGCTCCCGTCTGACAATCGAACACAAAAGACCGGAAAACCAAATAAAATTACATTACACCCATTGTCAGACCAGGGAGATTAAATAATACAACCGACTGGACATCAAGTCCATAGTTTCACAGAGCATAATATTACAAAACAAGATAAGAACAAATCCTACTCTGTGAACAAACTACTCCGCAATGCCTCTACCTCGGCGCTAGCCCCCGAACTTGTACCACGACGGTTTTCGGACGCGTCAATCGCGCCCTGTGCGCTCCTCGATAGCTTCGGAAATGTCCGGGCCTGGAAGTCGTCGTCCTCAACACTGGATTTTCTCTGAAACTGGAACTCAGGTTCCTGGGCAAACCGTGATCAAACTTCTTTGATTCTTGCACAGTTGTGTTTGAAATGGTCTCAGAAGGCTAATCCCACTCACGGTTTAGCTCAACTCACTTTAAAACTCAACCTTTGAATTTCCCCCCAAATTTCCAGAACTCATCTCTCTAGTTTTCTCTCCAGCTCTCAACTCTCAACTGATTCCAAATGAACCCTCTCACTTCCCCTAACTCAGTTAATCGATCAAAAGGCAAACAACCCGTGGGAAACCGTCTGATTTCTCTCGGAAAAATTGTTTCCCGCAACACAGAAACCATGGCCAATTTTTAAACCCAGCCCGTGCTCTGTGTGGTTTCAGTCCGTTCAAACATGTTTCCCACTGCCTCAAATGGCTTAAACAATTCATTCTGGCCTCCCACAATCAGGAATAAACAATGAAATCGTGCAGGGCACTCACCGCATGACCGTGCACACTCTGTTCCACGGTGGTGAACAGTAACCGCCGTGCAAAATGACCAAAATGCCCCAAGTTGACAAATTACCAAAATGCCCTTCATCATTCGTGACCCGAAACTTGGTCATCCGATGTTCGTTTGATGCGTGCCGCCTGTCGTTGTACTCGGGGCATCGAGACGAACCTAACGGTCCTCGAGTCGTGTGGAAATCGATTGTCAAACAAAAAGTCAACATTTTCCCCATAACCGTCCAAATTACGGAAATGCCCTAGAACTTCCGAACGTCATAACTTTTTCCCTGGAAGTCGGAATTGGACGTGCCACCTGTCTATGAACTCGTGACGTCCCGAACTACGTCACGGTCATCGGTCAACATCCGTTCGACCTACCAATCAAAAATTCAACAATTTGACCACACTATTCGCAAAGGTAAAAACGTCATTTTATTCATTATTTTACAATATTACATTTTCTGAATTTCCGGGGCGTTACAATCTCCCCCCCCCCCCCCTTAAGAAATTTCGTCCCGAAATTTCAAGGAAACAAATAGGGGAACTGCTCCCGCATCTGCGCCTCGGGTTCCCATGTGGCTTCTTCCACATTCTGGTTCCTCCAGAGAACCTTAACCAGGGGAACGGTTTTCCGACGTAGCACCTTATCCTTTCGGTCCAAAATCTGTACCGGCTGTTCTTCAAAACTCAAGTCCTCTCGGAGTTCAATAGGTTGTTCCTCCAGTACATGAGATGCATCAAACACATATTTCCGTAGCATGGACACATGGAAAACATCGTGGACCTTCGAAAGTTCTGGCGGTAGTGTTAATCTGTAAGTCACCAGGCCAATCCTCTCGGTAATCTCATATGGTCCAATATAACGAGTGCTCAACTTTCCTCGCCTACCAAATCTCACTACACCTTTCCAAGGGGACAGTTTCAGAAATACCCGATCTCCGACCGCAAACTCAAGATCTCTAATCTGATGGTCCACATAGCTCTTTTGTCTGTCTTGGGCTGTCTTGAGCCTATCTCTGATGAGTTTGACCTTCTCTGTTGTCAATTCCACCAACTCGGATTTAGTCAGTTTCCTTTCACCCACGTCCATCCAACACAACGGGGTTCTGCACTGCCGACTATACAAAGCTTCATAAGGAGTCATCTCAATGCTCGCCTGATAACTGTTGTTATAGGCAAATTCCCTCAAGGCTAGGTGTGATTCCCAAGTGCCTTGGAATTGCAAAACACAAGCTCGCATCATATCTTCCAATATCTGGATGGTCCGCTCAGACTGGTCGTCAGTCTGAGGATGAAAAGCGGTACTAAAACGAAGTTTCGTCCCAAAAGCTTCTTGTAGACTTTGCCAAAACCGAGAAGTAAACCTCTGGTCTCTGTCTGAAACTATTGATTCTGGAGTACCGTGCAAACGGATGATCTCATCGATAAACAGCTGAGCAAACTGTGTCATCCTGAAGTTCTCTCGTACTGGCAAGAAATGAGCTGATTTCGTAAGTCTGTCCACTTTCACCCAAACTCCATCGTGACCTCTGGGTGTCTTAGGAAGTCCAAACACAAAATCCATCGTTATGTGATCCCATTTCCATTCCGGGATAGGTAGTGGTTGTAAGGCTCCATAAGGTCTCTGTCTCTCGTTTCATACCCGGCCACCAATAATGTTCTCGCAATGTACGATACATCTTGGTCCCACCAGGATGCATCGCGTAGGCCGAACTGTGAGCCTCATCCAAAATCTCCTTCTTCAGTGCCTCATCGTCCGGCACACACAACCGTCCTTCTTTTAGTAAGGCTCCATACTCTCTGACTGTAAAACCTTGTCGTTCACCGGCTTCCACTTCGATCCGAAGTACACACGAGACAAGATCTTAAGATTGAGCATCAACGATCCGATCGATAAGGAGTGGTCTCACATGAAAATTAGCTAGCAAGACACCTTGGCTATCCAGTCCCAAATCAATGCTAGTCTTACGGAGTTCAACCAATATCGGCAAATGAACTATCCGTAGGTGCGCTACAGAATACGTTGACTTCCGGATTAGAGCATCAGCCACAACATTGGTTTTTCCAGGGTGGTACTCAATCGTGCAATCATAATCCTTAATTAGCTCCAGCCACCGTTGTTGCCTCACATTCAAGTCCTTCTGGGTGAACAAGTACTTCAGGCTCTTATGATCTGTGAACAGCCTGCAAGTCGCACCATACAAGTGATGTCTCCAAATTTTCAGCGCATGCACAACAGCGGCTAACTCCAAGTCGTGCGTACGATAGTTGCGTTCATGCGGCTTCAACTGGCGCGAAACATAGGCAATCACTTTCCCATGCTGCATTAGCACACATCCCAAACCTTGTAAGGATGCATCACTGTACACCTCGAATTCCCCACTGTCGTCTGGAAGGGTCAGTATAGGAGCAGATGTCAACCTTTCCTTCAACTCCCGAAAACTACGCTCACAATCGTCATCCCAGACAAATTTGACTCTCTTCCTCGCCAGTCGTGTCAACGGGGCAGCAATGGTAGAGAAACCCTCTGCAAATCTCCTGTAATAGCCAGCCAATCCCAAGAAACTTCTTATTTCAGTAACGGTCTTCGGTTGTTCCCACTTCGCCACTGCTTCAATTTTATGAGAATCCACACTGATTCCGTCAGTTGAGATCACATGCCCCAAGAAACTCACGCTCGTCAACCAAAACTGACACTTGCTGAGCTTCGCATACAACTGGTTTTCCCTCAGGGTACCTAGCACCATCCTTAAGTGCTCCTCGTGATCTCCAGCACTCTTCGAGTAGACTAGAATATCGTCGATGAACACGATGACGAAGTGATCCAAGTATGGTTGTAACACTCTGTTCATCAAGTCCATAAACGCTGCGGGTGCGTTGGTCAAACCAAACGGCATCACCAGGAACTCATAATGACCATATCGGGTTCTAAAGGCTGTCTTGGGTACATCCTCATCCTTAACCCTCAATTGATGATACCCAGAACGAAGATCGATTTTGGAGAAGTACTGTGCTCCTCGCAGCTGATCGAACAAGTCATCGATCCGAGGCAAGGGGTATTTGTTCCTAACTGTTACCTTATTCAGTTGCCTGTAATCAATGCAGAGTCTCAAACTCCCATCATTTTTCCTCACAAACAACACCGGAGCTCCCCAAGGGGATACACTCGGTCTGATAAACCCCATCTCAAGCAACTCTTGCAACTGCGCCTTCAGTTATTTGAACTCAGCTGGCGCCATACGATACGGAGTCTGAGATATAGGTTGCGTACGTGGAACCAGTTCGATGGTGAATTCGACATCTCGGTGAGGTGGCAATCCTGGTAGATCCTCCGGAAAGACATCCGGGAACTCCCGTACTATCGATATATCCTCCACTCTCAACGGAGCAGCACGTGCGTCCATCACTTAAGCTAAATAGCCTTGGCACCCTTTCCTCAACAACTTACTTGCCTTCAGGGCCGAAATCACCCCAACAGGAGTTGCTCGCTGTATTCCCTGAAAGGTGGTTTCAGGTAACCCTGGACTTCGAAAAGTAACCTTCTTATCGACACATTCGATAGAAGCATGATGGAGTGTCAACCAATCCATTCTCAGAATGACATCAAAGTCATGTAAGTCCAAGAGTATCAGGTCACCTACCAATCCAACGTCACCTACCATTACGGGACACTCCCGCAACACTTGATCTACCACAAATACATCTCCTGTGGGCGTACTCACTGACAGGACCCGTCCCTGAAGGACATAGATAACCGTGCCCGGTCCTACTCCCGTCTGACAAATCAACTGAAAACTCGAAACTACCCTTCAGCACCTGCCAGACAAGGGATATTTGCGCCTGTGCCCACACATACCTCCACCTCTCGAATAGCCTCGATCATCGCGCCACGACTTGAAGGGTCAATAAAACAGAAAAGGTGTGAGTGGACAAAATAAAGTTTGATAAATACATTTACCAAAACACATTTCTTACCCTCCAGTTTTCACAAACATGCATGCATATCATAAAACACGAGTAATAATAAGAAATCAATTAAATATATTCAGTGGATCAATCAAAACAATTTCCACAAAACCACGGGACTTATTTCCATATCTTGTAGCTTAGAGTCACGTTTTATCCCTGCAACGCGTGCATATCAATAGGCTCAAGGACCGCTCAAAATCCGAGCATCCGCCGCTGTGAACACATCACCAGCCGGCAATCCAGATCTAGTGAACACATCACTTACCGATCTATGTATATCCAGCACATCTGATCTGAGTCAAGCCTCCCTCGGCTGCTCGACAAAGACCGTGCTACGTGACATCTTCGGGGTAAACACTTCCATCCCGAAGGCGAGCGTTATCTCCAGGGTGCACTCCGGGGAAAAACATATTTTCTCCCGAAAGCCCTAAATATCCGCAACATATTATCATCACAAAAACCAGTGAAAAACAGTTGCATAAAAATCTAATCACATATCAACACAGGGTCTCAGCCCCAAATTAACCAAAGTCCCGATTTACTTTATAAATCTGAAATCATCAATATCATCATATAATCACATGGAAATACAAATCCAATCAGAAACACAATTCCATTGGGTCCCAACCCCAAAATATCATTTTCACGTAAATCCGTGCAATCGTAAACCCGAGTTGCCACGAACACGTAAATCCATAAAATCAATCACTGACTCATAATCCGAGTCCAAATATCATTTTCGATTTCCTGACTCATAACCCAAGTCAAAACATCATTTTCAATCCGGACCTAGCTCAAAACATCATTTGCACGTTCCTTGTAAAACGTGCCCGAAAGACTGATTAAAATAATCACAAAATCACGAGAATACCAAAAATCATCAAATTCATCAAATTCACATGTAACTCCAAATCCGAGTCAAAATCATTATTTACTTGGGTTCTCACGCCCACAATATCATTTTTAACCAATTTCATGATTTCTCGAAAATCGTGCTAGAATATAATAATATAATAATCATAAAACCGAGAAAATCGAGAAATCACCGAATCAAAGCATCAATCATGTCAAATCATAGAAAATCATATAAATAAGCATTTTAAACCATATATGCATGCATCACAGTTAGAAAACCAAAAGTCCACTCACACACACCGTTCAGAACGGTTCGTTTTCGGGCTGCATGTTTTTCCGTAAATTCTGAAAATCACATCTCATGCCCAAAATCATTATAGAGGGTTACTAACATCTCAAAATACTTCATATAATTTTCCCCAATTTTTCCGGGATTTAAATACGTACTTTTAATGGAATACAAAACTTCAGATACGCGGAACATTACCGAAACGATATCCGATTTCCTCGAAACCAGCGTCAAAATGTTCGTTACAATGAGAGGATCAAAAGTCATGTTGATCGCCCCTCGAGATTCCCGCACACGCGCCCCCACGCGCCGCCACAAGCGGCTGCGCGTGGAAGCCACGAGCCGGCTACAGTACTGCTACAGTGCTCCCTCTTCACCCGTTTGTCTGTAAAACGGGTTGAAAAACCCGCGAACAGACCCGGTTCAAACTCACCCAATTCGACACCAATTTAATCCGTTCTTTCAACTGATCCCTTCTAATCCAACTCTAATTGAGTTCTGCAAGTTCAATTACTCGAATCATGGTCTAAATCCTCACGACTCTCGATCGATCCTCGACGGGTTTCCAATTAGGGTTCACCGATTCCGTCCCTGATTTTCAAATTAATTCATATAGTAAGCATCGTGAGAGTGTATTGAACGTTTCTACAAGATCAATTCGATGAATTCATACCTCTAACCCGTCGAACCCAAGCTCAATTTTGAGCTGTCATGGAAGCTCAGTTCTTCCTCAATTCGACACCGTTTCACTTCGGTTTTGTTGCAGAAAGGTTCGTATGGATACCAGAAGTCGAATTGAATCATCAATTACGATCCTCACCGTTCATAATTACCATTTCGAATTTCCCTCTAATTTTTCTGATTTTCGAACTGAATTCCCCCAGTGGCCTCTCTGCCTCACGAATTTCTCTCTCAATTCGGCTCCCTCAATCTCCCAATTACACTAATTACACAAATGAAGCCGAACAATCCACTTAACAGATTGCAATTTGGACAATGATGAGGAAATCCATAATTTAGGGGTTAATGTCTAAAGGTGTATGATTATGTTTCCTTTGATTCCCGTTTCTATGTTAGCAGGGGCATGGAAGGTGACAAAGTGACAGATGTCACAATCTGTTAGCAAGAATCAAGGTCAAAAGACCATTTTACCCTCCGTTCGACAAATTACCATTTTGCCCCTAGCTAATTCCATCCTTAATTCTCTCAATTTTGTCTCATGATCAGTTGTGGAAAGGAAATGATGATGGGAAGAAAACTCTCCCCATATTTGTGTTTGTTCACGGCTCAAATGAGAGAACAAAGAATAAAATATTTGAGTGATGGCTAATGATGATGATTGAACATAATTAAAGATGATTGAATGATTAAAGGATAATAAAACAATATGATGGTGTTTTCCCCAAAACATGGAGCTGATTTATGGCCTTAAATCAAGGGATGGGTGACACTTGTCACTCATCCGGATGTGTTCAATCATCGGGCACTGTTCATATTAAAATAATATTTTAATCCCGGTTCGTTCGGTTAATCGAGTCCGTTTCCGTGACCCTAACTTCGTCGTCGAATCTCAGATTTCGGCATGCCACCTGTCGTTAGATTCGTATCGACGAGACCTACGTAACGGTCCTTGGCCCTCGTCCATCGGACCTCCCGGTCAAAAAGTCAACATTTGACCCCAATTAACCAAAATTACCAAAATGCCCCTCAACATCCGAACATCATAACTTCCTCCTCGAATGTCGGAATCGAACGTGCCACCTGACTATGAACTCGTGACGTCCCAAACTACGTCACAATCATCGGTCAAAGTCCGTTTGACCGCCCAAACTAAAAGTCAACATTTTGCCCACGCTAGGGGCAAAATGGTCATTTTGCACAATTCGTCCGATTTCACTCAACTAATCCCAGATTAGTCACTCCAAACCATAATTAATTATTATTTAGTCCCAACACTCGGGACGGGTCATTACACTCACACCCAAGTCACAGTCCAGTGCGGACACCTCTCTACCCGCCAACAACTCACAGTCCCGTGAGATAAACGAATGAGTAGCTCCGGGATCAATTAAAGCACAAACATCATGTCCAAAGATCGTGAGTGTACCTGTCACAACACCAGGTGCTGTCCTGGCCTCCTGCTGCGTAAACGCAATAACTCGGGCCTGTGGTCCAGCTGCTCACCCACGACCCCGACCCCTCAGTCCACTAGTCGCTCCAGCACCTCCTCCCCTACTACTCCCAGTCCCAGAAACTGCAGTTGTGTTCTGTCCCTGCTCTGTTGCACCCCGACCTGCACCACCACCCTGTGGCAAAGATGGACACTCCCTCCGGTAGTGGCCCCGCTCGCCACAGAAGAAACAGATAACACTAGAAGCATCTCGAGCAAAATCACCACGCTGCCATCCTGTGGAAACAACCGAGGTCGCGCTCGCCTGAAGAGCCGACTGTGCCCTAGGTACTCTGAATCCGGGACTCTGAAAGTTACCAGGCCTACCATAACGATCATTGCCTGCAGATGAAGGTCCACCATAACGTCCCTTCTTCGGGGCTCTCTGACCGTACGATCCAGGAAATGAACGCTCTCGACGTTGTCCACCACCAGAATACTGTGGACGTGTCGGGAGACTAGCCTCAACCCGCACTGCGGCATCAGACAACTCTCTGAGGGTAGTAAAAGCTCCGGCCGTCACAATGGCCCGTATCTCACCTCGTAGGCCAAGCTCAAACCTACGACATTTCTCAGCCTCAGTAGACACGAAGGTAGGAGCAAAACGGGCTAGCATCTGAAATTTCTACTCATACTCTGCTACGGACATGCTCCCCTGTTGGAGCTGCAGAAACTCTGTCTCCCTAGCATCACGGAATGAACGGGGATAATACTAATCCAGAAACCGTTCACGAAAGGTCTCCCAAGTCACTGTACGGGCATCCCAACCCGACAACTCCAGAGTATACCACCACTCATAAGCAGATCCATCAAGCAAAAAGGTGGCCAACACAACTCGCTCCTCAGGAGGATAGTGCATCTGACAGGACCCGTCCCCAAAGGACAAAGATAACCGTGCCCGGTCCTGCTCTCGTCTGACAAGTCAACTGAAAATCCGAAAATACCCTTCAGCACTGCCAGACATGGGATATTTGTGCTTGTGCCCACTCATACCTCCACTGTAACACCCCGGAAATTCGAGGATTCTAATTTTGTAAATTATTGAATGAATTGACGTTTTTACCCCTGTGAATTGTATTGCCCAATTTGTTGACTTTTTGATTGGTGGGTCGAACGGACTTTGACCAATGATCGTGACGTAGTTCGGGATGTCACGAGTTCATAGACAGGTGGCACGTCCAATTCGGACTATCAGGGAAAAAGTTATGACTATCGGAAGTTCAGGGGCATTCTCGTAATTTGGACGATGGGGGCGAAAATGTTGACTTTTCGTTTGGCAACTAATTTTCACACGACTCGAGGACCGTTAGGTAGGTCTCGTTGCCCTGAGTCCGTTGACAGGCGGCATGACAGGACCCGCCCCGATCCCACAGGGACCACAAGGGGACGTGCCCTGCTCCCGTCTGACACCCAATAATTCATACCAATTTTAACCTCAAAACATCAAATGCATAAATAACCAAATTAAAGTCATACATCAAATCCGAATTAAACGAATGTCAGACAAGGGATGAAATCCAAAATTACAAGTTGCGAGCACGACTCTATAGTAAACCTGCGGGTACACCACCCAACAGGGGTTCAGGTACGCAGAAGTAGATCTATGCCTCAGCCTCAGGTTCCTCCTCTACCTCAGTATCCCGACCTGGAGGGGTTACCAAAAACATTAAGGGTGAGTGGACCGAAACTCAAGTTTATAAAATCATTTGATGAGTAAAACATATAATTTACCCCTCCGTTTTCCAAACATGCATGCATCCGTAATTAAAACCATCAATCATATAATATGAACCATAGGGCATATAATAAAACCATAAGTATAATTTTAGTTGCTGCACTATACATTCCAATCCCGACATCCCTGATGTCTGACGTCCCTGACGTCCAATAAGGTCACAATCACAAGGCTATGCGTGCCACTCGGGTCTCAATTCCGAGTTCAATCCCCGAACCCCGCTCGGGTACAACATCCTCGATGCCGTCATAGACGCTGGACGTACTAGACGTCCGTGACCTCTCCGGGGTACCTCATCCGGATGAGACAATGTAATATGAAAGGATCTATACAGTGTAGTACCAAATACATTTTATTGATATCCACATGCAAAGCATATATATACCTAGATAAAATCTGAACCAATCATTAAGTTTCATCAAACGGGTCTCAAGCCCAAATACCGTGAAACGTGCCATAACCATATTTTCCATATCATCAAAACCATCATTGTTTTTAGCCTGTGAATAAGTATAATAAACCAGAAAACATTTATGCACGCAAGGGTTTAAGAAAATGGCCCACTCACAGTACAATCCTGCTGAAAACCGAGCGTATACCCTCGATCTGGTACAATTATACAATCCCTGTCATATCCAAAGTATACGTAAGGGTCCATACAAACCCCAAACATTTAACCATGAAACCCTAGACCGAAATCGGCCCGGGAAAGCCGTCTGAACGCGCTTCCCAAAGCAATAAACCTCATTTTGACCAACTTAATGATCTCCGATCGACCCGAAACCACTGCCATTGGATCCAGATCGTCGAAACCTAAAGAATGGTGGTGGTCCCACCAAAAACACTGTTCACACGCGCCCCCACGCGCCGGTCAACGCGTCGGTCAACGCAGGAACAGTCCCTGCTGACGTCATGCTGACGTCATCTGACAGCTGTCAGGTCTGACATGTTAGACTCTGATAGGTGCCACGTGTCAACATCTGATTGATCCACCTCACTGATCTGTCAGGCCACGTGTCAGATCTGACATGTGCCACGTGTCAGCACGGCACTAGTCCACGTCACTGACATGTCAGTGCTGACTGTGCACTGACATGTGACACGTGTCGGCTCACGGTTGGTCCACGTCACCTGACAGTCTGACAGGGTGCCACGTCATCACCTCTGTCCTCAGACGGGTTAACCCGTATTTCTGCAACTCGGGTCGATCAGACCCGTGATCATGACCCGGTCACCATTTCTTCCACACTCAACCATTTCAGTCCTAGTTTGTTCCTAGATGCTCGTCTCAATCCCAGAAAGGGTTCTACCTATTTAAAATCAATCAACAAGGACTGAATCGAAGACTTACCTCGATTGCACAGTCCTGGTTCCCGTCGCCGTTTGTCCTCTGTTCAGGCCACCTCAGACCACGAAAACGAGCCCTCTAGGTTCCTAACAGTCCATAGAACTGATTAGGGTCAATTTAACACAAAATTATGCGTTGGAATTTAAATTACCAAAATCTGGGTTTTTGAAACCGTTTCGGGTTTTGGAACCGGCTCACCTCACCGCCGTCTGCCGCCGTCTGCTGCCGTGCCTCAGTCCCTCCCCGTGAGTCCAGTAATACACAGACACAAAAACCAGGTGCAATGCATCAGTGCTGGATCGATGGACAGTGAGTGAGGGTGTCGGGTGAGGATTATATAGAAAATGGAGGGAAATGGATGGATGGCCCAGATTGAATCTCAGGAATGAGATCAAGGGCTGAGATCAGATCTGGAGGTTTCAGATCAATGGCTGGAATTAAAAGTTGGTTTTAATGGTATTTAAACCCATAGTGGATCTGATCCAATCTAGCCAATGGGTGAGTGACACTTGTCACTCACCAGGTGTCCTCCAATCAGATTTCCAGAATAAAATATTTGGCATGCAAACCGAGACACGAACCTCCCGATTTCACGTCTCTGACCATAACTTCCTCGTACGGAGTCCGATTTCGGCGTGCCGCCTGTCTACGGACTCAGGACATTGAGACCTACCTAACGGTCCTTGAGTCAACTGAAAATTAGTTGTCAAACGAAAAGTCAACATTTCCACCCCCAAATGTCCAAATTACGGTAATACCCCTGAACTTCCGATAGTCATAACTTCCTCCCTGATCGTCCGAATTGGACGTGCCACCTGTCTATGAACTCGTGACGTCCCGAACTACGTCACGGTCATAGGTCAAAGTCCGTTTAATTCATCAATCAAAAAGTCAACAATTTGGTCATACCAATCACAAGGGTAAAAGCGTCAAATCACACATTAAATTACAATATTGAAATCCTCGAATTTCCGGGGTGTTACACGGCACGCTGAAATCGGACTTCAGATGGCTGAGTTACGGGTCTGGAAAGTGAAGGGCATTTTGGTAATTTCTGAACTGGGGAATTTTGGTCATTTCATCCCTGATCACTGTAGCAACCGCGGGGGAACAATTGCTGCACCACCGTGTGCGGTGGTTCTGAGTCCCAATTGTTTAATCAGTGTGTGAGTTGGAAAGTTGGGATTGTTTAAAGCCTCAGAACGTGGCTGAACATGGACACCATTTGTTAATTCAAGATTCGAACTTTTGCGGGAAACATTTCTCAGTGGACAGTGAGGCTTCCACGAGCTGTTTTCTGGCAAGGGTTGTTTAAACTGAATGGGATTTAAGTGTGCTTCACTCTGCTGCAGTGAGGGCTGAGAATTGGAGAAGAAAACCAGAGAATCCAGTTTCTAGAAAATTGGAGGGAATTTCGGAGTTTGATTTCTGGTGCTTGTTGGACCAAACCAAGACTTGGTTTAGTCTTCTGGGAGTATTTGGAACTCAACCACATCAAAATCGAGGGGAACCAGCCACGGTTGAGCTGGGACGGAGGCTGCCGTTTTCAGAGAAGTTTCAGAGCTTGGGACGACAACCTTCAGGTACTTTCAGACCTAATTGATCATTCATTTTAGTTCGTTTTGATCCTATTATGCTTCCTGTGAAGTTAATTGGAGAATGGGTTTGAAACCAGGGAGTTCTGGTGATTGACCCGTTTAGTTGATCACGGGTCGAGGGTCCATTTAAGGGACCATTGAGGTTGATTTTTGACTCAGAACCTAAATTGGATAGTTAATGAACATGTTAGGATCAAATACGAGTGAAATCGAGTGGAAATTGAGGGTCAATTAACCGGGTCAAGCCGCGGGTGGCAGGCCCGTATTACAGACAAACGGGTGAAGGTGGTGACACTATAGCTACAGTGTCAGGCGCGTGACTTTCACGCGCAGCCACTTTGGACAGCGCGTGAAGGCGCGTTGAGCCTCATCTCTGATCACGATCAACATGACTTTTATTCCTCTCATCATTCTGAACATTTTCGGTGAATTAACCATGTTGATCTGAGATAGTTTTGATGGGTCAGTTTAGGGCCGGTTGTCTCGGGAAACGTGTTGGACGGTTTCCCCGAGCCGGTTTCTGTTTCGGACTTTTTGGATAAATGTTTAAGACTTGTAGTGATCCTTACGTGTGATTTGGACTAACAGGAATTGTACGATAATCCCGGTACAGGTCCGTACGCGCAGATTCCCGAAGGATCGTACTGTGATTGGGCCCGATTTCATTAAAGCCTTGCATGCTTAATTGTTTTCTGATTTACTTATATTCACATGCTGGAATCAAGAAACGGTTTTGATGATATTGAAATTATGATTATGGCACGTTTCACGGTATTTGGGTTTGAGACCCGTTTTGGTGAAACTTAAAGATTGGTTTGGATTTTATCTATGTATATATGTTTTGCATGTGGATATCAATAAAATGTATTTGGTACTGCACTGTATAGATCCATTCTTGTGATACTGTCTCCTCCGGATGTGGTACCCCGGAGTGGTCACGGCGCATTGCCTGCGAGGGGTCATTCTACGGAGGAACCGGACCGTAGAATGACTCAGGAGAATGATTTCTTATTTGACGTCAGTGACGTCGAGCGTCTAGGACGCTAGGCATTTGAGATGTCGTACCCGGACAGGGTTCGGGGATTGGATTCGGGATTGAGACCCCGAGTGGCACGCGTAGCCTTGCGACTGTGACCTTATTGGACGTCAGGGACGTCAGACATCGGGGATGTCAGAATTGGAGTGTATAGTGCAGTGGTTAAAATTATGTTTATGGTTTTATTACATGCCTTATGATTCATATTATATAATTTATGGTTTAAAATTCTGATGCATGCATGTTTAGAAAACGGAGGGGTAAATTATATGTTTCACTTATTAAACGGTTTTATAAACTTGAGTTTCGGCCCACTCACCCTTAATGTTTTGGTAACCCCTCCAGGCTGTGCTATTGAGGTAGAGGAGGATCCTGAGGCTGAGGCATAGATCTAGTTCCGCGTACCTGATCTCCTGTTGGGTGGTTTTCCCGCAGGTTTATTTTAGAGTCGTGCTCGCAATTTGTAATTTGGTTTTCATCCCTTGTCTGACATATGTTAAATTTGGATTTGATGTATAACTTTTTTTTTGGTTATTTATTAATTTGAACGTTTGAGGTTAAAATTGGAACGTTATTTTGGGTGTCAGACGGGGAGCAGGGCACGTCCCCATGTGGTCCCAGGGGGGAACGGGGCGGGTCCTGTCATCCACCTCTCAAATAGCCTCGACCATCGCGTCACGACCTGAAGGGTCAATAAAAACAGAAAAGGTGTGAGTGGACAAAAATAAAGTTTGATAAGTACATTTACCAAAACACATTCTTACCCTCCAGTTTTCACAAACGTGCATGCATATCATAAAACATGAGTAATAGTCTGAAATCATTCAAGTGTGAACAATGGACCGATAAAATCAAAATATGTTTTCCCATGGTCCGTAAAACTCATGTTCACCAAATCAGTTCAAGTTATAAAACATCAAATTCCGGCTCTCAGGCCAAAACATGTGAACACCATTACCTGGCCACAAAGACCAAAAACCCGTATTCAAAACCGGTACGTAATCACAAATATCATGTTCCTAAATTCCATGACCACATTTTCCTTGAAACTCATTTTTATCAAATCAATTTAAATCTCAATAAACTCATGCTTTTCTTAAATCATTTCAACTGCTAAACCACGGTTTCCTCAAAATCATTTTCCATAAAACCACGGGACTTATTTCCATATCCTGTTGCTTAGAGTCACGTTTATCCCTGCAACGCGTGCAAATCAATAGGCTCAAGGACCGCTCAAAATCCGAGCATCCGCCGCTGTGAACACATCACCAGCCGGCAATCCAGATCTCGTGAACACATCACTTACCGATCCATATATAATCCAGCACATCTGATCTGAGTCGAGCCTCCCCTGAGCTGCACGACAAAGACCGTGCTACGTGACCTCTTCGGGGAAAACACTTACATCCAGAAGGCGAGCGTTATCTCCAGGGTGCACTCCGGGGAAAAACATATTTTCACCCGAAAGCCCTAAATATCCGCAACATATCATCATCACAAAAACCAGTGAAAAACAGTTGCATTGTAATCAAAATCATTTAACAACATAGGGTCGCAACCCCAAAATATAGTGTCCTCAAATCCGGAAAAGCCAAAGTCCCGATTTACATTATACTTCCGCAAATCATCAATATCATCATATAATCACATGGAAATACAAACCCAACCAAAATCATAATTTCATTGGGTCTCAAGCCCAAAGTATCATTTTCACGCAAATCCGTGCAACCGTAAACCCGAGTTGCCACGATCACGTAAATCCATAAAATCAATCACTGACTCATAATCCGAGTCCAAATATCATTTTCAATTTCCTGACTCATAATCCGAGTCAAAAGATCATTTTCAATCCGGGCCTAGCCGAAAAACATCAATTTCATCATTTCGCGAAAATCGTGCCAAAATATAATATAATAATCATAAAACTGAGAAATCACCGGATTGAAACATAAATCATATCAAATCATAAAAAAAAAATCATATAATAAGGTATTTTAAATCATATATGCATGCATCACGGTTAGGAAAACAAAGTCCACTCACACACACCGTCTAAACGGTTCGTTTCCGAGCTGCACGTTTTTCCGTAAATTTTGAAAATCACAACTCATGTCCTAAATCATTATAGAGGGTTACTAACATCTCAAAATACTTCATATAATTTTCCCCAATTTTTCCGGAATTTAAATACGTATTTTAAACGTAAAACAAAACTTCGGATACGCGAAACATTAACGAAATGATATCCGATTTCCTCGAAACCAGTGTCAAAATGTTCGTTACACTAAATGGGACAAAATTCATGTTGAACGTACCTCGGAATTCTCACTCACGCGCCCCCACGGTCCGCCGCAAGCGGCTGCGCGTGAAAGCCACGCGCTTAGCACATTGTTGCTACAGTGCTCCTTCTTCACCCGTATGTCTAATAAACAGGTTGGAAAACCCGCGATAGAACCCGATTCAAACTCACTCAATTCGACCTCAAATCAATCCATTCTTTCAACTGATCCCTTCTATTCCATCTCCATTTATGTTCTGTAAATTCAATTACTCGAATTATGGTCTAAATCCTCACGACTCACGATCGATCCTCGATGGGTTTTCTATTCGGGTTTACTGATTCTGTCCCTGATTTTCAAATTAATTCATAGAGTAAGCATCGTGAGAGTGTATTGAACGTTTATACAAGATCAATTTGATGCATTCTTACCTCTAACTCGCTGAACTCAAGCTCGATTTTAAGCTGTCATGGAAGCTTATGTTCTTCCTCAATTCGACACCATTTCTCTTCGTTTTCGTTGCAGAGATGTTTGTTTTGATCCAGAAGTCCAATTCAAGCCTCAATTTCGATCCTCACCGCTCACAATTATCAATTCGAAATTCCCCCAATTTTCAAGATTTTTCGATTCAGAATTATCCCAGGGGCCTCACTGTTTCTCGAGTTTTTCTCTCAATTCGGCTTCCTCAGTCTCCCAATTGCACAATGAAGCTGAGACAAAGGTTTATCAGCTGTTAATTGACAATGATTAAGACAACCCATAATTTAGGGAATTAGTGTCCAAAGTAAGAATGATTGTGTTTTCCCTAATACACGATTCCATGTTATCTGGGGCAAGGAAGATGACAAAGTGACAGATGTCACTGTCTGGCACCAAGAATCAATGTTAAAAGACCATTTTGCCCTTCGTTTGACAAATTACCATTTTGCCCCTAGACTTTCGTGACCCGTAACTTGGTCACCCGAACTCTGTTTTGAACGTGCTGCCTGTCGTTGTACTCAGGGTATCGAGACTTACCTAACGGTCCTTGGCCTTCATCCATTGGACTTTCCAGGTTAAAAGTCAACATTTGGCCCCTTTTCAGCCAAATTACCAAAATACCCCTCAACTTCCAAACGTCATAACTTTTTTCTCGAATGTCGGAATCGAACGTGCCACCTTTCTATGAGCTCGTGACGTCCTGAACTACGTCACGGTCATCGGTCAAAGTCCGTTTGACCGCCTGAACTAAAAGTCAACATTTTGCCCACACCTAGGGGCAAAACGGCCATTTTACACAATTCGTCCGATTTCACTCCACTAATCCCAGATTAGTCATTCTAAACCATTATTAATTAATATTTAATCCCGATATTCGGGACGGGTCGTTACAGCATCACAGCAAAAATCTGCTCAAACCGAGAAATCCAACGGTGGGCATCCTCGGGATCCGCCCCACCATTAAACACCGTAGCCCCAAGACGCTTGGCTCGCTCGATCGAAGCACTCTCGGCATCATTAGCGACGCCATCTGCAGGTCGTGGAGGGGGTTCACGTCGCAGAGGCATAGCCGATCGTCCTTTCTGAAAGAGGCATAAGTTAGTATAATAATCGAGGCACACCGAAGTGCAGACACGAACCGTAAACCTAGGCTCTGATACCAATTGACAGGACCCACCCCGATTATCGCCTCGATAATTGGGAAGCATCCTACTCCCGTCTGACAATCGAACACAAAAGACCGGAAAACCAAATAAAATTACATCACACCCATTGTCAGACCAGGGAGATTAAATAATACAACCGACTGGACATCAACAGAGCATAATATTACAAAACAAGATAAGAACAAATCCTACTCTGTGAACTAACTACTCCGCAACGAAAAAATTTATGCCTCTACCTCTGCCTCAGCGCTAGCCCCCGAACTTGTACCACGACAGTTTTCGGACGCGTCAATCGCGCCCCGTGCGCTCCTCTGTAGCTTCGGAAATGTCCGGGCCTGGAAGTCGTCATCCTCAACACTGGATTTTCTCTGAAACTGGAACTCAGGTTCCTGTGCAAACCGTGATCAAACTTCTTCGATTCTTGCACGGTTGTGTTTGAAATGGTCTCAGAAGGCTAATCCCACTCACGGTTTAGCTCAACTCACCTCAAAACTCAACCTTTGAATTTCCCCCCAAATTTCCAGAACTCAGCTCTCTTGTTTTCTCTCCGGCTCTCAACTCTCAACTGATTCCAGATGAACCCTCTCACTTCCCCTAACTCAGTTAATCGATCAAAAGGCAAACAACCCGTGGGAAACCGTCTGATTCCTCTCGGAAAATTGTTTTCCGCAACACAGAAACCATGGCCAATTTTTAAACCCAGCCCGTGTTCTGTGTGGTTTCAGTCCGTTCAAACATGTTTCCCACTGCCTCAAATGGCTTAAACAATTCATTCTGGCCTCCCACAATCAGGAATAAACAATGAAATCGTGCAGGGCACTCACGGCATGGCCGTGCACACTCTGTTCCACGGTGGTGAACAGTAACCGCCATGCAAAATGACCAAAATGCCCCCCAGTTGACAAATTACCAAAATGCCCCTCATCATCCGTGACCCGTAACTTGGTCATCCGATGTCCGTTTGATGCGTGCCGCCTGTCATTGTACTAGGGGCATCGAGACGAACCTAACGGTCCTCGAGTCGTGTGGAAATCGATTGTCAAACAAAAAGTCAATGTTTTCCCCCTAACCGTCCAAATTACGGAAATGCCCTAGAACTTCCGAACGTCATAACTTTTTCCCTGGACGTCGGAATTGGACGTGCCACCTATCTATGAACTCGTGACGTCTCGAACTATGTCACGGTCATCGGTCAACGTCCGTTCGACCTGCCAATCAAAAAGTCAACAATTTGACCACACTATTCGTAGGGGTAAAAACGTCATTTTATTCATTATTTTATAATATTACATTTTCCGAATTTCTGGGGCGTTACATTAACACCCACAAGGAGAGTGAGCTCTACTAAGTGTTGACATTTAGAAAAAATTATGTAGGGTTTGCTCTTACCAAGGGGCTGCTGAATCATTGATTTATGCCAACCCTCAATAAAAATAGAAAAATGTATAAGCATTAGAGGCCGAGGGTACCAAAATGCGGGGAACCTAATTTTTTGTTTTCTAAATTGCAAAAAGAAATCCTTGTGCAGAAACTTGATTTCAGTGAGAATATTCAACAAACCACAATCAATTCACTGCCATTAATACTCCATATGAAACTTCATTTCAAGAGGTACATAATACACCCAAGAATTCTTAACAGCAATAAAAGAAAGCACATCTCCTGCAAATCAAACATTCCAAAGGAAAGAGATCGCTAGACTGAAATAGAAGGCAAAAATTAAACAAGTTCAGAAACTAGTTGGAAAGCAAATAGGATCATGGGCAGCAAACAACTATATAATTTGATATGCTTTACTCATAAATCTAGTGGCGGATGCTGCTCTGCCAGTTAACAGGGCCGTCGGGGAACCACAGTGCAATCTCTTTCCTTCCACTCTCAACTGAGTCACTTCCATGGATAATATTCCTGCAAGCCAACAAAATTTCAACCCATCAACTATATTTAATGTTTCAGTGTATATTATTTGTAATAAGCTTGCATTCTCAAATCAAACAGCTAACAAAGCTTCATAAAAAAAATTCAAGTATCAACTAACAAAACTTCATATAGTGTATACTTTCCTATTACTGCGAGTATTAACTCAGGAATATTGAAATCACGTTATATCAATCAACCACACCTATGCTAAATAGACATGTTGAACAGAAACTCACTAACAAAGAAACTGGAAAACAAAGTAAACAAGATCACCTTCCAATCTCAACTGCAAAATCACCACAGATGGTTCCGGAGGCAGAGTCTGCTGGGTTTGTTATTCGCTGCCCTCTTCTTCTTCTTCGATGTAGGCTCTGATTTTCTTCATGATATGCCCAAGTTTTATATTCACATTTTCTTCTTGTTCTTTTTTTTTGGGACAATTTTGACCCTTTAATTTAACGGAGAAGTGTGAAATTAGACATTCAGGGGGCACATTGAGACTAAAATCGTATTCATGAGGCAAGTTGGGTTGAAATCGTATTTAAGGGGCATTTTGAGACTTATTTCAATGTTCATGGGGCATATTGACTAAAAAGCCTTTAAACAATAAGTGAATTGTTGTTTTAGAGCGATCAAATTAGCAACATAATATATCCAAGGATAAAAATATCGATATCGACGGATATATCGCTAGTCAAATTTACGGATATCTCGCCCCAAATATCGGTATCGATATTGATATCGTTTACGATCAACGAAAATGAAGGAAATTTAGTCTCAAAGTTGGAAATTTTTAGTGAAACTTTGGGAAAAACTTAAGTACCTAATAATGGTTATACAAGACTAATAAAAATTATAACATGACGTTAATATAATAAATATATGATGGATAATATGATAGAATATGAGTCTGACGATGACTGACTATATAATACCTTAAATATAAACAAAAATTAAAATATAATATTATTTATAATTTCACATCAAAAATATTTTACTCGTTGAGTTTCACTAAAAATAAATAAACATAGAACTAAATTGAAAGTTAAACTTCGATTTTTTCATGTAATTCAAAAAGCTTGTAGGAAATTTTCCAAAAAACGAGATTCAAAGTAAGAAGAATGAATTCGTAAAAAAACAAAAAATAAATTAGATCAAAATAAAATAAAAAATAACATTATTTTTAATTGAATTAAAAAAATTTGATAATAATTTATTTTTAAAAAATATCTAACATAATTAAATGGTGAAAAAACCACCAGATCCTTACCTACAATAATTGAATGGTGGAAAAGTATTAATTATAACTTATAAGTGTATGAGGCTTGAAACTTGCACTCAGAAGAATAATATGGTTTATGAAATTGTCATATATTGATACTAGATGAAGGGTACGACATTATTGGCCTGTTGGGTATTATATGGTGATGGACCGATGGTGGACTGGTATGTTGGCCCGATAAAGCCAAGTCTGCCCCCCTAAATACCCAGCCCATTATTTTATGAATATCCAGTCCATTTTGCTTAACCCAAGCCCCAAACCCTAACCCAGTAACCTTAACTAGACTTCTCTAAACTCTGAGGAAAGGAGAAAAAAAAAAGAAAAAAAAAGCTCTTTGCAACTGAAAGTTCCTGAAACCGCTCATCTCTCATACAACACTCTCGACACTCCTATCTTGCGCAACACTCCCTCTCGCTCTGTCTCACAAAATAGCCCACTCACACAGTCACACCCAACCACTTCATCATCGATATATGGAGCAACTATAGCCATTGAAAAATCGCCTTCCACCTCCAGCTGGCTCAGACTCCGGAACCAAATCCGTCATCAATTGAATACCACAACGAGCTACTACAGCCACTAAAGCCTCCTCCTCCATCTGATTTGGATTCCACAAAATCTCCATCGAGATTGCCTTGTAACCAGCACTGCCGCACGGATTCCACAAAATCTTCATTTGATTCAGGGACAAATTTTTTTTAAGGAGGGTAGATTGTAACGACCCGTCCCGGAAGTCGGGATTAGGTTAGTGGTTAATGACGGATTAGGGAAGATAATCGGTGATTAGTTGAATACTTTTGGACGGACAGTGCAAAATGACAATTTTGCCCTTGGAATGGGCAAAATGTTGACTTTTAGTTCGGACGGTCAAATGGACTTTGATCGATGACCGTGACGTAGTTCGGGACGTCACGAGTCCGTAGACAGGCGATACGTCCGATTCCGACAATCGAGGAAGAAGTTATGGTGTTCGGAAGGTCGAGGGTATTTTCTTAAATTAGTTAAAAAGGGGGAAATTGTTGACTTTTTACGTGGAAAACATTTTTCACACAACTCGAGGACCATTAGGTAGGTCTCGACGTACTGAGTACAACGACAAGCGACACGCCGTCATCGGACGTCGGACGGTTAAGTTACGAGTCTGGAAAAGTGAGGGGTAAAATGGTAATTTGGACACTTATGGGCAAATCAGTCTTTTAACACCTTGGGATTTGTGTAACCGGATAAGGACACTTGGGCTGAGATAATTGGATATTTGTGAGAGTTAGACCACAGGTTGGAGGACACCTGGCCTAATTCTAGTGGATTCTAGCCAAGTCGGCCGTGTTTTACAGTTTTAAATGTTTGGGTTATCGAGAAACTGAGAAAACAGAGAGACAGAGTGAGCAATTGATCGTCCCTCTGTGTGTGTGAGTCATGTGAGTCCTTGTGATAGAGTGTGAGTGATCAAGAGATAAGTTGAGAGTTTAGTGAGTGAACTGTGGTGTTGGGTTGAGTGAGGAAAAGGTAGTGAGAAGGTGAGAACACCCAGGAAACAGAGACGACCACCGTGCACGGCTGAGAGTTCAATTGATCAAACCAGTCAAGTCTGATTGTGGTGGTGATCAGAGGACTGAGGAGTGACTTGGGGAAGCGTAGGGCTATGGTGGAGGTCACGGCGATGAGCAGAGAAACAGGTAAGGTCTTTGGGTCCCCTGTTTTTCCAGATTTGTTCAAACCAAAAGTCGAGAGTTTTAGGGATTGGTTGAGTGATTTTGTTGACTCTAGCAGCTGTAGCAAGTCACTTCCAAGCCCAGTGACTCGAAATCGTGACTGGAAGGGCGACGGGTGGCCGGAATCCAAAGGTCGAATTTCTGAGTTTTTGGTTCGACTTTGGGAGGTAAGAAATAAGACTTGATTTCGTGTTTTTATTAAGTGAATCAATCACAAATTCAAGGACAAAACTAAGGGTGTAGATAGGATTGAAAATGGCCTGCAAACAAGTGAAAACCGGCCTCGCCGGCTCGGTTGGACCGGACCAGACCGGTTTGAACCGGTCTTAACCGGGTTGACTAGAGGATGACAATGACACTGTAGTAGCGCGTGGCTCCCACGCGCAGCCCCTTTGGGCAGTGCGTGAGGGCGTGTGGAGCTTGTTTTGGGGAAGTGTTCAACACGGTTTTCACTCTAATCGATGTAACGAACATTTTAGGACAAGTTTCGAGTCGATCGGACACCGTATCGGGGTAGTTTTGAGTGTTCAAAGGTTTAGGGGTTCGTTTAATTACGTTTAAAATCCCAAAAATTTGGGGAAATTAGGGCAAGCTTAAATGAAGTGTTTGTGACCCGGAATGGTAACTTTTGACAGGTCGGGATATTCCTGAGGCAGCCGAGGAGCGTACGGGATGTGATTGACGCGTTCAGACCTAGTGAGTGGACTTTTTGTTTTCTAACCGAGCATGCATAACTGTTTTTACTTATTTATTTATGTTTCGATATATGATTTTATGCTTTTGATATATGCTTTTATGCTTATGATTTCTATATTCTTGCTTTACTTGATTGCACGTTTTTCCATATGAGTTATCGATTTTGCACGTACTTCGAGAATATGATTTTTGTTAAGCTTTTGAGGATGATTTTTGTTAAGCTTTTGAGGATGGTTTTGTTATACGCATTCTGTTTTCTAGAGATTTTTGGATATGATTTGAGATTTCGAAGTGAAATTCAGGCGGAAGTTCCATTTCAATCAAACGTGATTTCGGTTTTCGAAGATTTTCAGTTTGGTTTTGGTTTTCGGATTTCGATGCATTTTTCTTATGCTTGAAAAATGGTTTTGGGTTTAAAGACCCGAAAAAAGAGAAAAACCCGCTGGATCTGGTTTTGAGTTTAAAGACTCGGATTGATTGACGGGGGCACGACCCTGGATTGAGATGTTTTGAGTTTAAAGACTCGGTATGTGTTTTGAGTTTAAAGACTCGGTGATTGTGATACCCCCCGAGGCCTGTGATTTTGTTTTGAGTTTAAAGACTCTTTGATATCCCGGGAAGGCCTGGTTATTGCGCATGGTTTTGAGTTTAAAAACTCGGGCGCACTTGAGATGCAGTAAACTTGTATGATTGATGGTTTTCACTGGTTTTCAAATGTTTTGTTCTGTGACCCGAATAAATTGGTTCTTATGGATTTAGGGCCGAGTGCCCGAACTTTGGTTTTGATTTCTGATGATTTCCGCACTTATTTTCATATTGTACATATGGTTGTTTTAAGATACTTGGTTATGCATACATGTTTTCAAACGGAGGGTGAACGCTGGTTTATTTCGCAAACGGTTTTATAACTCTTATTTTTAGTCCACTCACGCTTTTAATGTTTTTAACACCCTCCAGGTCGTGGTGCTAGCACCGGGGCTAACATTGAGACAAAGGTGGAGGCATAGAGTTTTTCTCGTTACGCGTGTAGTCAGTTCTTAGTAGGATTTTTTCTTATCTTGTACTATTACTATGCTCTGTGCTACTGTTGACTAGTTGTATTATAACTTCTCCCTGGTCTGGCAATGTATATTTCGTGGTTCTTTTGTGGTTATTTTGGTCTTTTGAGTGTGATTGTCAGACGGGAGCACGGTTCGTCCCGGTTATCTGGGTGATAATCAGGGTGGGTTTTGTCAATTGGTATCAGAGCATAGGTTTACAGTTTGTGTCTGTTACGAGGTTGTGTCTAGGTCGTTATACTGACTTTATGCCTCTTTCAGAGAACAATCGACTATGCCTCCGATACGTGAGCCCCCTCCACGACCTGCAGAAGACGTTGCGAGAGATACGGAGAGTGCTACGATTGAGCGAGCCCAGCGTCTTGGGGCTACGACGTTTAGTGGTGGGGCAGACCCTGAGGAAGCCCACAGGTGGATTACTCGACTTGAGTGGATATTTGTGGTGATGCGATGCCCTCTGGAGGATCAAGTATTGTTGGCTACCTTTTTACTAGACGGTGCGGCGTATGAGTGGTGGTACACTCTCGAGTTGTCAGGTTGGGATGCTCACACAGTGACTTGGGAGACGTTTCGTGAGCGGTTCCTTGATCAGTATTACCCTCGTTCGTTCCGCGATGCCAAGGAGGCAGAGTTTCTTCAGCTTCAACATGGGAGTATGACTGTGGCCGAGTATAAGCAGAAGTTTCAGATGTTATCCCATTTTGCTCCTGCTTTTGTTGCTACGGAAGCCGAGAAGTGCCGCAGGTTTGAGTTGGGCCTGCGAGGTGAGATTTGAGCCATTGTGATGGCTGGATCGTTTGCTACCCTCAGAGAATTGTCGGATGCTGCAGTGAGGGTGGAGGCTAGTTTGTCGGCACGACCACAGTTCTTGGGTGGTGTACGACGCCGAGAGCATCCTTTTTCTGGAGCATCGAGCCAGAGGACCCCGAAGAGGGACAGTTACAGTGGAGCTTCATCTGCGGGCGATGATCGATTTGGTAGACCGGGTAGTTCCCAGAGTCCAGGGTTTCGTGGACACCGAGCACAGCCAACTCCGCAAGCAAGTGCGACATCTGTTGCGTCCACAGGGAGACCGAGTGGAGGTCCCAGTCGGGATATTTCTAATGTCATTTGTTTCTTCTGTGGCGAGCGAGGCCACTACCGAAGGGAATGTCCGTCCTTACCACCGGGTGGAGGCGCATGCTGAGGTACGGCGGAGCCAGGACGGAGTACGGCTTCAGTTTTAGGGGCCGCAGGCACTAGAGGAGGTGGTGGTGCCACTAGTAGTTTGAGGGAACGTGGCCAATCTTCAGGACCTCAGGCCCGAGCTTTTGCGATGACTCAGCAGGAGGCTCAATCAGCACCCGGCGTAGTGACAGGTACGCTTACCCTCCTTGATCTTGATGTACATGTTTTGTTTGATCCCAGGACTACCGCTTTCTTTTATAGAAAAGAGTTCAGGATTTCCTCTGAGTCATAAAGACGGTGACGTGTAGACAATTAGTCGGGAGATGGACCTAAGGATAATGTACCATGATTGGAATCTCGGGATTAGAAGATGTTGTGGTTTGGACGATAAGACGATGTGTTGATTCCGAGTTGGTGTAGGTGGCGAGTGTTAAGGGATGACGGTAAGTTGGATTAAGGTAGAATGACTCGGAATGACAAGGATGAGGACCACGGTGTGTTCCGTTGAAGGATAACGAAAGGAATGGAAAGAGTAACAATAACTGATTGAGATACGGTTATTGAAGAGAACCCACAACCTAGGCGTGCCTTTAGACGTGTTTGAGGACTTTATCGATTTGATTCGACGGGGTGGTCTGAGCAATTGTAGGAAGTGAAGGCGAAGTAGTGAGGCGGTAGGTAGGATCTACTTAAGGGTGAGTAGATCAGGATTAGATCGCTCCTGGCTCAGGGTTTGAGTTGGATTTTGGACCTAGAACTGGTATTGGGTTTACTTTGGATTCGTGGTTAAGATACTAACTGGGAAGGACTTTGAGTTGGATTTTCCCGGAAGACGTGTAGTTGGAAGTACGTGAGGATATTGTAACACCCCGGAAATTCGAGGATTTTAATATTGAAAGTTAATGTGTGAATTGACGCTTTTACCCTTGCGTTGGGTATGGTCAATTGTTGACTTTTTGATTTATAAATTAAATGGACTTTGACCTATGACCGTGACGTAGTTCGGGACGTCACGAGTTCATAGACAGGTGGCACGTCCATTTCGGACGATCAGGGAAAAAGTTATGACTATCAGAAGTCCAGGGGCATTACCGTAATTTGGACGGTTAGGGTGAAAATGTTGACTTTTCTCTTGGAAACTAATTTTCACATGACTCAAGGACCGTTGGGTAGGTCTCGACGTCCTGAGTCCGTAGACAGGCGGCACGCCGAAATCGGACTTCGTACGAGGAAGTTATGGTCACGGAAGTATTTCGCATTTAACCGAACCAACCGAGAACCGGATTAAAATAATATTTTATTAATGGGATCTTATTACTTTAATCAACTCAATCTGGACCCTTGGATGAGTGACAAGTGTCACTCATCCCCTACATTCCCCAAATTAAGGATCTGTGTTGGCCAATAGGTTAGTTTATTGTTTTATTTTCCTTAAATCCTCACCATTGATCCTATGCTGAGATTGAATCTCAGCCCTTCATTCCATCCAGCCATCTGTTTTAAAATTCTCACATTTCACTCTCACATTTCATTCTCTCAAACCGTGAGCACGGCTACCCCTTCGAACAAACACTCCAGCACCTCACCTCTCAACCTCACACTCACGGCAACACCAGGCGGTAAACTGCCACCCCCAGACGCCGGCCACCACTCCACGGCCACCCTGCACGGCCGGTTTTCTCCCAGACCCGAGAAGGAAACCCGAACAGCCCAAGTCACCAAACCATCCAAACCTTCACTATGGGACTCGAACCAACGTACGGTTGGGTTCACTGTGACGGCAGGACGTCCCAGAGCTGGACTGGACGACGTACGGCGGCGACACGGCGGCGGTAGGTCGAAAAACCTGAGAGACCCGATTTTCTTCCCTGCTTCGAAACGACCGTTTTTGACGTTGAATTTCTTTGGTTATTGTTAGGACACATTCAGGGAACCTTGACGACCAGTTTGAACCCAGGACCGTGACTAGAAAGTCGTCGACTCGCCGGAGAAGATAACCAGAACCGGCAGCCAACCTTCCAGTCGATTTTCAGGTAATCTCTTCGACCTAGAATCTAGTTCTACTTGCACAGAACCGTTGAGGAGGTTGTGACGAGTTCATAGGAACAAATCCCATCAGAAATGGTGGTCGGGTTGATGAGAACTGATCGGGTCGAACCGTGGGTCTGCGGTGACCCGGTTCTCAGACCGGGTTACTGTAGCTGATGACGTCATCATGCTGACGTCAGCAGTGACGTCATGATGACGTCATCATGTCAGAATTCAGTCAGACCAGGGACCAATGGACTGCTGACACGTGTCCTCTGACACTGTCAGTGATGACGTCATGTTGACGTCAGCAGTATTGTAGCACAGTTGACCAGAGGGTTGACCAGGCGCGTGGGGGCGCGTGTGAACAGTAATTTTGGTGGGACCACCACCATTCTTTAGGTTTCGACGATCCGGATCCAATGGCGGTGGTTTCGGGTCGATCGGAGATCATTAAGTTGGTCAAAATGAGAGTTATTGCCATGGAAAGCGCATTCGGGCGGCTTTCCTGGGCCGGTTTCGGTCTAGGGTTTCATGTTTGAATGTTAGGGGTTTGTATTGACCTTTGCATATGCTTTGGATATGACAGGGATTGTACAATCGTACTAGAACGAGGTATACGTTCGGTTTTCAGCAGGATTGTACTGTGAATGGGCCATTTTCTTAAACCCTTGCGTGCATAAATGTTTTCTGGTTTATTATACTTATTCACATGCTAAAAACAATGATGGTTTTGATGATATGGAAAATATGGTTATGGCACGTTTCACGGTATTTGGGCTTGAGACCTGTTTGATGAAACTTAATGATTGATTCAGATTTTATCTAGGTATATATATGCCTTGCATGTGGATATCAATAAAATATATTTGGTACTGCACTGTATAGATTCATCCATATGATACTGTCTCCTCCGGATGAGGTACCCTGGAGAGGTCACGGACGTCTAGAACGTCCAGCGTCTATGACGCTAAGCATCGGGGATGCTGTACCCGAATGGGGTTCGGGGATTGAACTCGGAAATTGAGACCCGAGTGGCACGCGTAGCCTTGTGATTGTGACCTTATTGACGTCAGGGACGTCAGACATCAGGGATGTCGGGATTGGAGTGTATAGTGCAACAACTAAAATTATACTTATGGTTTTATTACATGCCTTATGGTTCATATTATATGGTTTATGATTTTAAATAATGATGCATGCATGTTTGGAAAACGGAGGGGTAAATTATATGTTTTACTTATCAAATGGTTTTATAACTTGAGTTCGGTCCACTCACCCTTAATGTTTTTGGTAACCCCTCCAGGTCGTGATACTGAGGTAGAGGAGGAACCTGAGGCTGAGGCATAGATCTACTTCTGCGTACCTGAACCCCTGTTGGGTGGTGTACCCGCAGGTTTACTTTAGAGTCGTGCTCGCATCTTGTAATTTTGGATTTCATCCCTTGTCTGACATCTGTTTAATTCGGATTTGATGTATAACTTTAATTTGGTTATTTATGCATTTGATGTTTTGAGGTTAAAATTGGTATGAATTTTTGGGTGTCAGACGGGAGCAGGGCACGTCCCCTTGTGGTCCCTGTGGGATCGGGGCGGGTCCTGTCAGATATACTCTACGAGTTGTGTTTGAGGTATTCTAAAATACCTTTGTTTCTATTTCAAGATCGTAGGGTTGTCCTTGCGTGTACAATGTGGTTCTAGTGGGTGGTACTTGGTGAAGGTACGTGGAAGACACATACTGGTTCTGCAGTGGTCGGAACCATGTCGATGTAATTGGACGTGCAGTTCTGGTAGAAGTGTTGGTGATCGGCTTAGTGTCAAGGTATGTTGTGGATAGACGGACGATTAGTGTAGTTCCCGTATGTTGGATGTTGAGGGATGGAACATGTGGACCGGATCAGGGTGATCCCGAGCGACTGATTGATTTGTAGGTTGCAGTGTTGATATGAGCTAGATGCTCCGAACTGAGTGGCTGGTGGGACCCTAACTTTGAGACGTATGTTCTTGGTTAAACAGGAAGGTGTTAGAGTCCGGTGGCAAATAGACAGTGTGGGACGTGGTTGGTGTGCCCATAGGATGACTGTGTTAGTGGAACCATTGGTGAGGTGTTTGGTCAATTCAGGGAAGAGGCGAGTACGTTGTAACTCTGGTAGGATCGACACGGATCGCTGACAAAAGTATGGGTACGAGGTATGCTCGTTCCGAGAAGGCGTCAGAAGTGTTGAAACTAGAACATGGGTAGTGTGGCGTACGTAGGGTTGATCTCAGTAAAAAGAAAAGGAGAATGAGATGGGCTGGAAGTCAGGTGATTTGATTCGTTTGAGAGAGTTGAGATGACAGGTTGGGAATTTTCAGGGTAGGTTAGATTGGCAGGAGATGGACACCGGGTAGAAGACCCAGGTGTAAGCACCGTCGGATTTCTCCCCGCTGGTTACGGAGGTACGAGATGTGGAATTTCGGGGACGAAATTTTTTTAAGGAGGGTAGATTGTAACGACCCGTCCCGGAAGTCGGGATTAGGTTAGTGGTTAATGACTAATTAGGGAAGATAATCGGTGATTAGTTGAATACTTTCGGACAGATAATGCAGAATGATGATTTTGCCCTTGGAATGGGCAACATGTTGACTTTTAGTTCGGGCGGTCAAATGGACTTTAACCGATGATCGTGACATAGTTCGAGACATCATGAGTCCCTGGACAGGCGACACATCCGATTCCGACAACCGAGGAAGAAGTTATGGTGTTCAGAAGGTCGAGGGCATTTTTGTAAATTAGTTAAAAGGGCGAAATTGTTGACTTTTTACGTGGCAAACATTCTTCATGCAATTCGAGGACTGTTAGGTAGGTCTCGATGTCCTGAGTACAACGACAGGCGGCACGCCGTCATCGGACGTCGGACGGTTAAGTTACGAGTCTGGAAAGGTGAGGGGTAAAATGGTAATTTGGACACTTAGGGGCAAATCAGTCTTTTAGCACCTTGGGATTTGTGTAACCGGATAAGGACACTTGGGCTGAGATAATTGGATATTTGTGAGAGTTGGACCACAGGTTGGAAGACACCTGGCCTAATTCTAGTGGATTCTAGCCAAGTCGGCCGTGTTTTACAGTTTTAAATGTTTGGGTTATCTTGTACTGTTACTATGCTCCGTGCTACTGTTGACTAGTTGTATTATAACCTCTCCCTAGTCTGTCAATGTATATTTTGTGGTTCTTTTTGTGGTTATTTTGGTCTTTTGAGTGTGATTGTCAGACAGGAGCAGGGTTCGTCCCGGTTATCGGGGTGATAATCGGGGTGGGTCCTGTCACGAAGAGGCCAAAAAAATCAAACACTAAGGGGCACATGGGGCAAATAGAACAAAAAAAAAAGACAATATTATTTTTAATTGTTTAAAGGAATTATCAATAACTCACTCATTCTTTTTATTGAGATATAAAAGGATAGATGTTGAATTTATTACTTATAAATTATGTTTAGAGACTTTTGAATAAAAAAAAGTTTGAAATAAGGTCTTATTTTGTTTAATATATAAGCATTAAAGGTTTTAAATAAAAGTAAAAATTGTTAAGGATGTAACAATGATTTATTCAAAAAATAATTAACTATTTTGATAATGACTTTAAGATGTAAAACGTAAAAAAATTGTTTTATTTTTCAAGAAATAAAATGTAAAATATAAACTTTGTAGGTTAATATAAATTATAGAATCAACAAAATTTGTTGTATGTTAACATATTTTTGAACGAACAAAATAATAATATAATAGTACTTGTTGTAATAATAATTGTACTAATATTTCATTAGACTTTGATTACGGGATATCATCTCCAAATTGAGTAATAAATTAATAGTAATTATTTAAAATAATAACAATAATGGGTAAAGTTGTAATTTTACTATCCACTGAGAAAAAAAGGCAAAATAGTCAAAACATTATTGATGAATAATAAATTTTATGACTTAGCTTTAATATATAATGATATTGACATATATATATATATATAAACAATTATAAAGACTATTAATAATGAATCTAAGATGTAAAACGTAAAAACATTCTTTTATTTTTCAAGAAATAAATTATAAACTCTAATAGACTAATGTAAGTTATATAATCAACAATATAATTTGTTGTTTATTAATATATTCTTTAGTTAATAAAAATAATATAATAGTAATAATAATTGTAGTAATATTTCATTAAACTCAAGGTATAGGATAATATCTCCAAATTGAGTAATAAACTAATAATAATTATTTATAACAATAATAATGATAAATGAAAATCTAAGGGTGAAATTGTAATTTTTTATTCACAAAAAAGAAAAGTGAAAATTAAGTACAAAATAGTCAAAATACTATTGATGAATAATAAGTTTAATGTCTTGGCTTTAGTATTTAATACAATATAATATATGTTAGTAGTGAAATTTTATATAGGTCAAACGTGTGCAAGATCAGAGGGAGCACAGGCCCAACTAAATTTTTTTAAAATGCATATGTATATGCATTTATACTAATATCATTACAATCTTTATTTTATATTTTAGATTTTTTAGGAGCTACCAATTATTATTTAATTATTAATTAGTAAGTATTGAAGTTTTAGTGTATTAGTATTTATTTTGTGGATTTTTAGTTACTTAAATTGAAAATAACACAACTACTTACTCGAACATGAATGAACACATGCTCATGAAATTCTTTAAATTATTACCATTATATATAAAGTTTTTTTTTGTTGCCATTATAATTATCTATATAAATTTTTCTTTCTAATATTAATCTTCTTTAGAATGGAATCAGAACATTATTACAAAATTATTTAGACCAGAAAGTACCCTTATATTATTTATAAAGTGTCCTTACTAACTTAAATTTCTAGTTTCGTCACTGCTTGTATAGTTCTCAATAGCATAAATTTTAAGATTTTGATGTTTTTAACACAATAAAAATGAACGAATTTGTTCATAGTTTTCATTGTTGCTTCATGAATGCCAACTGCCAAATAATAAATAATTTATTTATGGACGATGCTTGCATCACCATAATGGCACATTCTAGTATCATGTTTTCAATGAATTGTCTTTATACATATAACAAATCAAACCAGTTTATTCTCTAAATCATAATGTCAATATCATCTCCGTAAAAAAACAAAATAACTGGAGATCATTTAATCATTCATATGTATAAAATAAAGGCTTATTATACTAAATGCACCATGAATTCGGATATTAGTCACACTTTGCACCCTGAACTGATTATTGCTTCATTTAACACCATGAAACGACTGAGTTGAGTCACTCAACTCCTTTTCCATCACAGATGTTAAGTGGCCGTGAAAAGTAAGGGTAAAATTGAGATTTTTGACAAGCTGTCACACTTTTGCCATGTAAGACTCCAAGTAGAAGGAATTGGAACCCACAAATGCCAAGATTAATTATATCTTGTAATTGGTCCATCTTTTTCCACATAACTCATCATATCCCCTACTTGCCCTGCATTGCATCAACACAATCATCCACACCCAGATAACAGAAAACAAATTAATAAAAATTGAAGAAGAACATAAATTATGTGGGAAGCACAATATAAACTGATATAAAATAAAATTTGAAGATGTAAAAAATGAAGAATTCTATAAACAAAAATAAGAATTCGGGGAGTTATTCATCTTGCTCCAAAAATCCAAATTTCCTCATTTTTACAGAAAAAAAAAGACACAAATCCAAATCTTATATTTTCACAGAAAAGAAGAAATAAATCCAAATACGTGATTTTCTCTCTCTGGATTTCCATGGTATTACCAACTCCCTCCAATCTCCTTCTCTAATTTTCCCCCTCTAGATTTTCACTCCAGTCTCCTCCTCTGATTTTCCCTTTATGGATTTCCACCATCTACGACGAGCTAGATGAGGAGGCGACGACGGGGGAGGATGAGGAGGCGACGACGGGGGAGGACGACGACAATGAGGAAGCAGATGGTGTAAGTATAGTACCGAATATCTTTGAGTCCCTCCTCGGCTGCGAAAATTGCCTCCTGGTTGTCTGGCCTGGAAGCAAAAGCTAAAATGCTACCATAAGAGAAGTCCAAATCTTCCACTGCAAAGCCAACAAGTATCATTATATACACATACTTTTAGGTTCGCACACTCCACAATTATGATAACTAATAATAAAGATGAAAATTTTACCTCTAAGAGCTTCCCATCCTGTAGAAATTGCTCGTACCTAATCAATCAAACAAAACATCACAAATTTTCTCTAAATTTAAAATTAAAATGTTCAAAATTTAACCAAATGAAAACAAATTAGAGATGGTAATTGGGAGAGCTCGAGGAGAGAAAAGACGTTGGAGGGACGGAGGTTGGAACAGATTCAGTCGAGAATAGGTCGTGCGTCATCGTATTGGAAGGGCCATTCGAAGCTGTCAGGGTCCAATGCCTCTGCCCCTTCGTACCCTAATTCGCCCAACAGAGCGCATAGTGTCGCCCCGCTCATTTCTCGACCCTATCTAATCTTTGCTTTTAACTTCGTCGTCAATGGTCGTCCCTCCGAATTAAATCTTGCGAAATTTCCCCTGTCAATTTCAAATGTGATTGCCAGTGACGAATAAAAAGAGTGCAGGAAGTTCAGATCGTTTTGACGTCGGCTTTGCGAATTGTTATTTTGGTGGATAAAGATGGGTATTGTGTTTCTGTCAGCTGCACATTTTGGGAGGACAACGTTATTTGTCTCGGCCGACACGTGCGACTCAGGGCGCGCATATATGTCTAATTGAAGCAGGTCACAAAAGACCCATAAAGAGATGGGAATTGGTTGAAGATGAAGCTCAAAGGTGCAGAGAGATGAAGAAAGTTTCAAGTCTGAAAAGGAAATTGGAGTTGGGGGAGACTGAGATCGGGAATTGTGAAATTTCATAATTGCTCTTTGTTTATTTAATATATTTTAATCCACGTAGTCATTTTGACATCAAAGAGAACAGTTGTAACGGAAAAGGAGATGAGTGACTCAACTTGTGCGTTTCATGGTGTTAAGTGAAGCAATAACCAGTTCAGGGTGCAAAATGTGATTAATGTGCGAATTCATGATGCATTTAGTCTAATAAGCCCAAAATAAAACAACAGTTTTTATAACAATTAACATATTCATGATAAACCATCTATTTAGTTGATATATATGAATGACTAAATATTCCATATTTTCTTTGATTTATATGTAAATGATCTTGAAATGATAACTTAAAAGTTGAACAGCTTCGATCATAATATAAATAACAATAATTAGATAAATTAATTAATGTGATTCAAAAAAATACCACTAAGATGATATGAATAGGTAATACCAAATACCAATACGATACAAGTATTTATTCTTTCACCTCTTAATATTTTGCAATTAGTCACTAATGAGGAATATTCTAAGAAAAGCCGAAGCAGTTGTAAAAGGTCCATTTACATCTTGAATTCACATTTTACATTGAAGTTCTCACAAAGTAAAACTAAACCGTAGGGTTGACGGTCACATTGGATTTTGTCCTTTCTTCCAGCATTTTAAATGTGAGTTTACAATCAAATACTGTTTTTTCCTACATGCTTTTTTATGCAAGACAAATAAGTATCTTGGATCATCATCATTATTACTGATATCACGATAGATAAAAATATCCATATATTTTTATTTTAAGGTCCTATCATTAAAATACGAAAAAATATATATGTGATATTTTCGTTTTATAAATATACCTATATTTAAGAATCTTGATATAAAAATATGAAGGGAAGAAAAATATTTCCTTAATTTCTATGATATAAATATTAGTCATATATATATATGCTTAACTTTTTTCTAATTAAAATTTTCAAGTTTTTGGTTAAATTTTTAATATTTTTATTGTTAAATGTGTTCCATAAATTTAACTGTCATCGAATCTAAGAGCGTGAGGCTTTAAATAATACTCTTGATTCATCTTGTCATTTCCTCCCCTAAATATTTAAACTTGATGAAATAAGCGAGCCTAAAGGTGAAGGCAGACATCAATTCATAACAGAATTATAATTCATCGTGGGAATACCTATGTCAATTGGTACGCATATATGTAAGATCCTCTCCGTTACTTCTCTTTTCACATTGAATCGCAGTCATTCATTTTGTTACCTCATCTTTGTCCATGATTATTGCCATAAATAAAAAAGAATAATATTTAAATTTTATTCTAGTAGTTCCTTATTGTACCATCATTCTAATTTATTTAATTTTTTTCTATACATATATTATAATTAAAATTATTTATTCTTTAAATCATCATGTTAAGATTATGTTCATGAAAAATCAATAAGATTGAATATCGTTTATTAATTTATATATATATATATCAACTAAATAGATAGTTTATCATAAATTATTTAATTCTTACCAAAATTTTTAATTTATTCCAGGAAAAAATATATATAAGTACCCAAGTGATGTGGGCAAAATTTGAATGGGCAATTTCGGAATAATAAAAAGTTGGAGCTGCTTCTTCTCCTTCATTGTTCGAAATTCCCAAATCCCAGCCTAAATTTCCAATTCAACCAGCCCCTGCGATGAAGACGGCCACAACCTCTAGAGGCGACGACCTCCAACAGCAACGGCATAAGCGACTTTGTCTTTTTCCTGTAACGTGTAGTGTAAAAGTGAAGCAACTTTGCTAAAGGTTCGAATCTATTCCACCTAATCATCTTCTCTACTCGAACTCACAATCAAATGTCTGAGATGGAAAAAGGTATGACGGAATTTGAAGCCCCCACCTATGGCAAACAAACGAAGTTGATGCCAAGTCTACCAGATGATAATCTAAAGAGAAGATCTGGGGTAGTGATGGTTAGTTTATTTTCGATCTTAATTGGTAATTAGGTTTACATTTGTGAAGAATTCAAAATTTTGATGTAATTTTAAACTCAATTTTGGATTCAGAGAAATCGGAGAAGAGTAGGAAGTGATGGATGAATATTTTCAATAATGCGACCCAAAGTTGTACGAGGAGTCTCTCGATCCAATTCCAGGTCTGTTAAAAAAACTGAAGTTGAAAGATGATGAAATTGTGGTTTTGAAGAAGGAGATTAAAATTGGTGCAAAAAGGTAAAGATGGTTGCTGTTTCTGAATGTTGTTTCTTCGATGTTGGTAGTATTGTTTCTGGGAATGGTAATTAGTGGATTAAGGGGAAATTATAGGATTTTGGGCAGTAAGAATGTCAATTTAGCTCTCGAGTTTTAATTGTATTATGCAATTAGGTCTTCAAGATTGTAACATGAATGGTGAATTTGCAATGTATTGCTTCGCTCTTAATTATGAGTGCCTTTGAGTTTTTACAATTAGGTCTTTTTCCATAACACTCTACAACAATGCACATCATTCCAAAGCGTAACACTGCAGAGGTTTTCAAAGTATAAGAATGCAAAGCATTCCAAACCAAGCATTCTTTACAAATCATAACCAAGCATTCTTTACAAATCATAACCAAGCATTCACTCGACCCAATGATCATAAAACAAAGTTGTCCAAAGATATACAACTCCTACAACTCCTACAACTCCTTGAGTCTAAATTAGCAGCATGGCAAAGCATTCAAATAAAATAACATTCTGCAGTTGAACCTATCAATAACCTAGCTAAATTACTACAAAAAACTGAGGTTCAACCACTCAACCATCGTAATCACATACATGAGAACCTTAGTAGACTACATGGGAATATCACTTTCAAAATACAAAAACAATAGGACTCCAATGTTCTCTACCCCCTATCTATTTCATCATTTTCAACCACTTGAAATCAAGTTTCTTTTCTCTTTTTACTTCTTCTCAAATCACTCTCACTGCAACCATCACTTGTGAGCCTTGACTTTGATCCTACATATGGAGAAATTAGAGATATAAAATCATGGCAGGAACTGAATTGTGACATCTGTTTTAGATTATCAAAGCATAAAAAACATGATAAAGCATATAAGTAGTCTCTATATGTCAGGACCCGTCCTAATCCCCCCGGGATTAACGAGGAACGCTCCTGATCCCGTCTGACACGGAGTGTCAGACCAAGGAAAATTAAAAACTTTAGCCTTCCGGCTTCCAGAGTACGCCAGGATCCGCAGGAGGTATGTGATGTCTCGGTCTCTGCTACAATCCGCATCGTATTCAACCTGAAGGGCATTAAAAACAGAAAGATTGTGAGTGGACAAAATAAAAGAGTTGGTAAAAAAATTTATAAAAGACCTTTATGCCCTTCACTAAAAAGCATGCATGCATAGGAAAACCATCTATCAATCCACATATGTTCAAACAACCATAATCATACGGGCCCTTACCCAAATCCATTTATAGAAAACTAGAACATACCAAACATATGTGGGATCTCATCCCAAATCCATTTATCAATTATAAAACACAATTTCGCAAATCAATTGAAATCATGTTTATCCAATTCATATAACCAATCCTGTCACAGTATCTAGAGCTACGCGCGTGCTACCCGGGGTCTCAAAGCCCAAGTCTCCCCAAGGTCCACCCAGGTCAATGTCCGTAGATCGATTGACAGGACTCGTCCCAACTGGACCTCGATAACCGTGCCCGGTCCTGCTCCCGTCTGACAAGTCAACTGAAGTCCCGAAAGTACCCTTCAGCACCTGTCAGACCAGGGATAACTGCACTGATTTCTATTCATGCCTCCGCCTCGAAATCTGCCCCGAATGTCGTGCCACGGCCTGGAGGGTCATCAAAACAAAAAAGTGTGAGTGGACAAAAATATATTCGTTAAAACACATTTTAAAAGACATCCTTTACCCTCCAGTTTATCAAACCTACATGTATAGGGAAAAACATATGAAACACAAGCACTGGTTTTTCAGCCAAACCACAAAACAAGTTAAATCCCGGCTCTCAGGCCAAAACATACGAACACATAATCACCTGGCCATACAGGCCAGAACTCGTACTCAATACCAGTATGCAATCAGAATCAACATCAAACAATACCATGCACAAGGTCACAATCCATTACTCAATCAATCAATCAATCTGCACTATTCACAAGTGCACAAACCATCACAATGTCACGTCTGCACTACGCGTAGGCCATAACCCGTGCCTCAGTCGTCTGGGAAGTCACCCCGAGCTCCGACTGCCCCAGCACGCATCACCCCGAGCGTTAGCCGTCTGGGAACACCCCTAGCCCCGACTGCCTGAGACCAATCACAATCATATCCCCGAGCTCCGGTCGTCTGGGAACTCCCCTAGCTTCGACCGTCTGGGCATTCATAATCCCAATGAAAATCATCCTGGGATCATATCCCAAAACATCTCAATCAAATCCTTGACTTCAAACCAAATCAAAATCATTATCAACCAGGACTCAAGCCCAAATATCATTTATACGTAAATCCGTAAAGTCATATAAAAAATATTAAAATAATTCAGAAATCATCCTTGACTTATAAATTCATCAAAATATCCATTTTGAAACCATTTTGACTCCGGGCCTAGCCCAAAATATCGTTTGCACATTTTCTCGAAAAACGTGCCCGAAAGACCGATTAAAATATTCATTAAATCACACATAAGCATGTCACATCATCAGGACATCATTGCAAGTCAATTTATGCAATCAATCATGGAAAAACATTTAACTATGCATGCATATCAACTTATAAAACAAACGTCCACTCACACACCGTCCAAACCGCTCGCTTCCCGAGCTGCACGCGTTTCCGTAATTTCCAACACTTGCCAGGGACCTCAAATCCTGTCCAAAATTATTATGTAGGGTTACTAACAAGTCAAATTACAGCATATCAATTCCCCATAATTTTTTGGGAATTTAATATTAATGTAAAATATAACATGAACCGTCGGACCCGTGAAACATTATCGAGACGGTGTCCGATCGACTCGAAACTAATTTTAAAATGTCTGTTACATTACATAGAGTAAAACACCTGTTGAAACCTTCCTCAGAAAACCCACCACGCGCCCTCACGAGCCGCCGCAAGCGGCTGCGCGTGAGTCCACGCGCCGTGAACAGTAACCCTGAACAGTCATCCCTTCCACCCGTTTACCTGGTAAACGGAGCCTATGACCCGCGATCAGACCCGGTTCATTCCTAGCCAATTCGACCCCAATTTTACCGTTTCTTTCACTAATATTCAGCTATTCAATCCTAATTAAGGATCTCTAAGGTCAATTTCATGAACATAAGTCTCAAAGTCGTCGACTCAAAGTGCAAACCCGACGGGTCTGAAATCGGGTTCCTACCCCAGTTCACGTTTTATCATCAAATTGATCATACGGGGAGCATTCTCTAGTCATTTAAAATATAATTTCAAAACCAATTTGAAGCTTCCTTACCTTCAAGTGATCAAACTCAAGCTCCCACTTTCAACGAAGTCGCAGGTTCTGTTCTTCCTCAATTCTCACTCAATTGACTTCCAAATTGATTTGGTTCGAGTCTTCTAACTCTCAGAAAGCTTAATATTGAATCAATTTCCCTCGAAACAAGTTACAAAATCAAAATCGACATTGGTATTCTTCAATGGTTTTTCGGGTTGTTTCAGTGCACTAGCAGTCAATTTGTTTTGGTTTTTCACTCCGTTTTCCTCGTCTAATTCTCTCTGTTTTTCTCTCTGTCACAATTGTACTAGTTGGTTTTGGATCATGATCAATCAGTCATGAAGGAGCTGTGTTCTCTGTTCTCTGTATTTTTGTTTTTCAATCAATTTAAACATTTGATTTTTAATTAACTAATTAAGTGTACAAACAAACATCATATGCCACTAATCACTTCAATTTAAGTGACAAGTGTCATGTACTAAGGTATATTGGGCTGAATCAGCAATGTAAATCAGATCTTGCACCGTTTAATAAGTCCCTTCCTTAAAATTTCCATTTTACCCCCATTTAGAAAAATTACCAAAATGCCCCTCATGGTTCTAGACCCATAACTTTCTCGTTCGGACTCCGATTGACGCATGCCGCCTGTCTACGGATTCAGCGTCCCAAGACTTATCCAACGGTCTTCCCGGAAAGTCCAAATAATGTCCCGATCAAAAAGTCAACAAATGGCCCATTTTGACCAATTCCACACGTCATAACTTTTTCCTCGAATGTCGAAATCGGGTGTGCGACCTGCCTATGAACTCGTGACGTCCCGAACTACGTCACAGTCATCGGTCAAATTCCGTTTGACCACTCAAATTAAAAGTCAACTTTTTGCCCAATTCCAGGGGCAAAACCGTCATTTTCCTTCACATTTTCCAAATTTTCCTTTTTCGAATTTCTGGGGCGTTACAACCTCCCCCCCCCCCCCCCCTAAAAGAATTTCGCCCCCGAAATTCCAATCAACCTCTCCAACAACAACCATGGAGACTCAAGTCACATCCAGTTCAATACCTCGGGTTCCTACGTGAACCCTCACTCGTTATGTATAACTATAACCACTCTTTCTATCTTTCCTGGCTCATCGAGAGCCCTCATAGCACATCATGACTCATTCCGAGTCCTAATCCAACTCTTGACTCCTGTTGAGTCCAAATTCAATGTCTCGACCCCTCTCGAGTCAAAATCAACATTTACTAACATCAATGCCACTACTGGTATATCCGGTCACCTAGCACACGTCTCTGGGCGAACCATAACCTATTCAGGATCTCTCAAAACACACTAAATCGAGTTCGGACTCCCTCTGAGTCCCATTCAGTAGCCAACATCCGACGATCACACATCCGACCCCCGATCCTAGGGTCGAGTTTATCTTGGGCCTACTATGCCCATCTATATACCGTATCATTATCGTAAATAATCATTTGGACCAACACAAGTCTGACACAATCAGATCACATGATACCATATCCTTATCAAAATCAATCATCAAAGCAAATACAAGTCTGACATAAGTAAAACACATAACAGTACATAACAATTCAACAGTACAAAACTTTACAACATAACAACATGTACTACTACTCACAACAGCTACCGTCACACCAAAATCATGCAACACACTATGACAGTTTTCAAGATCTACGTTCGTGAGCTCGAAGACCGACCACGTCCTCGTGGTGCACCACTAGTACTAGCAGCTCCTCTTCCACCTGCAGTTCGCAAAGTTGAGGCCGTCTTCGAGCCCTGCTCTGAGGTGCCACCCATGGGTCGATATGGACAAAATCGCTTAATATGCCCAGCTTTCCCACAGAAATAACAACGCTCTGTACTAAGTCGTCCAGGTCGACCGCCCCTATATTGCTGATCTGAAACATTCTGATTATTCCCTTGCTCATTTCCATCATCATTCGAACTGAATCGAGATCCCCCAGAAAAATCTAGGATACCACTACTTCTTTTTGGTGGTCCCTGGGACGTCACTCCAGTATCCTGACGCTCTCGGCGTTGTCCAGAATGTTCTCGGGGAGGCAAAGTCGCTTCTACACGAGCAGCAGCATCTGATAACTCTCGAAGTGTGGCATAATATCCAACTGTCACAGCGGACCGAATCTCATTCTTCAGTCCATACTCAAATCAGCGAACCGAGATTTCGATTAAAATATTATTAAAATATGGAATAGTGATCAGTGTTGGTGGACACTTGGATGAGTGACAAGTGTCACTTATCCCTTTATTGAGGCCCTAATTTGTGGAATATGTCTCCCTTAATCCGTTTTAATCATCATCCTTCATCATTCTCATTCATCATCGATCAAACATTCTTCTTCTCTGATCTTTGAACTGTGAGCAAACACAAAGGAGAGCTGAGAGGACTTTGAGTTGAGTGTGGTGGTGTGACCACCGTGGACGGTGGTGGTGACCAAAAAAAAAATTCGTGGACATACTGTAATGACCCGTCCCGAATTTCTAAATTAGATTAGTGACTAATCACGGATTAGCCTCACTAATCTAATTTAGGAATTCGGGACGGGTCGTTACACATACACGCCGATGGCTCGACACTTCGAACAAACACACCAACCCATCTCCTTTGTGCTTGTGTGTGAGAGACCAACAGTTAGTGAGGGACTGAGAGACAGAAAGGACGACGGCGGCGATCACGGTGGTTCACGGCAGGTGAGTACCCGAGAGCTATTTATGTCCAAGTTTTGAAAGTCGACTTTTAGTTGTAGTTTTAAGCTCCTAATGAATTCTAATGGGACCTAGGGACAGAAACAGACCTAGTGGACGTGAATTCGAAGCTTGAAGTGGCCTGGATCGACGGGGAAGATAATCAAAAATTCTGGGTTTCGGGTTTGAGTTCAGAGGTATGAATCCAAACAGCTTTCCTTGTTTTTGATTCCATATACCTATTAGTTGGACCTAGAAGAACTTGTAGGTGGAAACCCCGTCGAAAATAGTTGGATATTGGATGAGAACCGGCCTGCTCGGTTCAGCGGTTCGGCTGAACCGGTTCAAACTAGTGAACCGGGTCCAACGTGAGGTTGACGATGAATAGTGTTTGGCGCGTGGGCTTCACGCGCAACCCCTTTGGGCGGCGCATGAGGGCGCGTGGAGGGTATTTTGTGGAAACTTCCAACATGACTCTTAATCTATTCGATGTAACTAACATTTTGGGATTGGTTTCGTGTCGATTGGACACCGTTTCGATATTGTTCGGGACGTCCGAAAGTTTTGAATCGAGTTTTAAAATAGTTAAAAATTCGGAAAAATTACGGGACTTTAATAGGAGGTTAATGAAGGGGTTAGTGACCCTATAATGTAATTTGGACAGGTTTGGAAGTTCCGGTGATAGTGGTATGGCCCGGGAAGGCCTATGGCATGCGTATCGAGGCGGCATCGTTGGACGGTCTGTGAGTGGACTTTAGTTTTATAAATTCTATGCATGCCTAACGGTTTTATATTTTTTATATACGTAATTTCCATTATGATGATTGTGATTATTGATTTCACGTATGATGCACGTATTGCGATATGTTTTCCGTATTGCACGTATATCGAGACTGATGATTTTATTGTGGCTTTATGTGCTTGTGGTTTCATGTATGATGTGATGAAATGGTTATAAAATTGGAAAGATGAATTCAGGCATCAGACCCAATTGTTTTGGAAACCTCGGACTTGGAGCCCATTTGAGTTACGTAATCGAGCTGGGGGCCCAATTGCTTCATGAAATTGGGCCAGGGGCCCAGTTGTTTACGAAATCGGGCTAAGACCCATTTGAGTTATATTATCGGGCCAGGGGCCCAGTTGATTTACAAATTTGGGTCGTGGGCCCAGTGGTTTACGAAATTGGGCATGAGGCCCAGTTGGGTCATAAATGTGATTTCGGGTCGGGGACCCTAAGTGGAATTGTGATGTTTTATGGAGATTTCGGGCAGGGCCCATTGAAATGTTATGAAATGATTTGATAAAACTGTTTTCCATATACCATCTTGATACGAGGATATGTGATGGTCTCCTTCAGGTGTCTGGGACACTGGGGAAGTCAAGGTGCATTGTCTGCGATGGGTCCTTGTACGGAGCTACCGGACCGTATAGTGACTCAGGAGCAGGATTGCTATGATTAGACGTCTGGAACGTCAGACATCTGGGATGTTAGAGATATGGACCCGGAGAGACCCCGGGCATCACGCGTTGCTTATTATACCGTGAGATATGACGTCTGGGACGTCAAGCGTCTGGGATGCCAGAGATGGTAATGTGGTAAATATGAACTCTTAGATCTATGAAATGGTTTTTCGGTTGGATTTATGTTTATGGATTTGGGTGGTGGCCCACTTGGTTTTGTATTTACGGATTTGGTATCCTACAATTTTGGGCTGAGTTCCCACACTTGTTTTGAGTTACGGTTTTGGGCTAAGGCCCTAATGGTTTGGTTGAACAAATGTTTTTGTTACTGGTTTTCGATGCATGCATACGTTTTAATGAATGACATAAATGTCTTTATGAATGTGTTTATGAACTTGTTCATTTTTGTCCACTCACAGCTTTTATTGGTTTTAATGCCCTTCAGGTTGATCACGGATGCGACTGCAGCAGAGACTGGGACATCACACGCCTCCTCCATCGATCCTTGCGCACTCTGGAAGCCCCGTTTGGGCAGTGACTTTTGGTTCTCCCTTTTCTGACACTTCGTGTCAAACGGGAGCATGGCACATCCCACGGTAATCCCGGGGAGATTGGGATGGGTCGTGTCATCTATCTTCCTTCGAGTTTCCACGATTTCGGCCTCCGTCCTTCTCGGTTTTGATCCCAAACGCCTTTTAGCATCCCTAGAAGCACAACTAAATGATCAGGACCTCACAACAACCTCCAAATTCCAACTTACCATGTTTGAAGTTCAAGAAGATTTTTCACGGGTTTCCTCGTACCGTCCATGTTAGGGCTCAAAATTGGTTCCAACTGACTTGTATGGTCCTCCAGAACATCATCTCCCTAACTGAATCGATCAAACCGTCATGAAACAAGATTTTTCATTTCAATGGACTTCAAAGCTTCTCGGGTTTTCTTCCTTAAGGAGCCGTCGTAGGCACCGCCGTAACCACCACCTTCAACCTCTCACCCTTCTTTCTCACTTTCATTCACAAACCATCAGTAGAAGTTGAAAATTAAGAGGTCTGGGGGGGGGGGGGGGGGGGGGGGGGGGGGGTTGGTTTCACGGGCACACCATGCTCTGTTTTCCCTCTGTTTATAAACCACACACACACACACACCATGCACGAATTTAAAATCAGCCTCAGGCTTCTACACCCATCCAGACCCAACCAGGTGTCCAAAACCTGGTGGGCACACCTCCCAAAAACAGCCAAGTGTCCTGATGTCACTGGGCACACATTCCAAGATAGCAAAATGATCAAAATGCCCCTTGCCGCACAAATTACCATTTTTCCCCTTGCACGTTTAGACCAATAACTAAATCATCTGACATCCAATGACAGCGTGCCGCCTGTCGTTGTACTCAAGAAATTGGGACCTACCTAACGGTCCTTGAATTACATGAAAAGTCCATGTCGTCTGAAAAGTCAACAAATTGCCCATTTTTAACCAAATTACAAAATTACCCTCGAACTTCCAAACGTCATAACTTTTCCCTCGAATGTCGGAATCGGACGTGCCACCTGTCTATGAACTCGTGACGTCCCGAATTACGTCACGGTCATCTGTCAACGTCCATTTGACCGCCTGAACCAAAAGTCAACATTTTTCCCATCCAAGGGCAAAATAGTCATTTTGCACCGTCCGTCCGAATTCGTCCAACTAATTACTGATTAACTTTACTAATCCGTCATTAATCACTAATCTAATCCCGATTTCTAGGACGAGTTGTTACAATATACCCCCCTTAAAGAATTTCGTCCCCGAAATTCTGCATCTCGTACTTCCGTAACTATTTGGGGGACATCCAACTGATCTCACACCTGGGTCTCCTACCCGGTGTCCAGCACTTACCAATCCAACTTATCTTGACAGTTCTCAAACTGTCACCCTAACTCGGCCAAGCGAACCATCTATCAAGGTTCAGTCTATCTGGCGGATCCTCACTTCCTCATCGGGGTCAACACATTTCCAACTCGTACCCGAGGTACCTCTACGTCTCGCTAGCCGACACTCAAGGCTCAACTAACCTTAGGTACGCCACATCACCACTGCTACCAACTCCAACACTTCCGACCCCTTCCCGAGTCGAGCGTACCTCGTACTAATGTCTCAGTACATCAAGCGAGTCTGCCATCAACAAACATAAATCTCAAGTACACCCCTTCACAAGACGGCATCTACCGGTCCCAGTACCCCTATGCATCAAGATTAGTACAACATTCTATACTACTTCCATCAGCAATCCGCGCCGACCTCACCGGAGTCACAACATACTCGTCTAAATCCCTAATTCAGCCAATCATCTCACCAGTGGTTCCACTAACCACCAACACAGTCAACTTGTGGAAACACTATACGCGTCCCACACTATCTCCTGTGGAAACACCATCCACATTCCATATTATCTCTCTTTAACTGGACCCTATCAATAACCGGTTTAACAGTGATCAAACATCCCAATGTTAGGGTCCCACTAGCCACTCATGGCTCTGAGCATCCAACTCACAATAGTACGAATTCCTGCCAACCAGTCAGATCACTCTGAGCCAGTTTCATGCTCAGTCCAACAAACATCTCAGACTTACGCCGATTCATCGAGCCAATCACAACATAACTCGACAATAGGTCGATCACCAATTTCTTACCTGCAGATCACGATGCACGTCCAATCGCATCAAAAAACATCTTGAGTACTTGCACTAAGCACAAACAACCAGAATCACGGTGCACCCCCCAAACACACGCAACAACAACTCTACGAACTTTAATAAAACAAAGATATTTTCGAATACTGCGAACACAGTTCGTAGAGTACTTCCTCAGGTACCTCTAACGACATCCTACGGTAAATCCACCATTCAACCATAACGACATCAGCCGAGCTCTACTATACCCAAAGTTCAACCATCAATACCGTAGTGTACCCGTCACCCTCACAGTGTATCTTCAGAGCACATAAACATCCTTATAACCATACTGATTACCACCTGTCGACGAGCCAATCACGCTTCACTTTTGTCGTCGGTCCATTCCTACCATTAAGCTGAACTACAAGGCTTCCGGGAAAGTCCAACTCAAGTCCCTTCTGAATCTCCCGGTCTCCTGGGTCTCCCGACCAATATGAATTCCAATCGCATCTCACATACGAATAAGAGCAGACCCAACACTAGATCCAAAAAAAAAAAAACTCACACGTATGCGAAACGGACTACACACTTCCTGCCCAACTCCAACATAGTCAAGATATCCAACTTATGTCTCACATACGATCCTTCTGATCCATAACAACTCAATCTTGAGCCAGAAACAATCCAATCTCGATCCACTCACTCCTAAGTGGATCCCACGTCTCGTCCATACAACTTTTATCATCAGACCATCCCATCGAATTAAATCAATCCAAAATACCATACATCTAGATTGTAGGTTCTCTTCAATAACCTCATATCGATCCGTTATAGTCACTCCCTCTCAGCTCATTTATGTCATTCTTTAACGGAACACACAATGGTCCACAACCAAGTCATCACGAGTTATTCTACCTCAATCCATCTTAACACCATTCCCTGATACTCGCCACACAAGCCACGCCCGGCGTCATCAAGTACTCCTTTTACTCCTGAACTCAACCACATGTGTCCACAATTAGGGGGGGGGGGGGGTCACAATTCCTGAAGTTCCTTCAATGAGTCCCTGAATCGACTCCAAAGTATCCATATCTCAAACTTGACATCTGACACCAACTCAGAATCAACACACATCTCATCGTCTAAACTACATCTCCTAATTCTGAGATTCCAACCACGTTGGAAGTATATCCACATTTCCAACCACGAAACTCAATCTGCAACACAAATACCACCATTGGACCAACCGTCCACACGTCAAATTTACTACACTTAAGCGATTCACAACTCCTACGAATCATAACCACGTGTCCGTACCCAAACCAACTCACTGGCCAACTTTGCCTGTCGGTTAATACCGTTTATGTACTTCCAAAAGGATATCAGTCATCACGTCTCAATCTTCCCGAGGTTCAACTTCGAGAACCTGCTACAATACGAGTCACCAACTTTCAGAATCCTTAGTCACTGTCCTCGAAGTCGTCTATCACTAAGCTCGGGGGAATCACTGAGTGCTGGCCTCAACATCACCCAAATGCCAACCTCGGCATGTGCCGACACAGTCCCATATACTCGACATCATCAACACAACATGGTCAACCTGACTATACCAGCCTAGCCCAATCCAACATGAAGCATTTGTCCACTACGCTTCCACTGCGCTACTCTTATCAAACCAACGGCATCCTGACCGTTCATACTGAACATGACCTACCCATGATCATCACATCTCCCAGCTCTGTTCATAGTTCCTCCTAGATGCCGACATCTCACACCTGGTCAAAAACTTACTCACGATGTGCCCATCGTACCCTTACAAGCCTCCCAGCTCGTGACACATCATCCTCTATCTCGTGCTCACAGCACACTAGTTCCGAACCTCCGCTCTTACCCAGCCAAAACCCTCAATCTATGCTCGGGTCAGGGGAACTAACTTCCCTCGTAGTCCAATACTCTGAGCAACCCAACACTGGACTCGTTCAGAGTCATCCACCAACCATTCACTACCTCGGATGCACCTAGCAGCATCATCTCCAATCCGACCGTAAATCGGCCCAATCACAACAACTATCTAATCACCAACCCCAACTCACGGTTTTCCAGACTAAGAACTTACTCTGAGGTTCCTCACTCGGGTATGCACAATCCAAACCAATCATCGCCACGAGGTTCCTCAAATCATCCTCATCCTATGGGTTATCCATACCCACGACAGCCACTAGTTCACAACCTTACCACTCGGGTCGTTACACCCGACCAAGACTATCCCTGGTCGTAAATTTTACAAACCAATGTCCACCAGTGACCCATACTAAGGGGAATCCCTCAATTCCTTAAAGTAGTTTCCTATACCCCGTCACTCAAGGCATCAGGCCACTCGTAGCCGTACATGTCCAAACTCGAGCAATCTAATCAAATGATCACAAGTCCATACTATCGTCATCCAATCGCATCCAGCATCAAACACGCTAACTGCTCCGGCCCTAAGCCGACATACGTCATATCTCGCACCGCGTATCGAGCGACTATCACCCTGGCACTAACGATCACCACTAACTAACCACTAACGAACGTACTATCACTATCGCGTCCAGGTTGATGACGGGCTGTTCCGCGTCAAGACATCACATCCACAGTAGCTTCACAACCCCAAGTCGACAAACCAACGACTTTGGGAGCCAAACATTGCACAGAGCGCGCAAAACCTGCTCTGATACCAATTTGACACGACCCACCCTCAATCCCCCAGGATTAAGGGGTAAGCCGTGCTCCCGTCTAACTTACGCGTGACACGAAGGCTAAACCAACGTCCAACCTCCATGTGACACGTAAGTCGGACAAGGGAATTCCAAACGAATCGTTCGACAGTACCAGACTTCCGAGAGCGCACAGACTCTACTGTGGATCACGTGTGTGATGTATCCATCTCTCTCGACCGACAGCCGGCCCCGCAACAACCTGGAGGGTATCGAAAACATAAAAGACTGTGAGTGGACAAAAATAAAGGATAAGTTTTGAAAACAGGTTATAAGAAAAGTACATTTATACCCTCCGTTTAAAAACCAATGCATGCATAATCAACTCTTGTCAGAAACTATTTCATAATCAATTACGAAAACCGAACATATTTCCTTTTATCAAATCCCGAGCCTCAACCCAAAACCATCAAAATCCATAACATCCGGGTCATTGCCCAAAACATCGGAAAATCATCATTATTAAGTTCTCATCGAAATCGAAAACACATTTCCAACCATCGAACCTGCTGGATCTATCCGAGTTTTTAAACTCAATAGGCCTATGGGGGAAATCACAATATCTGAGTCTTTAAACTTCCGAGTATTTAAACTCAATCCGGGTCTTTAAACCCAATCCGGGCCCGCCCCCGTCATATCATATCCGGGTCTTTAAACCCAATAACCAGATCCAGCAAATCCAATCCAAAACCATTTTAAAACCATTTCCAAATCCATGTCCAAATCCAAATTCGAAATCACCATTTCGAATTTCAAGCCGAATCCGAAATCAGTATCCCGAATCCAAATCCAGAACCATAACCATCATCCATTTCCAAATCCGAATCTGAAACCATTATTCCGTACGCTAGCATCCAGAATAACCATTTCGAACCCAAATCCGGAAATCCACTTTCAAGTTCCAAAAACTGAATCCAGAATCGTCATCCTGAAATTCGTTTCCAAAACCCGAAATCACGTTCATCAAAACCACTTTTATGAACTGGGCTTCAAGCCCAAAATCACTTTCCAAAATCCATTTTAATTCTTTGAAATCAAATTTTACTTCAAATCCCAAAATCAAATCATCTAAACCATGGTAAAATCACAAGATAAGTCGAAATCTCGTAAAACGTGCAATTCCGTAAATATCTCGAAATACGTGTAAAATCGTAAATCGTCATTATCAAGTCGCAAATATAGAAATCATGTATAGAAAACATATAAAACATATATGCATGCATCATAAGTTCGAAAGCAAAGTCCACCCACAGACCATTAACGTCGCTGCCTTGATACGCGCGCAACTACGCTTTCCCGGCCAATCCACTATCACCGGCTTCCCCGAACCTGTCCAAATCCCATAATAATGTCACTAATTACCTCATAAAGCTTATATTAAAGCTCCGTAATTTTCCGGAATTTTTAACTATTTTTAACCGAGCCCTAAAACCTTCGGACATCCTTAAACATATTGAGACGATGTCTGATCGACTCGAACCAGTGCCAAAATGTCCATTACATCGAATAATTTAAAAGTTGTGTTAGAACCTTCCTCAAAGTCTGTCCCATGTGCCCACACGCGCCGTCCAAAGGGGCTGTGCGTTGGCCTCACGCACCAGGCACTGTGCTCATCTTCAACCTCTATCGAACCGGGTTCGGTTCGGTTCTGCAGATTCGGTCCAGTCGTGAACTAGCGTGAACGGTTTTTTCCAATTCCAAGTCCATTTTTGTGCCGTTTTTACTTCTAATTAATCCTATGTGTTTGCCTTAACGTCTATAATCATTTTTTGACATTAAAAACAATAATTACCGCCTGAAACTTACCTCCCAATTCGACGGTTAAACCAGTCTCTGTCTTCCTTCGAGTTTCCATGATTTCGGCCGCCGTCCTTCTCGGTTTTGATCCCAAACACCTTCTAGCATCCCTAGAAGCACAAATAAATGATCAAGACCTCACAATAACCTCCAAATTCTAACTTACCATGTTTGAAGTTCAAGAAGATTTTTCACGGGTTTCCTCTTACTGTCCATGTTAGGGCTCGAAATTGGTTCCAACCGACTTGTATGGTCCTCCAGAACATCATCTCCCTAATTGAATCGATCAAACCATCATGAAACAAGATTTGCCATTTCAATGGACTTCAAAGCTTCTCGAGTTTTCTTCCTTAAGGAGCCATCGTAGGCACCGCCGTAACCACCACCTTCAACCGCTCATCCTTCTTTCTCATTTTCATTCAAAAACCATCAATAGAAGTTGACAATTAAGAGGTCTAGAGGGGTTGGGTTTCACGGGCACACCATGCTCTGTTTTCCCTCTGTTTTTAAACCGCACACACACACCGTGCACGAATTTAAAATCAGCCTCAGGCTTCTACACCCATCCAGACCCAACCAGGTGTCCAAAACCTGGTGGGCACACCTCCCAAAAACAGCCAAGTGTCCTGATGTCACTGGGCACACATTCCAAGATAGCAAAATGATCAAAATGCCCCTTGCCGCACAAATTACCATTTTTCCCCTCGCACGTTTAGACCAATAACTAAATCATCCAACATCCAATGACAGCGTCCTGCCTGTCGTTGTACTCAAGAAATCGGGACCTACCTAACGATCCTCGAATTTCGTGAAAAGTCCATGTTGTCTGAAAAGTCAACAAGTTGCCCCTTTTTAACCAAATTACAAAATTACCCTCGAACTTCCAAACGTCATAACTTTTCCCTCGAATGTCGAAATCGGACGTGCCACTTGTCTATGAACTCGTGACGTCCCGAACTACGTCACGGTCATCGGTCAACGTCCATTTGACCGCCCGAACTAAAAGTCAACATTTTTACCCATCTAGGGACAAAATAGTCATTTTGCACCGTTCGTCCGAATTCGTCCAACTAATTACTGATTAACTTTACTAATCCATCATTAATCACTAATCTAATCCCGATTTCCAGGACGGGTCGTTACAATACGTAAGTCAACTGGGCTCCGAGCCCGATACTTTGTTAAGTCAAATGGACTTCAAGTCCGAGAGTTCGTAAATCAAATGGGTCTCGTGCCTGGTCCATATTTCCAAATCCGAAATTGATTCAAGAACCAATTGGGCCTCTGGCCCGAGAACGTAGCTAAAAGGGACTTCGAGTCTGAGGGTTTTTTAAAAAAAAAAGGGTCTTGAAACCGAGCTTACCTTTTCAAATCCAAAACCATTTCATGAAATCATTTCCAAAACTATAAGCACGGAAAATCAGTGCAAAACCGTAAACCTCAATTTACGTGCAAACACGTAAATCGCCTCGAAATGCATGAAATCATATAAATTACAACCATCCAGATCATCATCATAGAAACACATCTATAAAGCAGATAGAACATTTATGCATGCATCACAGTTTAGAAATCAAGGTCCACTCACATACCGTCCTAAGCTGCCGCCTCGATTTGCCTGTCGTAAGTCTCACTGGCTAATCGTGGTCACCAGGACTCCCAAACCTGTCCAAATCAATCTAGAGGGTTACTAACTACCTTATTAACCTCTCATTGAATCCCCGTAATTTTTCCAAATTTTTAACTATTTTAAATGACAGGACCCATCCCAATCCCCCCTGGATTAGTGCGGGATGACCCTGCTCCCGTCTGACACGAAGTGTCAGACAAGGGATATTTCCGACCTTTGCCCTCTCGGGCTATCAGAGTACGCCAGGATCCGGAGGAAGTATGTGATATCTCGGTCTCTGCTACAGTTCACATCTGATGTCAACCTGAAGGGCAGTCAAAACATTAAAACTGTGAGTGGACAAAACAAAAGTTTATAAAAACATTTTAACGAAGACATTTGTACCCTCCACTAAAAAGCATGCATGCATTCGAAAACCATTTATCCAAAACAAACCATACGTGGGACTAAGCCCAAAGCAGATATAAACCAAGGTCGAAAGGACCACAATGAAAACGACCATACGGGCCACTGCCCAAATCCATAAGGGACTCGGCCCCAAACCATAAAGAAACCAAGTACACGAGCCACTGCTCAAATCCTGTGCACACCTGTGTACACCACATATCATATATCATATATACATATAAGTCACACAACCAATCCTATCACGGTATCCAAAGCTACGCGCGTGCTACCCGGGTCTCAATCCGATTCATCTCAAAGTCAAGGTCAATGTCCGCAGACCACTGACCCTACCCGAGGTAATAGTAACCATAGCCTTCCTGAGAGTAAGGAACCCAACTGGGGGGTGACTCCACTCAGTCGGTGCTCCGTGACTACTCCGGGGTCCACCCAGGCCAACGACCCTCCCCGGAGGAGATAGTAGAACATGTAAAGGAAGGTAGATGAACATATATATACATAACATAAACATTCATGACCGGTTCCCCTGAACCGTCATGATCCATAATATCCATAATCAGGTAACATGCCGGTTCCCATAAACCGTCAAGTACCGTAATAACATAACCAGGTAGCATGCCGGTTCCCATAAACCGTCAAGAACCAGAATGACCTGACAAAGATTCATGCCGGTTCCCATAAACCGTCATGAACCACAATGACCTTTCCAGAGTTCATGCCGGTTCCCGTAAACCGTCATGAACTTGGAAATCCATCTAGGGTCCCTGACCCAAAATCATCAGTGTAAAACAACTGGGTCTCGTGCCCGAACATATGACTCAACTGGGCACTGTGCCCAATATCTAAGGGTCAGTCACGACTCCGATCATAGTGATGCGTGCAACCATCCATCCAGGACCGCTCTCAATCCTGGTATATCGCCGTGAACGAATCAACCGACGTGACCACCACAAGATCATGGTGCACTCATCACCGATCACTATCCTGAACCGTCAGCACTCCGAAGTCGAGCCTCCCCAGGCTGCCCGGCCATGAATCGTACATCGTGACCTCTCCGGAAGGAACACATCCCAATCCGGAGGCGAGCGTCGTATCGTCGATCACCGTGCACATAGCACCCGTCGCGACCACAATTTAGACCCGAAGGTCGTAAATAGTGTCATATGCCCGAGACAAAACCAAATGGGTCTCATACCCGAGTTTATCCATTTAGACATCCAAAACCATTTCATTTAAATCAATAAAGGAATACAGACCCGTATAAGCACCGTATAAGGTCGAAACCTCGAAATACGTGCTTATACGTAACCACATACAAATGCACCCATGGAATCATCAAACAAGTAATAAAACATATAATAAACATTTATGCATGCACCAATTTAGAAAACAAGGTCCACTCACAGACCGTCCGAGCTGCCGCCTCGATTTGCGTGCCATATGGTTCCCCGAGCCGATCACCGTCACCGGGACTCCCAAACCTGTCCAAATTGTAATAGAAGGTTACTAACTACTTAATTAACCTCCCACTAAAGCCCCGTAATTTTCCCGTATTTTTAACTATTTTTAATCCCGAACCTAAACATTCCGATGTCCCGAAACATATCGAGACGGTGTCCGATCGACACGAAACCAGTCCCAAAATGTTCGTTACATCGAATAGATGATTTCGTATGTTAGAACCATCCCCAGATACCTCGTCACGCGCCGTCACGCGCCTATGGAATGCACTGCGCGTGGGCCTCACGCGCCAACGCACAGTGCCTTCTTCAACATGCCGCGAACCGGCCGGTCCGATTTTTCCTGCAAATCCGGTCCGCCTGGACCGGCGTGACCGGTCCAAGGCCCTCCCATCTTCATTTCTCGTCCGTTTGGTCCCATTTCAATCCTAAAAATCATATTTTCTCATTTCCTATCCATTCCAATTAATAAAACTAACTAAAACACCTTAAATCCTATCCAAGAACAAAGAGGCTCACGGCCCCTGTTTTCCGATTCCGTCCCCAGGCTTCACAGTCGTCAACCCCCGTTCAAAACCACCTTAAAACTATCCTAGCAACCTAACTAACTCATCCTAATCATCCAAAAGCAACCATAACATCAAAATCAATTAAAAAGGGAATTTGGGCCTTACCGTGCACCCGCACGGGTTCGTGGCTCCACCGCCCACGACGGCGCCTTCCTGGGCCGGCCACCGCGTCCCACATCCTCCCTCACTCTCTGGTCTCAGTCCTGGTCAAGAAGGGGTTGGGTTGGTTGGGTTTGGGTTGCACAAAGAGGGAGAGAAATGGTGAGATCGGGTGGGTTTGGGTATGTGTGTTTGAAACGGGAAAAGGAAATGGTTTGCACGGTGCATGAAGGAATATGGTGTCCATTGGATGGGTGACACTTGTCACTCATCCATTGGGCATCAACACAAATATCTGGGCCCACTAGAGTCCAAAAGTGAACCCGTTTCGTAATTCGTGCAATAGTGCACTTGAACTTCCGTGAACCGTAACTTCGTCGTCGAACGTCCGAATTCGACGTGCCGCCTGTCTATGGATTCGTATCGTCCCCATCTACGTAACGGTCTTTGGCCCTCGGCCATCGGACCTCCTGGTCAAAAAGTCAACTATTTGCCCCATTTAACCAAAATTACCAAAATGCCCCTAAACTTCCGAACGTCATAACTTCCTCCCCGAACGTCGGAATTGAACGTGCCACCTGTCTATGAACTCGTGACGTCACGAACTATGTCACGGGCATCGGTCAAAGTCCATTTGACCGTCCGAATGAAAAGTCAATGTTTTGCCACCACTAGGGGCAAAACGGTCATTTCGCATCGTTCGTCCGATTTCGCCCAACTAATCACGGATTAGCCTCACTAATCGTGATTAGTCACTAATCTAATCCTGGAATTTGGGACGGGTCGTTACATTAAAACACGATCCTAAACCTTCGGATGTCCCGAATATTATCGAGACGGTGTCCGATCGACATGAAACCAGTCCCAAAATGTTTGTTACATCGAATAGATTAAAATTCATGTTGAACACTTCCCCATAGGACCCACCATGCGCCCTCATGGGCCGCCCAAAGGGGCTGGACGTGAAAGCCACGCGTTGCTACAGTGTCGTCCCCTACCTCGCGTGAACTCGGTCTGATTGGTTTTCCTGGTTCGACCTAACCAGCAAACCGGTCCGGCCAGTTCTCTCTTGTTTCCCATCCATTTTCCTCCCTATTTCATCCTATGTTATCCTCTCATTCCCAACAACACTTTTATGATTCTAAAACTAAGAAAACTGAACCATATACGCACCATAAAATGATGAACATTGACCACGGCCTTCCTCCTCTGTTTCCAACCGTCCCAGCCATCCCCTTCCTTCGAAAACAATCCCAGACGAGTCGCCCTTGTCCTTAGGCCACAATAGAATCAATAGAAGCTCAAAACCGTGACCAAAACTCGATTTCTAAAATTGGAAACTCACGGGTTCACGGGTTACACTTACCTCCGCTGTGGGCCACCGTGAGCCGCCGTCCCCTCAGTCCCTCAGGTCACTCTCTCTTGGTTAGTCGTTCATAATAGTAAATGAAGATGAGATGGGGTGGTGATGGTGATATGTGTGTCTGGTTTTTGAAAGAAAAGAAGAAGAAATGGAAATGGTGGTCGCGGGAGAGAAGAGAGATTAGTTAAATGATGATGATCAGAAAAGAGAGAGAGATGAACGGTGAGGATTGAGGAAAGATAAGGATGGTTGGCTAGGATTAAAAGATAAGATGAGTGGAAATTATAAAATAATAAAAATAATATTATTTAATTAATTAGATCCACAAATTGGGGGTTTGGGCCAATGGGATGAGTGACACTTGTCACTCATCCATGGGTCCCACCAAAAATATCTGCCCAATCAGATATTGCCACCTCAACATTGCCTCATAATGCATGCATATATAGTGAAATTGAACTTCCGTGACCCATAATTTTCCCGTTCGAAGTCCGATTTCAGCTCGATCTACGTAACGGTCATCGGCCCTTGGCTATCAAACCTCCCGGTCTAAAAGTTAACTATTCACCCCTTTTTAACCAAATTACCAAAATACCCATGAACTTCCGAACGTCATAACTTCTTCCTCGAATGTCGAAATCGGACGTGCCACATGTCTATAAACTCGTGACATCCCGAACTATGTCACAGGCATTGGCTAAAGTCAATTTGACTGCCTGAACAAAAAGTTAACGTTTCGCCCATTCCAAGGGAAAAATCGTCATTTCGCACCGTCCGTTTTAAAGTACCCCACTAATCACCGATTAATCTCAATAATTCTTGATTAGTCACTAATCTAATCCTGAAATTCGGGACGGGTCATTACACTATACCTAATTTGATGTTGGTTTCTTAGGATAGTTATTTGTCTTGGATGTATTTCAAATAGATGTGGTTGATCCCTGAGTCTAAATTGAAAACAACATAATTAGAACTATATACTAAATGTGTCAATAATGCTTTAAGTTACAATGGAACTTACATTTAGACTAGCGGTACTTACATATTTGTGGCTCTACCTCGTGGTCTTGGTGGTAGTTTCTGCTTTAGAGGCAAGTGCCAATGGTTGGTTCTTGCATTATGGGTTTGTGATGAACAAATATGCAGTGCATAGGAATTCCCTGCTTACCCAATTTATTATTCCCACTTTGATCTATAGTTTCTTGTGGATCCTTTGTTCGAACTTTTATAGGCCTTCCCAGTTACCTCTTATTTGCTGGTGGCTTAATACTCTGTTAGCATGTAGACTGCCATAACTTTGGGCCATTTATAGCCTTAATTATATTGTTGTAGCACTTCATGTGTGTGTTCTTTCAATATTGTTTAATCTAAAACTGGACCTTACGTGATTAGACCTTGTTGGGCGTTGGTTCACTTTCTTCTAGGCCTACCAAGCAGAGAGTAAAACATTAGACACCGGCGGGGTGTCGACCTAATGAGCTCTGATGCTTAAGTCAGTAAGCGTCATGGATATCAATATCACAAATATGGTGAGTCAGGTTTGTGTGTTGAGAGAGATGGATGTACCTTTATAAAAGGGTTTGAGGGGTTATTTATATTAGCAATAAATATGGTGGTTGAACCCTGGTGGTGTAACTACCTCAGAAGATGCTGCCACGTGTCCCGTAGATTCGAGATGGGATAAGTGGTAATAGATCTCCTATCATGTCAAGGAGTTCCTATTGAAATTTGTCACAGGACCATGCCGGGTTGCCGATCCATGCTTGAGAAGTGGCTATGTCTTGGGCTTGCTCTGCATGCTTGTGGGCATTACCTACCTAGTGAGCTGTAAGCTTGTCGATTAGCATGCATGCCGATCCCCTGTCAACGAATCGCATGTTTGTGGTGATGTGCCTGTTGGTCGTGTTGAGTCTGGTTGATCAATATGGTATCAATATAAGTCCCTCAAGTCATTGACTAAGGTGGATTTCGTTGGTAAAGGACTTGTAACTCAGGCCCATACATGTCGACCAGCTAGAGAAGTATACCCACTAGTCCCCCAAGTTCTTGATTAAAGAAGTGTACCTTGGTCAAATAGCATTGCACCAGTCCCTGGTATTGGAATCGGTTGCAATGTTCTTGCTTGCCGATTAGAGGTAAGAGAGTACCTCAAATTATGCTTCTGATCATTCATAATGTGCCTGCTTACCGATCAAAACATAAGCCTGAAAGGGTAACTCGAATGAAGCTTCTAATCGGTCACTGTGTGTCTACTTTCCGATTGGAGCTTAGAAAGCACCTAGAATGATGTTTCCGATCGACCGCAATGAGCCTACATGCTGATCGGAGCATAAATTTGAGAGGATACCTCGAATGAAGCTTCTGATCGGTCGCAGTGTGCTTTCTTATCGTTCGAAGCTTAAAGAGCACCTCAAATGATGCTTCTGATCGTTCTCATTGTGCCTGGTTGCCAATTGGAGCATAAATATGAGAGGATACCTCAAATGAAGCTTTCGATCAGTCGCATTGTGCCTACTTCCCGATCAAAGCTTAGAGAGCATCTTGAATGATGCTTTTGGTCGTTCTGAGTTTGGTTGGTCGATAGGTATCAACAAATATATTGGATCTATATATTCCTCCACCAGTGGGCCACCTTTGTAATGTATGGCTGCTAACCCATGCACACATGGGATTCCTATGAAGTCTACTTTATGCATGAACAAGTGTGGGCCTCCAAATTAACTTTAACTTGCAGTCCTCTACAACTATGAACCTCGTAGTTTTGTCCATTAGGTCATTTAACACTGCAAGCCTGAATCTACTTTCAGCTTTTGGATGTGGTTGAAGTTGCCATCTTATCCCTTCTCCATTATATATTCTTCATAATCAAAAACCTAATCATCTAAAATATAGGGATGATTAGTTTATCTCTAGGAGGCATTATTGTGTTGTTGAAGGTTTCACAATAGTTATTTTGCAGCATGTCTCTCTTCTACCACATTTTAAAATGGGGCCGAGACCATTAATGAGCTAGCTTATCTACCAACTATTTCCATGCTGCTTCATCTAAGATCTGAGCTTTTCCATCTCCTATTGGAAAGCTTGAACTATTGTTGCTCTTGCACAATCCCACAAAGCATCCTTTAACATTTTACCCTTGAAAGTTTGGTTGTAGTTACCCCACACGTGCCTACAATAGAATCTGTACTCAGCACTAGGCATCAATACTTAAATGGTTGCTTCAAGTCCTTTTTCTTGTCAGTAAGAAATCTCCATCCATAGCAGTCTTGCATCCCCCAATCCACCATTAACAACTCCAAAATTCATGTCCAGGAATCCTTTGTTTCTACTTCAACCACTGCCATTGCAATCACCTATGTCTCATTGTTTGCATCTATTACAATTGATGTTAGCAACTGTCCACCATAGATCCCCTTAAGATGAAACCCATCCAAGCCAATAAAAGGCCTACAACACTCATTAAATCCCATCTTGCAAGCCTCCAAGCATATGTGAAGTATCTTGAAGAGTTGATATCCACCCACAAACTTACAAGGAAAAGAAGTTGTAATACCTAGATTAGTTCTCTTCAACTCATGGAAGTAATCCCATAGCATACCATATTGCTTTGATAGAGATTCATTTTTTATTTCCATAGTATTCTGCTTAGCTCTATAGTCCTTCATATGGATGATCCCAATTGAAAAATCACCAGAGACACCATCCACAATTGCAGATATGGACATCTTCGAATTTGACTGGATTCTTTGTAGGTAGGTTTTAAAAAGTTGAGTAGATGTGGCTTGTCAATTTGTAAACACTCTGGAGCATGCGTGCAAGGGATTATAGTACTTGACATGACAGGACCCACCCCGGTTCCACCCCGAAAACCGAGGTAAATCCTGCTCCCGTCTGACAACCCAGTACAAAAGATCGAAAACACTCTCAGTAAAAACAAAAATTTACATTGTCAGACGAAGGAGAATTTAAAACGTCTCAGAGTCAACCGTTATACAGAGCATAGTACAAAACAAAACAAGCCCTACTGTAAGCTAAGCGCGCAACGAATGACGGATGACTTTATGCCTTGACTTCTACCTCAACTGTAGCCCTAACGCTCGCACCACGACCTGGAGGGTGTTAAAAACATTAAAAATGTGAGTGGACCAAAAAAAAAAGGAGTTATAAAACCATTTACGAAAAACAAACCAGGGTTACACCCTCCGTTTTGAAAACATGCATGCATAACCAAATAACTTAAACCACAGTAGTATGAAATACAACAACATATAAAAGTCCTCAAAAATAAGGCCAAAGTTCAGGTATTAAAACCATCAAAGCCAAGTGATTTGGGTCACCGCCCAAAACATCAAAAAACCAGTGAAAAATATCAATCATACACATGTACTGGATCTCAAGTACGCACGAGTCTTTAAACTCAAAACACAATGCGCAATAACCAGACCTACTACCCCCGCTCTTTCCGAGATGCCAAGGAGGCGGAGTTTCTTCAGCTGAAACAGGGGAGCATGACAGTAGCTGAGTATGAGCAGAGATTTCAGATGTTGTCCCGCTTTGCTCCTGCGTTTGTGGCTACGGAAGCCGAGAAGTGGCGCAGGTTCGAGTTGGGCCTGCGAGGTGAGATTCGAGTCATAGTGACGGCTGGATCGTTTGCGACCCTCCGGGAGTTGTCGGATGCTGCAGTTAGGGTGGAAGCTAGTTTGCTGGTACGACGCCGGGAGCCACCTTTTTCTGGAGCTTCGAGTTCGAGAGTGCCGAAGAGGGGTAACTACAGTGGAGCATCGTCGTCAGGCGATGAATGCGCAATAACCAGGCCTTCCCGGGATATCAACGAGTCTTTAAACTCAAAACACAATCACAGGCCTCGGGGGGTATCATTATCACCGAGTCTTTAAACTCAAATCCATACCGAGTCTTTAAACTCAAAACATCAATCTAGGGCCCTCCCCCTGTAAATCAATCCGAGTCTTTAAACTCAAAACCATTTTTCACATATATAAGAAAAACCATAAAAATTCGGAAATCAAAACCAAACTGGAAAGCTTCCAAAAACCGAATTCACATTTACTTAAAAGGGGACTTCCTCCCGAATTTCATTTCCAATCACAAATCATTCCACAAGTCTCAATTAAACAAAGTGCGTATAATTCATCCGAAACCATACGCACAATCATCACAAAAACCATTATCCTCGAAGTACGTGCAAATCCGATAAGTAAAACAGTTATATAAAGCATGATTACGTAAAGCAGGATATAGAAACATAATTCATGAAAGCATATGTCGAAAGCACAAAAACATAATTAAAACATAATGAATAAAACAGTTATGCATGCTCGGTTAGAAAACAAACAGTCCACTCACAACTTTCGTGAGCGTCAATCGCGTCCCGAACGGTCTGTACGTTCCTCAGCTTCCTCGAGAACTCCTGATCCTGTCAACAGTCACCAAAGTACGTCACTAATACGTCTACTAAGACTCTCCTCATTTTCCCTAAAAGTCCCTGGGTCCTAAGCGTAACAAACCGGAACCCTAAACCTTCAACCTCGTAGAACTACCTCGAATCGATGTCCGATTTACCCGAAACCTATTCCAATGGATTCGTTATGACATTTAGAACAAAAACTCAGTTGGACTCTTCACCGGAAACCGCCGCACGAGCCCCCACGCGCCGCCCAAAGTGGCTGCGCGTGGGCCTCACGCGCCAGCACCACTGTTCATCGTCTTCAACCTCTCGACCCGTCACTATTCTGGACCGACGTGGCCGGTTCTCCGCCGTCTGTCCACCATTTCCCTTCCTTTTTCCTCCCCTAGCTTCGTCCTCTACCCAGTAATCCAGTCCACCACTCCAATCACTTCAACACGACCTCTCAACCATCGTCTCAAGCTCGAAACCAAAACCACCCTTACCCCCGTTTTTCAATCCGGTCACCCGCACACTTCCCCTTCATGGCTTCAACACCGAAAGGTTCCTAAGGACCTAAGGAATCATTTAGCACCTACCAGACCCCTCGACTCGTACTCCAAAAACCACAACTTTGAGTTTGAACCTAAACTGAAAAACAAAGAACGTCGGGTACTCACCGTCGTTTTGGACTCCGCCGTGCAATCCCCCGCCACGGCTGCACAACCAGCAGCTAACTAGGACCCTACTGTGACAGGACCCACCCCGATTATCGCCTCGATAATCGGGAAGCATCCTGCTCCCGTCTGACAATCGAACCCAAAAGACCGGAAAACTAGTTAAAATTACAACACACCCATTGTCAGACCAGGGAGATTAAACAAATACATCCGACTGGACGTCAAGTCCACAGTTTCACAGAGCAATATTACAAAACAAATTAAAGAACAAGTCCTACTCTTTGAACTAACTACTCCGCAACGGAAAACTTTATGCCTCCGCCTCTGCCTCGGCGCTTGCCCCCACGCTTGTACCACGACCTGGAGGGAATTTAAAACAACAAGGTGTGAGTGGACCGAAACATAAGTTTAACAGGAAAAACAGTTTTTCCGAAATCGGGTTCGCCCTCCAGTTTTGTAATCCGCATGCAAAACCAAATATTCAAAATTGTGTATTAAACTTTTGAAAACTCTTTTTCCGAAACACATGAAAAACGTTACAAGGATCGTCATAACTCATGTAAAACCATTTAATAATACCAGATTCCAGAAACCGTCATTTTGAAACATTATTTGCACAAATCAAGTAAAACGTAAATCAAAAATCATGATTATGCCGTTGGATCCATCCGAGTCTTTAAACTCAACATTAGGCCTTCCCGGGATAACACCGAGTCTTTAAACTCAAAACACGATTAGTAGGCCTCGGGGGTATCATAATAATCGAGTCTTTAAACTCACGAGTCTTTAAACTCAATTTTCGGGCCCGCCCCCAACATCAACATACCGGGTCTTTAAACCCAAAACCAGATCCAACCATCAACCGGGTCTTTAAACCCAAAACCGTTTTTAAAACAGAATAAACCATGATTCATCACAACTGTTTTCCAACATCATTCCGAAATCGTATCACAACATAGTAGGACTTAGGTCTGAAGTCACATGCAATTTCCAACACATGCAATTTCCGAAAATTACTTCACAATATGATCAAGCATCATAAATCCGAAACATGCATATTCATAACCAGGTACTTCATCAAAATCATCACGCATGCATAGGCAAAAACCGAAATCTCGAAATGCGTGAAATACGATAAATATCTCGAAAAACGTGAAAACATGTAAAACCGATATATCATCTCACCATCATAAAATCATATGTAAAACCATGAGATAAATAAGAAAAATAGTCATGCATGCCCAATTTAGAAATCAAAAAGCCCACTCACAGTCTTAGGACACGTCAATCGCGACCCGCGCGCTCCTCCGTAGCTTCGGAAGTGTCCGGGCCTGTGAAAACGTACAAGAAGGGTTACAAACATCCCAAAATAACTCGTAGGATTTTTCCTAATTTTTCCGGATTTTTCGGCGAAAATAAACTTAAAGACTTAATCTTCCGGACTCCCGAAATTATCCCAAATGACTCCCGATCGATTCGAACTCAAAAGATAAAATGTTAGTTAGACTGAAAGGATTAATTCTCATGTTGACCGTGATCGGAGTTGACGTCACACGCGCCGTCACGCGCCGCCCAAAGTGGTTGCGCGTGAAAGCCACGCGCCAAGCTACAGTACCTTCGTCCTTACCCGAATCAACTGATAAACGGGTCTATTACCCGCGACTCAACCCGACCAGTTCAAGCCCAATTCTCAATCAATTCCTCTCGTTTTTGATCCTATTATCTTCTCTAATCCTTTAATTTTAGGTCTGAATTGAAGATTAACCTCGACTAGTACCCAAACGACCCAACTCAAACTCGAACAGTCGAACAAATCGACATTCTGGAACTCACCCAAACTAACTCCATTCTCAAATTAATTTCACCAGTAGCTTAAGGGGACTTATACGAACACAATGGTACCATCAATTGGTCCCGCCGTTACCTGGAAGTCGTCGTCCTCAAGCTCGAAAATACTCAGAACCAGGGTACTCCGTTCTTGGCCAATTCGCGAGTGTCGTCCTTCGAATTTGACGTGGTTGGTTTCCTTTTGCTCCCAGAAGACTAGAATGGCCCCTGGTTTCGATCAACAAGCCTCAGAAATCGAATTCAATTTTTCCCTCCAACTGGTTCAACTCCGAACCGTAACTCATGTTCCTGGGCGAAACGGGCTCCAATCCCCTCAGTTCTTGCACCGTAGTGATTATTTCGCTCCAAGAAGTCTCACCGTGTGTTTAGTTTGATCCCTCGACCCTTAGAATTTGAACTCTGCGATTTCCCCCCCAGAAACCCGAAATGGTTCAACACTGGTTCTCTCAATCTCTCTCAGTTTTTCCACAGCAGGAAGGACGCAAATGAGTCTCAAAGCCCAAAGGCACTCAGAGTAATCGATTCAAACGGCCAGCAACTCGTGGGAGACACTCTGAAGTCTCTGAAAACGGTTTCCAGCAAGCACAGAGACCACAGCCATTCCTCACTCTCCCGTGCTCTGATCTCTGCCCAAACGTGCACCAAGGTCACTCAATCCTGCTTCCACTGCCTAAAACTACATAAACAAAACGTCTGAGCCCTTCCACTAGCCATAAACAATTGCACGCACAAGACCCACAGCCGTGCACTCTGTTTTTCACGGTGGTGAACAGTAACCACCGTGAAATGACCAAAATGCCCCTCTGTGCAATAATTACCAAAATGCCCTCCAACATCCGTGACCCATAACTCGGTCATCCGACGTCCGTTTCAAGCGTGCCGCCTGTCGTTGTACTCGAGGCGTCGAGACGAACATAGCGGTCTTCGAGTCAAATGAATATCGATTATCAAACAAAAAGTCAACTTTTTCCCCTTATCACGCCCAAATTACGATAATGCCCCTGGACTTCCGAACATCATAACTTTCACTCCGAGCGTCCGAATCGGACGTGCCACCTGTCTATGAACTCGTGACATCCCGAACTACGTCACGGTCATCACTCAACGTCCGTTCGACCTCCAAATCAAAAAGTCAACAAATTGACCACACAAACACAGGGGTAAAAACGTCATTTTATTCAATATTTTATAATATTACATTTCCAGAACGTCCGGGGCGTTACATACTGAGTCCCCTAGACCTCACTAGATGCCTCGACTCAACCCCAAAAGCCACAACTTTACGTTTGGACCTAGACGGCAAAACAGAGCACACAGAGGAAAGAAGAGAAATTACCTGCGTCCTGCTCTCCACCGTGAGCTCCGCCGTGTCCACTGGGTTCCTAAGGCTCCACTCCTGTCTCTGAACACCACCGGCAGCAAGGATTGATCCAAGTACGGCAGCTCTACCTCCAAACTCCCTCGACACCTCTCTGTTTCCCTGAGAACTCAAACCTTCCACTCCCCTGATTTCTTTCACAATCCTCACTCACAAGTCACTCACCACTTTCCTCCCTTCTCTCTGTCACTCTCTTGATCATCAGAACTCACAACACCCTCTGCAAACGCTCAATCCCTCTCCCAATCTCACTCTCTGTTTTCTTATTCAAACACGACTACACACGGCTGCACAATTTGAACACACACCGTGAACTCCCTAGAAGCCACTACACACACTGCACGTGTCACCATCCCCTCAGCTCTCTCACAAAATATCCCAATCTCACTGTACAATTGGCCTTATCTGATTGGCCCAAATCCCAAGACACGGAAAGACCAAAATGCCCCTCACTTGTGACTTAAATTACAATTATGCCATTCTTCGTTCTAGACCCGTATCTCAATCGTCCGACGTCCGATTAATGCATGCCGCTTGTCGTTGAACTCAGGACGACGAGATCTACCCAACGGTCCTCGGTCTACATGAAAAAGGCCAGTCTAGCAAAAAGTCAACGTTTCCTCCTAAATTACGAGAATGCCCTCGACCTTCCGAACATCATAACTTCCTCCTCGGATGTCGGAATCGGGCGTGCCACCTGTCTACGGACTCGTGACGTTCCAAACTACGTCACAGTCATCGGTCAATGTCCAATTGACCGCCCGAACTCAAAGTCAACATTTTGCCCAACCAGGGGCAAAATCGTCATTCTATGCTAACGGACCTATCGTAACCAACTAACCACCGATTAAGCTCACTAATTCGTCACTAATCACTGTCTTAATCCTAATTTCCGGGACGGGTCGTTACATGACAACCAATATGTTGTCACTTACGTACACCTTAGGCACATATATTTCCTAGCTACAACCCTCTACTTTGCATTCACATTTTAGCTTGAACCTTGCATTGCTCTTGTACTTGACATCTATTCCAGTTGATAGGAAATATTCCCTAATTGCTTGCTTGACGACCACACAATCACTGAATTAACAACACACTAGTATCCAAGATTGGCCTGATTTCATTAGTTTATGGAATGTACTATGTAAACTTCTTGCCATTACCCATTTCCCAACATCTTCCGCTTCACCAACAACTGGACGTAATTTTTCTTGCAGTGTCTGGCCCCTCTCTTTCAGTTGCTCATCCTCTATTTCTTCCACCAATAGTTCATTACTGTTGGAACCTAAGCTAGTGTACTGATCCAAGAGTGAAATGTGAGCTGTGCGAGTTAGTTAAATCAGTTAGGGAAGCACCATCACGTGGGGAGTGAGGTGGATTACTTGGAGGATGAGAAGTGCTAGCTATCACATACTACTAGACTTAGGATCCAAGTGTCTCATTGTAATTGGATGAGCTGTTGAATTGTAACAGCCTTCCTAACTAACTAACTAACTAATTGTACAAAGCTCACATATAAAGCAATTAAAAGAGAAAGAAAACAGAGAATACAATCGGATTTGAGAAGGAAACAAAGATAGAATTCAATTCTTTGCTCATAGACATTTTATCAAACACATTATGTGCACTGTGTCATCATTGCAGAGTTCTCAATTCCTACAACCAGTACTCTAATCCAGAATCGAAACCAGCAAGATCAAACCCTATTCTACTTGTGATCAACCTATCCAATCCAGATTTCAGGCTAGTGTGTGAGTGGTGATTCAAGAAGAATACAAGAAACATACCTGAAGCATCCTGCTGCTGATCACCAACAATTACTAGTTGAAGTGATAGCAACTTCTGGTGGTGCAACTTCTCTTCTCGCTTCAGTCGACTATCCTCAGCCCAACAGCTTCGCCGACTATCATAACCATCATCGTTGTTGACCATCATCATCATTATCAGCTTCATCGCCTCCTGCACTTATTTCTGGAAGAAGAAAAAGTTGTTCGACTAATTTGCAGGTCAGGTTTAAAATTTGATCTAATTAATTGATGTTTCAGTTTTGTTGCATGTCTTTGATTCTTCTCTTAGCTGGGTTTTGATTTTCCTGAGTACGTTAGGTTTTAAAGCTTAGATAAATTTGCAGGCAAGCGTTTGGGTTTTAGTTGTTTTATGCTTCAATTAAGTTTTTCTTAATAGATTTTGTGGTTTATTTTGTTGCATATGGGTTGTTTTTTCAAGGATTCAAGAAGGAGCAGTTGTTGGGTGTTAGTGAAGTAAAATTTTGGTTTGAAGTTTTGTGGGTCCTCTCTATTTTTTTTTTCAGCGTAGTTTAATGTGTTTATTATCTGTTTTGTTATTAGTTTCTCTTTCAGAGATTTGTTTAAGGTACATGGTCTCCATAAGAAACTGAATTATTTTTCATATGGAGTATGTTTTGTCGGTACATATTAAGTAATTCAAATTTCAGATTTATGTTATTGGTTTTCAGATTTTCATCATTTGAAACCTCATGAACATAGAGTAGCGTGGGACACCTTGCCAGTTAGCAGTACAATTTCTTTCAAAGACTCATTTTAGCTTACATTTATACCATTTCCTAGGATTTTTGTGTAAGTGCTCATTCGCATGAGAATGTGGGAAATGAAAAGACGAGTCCTTAGTATAGAATTCCAGACTAACAAAAACAAAAGAGACCACTCAACTGTCCTAATGATTTTGTAGCTTAGAGCTAAAGTATGAATTAAAAGAAAACATGGCAGCAACTAGCTTATCTTTTGGAGTTCAAACTTCTAAGCACATTTGATCAAGGCCATAATCGAGCTCTGCATTTCACTGCACACTCAATTTAAGGATTCATGCCCAAAGACTACAGTGCATGCATTTTAGGATTCTTTAATGACAGTTGAATAGAATCATAGATCATGCACTCATTAAAAGAAAGAGAAAAAAAAAAGTACTTTAAGAAAATTCAAAGTAGTTAGGTTAATATAGTAACTTTTATTACAGCATCTAGGTCAAGAGACTGTGAACTCTAAACTCTGACGTATATTGTAGGACATTTAGGAATTTTTCTGAGAACTCTAAACTTTGACGTGTACCAGAAGACATTTCGGAATTTTGTGATAAGAAGTCTGAATTCTATTTGTATGTGGGTCTGATGAGTTCTTTGGTGTGTGTCTGAAATTTCAGCAAGAAGTTCATCACCAGAACTGTCACCACAATCCCACACAGATATCTTAAGATTAACATAATTTACATAATCAGTCCTCTATAGTTTTACCTTTTAATAACTAAACTTTATTGAGATTTGAGATTAATTTTTGTACTCAAAATAGCTTTGCTTGATTTTCAGTCTCCATCTAAAAGTAGACATGTTATTTTCCATTTCTGAAGACTTGCTGAAAAAACTGTTGCATAACATTAGTTTGTGCTGAAGTATCAAATTTATTTCTTAGGTCGAATTGCTTACACGGGGAAATCTTTGAAATTAAATAATTTACTTAATTTGTCCTCTATAGTCTACCCTCTAATAACTAAACTTTATAGTTTTCATTACTACTTATGTTATATAACAATTAATCAATTCAATTTCCTAAAATTAGTAGAAATAAATTATGATCGAGGAAGTTTCCCTCCATGAGAATACACCCTATTTTTGAAAAATCTGGTCCTATATAATCCTCGTTGCAATTGTACACTATTACCATGCACACTAACATAATCCTCTTTACAATCCATACACAGCCTGAAAAATGAATATCCCAGCAGCCCCACTAGTCCTCCTCCTCCACACTGTTCACACCCCGTTTGTTGAATCACAAGATTCATATCTTCTAGTTTTAGTTTGGCCAAACAGTTTCTGTTTGATTCAAATTGCAAACCGAAATCCCCATTGTCCTGCTCCCATACCCCAGAGGTTTACCATGCATGGCTTATGGCCGCAAATGGGGGGGTCAATCTCTCACGTGCTCAGCTCGAGGTGGCATTGTGATCGAGACTAGATGGGTATTCATTTTTTGCTTCTTTTTTTTTTTACTTATATTTTGTTTGTTATGTGACAGTTTATTTGATATTTTCTGTGTTTGGGTGCAGTTCAATGCTGTTACAAGCAGAATTTTCTCATTAGCTGGCGCAATCTTTTGGTTAGTAGTAAAAATTTGGAGGCACAACAAGCTTTTTGGAGTTACCAATTTTGGAAACAATTTGGGGATGTGACAGACCATGGCAGATTTATGATTTTTTTTCAAGAGGGTCGGCACTTAAAATGATATTAGCTACTATTAATATTCTGATTTTATATGGTAAGTAAACGTACAACTCAATAAAAAATAGTTACCGATTTTTCTGATTATTCCAATTACCTACTTCTCTATTATTTGTAAGAAAATATGCTCTTAATATGAATTGTGGTATGAAAACTTTGTATAGCTATTGTTTTGTTTGATTAGGGTCTGTTGATGTGGCGTTGAATTAGGTGTAGGGTTATTATCCATCCACCGATGTATATGTACCACTTAACAAAAGTGATAAATAAAAGATACATGTTGTAAGACCCATGTCTTAAGAAGAACGGTGAACAATCTCACATCGCTCGGAGAGGGAAATGTGAAGTGTCTTATATATGTGGGCACATATTTATCTAGTATAAGGTCTTTTGGGAGCTCACTGGCTTTGATGTCTTACATTTTCATCAATTATTTACTTACTCATTATTTGTAAATAAACATGTACTCTTTCATCGATTACCTACTTACCGATGTATATGTACCACTTATGTACCACTTAACAATGAGAATAATTGTCTAATTTTCGGGTATATTTTCACCGATTATTTACTTCCTCATTATTTGTAAGTAAGCATGCATCCTTTCATCGATTACAAGCATACTTCATGGCATATCCACTGATGTAAAAGTGTCACATAATAAAGTGGTTAGTAAGTAAAAATACTTATTAGATACGAAATTTACTGATGCATTAATTTTTATTTTATGACCTAACATATTCATGATCCAATTAAATATGGGATCAAACTCAAATTTTTCAGTTCTTCAATGATGACCTTAAACAATAGTTAAACTTACGATATTTGACTATAATAACTGATCATACTTGACGTGACACTTAATACGTTATGGCATGTTAGTAAATTAAATTATACTCTATATACGTGTCAGATGGCTAATATGTTAGAAGTTCTTATATCCATCTAACCTGCTGATAACTACTTTTACTGCGCTGAAGATATCCACACCGCAATACCCTAAAAAACTGGGTTTAGGACCAAATTGGTTTCCAAACAGATTATGGTTAATAATCAGTTGAAACGATTACTGAGCGGGGTTTATTTTTGCGTCGATGTATAAACAGTTGATTTTATTGATTGCACTCAGCAATTGGTATGGCAATTGTGGGAGGATTCATGACTTAGTTGTAAATGTACCTAGGGATCCCAATTTTCAACAAAATCAGGAACTTTGATTTATTTTTCTTCATTTAAATTGTAATATATGATTGCTAGTGCCACCTATATTTATGAGAAAAAATTATTAATGACGTTGCTTCATAAATTTCAATTGCATAGTGATTTAGATATTTATCTAGCAGGTTGACCGCGCGATATTGTGGGTTTCATACAACATAGAAGTTTCGAAAAAAAAAAAGACAAAACAAAAAGCTATATCTTCCACCAAGGAACAATGGCCACTTAGACTTCCTGACATACACTCGCCAAAATCTTGTATTAAGTCCCTGATCAACATCAAATCGAACAATTAACAATTATGTACACTGACTCTTTGCATTTTAAAGGATCAAAATTAAGGAAATGCTTTTGAAGGAACGTTATGCAAAATTTTTAGACTCTTAATTATTGCATTTGATCTTTAAATGAGTAATAATAAATTCTATTTCAAAAAAGAAAGTTGTGTGCAAGTGTAAGATTCTTAGTTGAACACAACCAAAATTTGGAGGCATAAAATTAGGATTATTTTCATTATGATTTGTAGCTATTGAAGACCTAAAAGGTAGAAAATTAAATAAATTGAAGAAGAAAGTTTTACCTCAAAGTTTGATGAAAATCCATCAATTTCTTTTTTGAGAAGAGCTTGAAGAGCTTGATGAACAAAGAGGATGATGATGGTGATCAGCCAAAATAATGCCTTTAATGTGTAAATTGGCAGACTTGCTGACCACCAAAGTTGTCAGGACCCGACCCTCCTCGGTTAGGACCCGACTCATCTAGCACGATATTGTCCGCTTTAAACCTCCTTACCCTTGCCCTCACGGTTTTGTTTTCGGGAGCTCACGGCGCAACTTCCCAGGGGGTCACCCATCATGAAATTGCATCAACCTCAACTTGCTTAACTTTGGGGTTCCAATCCCCCCCAAAGCCACTTGAGCTCCCAAAAGGCCTCGTGCTAGAAGGTGTGTGCCTACACCTTTAAGGCACACCACCACTTCTCTCCCAGACCATTTCCCTTGCAGGAATGTGGGATCATTCACTGTTCCCTCAAGGACACGCGTCTTACAATTCACCCCCCTTAGAGCCCAGCGTTCTCGCTGGCACATCCCGGTTGGGGTTTGACTCTGATACCATTCTGTCAGGACCCGACCTCCTCGGTTAGGACCCGACTCATCTAATATGATATTGTTCGCTTTGGGCCTCCTTGCCCTTACCCTCACAGTTTTGTTTTCGGGAGCTCACGGTTCAACTTCGCAGGGGGTCACCCATAATGAAATTGCACCAACCTCAACTCGCTTAACTTTGGGATTCCAACCCCCCACCCCAAAGCCACTTGAGCTCCCAAAAGGCCTCATGCTAGATAGGTGTGTGTCTACACCTTTAAGGCACACCATCACTCCTCTCCCAGACCATTTCCCTCGCAGGAATATGGGATCGTTCACCGTTCTCTCCAGAACACGGGTCATACAAAAGTGGTGTCTTGCAACTAAGCAATCTTGTCTAAAGGGCCGGATCATACAAAAAAATAATAGAAATTAGAATAAACTATAAAGTAAGAGTAATAAATGTTATGATACAAATAAAACTATTAAATACTTCTTCGAATTTATATCATGAAATATTGTTTTCATTATGATTAGCAGCTATTGAAGACTTAAAAGGTAGAAAATTAAATCAATTGAAGAATTAGACATAGCTAAGTAGATAAACATAGAGTCACAAACGAAGCCAAGAGCGGTAGAGAGAAACAGAACATAACCAAGACAAACAGATTACTCTATAGACAAAGAGTGTTCTAACCTGATGTAATAATCTCTAGGCAAGTAGATCATGCAAGAATATGAAAATAGGAAAATCCAATAGCAATAATAATAGAATATGGATCATGCAAAATGAAAGCTCCCCTAATTGTCGTTCACTCAGAAGTTCAACCAACACGAACATATGGAGAATTAAAATGAATGTGTCTACATAATTGAAAGCAGTTTAATAAATGAAAATTCATAGGTTTTTCATAGTCCAATCTAACTTTATGTATAATCAAATAGGAATGAATGCATAATTGAGATTAAAGAGAAGGTGAAATGAAGTCTACCTTTCCAATTGGGTTTAACTTCAAGTATTTGAGAGTCTTGTTTGAGATGCACATCTCAAAATTTGGTGCAAGTTCAACTTCCATGCCAGTATCAGACAACTCTATTAGTAAAAGATTATCAAATTGTTACTGAAAGACATAATGGGCAGATTTACCTAAAAAATACCCAGCAACCCTTTCCTTCAAATCTTCCAAACCATCCTGCAAAAAAAATGCTAATACAGCCCTGTCTGCTCTACAAGTTCATAAGACAATAGAACAAATAATAATGAGTATCATAATTCAAGTAACTATAGAGAACAACAAAAACCATTCCTTCATCCACATAAGGAGCGAACTTATTAGTGTAACAAAAATAATATAAAAAATAATATCAAAGACTTAATGTACGTGGTTTATGGGTGTTTTAAGTGCCTATATTTTCCGTGGTCAAAATTTTTAATCTTCGAAATCATTAATTTTTGAAACTTTTAATCTTCAACTTTTTGAAGTCTTATTCTTAATTTTAAACCCTCTGATTCTCAATATTAAACCCTTCAATCACTAATAATTCAAATGTTTGGTTTCCTTTTTTTAAAATTTATGTGGTTAATTTCATCCACATAAAGAACGAATATTTGATCAGTATAACAAAAATAATATCAAAAAGAAATATCAAAGAGATATTCCATCGACCATTCAACATGAAACTCACAAAAAAATGTGGCATAACCAGGATGGACAAAAGCTTTAGATGGAATGTTCAAATCATTATATGAGAGACTTTTCTGTTAATTCTTTTTAATTACAAATTGCTACTTTCAAATATTTCTAAAAATCTTCACACGTTACCCTTCAAATTGTATCAATTTTCTTTTTTCTTGCTTAACTTTATGGGGTGAGTCGATTAATTGAAGACTAGCTTGGTTCATATGGGTTGAAGCCAGGATATCTTTATCAAAACTTGATTGAGAATGAGATGTGTACAGTCATTTTTGACAACGAAAAGGAAAAAAATGAAGGTAAAATCGTAAATATGATCTTAACACATACTAATCAATAGTTCTGACAGCGAGATCCTGCGGTTTATACAAAATATTTTGAGATTTCCGGGCCAAATGTTTTAGCGCAGAAGCTGCAGTTTGGTTGTTGAAAATATATAGATAAGATTGTTTAGCCTTATACACAAAGCAATAAACAGCAAGAAAATAAACTTGTCATCAATTAAAGTCTCTAGATCAATATATCAAACACATTATAGCCCAAAATGAAAACATACATTTGCAATCGTTAAAATGAAATTTCTGCTCAGAGAAACCAAACCCATTCTAGGGCTTTACAAACCCATAGCCATAAGCCAGTAATTTAGTGAAAAAATCACACATAAACTCATCCTCACATGCTTAAACCAAATCCTTTTACTTTCGAAATTAAACATCTACCGAAAACTTATGATACACCAACACCAGAGCAAGCAAAAAACTTTCAAAATCTTACATAATCTTAACAATCCAATCAAAACTATCAGTCTATCCAGAATTCAAAAATTCCTATGGAAAAATATCAATCAATTTGGGGATGGGGAAAATTAGTTTGAAATACAAAGCTTTAGAAGACAGGTTATGTCCGAAGGAGCAGTCCAGTCGGTGATTCGCGTTGTAAGGTTTTTGCTTCAGTACGGAGAAGCCTTGGAGGAAATGATTCTTGCCGCCCTAGAAGACAGGTTTGAAAGTATCAATCCATGGGAGGATAAATTTGGTTTAACCCGGGCATCTCCTCATGTCCACATCTCAACTGTTATTATTGATGACATCATACGTCCTTCAGGTGTCAGATTATGAAAGTCTTAAAACCTGTATTTTTAGGGTATAAAGCAATAAGCTGATGAATTTCTTCCCATCGATGTGGGATTGATTTGCTCATGGATTTTTTTATTTAATTTCTAGCTTATAATAAAATATATTATATTCTGATCATTTTTAATTCAATTTTGTTAAAAATTTCATCGATAATCTGATTTGTTAGGACATCAGAAAGCCCTAGATTAATTGAAGAAAAATAAGTTTTTTGAGGGAAGATTTTATTGAGTGAGTGGCTATGGTTTCAAAAAATACCTTATAATTCAACATAAATTGACTTGTTAAGTGAATAAATATTATGAAATATATAGATCAAATTATAAATTTTAATCGTTAGCTCTTTTTTATAAGTGTAGCTTCATTAACCAAACTCTCCGTCCAATGACTTTTACTTAAGCCTTTCTCTATCTCTATAAATTATATATATATGCAATGAGGGATTAGGGGTGAATGGTGAAGCACATTTTCTGTTGGTTATGAATTCTTTTCTTAAGCTCTTGCTTTGCAAATGAAATTTGGAAGGTAATGATTTAGAGGAAAGTGAAGGAGTAAGGTAGCTCAATAATCCCCTAGGTAGTGTTGTAGTTAGTATTAACACAATCGCTTTTATAAAAATACTTGCAATTAGAGCCAAAATAATAATAATAATAATAATAATAATAATAATAATAATAATAATAATAATAATAATAATAATAAACTTCCACAAGCATGATAGTTGACAAAATACTAGTGCTATAATATTAGTGGTGTGCATGGTTTAGTTCGATATAGATATTGGTAACATTTAAATCCAAACCGTTAAAATTGTAATGGCTCGATAAGATTTGAATTTTCTAAAATTAGAAATGAAACCGTTTCGATCTAAACCGTTACTAACCGTTCGGTTTGATCAAAACGGTTTGAAATCATTTAGGCATAAAAAAACAATAAGGATATTAAAAAAAAGTAAGGATATAAAAAATAACAGAATAATCAATCTCAAAATTTTGTATATTAAGTTTGCGGATGATTGAATTGCAAACATTACCGCTATATTAAAATTTAGAAAACAAATAATATCACTTAATAGTCTTTTATTATATCCTTATCTGAGTATACATGTGTTTATTTGGGTATATCTGTTTATCTTTTTATTTTTATTATTTTTACTTTGTATTAATAATAGATTTAAAAATTAATGTATTCCCTAATGGTCCAGTTTGGATTTAATGGATTTTCAAAATGAAAATTTAAATTGTTACTAACGGAGCAGTTTGAATTCTCAAACCGTTTAAATTTTATTCGGTCAAATCTAAATCATTGAATAAATAACGCTTTCAAGCTGATCGGTTAGCGATTTTAACGAATTCATATCCACTCATATTTTTAGATATATCCATAATACATTGTAATCCATATATATACAATGTATATACATTACGATGTATTATGTACAATGTATATACATTACGATGTATTATGTATATATGTAGAAGACACACCGACCCGTTTTGGTGGGAGCAAGAGCAGTAATATTGTGTGTATTTGTAAACTCGCTCGTGGAGAGTGGTTAGATCCTACACGGACAGGTATACTTTAAAAATTATACACTTGTCCCACATGCATGCTGAGGGCCCCCACCTCACCTTTGTCATAGGCAAGGCTGAAAATGTCGAACATTTCGTTCGATATTTCGGCGAAATATCGAAATTTGGAAGGGGCAACACCTAAGGGGGTGAAAGAATTTGACTGATATTTCGCCAAATTGTCTTATTTTGAGTTCACATATCTTTTTATGGGATCAAAACGATTGAAATATGATTTAATTAGTGAAAATTGGACGTAAAACGAAAGAGTTTGAGTCGGGTCAAGTCGCCGGGTTGGGAAATCTGAATTGTAGACCCGCTGAACGAAGAAGATGACTATCGCTGATTATGAGTTATATATTAAAGACGCTTTAAACTTTCAACATGCGTGTCTTAGCTGAGTTGGTTTTGTGCCTACCATTCTTTTCTAGGCTCCTCGAAACCAAGGATGGTAACTGCTATTTAATTTTTTTTTTTATAACCATTCCTTCCCATTTTCAACTAACTTTGGCTTTTTTTTTTCTTTTTTTTTTCTTTCTAATTTTAAATATATACATTCCTTCCAATTTTTTTAACCAAGTTTGGCCCTATTTTTTTTTCATCTTTTTTTTTTCCAATTTTAAATATATTTAGACTTATTTTATCATTTTTTTTCCATTGAAATTTTTTTCATGCTTATTGTTATGTTTTTAACTATATTAACATTCAATTATAGTAATTCACTTCAATTTATGTTTATATTTAAAATTTTATATTATTAGTCATCGTCAGAATTATATTGCATCATATTATTCATCATATATTTATTATATCAAAATCATTTATAATTTTATTAGTTCTATATAACTATTATTAGGTGCTTAAATTTTTCCTAAAATTTTATTAAAAATTTCCAATTTTTAGACTAAATTTCTGTCATTTTTATTGACCATGAACGATGTCGATATTTGGGGCAAGATATCCGTAAATTTGATTAGCGATATATCTGTCGATATCGATATTTCAATCATTAGTCATAGGATTATTATCTCGGTTTCGATGGTCAAACTAGGTCTTACAATTGACGGCCACGATTAACTTGATCTGATAAAACTCCTCATAGTTTATAAGAACAAAAACCAAATTTTTAATTTTATTTTTTTTTAAAAACAGATTAGAAAGGAAGATCAAAACGCGCCGTTTGGAGCCAAAGGTTATGTTAAGCTCGTAGAGACTAGAGAGTAGCTGATTTGGGTTTCGGAGACGCCTGTGAGGAGCGTGAAGCGCGAAATCAGACAAGCATATCACAATCATGGCGGGTAATTTGATGTTAATTATACAATTTCACAGTACATATTGTGTTTGAATCGATTAGATGAACTGAAGGGTTTCTGTATGGTGCTAATTGTATTTATTTAGCTGCGTAATGAAGTTAATCGTCTGAAAAGATCTTAATTTTATGCTGGTTTCGTAGCTTTGAATTTCAAATTATTATGTTGTTCAAGTTCGTACTAAAATATTAAGATTAATTGATTTTTTAACTGTTTTTTTTTTTTGTTACTGATTTTGGTATTATATGCTGTTTTTCTAAGGGCTATTGTATTTTCCCAGAAGCTCCAATGAATGCTTGTTTATCGCCAAATATGGAATTTTGGTATTTGGTCTTTTTGGAGATTTTATTGATATGGGGTTTGGTAGATTTTTGTGAAGTTGACGAAATAACTACTCAATTTAACTTGGTTTTATGCTAACAGCTATGAAGTTTATGTATGTGTTAATTCTCTGTGTACAGACTATATACAAGAGCAGGAGATGGAAATTGAAGCATTGGAAGCAATACTTATGGATGATTTCAAAGGTATGTGGCTCTTCTGCAGACCAACATTTGTTAAGAACTTTTTTTAATCTGTTATCGTTTTCCTTATCGCAAATAATGACATTAAAATGAATTTTCAGTTTTTTGTTTTTGTTTTTCTTTATGCCAGAGATTCACTCGGGTGAGAGTGGGTTAAATACTTCCACGAAGTGTTATCAAATAAAAGTAACTCCAGTGGTGGGTATCTCCTCGAAGCATATCTGTTACGTTTTGCATTCGCACTGGCATAGTTATAATAACTTCACAATTAGTGAAAGAAATATTTTTATAATTGATACTTTGAAAATAAATTATATGGCTCGTGTATACTGTCTTGTACTTTGGTTGGATGAAAGTAGACGAGTAGTTAATCAGTTGTGTTTTCGACTCCTTTGTCTTAAAGGAAAAATCTATATGGAAAATTTTGTCATTCATGTTGGTGGGATTCGCTCCTCCTAGAACAAGAATGACGAGACGTATCTATGTAAAGCTAGTTCATTGTCATTCTGAGCTTCTGGAAGCGGATAGAAGTATCTCACTGGACTAAACTTTCACATTTTGGGGAAAGAAATCCCTTGTAACTTGTCTCTTTCTATTTTTTTCTTCATCTAAGTGTATTGGACAATTTTTAGGATTCTATAACATAACATGGCTCTTTACGTTATTTGTGGGGTAAAAGGCTTGCTTCTCAACCCGTATCTGGTGCTCATTTTGTTGGATCGAGATTAGTGATATTTGAGTAGTTAATATCCTGCCAGCACCCTGGCACATCTTATACTTGATTGTGTTGGGACCAGGGTTCACGGAGCCTCTCAGGGCTGTGTAGTGTTTAATATCATTTAAAAAATCTAGTAAGTTTATATCATTTTAAAAAATCTAGTAATCTACAGAAATATATTCAACAATCAACTGCTCCTTAGATATTTAGAGGAAATCATTTGGTGGCCTTTGTTTAGAGATTGCTTCTGTTCTAGAAATCTGCATCTTTCAATAGAAATCTTGTTTATTCATGTCAAGCTGAGGATTTTACCTCTTCATAAGACAATATTTGGCATATAGATTTCTTACATGTATTTCTTTTCTTTCTGTTGGACAGGATGATGAGGCAGATGAGTTAACTACTCCAGGTTATTCTTGTTGTCTTGCAAAATGTTTTGGACAATGTCTTAGATTTACTTTCTTGCATGATAACTTGATTTTTTTTTTCTTTCTACAATTGTTCAAGAGTTACTTTTTTCCTTTCTTCTCTTCCGGTTTTTGTAGCTTGAATCTTTACATTGCATTTGAAAAAACTGTTTTCGAAATGTTTCAGTTCAGCTGGCTTTGATTTTCTCTCACACCGAAAGATATCCAGATGAGCCTCCACTTTTGAATTTGAACAGGTATTGTCCCAGCGTAACAATATGCAAAAATAGTACTATCTCCACTAGTACAGACGGAAGAGTACTAGATTTGTTTCACTGCCCTTTTTCTTAGCTTGGTGCATTCATACAACTGCATATATAGACACAAGAAGAAATCAAATAAATCTAAAAAGAAATGAATAAATGTTTGAGAAACACTATTCTCGGGTGCTTGAATCGAAAGTATTGTGTTGTTGAGTTAGGATGCTAGAAATTTAAAACTGTAAGGAACTATATATTTTAAGTTCCAACTAATGGTTGCTTTTTCCCTCCAGTTTACGCGGTATAGGAGGAGAAAATCTGAGAATTTTGAAAGAAAAGCTTCTGCAAGAGGTAATTTTTAGGCACCCTTTACTTCTATATGACTCTATAGTTTGTTTGTTCTGGTAGGTCAGTCTACTGATAATTAACTAGTGAGCATATTTTTCTGTTCCATGGTGGTAATACAACTCAATAATGATGTGTAGTTATTTAAATAATGCTGATTTTGATTCAATACAAAAATTCTGTAGGCATCTGAAAATCTTGGTATGGCTATGATCTACACCCTAGTTACATCAGCTAAAGAATGGCTCTCAGAACAATATTGTCAAGACACTAGTGTTAAGGATGCTGAAGCTGAAGCTGAAGCAACAAAGGATGATGTATGGCTTTTGTCCCATGTGTTAATTTTAATCATCTTTTGCTTAGTTGCTTTCTAAGTCTAGCATAAATGGAGTTTTCCCCAAAGGAATTCCTTGAAAGCTACGTATGCAAGACCTGAAAACCTTGCTAACTTGTTTGGTAGTTGAATGCACTATGTGTTAGTTATTGTTAAACAGTGTACAGAACAGTGTACACTTGTCTAAGATAGACCCGTGTACACCTGTTCAAACATCATTAGATATCACAGTTAGACTAGACATCTGTTTAGACCTAGACACCTGTACCCTAGTTAGTTTGTAGCAGTTACTTACTTAGGACAGATGTACTAATCATATTTAGATGGGAGATAACTGTCACATCTTATCTCCCATACTGATGTGTATAAATATGCCTAGTTGGCTTGTAAATCATATCAGAAAATTATACCTTTCTACATGGTATCAGAGCAATCTGTCTGACCACCATAAACCGATCCCTCACAAACCCTATCTATGGCTGCCGATTCCTGTTCCTCTCCTATCTCCTCCCCTAACGTCTCCACCCTGGTTTCTGTGAAATTGAGTGAAACCAATTACCTTCTCTGGGAAAGTCAAATTAAACCTTTCCTCATTGACCACAATTACTGGCATTTTATTGATGGCACTCATCCTCCTCCTCCTCCTACTATTCTGTCTTCCCTGAATCCTGAAACCTCACCCCAATCTGACTCTGAACATTCTGCCCTAACATCAAATCCTGAACCCGTGCCTAATTCTACCTACCTTCTCTGGTTCCAAATTGACCAGACCTTAGTTAGCATGCTTCGGGCCACTCTAACCGAACCTATTCTATCCCAAGTTGTGGGTCTCACCACCTCTCGTGCCATCTGGGATTGTCTCCGGCAAAACTTCTCTCAACAGTCTCTTGCCAATGCCACTAATCTGCGTTTTCAGATCATGTCTCTCACCAAAGGGTCCAAAACCATCTCTGAATACCTTACCCATGCCAAGACACTTGTTGACTCTCTTGCTGCCATAAATGAACCCTTCTCACCCACAGACTTAGTCACTGCTATTCTTCGTGGTCTAGGCCCATAATATACCATCTTAGTCACTGCAATGCTCAACTTCCCACCCCTGCCTCCCTTCTCTGATCTTAGAGCCCGTCTTCTATCTTTTGAAGCCCAACAAACATCCAGTTCTGCATATACCACTGCCTCCACTCCCACAGCCCTTTACACCACCTATGCAGGCCCTACTGCCCCTAATGCTCGTGCCATCCCTCTTACTCCCGTGGCTCCAGACCTGGCCGTAATTACAGACCCTCCACCCGCAAAAGTTCTGGCTGCTATCCCACCAATCCCTCTCCTGGTATTCTCGGCCCCACTCCCTCTCATGCTTCACGCCCCCAAGGACCACAGTGCTGGTCCTGCAATCGCTTTGGCCATGTTGCAGCACACTGCCCACAGATCACCCAATCTGCAGATCATGACCTCACAGGCCTTTGCTGGCCTTCATCTCGCTGCTGTCTCAGACCCCAACTGGTATCCGGATAGTGAAGCAACTAACCATGTTTCCATGACCCCTGCTGCTCCACAGTCCACAGCCCCAACCTCCCAGGACCAGATCATGGTCGGCAATGGTCAAACCATGCCCATATCCCACACTGGTAACGTTACATTCTCCTCTGGTCTATTTCTCTTTAAACTTACAGATGTCCTACATGTTCCCACTATCCGCAAAAACCTCCTATCTGTTGCTCAATTCACCAAAGATCAAAATGTTAGCCTCACCTTCTTTCCTACACACATTATTATCCGGGATTTAACTACCAACTCTATTCTTTTTCAGGGCCCCTGTAAGGATGAATTATACCCCATCAAGCCTCACGACCCACCACATGCCTTCCTCACCACGGCTTCCCCCACTCTGTGGCATCAAAGGCTAGGCCACCCATCTCACCAAGTCCTACGCATGCTGGAAACTCAGAACCATCTCAGTTCTTCTGCTGTTTCTACTACTAGTCCCTTTTGTAATCAATGTGTATTAAGCAAATGTACTAGACAGTGTTTTTCTTCTGTTAATCACACATCTCAACATCCGTTTGATTTAATCCACTCAGATGTATGGATGTCCCCAGTATCTTCAGTTTCTGGTTATAAATATTATGTTCTATTTACGGATGACTACACCAGTTTTACTTGGATTTACCCCCTTCGACTCAAATCTAAAGTTTTTGCCCACTTCACCAGATTTTTTACTTATGTTCAAACTCAGTTTTCCACCACCATCAAACAATTTCAGAGTGATGGTGGCAAAGAATTTGCCAACAATTCATTTACCACATTTTGCACTAACCATGGCATCCATCAAAGGCTCTCATGCCCCCATACCCCACAACAAAATGGCCTGGCCAAAAGAAAGAACCGACACATTTCTGAGGTTGGATGCACCCTCTTAATCACTGCTGGTCTGCCCTATTGCTACTGGGCAGAGGCAATTACCACGGCAGTTTTCCTAATCAACTTTCTCCCCACCCCTGTCCTCAAATGGTCATCACCCTATTTTCAACTACACCAGAAACAGCCTCCCTATCATCTCCTTCGCACCTTTGGCTGCTCCTGCTACCCATATCTTGGTGATTATACCAAACACAAGTTAGAACCTCGTTCTGTTTCCTGTGTATTTCTCGGGTATAGCCCCTCCCATGCTGGTTATCGATGTCTACACATCTCCACTGGACGTGTTTACATCAGCCGCCATGTCATCTTCAATGAATCTGCCTTCCCATTCGATAAAACCCAAATCCTACCCCTACTTTCTCCTTCATCCCCATCCAACACCAATTTAATGATCTCAGCCCACAAACTGAACCCACCTTGTCATTTGCTCGCCCAAATCCGACCCCTGTATCTAGTCCTCCCACCTCTCCATCCCACTCTTCAAGTCCTCCTTCCCCACAAACACTATCTCCAATAGGCCCCACCCCCCCCCCCCCCCCCCCCCCCCCCCCCCCCTCACCACCCTCTGCAAGTTCTGCTCCAACACCACCATCTCCCACCACCACAGAAAACTCGTCAATATTCTCCTTTAGCAATCAAATTCCCCCCAGAAACACCCACCCTATGATCACCTGCAGCAAGGCAGGGATCTCCAAGTCCCGAAACCTGTTACATGTCTCCCGCTACCCTCTCCCCGAACTATACACTACTTCTCTTGTCTCCCCCCCTCCCCCCCCCCCCCCCCCCCCCCCCCCCCCTCAGAACCGACCACCTACATGCAAGCCTCTAAATCCCCTCATTGGATTCAGGCCATGAACACAGAATACAGTGCTCTGCTCAAATAGCACACCTGGACTCTTGGTCCCCTGCCTCCTAAAGTCAATACCGTGGGTTGTAAATGGGTCTACCGCATCAAGCGCAACGCAGATGGCACACTTGAGCGATATAAAGCCTGCCTAGTGGCCAAAGGCTTCCACCAGCAGAAGGACTTGACTATCAGGAAACCTTCAGTCCTGTGGTAAAACCAGCAACCATCCGAGTTGTTCTTACCACTGTTGTGTCCCTCAACTGGCCCCTCCATCAAATGGATGTCACTAATGCTTTCCTACATGGCAACCTAACTGAAGAAGTGTATATGCAACAGCCACCTGGCTTTATTGACCCCAACCGGCCCACTCATGTTTGTCGCCTCAACAAAGCCCTCTACGGACTCAAACAAGCACCCCGTGCCTGGTTTGAACGCTTCAGTTCGTTTCTCCTTCAACACAGCTTCATTCAAAGTCCGGCTGACCCATCTATGTTTGTGTTTCACAACAACAGCTCCCTAATGTTCCTCCTCCTCTATGTTGATGACATCATATTGACAGGTAACTCCACCACTACAGTCTCCCACTTCATGCAAACCTTAGCCCGTGAATTTGCCATCAAGGACTTAGGTCCTCTTCACTACTTCCTTGGTGTCGAAGCCACCAAAACAGCATCTGGCCTTCATCTCACTCAGAATAAATACACCACCGACATCCTCCAACAAAGTGGGCTCACTGATTGCAAACCAGCCCCCACTCCAGTTGCTGCCGAAACCAGCCTTTCTGCCTATGATGGACAGCCCCTAACCGATGCCACTCTCTACAGACAACTAGTAGGTGCTCTACTCTATTTAACCTTCACTAGACCAGATATTTCCTATGCTGTCCAACAGGTTGCGCAGTTCATGAGTTCCCCCACAGAAATTCATCTCACTGCAGTAAAGCGCATCATCCGGTATTTAAAGGGTACATTGGATACAGGCATACACATCCAACGCAGCCCCCTGCCTCTCCACATCCGTGCCTATTCTGATGCTGATTGGGCAGGTTGTCACGACACCAGACGATCCGTGACTGGCTTTTGTCTATTCTTGGGTCCAAACTTGATCTCTTGGTGTGCAAAGAAACAGAAAACAGTCTCCCGTTCTTGTGTAGAAGCCGAGTACCGTGCTCTCGCCTACACCTGTGCAGACACTATGGATTCTCAGCCTACTTCGAGAACTCCATCTTCAGCCTCCCCTACCGATTCTACTTCACTGTGACAACATCGGTTCTGCCTACATGACCAGCAACCCAGTTTTTCATGCCAGAACAAAGCACACTGCCTTGGACTATCACTTTCTCCGTGAAAGAGTAGCCTCTGGAACCCACCAAGTCAAGTTTGTCCCTTCTGCCCACCAGCTTGCGGATTTGTTCACCAAAGGTCTACCAGTGGCAAGACATCACAGCCTATCCAACAAACTCGTCACCCAAAGGGTGCCTAGTTTGCAGGGGGATGTTAAACAATGTACAGAACAGTGTACACTTGTCTAAGACAGACCTGTGTACACCTGTTCAAACATCATTGGATATCACAGTTACACTAGACATCTGTTTAGACCTAGACACCTGTACCCTAGTTAGTTTGTAGCTTACTTAGGACAGATGTCCTAATCATATTTAGATGGGAGATAACTGTCACATCTTATCTCCCATACTGATGTGTATAAATATGCCTAGTTGGCTTGTAAATCATATCAGAAAATTATACCTTTCTACAGTTATTATATGCTTCTGAATGTGTGGTTTAGTTATTATTCTCCTGTATTTCCTGTCTATAGTTAAGTCTTGCCGACTCTATCTATTAAAAAAAATCTGGAAGAGGTTGTGTCGTGAAATCAATGTGGTTTTATTATGAATCTTCTAGGTGCTCTCTACTCAAGTATGAGGATGATCCTCAATCTTTCTTCTTGTTCAAGATGAGTGATAGTTGGGTATCTGGAAAGATGAGCTTCTAGAATATAGATCACATACCCATGTTCATCACATACCCGTGTTCATCCTGTTTTCTCTGTCCCTTGCAATTTTAGTGAGATTTCAGCTAAAACTTGGGTATGAATACTGTGAAAATTATTTAGCATGGGATTTTATTGTTCTTATTAAAAGTGGCATATGTATTATTTCTGTATCTGACAATTAGTTTCTGCCTGGAAAAAGAAGAAAACACTGTCTTAAGGAGCGGCTTCACGTTTTTGTGCTCACCTTTCTCCCTCTTTCAGATAATTGTACCACATGGAGAGCCGGTTACGGTTGGAACTTTTTTGGCATGGAGAGAGATGTTTGAAGCGGAATTGGCACTTGAGCGAGCCAAGTAAGTATTGTCATTAATACATTATATAATTTCAGGTAGATTGTTTTAACTGTCAGAAATTGTCTTATAAAGCATGTGAACACACCATCAGTTAGATAGCCAATATATCTTCAATTGCAGCGTTTATTTTCATTCCTAACTGACGATGATTGATTTCCAGGTTAATGCCTGAGTCTGCACTTTCTGCACCCAAGGAAAAGAAGCTCACAGGTCGACAGTGGTTTGAAAGTGGAAGACATTCTGCGGTAATCCATTTTCCCCACTTTTTCTGCCTTCCTCTCGCATTCTTCAGTTTTGTGCAAAATAAACAAATATGGGGACCACTGCACTAATACTTTACTGGCTTACTTTGATAGTAAAGTTAGTTTCATATGTAAAGGCATTACAAGCGAATTGGTTTACACAAGAAATTATTCTAGAACTTTCCTTTCTCTTTTTATTACGACGAGTGAGAATTTTCTTTTCCAAACATATATTGTGTTTTCTTTTTCTTGAGAGTAAACAATAATATTAGCGACTTTTTCGCTTCTATAGAAAGGTGCTATCGCAGCCATTGAAGGGTCTGATGAAGATGAGGAAGATGATATTGACTTTGATGATGAAGATTTTGAAGGTGATTCTTTCCCCTCTTGCATATAATTTGATATTGATGATGCCAAAATCGTTGTCGGTTCCACTTGATTTTGTACACGCAGATTAGGCTGATGAGTTTTTTTGTTTAAGTTTGATTATGATGAAACGATCTTGTGCTGTGCTTAATGGCAGATGATGAAGACGATATGCTTGAACACTATTTGGCTGAGAAATCCGACTCATCAACCCACTCTTCGAAGAGAGTCACTAGTTAGAATCTTAACGTCGCAAACGGAGCGCTATCTGATGAAGAATGTGCCTGCTTTTGGCTGTCTTCTTCATATGTATTTTGTGCCCTGCTTAGTTTCGGGCTTTAGACGACAAAGCAGAGATGCAGGTTTTGTCATTGATATTCCTTGTAGGCAGCCGAGAGAAGAGGGAATGAATTTTGCCAAAAGAAAATAATCGAGTTGTAATGGAATAACTTATGCTTTTGGGTGCGGATTACTAGTCCTTTTGATTAGTAACCATATCTTAGATGCATAACAATATTTCTTTGTATGATATAATTATTATTATAAATATTTTGTTCTAGTTATTTTTTCGTAAATTATAATTTTCTTTTTAAAGTTGAATGGTAAATACTAAATAGGAAGTTCATTGTTTTCGAAAATGATCTGGAGTAAATTTAACAAACTCAAAAAAAAAAAAAAAAGGTGGTAAAATCCAACAAATTATTAAGTTTTATTTCCAATCTCCTTGACCATCCAGGATATTTCCACAACACAAGCACAAGTGCTTTATGAATCTCAACTCCAGATCACATTAGTGCTTCCTGCTACGAGCATCGAGGCCCTTCCTATCCTACCAGTGATCTACTACACATTTTCGACATTGTTTGTCCCTCTTGTCCTTTTCCAAGTCACGGCCATTACAAGTTTACAACACTACATATTATGTTACAATCGAATCTGCTATATCTTAAATATCACCTTTATCTTGATATCCATATGGTAGAGCTGGTAAAGATGTACAGCACGCTACCAATGACTGCTTGCATGTCTCCAGAAGATCGGTCATCAGCTTTTGAGGAACATGCATAAAATTGTACAATATACTTCAGTTCTATTATACACATCCCTGGTCTGTCATTGCTTGGGCGATAGTCAGAAAAGCAGAAATGATAGCCCCGTGTACCAAAGTCCTGCCAGGCATAAAATAACATGATATCAAAGAAAAAAAACAAAATCAATCTTTTGGGAGCAGTTCAATTGTGAACCATTAAATCAGCTAGTTTCTTTAAAGACTCGGAGAAGGCAAGTGTCGATCTGATAAACATACTCGGGACTTTCTTTCTGGTAACCAAAGTCAGCCGCAGCTTTGAGGGTTCTCTGGTAAGTCTGTTTCATCGCTTCCTGAGAGTGAAGATGCAAATCACCAGTCATAACCACAATATGCCAGCTCAAAATCTTCTAGTAAATTCTAATTCAAACATTGAAAGGGTGTTCACATTTACCTTCTCTAGAAGATATAATTCTTATACGACCAAAAATCATTGAGGCAGACTTTTAATTCCTCACAACTCCAACATATGAAGAAAAATAAGGCTAGGGCATATGAAAACTTTACGATTTTTTATTCGTGCAGCCTTTCAATTTGATACAGCATTTCCAAAATAGAGATTTTACGATTCTAAACCATATATTATATATCTGACTCTATGAACCTCCACTAACAAATTTAGATGCATAATAGAGGACCCTAAAACAGCCGGTGGCACAGCCATGATCATAAACAAGTGGAGTTTAACCACCCTAACTGATGCTGAAGAAGTGAAACTGATCATCAGAATGCTAAAATTATACCAATAAAATATGCAGAACCTCACCTGTAATTTAGATTCAAAGTCCTCCGGGGACCAGTTCACTGAATTACACTCGTGGTTCAGTTCAAATTCTCCAGCAACCACCTGCTACGAAGCAAACAGAGAGAACATATATTGAAAATAAAGAAAAGGGAGAAGATAATCAGATACCATACTGATATAAATGATTTGATATGATTAACTCATGCTGGTTGATCAAAATCCTGAACAAAATTAATCCCCACAAATCTTCCAACCGTCACTGGCTTGGGAACCAAATGTTAGATCTTGGACCTGTAAACGTTAGTTTTCAACCAAAACCAATTGGAAATTGGAGGCCCAAATTTTCATATACTAGATGCAAAATTAGAATACCCAATGTGAGGATTTTAGATTTAATACTCCCCTTCAGCCCGAAAACATGTAATCAATTATATTTGGTGACGTTGAGCATGCATGGGTGATTAGACGTAACACGTGGAATGAATGAATTGACCCCTTTGATATCATATTATAGCCAAAGGTGGGCGGAAAGGTTCATGGTTATATATATTGAAATAGATGGATTAGAATGCTCCGTGTGAGAAATTGTTTGTACAGAAAAATTTCATATATTTATTAACCAAACAATAAATTTGGACCATATAAAACATGATTAAGTCATAAGTTGTTCCAGCACATGTTAAAAAGCGTATCTATCAAGCATAAATTGAAAAGATAAGAATCATACTCCACCAGCACCAGCAGCCACTGCAGGAGCAATTAGAACATTAGATTTTCTTAGAACATCAACAGCATCGGGTGTACATGGCATGTTTGAACCTAAATACAAAATAAGAATAATAATAACGGTGATAAAGAGGTAGCGTTAGAGAATACAAAAACAAAAAGGACAAGTAATAAAAAGCAATATACATGTTGTTACATAATTAGTAATTACTACCTTCTACTAGTATACGACAACCCGAATTCACGAGACTAATGGCATCAGACTGATCAATCTCATTCTGGGTTGCACAAGGAAAGGCAACATCGCATTTTTCATTCCAAGGCTTTGCTTCATCATAATACTTGGATCGAGCATAAGTCTTTGAATAGTCTCTACATATGCCACATGTCAAAGCAATAAAACCTCAAGGTAATACATAGCAATTTGGCAAACAAATGCAAAATAAACGGCAAGGAACACAGACCTTAAACTTCTCTGTTGAGATTTGATCTCTCTCAGGAATGATATTTTCATGTAATCAAATCCTTCCTCATCCACCAAGTAACCCTTCGAATCTGTGCCAATATTATTGCAGATAGAAGGTGTACGTCATTAAAACAATTAAACACTAATACAAAAATGCTAACACCTATTTTACTCTAAAAGCTCACAACTACAGAAATCCTAACTTCCTGACAGACAAAGGAATCGAAATATGATTATGGAAAGAGAAAATGAAATCGATCAGGCACCCAACTTATTAACTTTCGATAAAAAAGCAGACAAGTTCAAATTACTTTCCACTCTACCTCTTCATATTTCAATCCCAACTCAGCCATAGGTGTTAATCATATCATCTTTACAACAAAGTTCAGAAACAATCATGCCCAAAGAACACACATGCAAATCGACTACTAGCAACCTATGGTTGTTAAGACCACTATTGGCAACAAGAATGTTCTCTAGATTATTCATAGCCCGAGTACCCAGTAGACTTGACCACGAAAAAAATAATAAAACAATTTACATTCTTAGCAAGTAAATCATGTCAGAGTAAATTTGATAAATTGGGAATAGCATCGATGAGAGGAGAATTCTCCTTACGAAGCCCAAGGTTGAATCTACTAATCATAGAACTGTTGTCCAAGATAATCACTTATTAGTACTTTACTTGCACTTTTATGTAAGTTTCTTTTGTGAGTATTCTCATGACATCTGAAAATGATGATTGGTTTCATTATCTTATTAGTATGCAAGTCTAAAACCAGTTAGCGGCATAGTTTTATCTTATTAGTACATGAGCGTATAAAATAATTTCTAGTCATTCTGCTCTGTCGATAGATGGTTCCTTATTGGTATTTAATAAAATTGAAATTTTGGTGTTCTCTAGATATGACCTATCATCTATAGCCACCACAGCATTAGCAGGAGATTTATTAAGCCATGGCCAGGATTTCAGGATAACTACTCGTATTTCAATACTACTGTGTTCTTTTACTTTCATTATCAAACTGCTAAATGGGTAAAGGTTCTTGTATGCTGCTCAATAAAAGAATAACAAAAAGAAAAGGAAAGACAAACTAATAATCTAATTATCACAAAAATCAAGCAGAAAAGCTACCCCTAATCAAGAATATGTTAATGGAAAAAATTGGAATGCAGTGGCTTTCCTCTTTCAGTACGTTAATCTGAATTTCAGTTTATATGCATAGTCAGCACCAGCACTATCCAAAATATTATCTCTTTTCTACCTAATATTAATCAGTCAAGCCAAGATCATTATGATGAAACATCAGTGATCTAGGGACATCAATATACCAAAAATTCCATCACATGACACAATTCAAGTAGTTCAGAAGTACATGATAGAAGAAAATACCAGAAACTGTAATGGGAAGTGCACCATAAGCAATAAGCTTCTCCAGGACATGCAATGCAATCTTTCCAGAACCACTTACTACACACCTGGAGGAAAATTCAAAGAGGCATATCTTCAAAATAATATATTTGCAAAACAAAATTTACACCTAAGGATTTCAGTCTTCATAAGGCTACTCAAACACAAAGAACTGATATATGCTGTTCTAACTCAATAGACTAGAATATCGCTATACCATGTTATTGATTGTCAAATGTTCTAAAAGTATTAGAAGTTCCATAGGTAAAAGATACCTTAATCCTTTGAAATCTTTGTTCAGGTCTGCAAGTAGGAGTTGTGCAAAGAAAACCTGCAGAAGTATGGGAGCTTCATTAACTTCAAAGTAAATCAAGATGAAATTACATAGGAGGATGACAATACTAGTAACTGCAGAAAAAGCAGATATCTAGTAGACACATAAAGATGCTCAGTCAAAAGATGGCCCCCACCACAAGAAAAGAAATAAAGAAAAAAAAGGGATTCCCAAACACGAGCATGGGATTACTTACCAGCCCATACCCAGTAGCTTCAGTTCGAAGGCTAGAGCCAGACCAAAATATCCTTGGCCCTGTAAAACTTCCCTGCATAAGTAAGTCATAAATATGAAAACATAAAGACATTAATGAATTTTCGTTCCATTAGAAACTCATGAGCAAAAACTTGACTTGTGTATGGAGACTTGGACAGAGAACACCACTAAATAGATAAAGACATATCACTTAATTTTCTTCCCAAGATAAACAGATAATCAGAATCTTGTCTTTCGTATGCACGGGAAAGGAACAATAGATTTTGTTGAGAAAAAAAAAAGAATAGTAGACATTTTTGACAAGATAGAAAAGAACAAACGACTTTCTAATTCACATAGTCTTGTTTGCCGTAAAATTTAATTATGAAAAAGGTAGAGAGGCACATAGCTCTATATTCATTGTGTTGCTATACCAAATCAATATTGACCAAAAATAAGACAAATTTCACTATCGCATGACAATACAAAATTCAACCAACAATATTGCCATCCTTTAAAGATATCAAAAGAATATATGTATATATATATATAAATACATATATACATATATATATATAATCAAATCCAACTCTATGCTCAAGGAATTCAGTTCCCAATATTAACATTTTTGTTTTTTTAATTTTGAAAAGAATGTCACTATATAAACTTGTCAACAATCTAAGATACAGCTCTGCAAATGCCTCCTGAAAGAGTAACATATTTTCTCTGGCCTGCGCACTACTTGAACTTTCCTTTTATTACAGAGATCAATAAGCATCCTCAGAAACATCACCACTCATATGACTTCAAGCAAGCAATTACCGTATATTATAAATAAACAGAAAATGACGGACTGCAGTATGTTAATTCAAATTTGGGTTGTTATATAGCATGTACGGCTGCGTACTTCTTTTTAGGAAAAGAGTATAGGGTTTCTTAATCTTTATTCAGATTGTTTTTACTATTAGCTTCTGTTTTCATATTACCACTAGGGTTTACCTCATTGGCATTATTTCCTTATTGGGAGTTGTCACTTGTCACATAAAAATTCCTTATCATAGCCTAATTCTTGTTCTCACTCCCAGTCTCCTTCCTCTTATTTCCCTTTTTTTCCTCTTTCTGTCTTTCTATTTTTTAATTCCAATTTCCCTAATCCCCTAGTCCTACATCCTATTTAGAAAAACAAGCATCATAAAGGGAATCTATTAATTCATATCCACAAAATGAACAAAGAAAATCAATAGAGAAATAGTTTGTTACCGGTGTTTCTGGTACCTGAAAGTGGCCTGCAAGTCGTCTATATTGTCCAAAAAGAAATCCCATTTCTCGAGTACCAACACCCATCTCCTCTGAAGGAAGGTCCTAAAGTGTATATAGCATTAAACCAGACATGCAGGATAAAGCATAGAAAATACATATATATTATATATGGACATGTCAACAATATAGAAGTAGATATTTATGGAATGAAGTCTTCCTGAACTTACCTTGTCAACACCTAAATAGCGATAAATCTCATTCATAAAACTTTGGCAAAAACGCATCACCTGCCAGCTTAGAAGATGAACATTCAGAACTCAGAGAAATGCTACAGCTAGAGACCATAGATAGAATGAAGATTTTACCTCATTATCACTTTTTCCCTTTGGGTCAAAATCACTACCGCCTGCTGCACCTCCAATTTTATATGGTGACAAGGCATTCTTTAAAGTCTGCAGAGAAAGGAAATAGAAGAATGTAAAGCAGTCACAGACTTAAGTTACTTCCTATCTGAAGGGTTTAATTCCTTCATTAGTGATTAGCTCTGTGTTCTTGTGTCACTTGGATAGGAAAATCAACAGAGGGATTGAAAACACAAACTTTGACACTAACCTACATAAGATTAGACAACTAACAAGAAATCCAACACAACCAATACCTGTTCAAAACCCAGAAACTTGGCAATGCTCAAGTTCATAGAGGGATGAAATCGGAAACCACCCCTACATGGACCCAAGGCCTGGTTAAATTGTACACGGAAGCCTCGGTTAACATGTGTCTCACCTCTATCATCCACCCATGGAACTCGAAAAACAATCATACGTTCAGGTTCTAGCAAGCGCTCCATGATATTTGCATAACTGAAAAAGTTTAGAGCCACTGGATAAGATTTTAAATAAACCTGACATAAGACATTTTATTTTATATAAAATAAGGCCAAAATAAATACTCCATTGATAGGCAACTCACTGAGAATTTTTTGCAATCACTCTTTCTAAAGCATGAACTACTTCTTGCACCGATTGTATGAACTCAACCTCGTGAGGATCCCTTTTCAGTGCAGCTTCAACAATTGATCCAGCCGTTTTTGACATAAGAGCTGCACTTAAAAGTAATTCCAAAGAAAAATCAACCAAATGGAAAAAATAATGAATAAACTACACTCAGATTCACTTCTCTCAATCATGAAAAGGCGAAACATATGTGCAAACATGAATCTATAATGCCAGAAGAAGTATTTAGGTGTGTTCAGGGACATGTGTCTTACATAAAAACCCTAATGGATTAGGAAAATGCAGAATACAACAGTTCATGTAACCACAGTTTTCAGCAACCAGTTCGGAAATTACAGAGTCCAATTGAAAAATTAACCATAAAATTTTATATGAAATGGGGTCTAACAACAAAGTACCACTCTGAAAAAAGAATGATTTGGGAGATAAAAAATTAGCACAGAATTAAGGCCATATGATGATCATTTGAAATTTCAAAGCCTACCCAAAAAAATAGAACAGAATGTGCTAACCTTTAACATAAATGGGTTTGTCAGCAATGACCTTATCCTTGGAGGCCATTTGAAGGCGAAGGGCCTCTTTATGAAGTAAACTATTGTTGTGTTCCTCAAGTGCACTCATCTGCATATTCCGGCTACCCTCATTTCCATAGGGGTTTCTTCTATGCTTCCTACCATACTCTCTACATACAGAGCAAAAAATCCTAGCCGTGCCTTCCTTGACATCAACATAAGCCCATTTGTAGGTATCAGCCCATTCCTCTCGCCATCTTTTCACAACTTTTTTCTTCCTTTTAACTGGTTGTCCTTTTGACATATCTTGATCATCACTAGGGAGTTGAGAAACCATCACCATATTCTTACTCTCATCATGATCCTCAGCAGAAGGTTCTCGTGGTGGGCCACCAATGAGGGTGGTATTAGAAAATGAAGGATCATCATCCCCAGGTCCAATTTCTAAATCAATTTCTTCCCCGAGCTCCCGAACCACCAAGTGATGCCTCTGTGCTTGCTGAATCAAGTTCATATCATCCATCATGGAATTCATCCCTATTCCACCGTTCGGTAGCAACATTCAGCATGACAGTCTTAACCAAATCCTAAAATGCTGCACTAGATGTATGAAAAACAGACATTCATTAATGCCTTTTACAACATTGTCTAAAATATATAGATCAGAAGCAAATAATTTCTGAAAGCATGACCACTTCAAAACAATTAGAAGAGCTGTTATTCATTTGGAACCTCTAACATAGCAAACTATCTTACACTAATGCCCCGAAAGTTGCATTTTACCTATCATAAAAAAAAAAGCATGAAATATTCAATTTATATTTTAACTTATCATATATTATCTCATAACCAATATAAGAGTGTGCTAAGCTTAGACACAAATCAAATGCCTATTACTTATTCGCACATGGGCAGTGGGACATGGCATAGGACGGTATGGCTGGAGTTGGGCAGTTGGCCAAGCCTAGTTTGAGAGGGAGGATTTTTTTGGGGCTCCACTACTAATGCATCTTAGCCATCAGATTGGTCAAACACTAAGCCATTTTAAATAATCTGCAACAAAGATATGAATAACTGCAAAACCCTTGGGACTTCTTAGTTAGTTTATCTGAATACTTAACTGCTCATAACATTAAGAATTTTTGCCCCGTAAAAAGAAATCCCTTTCTTAAATCCTATAACTTCGAGTACTAAAGAGCCAAAAAACTCAACTCCATGGACCCTACCAGGGCAGAACTTAAATACAAAAGTAATGAATTCCTATCAGAAAGAACAGAAACATCATATATGAACACCGGTTTTCTAAGCTACCCTCAAAAGCTCCCAAACTCAGATAAACTAACTACCCATGGAGAACTAATCATTCAATTACACCCAAAATATATCCAAATGCACCTCAAATCCAAAATTACTTACCATTAACGAGTTCTTAGATAAGAATAACAAACCCAGAAAACAAGAATGCAACAATATTTCCTTTATAAATTCCAATGTTTTCCAAAATTGTTTTCAAAATTCAATAACATCCACACGTTAATTCAGAATAGGAGACAAAAGAGACGAACTTGGAGCGTTTCAGCTGCAGTTTCAAACTGGGGTCTTGAGCAGTTGCTCTTCTCCAAAGTTGGAGCCTTTGTGCAAACGGCCGTGGAAATTCTCGAAGAGGATGATACAGAGAGTAAGATCACGAGTCTGAATATTCAGGCAGGGTCTTGTTCGATCGGATTCTTCAGTCACAAGAGAAGAGATTGTATATGGTAGAAGAACAGTATGTACAGAAAAAGAAAGAGAAATGGTTTTATATTTTAGTGTGTAATGTATAGACGAAAGAGTGGGGAAAGATTTCTCCAAACTGCACTTTGGGGTGAATATCAAAAAGTTACCTGGTATCTAACGCGCGCGTGAAGGACGCTCCACTTACTAATTCCTTTCCTTTTTCTACTTGGTTTTTATTTTCCAATATTGGCGTATATCAAAAAATACCATGCATTACAAAAATGTAATATATATTTATGATTATAAACTCAAGAGAGTCTAATTCAATTAGAATTATTGAGAATTTTGAAAAATTGTTTTTAAGTGATGAATTTATGGAATTGTATAAAATTTATAAAGTGAGTGAATTTTTGAGAATTTATATAAAACTCTAGATTTTGATAAATTTATAATTCTATTTAATATTTGGTGCTATCCTTTGACCAATTTTTTCTTTGGCTCAATGGTTCTTCCTTCACTGCATGTTGTCACTGTTTCTTCATCTTCTGTCTATTTCCATTTCTCATTTTGCATATATATATATATATATATATATATATAACTCGTACTTTTTTTGTCAAATTGATATGACAAAGAGTTGACAAAAAAAAAATCACAAAGAAACCAAAAGCGAAAAGTCTAATCCTTTAAACCCATAAATTCATCTTCTCTATTCACTGAAATTCTCAACTCACCGGAATGTGTTAGACACATGTCACATCACCTTATTTACCAACTTCCGATGGTTGGGAGATGAGAAAGAGAAGACAAGGTCTTCATGGAGCTCACCGATTAACTTATTCAAAGCATGAAAGTTGGGTTAGCGTTTAGAGACCATAATGATAGAATTAATTCAATGAATTTTCACAAGGCGATTCGCAATGTAGTGATTGCTAGTGAAGATTGATGAGTTATTCCTCCATTAAGTGGAGGGAATTTGATGGGTTATTTCCTCTATTTAGTGGAGAGAATTTGATGGGATAATCCCTCCATTAAGTGGAGGAGAATTAATATGGTCTTTAGAGTTCCCCAAATGAAGACCTTTGATATCTCAATGCACATGTTATGGTTTGCGCATGGATGTGATTTTTGGTAGGTTCATTCATGTGCTTGAAAACAAAGAAGACTTTTAATCTCCCAACTTATTGTGGGAAATTACTATACTCATGAAAGTTACCATGAGATTAATTGGAGCTAAATCTTATGTGTGACTATGCATTGATGACTTCTTTCAATCCATCCGTATATAAAGAAGAGGGATTGAGCATTCTCAATCATCCTTCAAGCAACAAGTTATCCACCAAAGGTGAGAGTGAGAAGTGAGTTACTTCCTGCGTGAAAAATAGGAAGATACCTTCATTTGTTAGAAAAAAAAAAGTGAGATCATTTTGAGTGAATCCAAGAGAGAGTTGTGTATCCACCATTGAGTGAGATTGTATTTATAATCTCATTATTCATAGTGAAGAATTTTGGAGCTGCTGTTCGAGGACGTAGGCACATTGCCGAACCTCGTTAAGTTTCGGTGTTCACTTTTACCTTTTTTACTTTCGCTTTATTTCTGTCAATTTATTTACTCAATTTATTTTGAGGATTGGAAAAGTGTAATCCTGGTGATTATAATTATCTATTTAATTTGTGCATTTTTCCCAACAAGTGGTATCAGAGCAACACAGGCTCATTGTTCTTGATGGCAGAATCGTCAAACTCATCATCCTCAACAATGATCAAACTCACTTCTTCAAACTATTCCATATGGAGACCACGGATGAAGGACATCCTCTATTGCAAAAGATTTGTACGAGATATTGCTGTGCAATGCAGAGAAAATAGAAGAGAAATCTGACAAAGATTTGACCATTCTAAACCGGAAAGCTATTGGAGAAATCCGTCCATGGATCGACCAAAGTATTTTTCACCACATTTCAAAGGAGGCTGATGCCTTCCAAATGCTGAAAAAATTGGTGTCGATGTACGAAAGGGAGACTCCTCAAAACAAAGTTTCGCTCATTCGTCGATTGGTGAACTTGAAGTACAAAGACGGTCGAAGTGTTTCTGAACATTTGAGCAATTTCCAAGAATTGGTGAATGAACTATCAACCATAAAGCTGGTACTTGAAGATGAGTTGTTAGCATTTTTGCTGCTTAGCTCTCTACCGGATACCTAGAACACACTCGTGGTTTTCCTTAACAACTCTGCTCCTCAAGGTGTCCTTACTCTGTCATTGATTAATGACAGTTTATTAAATGAAGAAGCGAGGAGGAAAGAACAAGGGATATCAACTGAGTCAGAGTGTCAGGACCCGACCCTCCTCGGTCAGGACCCGACTCATTTAGCACGATATTGTCCGATTTGGGCATTTTTACCCCTGCCCTCACGGTTTTGTTTTCGTGAACTCACAGTGTAACTTCCCAGGGGGTCACCCATCATGGAATTGCACCAGCCTTAACTCGCTTAACTTTGGAGTTCCAACCGAACCCAAAGCCAATAAGCTCCCAAAAAACTTCGTGCTAGATAAGTGTGCACTCTAGAAGCCTCGGTGGGGCTAAATTTGAAATTATCCCTTGTCTAACACTTCATGTCAGAAGGGAGTAGACGCATCTCGCGTTAATCCCGGGGGGGATTTGGGACGGGTCCTGACACAAAGACTCTAGTTACAGAGAATCGTGGAAGAAATTTTCAAAAAAAATCCCACAACCGTGACCGCTCCAGAGGCAAGTCAAGAGACCATTCCAAGGGCACCTACAGGCCAAGGAAGGATATAGAATGTTACCATTGTGGTCAGAAGGATCACATGAAGAGAGAATGTAGAAGACTCAAAAACGAGCAAAGAAATGGAGCCAATGAGAAGAATGAAACCAAGGATACAACCGCTACTGCTTCTAAAGGTGATGAGGTCATCATTATTTGTGATGATGGTTTTATTAATCTAACTTCTCAAAATTCATACTGGATTGTAGATTCTGGCGCATCATTTCATGTTACTTCCCGAAAGGAGTTCTTCACATCCTACACAAGCGGAGACTTAGGAAATGTGAGGATGGGAAATGAAAAAATGTCTAAGATTGTGGGAAGAGGAGAAATAGCTCTTGAGACCAACCCAGGCTGCCCCTTGGTTCTCAAGAATGTGAGACATGTTCTAGACATGCGCCTCAATTTGATCTTTCCTGGCTTGCTAGATGATAAAGGCTACACCAATGTGTTCAGTGGTGGAAAATAGAAGCTCATCAAAGGCTCTTTAGTGCTAGCAAGGGGAAAGAAGGAGAATACACTATATGACACATGCCAAAATCAGCAATCAGCATGTCAACGTAGCAGTCAGCCAATCAGATTCAGCGATTGGGCTATGTCATAGGTGTTTGGGTCATATGAGTGAGAAGGGATTGCAAATCCTCGCTAAGAAAGAGGTATTAACCGGATTGAAATCAAAAGCTACACTTCTAGATCAATGCACTGATTGTTGGCTTGAAAACAACATAGAGCTTCATTTCATTATAAAGCTGCACCTAGAAAACCCAATATATTGGATGTTGTTTATTCTGATGTTTGTGGGCCTATGACTACAAACACTCTTGGTGGTGCAAGATACTTTGTTACCTTCATTGATGATCATTCCAGGAAGGTGTGGGCCTTTGCAATCAAATCCAAAGATTAAGTCTTTGAAGTATTCAAGCAGTTCCATGCTACTGTTGAACGTGAGACAGACATGACACTCAAGTGTATCCGTTTTGATAATAGTGGAGAGTACATGGGAGCCTTCAAAGCCTATTGCAAGAATAATGGGACCAGGCATGAAGATCAGTTCCAAAGACCCCTCAACACAATGGGCTGGCCGAGAGGATGAACAAAACAATCGTTGAGCGAATAAGAAATATGTTATCTCATTCCAAGTTACCAAAGAGTTTCTGGGGTGAAGCATTGATGACTGCAGCGCACTTGATCAATTTATCACCAGCAGCTCCACTGGATGGCGATGTACCAAACAAGTTTTGGAGTGATAAATATGTGTCCTATCAATACTTGAAGGTTTTTGGCTACAGAGCATTTGTTCAAATCCCAAAAGATGAGAGGTCCAAGCTTGATGCCAAATAAAAAAAAATTCATTTTTCTGGGCTATGGAGATGAAGAGTTTGGGCACAGACTATGGAATCCTATCAATAAGAAGATTGTTAGAAGTAGAAATGTGGTCTTCTTTGAAGTTCAAACCATTGAAATGTTCAGAAGAGGGAGAAGTCAAATGACTCCAAAGAATATCCAATCAACCTAGATCCAGTTCCTCAGACCAGGGTTCATGATGAAGGAGATGCAGTCGAGAACAATAATGTTGAACCTGTTGGTAACAACAATGATGATAATGATGTGCCTGAATATGTGCAAGAAGATCAAGCTCTTGAAGAACCACACTTGCGAAGATCGAACAGACAACGAAAGCCCAACAACTTCTGTAACGACCCGTCCCGGATATCGGGATTAGATTAGTGGTTAATGATGGATTAGTGAAGTTAATCGGTGATTAGTTGGATGCGTTCGGACGGATTGTGCAAAATGACGATTTTACCCCTGAAATGGCAAAAATGTTGACTTTTAGTTCATGCAGTCAAATAGACTTTGACCGATGACCGTGACGTAGTTCGGGACGTCACGAGTTCATAGACAGGTGGCACGTCCGATTCCGACATCCGAGGAAAAAGTTATGACGTTTGAAAGTTCGAGGGTACTTTGGTAATTTGATCGAATAGGGGTAAAAGGTTGACTTTTTGGACGACAAGGAATTTTCACATAATTCAAGGATCATTAGATAGGTCTCGATACTCTGAATACAACGACAGGTGGCAGGTGTTATTTGGAGTTCGGGAGATGGAGTTACGGGTCTAGAACTCCGAGGGGTAATAGGGTAATTTGTGCAAAAGGGGCATTTTGGTCATTTTCCCTGTATTGAGATCTATTCCCAGTAATTGGTGGACAATTGGTTGTTCTAGGGATTGATGTCCACTGATTTTGGGACATCTGTTCTTCTCAGGAAGGCAGTAGACCCTTCCCACCGCCTTCATTGTTTTCAAAAATCGGGATTGTGTGTGCACGGTGAAGAACAGAGTGAAAATAGAGGTTGAGAAGGGAGACTGTGAACCAATCCCTCATCCCTGGTCCGTGATGTGTGAAGGAAGGTAGAAGGGAAGTTGAGATAATGATCGTGGTGGCACGGTGGCGCACGGTGATAAAGGTAAGGCCCAAAAAACCGTGGAGTTCTTTGTTTGAATGCATAAATGGACATTGGCATTCTGGTGACCATTGATCCAATTGGTTGCTATGGTGATATTCGTGAGGTTTCTAGGAATAGATCGAGCTTGGAATTGGAGGTTGTCGTGGACGGTGGCCATGGAAACAAAAACAGAGACCTGTACACTGTAAGGAATGAGTGAGCTATTCTCCCCTCAAATATGATCTTTTGCTTATGATCTCTGAATGAAAAAGTGAGAGGAAGTGGAGAGAAGATCATTGGTGGCCACGAAGGAGGACGACGGGGGAGGTAAGGGTAATTTCCCGTGAGATGTTTTTAGATTTTGAAAAATGGTAAATCGCGAATTCGTGGCCATTGATGCGTTTTAATATTTGGAAATGAGCTCTGGATGACAGGACCCGTCCCAACTGGACGTCAAAAACCGTGCCCAGTCCTGCTCCCGTCTGACAAGTCAACTAAAGGTCCGAAACTACCCTTCAGTGCTTGCCAGACAAGGGATGTTTGCGCGGATTTCTGCTGCTGTCACTGCCTCACGATCAATCCCGAACGTCGTACCATGCCCTGGAGGGTCACAAAACAGAAAAGGTGTGAGTGGACAAAAATGACCTCTTATAAAAACATTTATCAAAATACATTCTTACCCTCCAGTTTTTACAAGCTTGCATGCATATCGTAAAACATGAGTAATAGTATGAAATCATTCAAGTATGAACAGTGGACCGATAAAATCAAAACATATTTTCTCATCGTCCATAAAACTCATGTTCACCAAATCAGTTCATGTTATAAACATCAAATCCCGGCTCTCAGGCCAAAACATGTGAAAACATAATCACCTGGCCAAAAAGACCAAAAACCCGTACTCAGTACCAGTACATCATCACAACAACATCAATTAGCACTAATCACCAGTGCACAAGAAATATATCAATCCAATCAATTCGCACTACTCACAAGTGCATAAAATATCACAAATCACATCTGCACTACTCACAAGTGCACAATCAATCAAACTGCACTACTCACAAGTGCTGCACTACGCGTAGGCCAATATCCAGTCACTCTCTCGGGAACAGACACCTCTGGGCTCAACCCCCTCGGGCTCAGTCACCTCTGGGCGAACACATCCCCAGGTTCAGACACCTCCGAGTGGTACATCCAGGCTCAGTCTCATCCGAGAAGCTGACTACCATAGGATCAACTCATGATCCTACAATCACATCCCCTAAGCTCCGGTCGTCTGGGTAATCCCCCCAAGCACCGACCGTCTGGGATCACAATCACAATGAAAACCATCCCGGGAATTACATCCCAAAACATTTCAATCAAATCTTGACTTCATACCAAGTCAAGATCATCCCCGACTGGGTCTCAAAGCCCAAAATACCATTTACACGTACTTCTTTAAAATCACCTTTTAATTCAATAAAATATTCCAGAAATCATCATTGACTCACCAACAAAGTCAAAATATCATTTTAGAAATCATTTAAACTCCGGGCCTAGCCCAAAACATCATTTGCGCGTTCTTCGTAAAACGTGCCCGAAAGACTGATTAAAATAATCATAAAATCCCAATAAATCATTAATTTCACAATTTCACAAGTGACTCCAAATTCGAGTCAAAATCACTATTCACTTGGGTTCTCATGCCCAAAATAACATTATCATGCAAATCCATGCGTTGCAACCTCCGTTGCCATTTTCACGTAAATCTACAAAATTGACCCTTAACTCATTCCCGAGTCATCACATCATTTTCCAATCCATGACTCAACAATCCGAGTCCAACCATTATTTTCAATCAATTTCAATCCCGGACTCACAAACCAAGTCCAAACATCATTTTTACCAAATTTCGTAATTTCTCGAAAATCGCCCAAAATAATAATATAATAATCATAAAACCGAGAAATTACCGGATTGAAACATAAATCATGCCCAAGCATATAAAATCATATAATAAGGCATTTTAAACCATATATGCATGCATCACAGTTAGAAAACAAAAAGTCCACTCTCACACACCTTCCAAAACGGTCCGTTTCCGAGCTGCACGTTTTTCTGTAAAATCTGGAAATCACAACTCCTGTCCAAAATCATTATATAGGGTTACTAACATCTCAAAATACTTCATATAATTTTCTCCAATTTTTCCGGGATTTAAATACGTATTTTAAACGTAAAACAAAACTTCGGATACGCGGAACATTAACGAAACAATATCCGATTTCCTCGAAATCAACGTCAAAATGTTCGTTACACTCAGAGGATCAAAAGTCATGTTGACCTCACCTTGAGACTAGGCCAGACGCGCCCTCACGCGCCGCCGTGAGTGGCTGCGCGTGAAATCCACGAGCCTGCTACAGTGTCACCGTCCCAACCCGTTTGTCTGGTAAACGGGTCGTTTAACCCGCGAACAGACCCGGTTGGTTCTCTGTCAATTCGACACCAAATTCAGCAATTCAAACGTCTATTAGCATCGAATTAGTTTCAATTAGGGATCTGTGGACCTAATTACAATCGAACTTACCTCAACCTCACGATCACAGCTGATCATTCGAAGGACATCCGGCCATTGTTCAACATTCGAAAACCTTCACTGTCACACGATTTCCTTAAATTGATTCAACCCGAAGCTTCAAGGGACTCAGGTAAGCATTTTCCCCAACTCAATTGACTCAATTCATGGCTCAAACGCCACGACTCAAGCTCGACATCTCTCACTGTTACCAAACCCGTTCAGAGCCAAATGAGCCTCAATTCATCTCGTTTTTTATCTGGTTCCACTCGTCTCACCCTCAGGAAGCTATTTCCAAGCTCCAATTCGATCATCACAGCTCAAATCTTCCAATTTGATTTTCCCTCCAAATTTTCTAAAACCCGAAATCCCAGTCCTCAGCTCTCAGTCAATCCCTCGTGTTTCCCAGTTCAATTCACTCTCAATTGCTCACACTTTGGTTCAGAAATGGAAGAGAATTGGAGGTTGGGAGAAAACTGATTTGTGGGTTGTACACGGTTGAAGAAAATATGGGAGATTAATGGAAATTAGGATAAATTAATTAATTAAAAATTAATTAAACATCATCATGAGGTCTCCCTAAAAACATGGATCAGTGTTTTGGGCCTGAATTTAGGGGATGAGTGACACTTGTCACTCATCCAAGTGTGTTCAATCACCGGGTACTGTTCATATTAAAATATTATTTTAATCCCGGTTCGTTCGGTTAATCGAGCCCGATTCCGTGACCATAACTTAGTCGTCGAATCTCCGATTTCGGCATGCCGCCTGTCGTTGGATTTGTATCGACGAGACCTACGTAACGGTCCTTGGCCCTCGTCCATCGGACCTCCCGATCAAAAAGTCAACATTTGGCCCCTAATATGCCAAATTACCAAAATACCCCTCAACTTCCGAACATCATAACTTTCTCTACGAATGTCGGAATCGAACGTGCCACCTGTCTATGAACTCATGACATCCCGAACTACGTAACAGTTATCAGTCAAAGTCCGTTTGACCGCCCGAACTAAAAGTCAACATTTTGCCCATGCTAGGGGAAAAACGGTCATTTTGCACGTTTCGTTCGATTTCACTCAACTAATCCCCGATTAGTCATTCTAATTCATAATTAATTAATATTCAATCCCGATATTCGGGACGGGTCATTACACTGGAGGTCCAAGGAGTCGATAGGAACTAGAAACAAGCTTAGAGGTGACCTGTGGTGGCCAGAACCAGAGAATGAAGGTTCACGGTTTGATCAAAAGTTTGCCGGGTAATTTCTCAACATAAACCTCGTGCTTTCAATAGCTAGATCCATTTATTAGGCTAGGACGAAACTATAGGGACAAATAGGATTAAAAAGCTGGAAAAATAGACGAAAATTGTGACCGCCGGTTCGACTAGACCGGCCTGAACCAAACTGGTCTGGACCCGGTTCGGTGAGAGGTTGAAGATGAACAATGCAGGCGCGTGGCTCCCACGTGCAACCCCTTTTGGCGGCGCGTGAGGGCGCGTGGGGGCGCGTGGGGCCCCGTTTTGGGGAAGGTTCCAACACGACTTTTAAAGTATTCGATGTAACAAACATTTTGGCGCTGGTTTCGAGTCGATCGGACATCGTCTCGATATGTTTCGGGATGTCCAAAGGTTTAAAGCCTCGATTAAAAATAGTTAAAAATTCGGAAAAATTACGGGGCTTTAGTATGAGCATTGTGAAGTAGTTAGTAACATTATTATGGGATTTGGATAGGTTCGAGAAAGTCGATGATAGTGGATTGGCCAGGAATGACATAAGTGCACGCGTATCGAGGCAGCAGCGAAACGGTCTGTGAGTGGACTTTGCTTTTTAACTTATGATGCATGAATATATGTTTTTATATGTTTTTCATGCGTGATTATATGATTTGATTTATGATCTTGATGGTTTATTTTCTAGGTATTTTATGGAATTATACGTTTTACGAGAATATGATGGATGTTGTGATTTGAACCTGGTTTTAATGATTTGATTTCGGGATTTGAAATATGATTTGATTTCAAGGATTTGAAATGGATTTTAGAAAAGTGATTTCGGGCTTGGAGCCCTGTTTCTGAGATTTCGATAAACGAGCTTTCGGTTTTGAAACTGGACTTCGGAAATGATATTTCGGATTTGGTTTTGAGGCTTGGAAAGGAAATCTGGATTTGGGTTCGGGATGATGGTTCCGGATGCTAGATTACGGAATCATTGTTGCGGATTCAGATAAGTATTTTATGTGGTTTTCACTGTTGATTGAAAAATGGTTTTGGGTTTAAAGACCAGGAAAAAGAAAAGAAAAACCGCTGGATCTGGTTTTGAGTTTAAAGACTCGGTTGATTGAAGGGGGGAGGGCCCTGGATTGATATGTTTTGAGTTTAAAGACTCGGTATATGTTTTGAGTTTAAAGACTCGGTTATTGTGATATCCCCAGAGGCCTGTGATTGTGGTTTGAGTTTAAAGACTTGTTGATATCCTGGAAAGGCCTGATTATGCGCATGGTTTTGAGTTTAAAGACTCGGGCGCACTTGAAATCCAGAAAACTCGCATGATTGATGTTTTTCACTGGTTTTTTCACTGGGTTTCAGATATTTTGGGCAGTGGCCCGGATGATATGGATTTGATGAGTTTTGGGACTGAGTTCCCGTATTTGAGATTGACTTGTGATTTGAGGCTGAGGCCTGGATTTGGATAGCGGATTTGATTCAAGTTTTCAAATGGTTTTCATGGATGGTTTTGATATGAATGGTTTCATAACATGTATTGATATGCATGCATTGGTTTTTAAATAGAGGGTATAACTGTAATTGTTTTATTGAACTGTTTTTGAACTTATATTTTATTTTTGTCCACTCACAGTCTTTTCGTGTTTTCGATACCATCCAGGTTGTTGCGGTGCAGGCTGTTGGTCGATAGAGATGGAGACATCACACCCGCGATCCATAGTAGTTGGGCGCACTCTGGGAAGTCCGGATACTTTTAGGATGGTTGGATCGAGAATCCCTTGTCCAACTTATGTGTCACATGGAGGTTGGACGTTTGTTTAGCCTTCGTGTCCTGCGTAAGTTAGACGGGAGCAGGATTTAGCCCTTAATCCAGGGGGATTTGGGGCGAGTCCTGTCAACTTCTACTCCCCATACCAGTTTGTGCTACTGATAGATGCAGGAGAGCCCGAGTGCTACCAACAAGCTGTGACCCATGAGAAAAAGGGGGAGTGGTTGAAAGCCATGAAAGATGAGTTGAAATCCTTGCATGAGAACCACACTTATTGTCAAGACTTGTCCCTATCCCTCGAGGATTTACACGGGACGCGTTTAATCCCATCTGACACGGAGTGTCAGACAAGGGAAAATTCCAACTTTAGCCCACTCGGGGCTTCAGAGTGCGCTAGGATCCGAAGGAGGAGTGTGATGTCTCGGTCTCTACTACAGCTCGCATCCGCGATCAACCTGAAGGGCATTCAAAACATAAAAAATCTGTGAGTAGACAAAACAAATAATTTATAAAAATATTTTCACGAAAAGACAGATATTTATACCCTTCACTAAAAAGTATGCATGCATTCGAAAACCATTTACCAAACCATTAGGGCCTTGGCCCAAAATTGTAAATGAAACCAATCATACGGGCTATTGCCCAAAACCATGTGGGAACGCAGCCCAAAACCAGTATATATCATATAATGTAACATATAACATATAACTAATCCTGTCACGGTTTCCAAAGCTACGGGCGTGCTACCCGGGGTCTCAAATCCCAAGTCTCTCTAAGGTCCACCCAAGTCAATGTCCGTAGATCAATGACCCTCCCTGGGGGTTATAATCTATAAGCCTTCCTGAGAGTAAGGTACCCAACGGGGGCGACTCCACTCTGTTAATGCTCCGTGACTACTCCGGGGTCCACCCATGCCAACAACCCTCCCCGGAGGAGACAATCCATAAATAAGGATGGTATATGAAATTCTATTTCGAAATCATTCTTAAAACCTTTCAAAGGATTCATGCCCGGTCCCCATAAACCGTCATGAACCAAAAATCCATTTATGGGTCCCCGACCCGAAATCACAAACGTAAACTAACTGGGCCTCAAGCCCGAACTCATGACTCAACTAGGCATCGAGCCCGATATCTCAGGGTCAGTAACGATTCTAATCGTAGTGATGCGTGCAACCATTCGTCCAGAATCTCTCTCAACCCTGGTATGTCGTCGTGAACAGATCAACCAACGCGACCATCTCTAGATCATGGTGTACACACCACCGATCGATTTCCTAAACCGTCAGCACTCGAAAGTAAAGCCTCTAGTTGCTGATCGACAATGAAACGTGCATCGTGACCTCTCCGGAAGGAACACATCCCAGTCCGGAGACGAGCGTCGTATCGTCCGTCGCCGTGCACACAGCACTCATCGCGACCACGACTCAGACCCATAGGTCATCAATAGGGCCATATGCTCAAGAAAAAACCAAATGGGTCTCATGCCCGAGTTATACCCTTCTCAAATCCAAATCCATTTCATTTAAACCGACACCACAAACACGTATAAATACCGTATAAAATTGAAACCTCAAAACACGTGCAAATACGTAAACACACACAAATGCACTCATGGCATCACAAAACATGTTCATTAAAGCATATAAAACATTTATAAATGCATCAATTTAGAAAACAAGGTCCACTCACAGACCGTCCAAGGTCGCGCCTCGATACACGTGCCATACGCCTCTCCTGGGCCAATCACTATCTCCGAGACTCCCGAACCTATCCAAATCACTTTAGAGGGTTACTAACTACTTAAATAACCCCTCATTAAAGCCCCGTAATTTTTTGGAATTTTTAACTATTTTTAAAGTTGATCCTAAACCTTCGGACATCCAGAACTATATCGAAATGATGTCCGATCGACATGAAACCAGTCTCAAAATGTTCGTTACATCGAATAGATGATTTCGTGTGTTCGAAGTTTTCCCAAAAAAGGCCTCATGCGGCCCCACGCGCGGCCTGAGTGACCTGCGCGTGAAAAGGTCATCCCTGACCTTCGGCAGACCGGGTCCGAACTGGTCTGCGTGCAATGCGGTCCGGTCCGACCGGCGTGATCGGTCCAGCATCCTAACTCCCTCAAATTCGGTCTGTTTTCATCCAATCCAATTTCAATCTTCCTATCTCAACCCTAACAACCTAACCATGTAATTAGAACGAAGGAAAACCCCCTGGAACCTCCCCGTTCAAAATCTCCCTTCACGGCCCATTTTTCCAATCCTTCCCCTGGGTGGCACCGCCCCTCTCCGCCGTAAAAAACCTTCCCTAGACACTCCTAATAAGCTAATAAACCTTTCCCAATAAAAAAAAAGCACCCCTAAAGTTCAAATCACGAAAATGGGATTTTGAATCCAAAACTATACCTTGTCTGGTCTCTGGCCGCCGTCCAGGACGGTCGACGCCGTCAACCCCATCATCACCGTCTCACCTCATCCTCTCTGTTTCATTCACATGCCACCAACATCGGATTAGATTTAGGGGGTGTGGAGTGTGGGTTGTACAAAATGGGGGTTTCGGGTTTGGTTTGAATGAACAAGGAAATGGGGCTGATATGCATGAATGAAGGGAAAGGGGCAATGGATGGGTGACACTAGTCACTCATCCATTGGGCCACTTCAAAAGATCTGGGCCCACTTGAGGACAAAAGTCCACTTTTTCCTCGTAAAATGTACCACCGTGAATAGTACCTTAGAACTTCATTAAACCGTAACTTTTTCGTCGAACGTCCGATTTCGACGTGCCGCCTGTCTACGAACTCATATCGACTCGATCTACGTAACGGTCCTCGGCCCTTGGCCATCGGATCTCCCGAATCAAAAGTTAACTTTTTCCCCTCGTTTAGAGACAAACTCGTAATTTTGTCCTGAACGTCCGTTAATCCTCGGCTAATCGGGGATTAGTCACATTAATCCATAATTAGTCTTAATTAACCCCAAAATCAGGGACGGGTCGTTACACTTATGATTTGGTGAAGTTGCCGAAGGGAAGAAGAGCACTCAAGAATAAGTTGGTGTATAAATTGAAGACAGAAGAAAACAACTCACAACCAAGATACAAAGTAAGGCTAGTTGTGAAAGGCTTCAGTTAGAAACAAGAAGTTGACTTTGAAGAAATTTTCTCACCAGTAGTGAAGATGACGTCTATCAGAGTAGTGCTTGGTTTGGCTGCTAGTCTGAATCTAAGTTGAGCAACTAGATGTCAAGATTGCATTCCTTCATGGAGATCTTGAAGAAGAAATTTACATAGAGCAGTCAGAAGGCTTCAAATTCACAGGAAAAGAAGCTTACGAGGAGTTACTGTGAATGAAAAAATTCCTACAGGAGTTGGGATAAGAATAACAAAAATATGTTCTTCATTATGAAAGCCAGAGTGCTATTCATTTGAGTAAGAACTCAAGTTTCCACTCGAGATCAAAGAAAATTGATGTGAGATATCATTGGATTCGTGAAGTGTTGGAATCCAAGCAACTTCAAATCGAGAAGATCCATAATGATCACAATGGTTCAGATATGATGACAAAGTCTTTACAAAGAGACAAGTATGAGTTTTGCAGAAGCGCAACTGGTGTGATGATGCCCTCCACTTAAGTCGGAAAGGGGGAAATTGATGAGTTATTCCTCCATTAAATGGAGGGGAATTTGATGGGTTATTCCCTCCATTTAGTGGGGAGAATTTGATGGGATAATCCCTTCATTAAGTGGAGGAGAATTAATATGATCTTTGGAGTTCCCCAAATGAAGACCTTTGATATCCCAATGCACATGTTATGGTTTGTGCATGGATGTGATTTTGGGTAGGTTCATTCATGTGCTTGAAAATAAAGAAGACTTTTGATCTCCCAATTTATTGTGGGAAATTACTATACTCATGAGAGTTACCATGAGATTAATTGGAGCTAAATCTTATGCATGACTATGCATTGATGACTTCCTTCTATCCATTCCTACATAAAGGAAAGGGATTGAGCATTCTCAATTATCTTTCAAGCAACAAGTTATCCACCAAATGTGAGAGTGAGAAGTGAGTTACTTACTGTGTGAGAAATAGGAAGATAGCTTCATTTGTAAGAAAAAAAGAGAAAGTGAGATCCTTTTGAGTGAATCCAAGAGAGAGTTGTATATCCACCATTGAGTGAGATTGTACTTGTAATCCCATTATTCATAGTGAAGAATTTTGGAGCTGCTGTTCGAGGACGTAGGCACATTGCCGAACCTCGTTAAATTTCGGTGTTCTCTTTTACCTTTTTTACTTCCGCTTTATTTCTGTCAATTTATTTACTCAATTTATTTTGAGGGTGAGAAAAGTGTAATCCTGGTGATTATAATTATCTATCTAATATGTGTATTTTTCCCAACAAAGATGAGCTCATTCGCCTAGACGATATCTCCACTGCAACATGCTTGAAGACCATCAACAACAAAAAGTATGGAGTTGATGGGGTTTGCTTTACTTCTCATCCTACCATAGTTATATAATTTTCCAAAAAAAGAAAAAACCTGTAGGTCTCTATTCTTGTGACCTTTTTGGCTCTTAACATAAAAGTTATAGTTGGATTGAATTGATGATCAACAAAAGAATAAAAAGATTTACAAAAAAAAAGGCAAGAAAAAACACACAACCCCAAAATAAATTGAATCATAAACTATTTGAGTTTGTTGGAGATGGAGACTTGGAGGGCTATCTCAGAAATGGAAGAGGGGCCATGTCTCAAGTGTAACACCCCGGACATTCGAGGATTTTAATATTATAATTTAATGTATCAACTGACGTTTTTACCCTTGTGAATGGTATGGCCAAATTGTTGACTTTTTGATTGGTGGATTGAATGGACTTTGACCTATGACCGTGACGTAGTTCGGGACGTCACGAGTTCATAGACAGGTGGCACGTCCATTTCGGACGATCAGGGAAAAAGTTATGACTATCGGAAGTTCAGGGGCATTACCGTAATTTTGACGGTTGGGGCGAGAATGTTGACTTTTCGTTTGAAAATTAATTTTCACGCGACTCAAGGATCGATAGGTAGGTCTCGACGTCCTGAGTCCATAGACAGGCGACACGCTGAAATCGGACTTCGTATGGCTGAGTTACGGGTCTAGGAAGTGAGGGGTATTTTGGTAATTAGTGAACCAGGGGCATTTTGGTCTTTTTGCCCTGGTTACTGTAGCAGACCGCAGGGGACATGGGCGGCACCACCATGTGCGGTGGTTCAATCGTGCAATTGGTTGTGCAATTGTGTGCTGGAAAGTTGGGAATGTCTGATGCTTTAGATCGTGGTCTGTTGCATCCACCGTGCACAACCCCATTATTAATTCAAGTTTGAAGCTTTTCGGGGGACATTTTTCAGTGGACAATTGGACACCCACGAGCCTCTGGGACGGCTTGAAATTAATTAAAACTGATTATATAGTGTGTGAGCATCACTCTGATGCAGAGATAACTGAGAACGGGTGAGGAAAACCAGAGAAGCCATTTCTGGAAAAATTGGAGGGAAAATCGGGTTTTGATTTCTGGTGACTGTTGGACCAAACCGAGGCCTGGTTTAGTCTTCTGGGAGTGTTTGGAACACAACCGCATCGAAATCGAAGGCCATCAGCCACGGCTGAGCTGGGACGGTGACTGCTGTTTTTAGGGAAATCGCAGAGCTTGGGACGACGACCTTCAGGTACTTTCAGACACAATTGATTGTTCATTTTGGTTCGTTTTGATCCTATTATACTTCCTGTGAAGTTAATTGGACAATGGGTTTGAAACCAGTGAGTTCTGGTGATTGACCCGTTTGGTTGATCACGGGTCGAAGGGCCATTTAAGGATTTGATTTGGCTAATTAATAACTCAGAACTTAAATTAGATGTTTAAATAACATGTTAGGATCAAATTGGATTGAAATCGAGTAGGATTTGATGGGTAATTAACCGGGTCAAGCCGCGGGTGGCAGGCGTGGGCAAAATGTTGACTTTTAGTTCGGGCGGTCAAATGGACTTTGGCCGATGATTGTGACGTAGTTCGGGACGTTACGAGTTCATAGACAGGTGGCACGTTCGATTCCGACATTCGAGGTGAAAGTTATGATGTTCGGAAGTTGAGGGGTATTTTGGTAATTTGGCATATTAGGGGCCAAATGTTGACTTTTTGATCTGGAGGTCCGATGGACGAGGGCCAAGGACCGTTACGTAGGTCTCGTCGATGCGAATCCAACGACAGGCGGCATGCCGAAATCGGAGATTCGACGACGAAGTTATGGTCACGGAATCGGGCTCGGTTAACCGAACGAACCGGGAATAAAATAATATTTTAATATGAGCAGTACCCGGTGACTGGACACACTTGGATGAGTGACAAGTGTCACTCATCCCTTAAATTCAGGCATGAAACCAGATCCCATGTTTTAGGGAAGACACAATTATGATGTTATATTAATTAATTATGTTTAATTATATTTCTTTCCTCCATTAATCATCCATGTTCTTCAAACCGTGCAAATTGGGGGAAACAAAATTGAAAGAATTCAGCTCCCTTCCACTGCCGGTTCTGAGGGGAAAATTTGAGAGATTTTTGAGATTGAATTGTCTGGGAAAAACGGGAGATTGAGAGTGAGCTGGGAACTGGAAATTCGAAAATTTAGTTTTTGGGAGGAAAAATTGAATTGGAAGAATTGGGCCGTGAGGAGTGGAATTGAAGCTCGAGTTAGCTTCCTGAGGTCTATACGAGTCGAACCACATCAAGAATGGAAGAAATCGAGGCCCAATTGGCTCTGAACTGAGTCGGGTAACTATGAAAATGTCGAGTTTGAGTCGTGGCGTTTGAGCCATGAATTGATGCAATTGAGATGGGGAAAGAGTTTACCTGAATCCACTGAAGCTTCTGGTGGCATCAATTGAGAGAAATCGATTGAAAATGAAGGACTTCGAATGATGAACAATGGCCGGAGGACCTTCGAATGATCAACTGTGATCGTGGGGTTATAGGTACGATTGTTTGAAATTGAGTCCACAGATCTTTAATTGAACTTAATTCGAAGCTGTATGAATGTTCAATTGATGAATTCAGTATGGAATTGACAGAGAACCAACCAGGTCTGTTCGCGGGTTAAACGACCCGTTTACCAGACAAACGGGTTGGGACGGTGACACTGTAGCAGGCGCGTGGATTTCACGCGCAGCCACTCACGGCGGCGCGTGGGGGCGCGTCCGGCCTAGTCTCAAGGTGAGGTCAACATGACTTTTGATCCTCTCAGTGTAACGAACATTTTGACGTTGATTTCGGTGAAATCGGATATTGTTTCGATAATGTTCCGCGTATCCGAAGTTTTGTTTTACGTTTAAAATACGTATTTAAATCCCAGAAAAATTGGGGAAAATTATATGTTGTATTTTGGGATGTTAGTAACCCTCTATATTGATTTTGGACAGGAGTTGTGATTTCCATATTTTACGGAAAAACGTGCAGCTCGGAAACGGACCGTTTTGGACGGTGTGTGTGAGTGGACTTTGTTTTCTAACCGTGATGCATGCATATATGATTTAAATGCCTTATTATATGATTTTATATGCTTGGGCATAATTTGTGTTTCAATCCGGTAATTTCTCGGTTTTATGAATATTATATTATTATTTTTGGGCAATTTTCTAGAAATTACGAAATTTGGTAAAAATGATGTTTGGACTTGGTTTGTGAGTCCGGGATTAAAATTGGTTGGAAATAATGTGTGGACTCGGATTATGAGTCATGGATTGAGAATGATGTTGTGACTCGGGAATGAGTCAAGGATTTCGTGGATTTACGTGAAAATGGCAACGGAGGTTGCAACGCATGAATTTGCGTGATAATGTTATTTTGAGCATGAGAACCCAAGTGAATAGTGATTTTGACTAGGATTTGGAGTCATTTGTGAAATTGTGAAATTAATGATTTATTGGGATTTTATGATTATTTTAATCAGTCTTTCGGGCACGTTTTACGAGGTACGTGCAAATGATGTTTTGGGCTAGGCCCGGAGTCTAAATGATTTCTAAAATGATATTTTGACTTGGTTGGTGAGTCAATGATGATTTCCGGAGTATTCTATTGATTTAAATGTGATTTTAACGGTTTATGTGTAAAAGGTATTTTGGGCTTGAGACCCAGTTGAGAATGATCTTGACTTGGTATGAAGTCAAGATTTGATTGAAATGTTTTGGGATGTAATTCCCGGGATGGTTTTCATTGTGATTGTGATATTCCCAGACGGTCGGTGCTTGGGGGATTACCCAGACGACCGGAGCTTGGGGGATGTGATTGTAGGATCGGGAGTTGATCCTATGGTAGTCAGCTTCTCGGATGAGACTGAGCCTGGATGTACCACTCGGAGGTGTCTGAGCCTAGGGATGTGTTCGCCCAGAGGTGACTGAGCCCGAGGGGGTTGAGCCCAGAGGTGTCTGTTCCCGAGAGAGTGACTGGATATTGGCCTACGCGTAGTGCAGATGTGATTTGTGATATTTGATGCACTTGTGAGTAGTGCGGTTTGATTGGATTGTTATATTTATTGTGCACTGGTGAGTAGTGCTGATTGGTATTGATTATGATGATGTACTGGTATTGAGTACGGATTTTTGGTCTTTGTGGCCAGGTGATTATGTTTTCACATGTGTTGGCCTGAGAGCCGGGATTTGATGTTTTATAACATGAACTGATTTGGTGAACATGAGTTTTATGGACCATGGGAAAATATGTTTGGATTTTATCGGTCACTCATGTTTTACGATATGCATGCAAGTTTGTGAAAACTGGAGGGTAAGATTGTATTTTGATAAATGTTTTTATAAGGGGTCATTTTTGTCCACTCACACCTTTTCTGTTTTGTGACCCTCCAGGCCGTGGTACGACGTTCGGGACTGATCGTGAGGCAGTGACAGCAGCAGAAATCCGCGCAAACATCCCTTGTCTGGCAAGCACTGAAGGGGAGTTTCGGACCTTTAGTTGACTTGTCAGACGGGAGCAGGACCGGGCACGATTTTTTATGTCCAGTTGGGACGGGTCCTGTCAAATTGGTATCAGAGCATTTGGTTCTTGATTTCTGTTGATACGTCATGCCTCCGAGTCGTGCGTCCCGTACACGGTCTGAAGATGGGAGGGGCGAGAGTAGTATTAGTAAAGGCCCAGATATTGAGCGAGCTCGACGGTTAGGAGCCACTATGTTTCGTGGTGATTCGGGACCGGATGGTGCCGAAGATTGGCTTACTCGATTGGAAAGGATTTTTGAGGTTATGATATGTCCCCTGGAGGACATGGTACCCTTAGCCACTTTTCTTTTTGATGGCTATGCTTACAGGTGGTGGCATAGTTTGCAGTTGACTGGCTGGGATGCCCGTACCTTGGCATGGGATGCATTCCGAGAGCGATTTTTGGATCAGTTTTATCCTCACTCATTTCGGAACGCTAAGGAGGTTGAGTTTCTCCAATTGCAGCAAGGGAATCGGTCAGTGGTCGATTATGAACAGCAATTTTTGCACTTATCTAGTTTCGCTCCTCTGTATGTGGCTACTGAGGAGGATAAGTGTCGAAGGTTTGAGCAGGGATTGAGGAATGAGTTACGGGGTTCTGTAACTGTTGGCTCGTATTCTACCCTGAGGGAATTATCGGATGCTGCTATCCGAGTGGAGGCTACTATTTTACCTGTGCCAGAACAATCTTTGGGCTCTGGACGACGCCGAGAGCGTCAGGATACTGAACAGATGAGTCAGGAAACAACGAAGCGAGTTAGCCTTCATACTCTTGTGTCGCAACCCTCGGTAGGTGTTCATTCGAGTGGAACTTCAACCCAGTCGACAAGTAAGCGGCGTGGTGGGGTAAGTCGCCTCAGCACTGCCACTTGTCACTTTTGTAGGAAACTTGGACATTTGTGAAGGAACTGCCCCGATCGACTTGACCGTAGGTCAAAATAATTGTATTGATACCTTGTAAATGGTTTGTATTGTCCATCTGTGTTGTAATATTGTATCATGTGTTTTGGGTGTGTCGGACTAGTGTGGGTCCGGATGGTTGTTTTTGTTAACAGTTTGGTTTGTAGATGGGCGTGTTGGGCCCAGAATAAACTTGACCCGGGGATGAATATTGGTGTTATCGTTTCGGATCATCCTTGGTTTTCCCTAGGTGGGATGGCAAGGGTAGATATGAGGTAATCAGTGAGAACCCACAGTCGCAGCATGTCTCGTCGTTGACTGAACTTTCTAATTGTGGGCGTTAGTTGTCAAACGTTGTGACAGTACGCGAATTAGATGAGGGTGTAAGACCCTATGGTTCCTAGTAGTTAACCGTGTGGATCCTAGGTGGATCGGGTTTGTGATGTCATGGACATTGGGCATTGTGACGATCTAGGATCGTGATGTTCATGGTCAGCTGACGTCGTGATGGATCTGGACCGTAATCCTGATGATCCAGTTGGGTAGAGAGTTTGTCACTCTTACTCCAGTATGTGAGTCGTAAATGACGGGACCGAACTTCTTTTCGAAGTGGAGCCCTTTGTGGTATATTACACGAGTGAGTAGGTTTCCGAAGTGGTCGGATTTTGTCAACCTTAACCGTGTGGTTGTTGGATTGGCTTCCTTATGAAGTCAACCGAGTATAATGAATGCGGGGGCTACACATTCTTTTATTTCGAAGAGTTGTGCTGGTATGCTTGATTGTGTGGTATCCGCCTTAGATTGTGAGATGGGTGTTGGCACCCCGATGGGCATCGTGTACCTTGTGAATCAGGTGATTCGGAGGTGCCCGGTAAGAATTGAGGATGTGGATTTACCAGCAGACTTAATTATTCTGGATATCCACGACTTCGATATAATCCTAGGGATGGATTGTCTATCGGAGCACGGATCGCTCATCGATTGCTGTAGCAAGCAAGTGTTTCTGCGGAGCCCGGGTTTGCCGGAGGTTGCCTTTCAGGGGGAACGTGACGGTTCGCCTCCTGAAGGGATTTCTTCACTTACTGCTACCAAACTTCTACGGGAAGGATGCCAATGTTATCTGGCGCATGTCGTGTCGGATCGGATTGATACTCTGGGTATCGACGAGATACCGGTGGTATGTGAGTTTCCGGATGTATTCCCGGAAGACTTACCTGGATTGCCACCATCACGGGAGATTGAGTTTACAATTGAACTACTCCCTGGTACCCGACCTATATCCCAGGCACCATACTGGATGGCGCCGGCCGAGTTACGAGAACTCAAGACTCAATTGCAGGAGTTGGTGGATTTGGGATATGTCCGACCGAGTACTTCACCGTGGGGGGCACCGGTGTTGTTCGTAAAGAAGAAAGAGGGAAGTCTCCGTTTGTGTATTGACTATCGACAACTCAACAAGGTGACACTGAGGAACCAGTATCCTCTACCCAGGATCGATGACCTTTTTGACCAGTTGCGGGGAGCTCAGTGCTTCTCGAAAATTGATTTGCGGTCTGGGTATCACCAACTGAGGATTTCGGAGGAGGATATTCTGAAAACTGCTTTTCGAACCCGTTACGGACACTACGAGTTCCTGGTTATGCCTTTTGGCTTGACGAATGCTCCAGCAGCATTCATGGATCTGATGAACCGGGTCTTTCGACCCTACCTGGCTAAGTTCGTGATTGTGTTCATCGATGATATTTTGGTATACTCGAGGAGGGCCCGTGCACATGAGGAACATCTACGGTTGGTCTTGGAGAGGCTGAGACAAGAACAATTGTACTCCAAGCTGAGCAAGTGTCAGTTTTGGCTGAGCAGTATTGGTTTTCTGGGACACGTGATATCGACGGATGGGATTTGCGTGGATCCCCAGAAAACAGAAGCGGTGACCAACTGGGCTAGACCGACAACGGTGACCGAGGTGCGGAGTTTCGTCGGATTAGCTGGTTACTACCGGAGATTCGTGGAGGGTTTCTCCAAAATTGCTGCACCATTGACTCGTTTGACTCGGAAGGGAGTGAAGTTTATCTGGGACGAGCAGTGCGATCGGAGTTTTCAAGAGTTGAAAGATCGATTGACCACTGCACATGGCCTTGCATTGCCGGATGACAGTAGAGAGTTTGTGGTCTTCAGTGATGCATCGCTGCAAGGTCTGGGCTGCGTGTTGATGCAAACTGGCAAGGTTATTGCCTATGCATCCCGGCAGCTGAAGACTCATGAGTTGAACTACCCTACCCATGATTTGGAGTTGGCGGCGGTGGTTCATGCTCTGAAAATTTGGAGACATTATCTGTTCGGCGCAACGTGTCGGATATACACCGACCACCAGAGTCTTAAATACCTATTCACTCAGAAGGAGCTTAACATGAGACAACGGAGATGGTTGGAGCTGCTGAAGGATTATGAATGTACGATTGAGTACCATCCGGGTAAGGCCAATGTGGTGGCAGATGCACTCAGCAGGAAGTCAGCGGGATCTATTGCACACCTGAGGATGGTGTATCTTCCCTTGCTGGTGGAACTCCGGAAGGCGGGAGTTATCTTGGGTATGGATGAACGTGGAGCTTTGTTGGCCAGCTTCCATGTACGGCCAGTACTGATTGATCGGATCATCGAAGCACAAATTCAGGATCCGATACTCTGTATTTACAGAATTGAGGTCGATGCGGATGGGAGACAGGATTTTACCATCCGGGACGATGGAGCACTTGTGAAATTGGGTCGTTTGTGTGTACCTGCAGTGGCAGAGTTACGAGCCGAGATTCTTGAGGAGGCCCATAGTTCGGCTTATGCTATGCATCCGGGAGGTACAAAGATGTACCGTACCCTCCGGAACCATTATTGGTGGCCAGGAATGAAGAAGGATATTGCTGAATTCGTGAGCAAATGCTTAACCTGTCAGCAGGTTAAGGCGGAACGGCAGAGACCTTATGGGGCTATGCAGCCACTTCCGATTCCCGAGTGGAAGTGGGATCACATCACCATGGACTTCGTCTTTAAGTTACCAAGGACTCAGAGTGGAGTGGACGGAGTGTGGGTGATCGTGGATCGGTTAACCAAATCAGCCCATTTTCTGCCAGTTCAGGAGACTTATAAACCTAACCGACTGGCTCAGTTGTTTGTGAAGGAAATCATACGATTGCATGGTACGCCGGAATCGATCGTGTCCGATCGTGATCCACGTTTCACTTCCAGGTTCTGGCGGAGTTTGCAAGCTACTCTGGGAACAACCCTACGTTTCAGTACTGCTTTCCATCCTCAGACTAATGGACAGTCTGAAAGAACCATTTAGACCCTGGAGGACATGATGAGGTCATGTGTACTACAGTTTCAGGACTCGTGGGATACTCATTTTCCATTAATGGAATTCGCTTACAACAACAGCTATCAGGCAAGCATCGGGATGGCACCTTATGAGGCACTGTATGGTCGACAGTGCAGGACACCTATCTGCTGGACGGAGATAGGAGAGCGAGCGGCTGTAGGGCCGGAATTGATGGACTTAACCATGGAAACTGTTCGTGTTATCAAGGAGAGATTGAAGGCGGCACAGGATCGCCAGAAGAGTTATGCCGATCGACGGATTCGAGACTTGGAATTTGAAGTGGGAGATTTTGTCTTCCTGAAGTTATCTCCGAGGAAAGGGATTATCCGATTTGGTCGACGGGGGAAACTGAGTCCGCGTTTTATCGGACCATATGAGATCGTGGAGAGGATTGGCAGAGTTGCTTACAGATTGGCACTACCTCCAGAACTATCTAGAGTTCACGATGTTTTCCACATATCGATGCTACAGAAGTACGTACATGATGCTTCTCATGTACTTGGGGAACAACCTGTCGAACTACGGGAGGATTTGAGCTTTGATGAACAACCAGTACAGATCTTGGATCGTAAGGACAAGGTACTACGTCGGAAGACGATCCCTCTCGTGAAGATTCTCTGGAGAAACCAGAATGTGGAAGAAGCCACATGGGAGCCTGAGGCTCAGATGCGAGATAAATTTCCTCATTTATTTCTTTGAAATTTCGGGACGAAATTTCTTAAGGGGGGAAGGTTGTAACACCCCGGACATTCGAGGATTTTAATATTACAATTTAATGTATCAACTGGCATTTTTACCCTTGTGAATGGTATGGCCAAATTGTTGACTTTTTGATTGGTGGATTGAATGGACTTTGACCTATGACCGTGACGTAGTTCGGGACGTCACGAGTTCATAGACAGGCGGCACGTCCATTTCGGACGATCAGGGAAAAAGTTATGACTATCGGAAGTTCAGGGGCATTACCGTAATTTTGACGGTTGGGGCGAGAATGTTGACTTTTCGTTTGACAATTAATTTTCACGCGACTCAAGGATCGATAGGTAGGTCTCGACGTCCTGAGTCCGTAGACAGGCGGCACGCCGAAATCGGACTTCGTATGGCTGAGTTACGGGTCTAGGAAGTGAGGGGTATTTTGGTAATTAGTGAACCAGGGGCATTTTGGTCTTTTTGCCCTGGTTACTGTAGCAGACCGCGGGGGACATGGGCGGCACCACCATGTGCGGTGGTTCAATCGTGCAATTGGTTGTGCAATTGTGTGCTGGAAAGTTGGGAATGTCTGATGCTTTAGATCGTGGTCTGTTGCATCCACCGTGCACAACCCCATTATTAATTCAAGTTTGAAGCTTTTCGGGGGACATTTTTCAGTGGACAATTGGACACCCACGAGCCTCTGGGACGGCTTGAAATTAATTAAAACTGATTATATAGTGTGTGAGCATCACTCTGATGCAGAGATAACTGAGAACGGGTGAGGAAAACCAGAGATGCCATTTCTGGAAAAATTGGAGGGAAAATCGGGTTTTGATTTCTGGTGACTGTTGGACCAAACCGAGGCCTGGTTTAGTCTTCTGGGAGTGCTTGGAACTCAACCGCATCGAAATCGAAGGCCATCAGCCACGGCTGAGCTGGGACGGTGACTGCTGTTTTCAGGGAAATCGCAGAGCTTGGGACGACGACCTTCAGGTACTTTCAGACACAATTGATTGTTCATTTTGGTTCGTTTTGATCCTATTATACTTCCTGTTAAGTTAATTGGACAATGGGTTTGAAACCAGTGAGTTCTGGTGATTGACCCGTTTGGTTGATCACGGGTCGAAGGGCCATTTAAGGATTTGATTTGGCTAATTAATAACTCAGAACTTAAATTAGATGTTTAAATAACATGTTAGGATCAAATTGGATTGAAATCGAGTAGGATTTGATGGGTAATTAACCGGGTCAAGCCGCGGGTGGCAGGCCCGAATTACAGACAAACTGGTGAAAGTGCTGACACTGTAGCTACAGTGTCAGGCGCGTGACTTTCACGCGCAGCCACTTTGGGCGGCGCGTGAGGGCGCGGTTGGGCTTATCTCCGATCACGATCAACATGACTTTTATTCCTCTCATCATTCTGAACATTTTTTGTGAAATAACCATGTTGATCTGAGATAGTTTTTTATGGGTAAGTTTAGGGCCGGTTGCCTCGGGAAACGTGTTGGACGGCTTCCCCGAGCCGGTTTCTATTTCGGACTTTGTGGTTAAACGTTTAAGACTTGTAGTGACACTTACATGTGATTTGGACTGACAGGAATTGTACGATAATCTCGGTACAAGTTCGTACGCGCAGGTTCACCGCGGGATCGTACAGTGAGTGGGCCATTTTCTTAAACCCTTGCGTGCATAAATGTTTTCTGGTTTATTATACTTATTCACATGCTAAAAACAATAATGGTTTTGATGATATGGAAAATATGGTTATGGCACGTTTCACGGTATTTGGGCTTGAGACCCGTCTGATGAAACTTAATGATTGGTTCGGATTCTATCTATGTATATATATGTAAGGACCCGTCCCGAATATCGGGAGTGAATATTAATTAATTATGAATTAGAATGACTAATCGCGGATTAGTTGAGTGAAATCGGACGAAACGTGCAAAATGACCGTTTTGCCCCTAGCGTGGGAAAAATGTTGACTTTTTGATCGGGAGGTCCGATGGACGAGGGCCAAGGACCGTTACGTAGGTCTCGTCGATACGAATCCAACGACAGGCGGCATGCCGAAATCGGAGATTCGACGACGAAGTTATGGTCACGGAATCGGGCTCGATTAACCGAACGAGCCGGGAATAAAATAATATTTTAATAATGAACAGTACCCGGTGACTGAGCACACTTGGATGAGTGACAAGTGTCACTCATCCTTTAAAATCAGGAACAAAACATGGATCCATGATTTTGGGGGAGACCTAATTATTGTGTTTTTGTGATGATTAATTAATTAAAAATCCATTAAACCTCCATTTTCTCTTCTGTGATTTCTTAACCCGTGCACCACCAAAATTCAAAATCCTTCCACCCTTAATCTCCTCCCTATCCACTAAACTTATGAACGGAAATTGGAGAGAATGCAGGGACTAATTGAGTGAGGAAAACACGAGGGATTGAGGGTAACTATCGAACTGGAATTTCGGATTTTGAGTTTTGGGAGGGAAAATCGAATTGGACGAATTGAGCTGTGATGATCGAATTGGAGATTGGAAATAGCTTCCTGAGGTTGAGACGAGTTGTTTCAAATCAAAAACGAGAGGAATTCATGCCCAATTGGCTCTGAACGGGTTTGGTAACAGTGAGAGATATCGAGTTTGTGTCGTGATCTTGGAGGGGTCAAACGACGAAATTGAGGTGGGGAAACAATTCCTCATGGTCCATTGATGCTTCTGGGTTCATCAATTGGGAGGAATCAGTGGCCAAGGTGAAAACTCCATGGTTGCATAGTGTTCGGATGTTCGAGTTTGAGTCGTGAAGATTGAGCAATGTATTGATCCAATTGAGTTGGGGGAAAGGTTTACCTGAGATCAATGAAGCTTCTTGATGAATCAATTTGGGGAAATCGTGTGGAATTGAGGGAGTTCGAATGATGAACAGTGGCCGGAGGTCCTTCGATTGTTCATACTTGATCGTGAGGATTTAGGTAATGTTTCAAGTAATTGATGATACAGAACCCTAATTGAACTTATAACGAAACTAATTGAATGTTCAATTGAAGGAATTAATGTCGAATTGACAGGATTGGAACCGGGTCTGATCGCGGGCTAAAGGACCCGTTTATCAGACAAACGGGTTAGGCTGGTGACACTGTAGCTGGCGCGTGGGTTTCACGCGCAGCCACTCACGGCGGCGCGTGAGGGCGCGTCCAGCCTAGTCTCAAGGTGAGGTCAACATGACTTTTGATCCTCTCAGTGTAACGAACATTTTGACGTTGATTTCGGTGAAATCGGATATTGTTTCGATAATGTTCCGCGTATCCGAAGTTTTGTTTTACGTTTAAAATACGTATTTAAATTCCGGAAAAATTGGGGAAAATTATATGAAGTATTTTGAGATGTTAGTAACCCTCTATAATGATTTTGGACAGGAGTTGTGATTTCCAGAATTTACGGAAAAACGTGCAGCTCGGAAACGAACCGTTTTGAACGGTGTGTGTGAGTGGACTTTGTTTTCTAACCGTGATGCATGCATATATGATTTAAAATGCTTTATTATATGATTTGATATGCTTTGGCATGATTGGTATTTCAATTCGGTGATTTCTCGGTTTTGTGATTATTATATTATTATATTCTGGCACGATTTTCTAGAAATCATGAAATTGGTTAAAAATGATATTGTGGGCGTGAGAACCCAAGTAAATAATGATTTTGACTCGGAATTGGAGTTACATGTGAATTTTATGAATTTGATAATTTTGGTATCCTCGTGATTTTGTGATTATTTTAATCAGTCTTTCGGGCACGTTTTACGAAGAACGTGCAAATGATGTTTTGGGCTAAGCCCGGATTGAAAATGATGTTTTGACTCGGGTTATGAGTCAGGAAGTTGAAAATGATATTTGGATTCGGATTATGAGTCAGTGATTGATTTCATGGATTTACGTGATCGTGGCAACTCGGGTTTACAGTTGCACGGATTTACGTGATATTGATATTTTGGGCTTGAGACCCAATGGAATTGTGATTTTGGTTGAAATTTTATTTCCATGTGATGTCATGATGATATTGATGATTTTCGGATTTATAAAGTAAATCGGGACTTGGGGCTGAGACCCTGTGTTGATATATGATTTGGTTTTTAATGCAACTGTTTTTCACTGGTTTTTGTGATGGTGATATGTTGCGGATATTTAGGGCTTTCGGGAGAAAATATGTTTTTTCCCCGGAGTGCACCCTGGAGATAACGCTCGCCTTCGGGATGGAAGTGTTTACCCCGAAGAGGTCACGTAGCACGATCTTTGTCTTGCAGCCCAGGGGAGGCTTGACTCAGATCAGATGTGCTGGATTATATGGATCGGTAAGTGATGTGTTCACGAGATCCGGATCGTCGGCTGGTGAGGTTTTTCCCAGCGACGGATTGCTGACTGATGATGTGTTCACAGCAGCGGATGCTCGGATTTTGAGCGGTCCTTGAGCCTATTGATATGCACGCGTTGCAGGGATAAACGTGACTCTAAGCAACAGGATATGGAAATAAGTCCCGTGGATTATGGAAAATGATTTTGAGGAAACCGTGGTTTAGCGGTTAAAATGATTTAAAGAAACTGTGAACTTTTTGAGATGTTAAACTGATTTGGTGAACATGAGTTTTTGTGGACCATGAGAAAATATGTTTTGATTTTATCGGTCCACTGTTCATACTTGAATGATTTCATACTATTACTCATGTTTTCCGATATGCATGCAAGTTTATGAAAACTGGAGGGTAAGAATGTATTTTGGTAAATGTTTTTATAAGAGGTCATTTTTGTCCACTCACACCTTTTCTGTTTTGTTAACCCTTCAGGTCGTGGCGCGTTGATCGAGGCTATTCCAGAGGTGGGGGTATGTGCGGGCACAGGCGCAAAAATTCCCTTGTCTGGCAAGTACTGAAGGGTAGTTTCGGACTTTCAGTTGACTTGTCAGACGGGAGCAGGACCGGGTACGGTTTTTGACGTCCAGTTGGGACGGGTCCTGTCAATATATGCTTGCATGTGGATATCAATAAAATGTATTGGGTACTGCACTGTATAGATCCATTCATATGATACTGTCTCCTCCGGATGAGGTACCCCGGAGAGGTCACGAACGTCTAGAACGTCCAGCGTCTATGACGCTAAGCATCGGGGATGCTGTACCCGAACGGGGTTCGGGGATTGAACTCGGAATTGAGACCCGAGTGGCACGCGTAGCCTTGTGATAGTGACCTTATTGGACGTCAGGGACATCAGACATCAGGGATGTCGGGATTGGAGTGTATAGTGCAGCAACTAAAATTATACTTATGGTTTTATTACATGCCTTATGGTTCATATTATATGACTTATGATTTTAAATACGGTTGCATGCATGTTTGGAAAACGGAGGGGTAAATTATATGTTTTACTTATCAAATGATTTTATAAACTTGAGTTTCGGTCCACTCACCCTTAACGTTTTTGGTAACCCCTCCAGGTCGTGATACTAAGGTAGAGGAGGAACCTGAGGCTGAGGCATAGATCTACTTCCGCGTACCTGAACCCCTGCTGGGTGGTGTACCCGCAGGTTTATGTTAGAGTCGTGCTCGCACCTTGTAATTTTGGATTTCATCCCTTGTCTGACATCTGTTTAATTCGGATTCGATGTATGACTTTAATTTGATTATTTATGCAATTGAGGTTTTGAGGTCAAAATGGGTATGAATTATTGGGTGTCAGACGGGAGCAGGGCACGTCCCCATATGGTCCCAGAGAGGATTGGGGCGGGTCTTGTCATCAAGACCTTCTCGAATTTTAGGTAGGGGTGTCAATGGGTCGTGTCGTGTCGGGTTCGTGTCGTATCATGAATTTTGTTTTACTTATTTATGCCCAACCCGAATCCGACCCGTTTAATAATCGTGTCAAGAATGTCCAACCCGAACTCGACCTGTTAATGACCCATGTAACCTGTGTAACTCATTTAACCCATTTAATAAACAGGTCATACTCAAAACTCAATTAACATATGACCCATTTGACCCGTTTAACTTGTTTAACCTATTTAAATTATAAGATTTAATAAATATTTAGGTAGGTAACTGGGTAGATATATGGGTTAGTAATGACACGTTTATTAAATATGTCAATATATAAGCCAATATACGGGTTAACCTGTTAACCCGAAATCTATCCATTTATTAAACGGGTTAACAGGTCATTATACGGGTTAACAGGTTGACCCGAAACCCACCTGTTTAATAAACGGGTCATAACGGGTTGACCCAAAAATGACCCGAAATTTTAATCGTACGGGTTGACCCTTAATTTTAGGGATAAAGGAATTTGGCCTTTGCTATGCATGTTTTTTACCTTATAATCCTCCCAAATTCACAACTTAAGTAAATTCCTCAAAATTCTTGTCCTTTTGAATATCATATAGTTAGATGGATATTTTTTAAATCTAATTGAATATACAGAATTTGTGGGAATTTTTGAAAAGCTTTTAAATGCACCAATTGAGTACCTCTGCACCTTTTTATTTTCTTTTAACACACATAAATTCTTATTGAATACATGAGGATTTCTAAAAGTAATTAAAAATCCTCACCAATTCTAATTGAATACACCCTTATATAAGTTTTGTAAAAAAAATCTGATGAATTATCTATTAAATTATTTAATAGTTGAGGATATTATAGAAAAATTAAATAATAATAATAATAATAATAATGATTAATGGAAGAAGTGAGCGGTTAAAAAAAAGTTAACACATGCGTTAGAGGGTGTCAAGAGTCTTGTGTGTGTGTGTGTGTGTATATATATATATATGTCAACTCATTATCATCTAGTAAGGTTGAAATTCTAGATAAATTTAGTCTCCTCCTCGTCATAAGAGTTGGAACCTAAAATCTCTCATCTCTCAACAAAAGAAACTCCTCGTCATAAGAGTTGGAACCTAAAATCTCTCATCTCTCAACAAAAGAAACACTAATATAACAATAATACTATTGATCTTTATAAAAACTTTCAAAACAAATATTGATTTAAAAAGCTTTTACTAGCTCTTTAGGCATGCACATACATGAGCTTAATAACACTTCTGGGTACGCTTGTGCAAAATATTTTTCTTACTCGCTATATGCTTTTGCTACTAATGCTACTGATCTAATGATATTTTTACTATCCTGTAGTGTGAAGTTTTAAGTTGTAAGCTTAATCACACTTCTAGGTTGGCTTGTACAAAAGCTACACCTACTCATTAGATGCATATCGTATAGTAGTGGTATAGTGGTGTTGCCATTCTCTTGTAATGATAAGTCTCAAATTCAAAATTATTACAAAAGAGATCAATAAGTAATGTATATATGTAGACCCACCCAATACCAATGTACCCAAAAAAAAACACTTATTCGGCACATATAATAAGTAATGTATATATGTAGACCCACCCAATACCAATGTACCCAAAAAAAAACACTTATTCGGCACATATAATAAGTAATGTATATATGTAGACCCACCCAATACCAATGTACCCAAAAAAAACACTTATTCGGCACATATAATAAGCGAAATTTGTGGCTAGCTCTCTCATACTTCATTTCAAGAATCTGTTTCAAACAAAGGAAATTCAATGACAAATTTATACCCAAGGTTGTTTATGCTGGTGTCAAAGAAAACACTACAAGATGAGGGCAAGCATCCATCAGTGAACAGAATTTGAATCACAATCTGGACTTAGTAAATTGAGCTTCGAATAATCCCACAGTGAACTCATTTATCTGCATAAATAAGTGATCATATAATCAATGCATTAGTCTTAATTGATTACATCTATTTGAGCTCTTCACACCCTCTCTCTCTCTCTCTCTCTCTCTCTCTCTCTCTCTCTCTCTCTCTCTCTCTCTGTAGGCATATATGATTACAAATATGCACATAAAGAAGCGGAGAGTATGCAGAGGTCAGGCAAAAGAAAAACAAAACCCCGACCTAACTACAAAAGTTATATACACAACGTTGCATTCTATTTACGCATATACTGGGTGTGGGCATCGCGCGCAGCCAAAACTACGAGTACTCACTCTCCCAACATGGCATGGACAGAGAAGACTCTACTGTGCTCTGATGATCATGTCCCTCCTCCAAAGGAAGAGGCTTCCATTCCAGTGAATAAGGAGGATGCGATTCTCTCTTCAGTCCATATATGAAGCTGCAAACTCTTTAATCCTTTGCTTAAGGTGCTGTAGGCAGATGAAACACATTCATTCATAACAAACAAGTCGTACAAAGAGAATTCTTCAAGTAAAATAACTAGAGAGGGTGATTAGCATGACTAAATCCAACCACATAGGCAATAAGTCGAAGATGGAGGTTGACAGCGTTAGGATGAATTACCTTCAATTCCTCATGAAGCACTACAAATATTTTCTTCAGCCTCTTGTGTCTCTGCAAGTAACATAGCATTCGCTGAGTGAATCCAAAGCTCAACAAGACAATATTAGTTATTACATAAATAAATAAATGAACAATCATAAATTTTAAAGTTTAACGTCAATGGTAAAACATTGAAAAATACATATATATTTCTGAAGCACTCTATGTCTGGTAGATATTCAGGAAAAATATAATCAAAAGTTCAAAAGGTACTATAGTATCTACAAAAATATTTTAAGAATAAATAGTTACCAATAACACATCACAAGGAACATAAATTTAACTCTAAATATCATCATCAGTCATTCATTAACTAGGGGATTATTCCCCAACTCTACCATGAATGCTATTAAGCTAATCTTGTACTGTTTGGGTAGACTTTTGTAATGTACACATACAAGAATAAATTAAAACTAAACCCTAGACAGAAAAGATGCAGGAAACATAACTATTATCGAGATTTTTTTCCGAGGCGCAATTGGTTTCTAAGATCGTTTCCGGTTCTAGGGTTTTTACTTATATCAAAGAAAACTCGCCTAAAATTATCTATAGGGTGAAATTATAAAAATAAAAATAAGTTACTTATATTTTTAGCATATCATTCTTCAATTTGTAATTTAATTCTTTTTTCCATACATTGCTAGGCCACTAAGGCTCCGATTGTTTTCGGAGGAATTTGGATTTGGAACTGATAATAAGGCTTGCTACAAAAACTTACAAACACTAGATAGAATGGACTTGAAATAACCAGATGTATCCTAATGAAAGGGATTTGAAATCCATTTGCTTTCTTCAGTTTCCTTCACTTTTTCCATCCAGTAGCCTTATTATCAAATCCAACTCCAAATCCTAAACCAAACAGAGCCTAACCTTCATATGGAAATCAGCCACTACAATCTCTAATAGCTATTTTTGGTATCTATCATCATTCAAGTGGTGCAAAGGTGTAAATAATTGGATCGACCATGCTATATGCTAGAGTATATGTATAATATCATAGAACTACTGCCTCTTTCAGATATCTGCAACATAAGCAATACCTTGGCATGCACGCATTCCAAAGTATTTTAGTTAAAACTAAAAAGTGCATTCATCTGTAAAATATTAACTCATATATCTATCCAGTCAACTTGGAAGGCACGCAAACAACACTGAAAAGGGGGAATAATGAAAACAAGATAAGTAAAACTGAAGTTACATAATCAAAATATTGCATCTCACCAAGAAAACCATGAGACAATTTCTTCCTAAATTACTTCATAGTTCAAGCATCAAGGTAGTGCAAAGGGTAACAAAACATACCATTCCACACTGGCGGTACGATTCCTTCAGCTGCCCAAGGACGTTATAATATCTCACTGTGCCCTTAGCATACTGAAGCTCCTTTCCTAGCTTTTGGAACTCAGTCCTAAAATTAGGAGGAAGGAATTGTTTTCAGACACAGAGACTTTGGATGAAGTCAGCATAAAGCAATGAATCAAACAGGTAACAATAAATAACAAGTGAAATTTCCTTGAAAAAAAAGGGAACGGAAACTTCAGATTACCTGTAACTCTCCAGGGTCTTGTTCAATGAGCAGTAGCTATCATACTTATCACGATATTCTTGCACGTACTGTTTGTACCTAAGACAAGACAGGAAAAAAATTATAATGTAATCCAGATGCCAAAAACCAGGAGTAAATACAATAGGTCCAAAGCATGGTTAGATGGGTTTCAATGGTGTAAATGCTTTAATATGTTCACTTACTGGGAGAAATCTTTTATCGGTCCCTTCAGTTCAGGCTCATTCTTCTCATACTTGGAATAAGAACAACTATTCTCATCTGAAGAAGAATCCCGTTTTTTTCTATCACTATCATTTCCGTCTGGAAGCATTGAATATTTTCGTACATCAGTTGAATCTACTATTATATTGGAAGCTTGTCTTTTTCCTTCTCTGGAGTGGGGAACTAGACCTCGTTTAGAGTCCTGCTGCGAAGTACTTGGGGTTGCCTTCTTATTGCTTTCATGTCCTTCCAGACCGATTGCTTGTCTACCTTCAGTTTCATTCTGTCTAGAATTACTACTAAGATCTACTGATTTGCTAAATGGACGACCCACATCAGGATGATCTATCCGTGAAGGATGTTGCGACTGAGATTGCACAGCCCACTGTTGAGACTTTGTTAAATCCTCAACGTGATTTCTGTAGTTCCTCTTTTTATTTGACCCTTCCTGATTACTAGGGAACTTGGAGCTTAAATCTGGTGAGGATGGCCTTCCCGACTCAAGACTTGCCTTTCCTGCAGGCTTCAATTTGCTGAAATCAGAAATCCAGTTCTCGGAAGTGCTCATTTTGTTCTCTGACTGCTTAAATGAACTTTTCCTCTCAACTTGTCTCTTAACGGTAGTTTCCTCAGGCAAGGGCTCACGAAGTTCGCCCAACTCCAAGTCTGAAACCTCTCTTTGGAGTTTACTGCCTTTACCATTAACAACAGGGGATCTATCTGCTCCATTTCTGCTGTTATCCTTTGGCGAAGAACCTAATAAGGAAATATGCCCACTCCCCTTGACCTTTCCAGCCATATCACCATGTTTCTGGTAGTGGGAGTCCAAGGGCACTGACTGTTTGCCTTGGATACCACCTTCCTTGGAATTTCTAGGAATCTTTTTCTCATTCGCATAACCATCCTCGGTTTGAGTATCTCTAAGGAATTTATCTTTTTGTAGGGGCAAGATTTCATGCATATGAGAGCTTTTTTCAGAGTACTTCTGTGCAGGCCCTAAGCTCTCGGCATGTCTATAAGGTCTTTCAGGTGGATCAGGAACATTTGCCGGGGGATTATGATCAAACGGCTTCCGACTTGATTGTTTAGACTCGAAGCTATATCTGCCAGAAAATGATTGGTTGCACGGCTTTAGATAGCCTGATTCAGTATTCCCATCCCTGTCGGTTCTATTCATCACTTGAGAGACAGGGTACTTATGAGAGTCTTCACAGAGCCTATCAGGAGACGAATTCTGAGAAGCCTCAGGGAAATGGACATCTTTACCCATATGAACAGGAGGCTGCAATGAGAGATCTGTTTTTGACCTTTTTCTGCGTTCAGATTTCTCCTCAGAGTGCTTTACCTCAGAAACCCTTTTGGTTGTACCTTTAGATATCCTCTCAGAGCTGTCAGACTGCTCATACCTGAAGTCATCCTTGACAGTAGTCTCCCCTCCAAACAAAGGGTCTATCAAACTTTGGTGGCCTTGGAGCTCACCATGCTCAGGTGAAAATGATTTTGTTTCTTCTAGGGGCAGTTCACCTTCATCACGATTAGAGTTACTAACTACAGCCATTTCAGTATCCTGTTCCACATCAGGCAAGTGTTTATCAATTTCAACCACGTCAAATTCATGATCATCTTGCTTCTCTTCATTCCCACTCTTCACAGGCCTGCCATCAGGAGTCCCCCATGGGACAGGTAAAGTAGAGAGCCCTGGTGCAGAGACTTGCAAATTATGCTTCGGTTCTTTGTCATCCTCACTTGTCATAATATCCACATCCTCGTCAGAACCTTCCTTGCTATTAGAAGATGCATCACTTTCACTATCACTACTACTACCACTCCCACTTCCTGCTGGGCTTTTACTTTTGCTTCTACTTCTGCTAGGACTTCCACTGTCACTTCCAGTATCACTGCTGTCACTTTCACTGTCACTGTCACTTCCAGTATCGCTAGAACTGCCTACTTGTGCTTCAGTATTATCGGAGCCCCTTTTCTCACCAAATAAATCAGGGGAATGCTGGTCGTCATCAATGTTTATTGATGCATTTGGTTCTTCTCCAACTGTAGCACTCGACGGTCTTTGAACCGGTTCCTCCAACTCATTAGGAATAACTTTCTCCTGAAAGTGCGGTACTTGGACAGGGGTTTGATCAGGTTTCTCATCAGGAGCAGGTGTTTGGCAAAGTTTCTCGTCTGGGGAACTGAAAATTAATCGCATTCACATTAAAATACATGCTGAGACAGATATAGAAATGCATACTAAATACCATGTAGCGTATACTTAATGATATAACATGCATCAAATCTCCAACAGGAAATCCTTTCTTGATCCACTGTTGATCAATTTTAAAAGTACACAGGGTCAAAATCTTCAACAAACAAAACTATAATTCATGGATTACTTTTTTCTTTTGGATTTCTTTTATCTGTTTTAGGATGGCAAGGAAAGAGAAAATTGCACCATAGTCCAAGGGTTATTTACTGTTAAAACTTAAGGCATAAAAGTAAATTAAAGGCTTGTACTTTTGACACATTCTAAAGAATCCTAGATAACGTAGTTTGGCATAAGAATATGTTGACTGATTTGTACTACATCTGAAGGTACTACAAACTCCTTACACAACGACAAAGAAGCATTAAAATGTTAGTCCAACAACGTTTAAATGTTTCGATGAAACAATAAGATGTTATTTGTAACAAGTAGTTTTGTTGGTTGGTCAATTGGCCACATGTTATTCATGAAATGGGTTGGATTGGTATTATGCTGGATTCAGAAAAATAATTCTAAAGATCAAATAAGTACCTTGTGTCAGAATTGAGAAATTCTACAGCGGCTCTTGAACCTTTGGTAATCTCTTATTTATTAACTGTGTCTACTTTTTAGGCATAAGGATATAAAAAGTGAAAACCAGGGCCTACAACTTTCAGATTTAGTGTTGAGAACCATTTAACCAACGATGCATAAGACTTCAGAAATTCAATATCTGACTAAATCAAGTTAGCATGCAAGTAGAATATAAAATTTATAAATAAACCTAGGGTGACATAACAACCACAATACCAAATGCACTTATAAATTCATAGGAACAACTTGTAAAGCATCTCTGATGATATTACCCAAGCTGAAAGGGAATATGAATAGCCTAAAGGATACCCGTTTTTCTCCTATCTTCCTGAACATTCTATTATTGAGTATTAAGAATATTCCTTGCCTACTTCTAGCATAAGTTATCATCTCATCAGTAATACTTAGGAGCTATTAGGTACTTTTGTATAGTGTGATAAGTCATCTAGTGTTTGGTGGACCCCAAGATTGAGTATAAGTAAAAAGACGGAGTAACAGAAAAAAGAATTTGCTACTGAGTACTAACTGACTCAATCTTGAAGAGGATAGCCTCTGGGAAGTAGTAGAGTACCTTCCACTTTCAGACAAGGATTTCTTTGAGCTTTCTAGATCCACTCCTCGCTTCAAGATATATCTCCCAGGAGCTTGGTAAATTGCAATCTGATGTCAAAATTGAATGAGAAGATATAGAATCACTGAATGGTTTTAGAGTAATAGCATCAAGGATCCAATCACTTACCTTCTTAAGAATGGGCTCAATTTTCTTTACAGATTTGGGATATGAATCTCCAATAGCTTTCTCCAAAGCCTATAAACAAGCAAGATAGAGAGATGAGTCATGGGAGAAGAAAACAAGACATCTTAAGAATTTATAACAGCTACTGGCTTCTGCAGAGTTACAGAACTGACATAAAAAAAATGAAAGTTTAGACACAAAGCTAATATATATTAAGTGTCATTCTTTTAGTGCATACTTGTTTGTTCATCCCCTGGGGTTTCTCCATGAGCAAAGTAATTAAAGAAGTCTCCAAATCTATAGGGTTAGCTCCACTATTGCCTTTGGCCACAGCTTCCCGTGCAGCGGTAGAAGTCCTGGTTGGGATTTCTTTGTCAGAGCTCGGAGCAGGCTTGTCTTTATTGGGCACCTGAAAAGGTACAATATCTTCTGTACTTGCATGACTCTTCAAAATATTTCCGGTTCTTAATGGCGATGATGGAGCACCGTATTGCTTAGGTGGAGATGGAAGAGGTGATGATGAGTACCTGCCCTTTGCAGTAGCTGTTGATGATATTCCAGTTTTATATGCAGATTTGGGGGGAGCTGAAAATACATTAACATAAATAATGCAATTAAATAAAAAAAACAAATTCAAATAAACAACTTAAAAAACTGGAAGCCTTGAAGAAGAAAGAATCAACTGTAAAGGAGGAAGAGGGGTAGTGACAACTGAAGATTTTCTTTTCTGGCCAGGGATAGTGAAAAGGTTGAGTTTGTGGAACAACTGTAAGGAGATATTCACTTTGCAGTGGAAGATTATTAGAGGGAGCTGAATAAGGAAGTAGAAGATGATTCCTACCAGCTTGAATTAGGGTGGGAGTAGTATCAACAAATAGATTTTTCTAGTATAGACAGGGCGCAGAATAAGTTTCAAATGCAGGCAGAAGAAACAGCGGACCACAGCTCAAGAGGTGCTACTGTCGTTATTTGGGTTTTGGTATGCAGTGGTTCATGCCTATTTTGGTAACTCTTGTCGAGGGGTGTTGGAACTCTGATGCCCTAACAAAATTTTGATTAAGAAAATAAAGAATTTGCATATGGTCCCCTCAGCCAAAAGGAAAAAGGTTGAGAAATAAAAGCTTCTGGAAAACTCCAATACTTTGTGGCAGTTCTCTCAGCTTCTTAAATGGAGGCTCTTTCTTTTGTTTGAAATTCCTCCACTGATGATTACCTGGAAACAAGTGAGGCATCAGAAACTTCACCTAACTTGCTCTGAGAATTCCATTGTGATTTTTTCCATAAAAATAAAGAAGCAAAAACTAGTTAGTAGTTAACCGAGTGCATACAATATCTAGTCAATAGAAAACAACTTAATAACATTTCTAAAAAACACAAATCATAATGCTCTTCAATTCAGACTGACTGGTTAAAATTTATTACTCCTCATGTAATTCAAGCTAGTTCATTTGAGTATCTTATAAAGGCAATGGGAACTTACTGAGTCACGGGCTTAAGTTATATACATCGCAAGTTCAGTAATTCTCTGCTTTGTACTAAACTGCTATCTCTGCTTTGTACTAAACTGCTACTTTCTACACTAACCATAAAAGGACTAAATTATAGTAAAAAGAGAGAAATATGAAATTTAGATCAAAATCATACCTGTGCCAGCATCATATTGCTTTAATTGATTCTTCATAGCTGTATTTTGTTCTAACACAATGGATCTGATTCCAGGAAAATAAATAAATTAATATAAAACAAAGGGATAAGTCAACAGTCTAAACAGCTCAAATACATAGCACAGTTGTACTACAAAAGACCAGAACCTTCTGATAAGTGTATTGATGCAATTAAAAAAAAAAGATGAAACTAACAGCGAATGGATGAAAAAAAAAAAATTGTTCTATCATTTAGGGGTACGTGTAAGGGTGACGTAAGGTAGTTCAGATGCCTGCAAATGCAGTTATAATGATAGGATTAGCAACTAAGCACAAACTATATTATTGTAAACTCCTAGACAGCAACCAAGGTAGTTTAGGCCTTTAGGGGTGTTATAATGACAGGATGCAGTTGAAAAAATTTAGTTGTGCCAACATAAAGAGATTGATGAATACGTACATCATTACTGAATAATGAAAACATGAAAGAGCTTCTTCATAACAATCATTACGTACTTGCGGGATTTATGCTTGCGCTCAGCTTCCTCTGACAGCTTTTTAACATGGTTCTTAGTTGACTCGTCTAAGATACGCTGCACATTTACTTTGCGCCACGCACATCCTGATTCAACTAGTAAACCATTTCCACGTTCACCACTTCCACGCTCTTCATAAATGTCGCAGAGGTCACCAAATTCACGCGACCATGTAAATCTAAACTCCTTCCCGCCCAGATCAATAACCTGTTGCAATGTTGGACCATTCAAAGCCATAAAAACGTTAAGATTAATTGCTGCACCTATATGAAAGAATTGCTGCACCTATATGAAAGAATTGCTCCTATGAAGAAAATTTCAAATACTCCGATGGAAAACTCAAAAGCATTCATAGTTTTTTCTATCTGTGCAGCACAAACTATCCCAAAACCCCGAAAAACATTTCAACGCTACCAAAAGAACTTAACAGGAAACCCAATTAATTGACGAAAGAATAATTGTACAAAAGGTAGTACATAGCGCCGAAAGGAATATATTTTGAGCTGTATAAGCAACCCTAACCAAAAGTATAACTTCAATACGAGAGCTCAAAGTCCCACTAGATATATAACAAAAATTTAGAAATAAAAACAAAAATACTCCTAAACGAATAATTTCCCCGGCAGTGAAAATTTGAGGATTTAAGCAAAGCCTAATTCAAGATTAATTAAGAAAAATGCAAACCAAGTGCAAGCTCATTGAAAAATTTTGAAAACGATTCCCGTACATTTAGAATGAACAGAATCTAGTGAAATTTTGAGGAAAACGAACAATGCCCCAATAGAAACTAACCAAGTAGAACACAGACCAATTAACAAGATAAACAATTTTCTCTGTGAAACTTCATGACAAACTAGATAGCTTAAGCAATGCCTAATTCAAACACACAATAAAGAGAGACAGCAATATTACAAACACTACAGAAAAGAATTCCACAACCCAACAAAACTAGCAACAATGGAGCAGTACAAGGTTAAAATACCACCCGAGAAACTCACATTGCCGAGAGGATTATTAGGCAGAGCACCGAATTTGATGCGGGGAGCCCCACCTAGGGCCTCGACGCGCTTGATCTCTTCGACCAAGTCCGGTGCCATACGAATGATGAGAGAGAAAGCAAGTGGGTTGTCGCCGGCGACTAAACTGAACTTCTCTTCCACAGCTGGAGCGGCGGCGGCTGCTGATGTGGCGGGGCCTGAGTTGCGGTTTCTGGGATTTGAGCCACGGCCGCTTCCGAGGGAGAGGCGGCTGGTTTGGGCGGAGGAGCGGTGCGGTGGAGGAAAGGAGGCTCGGCCAAGCTTGGCGGCTCCTGGCCTCGACCCGCCGCCGCCGCCAATTCGGCCGGGCTTGGATGAGCCTCCATACATCGTTGAGAAGTTTCAAAGAGATGAAATTTGCGTGGAATTGAGATTTTGGCCGCTGTGAATTTGCTTGAGTCACAAACAGACCGCCCCGATGTCACAAAAGAAGAGAAAATATGCTCCTCCAGTTGATTTCGTTGTGTTCATGTTAAACGGCGCCGTATAGTCCAGCGCTGAAGAGCAATTACCCCTTCTTTTTGGTGAGGAAAAGGATCACCTTGTGATTATTCGTGTCCGTCTAATTTCTAATTTTATTTAAGTTTTTTGGACTAAATCCACTAGTAATAAGAAAAATAATCTCAAAATGCCCTAAAAATAGAAATTTATTTCAGGTTGTTGTAGGAACAGGTACATCGTCAAGATCGTTATACCATCCGTCAGTCAAAGTTATTAACGCCGTTAATTTTAATGACGTGGCAGTAATATTACAAAATTAGTAAGGATAATTTAGACATTTGTTTCATTTTATTATATTTTTCTTTAAAATTATGTTAAAAAATTCAAACATATAAAACATCATCTTCCCCAACCCAACTCTCTTGATTATTTCCCTCCCTAGGGACCTCCAGCCACCATCGACCTCCTCACTAATTCCAACTCCGCCCGGTGTCCTCCACCTCCGACGACGACACCCCAACCTCCGCGACATCACCCAAAATAAGGTTGAAGCAAACCATGGCAGTGTAGAGGAAGCCATGGAACAGAGGGAATGGAGAAAACAAAAGGAATGGAATGAAAGCTTCTGATGAGATTCAATGACAATGTGTTGAGCATGATATGAAATGTGGCTTCATAAACAGACTTATCATAATGCATTCCATGGACCGTACCTCGAAACCCACAATTCCAACTCGAATACCCAATGTCCAGCAACAAAAGAGGACCACCGACTTTGTGCAAAAGCCTAATTTTTTGAAGCTCTGTATCATTCTCACCACGCATTGCATCAACCATCTTCTCCCTTCGGAACCTGAGCCCGTAGCCGGGTCATCGGAGCTAGTCTCCGGAGAAAATGGCATCAAAGACACCGCAGAATTCCTTAGTGATCGTAACTAAACACCGAAATCTGATTCGTTGGTGAAGTGAAGCATGTGCCATAGCCCAGAACCCATCACCATCACATCTGGGTAGTTACGATTTCTCTTGAAACGAGTCACCAGATTGGTTAGATTCACAGTATAAGGAACCCATATGATGTAACAACCCGTCCCGAGAATTGGGATTAGTAGAGTGATTAAGGTGTGATTAGTAAGGTTAATCAGGGGTTAGGTGGTCCCGAGGGGTCCGGGAACCTAGAATGACGATTTTGCCCCCTGCTTTGGGCAAAAATGTTGACTTTTATTTCGGGTGGTCATTTGGGGATTGACCAGTGACCGGAACGTAGTTAAGGTTGTCACGAATCCTTAGGCTGGTGGCACGCCCGATTCCGACATCCGAGGAGGAAGTTGTGATGTTCGGAAGGTCGAGGGTATTATCGGAATTTTGGTAAAATAGGGGGAAAAGTTGACTTTTCGAATAATCGAGTTTTGGTAGGTTGACCTAGGATGGTTAGATAGTTCTTGTCGTCCTGAGTTCGATGACAGGCGGCACGTGTTCATCGGACTTACGAGGCGAGAGTTACGGGTCTAGGAAGTTTCGGTAAAACCGTAAAAATGTGTTAAAAAGAAGGGTATTTTGGTCATTGTGGCACATTGGGATTTGTGCACAGAAGAAAAGAATGGACGGCTGGAGTTAATCAGGTGAGATAAGGATGGATTGGATTGTGACACATGGCAATTGTGTAGTGGGTTCTGGGGGGTTCTTCTGTGTGTACACGGTCCCAAATAATTGGGGTGCACTCGTGCAACCGTGCAGTCCTTCGATACACAGAGAAACAGAGTGAGAGCTTGAGGGGAAATTGACCGATCTGGGTGCAAGGGTGAGTGACTGGTGAGTTGTGAGAGTGACAGTGAAGCAAGGAGGAGCTGCTGGTTGTGTTTTGGCGGTGCAATTGTGCACGGCGGCACGGCGGAGGTGAGGAGAAGAATTGGAGGAAACAGGGAGGCCGTGAACGTTTGGCGGTGGCTACGCCGTGAGGCGGATCAAACCAAGACAAGGAGAGGCTGAGGAGGTTGCAGGGAGTCTAACGACCACAGTGGTGGGCGGCGGTGCGCACGGCGGAGCTGCAATCGAAGGGTAAGTCTTCCTGCTCTGTTTTCCCGTGGAATTTCATTTGGAAAGTTGTGACTCTGGGTTGAGAGTCGAGAGGATTGGAGGTTAGGGTAGTGATCAGAGAGGTCCTAGGTGTCGATTAGGGTGGTCGCCGTGACGGGGCCGTACACGGCGGAGCTCAGTCGAAGATGGGTCTCTTTTACCCTGTTTCGGCAGTGAACTTCGAACGGTAAGTCGACGAGTTTGGGGGTGATTCGACGGTATAGGAAGGTTGGTCTGGGTTCAGGGAGGTCTTAGGGACCGTCTGGTGTCACCACCGTGACGGGAGGTGGCTGGAGTCGAGGAGTCGTGAAACAGGGGTCGAAGGGCTGTCTGGTTTCGAGCTTCAGTCGACGGTGTAGAGGCAGTGTCGAGGTGAACGGGGTACGGGAAGAGATAGGGCAGGTCAGGACGAAGCTACAGGTGAAAGAAGGGATCGAATTGGTGGCCGGACGGCGGAGATCAAGTCTCGCCGGTTCAGCCTGCGACGGCCGGTTCAGCACGGGTTGAAGACGGTACTGTAGCTGGCGCGTGGGGCCACGCGCAGCCACTTTGGGCGGCGCGTGGAGGCGCATGCGGCGGTTCTGGGAGGAACAGTCAACTTGACTTTTGGTCTAGGAGTTGTGTTGAGTTTATTGGAGTTGGTTTCGGGTTAATCGGAAGTCGTTTGAGTTTAGTTCCGCGAGGGTGAAGGTTTAGGGTCCCGGGGTTCTAGGTCTTCGGTTCGGGGATTTTTGAGGAAATTTAGGAGAGTGTTGGTAGATGTATTAGTGACGTAATTTGACGGTGTTTGACAGGATCGAGATTTCCCGAGGAAGCCGAGGAACGGGCTGGACGTTCGGGACGCGAGTAGGGCTCAGTACTGTGAGTGGACCCTTTTCTTTAAACTCGAGCATGCATAACTGTTTTTATATACGTGTTTTATGGTTTTACTTATGAATCTATGTTTATTGAATATGAAGTGATGATTTTATGTGTTTGCACGTTTTTCGAGAAAAATACGGTTTTAGCACGTTTTACGAGAAAAAGGTGGTTTTAGAAAATAAAGATACGGTTTTCGGGCTTTCAAAGGATAAATGATTTCAATGATTATAAAGGGATTTTGGAGCATGATTTCGATGATCAAGGTTTTCGATTTTAGAATCGGATTTCACTAATCGGAATTTGGTTTTAAGATTGGAAAGTGGACTCCGGATTTGGGTTCGGAATGACGGTTCTGAATGCCGGAAAGGGCATCGGACCAGTGGTTTCGGATTCGGGTTTGGATGTGGATTGGTAAATGGTTTTCAAATGGTTTTGAGATTGGATTTGCTGGATCTGGATATTGGGTTTAAAGACCCGGATATATGTGACGGGGGACCGGCCGGATTGGGTTTAAAGACCCGGATTGAGTTTAAAGACTCGGGAGTTTAAAGACTCGGATATATATTGATTTTCCCCCGTAGGCCTTGAGTTTAAAGACTCGGGAGTTTAAAGACTCGGATATGATTAAGGCCTGGATTGAGTTTAAAGACTCGGGAGTTTAAAGACTCGGATAGATCCAGCAGGTTTGATCGGGACATTTATGAGTTAATGTTCATGGTTTATGATACAGTTTTCTGATACTCATGTGTGGTTTCTTATGATATTTCATAGTGTTTCTGTTTCTTATGATGTTTAAGAATGATTCTTTTATTAATGTGTTTATAACTGCTGGTTATGCATGTGGTTTCAAAACGGAGGGTTTAACTCGGTTTTCTTATAAAATGGTTTTTGAACTTTTGTACTTTCTGGTCCACTCACATTTTCTGTTTTAATTGCCCTCCAGGTTGTGGAGCTAGCGCGGGGTCTTGACGTCGAGGCAGAGTCTGAGGCATAGAAGCGACGTGAGGGATCCTAGAAGAGTTTAAAGGCTTCTGTGTGCGTGTACTTTCTCGGTTTTTATTTTCCTTGTAATGTAGTGCTATGCTCTGTAAACGATAAGGATTTTGGGATATTTTGTAATTACTCCTGCGTTTGACTAGGTTCGAGTGAGTGTTCCTTAGGTGTTGTGTCGGGGAGTCAGACGGGAGCGGGATTTACCTCGGGTTTCGGGGTGAAACCGAGGTGGGTCCTGACATATGAAATCCTATTTCAACCCAATATCACCCACCACAATCCGGTAATCATTGTGCTTCTTAAACAGATCTCCATTAATGTAACGACCCGTCCCGAATTTCAGGATTAGATTAGTGACTAATCAGGATTAGTGAGGTTAATCCGTGATTAGTTGGGCGAAATCGGACGAACGATGCAAAATGACCGTTTTGCCCTTGGGAGTGGGCAAAACGTTGACTTTTCGTTCAGGCTGTCAAATGGACTTTGGTCAATGACCGTGACGTATTTCGGGACGTCACGAGTTCATAGACAGGTGGCACGTTCGATTCCGACATTCGAGAAAAAAGTTATGATGTTCGGAAGTGCAAGGGTATTTCGGTAATTTGGTTAAAATGAGGCAAATAGTTGACTTTTAACCTAGGAGGTCCGATGGCCAAGGACCGAGGGCCGTTACATAGATCGGGACGATACGAATCCGTAGACAGGTGGCACGCTAAAATCGGACTTCAAACGGGGAAGTTATGGGTCACAGAAGTTCGATTTCACTATGCACATACTTCGAGACGATGATGACTTAGCTTAATCTGATTGTTCAGATATTTTAGTGGGACCCATGGATGAGTGACAAGTGTCACTCATCCCATTGGCCAATTTCCTTAAAAAGTGGATCTAACTAATTAAATATTATTATAATTATTATTTTATAATTAATCCACTCATCACTAAATCCTAACCCTCCATTCCAATTAATCTCTCAAATCCTCACCATTCATTTAATCCTCTCTTCTCATCTGATCAACATTTTCATTTCTTCTTCTTCTTCAAACAAACCCGAACCACCATTTTATTTCTTCTTCTTCTTCTTTGCTCTACACACAAACACACACCCAAACACACACCTCACAATCATAAGGACCCTCAGTGCTCGTGTGTGTGACCATGATAGGGTGAGGAGACGACGGTCAGAGCCACGGCGGCCCACAGTGGGGAAATCCGAAACCATGGGTGAGTTTTCAAAACTTCGAACTTTGGCTTTAGGACTTGTGGGTTGATTCTAATACGTGGGTTGGCTTTCTGGCGAGCTGGAGGACTTGTTGGGATCAAAAGAAATGGCTGGGACAGCCTGGAATGGACGGTGGACGGCGGAGGAACTCACCACCGCCATGGCCGATCTTGAAGATGCGATTTCCTTCGAGTTTTAGTGTTTTCAAGAGCCAAAATTATAGGGTTTGAGGTTAGGAGGATATTAGGATTAAAATGGAACAAAATGGGTTGAAAAGGGATAAGATTGGATGTTGAACCGGTCCAAACCGGTTTGGTCGGTTCAGTTGCAAGCGAACCCGGTTCGACGCGTGGGGAAGATGATGAATATTGTCTGCACGTGGCTTTCACGCGCAGGACTTTCTTGGGGCATGTGAACAGTATTTTGGGGAAGTGTTCAACATGTGAAACACTCTATTCGATGTAACGAACATTTTGGGACTGGTTTCGTGTCGATCGGACACCGTCTTGATAATGTTCGGGGCATTGGAAGGTTTAGGATCGACTTTAAAAATAGTTAAAAATTCCAGAAAATTACGGGGCTTTAGTAAGAGGTTAATAAGGTAGTTAGTAACCTTCTATTACTATTTGGACAGGTTTGGGAGTCCCGGTGATGGTGATTGGCTCGGGAGAGACTTATGACACACATATCGAGGCGGCAGCTCGGACGGTCTGTGAGTGGGCCTTGTTTTTTAAATTGGTGCATGCATAAATGTTTATTATATGTTTTAATACATGTTTTGTGATGTCATGAATGCATTTGAGTGTGGTTACGTATTGGCACATATTTCGAGGTTTCGACCTTATACGGTGCCTATACGTGTTTGTACTTTCTATGATGGTTTAAATGTAATGGTTTTGGATTCCAAAAGGGTAAACTCGTGCATGAGATCCATTTGGTTTTGTCTTGGGCATGTGGCTCTATTTACGACCTACGGGTCTAAATCGTGGTCGCGGCGAGTGTTATGTGCACAGCGACCGACGATACGACGCTTGCCTCCGGACTGGAATATGTTCCTTCCGGAGAGGTCACGATGCACGATCTGTTGTCGGGCAGCCGATGGAGGCTCGACTTCGGAGTGCTGACGGTTCAGGATATATATCAATGATGAGTGCTCCATAACCTAGCGGTGGTCGCGTCGATTGATTCGTTCACGACAATATACCAGGATTGAGGGCGGTCCTAGATGGATGGTTGCACGCATCACTACGATCGGAGTCGTGACTGACCCTCAGATATCGGGCACGATGCCCAGTTGAGTCATATGTTCGAGCACGAGACCGAGTTACTTTACATTTATGATTTCGGGTCAGGGACCCTAAATGGATTTCCAAGTTCATGACGGTTTATGGGAACCAGCATGAACCCTTAAAAGGATTTTATGATACATGACGGTTTATGGGAACCGGACATGAATCATTTGAAATGTTCTAAAGATGTTTTCTATATGTATATGAATGGCATGAATGAGTTCGGTATATATATATATATATATATATATATGTATATATATTCATATACCTTCCTTTACTTGAATTATCTCCTCCGAGGAGGGTCGTTGGCCTAGGTGGACCCCGGAGTAGTCACGGAGCACCGACTGAGTGGAGTCGCCCTCCAGTTGGGTTCCTTACTATCAGGAAGGCATGGATCGTAACCTCAGGGCGGGTCATTGGTCTACTGACATTGACCTTGGATTTTGAGAGACTTGGGTTTGAGACCCCGGGTAGCACGCGCGTAGCTTTGGAAACCGTGACAAGATTGGTTGTGTGAATTATATGTATGTATGATATATGATATATGATATGTGATCTACGATATATGATATGTGATGTGTATAGGTTTTGGACTGAGACCCGTATGGATTTGGGTAGTGGCTCGTATGGTTGGTTCCTTATGGTTTCTTCGGTTATGGTTTTGAGCTTAGTTCCCACATATGGTTCTTTTGATTAAATGGTTTTCGAATGCATGCATGCTTTTTAGTGAAGAGTACAAATGTCTTCTTACGAAATGTTTTTATAAACTCCTTGTTTTGTCCACTCACAACTTTTAATGTTTTGATTGCCCTTCAGGTTGACAACGGATGTGCACTGTAGCAGAGACCGAGATATCACATACCTCCTCCGGATCCTGGCGTACTCTGATAGCCCGTGTAACGACCCTTCCCGGGAGTCGGGATTAGATAAGTGATTAGTGACGAATTAGCTAGACTAATCGGTGGTTAGTTGGTTACTGTTGGACGTTGGTGTAGAATGACGATTTTGCCCCTAGAATGGGCAAAATGTTGACTTTTAGCTCGGACGGTCAATTGGGCATTGACCAATGACCGTGACGTAGTTCGGGACGTCACGAGTCCGTAGGCAGGTGGCACGCTCAATTCCGATATCCGAGGAGAAAGTTTTGACGTTCGGAAGTTTAAGGGCAATTTGGTAAATTTGATAAATTAGGGGCATTTTGTTGACTTTTTGAACGCCGCGTCAATTTCAAGTATTTCGAAGACCGTTACGTAGGTCTCGATCCCCTGATTACAACGACAGGCGGCATGTGTCATTTGGAGTTCGGGAAATAGATTTATGATTTAAGACATACAAGGGGCAAAACGGTAATTTGGACAGTAGAGGGGTAAAATGGTCTTTTGGAAGTTTAAACATTGTAAGCAATCGGATAGGGACAAGTGGGCTTGAGTAATTGATATTTTTTTTTTGGCTGGAGGACACCTGGCCAGCCTCCAGTGGCTTCTAGCCAATTCATACGGGTGTGTTTAAACAGTTTAACCGTTCAATTGAGAGGAAATAGGAGGGTAGCAATCAATCGATCCTTTCAGTGAGTGAGTCGTGGTAGTGAGGTTCTATGATGAGGTGAGAGATCAGGAGGGTTGTTGTGCCTTTTTGTGTGTGTGTCTAAGGAGGGGGACCTAGTGCAGAGTGTGTGTGAGACGGGAGAAGCACAGAAAACAGGGGAGGCACGCCGTGAACGATTGGACCGGAATCGATCAAACCCATCTAAAACCTTGGTCTCTGGTGAAGTTCAGTGAGCAGATTGACCTTTGGACGTGAGTAAGCAGGGTGAAGGAAGCATGGCAGAGTTTGGGAAAATTTACAGTTTACATTCAAATATGGTGTTTTGAGATTTAACGGTTGTTTGTGGATTTAATGATCGAATAGCAGTTCTTGGGGTTCCAGAAACGTTTTGGAGTCAAAAACCATGATGGGAGATGGCCGGAAGTTGAGGGACACGGCAGAGGAAACACGGCCGGTTTATTTGCTGGAATTGGAGAGGTAAATAGTAGTGTTAATGACAGGACCAGCCCCGATCCCACAGGGACCACAAGGGGACGTGCCCTGCTCCCGTCTGACACCCAATAATTCATACCAATTTTAACCTCGAAACATTTAAAAGCATAAATAACCAAATTAAAGTCATACATAAAATCCGAATTAAACGAATGTCAGACAAGGGATATAATCCAAAATTACAAATTTGCGAGCACGACTCTACAGTAAACCTGCGGGTACACCGCCCAGCAGGGGTTCAGGTACGCAGAAGTAGACCTATGCCTCAGCCTCTGGTTCCTCCTCTACCTCAGTTTCCCGACCTGGAGGGGTTATCAAAAACATTAAAGGGTGAGTGGACCGAAACTCAAGTTTATGAAATCGTTTGATAAGTGAAACATATAATTTACCCCTCCGTTTTCCAAACATGCGTGCATCATAATTCCAAAATCATAAACCATATAATACGAACCATAAGGCATATAATAAAACCATAACCATAATTTTAGTTGCTGCACTATACACTCCAATCCCGACATCCCTGATGTCTGACGTCCCTGACGTCCAATAAGGTCACAATCACAAGGCTACGCGTGCCACTCGGGTCTCAATTCCGAGTTCAATCCCCGAACCCCGTTCGGGTACAGCATCCCCGATGCTTAGCGTCATAGACGCTGGACGTTCTAGACGTCCGTGACCTCTCCGGGGTACCTCATCCGGAGGAGACAATACAATATGGAAGGATCTATACAGTGCAGTAACAAATACATTTTATTGATATCCACATGCAAACATATATATACATAGATAGAATCCGAACCAATCATTCAGTTTCATCGGACGGGTCTCAAGCCCAAATACCGTGAAACGTGCCATAACCATATTTTCCATATCATCAAAACCATCATTGTTTTAGCATGCGAATAAGTATAATAAAACCAGAAAACATTTATGCACACAAGGGTTTAAGAAAATGGCCCACTCACAGTACAATCCTGCTAGAAACCGAACGTATACCCTCGTCCTGGTACAAATGTACAATCCCTGTCAAGTCCAAGTATTCGTAAAGGTCAAATTAAACCCCCAACATTCAACCATGAAAGCCTAGGTCGAAACCGACCCGGGAAAGCCGCCCGAACGCGCTTTCCAAGGCAATAAACCTTATTTTGACCAACTTAAGGATCTCCGATCGACCCGAAACCACCGCCATTGGATCCGGATCGTCGAAACCTAAAGAATGGTGGTGGTCCCACCAAAAACACTGTTCACACGCGCCCCCACGCACCGGTCAACGCGGCGGTCAACGCAGGAACAGTTCCTGCTGACGTCATCGCTGACGTCACTGCTGACGTCATCGCTGACGTCACTGCTGACGTCAGCATGACGTCATGCTGACGTCATCTGACAGCTGTCAGGTCTGACATGTCAGACTCTGACAGGTGCCACGTGTCAACATCTGATTGGTCCACCACACTGATCTGTCAAGCCACGTGTCAGATCTGACATGTGCCACGTGTCAGCACGGCACTGGTCCACGTCACTGACATGTCAGTGACACGTGGCAGTCCCTGACTGGTCCACGTCACTGACATGTCAGTGCTGACTGTGCACTGACATGTGACACGTGTCGGCTCACGGTTGGTCCACGTCATCTGACAGACTGACAGGGTGCCACGTCAGCACCACTGTCATCAGACGGGTTGACCCGTTTTCCTGCAACTCGGGTCGATCAGACCCGCGATCGAGACCCGGTTGCCATTCCTTCATTTCTGGATCATTTTCATTCCTTTCAATTCCTAATTACTCGTCTTAGTCCCTAGATTAGTTCCATGTAAAAAGAATTGAGAAAAACGGATTGAATCGAGGGCCTACCTTGAAGAACAGCTCTGGCCTCCCGTTGCAGTTTTGCCACCGCCCTGAGCTCCACCGACCACGAGTTCGATTCCAGAAGGTTCCTGGAGGTTCCTAGAGTTGATTAGGATTGATAACGGACCAGTTTAAACGTGGGAAATGATTTACCAAAAATCTGGGTTGAAACCGCCACGGGTTTCCCCTGCTTCCTTCCGCGCCGCCGTCTGCCGCCGTCCACCGCCGTGCCTCCGTTCTTCCCCGTGAGTCCAGCAACACACAGACACAGGGACAGGGAGTAGTGCGGGTGTGATGGATGAAATGGGCAGTGTGTGTGGGTTCGGGTGAGAATTATATAGAAATGGAGGGAAAGCTGCTCAAAGATTTGAACGGCCCAGATTTGATCTCCAGATTAGATCAAGGGCTGAGATTAGATCTGGGGTTTTCAATTCAAAGGCTGAAATTTAAAGCTGATTCAAATGTTTAATAATCCAATAGTGGATCTGATCCAATCTAGCCAATGGGTGAGTGACACTTGTCACTCACCAGGTGTCCTCCAATCAGATTTCCTGAATTTAATATTCGACACGAAAACCGAGACACGAACTTCCCGAATTCACGTTTCTGACCATAACTTCCTCGTACGAAGTCCGATTTCGGCGTGCCGCCTGTCTACGGACTCAGGACGCCGAGGCCTACCCAACGGTCCTTGAGTCAACTGAAAATTAGTTGTCAAAAGAAAAGTCAACATTTTCCCCCCGAGAGTCCAAATTACGGTAATGCCCCTGAACTTCCGATAGTCATAACTTTTACCCTGATCGTCCGAATTGGACGTGCCACCTGTCTATGAACTCGTGACGTCCCGAACTACGTCACGGTCATAGGTCAAAGTCCATTTAGTTCATCAATCAAAAAGTCAACATTTGACCATACCATTCACAGGGGTAAAATCGTCAAATCACACAATAAATTACAATATGGAAATCCTCGAATTTCCGGGGTGTTACAGTTAACCTCAAGGTTTTAGGTCACAAATTCGTTACAAGAACTGAGACAAACATTAGGGATGAAAAAGATTCAAATCGGACTGGAATTGGATAAGAAATAGTGTCGAACCGCCCACGCCGGTTCAGTTGAACCGGCAGGCCTGCTGAACCGGTTTGAACCGGTTGATCACAGGTTGAAGATGAACAGTGACTGGGCGCGTGAGGGCGCATGGGGCACATTCCGGGGAAGTGGTCAACATGTGAAATGATGTAATCGATGTAACGAACATTTTGGCGCTGGTTTCGAGTCAATCGGACATCGTCTCGACATGTTTCGGGCTGTCCGAAGGTTTTAGGGCTCGGTTAAAAATACGAAAAAATTATGGGACTTTAGTATGACCTTTGTGAAGTAGTTAGTGACCTTGTTATGGGATTTGGACAGGTTCGGGAAAGTCGAGGATAACAGAATGGCCGGGAACGGCGTAAGTGCGCGCGTATCGAGGCGACGTCGGAATGGTCTGTGAGTGGACTTTGTTTTCTAACTCTTGATGCATGCATATATGTTTTTATATGTTTTCTATACTTGATTCTATGATTTGATTTATGATTGTGATGGTTTATGGTTTGTGCATGTTTTTCGAGGAACTTACGGTATTTCACGTTTTACGAGATTTGACGGATATTGTGATTTAAACCTGGTTTTAATGATTTGATTTCGGGATTTGAAATACGATTTGATTTCGAGATTTGAAATACGATTTGATTTCAAAGAAAGTAAAAGGATTTTGGAAAGTGTTTTCGGGCTTGAAGCCCAGTTCAAAAAGTGGTTTTGAGAAATATGATTTCGGGGTTTTTGAATCGGACTTTTGGATGACGATTCAGAATTCGGTTTGGAACTTGAAATGGATTTCTAGGTTTGGGTTCGGAATGGTTATTCCGGATTCCGGCTTACGGAATGATGGTTGCGGACTCGGATCTGGAAATGATGTGGATATGATTCTGGATTTGGATTCGGAATGACGGTACTGGATGCCGGAAGGGTTTCAGATTCGGGTTTGGATATGGATTTAGAAAAGGTTTTCAAACGGTTTTGGATTGGATTTGCTGGATCTGATTATTGGGTTTAAAGACCCGGATATTGTGATTGAGGGGGGATGGGCCCGGATTGGGTTTAAAGACCCGGATTGAGTTTAAAGACTCGGATATTGATATTTTCCCCCGTAGGCCTGTTGAGTTTAAAGACTCGGATTATATTGAGGCCTGGATTGAGTTTAAAGACTCGGGAGTTTAAAGACTCAGATAGATCCAGCAGGTTCGGTGAATGGAAATATGATGTGGTTTTCAATAATGGTTTTCCGATGTTTTGGGCAGTGGCCCGATGAAATGGTTTTTGTGGTTTTGGGCTGAGGCCTGGGATTTGAGAAAAAGGAAAATGTGTTTGGTTTTCATACATGGTTTTATGACATACCTTTGATATGCATGCATTGGTTTTTGAAACGGGGGGTATAAATGATTTGTTGGAATGTTTTGAACTTATACTTTATTTTTGTCCACTCACAGTCTTTTCGTGTTTTCGATACCCTCCAGGTTGTTGTGGAGCGGGCTGTCGTCCGAGAGAGTCGGAGACATCACACGTACGATCCACAGTAGACTCTGAGCACTCTGGGAAGTTCGGAAGTTATTTGGACGGTCGGATCGGGAATCCCTTGTCCGACTTACGTGTCACATGAAGGTTGGACGTCAGTTTAGCCTTCGTGTCATGCGTAAGTTAGACGGGATCAGAATTTAGCCCTTAATCCCGGGAGATTAGGGGTGGGTCCTCATAGCCCGATAGGGCAAAGGTTGGAAATTTCCCTTATCTGACACTTCGTGTCAGACGGGAGTAAGGTCGTTCTGCGTTAATCCTGGGGGGATTGGGACGGGTCCTGTCAATTAACCTTCTCCCACGATCCGTTAAGCAGATCAGAGACATGAAAGCGACCAAATTTTTGAAACCCACATGAAGAAACGGCAGAGGAAGGAGCCCAAGTCCAAGACTTGTCGTAATTGGCGGTGTTGTTTCGAGGGGGTTGAATGAGTCAACTGGAGTCCATGAATTATAGGGGTAACTAGCTCTTGGGTCCAACCCCCAAGTTATTAGCCCAACTCGGTAAATTTTCAGAAACTTGATTTTTTCATGAACAAGCTCACTGGCCATATTCTAGAAGAAATCGAAGATTTGGGCCAGCTGGTGTATCTGGTTTATCAAACAACAATCTCTTTGGCCCCATTCCAAGAACTCTCTGCTCAAACACAACAAATTTGGAGCACCTAATGATCACACAAGCTGGAATTTCAGGTGAAATCCTAGGGATTTCAATCTTTGTTCCATGGCTTCCTCTACACTGCCATGGTTTGCTTCAACCTTATTTTGGTTGATGTCGCGGCGGTTGGGGTGTCGTCGTCGGAGGTGGAGGACACCGGGCGGAGTTAGAAATAGTGAGGAAGTCGATGGTGGCCGGAGGTCCCTAGGGAGGGACATAATCAGGTGAGTTGGGTTGGGGAAGATGATGTTTTATTTGTTTAATTTTTTAAAAAGAATTTTAAAGGAGAATATAATAAAATGAAACAAATGTCTAAATTAACCTTACTAATTTTTTAATATTACTGTCACGTCATCAAAATTAACGGTGTTAATAATTTTGACTGGCGGATGGTGCAACGGTCTTAACGATATACCTGTTTCTGTTCCTATGGCATTTTGAGATTGTTTTTTCCTGTTACTAGTGTATTGTTTTTTCCTGTTACTAGTGTATTTAGCCTAAAAAGCCTTTTATTTAAAATTCACATCCCCTACAAAATTAAACAATTAATCAAGTTGGAAATTTTGAGTTTATTTGATTCCTAGTATTTGGTAACATCCTTATTGCGTTACGTGTGTGGTACCATTTGAATTGACAGAGCAAAATTGTCGAAGCCATAAAGCAATCATTTTTCCCCTTTTATATGAGTTACTTCCTGCATTGTAAAAATAATCTCTTTAATCAATAACGTTATATAATGGTGTTGAAGTTTTTTATATGGAATTATTAACGGAATATTATTTTCAGTCGTAGAAAGAAATCCAATCCCAAGTCCCAACAAGTCGTGTTACTAAGTGCGGTTTGACTTTCATGGAATGGACCATTCAATGGAATGATCATCCAAGGGTACAAAATGGCACCAAAACAGGGAGCAGAGGGGGTGGCGCCATTAAGTGGCATGACTTGAGAGGTAATTAACTCGTGAAGCTATAGTTAATTGATTCATTTTATATTGATTTGTTTTTGGGCGACTTTGTCTCTCTAGTTGGACTGGAATGCGTGTGAAGCTCAATAGCTCATGCCATTTAACTCGAAACATATCTAAAATGACAATGAATTTTCATTCTAGTACAAACTTTAGGGCAAACTTTAAAGTAACAAAAAATAAATAAAAATTCAAAACTAAAACACATCTGAGTATCAAAGAATATTCTTGAAACAAACATTTGGTGACAAACTTCAGTCGCTTACGATACAGTTGCGTAAAATCAACCCTTGTGAAAAGTAACTTGGAAGGATATTCCCCAATTTCCTGAGATCCAGGAAGTAGTATCACATAGGTGCAGTACGGGTCTTGTACATGCATATATAGGCCATATGCCAATCACCTGAAACAAACGTCACCAAAAGCCATCAGATTTGAGTAAAATAAAAGAAAAACTGAGCACAGAAAACGAAAAGTGGAAGGCGAAAAATCATTTCCTAATGGATTTTAATCAATTTTCCCGTGTGTCGTAGGATCAAATGGCAGCCTAAGCAACACTCATGCTGATTTACAGGTAAGCAAAGAATTCGCAGTCATCTTACCTCCTCCAGAGAGTTTGGTGATGTCTTCCTCCCGCTGTGGGATGGGATTGTCGTCATCATATTCAATCCATTTCCCTGGAGCCAACAAAGGAAGCCCATGAGCTAAAGATTGTGAACTGACCTCATGCAAACATATAGCATCTGTTTCAAAGAACTTACCACTTTCTTGCTTGACCCAGGCAACGTAATGGCCTGAGTCAGCACTACGACCCTTGTGAGTCAGCACAGCAACCAAATCATAAACTCCAGTCATGGCACCTGCACCAATAGGACAGCCAAGATAGTGAAATAAGTCCTAACTAGGGAACGTAATACAGCTAAAAATTCCACAAGTCGAGCTAAGAAGGTTCATTGACTTTTTTACCTTCATCAGGCACAGGATTAGATGATTCTCCATTTGCATTTGAGGATCCCTGTACACAGAAATGAAGTTTGAGATGCTTTAGACATAATCAAACAGGCATTTGATGTGTTTTGTGTGTGGAAGTGTATAGCCAGGTTGTTTTGTCACCTCCACATCAGACATCTTTGTATCATTGTCTTTCGAACCAGAGCTCTTTTCACTGGATTTCAACCCATGTTTTTTACCTTCTTCCTCCCTCAGAGTCTGATATTTGAAGTTGGGAGCAATTAGGGCAAAGAGGGAAGAAATAATAATCAATATTTTGGAATATGTTAACTTATATTCATTAAGAATAAGAAGAGAACGATATACCTTGCGAGGAGCTTCCAATTTTTTGCGAAGATCATCTGAACACAGATCAAAAATGTCCAATTGCAAAGGGTAATCCACTTTCTGAGATAAGTGAAAACAGTTTAGCAACTCCTTTATGAAGGTATAGAAGTTTTATGTTGTATTGAATTAATTAGAATGTACAGCAGTGGTGTATTTTATACAGACCTAGACTAGAACTAACTAGGAAAGAAGTAAAAGCTATCTAGACTAGGAAGTAAATACATTAGGAAGGAATCAGTATTGATTCCTGTTGACTAATCCCAGCAGATCAGGGAGATCATTAGGAAGGAATCAGTATTGATTCCTGTTGACTAATCCCAGCAGATCAGGGAGATTGGATACTCAATCTTCGGGGATCTGTTGTATCCTAGGAGTGTCCTTAATACGCCCCCGCAAGACGGAGGAGCCATCAGCGATGCCGATCTTGGTGCGCAGTAACTGAAACCGGGGTCTAGGCAGGGGTTTGGTGAGGGCATCGGCCAGCTGGTCATCAGTAGATATGTGGGACACCTGGAGCCGACCACCGGTGACATGATCACGAACAAAGTGATAGTCAATGTCGATATGCTTCATGCGGGTGTGAAAAACAGGATTGGAGCAGTAGTAGGTAGTTCCAATGTTGTCACAGGAGATGGTTGGTGTGGCGGAAAGGGTGAGGCCCAGCTCACGGAGGAGGGACTGAACCCAGATCAGTTCTGCGGTGGTGGATGCCACAGCCCGATACTCTGCTTCAGTGGAGGACCTGGAGACTGCACGCTGTTTCCGGGAACTCCAGGAGATAAGGTTGCTGCCTAAGTAGACCAGGTAGGCGGTTGTGGACTTGGGGTCATCCTGGTCCCCAGCCCAATCGGCATCCGAATAGGCATGGAGAGAGTGAGTGACGGCATGGAGAGTGGAGGGGGTCTTACGGTGGAGGTGTAGGCCAAAAAACAGAGTCCCCTTTAAGTAACGAAGGATGCGTTTGAGAGCTTGCCAGTGGAGATCAGTTGGGGCATGCATAAATTGGGAGAGTTTATTGACAGCAAAGGAAACATCAGGTCGTGTCAAGCTTAGGTATTGCAAACTCCCGACAAGGCGACGGAACAGAGTGGCATCAGCTGGTGGAGAGCCATCATGCAGGTGCAATGGAGGGGAAACCGCCAAGGGAGTGGCCACAGGCTTGGCTCCATCCAGGCGGGCCAAGTGGAGTAGGTCATGGATATACTTGTGCTGTGTAAGGAGGAAATGCCAAAGGGTTGGCGATGACTTTTATTGCAAGCACAGGAATTACATATAGGGTCTGGAATTTTGGAAGAAAAATGAACATGAAACTGACTTAAGACACTTTTGAGGGTTTTGGACTGAGGGTGACCAAGACGACGATGCCAAAGGTGAGGGGAAACTGTCACAGCCACCATTGCTTGAGGTTTGGGAAGGGAAACCGATGACCACTCGTACACATCATCCTTACTCGGGCCTTGTAGGAGAACCGCCCCCGTGCTGAGATCCTTCACATGAAAATAACCAGGAAACAGTTCAATAGAGGTATTATTCTGTTTATTAAACTGGGAAATGGAAATTAAGTTGCGGGTCATGGATGGAGCACATAGGACATTTTTAAGATGGAAGGAGGGGGAGGTGGGAGAAGGAAGTAAGGTGGATCTAGTGTGAGTAATAAGGAGGCCATTACCGTTGCCAATGATGATCTCATCTGGACCATTGTAGCGGGTAGCATCAGAAAGGTGGTGGGAGCTGGTTGCTACATGATGGGAGGCTCCCGAATCAAGGAGCCAGCCGGGGGAGGAGGCATGAGTGGCTGGATTAGCCACCGGAGGTGGCGGGGCAGACTGCTGAAGGTGAGGGCAGCGCTTAGCACTGTGGCCTTGAGTGCCACACCATTGACAATAGCCACGGTATCCAGTTGGCTGGGAGGATGAGCGACGGGAACTGTCATTGGACTGTTGGTGGGGCCGGTTTCCAGAGACACGGTGGGTGTCCATGGGCTGAAAGTTGGACCGTTGGCCAGAGGAGCCCCTAGTGTTGCGGTTGGAGGAGTAACCACGAAAGGATTGAGTTGGGTGGGCTGTTATTGGAGGAGTGGGTGCTACGTGGCCTGCACGTTTGGAAGCAGCCTCATGCTGAACAAGCATGTCATGAAGGTTTTCAAAGGGGACAGTGGTGTCCCTGGACCGCACAGCTGCTGCAATTTCTCTAAATTCGGGTCCAACTCCATTAAGAACATGGAGAAGGAGGTCATCATCAGACAGTGGTCTGTCAATGGCAGCCAGCTCATCTGCAAGAACCCTAATTTCCTGCAGATATTCAGAAACAGGGCGGGAATCTTGCCTCAGAAGGGTCAACCGTTCCTTGAGGCCAAGGACACGGGCCCGAGCTTTGCTGGCATAAAGGTGAGTGAGCCGTGCCCAGGCAGCGGCAATGAGTTGAATCACTTGAGGGGAGACAGAAGCCAGAATGGCATGAAGCAGGAGTTGATCCTGACGAACCCAAAAATCATGAAGGGCTGTTTCTGTGGTAGGTGGACAGGGCCGAGAGCCATCAACATAGCCCATGAGATCATACCCTCGAAGCAGGGCATTGAATTGAGCTCGCCACAGAAAGAAGGTGGTGGCAGTAAGCTTGACGGGAAGTTGGGCTGCAGTGTTGATGGTGACGAGGGTGGGAAGATGAGGGTTTGGTTCACCGGCGGTTGGTGGGAGGGTGGTATTGACAGGGGCGGCAGTGGTTTGAGCAGCAGCAGCGGTGGGTTGAGCGGCCATGGATTAGGGTTTGTGTTTTGGGGGTTTTTTTTTTTCTAGGGTTTGCTCGGTGGAGCTTTTAGGGCTCTGATACCATATGAAGGTATAGAAGTTTTATGTTGTATTGAATTAATTAGAATGTACAGCAGTGGTGTATTTTATACAGACCTAGACTAGAACTAACTAGGAAAGAAGTAAAAGCTATCTAGACTAGGAAGTAAATACATTAGGAAGGAATCAGTATTGATTCCTGTTGACTAATCCCAGCAGATCAGGGAGATCATTAGGAAGGAATCAGTATTGATTCCTGTTGGCTAATCCCAGCAGATCAGGGAGATTGGATACTCAATCTTCGGGGATCTGTTGTATCCTAGGAGTGTCCTTAATACACTTAACTTACAGAAAGGGTACTTAACGAATCCTCAGATCATGGTTCCCTCCAATAAACACTTTCTCTTCTGAAATAAAATGATATGGAAAGAGAGAAACAAACAAAAAACAAATCTGTATATCAGGAGAAAAGAGAACAGGCATTACCCGCAAAATCTTGGCCTTCTGATTTGATTCCCTCTTCCAGAAAAAACGCACAAACTGAATGGTCAAGTACCTAGAGGGAAAAAGAAAATTGAAAATTAAGGTTCACTAAAAGATTTTCAGCTCTTCTTTTTGGTTAAAATAAAATGGCAGACCACACAACTCAACTTTAGCCACATACTTAGAAAAATAAGGAACAAATGGGTCTACAGACAGAGACTTAAATAAAGTAATTCAATGCATCTGAATTACAATGCCATAAGTTACGAATGGACTACTTGACACTATGACAGTGTAACTCATAGTTGGATACTGTGAGTCTCATGACTAGTATGTTTGCGACTTACAAACTACAATGATAGATTATTAATACCATGTAGCCATTTGTACCTTGGAAGGCCATTGATACGAGACTCCTTCAGGAAGACTGCACTACGACCCAAGGAAGGAGAATTTTTTTCCAATTCTGATTTTAAACCCTGCATGAATCAGTGTAATAAATGAGAACATTTTCTCTATCAAGTATCTTAAAATTATCATAACATGCTCTAGCACGCAAGAAAAACAATTTCTTGTATATAAATGGATATTACACTTACATGTTTTAACCCTTCATGCAAATGGTTCACCTCATGTGATATGTGGCATTTAAGGGAAAACACCGACTCTGTTTCTGAGCTTTCTTCCCCACTTTCTATGCAGTGCACCCTAGTATCCAACCATATCAACAAATACAATAAGTGGTAGAAAATTCAGCTTCACAAAATAAACAACTGAATATTTATAACTCATAGAATGCTTCTGATATATTAATATATAAAATTCTGAACTTCATTCAACAGGCAACTCATCTATCAAGACAGTACGAAAAGAAATTACCCAATTGATGTAGCAACATAAATTAGCTTTAGCTACAAAAGATAAGCAGACAGAAATTGAACGAATTATTCAAACATTAACACATTCTTTTCAGGATGAATCATGAAGTAATTTTGTTAATCTCATTGAACAAACAAAGAGAACTGTTTAAAAAGGAAATCTGAAACTGCTATTGAGTACTTAGTCTATAGTGAATGTAAATGCAGTAGCCAATAGGTTGCAGATATCTAACCTGCTAACAAGTTCCACACCGAAAAGGGCCTGAATTGCGTCTGGACTTTCACTGCAAGAGGAAATCATTCGTTGTCATTCTCCTATATGTAGTTATATGGGAAAAAAACTTAGAAGTTGAAAGAAGAAAAAATTTCTTACAAAAATATAATTAACCAAATTTAGAATAATTAACAATGGGCACTTCGTTTCCATGGATCAAGTCCAAGAAGATCATTCAACCAGTTTCAGTTCCTACACATCCGTATAGAACAGGGCAATAAAACCCACCTAGCACCGTTTGATTTTAGAGACTGAGAAAGGGTGTATAAAAGCTGTGACCAACATTCTTCAGCGTCCTGTTACACATTTGGAACAAAAAGATCAATAAACTACCAGAGAACAGAATGAAGCAGCAGCAGTGTTACAATAAGGAAAAAACTAATTTGGAAACCTGTTGCATGAAAGTATTGTTATGCAGCTGAGCAAATTGAGGATACTTTTTACGCAATACCTGCAAATAAAATAGAAAATCAACACTATTCTCACCACCTCTTATCAATAAGAAACTACCAATACAGGTATTAATAATCTATCACGCTCCCTGACATTAATTTCTAAGCAAAGCTTAGAACTATGGATGCAAGAATATTAAGATTATACTCCTAAGTGTTTCTCAAGCTTCATGAAGAGATAGAAAGTGGTTCAAGAAATTATAGTGAATCAAGATAACAACCTACCATCCAAAATTGCATGGGTGCCACAGCCTTGACACTTCTATCTAGTTCACTAAATAAATCCCGAGTTGCAATAGTCAGCATATGAGAAGTCTGATCAACATCGTTGCTTCTTCCTGAATGTGAATACCTGAAACACAAAAGTTCATATTCATCACAAGTCGTAGGCAAAAACATTGAAAGTAAGAGTTCTCACATTCTTTAACTTACGAAGCTAACTTACATGATCAACGCTGACTTCAACTCTGGGACAGAATGCAGACATTGTACGGTAGAGTTCATATAACATGTGTTTCCCAAATTAAATAGACCAGCACTATGACCCTGGATGGAAGCATAACATAGGCGGAAATAATGAATACATGAGGCAAAAAGAAATAAATGAAATGTTGAAAGCCAGATAAGAAATATAAACATAAAATTAACAGAAACACCTATAACATCTAATTACGTTTTAAAAAAGAATAATAAAGAAGAAAAATAAATAAAAGCTCATTTACGGACTGAACCTTCAAAGATATTTGGTGGCATAACTGAGAATACTATAAAGCCATTATTTCTGATAATGGTTCATGCATTAAGTGAACAGAAAATAACCTAATGGTATTACTAGCCAACAAAGACATCTACCAGAATAGTACAATACAAAACCCTAATGATGGTCAAAATCATTGAAACGTAACAACAAAGGGAAACGTTAGATAGGCGCACACACAGTCAAGACAAAGCAAAACTCCAAAAGAAAGAGATAAAGACAAGTTTGCACCAAAAGAATCACAAACATATCACAATAACAGCACAAGGTCAAATAAAACAAAAGAAATAAAACCGCTGTGCAGAACAGTTCATTTGGTCAGCCGAAAAGCAAAGATAGCATCTATAAAAGGTGCAGAATACTTTAACTTAGAACTTACCAAGTTAATAGCTTGTTCTTCTTCAGGGAGATCTTCCACAAAAACAGTACCCTTCTCTGGAGCCTTGACAATCTCGTCTGCGGTCCCCATCATCATCAATTTTTGACCCTATACAAAGTATATATTATCCATGATTTCTTTTTCTCCTTGGAAAGGTAATAGATTTGTGATTAAAACCCAAAAGAAAAAAAAAATTAGTAAACAGATATGGTACTAATAGATTCACTTAAAAAAAAAAATCCTACCTCTTTTACTCCTAATGCTGACCATTCTGCATCATCCTGCATTTAAAAAACATGACAGACAAAAGAAGTTAGACACATAATACCAATAGCCAGATGAATATGAACACATGAAAAGAAGTTTTAGTGAGATATGAGTAGAAAGATCAATTTGACAATTATGGTATCAAGGACAATGTCACTGCGCCCCAGCATCAACTTACCTTCAATAAACCACCTTTAACCATAATCTTCTGTCTTTCAGGAGGTACCCCTGTTAGGTCATATAATTGGCATTTGAATACATAAGGGGGCTGAGTAGTGTCAATTTCCACAGCTTTAAACAGCTCCTTTTGCCATTTTACGCTCACTAGAAAAAAGTAATAAATCACAATTGTCAAAAACAGAATCTACAAACCCAAGTTACAAGTCCAGAAAACCTCAAATGAAGAATAAACTTGCTAATTCAGATGTCTATATTGTTATCAGATTAAGCTGACAGAATTTTTAAAATATAAGCTGACAGAATTTGCGAAAATTCGGTACCGAGCTAAACTAGTATATTTATTTCTACTAAGATTTGAGACTCTTTAAAAAATGAGCTTCCAGCAACATCTTTAGATTCTTCCGTAGTATATTATGCAACATTCTAAGAGCTGAAAATAAAAAGACGCCAAATTGACTGAGAACTGTAGGTTGCACTCTAAAGTCCTAAAGACGAAAAGTGAACCACTCCATTGAATACGAAAAACCCATTTCAGAAAAGTTCCCCCAAAGACCCAGATCCTAGTTTCTAAATAGGAGCCACAAATCGAGCTCAAATTGCTCAACCAAACATCATGAAAAAGATGATTAAGCGTATGAGCATCACAAATCCCCGTTTACCTAGATCATACAATTGAATGAAAACCCTAAGCGCCCCCCCCTTCCCCTCTCCCCCCCCTCCCCACCCCCCCCCCCCCCCCCCCCCCCAACACCAGCGATGCCTCAAAACTACAGACGAAAAAGTATACATGCTCATTTGAACTACAAACAAAATCAATAAACAATATATCTGAAATGAGAAATCAAGCTCGAAAGATGTTGTAACCTGTAATCATCGTTCAAAAGCTTTGGTACTTCAAAGATCAGAAAGAAACAGATGGTTTAGTTATTTGCAGAGTTTAGCTTGGAGAACGGGCAAAGACAAATCCACTTCTTTGTTCTAGGCCTTCTGGTTTGTCGCCGGTCACTCTCTATTTGAAGCACAAAATTTCACGTAAGGAAAATACGTATAATTGTTGGATTGGGCTATTCAATTTTTAAGTACGGGCCGAAGAGACGTAAATAAAATACGTCTAGTTGTTGGATTGGGCTATTAAATTTTAAGTACGGGCCGACGAGTTACAAGTACAAAGCTATTGGACTCAAACTAACAACTGTTCACCACATCGATCAAACTAATAGTTTTTTTTTATTAACAAACTTTATGATTGAACCCCTCAAACTATCCCACAAATTTATATTCAAATTTCGTTTAGTTTTTTTTTTTGGAAGAGAGTTTTTATTGAAAATATCTAGAGATATACAAATAGACACTTAGTCTATCAAGAGCTCGACCGACAGGTGTTAGGTATGATCAGAGGCTGATCTTGACGAACTTGGAGACGTAACTTTTCACCGTCTATGAACCTGTTAACTTAGCCAAAAAAGAAAAACACTAGGATTGCTGGTCTTCATGAAAGCAAAGGCTCTGGCACATAGCGAGAACAAGGACCACCATCGATCTTCATCTTCGTGTACTCCCAACATCACCTAATGGCTACTAGAATCAACAACCTAATCTTCACAAATTATCCGAAATATGAAGTCGAGTGGCTGGTTATAAATGCCCCATTCATGAGTTTTAGTACTAAAGCTTGCAACCATATATATTTTTTTTTGTTACCTAACTTGCAACCACATATACAACCTAGATTTTTAATGCCAATAAAGAAATCAAAGCTCCTTGTTATGTTAGAGATTGAAATTCACATGGACGTTAACTTCGTAGTACTGCATCCTGCCACAATTGGGCAGTGTAATTGGTAAAATCTATTGTTCGTTGATCCACGCAAAAATAAACGGTTAATGCTGATGACTAATGCTGATATTGTTAGTTTGAAACATTCAACATATTGGTATTCTACATACTATAGAATGTTTCACAAATTTCAGTCAATATTGTTTGTGCAATTGCTAGTTTTTCACTTTACATGGCTAATGCCGATGTTGTTGTCGATATGGGCTAATGCTGATGTTGATGTCGATATGGGCTAATGCGATGTTGTGGCCATAAATCAATTCCTAATTCTACCAAAACTAATTCCTAGTTAAGACAATATTTTTTTTTCCAGCAGACATAAGGAACATAATTATTTATGATAATTTAGACAAAACAATCATTGAAATAAAGAATAGGATGAAAGTGGACAATGAAATATAGATTTTTTTTTTTATTTTTGCATTAATGGATACCATTAGAATGCTTACTCTTGTAGATAATTGGCTTCAAGTTTGAATCCCGATGACATATTGTATATATGAAAAATTTCCAAAAAATTCTCCCTCTCCCTTTTAATAAAAAAAAAAGTTTTAAATGAACATTTTCATACCAGTTATATTAATAATCAGGGCCGACCCAATATTAAATAGAAACACTGTATCTTGATAGTATCTTGAACCATTGCCTTTGCCCGCCCAACACTAAATAGGAACCTTGTATCTTGATAGTATCTTGAACCATTGCATTTGCCCTTCTCTCGTGTCCCATTAGGGCATCTCCAACAATGGGTAATAAAGCTAAATAGTACTAAATAATTTTGGTTAAAAAATATTATATTATTTTAATTAAATTATTTTCCCATTACCACAGATTTTGTTCAAAAATGTTATATTAGTTTAAAAGATATAGAAACGACATAAAATATTGAAATACTAATGACATAACCCTAAATAATGAAATAATATTCATTACAAAAAATCAAAATCTTTATTTTTGTTAAGTCTAAATTTTGGCATAACCCTCAAAATTTAGGATATAATTGGAGATGCCCTTATTTTACTATGCATGGCCACGGCCGCAGAGGTGGCATTGCTCACTCATAACCTCGGTTTAACAGTACTCCATGCAAGGACGTGATGGATAATATAGATGGGTACGTGGTACGTACGTATATCACTATATTATTATTGGCCTCTTAATTTTCTGTTTTTCTTTTTAATTCATTGTTTGCTATATAACAAATAAGCTTCTTCATTTTGGTGAATTGATTTGAGTGCACGCAGTTATTTTATCCCCTTCAGCACGATTTCCTAATGGTTTGGCCTAACCTTCTGGTTAGCAATGGAGATTTGAGGAGACGAACCATGAACTTTACGAATGGTCGTGGCCCTATTTAAGTTATTGTCTGAAGTTATTGTCCCTCTGCAGAATCCAATCTTCAACCGCTAAGTTATCCAGAGCCAACCGCTTATATTATACATTAGAATGCTATAATAAACAGGTTTTTTTTCCTTTCTTACTTTTGAATCCCATAACATGTCTAAAATATCAATTTTGTTCGTTCATTCTCTGAAATCAAAATATGAATTAGTAATGCATGTACGTATACTTTCAGTACAAATAGCAATTTCTCCAGCATCCTTTTTTATTGCTTGACTCTGGTAACACAAATGTAGATTCCTTTTGTTTCGTTTTTCTTTTTGGGCAACACAAGCACATTTCCTCGGGTCCGAAGCAAAGATAAGTACTTGTCCTTCTACAAGAGGTTACTTATTCACAAAGGTACGTGCTCGGAGCTGCAGGTCTGAAATTCGTCAAATAACGGCTTGATTTGGGCGTGCCTCTAGCCATGTCAACGTTGCCAATGCAATTGAGTGCACATCATCTAGCTCGACCAGAATGCTCTTCTACTAAATGAATTTGCATGTCTAAAGGAAGAAGGACCAGCCTGGTTAGGTGATTTGATTTCTTTGGATTTTGTTTGTAATTTTTGTCTATGATATGCGCAATACTTTTTTTCCTTTGTCATATTGAAATTCATGTCAAAATTTTAATGATGCTATATTATGCACGTACCCTTTGTAATTCTTTCATTCATGCAATGAGAATTGCACTTTTCCGTCAACAAAGTCGGTCATCATAACCATAAACTGAGTTGCACGTTTATTGGAATTTGGAAGTTAGATTATCGAACACCATGCAATCTGTTTTCACGTCCAATATAATCGATCTCATCCATTTACTTGTGATTCATTTTCCCGTTTCAATTTGTGGGTGGTAGTGGTGGTGATGAATGTTTGGATCATCTCTCCCAAATTCAGTCAATCTAACGAATTTTGTGAAGCTTGTGCTTGGAGAAGTAGGCAGAGGGATTAACAATTAGGGTTATGCATGTCTATCAATTTTCATGTTCCATACGAGAAAATTTATATGTTAAAATTATCGTATTCATATGATCTCAAATTATTAAGTGAAAAAACTCATACTACTTTGAAAACGGGCCGAATACAAGTATTTTCAAAATCTTATAATATTGGTTAACCATTCAACTTCGAGTCTTCAATCTTGACTCATAATCTGAACTTTCATTCTTTAGTAATATTTTTAGTTCAGTACTACACCATATATTATGAAAACTATTATTTTTTTTAGTAAAGTTTATGCATAGTATATGTTATTGTACAAATTCGACGTAAAATAAGTTCCAAGATTAAATGTTCCCTATACTTTACCACATGTCGCTTACAAATTTTTGTCGTCATTTCTGATAAATCAGATTACTAATTTGACGTTGAATATGTACAAATTTAATGTAATTTGAATTATTGAAATCCGAAGAAAATTAATAACACAAATTGAATTGTTGAAATGTATCATCTTAGACCAACGTTGCCCTCGTGGCCAACAATTAATTTAACAAAACTAATCCAGAAAAGTACGTACTTCGACTTATTTAGACTAGCCAAATTAAGAAAGAAAAAAAAAAGAACACCATCCTCCAATCCCTTATGACGTGGCTGATTGACTAGCTGATTAACAAACAGTCACCACCAACTACGTGTGGCTACCACCACCCACCCAAACCAGTTGCTTCCCTAGAGATCAATTCAATCAGCCATCAGATATGTCAGACAGACACCATCAAAGTCTAACTTAATTACTTGCTCTCGACAGGGCCAAATGGTACATATTTTTTTATTAAAATATATTTATATCTCAAAAGTTATTTTTTTCTCGATTTATCAAATTATTTTTATATAAATATTATAATTAAAATTATTTATTAAAATAAATATTATTAACGTAAAAAAATAATAAAATTAAAAATAATTTAATTATTAATATATATATTAAATAAATTAATAATTTTAATTAATTAATTAATTAATTATAGAGGATATGGCTCCACATGCTTCCTTGAAAGCTTGATATTGATATTGGCCACATTCAATGGAGGCCAAGGAAGCAAAGTCTCAGCCTCCAACTCTTCCCTTCCTACACGTCGGTTGGAACTTGGCAAACAAATTAATGATAAAACCGAAAGTCACCTTGACTGCATATGCATGCAATGATTAAAATGTCACTACTATCCTTGAGAATTCAACTGAAATTTTGGTAAATTGGACGGTCGGCATTAAATAGAGGCTAGAAATTTTTTCTCTTAATATCCAACTTATGGTTTAATATTAAAGAATATCGCCGATATTCACTAACAATATCCACCGACATCAAAATACAAAGCAATCCAATTCGCTCCTACCAGTGAGCATGCATCGAAGGTGGACGAAAGCAGGGATGGATTTGTTTTGCTTATGAGATTAGTTTGGAGCTGGTCTAGGTTCACAGTCATGTCTCTAATTCCACGTCGAATCTCGAGGCTCGACTATGATGGCGGCCAGAGGTGGGGACTCGAGTTGGGAGAGGCTTGAGTGAGATGGTGAGGCTGTGTTTGGCCGTGGTTGAACTCGGTGATGGCTGATGTTAGTCGTCTGGTCACGGAAAAGAAAAAAAACCATGAAGATGGTTCTTCGGAGAAACTAGAAGAAAGAATGCAAATAAAAATGGAAGAGAGATAATAGATGGAAGGTTTTGATTGGTTAGGTTCGGATATTTAGTAATAAAATGTAATCAAGTGTAATTAATAATTAATAACTCCAATAAATCAATACTAATATTTCTGATTTCTCCAGAGCTTGTTTATTATCGAATTTTCTACGGATTCAATCTTTTCGTTTCTGAATCTCATTTTCAGAAATTTTCCACCAACTTCCCGAATTAAATTGGAAATTCGAAGTCTAACTCCTGAATTAGTTTTTTTTTTTTTACTGTCTTTGAAGATTTCAGAATATTCCAATAAATGGGATAGTAGAATAAATCAGTAATTTAATAATTCTTATTTTGAAGTTCCGAAACACGGTGCAGCATTCACCCCTTTGCTTGTAATTGTTAATTTATTGTCAGCAGAAAACAACCATTGTATTTGTATGTCAATTATAAACAATTGTTTATTACTAATTATTTAATAAACATTTTCTTAAATATATTGTAAATTTATTATCAATTAATACGTGCTCTATTAAATTGACACCAAAAAATGTGTTGGATTAAAAATTATACACATTCATTTTTGAATTATTACTATGTTGCTTATCATGTTTTATTAACATCCAACTATATATAAAGAAAATTAATTGTTAGTGCAAAATTATAAATAAAATTATGTTTTAATTTTTCTTTTATGTTTTAGATTTTATATTGATGATTATCATCAGACCATATTGTATCATATAACATATCATATGCTTATTATATCAAAATTATTTTATATATTTTTTAGTCTTATATAACTTTTATTGGGTTCATAAGTTTTTTTCAAAATTTTATTAAAAATTTCAAACTTTTTGATTAAATTTCCACTATTTTTTATTGAGGGTAAACGATATCGAAATATCCATCGATATTTTCATAAATTTGACTGTCGATATTTCGATCGATATCAATATTTTCATTGTTATTTTTGTATACATGTTCTCTTTTAGATCGCGGAGATTTTGGACTGAGTTATTTTCATTGTTATTTTTGTATACATGTTATCCTTTAGATCTCGGAGATTTTGGACTGAATTGTCAATATGTCGATATAAAGGTCGATATAAAGATCATACTTTAATTTCAAAACTTCGCTTTTAGGTTAAGTCTCCAACACAAAATTCTTTGGGGGCCAGTTTTCTTTCCTCATCTGGCCGAAGAAGTAATTAAGAAACCTCACCAAGTGTTTGGTAAATTAGAGGAAATGGTTCAAACATCTTAGACAATTCAGTTGGGAAAGGAATATTTCTGTTGGCCCATGTGAAAGAGAGAGAGGCCTTGTTGCACTCAACATCTCTGATTGGAAAATTTGTCACATTAATTAAACACGCAACGATTGAATCCCAGTGAACGTACCAATTTCATGCGAAATTTAGGTTCACCTTAATTGCCAATTAAAATTGAATTAATTGAACTAAGCCTTGATTAAGTTTGAAATTTGAGCCAAAGTAACACATGACATGGGAACCTTAAACTCATCTACCCATTTATATTGGAAGCATAAGATTTTTACGGGAGAAAGAATCTGCGTAAAAGAATAAGATTCACACAATCTTATAACAATTGCTTGATGCTCGGTATATCATTTAAGGGTTAAATACACTTTTAAATATACACCAATGAAATTGGAAGGTTTTCACGTAAATAAAATTTTCCAATATTATTATTATTTTTTTTGGAAAAGTACTGGATATAGGAGAAAAATCATACTCTTTTTAGTATCTCATTAAAATCTTATCTGAAATTTTAACTCAATTAAAAAAATCGACAATTCATAAATATTTCATTTAATTCGATAATTTGATAAACATTTCACTATCTTCATATAAATAATTATACTTGCAAACAATACCTTAGAATTAGAGTATAGGATGTTTTTTTTTTTTTTTAAGAAATTGAAGTTCTATTCCTAAAGCAATTGGTAATGGAAGAGAGGTGCAACCTCCTTATATGTCTTTGCAAGATTGTACAATTTTTCAATATAAAACTTTTATATCTTCACATTTTCATACGGTCACTAACGTGTGACGAATCTTCAAACTTAACACGTGATTAACTCATATTGGATGACGTGGACATGTGTAAAGCTTAACTTAACATATGGCCAACTCATAGTGGGTGACGTAGACATGTGTAATGGTTAAACCTTACACGTGGGATAACACTCTTTGATACATGAAGGAAATATAGGTTTCACTCCAAAATTAACTGGCAACAAGGAGGAAAGGTTTAACTTCTTATAAGCTCTTGCAAAATTATGCAACTTTTTAATGTGAGACTTTTGTACCTTCACATTCTCAGAGTCTATGCACTCTTCAATCCATCTACACTCGATTGTTAGATTGAACTCATCATCTATTGCCAAATTGTCGACCCAATTGCCCACCTTTTCTGTTTTAATTTCGACCTCCCAAATGATATATATTCAATCATATGGATATGTAAAATATAGGATTTCCAATCCTAGCAGGAAAAAGAGGGAAACATATACTTAATTTAAAGCGAGTAAACATAATTTCATACTCGATCTCATAGATACATATAGAACTCTGTGGAAAGTCGTATTCAATGAAAGTCGTATGTACGACTTTGAGGGAGATCTTTCAAACCTTTCGAGATCCACCCTACAATATGGAGTTAAAAAGCCTAAATAAATTAGTTTAGCCCTTATAACAAAGAAAATTGATTCTTTAACCCTTTCACGCTTATGTCACATCGAGGTACTACAGAAGAAAAAACTGCAAAATCCGATCCAATTTATCGTAATCGATTAGTTAACATATTGGTTAACTGTATTCTAAAACACAGAAAAAAAATCATAGGCTTATCAAATTATCTATCGAGCCATGAAAAAGCTTCAACAAAAAACAAAAACAAATCCACTATTTATTTTACGTCAAGAAATACGTGGAGTAATTCCCGATATAGCAGTAAAAGCAAAGCGTGTAAGCGGACCGACTCGTCAAGTTCCCATTAAAAGAGGATCCACACAAGGAAAAACACTTGTCGTTCGTTGGTTATTAGGGGCATCTAAAAAACGTTCAGGTTGAAATATGGTTTTCAAATTAAGTTCCGAATTAGTGAATATTGCCAATAGGAGTGGCAATGCCATACGCAAAAACGAAGAGACTCATAAAATGGCAGAGGAAAATAAAGCTTTTGCACATTTTTGTTAATCCATGAACAAGATCTATATAAACACGTAGACCCATGGATTCATTCATACATCTCGATTAGGAAAGAATCATAATTGATCGATATATTTCTCGAAACAAACGAAAAGGCAAACATAAATCGTGGATCAACTAAGCCTTCTCGGGGACTTGTTTAAGAATAAGAAAGAGGAATCTCATGGAAATACCATGGAATAAGGTTTGATCCTATCCATGGGGATTCCGTAAAAATTCCATTTCAAAAAGAGAAAGTTCAAAACAATTGGGATATTTTGGAGATTGGATGCAGTTACTAATTCATCATCTCGCATGTACATAATGAAAACTTAATTCTCGATTCTACAAGATTTTTTATGAAAGCCTTTCATTTGCTTCTCTTTGATGAAAGTTTTATTTTCCTAGGATGTATACTAATTTTTGGCCTAATTCTTCGTCTGATGATTGATTTAACCTATGATAAAAAGATATACATTGATTATATTTCATCTCTTCAACAAGTTTAGTAATGAGCATAACGACCCTATTGTTTCGATGGAGATAAGAACCTACGACTAGCTTTTCAGGTTCCAAACGAACAATTTCAACGAAATCTTTCAATTTTGTATTTTATTATGTTCAACTCTATCTATTTCTCTATCCGTAAAGTACATTGAATGTACAAAAATGGTAAAACAGAGTTTCTATTATTCGTATTAACAGCTACTCTAGGAGGAATGTTTTTATGCGGTGCTAACGATTTAATAACGATCTTTGTAGCTCCAAAATATTTCAGTTTAAGCTCCTACCTATTATCTAGATATACTAAGAAAGATGTACTGCCTAGACTACTATGAAGTATTTACTCATGGGTGGGGCAAACTCTTCTATTCTGGTTCACGATTTCTCTTGGCTATATGGTTCATCCGGATAAGAGATCGAGCTCCAAGAAATAGGGAATGGTCTTATCAATACACAAATGTATAACTCCCTAGGAATTTCAATTGCACTGCATTCTTAAAAAGATACTCAGAGAAACCTTAGAAACAGGGAAAAATGAGGAAGAAACAAATGTAGAAATAGAAATAACTTCCGAAACGAAAGAGGCTAAACATAAACAAGAGGGATCCACTGAAGAAAATCCTTCCTCTTCCCTTTTTTCGGAAGAAAAGAAGGATCCGAACAAAATCGATGAAACAAAAAGAGACTTGGTGAATGGAAAGGAAAAAACAAAGGATCAATTCGGATGGTGAAATTGTCCGTTGCGATATATAAAAATAAAATAAAATAACATTTTTTAAGAAATGAAATGTCGCAATATTTTTTTTTACATGTCAAAGTGATGGAAATGAAAGAATTTATTTTATGTTTCCCTAGTTTGACAACCTTTTATGAAATGATACAAAAAAAAAAAATCATTGTTCACAAAAGAAAAATTCCCCTCATGAAATTTATAATCATTGGAATTATATGAATGATCATAAAAAAGAAAGCCCTAAACAAAAGTTTTTTTAATAAAGTAAAAACTCTTGATAAAACTCTAGATAAGAACACCCTTGTCATATATACTAGAAAAAAGAACTCGATCGTATAATGATACGATCCTTTCTTGAATGAACCTTACCATGGACGAATCAAAAAGTTGTTTACCCTTTCAATCATAAACAAAAATGATATCCAAATTTGATTAATTGTTACACGGATAATGTTTGTACTAAATCAGTCATTCCAATCTCCATCTGGCGTATGGGAAAATTCTAAGCAACAGTAATGTGAATGAGCACGTCCCCTAGTGTGTTGCGAAGTATTTTCCTATAAAATCAAGATGATCCCAAGCAAATCATCAAGCTTATATTTGGACGAAAAAATTCAAAGCATCGGATATTTAGACTAAATTACTTAAGCATGAGAAATTTTAAAGTACCAACCAATTTCTAATATTAGATGCAAAGGCTAAATCTAATCACTCCTCCACATTTTCTCTCTTTCTCTTGCTGAATTACATTACACATTTGGGCGATAGGGTGGGGTATGACTTGGTTCCTTTCTGGCCAACTAAAGAAAAATGGTTGCCTTGTTTATTGCATACATCTCAGAGAGCTCTTTTCATTTCTTCCATTGAAAGGATAGTTGCATTTTTAAACAAATTTCATTTTCACTCGAATTTCTTCACTTTCATTGATAGACACTTTGATGGATTTTAGAATGTATCCCGTGTGTGCATGCATAATCGCATAAATAATTAAATATCTCGTGTACACAAGAAGAAATACGAAATCCCACATGGTAGGAAAAGCCATACACATTCTTACAAAACAATGGATCCATAATACATGTCGCACATTCTCAACAAGTACATAATATAATAATATAATATTGTAAAATACAGCCATAATGCAAGGAAAGTGATGGTTAAAGAAAACCGCATCCCTTGATAAAAGGGAAAAAGCAACCCAAAAACAAAAACTAATAATATTGAAGGCCATATAATATCAAATACAAACAAATAAATAGAAGCAAATAAATAAATAAAAAGCCATTACATATATATAGAATGTCTAATGGTTCTATGGCTTTTTTTGTGTTTTCTTCTCACTCTGTAACATCAGAAAATTATGAGCTTAGCAATAGAGCCTAAAGAGTCATATTCAGCCCCCATTCTTCTTCTTCATTTTCACAATCAAAAGATTCTAAGTATGAAGCATTATCATAGGCTTCAATTTCATCATCCAAAAATAAAATAAAAAGGAAAGTAGATTTAATTAGCATCTATTTGGTTTAATATAATTTCTACTGAAAATTTGAACCTGGTGTATAAATTGCAAGGTCAGGCCACCCATTGTTGCCCCCATTCCAACAGCTTGAATCACCATTTTGCAGATTCATATAATTCTCTGAGTTCCCATGGCTTTGGACATCCAAACCCGGGTTCACACCCGGATCCGAATTCAACCCATTTCCTGAATCCAAATTCTCACCATAATCACCCATCTGCATCAGTTTTAGACCCGACCCATTTGGATTCAGGCCCTCGAGAAGCGACCCGAACTGCCCATTTGATGCCAGGAGGGAGCTGAAGCTCCCGGAAATGTCCAGCACCCCGCGGTCTTGATCGACTTTCGGGCCGTAGACCCGGGAGCGGTCGGGCTGTGGATCCAGGTTCCGAGCTGCTGCTCCTGCTGCTGATGAGCTTGACACTGATGATGAGGAAGCTGATGAGGAGCGTTTAGAGGCTGAAGACGATGCTCTCTTGGTGTTCTTCCGGCTTCCGCCGCCGACCGGGATGTTTCTCAGAGCACCGCCTTTGGTCCAGTACCGCTTACAGTTCTTGCAGAAGTGGCGGGGCTGCGAGAGGTTGTAGTTGTTGTAGTAGCAGAACTTGGTGTTTGAGGAATCGCAGCGCGGACATTTCAGCTGTTCTTGCTCCGGAAATTGGGGCTTCAGGGGCTGAAACGTTGCCGGGTCTTGCATTTTTGAGAACCAAGTTTCAGTCTTTGAACAAATTAGTGGGGCTATGGAGGATTAGGGGAACTGGGTTTTATATTTCAGATACGATTTTTGAGCTATTGAGTGAAAGATTGGTTTCTGGAGTCTGATTTGAGATCAAAGGAGATGAATTTTTGGCAGGTTTTGCGATCTGAAATGGGGGTTTTCAGAGGCCCTTTCAGACTGTCAAGAGCCAAAAAGGGCAGAACAGAAGACGAAAAAGAAGACAAAAAGTTGGGATATTTTCTCAGAGCCAGATATGATCTTTCATTGAAACAGCCAAATATGACCTGAAAAAAACCACAAAATTTTCAACTTTCAAATCTTTCTCGAGAAGAAAATGATCACCATGCTCGAATAACAAAGAACGAACCCTAAAAATTTGATTTCTTTTCCTCTCTGAAATTCCTTTCCAAATTTTCTCACCTGGGAAACTTCATCAGAAAGTGAAAGATGAAGAAGAAGGTGAAAGGAAGAAAATTTGGGTGTTTGATTTTGGTTTCCGTTATGGAAATGATCTATCTGTTTGTCCGCGTGAGAATGACGACCAGGCCTCAAATAGAGAGACAAAGACACTGCTCTCACAGTCATACAAACACAGTGGGCATATTGGATGTGCTGAAGGCTTTATTTTTTTTCCTCCTTCTAGACAGTCCCACAGCTTCCACTAATCACATACTTAATTAATTAAAAAGTAATTATTTTTGTATTAGAATAATCTTGTCAGTAATTATATTCTCATTCCTAGCTCCTCTGGGAAGCATAAGCCAAACTGTGTTTTGTCAATGGAGGTCCAATATCTTGTTGTAAACTAAGGATGGTCAACCGAAGTCAATCTATATGATTATGTGCTCTCATTAACCTTAAACATGTGAATAAATTAATGATTAGGGATAAAATTATAATACGTAACTTTACGAAGGAGAAAAGAAAAGCTGCTTTAGCTATAATCATAGTCTGTGAGTAATTCCTTGATTTGAGAAGGTCCTAAAATCCACTTTCGAAGAAAAAAGTTAAAAGCTAATTGTGAGTCATTTGATGGTAATGAGTAATGGTAATAAAGTGATTTATGTATAGTATTATTAGCATAGTAGCATTTATATCTACGTAAATATTTAGTGAAGTTATCTGATTCGAAGTTTAATTATAAATTTCGAATTAAAGTTGTAAAAAAAACTCGATATCTATTACGTATAATCTTTTCTCTGATATTCTTGTATTAAAAATATAAAAATAATAACATAATTCCATCTGTGTGGCTATAAGACTCGATATCTATTATGTATAATCTTTTCTCCAATATTTTTGTATTAAAAATATAAAAATAACAACATAATTCCATTAGTGTGGCTATAATATTTTCTCCGATGTCAAGTGAGTCTAGATCAGTTGGTTCTAGCGTTGACTTGTAGATAATTGTTAGTTGCTATTTTTTCTGATGGAAAATTTTCTAAATTCTTACATTCCTTTTAATTAAAAAAAATATATCTTTTCTCCCATATTTGTAAATATATTTTTATAAGTATATTGTTAGTTGCTACTTAAATATTGTTACGAGCATTGAACTCTTTTTGTACTAGTGTAAAAAATTCAAGACTTGAGACTTTTTTTTATTGATTATGAGAAATGAAATATTATATTATGTATCGATGCTATTTTTTACCAACATTTAATTTTTTTTGTAAAGTTTTGCATTACATTCTTTATGTTAAATAAGAATTTCACTAAATTATTAATATTAGGGACGTAATTAAACTACCCTTCAAATTAATATCCTCAAAGTTTTAATATTCTATATTTGAAATTATTTATTGGTGGGGGTCTATGGGATAGGTGAATAATAAGAGCAACTACCCTAGAAGTAGAACCACCAAATTAAGTACGGATAATCAAGTAAAATAGTTTATACGTTAATAAATCCTAAATCAAGGGTGTTGTTGACTTTTTGTTTATAGTTAAATAAATTTTAATGATATATTGTTTGCAAATTATAGTTTAATAAAGTATAAATGTGAGTATAATCATATCAATTTTAATTGTAAATTAATTAATAGCTAGTTGCATGTTGGGTTTGTTTTGGCAGCACGGCTCGAGCCAGAGATTACGTTACAAGATTCGTTGTTAACTGACCTTCTGAGATGATAGTGATTAAGCCAAGCCGAGATGTATGAGCCTAAGCCGAGAAGCTAGCCGTTAATAAAGGTTTGCGTGCAAACAAAGCAAGTGAGAGCATCAATGGCAACTTATCATCAAATCTTTGCCGCCAATTCTTGTGGTGGCATCATCTTGACGGTCCAAGTGTTGACTAAATATATGATCAAATCCAAAGAAAGATAAGTTGTCCCCTAACCCTAGAGTAGGTGACCATAGTTAGTGGGTTCGAATTCATCAACCACAAAAATTGATAACATCACACTCATTCTCGTCTACCCTAATTAGTATAGCGAATTTTGTAGTGTGAAATTTGACTGAAATTTAGATGGATGATGTGGCGATAAATTGTCACGATAGTCTACTTTTACGATTGTATAAAATGAATAATAAATCAAGAGCAAATGTTAATTACATTATTCAATTTTAATTTAAAATGCAGACAAAATATATTTCATATTAGGAAATTATAATTATCGACGCTGTATCTAACCAAACAATAAGCCCGTACATAAGACTTGGGAGAATTACTAAAGCCCATATTTAAGGCACATCTCGGAGACCCGTGGATAAGGCCCATGCCTAAATATCACAATTATAACCTAATTCTAGACGACTCCTATAAATAGGGAACGTCCTCCCTCATTTAAGGGGACTCAACCTCTTCATCCTCTTTACATACACTACAATCTCTCAAAGGCTCATAGCCTTGTACTTGTACAAAATATCATATTATTAATGAAAGTGAGGCAACACTGTGGACGTAGCCCGATTTGGATGAATCACGTACTTTCTTGTGTCTTGGTGTGCGTGCGTGTCTTTACAGTCTCGTTGGTACAATTATTGTATCAACAGTTTGGCACCGTCTGTGGGAATCGATACAAAAGGTTATGTCAGTTCTTTTCAATTTTTCTCACCTGCTAAAACACCATGGCCACCAAGAACACCAAAAAAAACCCAGAAAATACAATATGTCCAATATGCAGGAAGAACCCAGGGAAATTCTCCTTTCTCGGTCGGTCGAAGCCCCTTGCGCTTCTCTCACAAAGTCTCTTTCCCACCACAAAATAAATATGTACATATTGTAGCCTCTGCAAACCACAAATTACCCCTCCAAACTCTGCCCACCACAAACAAATAACAACTACTTTTTAGCCTTCTGTAGGCATCTACCCACCACAAAAAAATACATATATGATCATGTTTTGTAACCTGCCCCTTGCCACTTGACCCCACCAAGATATTATCTCTCTTTATTACAACAGCCCAGACCTCTTCATCGGTCCCCACCGATGTCCCATTGGGCTCCCTACTCGGTCGGCCTCCCAATGTCCCCTCGAACTCCCTGCTCGGTCGGCCTCCCGATGTCCCTTCAGACTCCATGCTCGGTCTGTCTCCCAATGCCCTGCTCGGTCGGCTCCCTGATGTCCCCTCGGACTCCATGCTCGATCGGTCTCCCGATGCCCACTCGGTCGGTCTCCTGATGTTCTCTCCGACTCCATGCTCGGTCGGTTTCCTGATGCCCTCTCGGACTCCATGCACGGTCGGTCTCCCGATGTCCCCTTGGACCCCCCTCTTCATCGGTCCCCACCGATGTCCCATTGGGCTTCCTGCTCGGTCGGCCTCCCGATGTCCCCTCGGACTCCATGTTTGGTGTAACGCCCCGAAAATCCAAATTATGTAAAAAGTATAAAATAATATGTAAAATGACGTTTTACCCCTGAAAAGGGAGTGGCTAAAGTTGACTTTCTATGTAGGATACTTTTTCATAACTTTGAGAGGACCATTGTGTAGATCTCGAGACGCTGAGTCCGTAGACAGGCGGCATGTCGAAAACGGAGCTCGGATGTGAAAGTTACGGATCTACGAAGTCCAGGGGCAAAATGGTAATTTGCCGAGCGAAGGGCAAAACGGTCTTTTAACAAACGAACGGTGGATGTTGACTCATGCTACCAGCCAATGACACATGTCACCTTGTCCCCCACCTTTGCACCTGATTTCATGGATGAAATTATGGATTAGCGACATTAATCCCTTAATTAGGGAAAAAGCATCTCTTTTGTCCATTCCTTGATCGTGTTATACATTGGATTGCTTCAGTTGTGAGAATGAGAGATTGAGAGGACTGAATTAGAGAGAAAAGAACACGAGGAACAGAGAGGTACCTGCCATTAATGGTGAGAATTCGAATTCGAAATTGTGAGCTTTGAGAATCAAAATTGAGGCTTGATTAAGCTTTCTGAGATCATTTCGAACCAATCCACAACAAAAACGAAGAAAATTGGTGTTGTATTGAGCAAGAACAGAAGCTCCACTCCCTTCACAAAATCGAGCTTGGGTTCGAATAGCTGGAGGTAAGAAATTATGAAATTGATTATGTAAAAATGTTCATTTCGCTCTCACGATGCTCTCTGTGTAAATTAATTTGGAAAACAGGGACGAATTGAATGAGCCCCGATAATGAAACCCGTTTGAAAGTTCATCGTGGGATATGAGGATTTCTGTTGTAATTGAAGCAATTAAATTCACAGAACCTAAATTAAGATGGTTTAAATGAAATCAGGTTCAAGAGTGGAAGAAATCGAGGTCGAATTGAGGGAGATTGTGCAGGGTCTGATCACGGGTTCACGGGTCGTTTATCAGGCATTCAGGTGAAGGAGACGGTACTGTAGCAGTACTGTGCACAGCGCGTGGCTTTCACGCGCAGTCGCTTGCGGCGGCGCGTGGCTGGGTTTCTGAGGAAGGGTCCAACATACTTTTTGATGTTCTCGATAATACGAACCTATCTGCGTTGGTTTCGGATCAATCAGATATGGATTCAGAGTAGTTTCGAGTACCCGAAGCGTATAGTTTATGTTTAAATAATATTATTAAATTCCGACGATTAGGGAATTCATATGTGGGACTATACGATAGTCTAGTAACCTTAAATTACTTTGTTTGACAGGCCGGAATATTCCCAAGACGTCGGAAGATAGCGAACAGCTTGAGGCTGAACAATCTGGGCGGTGTGTGTGAGCGGACTTTGTTTTCTAACCGTGATGCATGCATATCTGATTTAAATGCTTTATTATATGATTTGATATGATTTGACATGATTGATGTTTCAATCCGGTGATTTCTCGATTTTGTGGATTATTATATTATTTTTGGTATGATTTTCGAGAAATTATGAAATTGATGTTTTAGGCGTAGGCCCGGGATTGAAAATGATGTTTTGACTCGGGTTACGAGTCACAGATTAAAAATGATGTTTTGATTCAGATTATGAGTCAGAGATTGATTTCATGGATTTACGTGAAAGTGGCAACTGAGGTTGCGATCACATGGATTTGCGTGAAAATGATATTTTGGGCTTGAGACCCAATTGGATAGTGATTTTGACTCGGATTTGGAGTCACATGTGAATATGATTAAATTGATGATTTTGATTTATAAAGTGAATTCTGGACACTATTTTATGATGGATTTGTGGAACTTGCCTTGTGAAAGCTATGTCTCGGGCATAGGCCCTATTGAAATATTTTTGACTTGATTTGAGACATAAATGATTTTAAAATGAGATTACTGGATTTGGTGACTGTTCCACATATACCATCCTCTGTGATTGGATAGTCTCCTCCAGACGTCGTAGATCCTGGAGTAGTCACGATCCACTGCCTAGAGATGAGTAGCTCCGAGGGAGGCCCAATCTCAGGAGTGTGAGATTATGATGATATCATCCAGACGTCGTAGATCCTGGAGATGATATCACCCCAGACGTCGTAGATCCTGGGGGATGTACTCGGACGTGAGGCTCCTGAGTTTGCACGCATTGCATTGATATCGTGACGTGTTACTTGGATATTGAGATTGGATAATGAGAATTGGTGGTATTATGATTTATTGAAATTTTTGTCCAGATACTTTATATCATGAACTGATTTGATGAACATGAGTTTTACGAACCATGGGAAAACATGTTTTGATTTTATCGGTCCACTGTTCATACTTGATTGATTTCACACTATTACTCATGTATTATGATATGCATGCATGTTTGCGAAACTGGAGGGTTAGAATGTGTTTTGGTAAATGTATTTATCGAACGTCATTTTTGTCCACTCACACCTTTGATGTAACGACCCGTCCCAAATTCCTAGATTAGATTAGTGACTAATCACGGATAGTGAGGCTAATCCGTGATTAGTTTAGCGAAATCGGACGAACGATGCAAAATGACCGTTTTGCCCCTATGCATGGGCAAAACGTTGACTTTTCAAATGGGCGGTCAAATGGACTTTGACCGATGACCGTGATGTAGTTCGTGACGTTACGAGTTCATAGACAAGTGGCACGTTCAATTCCGACGTTCGAGGAGGAAATTATGACATTCGGAAGTTTAGGGGCATTTTAGTAATTTTGGTTAAAAGAGCAAAATAGTTGACTTTTTAACTGGGATGTCCGATGGCCAAGGGCTGAGGACTATTACGTAGATAAGGACGATACGAATCCATAGACAGGCGGCACGTCGAACATTGAGAACCTACAGTCGCGGCGTGCCTCGTCGTTGACTGAACTGTTTAATTGGGGGCGTTGGTTGTCAAACATTGTGACAGTACGCAAATTAGATGAGGGTGTAAGACCCTATGGTTCCTAGTAGTTAATTGTGTGGATCCTAGGTGGATCGGGTATGTGATGTCGTGGACATTGGGCATTGTGACCTAGGATCGTGATGTTCACGGTCGGCTGACGTCCTAAAGGATCTGGGTCGTGATTTCGATGATCCAGATTGGGTGAGAGTTTATCACTCTTACTTCGGTATGTGAGTCATAAATGACGGGACTGAACTTCTTTTCGAAGTGGAGCCCCTTATGGTATGATACTCGAGCGAGTAGGTTTCCGACGAGGTCGAATTTGGTCAGCCTTAGAGTGGTGACTGATGGGATTGGCTTCCTTATGAAGTCAATATGATGTAATGTGTTGCTCGTTTGAACTGGTAACCGATAGGTTCGGTTTTGATGTGTCTTGGTAGATGTGAACGATATTTCGGGTTTTGGAATCGAATTTCTGGGTGACGATTCAGGATTCGATTTTAGAACTTGAAAGTGGAATACTGGATTTGGGTGCGGAATGATTATTCCAAATGCTAGCTTACGGAATAATGATTTCGGATTCGGATTTGGACATGAATTAAAAATGTGATGTATGGGTTTGGATTCGGGATTTCTTACGAAATTGCGGATTCGGATTTGGAAATGGAACTAGCTGATTTGTGGAGTATCGATTTGTCTCTTGCTGGTTTGGGAAAATGGACTCCATTATTACAACGTGTTTGGCTATGACCTAGGTGGATATGGATTGATGTATGTACTTTGTACATGGTTTGGGGTGCATGATACCTAGTAACGGTACATGGGATGTACCAGTGATGTGTCGATAAACGTGTTGGTGCTTGGCTTAGTTCCAATACCATTGGTTTTTGGTTGTGAACGTGAACTGGACATTGAACACGATGCACTGGGCAGAGTGATTCTGATGATTTCAGAGATTGTTTGAGCAGGTGCTCTTAGCCATGGTTGGCTAGTATAACTCTAGTGTTGAGTTGTGTGATCACTGCTAGGCTGGTGTTCAATGTGTTCCAGTTGCACAGTCTGATTGAGTGTGATGACGGTATGCGTATACTCAGGATGAGTGGGTTGGTGGTTAGTGTGACCGCAAGTTGCTTTGCGGCGAGATGTTATCATGTCGTGACCTTACCAGCATCTGGGATCGCTGAGGGGGGTGACAGTTGTGGTTACTGCTGTTGGTATTTGTCGCAGGATTGAGTTTGCCCTGCGAGGGGAGATCATGTTGTTGATCTTATGCTACATTGACGGACGTGGTAGTATGATGTGTTGTCACTAATTTGTTACTGATTGGCGCTTTACTAGGGTGGTAAAGCTTGGTGGTGACAGTTTGGCTTGTGGTGTCAGCATGGACTGACAAATGAGTTTTGGTAACTCTCTATGAGAGCGGATGTCAGGGCACATTAGTGATTACGTGGGGCCATCAAGCAGAAAGAGTCAGCTTAATGGTGACATTGCCAATTTCTGGTGATCAATTTCACTCGGGGGTGGTCGAGTGTAGATTGTACGACGTGCATCGGTGATGTGACGTCTGAGTGCAGACGAGTTCTGCGTTGGCTAGTGGGTATACAGGTGTACACATGTTGTGAGGCCCATTTGTTTTCCACGAGGTAGTTGTGGAATACGGATAGTTGAAATTTCGGGGACGAAATTCTTTAAGGAGGGAAAGTTGTAATGACCCGTCCCGAATATCGGGATTGAATATTAATTAATTATGATTTAGAATGACTAATCGGGGATTAGTTGAGTGAAATCGGACGAAACGTGCAAAATGACCGTTTTTCCCCTAGTGTGGGCAAAATGTTGACTTTTAGTTGGGGCGGTCAAATGGACTTTGGCCGATGACTGCGACGTAGTTCGGGACGTCACGAGTTCATAGACAGGTGGCACGTTCGATTCCGACATTCGTAGAGAAAGTTATGATGATCGGAAGTTGAGGGGTATTTTGGTAATTTGGCATAGTAGGGGCCAAATGTTGACTTTTTGATCGGGAGGTCCGATGGACGAGGGCCAAGGACCGTTACGTAGGTCTCGTCGATACGAATCCAACGACAGGCGGCATGCCGAAATCGGAGATTCGACGACGAAGTTATGGTCACGGAATCAGGCTCGATTAACCGAACAAACCGAGAATAAAATAATATTTTAATATGAACAGTACCCGGTGACTGAACACACTTGGATGAGTGACAAGTGTCACTCATCCCTTAAAATCAGGCACAAAACATGGATCCATGATTTTGGGGGAGACCTAATTATTATGTTTTATTATATTAAATTAATTAATTAATCTTAATTTCCATTAAACCTCCCTATTTTCTTAACCCGTGTACAACCATAATCCAATTTTCTTCCTTCCTCCATTTCTCTCCCATTTTTGAACCAGAGACTGAGGAACTGAGAGATTTTCGAAACTGAGTTGAATGGGGAAAACACGAGGGATTGAGGGAAGCTAGAAACTGAGAATCGAAGGTTTGGAAATTTTGGGGGGAAAATCGGATTTTGAACTATGAGCTACGGGGATCGAAATTGAGCTTGTAATTAGCTTCCTGAGGTTGAGACGAGTGGAACCAGATCAAAAACGAGAGGAATCGAGGCCGAATTGGCTCTGAACGGGCCTGGTAACAGAGAGCTTGAGTCGAGGTTGAGTCGTGATCATTGAGGGATCAAACGACTCAATTGATGGAGGGAAACTGTTTATCTTAGTCCATTGATGCTTCTGGGTTCATCAATTGGGAGAATTCAGTGGCCATTGTGGAAATTCCATGATTGCACAGTACCCAGGTGTTCTTCGTGTTCATCATCGAATCGATGGGTTTTAGGTAAGTGATCGTGCAATTGAGTTTACAGACCTTTAATTTAAGTTAAAACGAAGCTAACTGAATGATCAATTGGAAGGTTTAAGGCTGAATTGATGGACATTGAACCGGGTCTGATCGCGGGTTGAATGGCCCGTTTTACAGACAAACGGGTTGAGACGACAGCACTGTAGCTGGCGCGTGGGTTTCACGCGCAGCCACTCACGGCGGCGCGTGAGGGCGCGTCCGGCCTAGTCTCAAGGTGAGGTCAACATGACTTTTGGTCCTCTCAGTGTAACGAACATTTTGACGTTGATTTCGAGGAAATCGGATATTGTTTCGATAATGTTCCGCGTATCCGAAGTTTTGTTTTACGTTTAAAATATGTATTTAAATTCCGGAAAAATTGGAAAAAATTATATGATGTATTTTGAGATGTTAGTAACCCTCTATAATGATTTTGGACAGGAGTTGTGATTTCCAGATTTTACGGAAAAACGTGCAGCTCGGAAACGGACCGTTTTGGACGGTGTGTGTGAGTGGACTTTGCTTTCTAACCATGATGCATGCATATATAATTTCTAATGCCTTATTATATGATTTTATATGCTTGGGCATGATTTGTGTTTCAATCCGGTAATTTCTCGGTTTTATGATTATTATATTATTATTTTGGGCGATTTTCGAGAAATTACGAAATTTGGTAAAAATAATGTTTGGACTTGGTTTGTGAGTCCGGGATTAAAATTGGTTGGAAATAATGGTTGGACTCGGATTATTGAGTCATGGATTGAAAATGATATTTGGACTCGGGTTATGAGTCAGTGATTGATTTTGTGGATTTACGTGAAAATGGCAACGGAGGTTGCAACGCATGGATTTGCGTGATAATGTTATTTTGGGCATGAGAACCCAAGTGAATAGTGATTTTGACTCGGATATGGAGTCACATGTGAAATTGTGAAATTAATGATTTATTGGGATTTATGATTATTTTAATCAGTCTTTCGGGCACGTTTTACAAGGAACGTGCAAATGATGTTTTGGGCTAGGCCCGGAGTTTAAATGATTTCTAAAATGATGTTTTGACTTGGTTGGTGAGTCAATGATGATTTCTGGATTATTCTATTGATTTAAATGTGATTTTAACGGTTTATGTGTAAAAGGTATTTTGGGCTTGAGACCCAGTTGAGAATGTCCTTGACTTGGTATGAAGTCAAGATTTGATTGAAATGTTTTGGGATGTAATTCCCGGGATGGTTTTCATTGTGATTGTGATATTCCCAGACGGTCGGTGCTTGGGGGGATTACCCAGACGACCGGAGCTTGGGGGATGTGATTGTAGGATCGGGAGTTGATCCTATGGTAGTCAGCTTCTCGGATGAGACTGAGCCTGGATGTACCACTCGGAGGTGTCTGATCCTGGGGATGTGTTCGCCCAGAGGTGACTGAGCCCGAGGGGGTTGAGCCAAGAGGTGTATGTTCCCGAGAGAGTGACTGGATATTGGCCTACGCGTAGTGCAGCACTTGTGAGTAGTGCAGATGTGATTTGTGATATTTTATGCACTTGTGAGTAGTGCGGATTGATTGGATTGATATATTTCTTGTGCACTGGTGATTAGTGCTGATTGGTATTGATTGTGATGACGTACTGGTATTGAGTACGAGATTTTGGTCTTTGTGGCCAGTGATTATGTTTTCATATGGTTTGGCCTGAGAGCCGGGATTTGATGTTTTATAACATGAACTGATTTGGTGAGCATGAGTTTTGTGGACCATGGGAAAATATGTTTTGATTTTATCGGTCCACTGTACATACTTGAATGATTTTATACTATTACTCATGTTTTATGATATGCATGCAAGTTTGCGAAAATTGGAGGGTAAGAATGTATTTTGATAAATGTTTTTATAAGAGGTCATTTTTGTCCACTCACACCTTTTCTGTTTTATTAACCCTTCAGGTCGTGGCGCGCTGATCGAGGCTATTCCAGAGGTGGAGGTATGTGTGGGCACAGGCGCAAAATTCCCTTGTCTGGCAGGTGTTGAAGGGTTGTTTTGGGACTTTCAGTTGACTTGTCAGACGGGAGCAGGACCGAGTACGGTTTTTGACGTCCAGTTGGGACGGGTCCTGTCATTTGTTGTGTGGTATATGTATATATGTTTGGTTACTTTTGGCACTTTAGAGTTATTGTCATACGGGAGCAGGATCCATCACGACTATCGAGGGATAAACGGGATGGGTCTTGTCATTTGGTCGGTCTCCTGATGCCTATTCAGTCGGTCTCCCGATGTCCCCTTGGACCCCCTCTTCATTGGTCCCCACCGATGTCCCATCGGGCTTCCTGCTCGGTCGGCCTCCCGATGTCCCCTCAGACTCCATGTTCGGTCGGTCTCCCGATGTCCCCTTGGATCCCCTCTTCATTGGTCGACAGGACCCGTCCCAACTGGACGTTAAAAACCATACACGGTCCTGCTCCCGTCTGACAAGTCAACTGAAAGTCCGAAACTACCCTTCAATACCTGCCAGACAAGGGAATTTTTGCGCCTGTGCCCGCACATACCTCCACCTCTAGAATAGCCTCGATCAATGCGCCACGACCTGAAGGGTTAACAAAACAGAAAAGGTGTGAGTGGACAAAAAGACCTCTTATAAAAACATTTACCGAAATACATTCTTACCCTCCAGTTTTCACAAACTTGCATGCATATCGTAAAACATGAGTAATAGTATGAAATCATTCAAGTATGAACAGTGGACCGATAAAATCAAAACATATTTTCCCATGGTCCACAAAAACTCATGTTCACCAAATCAGTTTAACATCTCAAAAAGTTCACAGTTTCTTTAAATCATTTTAACCGCTAAACCACGGTTTCCTCAAAATCATTTTCCATAATCCACGGGACTTATTCCCATATCCTGTTGCTTAGAGTCACGTTTATCCCTGCAACGCGTGCATATCAATAGGCTCAAGGACCGCTCAAAATCCGAGCATCCGCTGCTGTGAACACATCATCAGTCAGCAATCCGTCGCTGGGAAAAACCTCACCAGCCGACGATCCGGATCTCGTGAACACATCACTTACCGATCCATATAATCCAGCACATCTGATCTGAGTCAAGCCTCCCCTGGGCTGCAAGACAAAGATCGTGCTACGTGACCTCTTCGGGGTAAACACTTCCATCCCGAAGGCGAGCGTTATCTCCAGGGTGCACTCCGGGGAAAAACATATTTTCTCCCGAAAGCCCTAAATATCCGCAACATATCATTATCACAAAAACCAGTGAAAACAGTTGCATTGAAAATCAAATCATTTACAATACAGGGTCTCAGCCCCAAGTCTCGATTTACTTTATAAATCCGAAAATCATCAATATCATCATGTAATCACATGGAAATACAAATCCAATCAAAAACACAATTCCATTGGGTCTCAAGCCCAAAATATCAATATCACGTAAATCCGTGCAACTGTAAACCCGAGTTGCCACGATCACGTAAATCCATGAAATCAATCACTGACTCATAATCCGAGTCCAAATATCATTTTCAACTTCCTGACTCATAACCCGAGTCAAAACATCATTTTCAATCCGGGCTTTAGCCCAAAACATCATTTGCACGTTCCACGTAAAACGTGCCCGAAAGACTCATTAAAATAATCACAAAATCACGAGGATACCAAAAATCATCAAATTCACATGTAACTCCAAATCCGAGTCAAAATCATTATTTACTTGGGTTCTCACGCCCACAATATCATTTTTAACCAATTTCATGATTTCTCGAAAATCGTGCCAGAATATAATAATATAATAATCACAAAACCGAGAAATCACCGAATTGAAATACCAATTATGCCAAAGCATATCAAATCATATAATAAAGCATTTTAAATCATATATGCATGTATCACGGTTAGAAAACAAAGTCCACTCACACACACCGTTCAAAACGGTTCGTTTCCGAGCAGCACGTTTTTCCGTAAATTCTGGAAATCACAACTTCTGTCCAAAATCATTATAGAGGGTTACTAACATCTCAAAATACAACATATAATTTTCCCCAATTTTTCCGGGATTTAAATACGTATTTTAAACGTAAAACAAAACTTCGGATACCCGGAACATTATCGAAACAATATCCGATTTCACCGAAATCAACGTCAAAATGTTCGTTACACTGAGAGGATCAAAAGTCATGTTGACCTCACCTTTAGACTAGGCCGGACGCGCCCCCACGCGCCGCCGTGAGTGGCTGCGCGTGAAATCCACGCGCCAGCTACAGTGCTGCTACAGTGCTCCTCCTTCACCCGTTTGTCTGGTAAACGGGTTGAAAAACCCGCGAACAGACCCGGTTCAAACTCACCCAATTCGACACCAATTTAGTCCGTTCTTTCCACTGATCCCTTCTAATCCAACTCTAATTGAGTTCTGCAAGTTCAATTACTTGATTCATGGTCTAAATCCTCACGACTCTCGATCGATCCTCGACGGGTTTCCAATTCGGGTTTCACGATTTCATCCCTGGTTTTCAAATTAATTCATTCAGTTAGCATCGTGAGAGTGTAAGGAATGTTTCTACAAGATCAATTCGAAGAATTCTTACCTCTAACCCGTCGAACCCAAGCTCGAATTGAAGCTGCCATGGAAGCTCAATTCATCCTCAATCCGACACCGTTTCACTTCGTTTTTGTTGCAGAAAGGTTCGTATGGATCCCAGAAGTCGAATTGAATCATCAATTTCGACCCTCACGGCTCACAATCTCGAATTCGAAAGTCCCCCCAATTTTCAAGATTTTTCGATTCGAAATTAACCCAGGGGCCTCACTGTCACTCGAGTCTTTCTCTCAATTCGACTTCCTCAGTCTCCCAATTGCACAATGAGACCGAAACAATGGGTTATCAGCTGTTAATGGACAATCATTAAGACAACCCACAATTTAGGGAATTTGTGTCTAAAGTGGTATAATTGTGTTTCCCATGATTCCCGTTTCAATGTTAGCAGCTGGGGTATGGAAGATGACAAAGTGACAAATGTCACAATCTGGTAGCAAGAATCAATGTTAAAAGACCATTTTGCCCTTCGTTGACAAATTACCATTTTACCCCTAGACATCCGTGACCCGTAACTTGGTCACCCGAACTCCGTTTTCGACGTGCCGCCTGTCGTTGGATTCGTATCGACGAGACCTACGTAACGGTCCTTGGCCCTCGTCCGTTGGACTTCCCGGCCAAAAAGTCAACATTTGGCCCCTACTATGCCAAATTACCAAAATACCCCTCAACTTCCGAACATCATAACTTTCTCTACGAATGTCGGAATTGAACGTGCCACCTGTCTATGAACTCGTGACGTCCCGAACTACGTCACAGTCATCGGTCAAAGTCCATTTGACCGCCCGAACTAAAAGTCAACATTTTGCCCACGCCAGGGGCAAAACGGTCATTTTGCACGTTTCGTCCGATTTCACTCAACTAATCCCCGATTAGTCATTCTAATTCGTAATTAATTAATATTCAATCCCGATATTCGGGACGGGTCATTACATTGGTCCCCACCGATGTCCCATCGGGCTTCCTGCTCGGTTGGTCTCCCGATATCCCCTTCGGACTCCATGTTCGGTCGGTCTCCTGATGTCCCCTCGGACTCCCTGTTCGTGTCGGCCTCCCGATACCCTACTCGGTTGGCCTCCCGATGTCCCCTCGGACTCCATGCTCGGTTAGTCTCCCAATATCCCCTCGGACTCTCTACTCAGGCGATCATCACACTCTCAAGGAAAACAACTTAGCATGCACCAAGGACAACCTCATAACACGCATAAATACAACCAGGTAACATTTTCAATCAGAAATCCCTTCTAACCATCATTACTGACAAACATACATGCCCTCGCACATTCATACATACATATCACACATACATGCCCTCGTGCATTTGGACATACATGACATACATACATGTCACATATACATGCTGACACGACCCATCCCAATCCCCCCGGGATTACCATGGAATGTGTCATGCTCCCGTCTGACAAGAGGTGTCAGACAAGGGATAACCTATTGCCACTGCCCAAAAGGGCTTCTAGAATGCGCAAGGATCGATGGAGGAGGTGTGCGATGTTACAGTCTCTGCTGCAGTCGCTTCCAGAATCAACCTGAAGGGCATTAAAAACAAAAGCTGTGAGTGGACGAAAATAAATAAGTCCGTTTAAAAAATTTATAAGACATTTATGCCCCCCCAGTAAAAGCATATGCATGCACCAAAAACCAATTTTCACATATTTATTTAGAAATAACCATTAGGGCCTTAGCCCGGAAACCAAAGCATAGTTTCAAATTCCAAAAGTCAATCCAAGAGTTATTTCATAAATCCAGTAATATACATTTATTATTTTTCCATCTCCGGCATCCCCGATGCCTAGCGTCCCTGACGCTTGACGTCCCCGACGTCATATCTCACGGTATTAAGCAACGCGTGATGCCCGGGGTCTCACCGGGTCCATATCTCTGACATCCCCGATGTCTGACGTTCTTGACGTCTAATGATAGCAATCCTGCTCCTGGATCACTATACGGTCCGGCTGCTCCGTACAATGTCCCCTCGCAGACAATGCACCGTGACTTCTCCAGTGTCCCCGACACTTGGAGGAGACCAATATATATCCTCGTATCGAGATGGTTTTATGGAACACATTTTACTATTCATTTCCAAAATATCACGAGGGCCCTGCCCCGAATTTCCATAAAACCGTCATAAGTCCAAATAGTTGATTATCAAATCCGAAATCATTTATTCAATTCCATTTTAGGGTCCCCGACCCGAAATCACATATATAAATCAACTGGGCCCCTAGCCCGATTTCATAAGTCAACTGGGCCCTTAGCCCGATTTCTCAAATCAACTGGGCCCCTAGCCCGATTTCTTAAATCAATTGGGCCCCTGGCCCGAATTCACTTTATCAAATCCGTAACCGTTTCATGAAATCATATCCGAACCACAATTATGGAAATCAGTGCAAATCTAGAAATCCTCGATTTACGTGCAAACACGTAACTCGCCTCGAAATGCGTGAAATCATATAAATTCACCGATATCCAAAATAAATCATAAAATCACAATTATAACAATCATGAAACAGTTATGCATGCATCGAATTTATAAAACCAATGTCCACTCACATACCGTTTAATCGAGCGCCTCGATAAGCATGCCATAGGCCTTCCCGAGCCACACCACTATCACCGGGACTCCCAATCCTGACCAAATCACATTAGAGGGTTACTAACCAACCCAATAACATCCTATTCAAGTCCCGTAATTTTCCCAAATTTTTAACTGGATTTAAAACCTTCGGACATCCCGAACAATATCGAAACGGGGTCCGATTGATACGAAACCAACGCTAAAATGTTCGTTACATTGTATAGGAAAAAAGTCATGTTGACCTCACCTCGAGATTCGTGTCCACGCGCCGCCGTGAGTGGCTGCGCGTGAAAGCCACGCGCCTGCTACAGTGACTGTAAACAGTCATCGTTCCAACCCGTTTCTCTAGTAAACGGGTCAATTTGACCCGCGAGATGACCCGACCAGAATCCTGTCAATTCCCATTTAATTTCATCAATTTAATCAACCAAAAGGATCGTCTTGTGTCCAATTAAGGTTATGAGACCCCAAATACAAAAGAACTCACCTTAATCCAGCCAATTCGAAGTCGAACTTCGAAGAACAGACAAACACTGTTCATTCACCACTCTCGAGCAATTTCGAAAGTTCTCTTGAAATTGATCCACTCAGAGGCTTCATAGAGTTCGTATAAGCTTGCTTCTCACGTCAATTCCACCCTAAAACCCCTCCAAATCCACGACTCAAGCTCGATTTTTCCTTCCTGTCACCAATGTCCGTTCGAAGCCAAAACGGCATCAATTTACCTCCTTCTTGCACTGGATCGACTAGAAATGATCCCAGAGGACTAAATGAATCATCAATGTGCCCTGGGCTGGCCCAGAACCTCGTGGAAATTTGAATTTGTTGAACACAGTTTCGGGTTTTCTGGGTAAACCTCCCCTCAGTCTCCCCGTTTTCCTCTCCATTTGTTACACTCAACATTCCACCTTTCCAGCAACGATTTCCACATTTAAGAACAATCATTCACCCGTTCTGATCAATATTCCCATTTGCAAAAACAATTCATCCGTCCAGGCCCTCTGTTCCCCACATGGAACTCACAGCAGTGTCCAGGGTGTCCACTACCCCATAATCAATTAACAAAACCTTCCTCCATGATACCAACAACACTAAACAATACATGGACAGATCGCACCAGCCATCCACCTAGTTCAATCACGGCTCCAACCCACGGCTGTTCAAATTCAACAGCCCAAATTACCATTTTGCCCCTGCTTGGAAAATTACCGAAATGCCCCTCACGCATCCAGACCCGTAACTCGGTCATTCGGACTCCGATTGATGCGTGCCGCCTATCTACGGACTCAGGGCATCGAGACCTTCCTAACGGTCCTTGGCCCTTGACCATCGGACCTCCCGATCGAAAAGTCAACATTTTCCCCTATTTCGTCCAAATTACGAAAGTGCCCCTGAACTTCCGAACATCATAACTTTCACCACGAATGTCGAAATCGAACGTGCCACCTGTCTATGAACTCGTGACGTCCCGAACTACGTCACGGTCATTGGTCAAAGTCCATTTGACCGTCCGAATTAAAATTCAACGTTTTGCCCACGCCCAGGGGCAAAACGGTCATTTTGCACAATTCGTCCGAAATCACTCAACTAATCCCAGATTAGTCATTCTAAATCATAATTAAATAATATTAAATCCCGATACTCGGGACAGGTCGTTACACATGCCCTCGTGCATACTGACATACATGTCACACATACATGCCTTTATGCATTCTGGCATACATGAACTCATACATACACTCCACACATTATCGAGCACCCGTTGCTCCGAGCACCTGCTGCTCAACACATTACCAAGCACCTGCTGCTCAACACATTACCGAGCACCCGCTGCTCAACACATTATCGAGCACCCACTACTCAACACATTACCGAGTACCCGTTGCTCAACATTCAATGCTACACTCAGCACACCTATCGACTGAGACGTATCTACAACCACAATTGACTACGCCCAAACTACGCATTAAATTAAACACGTAATTTGAGTGTTGTGCAATTTAAACCCTTTTTGTGTAGATGTAGTATTGGTAAATAGGGATCGTTCTTAACCGGGGAAATTAGGGAACATTAATAATGTGTTAGTGGGAAAGAGTAATGAATAAATGAATAATGAATAAATTAATGAATTAAATAATTAAAGAATTAACAAATTAAAGAATTAATGAATTAAAGAATTAAAGAATTAATTAATCAAAGAATAATAAACTAAAAGTATTAAAGAATAAAAGAATAAAGAGATGAAAGAATCAAAGAATAATAAACTAAAAGTATAAAAGAAGAATAAAACAATAAAAGAATAAAAGAATAAAGAATAAAAAGGATAGAAGAATAAAACAATAAAAGAATAAAGAATAAAAAAGGATAGAAGAATAAAACAATAAAAGAATAAAGAATAAAAAAGAATAAAAGAATAAAAGAATAAAAGAATAAAAGAATAAAAGAATAAAAGAATAAAAGAATAAAAGAATAAAGAATAAAGAATTGAAAAGGGGGGTTTTGAAAAGAGTTGTAAATATAAAATAAAGAAAACAAGTAAAAATAATTAAATACTTAATTTTACTTCTACTTTAACCTTTGTACTAGTGAACTTTCTTCAAACACATATTTTTACCAACACTCTAACATCATGCTTATATGGAACCAATCACGAAATCTTACCTTAATCATCTCAAATACATGCATACATTTTTCATATTATAAATGCACCGAACAGCGGATTATTACTTACAATATGATCCACCTTAAGTAAGTGATTTAATGCGCCGAACAGCGATCAAACATTAAATCTCTTCAACTCTATTCTAAATGCCCCGAACAGCGGATCAACATTTAGTTTCGAATTGAAATTTAAGTACTAAAACATATGAAGTAAAAGAAACTCAAAAAGTAAAACACATGGAGATTGCATTCTTACTTACAAATGTTAGAAAGAAAATACCAACACATATATTGAATTATAAGTAAAACCAATAACAATAACAAGAATTTAAGTAGAGAAGTATGGATTTTCACAAGAATCACCAAACAGCGGCAGGAAACTTGTGAAGATGGAAGAAGAAATACGAGGAATTCGGTCTTAAAACTCTTGAATTGCCTTAGAATTACTTGGCCTAGGTATTTCTTAAGGAAAGCATAAAAATGTGTTTAAGAGATCTCAAAGAAATATCACAAGAGCAAAGTAAAGAAGAAATGAAATTAAGAAAAATAAAAATAACATAAATTAAGAACAAGAATTAAAAGAAAGCTAATTAATAAGAAAATCTACAAGAAGTTAAAATGGTCCCCAAAAATGTCTCTCAAAAGAGAGAAACAAAAGAACTAAAAGAAGAAAACTAAAAACTAAGCAAAATGGAAGAAATGGAGCTAATGGGGGACTCTCCAAATACATGAAATGACCTCCCTATTTATAGGGGGGAAAAGCTAATTACACTAAAAAAAATAAATAAAAACAAATAAAAGTTATAATAAAAATATTAAAAAGTGAAATGATGAGATTGGGTGGTGTTTGTGGGGAAAAGATGTAAAAAAAAACAAAAGAAATGTTGCTGGAAATGGGCTGTCAGAAACAGCTGAAAAAGGGCCAAGAATTCGGTGGATGCTGGCTGGAATGGTCCTTAGTGGGTCAGCAGGCGTGCGCTGGAAAGAGAGGTGGTGGCCGGCAGGCGTGCGCTGGAAAGTGGGCGGCTGGTCGGCAAGCGTGAGCTGGGGAGCAGATCCCGCGTTCGGCAAGCGCGCGCCGATGGTGAAGAGCCTGGGCCGATGTGATTGGGCCTGCACAGACTGGGCTGGCGAACTGGGCCGCGAATTGGGCTGGGCTGCAGATGGTTGGGCTGAATTTATTTGGGTTTGGGCTGCACAAATTAATTAATTTAATTAATTTAGAAATATTTCACCGAAATTCGTCCATAATTTATTCGTTATAATTCCGATCGAGACGATTCTTTCGCCAAAATACTCCAAATTACAAATTTTATTTATTTAAATAAAAATAACACAAAATAAATTAATTTATCTATTTATTTAATATTTTAATATTAAAAGTCAAGTATAAAGGGTATAAAATAATATAAAATAATGCTTATTTGAGGACCTATCAAATACCCCCACACTTAAACTTTGCTAGTCCCTAGCAAATAGTAAAACTAAACTACGAATTCAAAACAAGTAACCCTTAACCATTTGTCTCAATATTTCATAATTATAATCATGGCATAAAAGATTTTCACTTAAAGCGTTTAAGCATATGGAATTCAAGAGTTAATACATTGTAACAAAATGCTTCAACAAGTATGATAATGAGTAAATATGGTGAAATGGATCTCAACATGAATAAAACAAGTATGAATCAACTCACAAGGATATGCACTCATAAATTCACTCAATTTTGTAAGGGTTTGTGTTTGCACTCAAAGTATGTGAGAAATACTCACATAATCGAAATGAAGTACTTTTGCAAAATTTCAAACAAACACCTCAAGATAAAAACAAAACATACTTGCACAAATGAACCAAAACCATAAGCTTACTCAAGTGATTGACTCCACTAATCAAAATTTACCATCTTAAGGATCATAAGGTCTTTACGAAGGTTGTAATGGGGCTAAGTTTAGAGGCAAGGAATATATAGGACAAGTGGTGCTTAATTCGTTCCAAGACTCAATAGACTCCCAAAACGTATCATAGCTTCCCAACCTTAGTGCAATGATGTCAGTAATCCATCCTTTCGAACATAGGCCTAATTCCATCATGTTGGGCCTCACAATCATTCTTCGTGTCGGATTTACAAATGTAAGGGACTTAACTCAAACATTACATAACCAAACCTTATTACCTTGATCGAGACTCAACCTTTTTTTTTTTTTTTTTTTTTGATTTTTTTTTTGAGTTTTTGATTTTTTTTGATTTTTTTTTATATCAAGGTAATAACATGTGTCAACAATACAATAAAGCTTGAGTCGGTAAATCCAAATAATTCACGTAAAAGTCTTTCCAATATCATTATTTTCTCTTTACACAATCAATATGTCTTCAACCGAGTTCTTGGAACAAGGGTAAAGGATGTCTATACTAAGCTCACGTGTTTAGATAATCATGGTGATGAAAGAAAGGCTTAATGTGGGCTCGAAAGGGTTAAAACTAGGGGGGTCGCAACTTGTGCGCACAAAATAGGGAACATGGATGTTTGAATTTGTGGTGTTAACCCTAATGCCTTAATCATTTCCAAAATCAGAGAGTTTATTGACTTAAAAGCTTTGAAAATCACATAAAATAAGTTCTAGTACTCTAGAGTTCATTAAAAGCTATGGCAAGCAGTTATGAGGCATATGTATATCAATTTAAACAAAGAACTTATGAATCACTCATCAAAGATGTATATAAAGTTCTAAAGCTCACATAAGGTTCATATGATTCATACTTATCTTATCATGCTCGTTTATGTGCCAATTTACATGCATTATCTTCAAGTTATAACATTTAATCACAAAATATTAACAAACAAATTCAAGTTGTAGTGATTATCTTTATGGCCATAACATATTCATTTCCGTTCATTTATATCATTGACAAGTTAAATGGCAACTTAAAACTCATAAAAACACTAAGTTAAAATAAAAAGATTCAAGAAAACAATTTTTTTTTTTCATTTTTTTTTAATAATTTTTTTTTCAATTTTTTTTTTTTTTGAACAATTAAAATTGTAAACCATTCCCCCACACTTAAATTCTACATTGTCCTCAATGTAGGAAAATACGAAGTAATTAAACATAGAATCAAAGTAAGGAAAATGATTTACGAAAATAATAGGAAAACATTAAATAAACAAAATAAAAGAGAGTGAAGGGTAGAGGATAGCAAATCTGTATTGATGACTCCTTCACATCCCGGGAACACATTGGGTTGCCTCCCAACAAGCGCTTGAAGTTTAACGTCCATCCAGCCTAGACAGAGATGCAAGTTAGTTAGTCAGAGATGTACGTTAATTAAGAATGCAGTTTAGATATGCAAATTAAAGTTAAGGATGCAATGTGAGTTAAAGATGTAAGTTAGAGGAAGAGTGCAATGCAAGTTAAACTAAATATGCAAGTGAAGTTAAAAATGCAAGTTAAATGAAATATGAAATGCAAGTTAGAATGAAAGATGCAAGTTAAGTGAAAATGCAAGTTAAATGAAAGATGAAATGCAAGTTAGAATGAAAGATGAAATGCAAGTTAGAATGAAAGATGAAATGCAAGAGAAAAAGAAAATAATTTATTTACGTATGAACAATTTTTTTATTTTTTTATAATTTATTTATTTATTTATTTCGGAATTTAAAAATTAAATAAATGAATTTTTTTTTTACGAATTTTATGCTCTTTAAAAAAAAATTAAAAAACCAAAAAAAAAAATTAAAATAAAAATAAAAATAAGGAAAAGTGAATATTTACTATAAGCATTTATGAACAATTAAAAAGAATGAACATTATGTACAAGTATGAACAAGAATAAAATAATAAGTAAGAGAATTATAAACAAACATAAATGAAAGATTATTATGAACAAGTATGTATGTATACTAAGAAATATAAAAGTTATGAACATGTATAAAAGGTAACAAGTAACATATATACTACATTTATTTACAAGTATGAATTAATACTAACATAAAGCTAAAATAAGAATTTTTTTTTTTTTTAAAAAAATATTTTTTTATTTCGATTTTTTTTTTAATTTATTATTATTATTATTATTTTATGTTTTTTTTTTATTCCGAATTTTTTTTTCTTTCATTTAAAAATTTAAAGTCTAAAAAGACATAAACAAACAATTAATTACATAAAAATAAAATAAGTGTAAACATAAAGTTAGTGGAATATAAAGTTGATAAAATTAATGAAAAGAAAGTTAATGGAATAAAGTTAAAGGAATATAAGTTAATGGAATAAAAAAAATTAGTGGAATAAAAAGTTAGTGGAATAAATTTAAAGTTAAAGGAATAAAGAAAAAGTTTATGAAATAAAATTAAAGTTAATGGATTAAAGAAGAAGTTAGAAAGTGTAAAGAAAAAAAAATTAAAAGTAAGGAAAAGTGAATATGTACAATATACATTTATGACAAGTATCAATTTTAATATGAACAAGTAAAAGTAAAAGTAAACAAATGAAATTAAATTATGAACAAGTATCAATTTTAATATAAACAAATAGAAAACAAAAAAAAATTATGAACATTTATGAACAAGTATAAATTAGAAATTAAGAATAAGTAAAGTATGAGCATTATAAACAAAAATAATAAGAACAATAATAAGATGGATAAATATAATATTAACAAAAGTAAAATTTATAAACAAGTATAATATGCACAATTTATATACATACACTAACATATTAAAAATGATTTTCAATTTCCCCGGCAACGGCGCCAAAAATTGACTACGCCCAAACTACGCATTAAATTAAACACGTAATTTGAGTGTTGTGCAATTTAAACCCTTTTTGTGTAGATGTAGTATTGGTAAATAGGGATCGTTCTTAACCGGGGAAATTAGGGAACATTAATAATGTGTTAGTGGGAAAGAGTAATGAATAAATGAATAATGAATAAATTAATGAATTAAATAATTAAAGAATTAACAAATTAAAGAATTAATGAATTAAAGAATTAAAGAATTAATTAATCAAAGAATAATAAACTAAAAGTATTAAAGAATAAAAGAATAAAGAGATGAAAGAATCAAAGAATAATAAACTAAAAGTATAAAAGAAGAATAAAACAATAAAAGAATAAAAGAATAAAGAATAAAAAGGATAGAAGAATAAAACAATAAAAGAATAAAGAATAAAAAAGGATAGAAGAATAAAACAATAAAAGAATAAAGAATAAAAAAGAATAAAAGAATAAAAGAATAAAAGAATAAAAGAATAAAAGAATAAAAGAATAAAGAATAAAGAATTGAAAAGGGGGGTTTTGAAAAGAGTTGTAAATATAAAATAAAGAAAACAAGTAAAAATAATTAAATACTTAATTTTACTTCTACTTTAACCTTTGTACTAGTGAACTTTCTTCAAACACATATTTTTACCAACACTCTAACATCATGCTTATATGGAACCAATCACGAAATCTTACCTTAATCATCTCAAATACATGCATACATTTTTCATATTATAAATGCACCGAACAGCGGATTATTACTTACAATATGATCCACCTTAAGTAAGTGATTTAATGCGCCGAACAGCGATCAAACATTAAATCTCTTCAACTCTATTCTAAATGCCCCGAACAGCGGATCAACATTTAGTTTCGAATTGAAATTTAAGTACTAAAACATATGAAGTAAAAGAAACTCAAAAAGTAAAACACATGGAGATTGCATTCTTACTTACAAATGTTAGAAAGAAAATACCAACACATATATTGAATTATAAGTAAAACCAATAACAATAACAAGAATTTAAGTAGAGAAGTATGGATTTTCACAAGAATCACCGAACAGCGGCAGGAAACTTGTGAAGATGGAAGAAGAAATACGAGGAATTCGGTCTTAAAACTCTTGAATTGCCTTAGAATTACTTGGCCTAGGTATTTCTTAAGGAAAGCATAAAAATGTGTTTAAGAGATCTCAAAGAAATATCACAAGAGCAAAGTAAAGAAGAAATGAAATTAAGAAAAATAAAAATAACATAAATTAAGAACAAGAATTAAAAGAAAGCTAATTAATAAGAAAATCTACAAGAAGTTAAAATGGTCCCCAAAAATGTCTCTCAAAAGAGAGAAACAAAAGAACTAAAAGAAGAAAACTAAAAACTAAGCAAAATGGAAGAAATGGAGCTAATGGGGGACTCTCCAAATACATGAAATGACCTCCCTATTTATAGGGGGGAAAAGCTAATTACACTAAAAAAAATAAATAAAAACAAATAAAAGTTATAATAAAAATATTAAAAAGTGAAATGATGAGATTGGGTGGTGTTTGTGGGGAAAAGATGTAAAAAAAAACAAAAGAAATGTTGCTGGAAATGGGCTGTCAGAAACAGCTGAAAAAGGGCCAAGAATTCGGTGGATGCTGGCTGGAATGGTCCTTAGTGGGTCAGCAGGCGTGCGCTGGAAAGAGAGGTGGTGGCCGGCAGGCGTGCGCTGGAAAGTGGGCGGCTGGTCGGCAAGCGTGAGCTGGGGAGCAGATCCCGCGTTCGGCAAGCGCGCGCCGATGGTGAAGAGCCTGGGCCGATGTGATTGGGCCTGCACAGACTGGGCTGGCGAACTGGGCCGCGAATTGGGCTGGGCTGCAGATGGTTGGGCTGAATTTATTTGGGTTTGGGCTGCACAAATTAATTAATTTAATTAATTTAGAAATATTTCACCGAAATTCGTCCATAATTTATTCGTTATAATTCCGATCGAGACGATTCTTTCGCCAAAATACTCCAAATTACAAATTTTATTTATTTAAATAAAAATAACACAAAATAAATTAATTTATCTATTTATTTAATATTTTAATATTAAAAGTCAAGTATAAAGGGTATAAAATAATATAAAATAATGCTTATTTGAGGACCTATCAACAATCACTCACAAACAGTCAGATTCATACTTGGAGTCATCCTCACTGGGGGACTACCAGAGCACAATCGCTACAACGTCCATCGCCTCAAACGTACAACACACTACAAGGTGTCTTTTCTTCCGCATCCTACCTTGACCGAGGACTTGGGGGACTGATGGTATACCGAGCGGAGCAGTACAAAAATGAGGAGTTGCTTGGTCAATGCACTTTACCTGAAAGTCCTTAACCGAGGCAGTCTGCCTCAATCAAGAACTTGGGGACTTGTCGACGCTGCATCTGACCAAGTAATAAGCCCGTACATAAGACTCGGGAGAATTACTAAAGCCCATATTCAAGGCACTTCTCGGAGGCCCGTGGATAAGGCTCATGCCTAAATATCACAATTATAACCTAACCCTAGACGACTCCTATAAATAGGGAGCCTCCTCCCTCGTTCAAAGGGACTCAACCTCTTCATCCTCTTTACAAACACTACTATCTCTCAAAGGCTCATAGCCTTGTACTTGTACAAAATATCATATTATTAATGAAAGTGAGGCAACACCATGGATGTAGCCCTATTTGGGTGAACTACATACTTTCTTGTGTCTTGGTGTGCGTGCGTGTCTTTACAGTCTCGTTGGTACAATTTTTGCATCAACAATAATAAATTTAATTAAAGTAAATGCAAAATGCAAACCTGAATATAATCATTATAATTAAAGCAAATTTACTATTTTTGTTATTTGTAAATCTCGCATTTTATTTTATTTTTTTGGCATTTTAGATCAGTCGTAAGTCAAAATCATTACCCTATAAACAAAAACAAATAATCCCATATTAGGAAATTTTATCCGTATTTGCGTAATCTGTAAACAGCCCAAATCGTGATTAGATTTCTCGTTTTTATCCGCATGCTTGAAACTCACATATGACCTTCCCCTAAAAAAAAAAAAAAAACACTCAAATCCCACCATCATAAGCAAACAGTATTATGAGTGAAAGCTTCGTCTCACCAAAGAAAATGGGTCCCCCCATTGAACCTAGTGTTGAATTGAAATGGTGCTGCTGCTGCGCGTTTTGACTGATGAGGGCGGGTTGTTAAATATTTGGTCCCACCAACGCAATTCGAAAGTGACGGCTCGGATCATTTGACTGTGTTCAATTAAGCGTGAATTAAGTATGAACATCATGGTATGAAGCCCACCGTTGCTATTTCAGTGACTTTAATCATGTCTTGTCTACCAAGTCGACATTCACCACCAGATTCAACCAACTAAATCCACTTCATTTTCTGCCGTTAGCTAATATTTTTCTTTGTATTTGGAAATTAATCCAGCAATTTATATCCTAGTTTCATTTTATGAGAAATCAAACTCACAATCTATGAAATACACACACATATAATTTTGTTATACTTTCCTTATTAGATACAAAAATTAATTTGACCAACTTAGAATTGCTTCACTGAGCTTGTTTGACTTATTCACCGAATATCAGTGTGGTGCCAGCCTAATAATCTCAATGCTCCAAACTCCAGTCAGTTGAAATGAGGAGAGTGTTATAGTAATTTAAACAACATATAAACAAGATTGTTATTACCTTTTGGAGAGTATGTGTCATTATATTTATGGTGACATTGAATGTTGTAAGTGAAACAATTCGATACCAGATAAACGTCTCTGCTTCTGAACCTAACACATATCCTTGTAGTTCCAAGTCGCATGGTTATATTAACTCAGTTGGTCATGGGGGAGATAGGTCGACTAGATATGACTAGTCTAGTCGTTTTAAGTGTCTTTGTCCATAGTTGGACTAATGACATGTACCTTGTGTTGTGGATGTATATGTGTTGTCGTGTTTCTATTGAGCCACGAATTGAGGGTGGTTTTAATCAGACGGATCGGTTTTTGTCAAATTAATTAAATTAGGCAAGAATATTATAATACAATTAAGTAAATACATCCAAAATACATATAATGATTGAATTTTGCATTTATGTGGAGTCTCTTGAAGGCACTTCATGACAAACTATATACATGTATGTGTTCAAATCTCATTTTGCTTCTCATATGTGTAAATGACCTATTTTGTGTTTTACGCTAATATTTGGTGTTCCACGTCGCCTCCAATCTTCAATTCCATCCAAGATTATTCTATCATATATAACCACAAGACATATATGTTCTCGTGACTCAAATACTATAACATTATATGTATTAAATATCAATTTCTTCTCATTTTTTTTTTATAAGACTTAAAGCTTGAAAATTATTTTTCAATTGCTATAATATTATACATTAGGTATCTTATTAAAACTCAATACTTCCCCAGATACTATATATAATGGAGTGGATAAAATATGACTAAGTTAATTTAAAAGGAAATTTTAAATCAAATTGAACGTAATGATAAATTATAAATTTTGTGTACTTAATAAACTGTTATCTCTAAATATCGAAATTTTCTGATATCTATAATCAGCATAAGTTTAAAATTACAGGGAGCATTTGGGGATAATCTACATCTCTGAAACGAGGATCATTTTTTGGATGTAGAGACATCATGCGATATTTTTTTAAAAAAATTAGTAGTAATAATAGGAAGGTGTGAAGCATGAGCAAGAGCACGAGAGGGCATGATGGGATATGGGGCTAGGGTTGTCATGCCATGCATGAGTGTGGTCGGTGCAACTGTTTGTTGATGAAAGCCAACAAAAACAAAAACAAAAGAAGAAAGTGTTTCCATGGTGGTGGTGGGGGTGTGAGACACGTGTACATGTCCTTCCCCTGTCCTTCCAGAGCGGGACACGGCTGCGATGGCGTGCCTTTAATTTAGTCCCCCCCCCCCACCCCCCCCCCCCCCAATCCATGAAATCGACCTACCCACCACACTCTCTCCACTCATTCACTTGTAAGTTGTATCCATCTTTGGATATGTGAATGCAATTCCTTGAGCGTTGATGAGTTAACGTCGCGTCATGAATTTTATTACGTGTATAACAAATTTTGAATTTAATCTGTTAATTTATAAATTTATTTAATAAATATGTCATTTGATAATCCATAAAACATATTATCTCTTTAATCTATTTAAATTATCCGGTCTTCTAATTTTATATATCTATGTAACAACATCCAAATTCAATATTTTCTACCAAACACCACCCATATATCATGGATTCATAGATCATAACTTCCTTAAAATTATAAATATTTAATAAGTTTGTAGATATGCAAATGGTAGATATAGGATTTATTAGGGTACATATATTAAACGGATTTATAAGTTATTACATAAATTATTGGGTAAACCATATCAAGTTAATTTAAAAATAATATAAAATTTTAATTGTGCAGATTGATCCACATATATTTTCCTTATATAATTTTCTTATGTACATGTGATAGTTGAAATTATTGACTTTTTGGAACAAAAATGATATTTCATAATAACATAACAAAAGAGTACAATTCTATTGTCCAAATCAATCTACGAAAACAAGTCCAACAAACCAAAACAGTAATATTAATATGGACAAAATTGCACAAACAAATAAAAAATAAAATCACTAAAATTATGTAATACAACCGAATCTTCAAACCCATCTATTACAGAAAAATGACGCCCATAAAATTCATTATATCTAATCTTAAAGAATCTATAAAAACATGAGTGAATTTAATGACTTCAGGAATCCACTTGCACTTTAAAGTGAATAAAGAACTCAAGGTCTTAATCTAACTACGGTGATAAAAAAAAATATTGGAAATTATGGAAAAAAAGATTTAGGGAAAAAAAAGAGTTAAAAAAGGATTTGAGGTAAGAAGATGCATTGGAAAAATGTGAAATACACCACAATAATGGGCTACTTTTTGTTCTCTATGGGATTCTGTGGGGTACTTTTTTCTCTCTGTAATATTGATGGGGTTCACATATATAATAGGACCGTATCTGTTAGACAAAATGCAAATAAATTGTCACAAAAAAAAAGTTGTTACATATAACATAATTCTTATTCCAATAATGCCAAGCCCCATGAATTTCCTGGATGTTAATTAATTATGGGCTTTGGGCTGTCATCAGTGCCGTTAGTTTAATAATATTCCTGGATGCCAAACCCCATGAGTATCAATCTTGTTCTTTGTCAAAGTCAAATTTAAAACCTTCTACGTAATACAAATTGAACACAAAATTTCTATATAATACAAATTGAACACAAAATTTGCATATAATGTATTGAGAGAAATATATTCTTCTACATTCGAAGTTCTTTTTTCAAATTCCTATTTTCCCGATATTGTCGGTATCAAACCTGTTTTGATTCCCACAATAGAAAATCTCGCACGTTGCATATGTGAAGTTGACATTCTTCATTGTGATTTGGTTTCGATCCAGATGATACAGACTGGAGGTGCTTTGCCATCCGCACATATTCTCCAGCATTCATCTTCTCGTCGATTCGATTCCAGTCAATATAAACAACCTCATCGTGCAAGGAATAAAATGGACGAAAATAATACAAACCAAATTACAGAAGATGTATCTGTTTCCATTTCTGTGATCCAATCTAACCCAAAAATACAACAAAACCATACTGAATTATTTCTGCGAGTCAATTCGTCTCGCTGATTTGCCAGAGTAAATAATACCCAAATCATCTCAGAAAACAAAACTTTTCATCTAAAGTCAAAATGGTAACTCAGGTCCTAAACTACTAGATTTATTCCTAAGGCAGTGAGAGTCAAAGATAGTAGCCTGTAAATGTAAAACCCCTTCCTACAATCTCACCACTGCAGAACCAGGCAAAGCACTCGAGTCCAAACAGAGCAGCAAGCCCGGCATTCTCCACGTTCAGCTCCTCCCTGTTTTTCATCGCGTTCTTGAGATAGTCAACTTCCTTCCAGAGTTGTTCATAACGACCAGGAATGCTGTAGAGAAAGAATTTATGCACAATTTGGCAATGAAGAAACAAATGTATAAAGAGAAGGACTCTTCACCCAGAAAATCATAGCATTATGATAAAAAAATGTAACAAATTCTTGCTGGGGTAGTGAATGAAAGCTAAACACCATTTATGTTTTCAATAAATATTGATGGCAGATATTACCAAATTTTTTTGTATCATATGCACATTATCCTACAGTCATCATTTTATCAATCCCAGCATGTCTGTTTCAGTTAAGTGTTCTTAACTAGCCATATTTTGTCCTGAATCCAACCTTGGTAGTCCTAGATTTCTAATACGAATAACAGAAGTAGATATTTGGACATCATATGTTCAACCTTGATGCAGTTCTTGGCAGAAAATACATTACATAATACAAGTTTATAGTGTGATATCTGGAAACTCTATGAACTGAATTCTAGAACTATGTTATGAATGATTATCACTCTTCCACGCTGCAAATGGACTGTTACAAGTGTAAAAGGCAGATAATGTTGGTATACTGTTCAAAGTTGAAATTCTACAAATTTGAGAGATCAACAAATGCAACGCAAATCATTTTATTTTATTTATGAGAAGCAACTCATGATGGTAAGGGTTAAATAGAAATATCTAAATAGTGGATTGCAACAGCCTCAGCGATTTGAAACACGATGGACAGAGTAAATGATGCCCCTCACACTCAAGATGTACCAATCTTATTGGGTAATTAGCACATGATTCAATTAAGCATCCCTCGAATCCTATCAAAGATTGGAAAGAAGGTACCATAAGATGTCCATTACAAAAGGTGAGAATGTAAAACCTGGCAAGACGAGTATAGAACAGTTTTTTTGCTAGTGTTTGACATTTCTCAATGGTGGGTGGTGCCTGGATATAGTGCTTGTTCTCCTCTACTAACTGCTTGTAATAGGTATTTCCATTCTTGGCTAAAAACTTTGATGCCTGAACTGCCTTTGCCTGCAACTGAGGTAACTTTGACGCCATGGACTCCCTAAACGAACATGAAAATAAAAATGACTCAATTCAAACAGCACAAATTGTATTCAGCAAAATCAGGAATTAGGGTACTGCCTCCTACTAATTGAAGACTGGAAAAGGCATATTATTGGAAAATACTCAAATCCTTTAATCATGCCTACTATGCCAACTAAAAATAAATCAACTCCTGACCAATCATGGAAACACAACTTGGACATTCAAATAGATGCAGCTTTCATGCTTATGCTCATCAAAACATTTGCAACAAAATGTAACAGATAAATTCTGAAAGGTTCCGCAAATTCAAGCAGAAAAACTTCTCCATGTAAAACTCAGAGAATCCTCACAAATCAAGTCAAAATAATTCCATGTTAAAAGATTCCTACTTCCGCACAAGAATTGAACCCCAGATTTTCACACAGCAACATAAGTACATAACAATAAGACCCACATTATTCCAAAAGCCATTTCAACTCCGTCAACAGTAGAAAAAGTTCATTCTCACATATAACAATAATAATAAAGAATGAATTCAACTTCGAAAATAAAGAAACCAATTGTTCTTGTTTGGTTGCCCAGAAAATGCGGGAAATAAAAGAGAAAAGAAAACAGGAATACTGAGAAAGTTAGTGATTCGATAAACTGGAGTGAAACTTGTACGAGCATTTGGCTTTGATCACAGAAAATAAACTAAAAATTGATAAATTACCTGGAAATTTCTTAGGGATTTGGAGTGAAACAGTTTAACAGAAGCCCTAAACAACAGAGAGAGAGAGAGAGAGAGAGAGAGAGAGACGATGATTGGTGGTTCGAGATTTATAGTGCATGCAATTCGATCATTTCCTTCCTCTATTGCAAATTGAACACGTGGCAAAAAGTTTTGGGAGTCGAATAATAAGTAAATGTTTCTTGGCAAAAAAGAAAAAGAAAAGAAAAAGATATTACTTACTGGGCCAACAAGAGGAGACAGACAAAGAAGGGCCATGTACAAATTGTAGAAAAACTTGGTAAAAAAATGAACTTTAACTAAAAGATCAAGGGCCATGAACAAATTTTAACTATAACCAACGGCCAAATATTTTCCCAAATTTACCCAAGAATTTAAAAAATTTCTAATTTCCTAAATATATGGTGGGGCCCAATATAACTGGTTGCCCAGCACATGCTCCATAATGTTTTAAGATATTTAATAGTGATAAGTAACACTTAAATATGTTCTTACAAAATTATTCACATGCAACATAGTTATTATAATCGGAAATCTAGAGATTTACTCGTATCTTGACATATGTTATCTAAAAATCTTATCACAAAATTATTTTACCCGCTTAAAATTTTATCGCACAATTATTTTCTCATAACAATATATTTTGTTTAAAAATGTTATATTAGTTTAATTAAATTATCTAAATTTAAAACATATAAAAAATAACGATAAAATGTTGAAATAGCAATGACATAACTGTAAATGGTTAGAGATGGTGAAAATAGTTCTAGCTCTATACTACTCATTAAAAAAACTATCATTTTTAGGGCTAAATTTTGGCATAGCCCTCAAATTATTGGAAATTGTTGGAGAAAAGTGCTGGAAAATGGTTTCTCGAACACCAAAAACCTTTGACAATAAAAAAACAATTAAAATGATTTTCGGTAGTATAATTTTTTCTTATAGAAGCACCTGTAATGTGTATTTTTGGAAAAGACTTCTGAGAGTGGAAGCATTTACGTTTTTGTATAAAAAAAATTGATGTATTTAATGTGAGAGTTGTCGAACACACAATATTCTTAGCTTTTATATTACTCATTGTACGTAATATCCATTATTTATATTAGTTTTCTTTTATGAGTAATGACTCAATCATACGGTTAAAAAAGAAGGAAGAAACACTTAAGTTTCTTCAATTCACCGTAAAAAAGTTCAATTTCTTCAATCTTCTTGTTACTTCAAGTAAAAAATGTAGTAAATTATGCTGAGTTCCCCTGGATTTTAAAACTTGTTCACTTGTGCATTATGCTAGGGTTTCATGGAAATCTCAAAGAACGGAGGTCTCTATGAAAGCAGAGTTTAACTACACAAGGAGAAAGTTTTAGCTATGACTGTCTGACGAACTGAATGGCCCGACCATCCAATTCAAAAATAAAAACACTCCCAACAAAAACATAAGACTAATTTTGATCTCTAGATCACTTGCTCTCTTTGCTCTCGTGTTGAGCTCTTGTGATGTAAAATACTTATATCTCATGTGATCATTTTTTGGTTATGCAAGATACCTTCTTACTATAGTAAAACAAAGTACTTATGCAAATCCAATAGAGGAAAAGTTTAACTTATTCACTTGCGCATTGTGCTTGCTAGGGTATCACCAGATATGCGAGACCAACTGCAATTTGGCCATTCTTGCTGCTATGGGTCTCCAAAGATTTATAAGATACTCTAATGATACAAAGTGAAGATAACCTGTTTCCTTTCCAAAAAGGAACCAAGCTAGAGCAATTATGGGCTTTGGTGCCTATACACAAGTTGAAAGCTACAATAAATAATAAGCAGCATCCTTAATGAAATTTCAACCATGACAAAGAATTAATAAAAAAATGAAGAACTGCACGTTTCAACAGTTCCATCCCACCAACAATTTTTGCAGTAAGAAAAACTACATTTTATCTTAAACCTAGTGGCAAATATTGAACATCCTTTTTAGTATTTGTTGTAGGAGAGCTACAATCACATCTTTCTTCTTGACTTCAACCCAACACAATTTCAAGAAATGAACCGCGCCTTCCCTATTCAAGAAGATGCGGTTTAAAAGATAGCAAAACAAAATGAACGAGGAGTTGGGAGGAGGTGAAGAAAAGAGGGGACCCTGTTGCCCACCTGGCAACAAAATCAGGTTGCTTCCTTGTGGATTCTGTGATAGCCACTTCTGGACCTTGAGAATAAAAACCGTGTGCACCAACAGGTTCAAGGGGCACCTCCACATGTCAGAATTAATGTCGCCTCCAATTGACTGGTTGGTGGAAAGGAATAGACACCTTCCCCAACAGCAACCCAAAAAAGCTAACCAAGAAAATACATTTCTTCTTGACCGTCTTTATGCATAGTACATGTACAAGCTGTTTGCAGCAGCACAGGCGATTGAATTTTCGGTTGGATGCCACGCTAAGTGCAGCAACTTTGTTGTGAAATCATAACAATTTCCATTTGCATCAACCCCGGGGTTTTCTGATCCTGGGATGGATTGTTCCGAGGTAGACAAATAATAAGTTAGTAAAAACACTCAAAAGGAGAGATTAAGAAGCCAAGAAAGATCAAAATCAATTCAATGGTAATGGGAAAGAGAAAACACTTACCTCGTCTGACAACTCTTGTTATACTACTGCTCAGGGACCTGGAAGGCCTAGAAGGAGTCTGAACTTGTCGCCTAAAACAGCACAGAAAATATCAAATAATCACTAAACTTAGCCATTCAAGTCCAACTTCCTGATTTCTTTCGGTTTAAATTACCTCATCGGGTTTTTGCTAGCTTCCAAAGTTGTTGCCTCGGTACTACCAGTAGCAGAACCAAATACACGGAATAGATTGCTGAGAACACATTAACAACTTATTAAAACAAATCTCAAAAGAATTTTTAACAATAACACAGTAAACAGATAAAAGGCACAGAAACAAACCTGTAAGAACCTGTTGCTACTCGCAATCCATCACCACTCAAACAACACTCAAATTTATCGAAGATAGAGTCGTTCTCATATAAATCACACAGCTGGATACATTTAAACAGGATAATCAGGCTCAGGCCCTCCAAAGTGGGCACATGTTACAAGTTCATTTCATTAAAGGCAGGAATCTCACCTTAGGTCTTAAATATTCATGAACCTGGAAGGATGTGACTGGACCTGAATCCATGTTGATGTCCCATAACTGAAAGCCATGTAGACCAGCTCAGAAAAGAAAACAGGGAGATAAAAAACTCAACTTCGCATTACCATGGGAGACCAGAACATTAAGTTTGGAAAGTTACAATTTGACATCAATATCACAATGCATCACAACTTTGTCAGGATGCAGAAGCAGCTATTGAAACTATTTAAAGGTCCCATATCTCTTCAAATAATTAAGGAAACTCAATTTAAGACATGCTTAGAAAGTCTAATACCCTTTTCTGTTGCGTGGGAGAAGAAATGGTGGGAAGCTGCAATCTTGAGTGATGCTGTAGTTAACCACATTAATGATTCTCAATGGGACTTCGACTACATTTTTGTTTGGTTCATAGACGTCGTTACACTAACAGCCTTCCATAGGCATAACGAATACACCCAAAAGATGGGCATAACAGGTTTTCTTAGTTTTCTTAGTTTTCTTGCATATATCCTATAAAATAGACTCAAAACTAGGTGGGACTTGGAAATTCTTTGCAACAAACGCATCTCTGTGTGTATGTAAAAGGAGTGCATGCATCACAGCTACCATCATTTCAACATCCAATAGAAACTAAAGAGAAATAAATCAATCATAGTTTCATCATCAGAGTTGCATATACTAATAAAGAGTGTAAACTGCGGTTTTCCAGATGTCCGAGGCCTATATTTAGTAACATTACAATCATTTTAGCATACTGTATGCATTATTGAGGACATTAAATGTCCAAATAAAATAATATTACATATATGTTATGCCAAGTTAACCTAAGTGAAACACCAAAAAAAATAAAAAATAAAAAATAAAAAATAAAAAATAAAAAATAAAAAAAGAACCAACCTTAAGAGTCATGTAATCGCGGCTAAGTATATATCTTCCATCCCTTCCGAACTTAATATCCGAGATTGAAGCAATAATTTCAGTGAAGAATGATCTAGCACCCGGCGCCTCCTGTTCTTCAAACCTGAACAAGAGATATTTTAACCAATAAATATTTTACTATAAGTGATGCTATCTTAACTAACATTGACAATCTACTAATTATTTGACGAACAAAATTTTTTTTCCCCATTACATAATGTAGAAGACAAAGGCAATCACAATATATAATTTAATCTCCAGTTTGCACTTCACACCCTTACTCTCTTGATCTCTTTTTCTTTCATGGTAGGCAGACTACAAGATGACTACAAAAAAATGACAAGTCAAATACTTACAATTTAGCATGGGAATCACATAAAGCAGACTGACGCAAATCAATGAGTCGAATGGAGCCTTTGGAGCTGCTGTAAGCTAATGTATTGCAATGGGTAGGGTGGAACTCTGCTGATGTTATCACCTCTGCAATAATAAAAAAAATGTGTAATCAAAAGTCATGCAAAAGCATTACTAAAGGTAGCCTCTGATCAGCAGAAAACAAACAATTCCAAAATAAAAAAAAATAAAAAAAAAATAAAAAATCACTAGTATGTTCTAATTAGGTTTCTTCAAAATTTATAAACCAGACCAGCTCAAGATTATTCAGAGCTATACAAGGCATGACATAGAAATTTTTCCTTAAGATGATGTTCTTTCCTTACCCCTACTACCCAGTCCCCCAAATTTTCCTGGCCAACTGAAAATTTGAACCCCCATAATGGCCTAAGCCAAAGCTATGAAATGCAAGGGTGCGTCCACCACACACTACAGTTTGCAAATATGAACTCCAAGAAGCAAAAGAAAATTTCACTACAACTTTGAATATTAATAGATCATGAAGCTTACCAGTTAAATCTTCCATGTTTGTGGGCTTCACATCAACAATATTGAAACTTTGATTGCTAATTTCCAAGTTCCAAAGATTTATTCGCAGATCATCAGCCGATATAAAAGTTTCACCATCACTAGGAAAAATGCAAAAAGAGTTGGCAAACATTCTTAGAAGAAGCCAAAAATAAGAGAACAAAGAATTAATTAAGAAATGTGAAAAAAAAAAAATAACAAAAATCATGGGTTCTCATCAAGGTTTTTGGGAAAAAAACTTAACAGTCAATGACCAACAATTATAAACCTGATATCCAATAGCAGGGATTGGTAGATGGCGTGCATGGTCAATTAAAAAAGGTGAATTGGCTACACTTAATATGTTTGCCAAGCTTACAGGTATAAGAATTATAATCACAAGGCTCTAACATAAACCACAAGCCAAATAGAAAGCTATATGCAATAGTAATGATGCCAGAGACGAAAAATGGAAATATAAGTGCAATGAAGAAATAGAGCCACCTGTTGTTTGAAATCGAATTGATATGATAATCATGAGCATGGGCATATACTCTTCGACATCTGGCGACTAGGCTAGTCTCATGGCTAGTTACCTACACAAATGAAGTTTTAAGACTTAGTTCCAGATGCAATGCAAGAAAATACCAAATATTAGAGATCTAAAGGAAGGAAAATGATAAAAAAGACAACCACTGAAAGGTACAGGAGGCTTATAAAGATCCCAAAAGGGTAAGTACAAGGATAATAAGCATAATGTGTATATGCATATAAAAACATATATCAGATAGTACCCATATAAATAAAACAGCTAAAAGCCAAATATTGGAAGAAACAAATTCAAGTCAGTCTGTCATAGGCTCATAAATGAAACTGCATGATAGAATGTGTTAATGCAAGACATGAGAAGAGAAATGTAAAATTGGTTAGTACTACTACCTGTGGTAGTCGTAACGACGCAATGCCTCCTGGTGGAAATGAAATGTCATTGCTCAGACAACTGGATGATCTGTCTGGGCCTCCCCCATTTGCAAGATGGGTTTTACCGCTACTCAAATTACTTGAACTAGCAAGATTGCCATTTACTACAGCTTTTGAAGGATCGACATTCATTTCAGAAATTTTCTTGACCTTCTTTTCTTGGACCTGTTCAACACTCAACAAAAGAAATCAGTGCATGTAGGATACACACCATAACCATATGCTAAGGAAGTTATTTACAGATGAAATGTGCCAATTTTATCATTCATTTTCCAGCTTCAGGAAGAAAAAAATGCATGCAGCATGGCATTCATTTTGTATACTGCCTTCTTAGCATTACGTCATATGCGGACTATCTTTACAGCTAAGAAGAAAGTACGCCCTATCATTCGTACGGCTGTGCAGTAAGCTAATATTTAAATCTTTCTCAAGAATTCAAAGAATTGGCAACCTGCACCTAAGGTACATATAGCGATGTAGCACTGTGCATCAATTCAAAAATCCATATACTTCCGCCAACAATAAATAAAGCTATGAGCTAGTAATTCATATATTCAAGGTCCTCAAAACAGACTATAAGTAAAAGAGTATAATATATTTTCCTACAGATGATTACATATTATACCATATACATAAACGCAACAGATAAGCTAGGTAGTTGAAAATACCAAATGGGACTATCTCTCATATTGTTTCAAACAATTATAAAAACAAATTTTAACTGCCACAAAAGAGCGATGCTTTCCTACCTTCCAAAACTTAATTGTTTTATCATTAGTAGATAGGAGAAACAGTGCACCATTGGCTGTTTGGCACCATCTGATTTTGTTGATTTTCTCCTCTATTTCCAAACTCTTTAGATAGTCAAACTGACAAAAAAAAAAACATAGTATGAATACAAGAAATTGCAATAAATACATGAAAAGCAAATAAATCTGACGGTGATCCATAAGTAATTAAAGGGAAAGAATACCTCTGGTTCATGACTCTGAAACTCTGTTTTATAACGGAACTCAGGATGCCTAGTAATTGGATAATCGACCCTCTCTAAATCCCTTCTGGAGCTACCATGCTACACATTACATCATCCAAATACAATTTAACATTGCATAAAACAAGAAACAGCAGGCAGAATACAAACGAAATAATAGTGGACTGAAAGGGACTGAAAAGGAAGGAAAAACAGACATCTTTTGTATCTGTCCTCTCAAAGAGAACCACCCGTCCTCCACGGTCACCAGTAGCAAGATGGTCACCACTTTTATCAAATTCAATAGCAGAAATAATGTCAACTGGAAAACAAAACAACAAAATTCAAAGTAAGAAATCCCATCACTGTCCTCACAGTATTAGAAAAAAAAAATTTTAAAAACAAATGCCAGAATTGTCTAATATATTAATCTAGAAAACATGTCCCTTGGACCAAATCAAATGTTAGAATCACATTTATCATAATTCCCCTAAAGTATAAGTTTTACAGGAAACTCTCCTTCTAAATAGATGCAAGAATTCATTCCTACCATTTCAACACTGTGTGCCAGTCATGAACATCAGCCAGTTGACTAGTTGGGTTCTTCTATATAAATGTACTCTTACCCTTCGAATATGTTTAATTTGGGATTTGTAAAGATCATTAATTGTTAACCATCTTAACCATATTAGAGTTCCCATCTAACTCTTTTCTCATTGATCCTTCGTCTCAACCAAATAACCCCTTTTAGTCCTTTTTCCATTGCATTCATCCAACTGCAGCTACACCATTCACAATGCACCCATTTTGCATCTATTCACTTTTTGTATAAAAATTATCATAAGGGTAAAATTACAATTCAATCTTCCAGGTTGATCAAAATCTGTTCTTCATTTACAATCATTACTATGTCTCATAATCCATAACACATCGCTTTCCAAATTCTTGTGCCAATTTCGTATCCTACACAAATCTGTTAAGGCAGGCATATTAAATGTCCCATTGTTATCCAACAATAATGATTCTAATGTATATATTAAAAGACATAAACTTTAAAGGGCCAATCCACTGATTGCAAGAATCAAAGTCAGGACATGGCAATACTAGATAATATCATATGCCTAGAATCATTGACTATAACAAATTCTTCTATGAATTAAATGACTACTATTATTGGTTCTGCACAATAATCTCAAATGCAGCATTCAGTTCCAACCTCATCAGTTACAAAATCTACCAGTGGAAACAAAACAAAATAGTTACTTCATGCAGAGGGGTTGGGAAATTCCTAATGTTAGCACATAAGCAATACTTATAAACATGCAGGCAAGAACCCTCTCCTTAAAATTTCCAGATACATCTTCCAACGTGGAACTCTCCCTAATCACTTAACATTCCCATAAAAAAGGGAAAACAAAGTGTAACTACCGTCAACAACTCAGATATCTGTAAAGAAACTACAAGGCACTGATATCTAGTTTTTTTCTGAGACCATGGAAGATATACATCCATGTACATTAAGAAAATTTAAACTAACAATTGGGTTCCCTAAACCACATTTGTTTTAATTAGTTGGGTATTCTATTTAAAATCATAATCATCACCTAATACTAATCCAGCAACTAGCTGCAAGCATAAGTAACTGAGCATATTTCTCATATCTAACCAAAATAACGTGTAAAAATCTACTGGAAAGCCCGAAGCATCCCTAAGAAGACACGCAAATTAGTGTAATGTGGTTACATTTTTACCCTCAATAACAAATACATTCATGACAAATATGCAACTACGTAACCAGTTGTGGAAAGACTGCTACCACCATCATCAGGGATTTTGATTGAAGCCCGGAGCACTACTAAGAAAACAAGCAAATTAGTGTAATGTGGTTACATTTTTAACCTTAATAACAAATACATTCATGACAAATATACAGCTATGTAACCAGTTGTGGAAAGACAGCTACCACCATCATTAGGGATTGCGATTGAAATCCTACTACTTCCGGCCCGAATAAACAGGAGATTGACAACAGCAATCATACAAAACTCTACGTGTAAACAACTTAAAGAAAGCTAATTCTAAGACCGAACGAGTGAACCATAAACTATAATTTCAAAGTTCATCCACAGACCTCTCACTTTACCAAGCTCATTTCCACTCTGTTTCTTAATCAATCCAAAAAAGCGACCTACAAGTCACATGCACACCTCTCTCAACCAATTTCAGACCTAAAGTTCACTACTTCATCCAAATCAGAACCAAAACCCACAATCAAAAACCAATTACTGGATGACCCAGATGCCAAAACACGAATTTTTGTATAAATATGATCTGAAATAGATCGAATGTCCAAAAACAAGCCGTTAATTCAACACTGCACAAAAATATCAGTTGGATCCAAAAGGGTGGTGATTGATATCGCTCCAAAACTAAAAATTTCCACAAAATACCTTCTTGAACTTCTTCTCCGGCCGTGCGCTCGCCGAAGACCTGAGAGAATTTCCACTCCAGAGGCGATGGAGGACCTCCCGGAGCTGCGACGACCTCGTCGACCTCGTTCATTTCCGACAAAACCAAAAATGAATCCAGCACCAGAAAAAACCAAATCCCAAATTACACCAATCGGAATCACTGCATCGACGACCGACTTGTGGGTTTACAAGATCACAGACAGCACTGAAAAACCCATATCCAAATAACACAATAACAATCACAATGATGTCTCCGTAATTCCCAATTCAACCATTTCAACGCAGAAACAAAAGCCTCTCTCTTTCTATCTCTCAAGTAGACGAGAGCTTCCTCTCTCTCGGTAGAAGGAGAAAATTGGGATTTTTAAATTACTTTTCGGGGAGAGATTAAAATGACTGAGAGCAAATCGTCGTTTGGCTAATTGGCTTTCGAGACAAAAGAACACAAAGCGTACACCCGAACACTTCTCTCTCTGTGTGTTACCAAGTTCTCTCTCAATTATGGGCTTCTCTCAATTAATTTTCTATTTTCTGGTCTCTGATAAGATAACCTATTAAAGTGACAGCTGGACGGTTGAGAGATTTTGGTTGGGCTTTGGGGCTGTGACGTTGTGGTGAGAGTAAAGGGGTAAAGAGAGTGGTCGGATTTGATTGGTTGGTGAGGGGGTGGGATGTCGTTAGTCGGTGAGGTTAACAATAAACAAAAGGATTTTTGGTGAAAAAAGGTGAAAAAGAACTTGAGGATTTTAACTTTTTGAGGATGTGTTGAAAAGGAGAAAAGAGGCTTGTTTGGGGGAGAGAAGTTGAGATGAGATTTCCATAAATGACATGCATGTCCTTGCCTTCTCACCTTGTTTCCACTATCGTTGTTGTTTATTATTTTTTATTGGTGATATTTTAATTATTCCCCAATTTATTAGTATTTATTTTTCAATTTGTATTAGAAAAGTTTCAGATTTGGTTTATATAGTAGCGGGGTAAAATATATCTTAGTCTCTGTAGTAAAGGAAATTGGTTGAAATAAATTGGCTAAGAGCTTAAATAAAATTCAAGGATAAAATCATTATTATTTTTTGTATTTTTTGGTGGAAATTTGGATATTTTATGTGGTTGGTTGCATGGGATCACTATCATGGAATGTAGAAGGACCCTATGTGTTGGATGTACAAAGTCTCAATAGCATGCCCTCAATCTCCCAACATATTGATGACTAATAGACTGATAGCTTGATCTTGACCCTCAAATCCCATGACTTTGTTTCTACCACTTTACGTATACTTGACTTTTGCAAGTTCTAATTTAAGAGCAAATAAAGTAATTAAAAATGGGAAATGATCTTAGGCTCAAAATTTGGAGGAATCTATATTGTAATTAGTCTTATCACAAAAGAGATTACATGTTTCATTCCTCTAATCTTTTGACTGTGTTGAAGAGCCTTCCTCCTTTAGTTAACTAGAATGGGAATCCAAGTACCATTGGTTGTTAAGGATTAATAAACTTTTACCACCAAGTCTACAATTTTTATTGCTTTTATGAAGAGGCAAAGTAGCTCCACCATAGTAGTAGTTAGGACATGAGTGCACCTTTTTCTTTGCCCAATAGACAATAAGGATTAGAGAATTAGTTCACTTTCATGTTTTAACAGAATATAATTTTGAGCACAAACGTTAAATGCTCTTAATTAATTGAATTGTAAAATACAAGGCGGAAAAGCGAACACCATTCCTATGGAAAAAAAGAGAGAGAGAGAGAGAGAGATTGAAATTGGAATTTTATTTGATTGTGATTAAGCTTATTGGGATTAAGGTGAAAAAAAATATGAAAATTATCAACCATTTTTTGGGCAATCTAGTGATTTGGACCAGTTCATGTCCTTGTGTTGCTGCACCGATCATAAATTCAATTTTTCTTGAGGACAAGTCAAACTAAGATTTAAATTGGAAGTGAATATGTGAGTTATTAAAAGTAGCGTGGAACAAAAACTGAATGCTAATATAAACTGATGATATTGAGTTGGTCATAATCAGGCCAAAGCAATCACATATATAATTATACATATGGTTGATTTGATTTACAATAAGATCTTAAATGGAGTCTAGAAAGTAGGAACTAGGTTTTTTTTTTTTTTTTTTTTTTTTTTTATCTCCGAACTCGCATAAAAGTTGCATTTTGCATCAAATTTTCAAAATTCGCTCGAAATGCATCTTGACTCAGCACTTTTATGTCAAATCCACTGTTAATTTTAAGGTTAATTTTGGAACATACCATCTCCGACCAGAACAGTAGAACACCCATCCTCCTCCAAGCAATCCTACGCCACCATTTATCTATTTTGTAATTGTGATAGCTTTTCTTGTTGACTGTTCACTGATGGAGACATGGCGCGGGAAACAAAAGCTAAGGCGAAGTTGAAGATAATGATGCGATACATAGAAAGGAAGAGGGAGAGGAGGAAACGTCTGCGAATGAACCAGGTTTAGGAACCGGTTCAGTTTGGGAACCTATTTGGCGTGTTTTAACCTATAAGTTTTGGGACCAACGTACTCCTACATATATTGGGCCTCTAGGCTTGAAGGCAATGCTGAAATCAATCGATAAGTTTTTAGGATTTGAGAATTTGAGAGCACAATGAAGGTTAAGAAGAGAAGCGTGCCAGAGAATGAGGTTTCCTACGAATCCGACGTCGAAGCTCTCAACGACGACGATTTTGATGATTATGAATTTATGATGATGAAGACGGAGAAAAGGATTGTGATGATGAAGACAAAGAGGAGGTGGATGAGGGAGCTTCAAATTGAAATCGGAATAGATCGAGTTCCAGAAACGGTCGGGGGCTTTATCGAAGCTTCTCGATATGGAAGTAGAGGTCAATGATGACGAATATGAAGATGATGAGGCCGACGAGGAATACGACAACTTGTAGTCCACAGCGGCGATGCTGATATGAACCGTAATGATGAAGAAGGTATGAGGGTGCATTGTCCCCCTTTGCCAATTGAGGATGACGAAGATTTGGAAGATCATGAAAGAATTATGAAGGAAAGATTTTCCAATATTCAAAGGAAAGATTTTCCGACGGCGATGATGAGTGCAGCGATGAAGTTGACCAGCAAGCTCTTTTGCTTGCATTCGGGACCCGAAATTGTGGAAGATGAAGTTTGCAATTGGGCAGGAGCGAAAATTGGCGCTTTGCTTAATGCAAAACTGTATTGATCGAAAGTATGATAATCATTTGCAGAGTTTTTCCACAATTGCTCGTGATGATTACGCGGAGGAGTATGGGTGATCTGGGTTGTGGGATGGGTGCTTGAGCTAGTTTTGTGAATAGAGTATCAAGTGAAACTTCAATACGAGTTTATGGTGCATAAAGGTAAAAAGCCTTACTCCTCACCATACATGTACATTTAAGTTTATGGGCAAGTAGGGGAACGATAAAATAGGCCCAACTAAGTTGCAAAGTAACCCAACGAAAGGCTATTTTCTTTAAGAATAATATTATTTGAACCCTCTAAATTGACCACATTTAATAACCATATTGATGTGGCAATCAATGAATGATATTATTTTAATAAATGAAATTATTCTATATTTATATTAGACCATTCATTGATTGTCATATCAACATGGTCACTAAATGTGGTCAATTTAGAAAGTCCAAATAGCATTGCCCTTTCTTTAATATGAGAAGAAACCTATTCTCGATTGAGTTTTGTTACTGTTTAAAATGGCGGCCGTCTAGTCTGTCTAGACGGCGCCTAGGCACTCGAAACTCGAAGGTGGGAAACCGCCCCGTATAATGCCTAAGTGCCTAGGTAGATTTGTTCATACATCCTTATACATATTTAGTTATATAAGTTCTTATATATATAAATTTAATTATTTAAGTTATTTTTTTATTAAATATTTAGTTAATAATATAAATATTAATTAAAATAAAGATAATAAATTAAAAAAACATAGAATGTTATATAATAAAATTAATAAAAAAACTTATATTTTTAACATTTATGACTCTCAACTTAATCTATTTATCTAGATAATTAATTTTTATTATGAAATTATTTGATAGTATTCATTATATTAATAATTTGTTAAATTTTGTTTTTAAAATAAAAAATCGCCTCCTAGGCCCCATCTGAGTCCCACCTAATTGATTAGACGTTAGACCACCATCAACTATCCGAAGAGCGCCTAACCCCATTTTGAACTTTAATTTCTGCAAAGCCCCCATTTACATGTTGGCTGCATATTTGGTTTTTGTATCCAATTGGACGTCCTTTAGGTTCCCACCTAACGTTTCCAATTATTTTGTTCTTTGTCCCAATATACACCTTTCGGCCTAGCCTTTTTTCTTAAATGCTGTCATCTCTTTTCCTATTTCTACATGTTGGAAATTTTCAAATTAAATATACTAAAATTTTAAGTGGCAGATTTAGATTAGATTCTCACAAATTGAGATGATATAGTTATATAGAGTGTGATATTTACTTAAATGATTTGTCGTGTGGTTTAGCATAAATTCCCAAATTTATATATCGATAATTCTAATTTATTGTGTGAAAGACATCGTTTTTAAAGAGGGTTATTATTTGAACGCATTTGATCTGGTTGTTAATGATGTTTTATTTACTCACATAAGTACATAAATAAAAAATAACATTCATATTGAATACATCTTAAATGAACTCCGAATACAATAAACAATTTCTCATCTAAGTACACCTTAAAAGAATTCTAAACTTAAATAATGAGAAGTCCATAACAATCTGAACTCTGAAGCAATGCAACCATCAAATGGTTGGATAATGGATAAGGAGACATTCAGAAATCTTTTGTTGAGGGGTTCAATATGCTCATATAGTGTATTTTTAATCCCTCTCTTAAATTGCTTCTGATTCATTTTTGGGTAGCTTTTTCTAAGGATCAGACTTCCTTAAAAAAAGAAGTAAGGGTAGTGATTTTTTGTTGGTGGGACACAAACATATTAGTAATTTAGAGCATATCTATTGAGACCATTCTAATCAAGGCAATGCATGTTTTGGTCTCTGTCCCATGCAAAAGAGCTTCTAATAGAAATGGTTGGCCTCGTCTAGACTGGGCTAGGGACTGGGGCTATTCTAGCCCCTCCCATTGTTTTGGCTAGGCTAAATAACACTCAATGAAAAACTGACATATGTCAAAATCTTTATTTATTTTTATATTTTTCACATTTCATATATTTTTTATATTTTTCACATTTCATATATTTTTTAGTATAATTTAAAATTTCTTCATTATGATAGTATTTAATTATTACTTTTATATCTATATAAATTATGTAAGATAAAATAAAATTAAGTTGTATTCCACATATATTATATAATATTTCTACATTATTATGTTTTAAAAAATAATTTTTTAAAATATGAATTATGACCCTTAGTCACTCCCTATTAGAAACACGACAAATAGCCTTGGGCAAAATGCCATAAACACTGTCATTTAAAGGGCTAAACATTGCCTCTAGCCTCTTACCTTTACCTCTACCACTATACATACTCTTACATACATACTCTTACATAAAAGGAATGACCAATTTGTTTACAGTTAGGGGCCACTTATTCGCTCTTATGGTTTATGGGCCTATTGGGATTTCACATTTTTCGAGTTTGTTTAATACATTAATATTTTGAGAGGAGTTCATGTGTTGAATATCAAATCTAAGATTTTCCATTATTAAATAATAATTAAAAGTATCATTAAAGGTACACCTTGTGGAGCTAAGTCTCGTTAATTAAACTAGCTAATTGAAGATAAAACTTTAAATGATCGAATTCATATGAAATTTATAAAGATTTTTTTAGTTTAAAAGCACTGTGAACTCAACTGAAAGTACCACATTGCAACATGTTCTCATTATTCGGTTACATTACACGATGAACCTAACGAGTCGCGCTACTAACACACTTTTTTTTTAAATTCAACCATTTTCCGTCAAAAAAGTAAAAAATAGAGATAAATGGGCTTAAATACCCTTTAAAAAGATACAAACTTCATCTTCATCCCTATTCCCTGTTAAACATCTGCACTGAACCTAGAAATTGAAAACCTAGATGAAATTTGAACCCAAAATCCAATGAATGATGAAATCATCCCCCTATCCCCTATTGCCGAACGATGAAATCATCCCTCACTGTCGAACGATGAAACCATTCCCCCCATCCCCTACCGAGCAATGTTCCAATCCACACCTTGCAATAAATCCCACCTTCATGCCAATCCAGAATGATTCAATCCCAAACAAAATCCCACATTTGTCATCTTTTTCACCTTGTAGGATTCTTCCTACATAACACCTTCACATTCTCTAGACTCAGCTTCATTGCCCGAGTCAAATCCTTATTCACTGAGTCAACCCCAATGCTGTATTGATTCATATCTATGCCCTTTTGATAGGCGCATCATTGCACTCCTCCTGGTTGAGGCTCTTGGCAATGAGTGGGGATTGAGCGACCTCAATGGAATCTAGAGCGGAGGTTATGTAACCTTGAAAGTTGAGTGCGAGTGCTTTGAGGTTGTGGGAGGAGGCGTGTTTGGGATCGATGGTGATGGCTTTCTCGGTTTTTTCGAGGGCATATAGATAGAGGGAAGTGGATGAGGATCAGGAGGCTAGGGATCGAGCTTAGGCGAGAAGCAAGGCCCCAAGGATAAAGTGGCGCTTTCCTTGGGTGGAGCCTTTGTTGCGGAACCGATAATGAATTTTAGCAAGGAGTTTTTTCAGGGATGTTGTGAATGGAGAGGAAGGCGATGAGGAAGAGGATTAGGCCTTCCTGAACAAGCAAGTATTTTACCATCTAAGACATCATTTTGATTCTTAAGATGGATTTTGAGATCAAAGGAATTTTATTCTGATTTCAATTATAGTTTAATTTGTGTGAAATGTGAGATTAGGAAGGAGAGAAGTGTTTATGGGTTGACTATTTTGATTCGAATCTTGTGCAAATAGAGAAAATGTATTTTAATGCATCCGCCTTTTTGTTGGGACAAATGGGTCGTTGTGATTCGTGATCTTAGAAAAGGGGTTCAAATTTGACTCGATACCTTCAACACTGCTGAAAAGGCAACCTGAGCTTACAATAAGGAGGCTCAAAAAATTCGCAAGAAAAAAAGCCAAGGTCAATTTCTCTAACAAAAAAGACGACCACCCTTCCCAAACCTGTCTAAGAAATCACGACCTTTTTTTTTTCCAGCCCAATACTGGAAATTTATGTGACAATCCTATGCCTAAAAGCTTTAATTTGAGGATGTTATACAATAATCCTAGAGCGTGCCATCCAATTCTTTTTTCGCATAAGCTTTTTTTATCATCGAGTCGCTTCTTGATACAATCCAGGATTGTCTTATTGGATGCTTCAGCTTGGCCGTTGCCCCTGGGGTAGTAAGCGGTTAAATTAAAGTGCTTTATCTTCCAAACTCAAAGAACTCGTTAATTATTGCGCCAGTGAACTAAGATCCATTGTCTGTTAGAACAACTTTGGAAAATCCAAATTGGCAAATAATCTGGCTCTAGATGAACTGTTGAACGTCGGCTTAGGTAATGTTGGCTAAATATTTTACTTCTACCCATTTGGTGAAGTAGTTAGTGACGACGATATAATACTTCTTGTTTGGGACTGATGTGCTTGAAAAAGGTCCAACGATGTCAACCTCCCATTGCATGAATGACTAAGGGCATGTTTGTGCATGTAGCTCCTGTGTTGGCGCCAACTGGATATGCGTGAACCATTGGCATTTGTCTCATTACTGGGCATATTGTAACACTTCTTGACGTAAAGTAAGCCAGTAAAATCATGCACTAAACGTTGTTTTTATACGAGCGACCTTCCACTAGAATGATTTCCATACTATCCTTCGTGAATTTCAGCCAAGACCTTCAACGTCTTGGGATGTTTCAAGCATAGTAAGTTTAGCCCCGTGAAGCTCTTACGAAAGAGTCGGCATTTTTCAATATAGTACCGCGCAACTTTCATCTGGATTTTACATGATTCTAATCGATCATTAGGCAATGTGCCATATTCCAAGTTATTGACAAAAGGGGTTTTCCAACTTGGTGAAGAATCAACTTGTCTTACTTCGATTTCCTTGATATCCAGTGTTGGTCAAGATACTCAATCGGGATTGAGTGTTTGTATCGATAATCAAGTGATGATGCTAGATTTTCCAGTGAATTGGCTTGTGCATTTTTGGAACGTGGGAGTTGATGAAAAATGAAGTGAACTCCGCAAGAATTTCTTGTACCTTGTTGTTATATCCAAGTATCCTCACATCTTGTGTAACGTAATCACCGATTGACTGATTAGTGATCAGCTACGAATCACAATGAATAACAAGTTTTTTGACTCCTAGCTCCTTGGAAAGTGTGAGCCCACAAATTAATGCTTCATATTTCGCTTCATCATTAGAAGCTTTGAATCCAAATTGATCTGCTTGTTCCATTATTAAGCCATTAGGGGAGATAAAGACAATCCCCGCTATTGGACCCCTCTGGTTTAAGGAACTACCAACTAAGAGCTTCCCTAGAAGATTGGAAGTTAAGGGTTGTAGCAAAGTGGAATTGACATCCTGTTCTAGTGACGAGGAAGAACCAGTTGCCCTATGGGTTTTGTCTATTCCCTTATCATTTTATTCTTCCAATGATGATATGATGAACTCCACGAAAAAAATCTAATAAAACTTAGCCTTTGATTGCAATTCTGGGATGATAGAATAAATCACGCTGACTCAAATCTACCACCCCCATTTCATTACTCGTGTTGATGCATCAGGGTCATGGAGCAAAGAACGAAGAGGGTATTTTATAATGACGATTACCCGATAAGCTTGAAAGTATGGTCGTTGCTTCTTCGTGGTGACTAATAATGTTAAGATAAACTTTTCAAACCTCAGGTACCGTGTTTCTGCATTAAGGAGAGCGTTCGACGTATAAAATATAGGAAGTTGAATCCTAATCTCTTCTCGGACAAGGGCAGAGCTTACTGCGACATCGGAAACACCTAGATAGAGGAACATGTCCTCATTATCTTTGGGTTTCGATAGCAGTGGTCGAGACATCAAGTAAGTCATGAGATCTTGAAATGCCTTCCCACAACCTTCATCCTATTTCTCCCTAAACGCTTTATTTACTGCCTGGAAGAAAGGTCAACATCGATCTGTTACCTTTGACAAAAATCTATTCAGAGCTGCTACTCGACCAATGAGACTTTGGATCTCCTTCAAAGTCGATGGTGGCTTCATTTCGAGGATAATGTTGATTTTAGTTGGGTTAGCCTCGATTCCACGTTGAGTTATGAGGTAACTTAATAATTTCCCTACTGAAACTCCAAATGTGCACTTTATAGGGTTAAGCTTCATCTTGTAATTTTTCAACAAGTTTAAAGTCTCTCGGAGGTTGGTGATATGATTCTCTCACTTTTCTCCTTTAACCATGATGTCGTCCACATAGACTTCCATGGACTTACCAATGAAGTCCTTGAACATTCGATTGATAAATCTCTGATATGTTACTCCTGCATTCTTGAAGCCAAACAACATGACCTTATAGCAGTACACACCTCGGTTGAAGATGAAGGTCGTCTTATCTTTGTCTTTCTCGTACATGAAGATTGCGTTATAGCTTGAATATGCATCCAGAAAGGTAAATAGCTCATTTCATGTGGTGGAATCCACTAAGCGGTCGATTCTCGGAAAGGGATAATTATCTTTTGGACATGCGAGATCAAGATCAGTGTAATCGACACAAACTTTCTATTGCCCTACTTCCTTCTTCTAAAAAAGCACGATGTTTTCCAACCATTCAGAGTGTCGAACTTCTTCAATGGATCCAACAACGAGTAGCTTGTCAATCTCTTCTCAGATGATAGTAATTTTCTCGGGGGAGAAATTGCATATTTTCTGTTTGATCGGTTTATGGTTTGGATTGATGTGCATCTTGTGACAAGTAATGACAGGGTCAATTCCAGGCATGTTAGATGGTGACCAGGCGAAAACTTCTTTTTCCTCATGCAAGAATGCATTGAGTTCCTCTTTTTATGTGGCATTCAAGCATGCACTAATGAGAGCATGTCACTCAAGATACTATGGGTCAAGTTGGATGAGGGTGACGTCATATTCTAGGTGCTATCCTTCTTAGAGGTTCCTCATAAGCGTCTAGATCTTGAGCCATAATTGGTTGATATTTAGGAGATGAAGAAGAAGCTTTGCCCTTAGTGGAAGTTCCAATATGCGGAATAAACTCAGTTTCTTTGACCTCTTTCAGCCTTTCGGTAAGGCACCATCGTGCCATAGTGTGATCACCTTTTATCTCACCGATTTCTCCTCAGAAAATTGAGAATTGAATTTTTTGATAAAGGCTCAATGTGTTGGCTAGGATCTTATGAAGCCATGGTATTTCCAGTATTCCATTTTACGAAAAATACTCGTCCATGATGTAGAAAGCTTGGGATGTGATGATGGGGTCATAGTGCACATCCAACTATAGGGTGCCAACGATTATGCTTGTTGATCTGCTAAAGCCTCGAAATGGAACGACCTTTTTCTTAGTGAGGTTCTCTAAGCCCTTTTTGTTCACAGTGCCAAGGCTTAGGATATTTGCTGTGCTTCCTTAATCAACATGTATATGATCAATTTGTGCATGCATAATTTGGATTGATACAACTAAGGCATCATAGTGCGTCCAATCAAGTTCTACCTTGTCGTTCAAATAGAAACCAATGATGAGGTCATTGGACACCTCGGGCTGGTGACATGGGAGACCTGAGAGGTTGCTAAAGCATCACGAATCTTCCTTTTCTTTTGCTTGGAAGTGGTTCCCAGCAACTCTGATTTCGCTATGACGGTGTTGATGCGAATCATTTTTTATGCTAGCTCCTTGGATCCTTTGTCACTAGGTCGATATGTGGCTTTCCACTTGACGTAATTAGTGCATTGTCGTTCATTGATGAGATTCCAGAGATATCTCTCGAAGAACTATAGCATTCATGGTAGGCACACCATTTTGTCTTATTAACTTTCTCCTGATTGTCCTTGACCGGTTCTGAGTTCTTGAACCAAGGATTGTCCTTTATTTCATTGTAAATATGATGGACTGGCTAGAGCCTGGGAAGTCTAACTTGCCTCATATTTATTAGACTTTCCTCACGCAAATTTTCTATGGGATCATCCTTATTGAAGGCCATCTTGCTTACTACATCCAATAACTTGAGAATTTTCCTCATAGTACCTCTTAATGTATTATCAGAGGGTCTCTTTGAATCTCTTTTTTATGGTGAAGAGAAATCATCTTTCACACTGACTGCGCGAAGCTGTGAGTATTCCTTCGCAAATGCTAGAGTCATCTCTTCAAAAGAAGCAATCGATCTCCGATGGAGATGATTAAACCACATTATGGCTTGGCCTTGTAGTGAGGCTTGAAATACTTTGCACATAAGTGCGTCATTCTGTCTATGGGAACCAAGACTACTCAGTTATAATCAATATGCTTTACCGGATCAGAAGTTACCTTGAACTGATTAAAGTTCGGAGTTGCAAAGCTTTTAGGGAATGAATCCTCCTCGATGTCTCTCACAAAAGGTGAGGATGACTAAATTTGGAAACGTAGATCATCTTCCAGATCACCATCGTGTTAGATGCGTAGGTGTTGATCCAATATTCTTTGGACGTCGTCAACTTGCAGCACGCCTCGATGAGATAGAGAGTCATTACGTGCCATTCATCAGTGACCTCCTCGAGTCTCATTCTTTTATTTTTGGGAATGAGTGGATGAGTATGTCTCGTTCCCTTCCTTGTTGTGATGGTTAGTACGTCTAGGAGTATTTTAGGAAGCTATGTGCTGCCTCTTGTGTAACGACCCGTCCCGAGTATCGGGATTAAATATTAATTATTTATGGTTTAGAATGACTAATCTGGGATTAGTTGAGTGAAATCGGACGAAATGTACAAAATGACCGTTTTGCCCCTAGATGTGGGCAAAATATTGACTTTTAGTTCGGGCGGTCAAACGGACTTTGACCAATGACTGTGATGTAGTTCAGGACGTCACGAGTTCATAGACAGGTGGCACGTCCGATTCCAACATTCGAGGAAGAATTTATGACGTTTGGAAGTCGAGGGGTATTTTGGTAATTTGGTTAAAAAGGGGCCAAATGTTGACTTTTGAACCGGGAGGTCCAATGGACGAGGGCCAGGAACCGTTACGTATAGCGAGTCGATACGAATCCGTAGAGAGGCGGCATGCCAAAATCGGACATCGAACGGGAAAGTTATGGTCACAGGAGTAAAATCGATTAACCGAACGAACCGAGATTTCGATTAAAATATTATTAAAATAGTGAACAGTGACCGTTGATTGTGGATGCTTGGATGAGTGACAAGTGTCACCCATCCCTTGTTTTGAGGCCTAAATTCTGCCCCATGTTTCCCGTTAATCCTCTATTATCATTCTTAATCATCATCTTCCATCATTCTTTATCTTCTCTATGACTTTTCTGTGTTCTTCATTGAACCGTGAACAAACAGAGGGTGCGTTTTCTTCCCACCATCATTCCCTTCCACAGCTGACCTTGTGAGTGGAAAATTGAGAGAATTGAGGTTTGAATTTAGCTGAGAGAAACACGAGGGACAGTGAGGGTAACTGGGATTGAGAATCAAAATTTTGGAGTTTGGAGGGAAAATTCGAAATTCAAGCCTTAGGCTCTGAGGATCAAAATTGAGCTCAATTTGAGCTTTCTGGGATTGCCACGATCAGAATCATGGAAAGAACGAAGAAAATTGTTGGCTAATTGGCTCTTAACGGACCTAACGACAGTGAGCAAAATCGAAGGTTGGGTCGTGATTCTAGAGGAATTAAACGATGCAATTGGACTCGAAAATGAGTTTCTCATGGTCCAATAAAGCTTCTGAGTGGATCAATTGGAAGAAATCAGATGGCATTGATGAAATTCAAAGCAGGAACAGTACCCATGTGTTCTTCGATATTCATCTTCGAATCGTTTGATTTGAGGTAAGGATTTGTAAACTTAAGGTTACAGAACTATAATTGGACTTAAAACAAAGCTCTTTAAATTTTCAATTTAAATATTGGATGTCGAATTGATAGGAAACCAATCGGGTCATTACGCGGGTCGCAGGATCCGTTTTACAGACAAACGTGCAAAGACAATGACTGTACACTTTACTGTAGCTAGCGAGTGGCTTTCACGCGCAGCCACTCACGTCGGTGTGTGACGATGCATGGGCACGAATCCTGAGGTGAGGTCAACATGACTTTTGTCCTATCTAATGTAACAAACATTTTGGGATTGGTTTCGTGTCGATCGGACACTGTTTCGATATTGTTCGGGACGTTCGAAGGTTTTGAATAGAGTTTAAAAATAGTTAAAAATTCGGTAAAATTACGGGGCTTTGATAGTAGGTTAATGAAGAGGTTAGTGACCCTCTAATGTGATTTGGACAGGTTTGGAAGTCCCGGTGATAGTGGTGTGGCCCGGGAAGGCCTATGACACGCGTATCGAGGCGGCATCGTTGGACGGTCTATGAATGGACTTTGGTTTTATAAATACTATGCATGCCTAAATGTGTTATATGTTTCATATACGTGATTTCCATAATGATGATTGTGATTATTGATTTCGGGTATGTTGCACGTATTTCGAGATGTTTTTCGTATTGCACGTATATCGAAGCTGATGGTTTTATCGTGGTTTTACGTGCTTGTGGTTTCATGAATAATATGATAAATGGTTTTGAAATTGGAAAGATGAACTCGGGCATGAGACCCAATTGTTTTGGAAACCTCGGACTTGGAGTCCATTTGAGTTATGAAATCGGGCCAGGGGCCCAGTTGTTTCGAAATCGGGCTGAGACCCATTTAAGTTATATTATCGGGCCAGAGGCCCAGTTGATTTACGGAATCGGGCCGTGGGCCCAGTTGGTTTACGAAATCGGGCATGAGGCCCAGTTGGTTCATAAATGTGATTTCGGGTTGGGGACCCTAAATGAAATTGTGATGTTTTATGAAGATTTCGGGCGGGGCCCATTGAGATATTTTGAAATGACTTTGTAAACACTGTTTTCCATATACCATCTTAATACGAACATATGTGATGGTCTTCTCCAGGTGTCTGGGACACTGGGGAAGTCACGGTGCATTGCTTGCGATGGTTCATTGCACGGAGCTACCAGACCGTATAGTGACGCAGGTGCAGGATTGCTATGATTAGACGTCTGGGACGTCAGACATCTGGGATGTCAGAGATATTGACCCGGAGAGACCCCGGGCAGCACGCGTCACTTATAACCGTGAGATATGACGTCTGGGACGTTCAGCGTCTGGGACGCTAGGCATCTGAGATACCGGAGATGGTAATGTGGTAAATATGAACTAATGGATCAATGAAATGGTTTTCTTTTAAAATTAAGTTTATGGATTTGGGCAGTGGCCCACTTGGTTATGTTATTCTACAGTTTTTGGGCTGAGTTCCCACACTTGGTTTTGGGTTACGGTTTCTGGGCTAAGGCCCTAATGACTTGTTTGAGTAAATGTTTTGATTACTGGTTTTCGAGGCATGCATACGTTTTTAATGAAGGGTAAATGTCTTTATGTAACGTGTTTTATGAACTCCTTTATTTTTCGTCCACTCACAGCTTTTAATTGTTTTAATGCCCTTCAGGTTGATCACGGATGCAACTGTAGCAGAGACTGGGATGTCGCATACCTCCTCCATCAATCCTGGCGCACTCTGGAAGCCCTGAATGGGCAGTGTCTTGAGGTTATCCCTTGTCTGACACTTCGTGTCAGGCGGGAGCATGGCACATCCCACGGTAATCCCGAGGGGATTGGGATGGGTCGTGTTATCTTGCCTATCCGAATGTTCAACTTGCGGAAATGTCCCTACTCGGTCTCTAAGTCGCTTATTGTCAGGACCTGTCCCAAATCTCCTTGGGATTAACGCGGGACGCGCCTGATCCCGTCTGACACAGAGTGTCAGACAAGGGAAAATTCCAACTTTAGCCTACTCGGGCTTTAGAAAGCGCCATGATCCGGAGGAGGAGTGTGATGTCTCGGACTTTGCTATAGCCCACATCCGCAATTAACCTGAAGGGCATTCAAAACATTAAAAGCTACGAGTGGACAAAACAAAGAATTTATAAAAACATTTTCACAAAAAGACATTTATACCCTTCACTAAAAAACATGCATGCATTCGAAAACCATTTACCAACCCACATGTTCAAATAACCATATGTGGGAGCTTAGCCCAAAACCATAAATGAAACTAATCATACGAGCCACTGCCCAATTCCATGTGGAACTCAGCCCAAAACCAGTATATATCATATAACATATAACATATATCATATTACCAATCCTGTCATGATTTCTAAAGCTATGCGTGTCAGGTCCCGTCCCAAATATCACCTCGATACTCGGGACGAACCCTGCTCCCGTCTGACAATCACACTTAAAGTACCAGAATACCCTTAATATTACCATAAGTATAACTATCAGACGAAGGAGTAAATATAATACAACTGTAAGTCAGAGCATAGTTCTAAAAAATGGGCACAAAATCCTACTATGCTAGTCCCGCAACGGAAGAACGTCGTAAGCTCTATGCCTCGATTCCTGCCTCAACGTTCACCCCAACGCTATCACCACGACCTGGAGGGAAAATTTAAAACCAAAAAGTGTGAGTGGACTAGAATAAGGAAAAGTGTCAAAATCAGTTTATCATCAAATCAAAGTTAAGGAAAAATAATAATAATATTTGTTCCCTCCGTTTTGAAAACATGCATGCCCAACTACGTATCAGAAAACCACAACGTAAAACAGCATAACAAGATCACATCATAAAACCAACTCCACAAATAACCAAGTCTGATCAAACCTGCTGGGTCTATCCGAGTCTTTAAACTCAATCAGGCCTTAAATGTAATCCGAGTCTTTAAACTCCCGAGTCTTTAAACTCAATAGGCATACGGGGGTAATATCGTAAATGTCCGAGTCTTTAAACTCCCGAGTCTTTAAACTCAATCCGGGCCCATCCCCCATCCATCAGAATCCGGGTCTTTAAACCCATATCCAGATCCAGCAAATCCAATCCAAATTCAATGTAAAACCATTTCTACATCCATAGCCAAACTCGAATTCGAAATCCCCGGTTCGAAGCCCTTTCGACGTTCAGAACCGTCATTCCGAACCCAAATCCGGAAATCCACTTTTCTTGAAAAACGTGCAAAATCCCGAAAATGTCTCGAAAAACGTGCAAACATATCAACCGCATATAATCACCATCAAAAAGCATAAAAACATATTTAATATCATAAAGCATCAATAAAAACAGTTAGGCATGCTTGTAAGAAAAGAAAGAGTCCACTCACGAATCTGAACGAGTCAATCGCGCTCCGTGCGCTCCTCGACCGTCTCAGGCGTCTCCCGTCCTGTCAATATGCACCAAATAGGGTCACAAATACATCAAGGATACTAACCCTAATTTCCCCAATTTTTCGGGAATTTATTCATATTTTAATCTTAGACCTTAAACCGTCTGGATTCCCGAACTATCTCATAACATCGTCTGATTAACCCGACAATCACATCAATGGATTCCGTAGGACATTTAGAACCAAAACCATGTTGGAAGGTTTGACAGGACCGCCCCCGAAAGGGGCATCGATAGCTGTGCCCGGTCCTGCTCCCGTCTGGCAAGATGACTGAAAATCCCAAGTTACCCTCAGTACTTGCCAAACCAGGGATAGCCACACGTACTTACTCATGCCTCCGCCCCTCGTACAGCCTCGAACAACGCGCCACGACCTGGAGGGTCAATAAAAACCAAAAAGTGTGAGTGGACAAAAATAAATCAGTTCAGCAAAACAGTTACAACAACGTTTTTACCCTCCGCGTAAAAACGAATGCATGCATACACAAAACCATTTCGCAAACGCTTAAAATTTTCCACATAAGAAAAACGGTGTATCAAATTCCAACACAAGGAAAAACTCGTATGAACCTCAAAATCATTTTTCCTTTCTCAACCATCGGGTCTTAGCCCGCAATCATAAACACCGGGCCTCAGCCCAAAACCACGAATCAAAACCAAATGCACACATGATCCAAAACCATCAACCATATACCGGGCCACTACCCAACTCAACCGAAACATCAGAGATCATCAATAAATCACAAGTCAATCATTTTGCTGGATATCAAGTGCGCCCGAGTCTTTAAACTCAAAACCATGCGCATAAACAGGCCTTCCCGGGATATCAACGAGTCTTTAAACTCAAAACATAATCAATAGGCCTCGGGGGTATCACAGTAACCGAGTCTTTAAACTCACGAGTCTTTAAACTCATTAAGGGCCCTCCCCCGTCATCAATTAGCCGAGTCTTTAAACTCAAAACGTGCTCCAGCAATAGCACCGGGTCTTTAAACCCAAAACAGTTTTCAACGGGTCTTTAAACCCCAAAACAGTTTTCGAACACAACAACGTGGGATCCATCCCAAAACCACATTTTTCCCAACAGGACCCATGGTCCGAATTTCCACATTCAATTCCACAAATCATACTTCACAAACATAATCAAATTATCATTAAACACGGGGCATGCAACATCAGACCAAATGACTTTATTAAATCCTTTTTCATTCCCGAATTCGAATTCGCAACAATGATTCCGTAAGCCGGCATCCGGAAGCATCATCCCGAACCCAAACCAAGAATCCGCTTTAAATTTTCGAAAACCGAAATCTCGTAAATTAAAGTTACTTTTGTGCCCCGAGCATCAAGCCCGAAATCACCCTTTTCAAATCCATTTTAATTCTTAGAAATCACTTCTTTCTCAAATCTTATTTTCAACGCATCAAACCCACAATCATAATCACCAAAATCACGATCCAATCAAAACATACTCAAAACCTATTTTTAAAATCCTCGAAATCACAAGTCTCATTTCAATTCCCAGATTCAAACATCAACAGTGATCAAATCACAATAACTCGAAATCTCGTAAAACGTGCAAATCTGGAACGTTCCCGAAAAACGTGTCAAAATCGTAAGTCACACTCGCAATCATAAACAACCTTCTTAAATCATTTTACACCCATTCCATATAACTTCTTTCATTAAACCATCATTAAGCACACGAGTGACCATAGTCTCGAAATACGTGTAATTTCACATGTATAGTATAAATACGTATAAATACGGGAATCAAATACGTATAAATATGGAAACAAAAATCAATCACAACTCATAATCATAATCATAAAATCATAGAAATAATTTATGCATGCATTAAATTTTGAAAGCAACGTCCACTCACACACCGTTCAATAAGCTCGTTTTCCCGCGCTACGCGCATTCCCGTAATTTCCGATATTTTCCAGAAATTCCAGATCTTGCCCGAAAACATACTTTAGTGTCACTAAGGGCTTAGATAACAACATACTAATTTCCCATAATTTTCCGGGAATTAATCGTTAATTACAAACGTAACATAAATCTTCGGACCCTCGGAACCATATTGAAACGGTGTCCGATAAACTTGAAATCAACGCTAAAATGTTCGTCACATCGTGTAGGACAGAAGTCGTTTTGAACTCACCTTGAGAAACCGTCCCACGCGCCCTCACGCGCCTGCTACAGTGCGGTGCTACAGTAGCCGTTCAAACAGCCCCTGCGAAATTACCATTCTGCCCTTGTGTAGAAATTACCAAAATGCCCCTCACGCATCCATGCCCGTAACTCGGTCACCCGACGTCCGTTTCACGCATGCCGTCTATCGTTGTACTCAGGCTGTCGAGACGAACATAACGGTCTTCGAGTCATATGGATATCAATTGTCAAACAAAAAGTCAACTTTTTCCCCTATAACGTCCAAATTATGATAATGCCCCCGGGCTTCCGAACGTCATAACTTTCACCCTGTTCGTCCGAATCGGACGTGCCACCTGTCTATGAACTCGTGACGTCCCAAACTACGTCACGGTCATCGGGCAAGGTCCATTTGACTGCCCGAATAAAAAGTCAACGTTTCACCCACGACTAGGGGCAAAACGGTCATTTTGCCACGTTCGTCCGATTCCACCCAACTAATCATCGATTAACCCCCATTAATCATGGTTAGTTACCAATCTAATCCTGAATTCCGGGATGGTTCGTTACAAGGTTGGTTGGAATCCTCCCCACCCGCCTCCACGCGCCGCCCAAAGTGGCTGCGCGTGGGCCTCATGCGCCTACTACAGTGTTTCTTCAACCTCGAGTCACCCGGTTCAACTGTGTTGAACCGGCGTGACCGGTTATTTGTAATTCCTCCAACATTTCAGTCCAATCCAATCCCAGAAGCTTCGTCCAATCCTTAGCAATCTAACCCCGTCCTAACATCGAAGAATCACGGCCTAAAACTTCACAATTCCTCCCTCGAAAAACATAGCCCGTGGCCCCTATTTTGGCCGCCGGCCACCCAGGTCCTCCCCCGTCACGGCGACCATCCTAGACGACTCCTAGGACCTCCCTGAACCTCACTTCACTCACCAATTACCTCGACTCTAACCCTAAAGCCACGACTTTTGAAAACAAAATCACGGGAAAAACAGGGGATTCAAACCATACCTTCGAACCGTCCACCGCCGTCTGCACCGCCGTGTGCCACGGTGCTTGTTGAGTTCCTTGTAGTCGTCTGAGTCCCCTAGTGTCTTGGTTTGAGCCACCACAGGACACAACCACCACCACAGGGCCACCCCCTCTCTGTTTTCTCAGAAAATCAACCGTCCACCGCCGTGTCCCTGTGCACGATTGCAGCTCCAAAACACGATCAACAACTCACCCTCGTCTCTCTATCACTCTCGCAAGTCATCAACTCACTCACCTTTGCACTGAATCGATCGAACACGCACAATTTCTTCCCCTCTGTTTCTCTGTGTCGAAGCCAATTGCACGGTTTGAAATTGGACAATTTGTGGCCGTGCACATTTTAGACGTGCCTAGAACCCTCTGGTTCTCTCCCACGTGTCCACCTCTCCATTGTCTCAGCACAAAATATCCCAACCCACTAATGCCACTTGTTCTGATCTGATTGGGCATAAGGGAAAAGACTAAAATGCCCCTAAGTTTAAATTACCTTTTTACCCTCGAACTTCTCAAACCCGTAACTATTTCATCCGACGTCCGATGACAGCGTGCCGCCTGTCGTTGTACTCAGGACGTCGAGACCTATCTAACGGTCCTCGGTCTATGAGAAAATCACAAGTCCACCAAAAAGTCAACAATTTCCTCAAATAGTCAAAATTACGGTAACGCCCTCAATCTTCCGAACGTCATAACTTTTTCTCCGATTGTCCGAATTGAACCTGCCACCTGTCTACAGACTCGTGACGTCCTAAACTACGTCACGGTCAATGGTCAACACTCATCCAACCGGTCAATTAAAAAGTCAACATTTGATGCACTATTCACAAGGGCAAAATCGTCCTTTTATACAAAACTTTACATAAATTTCATTTATACCCTTCCCGAAGGAACACATCCTGAACCGTTAGCACTCCAAATTTGAGCCTTCAGTGGCTGATCGACAACCGGACATGCAGCGTGACCTCTCCGGAAGGAACACATCCCTAGTCTGGAGGCGAGTGCCTTATCCTCCGACGCCGTGCACAAAGCACTCGTCGTGACCACGACTTAGACCCGTAGGTCCTCAATAGGGCTAAATGCCCGAGAAAAAACCAAATGGGTCTCATTCCCGAGTTTACCTTTTGAAAACCATTTCATTTCATTAAAACCGAAACCACAAACACCACAAACACGTATAAGCATCGTATAAAGCCGAAAACCTCGAAATACGTGCAAATGCGTAAAGACACACAAATGCACTCATGGCATCACAAAACATGTTCATAAACACATATAAAACATTTATGCATGCATCAATTTAGAAAACAAGGTCCACTCACAGACCGTCCGAGCTGCAGCTTCGATTTGCGCGCCACACGCCTCTCCTGGGCCAAACACCGTCTCCGGGGTTCCAAAACCTGTCCAAATCACTTTATAGGGTTACTAACTACTTAAATAACCTTTCATTAAAGCCCCGTAATTTTTCAGAATTTTTAGCTATTTTTAATCTCGATCCTAAACCTTCGGACACCCCAAACTATATCGAGACGATGTCCGATCGACTCGAAACCAGTCACAAAATGTTCGTTACATCGAATAAATGATTTCACATGTTGGAACCATCCCCAAAAAGTGGGTCACGTTCCCACACGCGCCGGAAACAGCCCCTGCACATAGGATCCACGCGCCCAGCTACAGTTTATTTCTTCTTTCGGCCAAGCCGGTCCGAACTGGCCATTAATTTTCCAGTCCGACTGGACAGTCGGAACCGGTCCAGCCCAATAACTCCTTCATTTTTCGTCCGTTTTCACCCAATCCAATTTCGATGGTTTCCTTTCTTCATTTCCTACCTAACCATGTCCTCAAATCCAAGAAACCAAGCCTAAAACTTATTGGTTCAGTTAAACCATTTAAACCCAAACTTCCTAATCACAGTTTGGGAACTTCTAGGGGTCCAACCTTCAACCTAAGGGTTCCAATAGGTTCCTAGGATCCCTAAAAGTAGGTTGGGAGGATCGATTTGGGTTAACTTGGCCGGAAATCAATTTTGGTGGACGACCACCGAAAATCTTCCAGCCGCCGTTCCTGGCTGTACAACCACTTTCCACAGTCCAAAACCTTCTCCTAGACCTCCTACCAACCTCCTAAACACATCCTAATCAACATCTAACCTCTTAAACGTCCCAATCCAAAAATCCAAATTCGAAAATATAAATGGGGGTTTCGGGTTTACCTTTGTCGTGCATTCCACCGCCGCCTTCGGCAGTCCAGCAGTCTACCACCCCTCCCTTGGTCCATCACTCACCCTTAACTCCTCTCCTGGCCTCAGATTCAAAAATGGGAAAGGGTTGATGTTTGGGGTTAACTGGGTTTGGATGTCGATCGAATGAAACAGAGGGGGGAGTGGTTGCATGTGTCTGTGTAAGGGAAGCAATGGATGGGTGACACTTGTCACTCATTCATTGGACCTGGGGAAAAGATATGGGCCCCACTCAGGACAAAAGTCCATTTTTGCCTCGTAAAACGTAGAGCCTTAAATAGTACCTCAGAACTTCCGTGAACTGTAACTTTTTCGTCAAATGTCCGATTTCAACATGTCGCTTGTCTACGGACTCGTATTGACCCGATCTACATAACGGTCCTCGACCCTTTGCCATCGGACCTCCCGGGTCAAAAGTCAACTTTTTACCCTCGTTCAAGGGTAAAATCGTAATTTCACCTTGAACATCCGTTAATCCTCGACTAATCCCGAATTAGTCTCACTAATCCGTCATTAAGTCTTAATTAATCCTAAAATCAGGGACGGGTTGTTACAACCTCCCCTCCTTAAATAATTTTGTCCTCAAAATTCAAAATGACCTAATTCCACAACCAAACTGTGGAATCAATCATGTCCCCGCACATGGGCACTCTAGTGTAAAAGTACACGTCCGACACAACCACACTTCGGCTCGTAAGTCTCACTCGAGACGAATGTCAACGTCTCGCCTGTCATGCACTCTGACAGGTCAGCTGTAACACCCCGGAAATTCGAGGATTTTAATATTGTAATTTAATGTATGAATTGACGTTTTTACCCTTGTGAATGGTATGGTCAAATTGTTGACTTTTTGATTTGTGGGTCAACCGGACTTTGAGCAATGACCGTGACGTAGTTCGGGACGTCACGAGTCCATAGACAGGTGGCACGTCCAATTCGGACGCTCAGGGAAGAAGTTATGACTATCGGAAGATCAGGGGCATTACCGTAATTTGGACTTTAGGGGCGAAAATGTTGACTTTTCGTTTGGCAACTAATTTTCACTCGACCCAAGGACCGTTAGGTAGGTCTCGATGCCCTGAGTCCGTAGACAAGCGGCACGCCGAAATCGGACTTCGTATGGCTGAGTTACGGGTCTAGAAAGTGAGGGGCATTTTGGTAATTATTGAACCAGGGGCATTTTGGTCATTTTGCCCTGGTTACTGTAGCAACCGTGGGGGACCATGGACGGCACCACCATGTGTGGTGGTTCAGTGTGCAATTGTTTATGCAATTGTGTGCTGGAAAGGAAGGGCTGTCTATTGCTTTAGATCGTGGGCTGAACCATCCACCTGCACGGTCGAATTGATTAATGAAGATTCGAAGCTTTTTCGGGGAACAAAGTTCAGTGGACAGTGAGGCTTCCACGAGCCTCTGGGACGGCTTGAAATGTTTTAAACTGATTAAGTAGTGAATGAGCTTCACTCTGCAGTTGAAAGGACTGAAAATAGGAGAAAAAAACCAGAGAAACCATTTCGGGGAGAATTGGAGGGAAAATCGGGTTTTGATTTCTGGTGACTGTTGGACCAACCTACGCACTGAGTGAGCTTTCTGGGAGTGTTTAGAACACCTCCATATCGAAATCGAGGGCAACCATCCACGGTGGAGCTGGGACGAAGGCTGCCGTTTTCAGAGGAATTTCAGAGGTTTAGACGGCTAATTCCAGGTAACGTTTTGTTCAATTGATCATTCCTTATAGTTCGTTTTAGTCCTATGATGCTTCCTGGAAGGTTAATTTGATTTTGGTTTGGAAACCAGTGAGTTGGGATGATCAACCCGTTTTGTTGATCACGGGTCGAATGGCTAGTTAAAGGACTTGTCGAGGCAAATTAGTGTCACAGAACTTAAATTGGAAGGATAATAAACATGTTAGGATCAAATTGGATTGAAATCGAGTAGGAATTGATGGGTAATCAACCGAGTCAAGCCGCGGGTGGCAGGCCCGTATTACAGACAAACGGGTGAAGGTGGTGACACTGTAGCTACAATGTCAGGCGCGTGACTTTCACGCGCTGCCACTTTGGGCGGCGCGTGAGGGCGCGTTGGACCTTATCTCCGATCATGATCAACCTGACTTTTGTACCTCTCATCATTCTGAACATTTTTGGTGAATTAACCATGTTGATCTGAGATAGTTTTGATGGGTCAGTTTAGGGCCGGTTATCTCGGAAAACGTGTTGACGGGTTCCCGAGCCGGTTTCTGTTTCGGACTTTTTGGATAAATGTTTAAGACTTGTAGTGACCCTTACATGTGATTTGGATTGACAGGAATTGTACGATAATCCCGGTACAAGTTCGTACGCGCAGGTTCACCGCGGGATCGTACTGTGAGTGGGCCCAATGTCATTAACCCTTGCATGCTTAAATGTTTTCCGATTTACTTATATGTTCACATGCTGGAATCAAGAAACGGTTTTGATAATATTAAAATTATGGTTATGGCACGTTTCACGGTATTTGGGCTTGAGACCCGTCTGATGAAACTTAAAGATCGGTGTGGATTTTATCTATGTATATATATATGTTTTGCATGTGGATATCAATAAAATGTATTTGGTACTGCACTGTATAGATCCATTTTTATGATACTGTCTCCTCCGGATGTGGTACCCCGGAGTGGTCATAGCGCATTGCCTGCGATGGGTCATTGTACGGAGGAACCGGACCGTAAAATGACTCAGGAGGCTTATTGGACGTCAGGGACGTCGAGTGTCTAGGACGCTAGGCATTTGAGATGCCGTACCCGGACAGGGTTCAGGGATTGAACTCGGAATTGAGACCCGAGTGGCACGCGTAGCCTTGAGACTGTGACCTTAATGGACGTCAGGGACGTCAGACATCGGGGATGTCAGGTTTGGAGTGTATAGTGCAGTGGCTAAAATTATGTTTATGGTTTTATTACATGCCTTATGGTTCATACTATATGATTTATGGTTTTAAATTCTGATGCATGCATGTTTGGAAAACGGAGGGGTAAATTATATGTTTTACTTACTAAACGATTTTATAAACTTGAGTTTCGGCCCACTCACCCTTATTGTTTTGGTAACCCCTCCAGGTCGTGCTACTGAGGTTGAGGAGGAACCTGAGGCTAAGGCATAGATCTACTTCTGCGTACCTGAATCCCTGTTGGGTGATTTTACCCGCAGGTTTATGTTAGAGTCGTGCTCGCAACTTGTAGTTTTGGATTTCATCCCTTGTCTGACATCTGTTTATTTCGAATTTGATGTAAAACTTTAATTTAGTTTTTATGCATTTGAACGTTTAAGGTTAAAATTGGAACATTATTTTGGTTGTTAGACGGGAGCAGGGCACGTCCCCATGTGGTCCCAGAGAGGATCGGGGCGGGTCCTGTCATCAGCAATACCAAGCTGACATCAAATTGGCTTTTCAGTCTACCATTCTAACACGTTACATCCTATAACCATCAGGTTGAAATACGTATTCCCACTAAGGGGTATCACATCCAAGATGGCATCCAGCGGGGCATCCAATCAGACAACATTCTCCAGGTCCTGCCATCACCATGGCACGAATTTCCTCCAACCGTGCCATGCTGACGAGATGAGATTCGTGCTATCAGTCAGCGATCTCCGTTGATATCTTGACTCACCCTGAGTCTCAAACTCTCGTAATACTCATCCTGTAGACCCACAATTGATGTCTCACCCATCCAAGGCGTATCTGGATCCTAAATCAAATACTTGTCTCAGGAGAGAAAACACTCTACACTGAAGGGTTCCCTTAGTCATCCTAGACTTGAGCCCCCTGCTCCTAACAATCACTGAACCCTATCACTCCACTCTGCCCGAGCACACAGTAGTCGACGTCTAGTCATCCTATCATTGTGTCGGAACACATCTGATCATGATATTCATCGAATTGTCACTATCGGATCCAATCCGATTGCCACTCATGTCCACCTAGGACGTCATCCAATCGACAACACATTTCTGTCAAGTCCCGACCCTCCTCAGTCAGGACCCGACTCTAGCATGATATTATCCGCTTTAGGCCTCCTTGCCCTTGCCCTCATGGTTTTGTTTTCAAGAGCTCATGGTGCAACTTCCCAGGAGGTCGCCCATCATGAAATTGCACCAACCTCAACTCGCTTAACTTTGGAGTTCCAACCGAACCCAAAGTCACTGAACTCCCAAAAGGCCTCGTGCTAGATAGGTGTGTGTGTACACCTTTAAGTCACACCACCATTCCCTTCCCAGACCATTCCCCCATCGCAAGAATGTGGGATTGTTCACCGTTCCTTTCAAGACACGGGTCTTACAATCCACCCCCCTTAGGGCCCAGCGTCCTTGCTAGCACACTTCCCGGTCGGGGTCTGGCTCTGATACCATTCTGTCACGTCCCGACCCTCCTCGGTCAGGACCCGACTCTAGCACGATATTGTCCGCTTTGGGCCTTCTTGCCCTTGCCCTCATGGTTTTGTTTTCAGGAGCTCATGGTGCAACTTCCCAGGGGGTCAGCCATCATGGAATTGCACCAACCTCAACTCGCTTAACTTTGGAGTTCCAATCGAACCCAAAGCCACTGAGCTCCCAAAAGGCCTCGTGTTAGATAGGTGTGTGCCTATACCTTTCAGGCACACCACCATTCCCTTCCCAGACCATTCCCCCCTCGCAAGAATGTGGGATTGTTCACTGTTCCTTCCAGGATACGGGTCTTACACTTATGCACCGATGACCTTGGTTGTTGTGGGCTCTTTGACATGACCTGTTCCAAAAATAGTATGATAACAGTACCTGGTAACACATAAATCAAAATTCCAAAACTAACCTCAACACTTTTCAGACAAGGAATAACCGTACTGATGTCTCGATTATTCCTTTGCCTCTAGATCTGCCCCAATTTTCGTGCAATAGCCTAGGGGGTCAACAAAAAATTAAAAGTGTGGGTGGACAAAAATAATCATTTGAAAATACATTTTGAGTAAATAAACTTCTACCCACCAATTATAAAACATGCATGCATAAAATAGAACACAAACCAACCTGAATTTCGGGAAATTTGGGCCACGAGCTTTTAATACATGTTATGATTTGTGTGTCCCGTGGTTTATGATTTGATTTGAAATCCGGTTGGTTTATATTATATTATATTTTATTTTATTTTATGCATGGTTTATAATTGGAGGGAAAAAGTTAATTTTCTCAAATGTATTTTCAAATGATTATTTTTGTCCACTCACACTTTTTATTTTTTGTTGACCCCTTAGGCCATTGCACGAAAATCAAGATTGATCTAGAGGCGGAGGAATGACCGAGGCATCATTACGATTATCACTTGTCTGAATAGTGTTGAGGGTAGTTTTGTAATTTTGATTTATTTTTCAGACGGGAATATGACCATGCACTATTATCAAAACATTTTTGGAACGAGTCCTATCACTCTTTGTTCTGCGAGTGTGACTTTCCTCTCCGGAGTCACTTAGCGAAATGTCACGAGACATCATTCGGCATCTGATTGTTTCTTTTCTATGGCGTCTTGGAACGTCCTCTTACCTTCCACGTGATGTGGAGTGCCTCCCCTGTTCTTGAGTTGCTCGTTCTGCTAGGAGCCATTGCAAAAACTCTGACTGCATTTAGACTTAGTTGCTCAACCTTTCAACTTGTAGTGATAGGTTGTCTTATGGGGCCGAGCGTTGAGGTATTCGCGTCTGATATGTATCACGTCGAGACCCGCGCCTTGTTTCGCGGAGTTGGTGGTAGGCATCAAGTCCCTAATGTGCTTGATTTTTCCTTGGTACATCATGGAGTCCATCTAGGAATTCTCGAAGGTCCTTATTTGCATGGGGCTGATTCTGCCTTGATGCCTCTCCCACCAACCGCCCATCATTTTGTTGAAATATTGTAGCTCTTTTTCTTAATGCATGTGCAGGAGTTGTTGGGACAGGGAAAGTTTCGAATTCAAAATTTGGAATCGGTCCTTCCATCTCTATGGGCGTTGTGATAGTCACGCGTCGAGTATGACTTTGGTGTTCCTCTGGAGTCACAGTGTGCGTTCCATTCCTAGTCTGAGCTGCAGAGGCTGAAACACCATCATCGGCTAATCGAATGGATCAACGAGTCCTAACCATGTTGAATGCGAGGACTAAATGAAAAGTTTCTGACGAACGATAAACAACGTTCAAGAACTTCGATTAGTGTCGATAAATGGCGAACGAAGAATGATGAACGATAAACGATGAACAAAGTTGATGACCGTTGAACAACATTGATGAACTATGAACGAATGAGAGAGATTCTCTTGAGTATTTCTCAATTCGACTCTCAATAAAAGCACCAATTGTTAAAACATAATTCGTACACGCTGGAAAAAGTCTCACTAATCCTTCCAAACAACAAACAAAAAGCTATCATTTATTTCGATCGAGGCCTCGGGGGGTTGTTCGACGAAGAACATTTTGATGCTTAAGTTAGTTTTGAAAGAGAAATCATAAGAGCTTAATTAGCGATGAATCGAGTTACCTTGAAAGGGAAATGAGCTTCCCTATAGAGAAGTCTTGGGAGTCACATAGCATTCTGATTGGTCGTTTGATTTCGAGATTAATATATAATATATTTTTAATAAAAGATATTATTTAATAATTATAATAATTACTCATTATGATGGTAATTATAAATTTAATATTAATAATAATTATTCATTATCAAGAATAATGACAATTAATTATCGGGGAAAATGTTAATATTATTGAGATTTTAACCCGATTAAATAATATATTTAGCTGATAAATACATTATTTAATGTGTGAGTGTCTGTAAGCTTTAATGTTATTCCCAGGAGAAATTTGGACATTTTGAAAATTATACAGCTTCACAATTTTCTGGTGATTTTGGGTTCCACAATGGTTGAGTGAAAATTTAAGGGTTTTCGGAAGATTTAAGCACGAATTTCCAATTTTGCCCTCATTTTTTACGCCCACTTAACAGCCTCAACAAAAAATGTGCTAAATGACACAACTCTGGAGATTCATAATATAATGTGAATGAATATTAAGAACACGATGCAATGTGTACTTTTTCAATCGAATTTATGGTGCATTAAAATTAAAAAGCCATTTAGAAATAGTTATGAGTTTGCATATAAGACAGACCATGGTAATTGCTAACCTGTATTAATAATGTGTCACATTGAGCATCATATGCGTGACACACTTTTCCCCTGTCATCTGTCATCTGTCATCTGACATGACATTTTCAATGCATACAAAGATTTCACGTTACTAATGTGGCAAAGTGAAGCACAATGATAGTGGTCTTTTTTTTTTATCATAGGGGAGGAGAGAATTTTTGAAAATTATCCGTACAATATGTCATCAGGTTCGAAATTGAGATCAATTATCTATAAGTTAACATTATAACCAACAGAATTAGAGTCACTTTACCAGTGATAGTGATTTAGTACCGAATTCCTTTTTTTTCTTCCGTATTTTATAAATATGGTGTTATTCTGCATATTATAAATGGACAACAAACAACAAATAATGGGGAAATGATCGGCAAGTAGGAGGGGATATTTAGATTGGATCCTTGCTCATGGGGAAATTAACATTATGGGCATAATTGAAGAAGCCAAAATGCCAGTTGGTCATCATAATGTGGCCATCATTTATCTTGTATAAGAAATATGCTAAGAGTCTGTTTTCTCTAGATATGAGTTGGATATTGTATATTTTTGTTCTCTAGCGATAAAAATGAGAAGTTTAACTATAAAAGAAAGGATTGGCTTTTATTTTATTTAAATTTTGTAATATTATTTATATTATCATAAAACTAAGAAAATAAGTAGGTTTCACTAAAAACATCAAATTAAACCAGCCTTTAACTAATAAATGTTTAAAAAAACATTAAAAAAAAAAGTAACAGGTGCCCATTTTCGTTTTAAGAAAAATTAAAAAATTAATATTACTTCCTTTATTTTATTTTTTCTAATAAAAAAAAAAGTAAATTGACACATGTTGATGCAAAAATCGTCCGGTTTCATAAAATTCCTTCTCGATCCTACACACAAGAACGAAAATCAAACAGGGTTAAGGTTAAATCCCGAGAGAGTGGTTCAACCTTAAACGCTCCGATACTTAAGTCAGTTTTCTGAAAGAGAATAATCTGACAGAATGTTTGCAGAAGTTTTTTATTACCTTTAAAAGTGAGATGAGATCTTCAATTTATAGTGAAACCTTTAGAGTCACCGGAGCCTCTGATTGTTTGAAAGAGAAAGTATTAAATAAGTGATGGTACCAAGTGTAATCACTTATTTATTAATGAATAAATAATTCGTTGAGAAGTTATTTATTATTGACATTGATCTGATTAATTAATATATTTATCTGGTAAATATATTAGATTAATGCGGAGATCGTAACGTGCCGATGTCAATTTTATCAAGGGTAATATCGGCATTATGTGAACTGTCGGCCACGTGGCAGCTCCCGAATATTCTGGTAATTTATGGTTCCACAAATGCCACCACATCGCTTAGGAATTCGAGGAATTCTAAGAGATATACTTTCCTTGTGGTTCTAGTAAACTACGTCTTAATATTTTTATATAAGAGTAGGACTCCTCTTTCCTAGATGTAGTTGGAGATTAACTTTAACCTTGCCCCCAATTGGAATTCTTTGGGCTTGTAATCCTACTTTGAGTTGACTTTGCGAGCCCGATTTACTACTAGGGTTTGCTCAATTTTCTTTATTTAAATGAGAGTATGTGACTCTTATTTTTATAAAGAAAAACAAACCCTAATATTGCTTTATTGCAGAAGAAGGTTGACGGCATTGGCTGCTATGGTGGAGGCACTCTGCTTCCGCCGTCCGTCAGGTAGATCCCCTTTTTTTCTTTCTTTTTTTGTCTATCTCCGTCGTGTCTTTGCTTTGGAAGATTTGCAAAAATGTCTTGGAAATTTTGTTCAAGTCGAAAGAAAACTGGAAATGTCTTGGAAATTTTGTATTTGTCAAAAGCAAACTGGTGGCCCCCTCATTTTTTCCTTGCGCATGCCAACTAGCATGTGGCTCCAAGGATGACGTCGGCGAAAAAGAGAGCTGCAGTGGGCGAGTCCCAGGTGTCAGCGATTTGTCGCGGCGTCAGGGTTTGTCGCAGCGTCAGTGATTTCCTTGTGCATGTCGAGCGCGTGAACGACACGCGCATTGGTGCGGCTGCAGGTGACGCGGGAAGAAGCAGTAGGGCCCGCACGTCAGAGGCTGTCGGTTGCTTGCTATACCCGGGAGGAGACAGCTGCTGCATTTCATTATTATATTTTTTTTCTTTTTCGGCTGCTAGCAGCAGTTTTTTTTTTAATTTATTCTTTTTATAGATTTTTTTTTGTTTAAAATATGTAAGTAAGAATGTATTAATTAACAAAATACATACTTACCTTTTCTATTTTCGTACATATATATATAAGTAAATATACACTAAAATATAAAGTATATATTTACCTATTTTGTATATGTTCTTATATGTAAATAAATATATACTAAAATATAAAGTATATATTTACCTTTTTTTGTTATAGGTAATAGATATATATATATGTGTGTATATATATATATATATTTATATTTTTTGAAACTGACCAACTTTGTTCCCTTTTTAGTTGCGCTGCTTTTGGACGTTCCGAAGGTTCGAAGTTCTCGATCACAACGATTTCAGGGATGTCAAGCGGGAAACAAGAGGTGAAGTCAGGGAAGCTGCACTTGTGGGAAGGGGGAGGCTCACATAGCAGGCGTCCATTCGTCGGGGAGCAGATCGAGCTACTCGACCTTGACGAGTTTGAGAAGTGGAAGAGTCTCCACGAAGATGCTTTCCCTGAAGGTGTGGTTGTTGCGCTTAGCGACTCGTGTGGAGCTACGAAGGCCCGAAGGGAGCTGTTTCTAGAAGAAAAAATGCGAAGCTTCTCAGGTGGATCCAATTTCACCCTCTGATCATCAACTGGGGTTTCAAGTTTCCGTTTTTGAAGCTATTCACCAAGATCATCTGCCAGATGGGGTGTTGTCCTTCCCAGCTGCACGCCGACGCTTACCACCACATCATGTGCTTTGAGAAGCTGAATGAACTTTTCAACTTGGAGCTTACTGAGGATGAGTTCTAGCATTGCTATTCGGTGGAGCACAAACCAATTCCCGGCACGCGGAGTACACATGTGGTCCCAAAGGTTGAGCTTTTCGTGGGCACGCTGTTTGACGTCGAATTGTACCAAACTTCGTGCATTGAAATTGGAAGCGAATGAAATCGTAACTGCGTCAGTGGTCTGAATATTGCTTTGCGCTATCGTGGCCCGTCTGACTTGTACACCATCACCAAGTTCCATGCTGACACCAAGAAGGTTGACAGAGTCCTCATGGTTCCTCCACAGTTTCGTGAGATGAGCTGGTTACTTAGTCCTCGCAGATGCATGGCTGGTGGGCGTCCTCCCATGGACATGATCAGAAGCTGGTTCATTGCCCCGAGGCGTAGAAAGCAAGGAGTCCAATCAGTGTACACATTTCAAGACGAGTTGGGCACCCCGCCAGTGAAGGTGCTTAACTGGCCCGTGCCCCCAAGCGGCACTCCCCAGATCGTGTCTTGCCCTTCGAGCCCAGCGGGATCTTCCAGCAAGCGCAAGTCTTCATGCGAGCCTCGGAAAAGTCCGGCGAAGGGTTCGGTCAAGTCCCCAAAGAAGCAGAAGGGTGTTGGCTGCAAGTTCCCCTTCGAAGAGACCAACTTCAGACCCCTCGAAGAGAACCTGCGGTAAGGTTCGGGGCCCTGATCATGGAGGAGTCAGAGTTATTTATGTGAATGCGGGGAGCTCTCAAGTTCGTGAAGCTAAGATGCCCTCGAAATGCACCAAGAGTGGGGTAGCGCAGGAAGTCCATGACAAGGTCACCAAAGAGCTCGAGGTTGTAAAGACGAGGGCTCGTAAACTTGCCGGTATACTGCGTCTCCGGGCCAATATCCAAGTCGACCTCGAAAAACTCAAGTCCGAGCGCACCGTACTTCAAGAATCTCACACCCAGCTTCAACGAAAAAATGAAGATTTGGAGAAAGAGGTGGGTTTTCTAGAAGCCAATTTGGATGAATTGAGGAGCGTCCAAGCCGAGAAACTGGTGGCGGAGAGAGAGCGGGACGTCGCTCTCGACGAATCTGAGCTGCTGTGCGGCTCTCTTCGAGACTCTCGAGAGAAGATTGGGCTCCTGGGGGTTGAGGTAGAGCGAGCTCGTGCTAAGATTGAATGTTTGAAGTCTGAGCAATATTCGCCTCCTTGTACTCCCCGCGCCTCGCGTCAGAATATGGAGGATTTGAAGCTAAAGCTGTTAGTGGCAGGTTGCAGTGAGTCCGAGATGGAAGCGCGCCTTGCTCGTGAATACGTCGAGAGGTATCTTGATTGTCAGAACAACATGTCCCCCAAGTACGCGATTCAGGAGGGAGACATTGAAGATGCTTCCCGGCGGGCTACAAGTTTAGAGCAAGAAGTGCAACATGGAGAGGCGACCCCCCTGAGATGCCAGGTCCTACGCCGTTGAGTTTCCCAGGGCAGTTAGGTGATGACCCTATCCCAGACATTGGCGACCCGTTCTACGATGGGATTCCTTAGTTATCGAGCGAGGACTGGGCCCATTTTCAACGTTCAATGAGCATAGAAGACGTGCTTTCAGACTTGCCTTAAGCTTGTAGCGGGGCTTCTCTATTTTTATGTGTTTTATCAAATAAGTTGTTGAGCAGTTGACTTGTGACTCGCCAACCTTTTCTTTTGTTTTTTTAGTTCAAGTGGTTGAGTAATCGACATGTGATTTGCCAACCTAGCTTTCTCAACATTATCCATATGAAGTCTTCCTTTGTTTTCCTTGAAATTTTGTAGGATCTTATCCTTCATAGGCTTGTTTTGAGATGTTGAAATTTGAGCTTTGTAGAACCAAGTGCAACTTGGGCTCGCATGCTGCTCCGCGAGGGCGACCTTTGTGTATAGAAATGCTCGCCGGGAGCACGGCATAACTCAGAATTGAGTGAGGTTGATAAGGTTGGAAAGCTAAGTTCCATACCTTTCTGCTGCCACCAAGTTTGTTCGAAGGCGATTCGAATTGAGCTTTGTAGGATCAATCGAATCTTGTGCTCGTGCGCTGGTACGTACAATTGACCTTCGTGTACAAAAACATTCGCTGGGAACTCTTCACAACTTGGAATTGTGTGAGATCGACGACATTGGAAAGCTGACTTCCGTACCTTTCTATTGCTATCAACCTTTGTACCTTTTTGTTGTATTGAAGCATCCTAGCATCTCTTGCAGCGTACTCCCCGATGGATTGGTTAGTGATCAACTGAGAGTCAGAATGCACGAAAATCTTCTTAATTCCTAGTTCCTTGGCAAGTCCTAGGCAGCAAATCAATGCCTCGTATTCTGCTTCATTGTTGAAGGCCTTGAATCCGAACCAGACTGCTTTCTCCATCATTGAACCATATGGGATTATAAGGACGATGCCTGCTCTTGCACCTCATTGATTTGACGATCCATCCACGAAGAGCTTCCAAAGTGGGTCGGTCGTGGAGGAGCGCGATGATGATTGTCGGAGTGTTTGTTCGTGTTGTGGAGGAAGCTTGGCCGGGTGGGAGACTTTCTCTAGTTCCATGCTCCGAGTTTCTTCTGGTGATGCTAGCGTGAACTCCACAATGAAGTCTGCTATGGCTTGGCCTTTTATCGCAGTCCTTGGGCTATAAAGCATGTCGTGTTGACTCAGCTCTATTGCCCACTTCATGACCCTTGTTGAGGCTTCGGGTGCATGGAGGAGTGACCGCAGGAGGTACTCCGTCATGATGATCACCCGGTGGGCTTGAAAATTGGGCCTCAACTTCTTTGTGGTAAATAGTAGTGCTAGAATTAGTTTCTCGAGCTTTGGATACCGCGTTTCAGTGTCGAGGAGAGCCTTCGATGTGTAGAATACTGGGAGTTGGACTCCATTTTCTTCCCTGATTAGCACAAAACTTACGACCACGTCAGAAACTCCCAAGTAGAGGAACATGTCTTCGTTGTCCTTTGGCTTTGACAGCAATGGCGGAGATGCTAAGTAGCTTTTGAGATCTTGGAAGGCCTTCTCGCACTTCTCATCCCATTTATCCTTGGATGCTCTCTTCATTGCTTGGAAGAAAGGTCGACATCGATCCGTGGCCTTGGACAAAAGTCAATTTAGAGCAGCTGCGCGACCTGTGAGACTCGGTATCTCTTTCAGACTTGATGGTGAATTCAGGTCCTGGATTACTTTAATCTGCTTCGAGTTTGCCTCGATTCCTCGTTGGGTTACAAGGTACCCCAGGAATTTTCTGGCAGCCACCCCGAAGGTACACTTTAGAGGGTTAAGCTTCATCTTGTATTTCCTCAGCAACTCGAAAGTTTGTTTCAAGTTTGCGATATGGTCTCCACGCTTCTCTCACTTGATCATGATGTCATCGATGTAGACCTTTATCGTCTTCCCGATAAGATTCTTGAAGATGCGATTGACAAGTCGTTGATAGGTAGCGCCTACGTTCTTGAGGCCAAAGGGCATGACTTTGTAGCAGTAAACTCCTCTTTCGAAGATGAAAGCCATCATGTCCTTGTCGCTTTCATGCATGGATATCTGGTTGTAGCAGGAGTATGCTTCAAGGAAGCTAAGAAGCTCGTTGCCCGCCGTGGAGTCTACCGGGAGGTCGATCCTTGGTAGGGGATAATTAACTTTTGGGCATGCCCGGTTGAGGTCTGTGTAGTGAACGCAAACTCTTCATCATCATTCCTCTTTCTTTTTCACGAGTACGACGTTGGCTAGCCATTCTGAGTACGGGACTTCCTCAATGGAGCCAGCTTTGAGTAGCTTGTCGATCTCAGCTTGAATGATTGCGACTTTCTCCGGGGAGAAGTTTCGCTTTCTCTGCTTGATTGGCTTGAATCTTGGGTTGATACGCAACCTGTGGCAAATGTGGGGTCTATCCTATGCATGTTCAATGGCGTCCATGCAAATAAGTCTTTGTGCTTGTGTAAGAACAAGGTGAGTTCTTCTTTTTCTTCGGGGTTTAGGCATGCCCTAATGCGTGCATACCTCTCAGGAAACTGCGGGTCAAGTCGTATGAGGGTGACATCGTCTTCTGGTTGCCATCCTTCAGGCGAAGGAGGCTCTTCACGGATGTCGGGATCTTGACCCGCTGTTGGCTGCTATGCGGGAGCTGAAGGCGTGGGTTTACCCCCGGTGGCTTCGACTGTCTGGGGGACGAACTCCGCTACCATGTCCTACTAGTATGCCATTGTAAGGTGAGTACTCGTCAACTCTATTTAGAGACAACCTGGGGGGGGGGGGGGGGGGGAGTGGGCATCGAGCTGGATCGTGCCGATGGACATGCTCGTTGACCCGTTGAAGCCTCGTAACGGGACCTTTTTCCCCGTCGTGAAAGATTCAAGTCGCATCTTCTGGACTGCTTCAATGCTGAGGATGTTTGCGGCACTTCCCTTGTCCACGTGAATCTGGTTGACTTGTGCATGGGAAATCTGGATTGAGATGATGAGGGCGTCGTCATGCGGGCAATCGAGCCCGACCTTGTCCTGAGCGGAGAAACCAATGATAGGGTCATCGGTTCCTTGAGCTGCAGCGATATGTGAGACTTGGGTCATAGCGAGAACCTCGCGGATTTTCCTCTTCCTTTGCTTCCTAGTTGTTCCCTGCAACTCGGACTCTACAATGATGGTTTCCATGCGAATCATCTTTTATGCAGGCTCCTGGGGGCCTTTGTCTCCGAGACGTTATGTTGTCTTTTTCTTGACGTACTCGGTGCAGTGTCCTTCCTTCAAGAGGTCCTGGAGGTACCTTTCTAAGGTCTGACAGGAGCTTATGTCGTGTCCATAGCAATTGTGATAGGCACACCACTTTGACTTGTCGGCCCTTTCCTGGTCACCTTTGACGTGAGCTGGTCTTTTAAACCATGGCTTCTCCTTTATCTGATTGTATATCTGGAGGACGGGTACTGAAAACTGAGTGTTCAGCCTTATACCGGAAAACGTATTAGATGACAGGTTCCCCTTGCGTTTGTTGGTCTTCCCGACAGAGTTCCTGTGGTGCACGCCGTCCTTTGGCTGCGCAAACATCTTTGTGGGATGCCCTCCTTCCTCGACGTGGTTGGTGGCATGCGTGGTGTTTTTCTCATCCTCCCAGCATGCATGTCACTCTTGTGACGCCCCGGAAATTCGAAACACGAAAATTTGGAAAATTTGAGGAAAAGGACGATTTTGCCCTTGAAATTGGGCGAAAAGTTGACTTTTGATTTGAGCGGTCAAACAGACTTTGACCGATGACCGTGACATAGCTCGGGACGTCACGAATTCATAGACAGGTGGCACGCCCAATTCCGACATTCAAGGAGAAAGTTATGACGTTCAGAAGTTTAAGGGCAGTTTGGTAAATTGGTTAAAAGGGGCCAAAAGTTGACTTTTCGATCGGGACATGGTTTGGACTTTCCGAAATTACCGTTGGATAGGTCTCGAGACTCTGAATCTGTAGACAGACGGCATGCGTCAATCGGAGTCCGAACGAAAAAGTTATGGGTCTAGAACTAGAGGGGCATTTTGGTAATGTATTGTAGTAAGGGCAAAATGGTAATCTGCCACAGCTGGGATACTTGGATAATTAAATGGCTGATTCAGCCTAATTGGATGAGTATTTGGTCATGTAGTGACACTTGTCACCATAAGAGGGAGATTAGTGGCTTAGGTTTTGGATTAGTGGCACTTAGTTGCCTTAATTAACTAATGAACGGTTGCACATGTTCATATACTTGCAGTATTCGACCAAAATGAAAAACAGAGAACAAAACTCATCCTTGTGATCAATTAGCAGAAACAGAGGGGAATAAGTGAAATTGAGTGACCAATTCAGTGTGTTTCGGAGAGAAAAACCGAAAGGGGAACAACGGAAATCCTAATTGAATGATATTGAGAATACCCGAAAATCCACCTAAATTCATACATATCGAATTTAAATTCTTAGACGGTTTCGATTGGAATTGACGATCTATTTCATCTTCTGGGAGCTCAACGAAGTGAACCAAATTGATTGGGCAAGAAATTGGCGATGAATTGATCAGGAACAGACCCTACGACGTCTGCAAATTTTGGAGGTTGAGTTCAGATACCTTGAGGTAAGGGTTCTTGCAATTGGCATTGAATTGATGCTTAGAATGACTATAGAATGCTTCCTGTGCAATCAATTGAACTAAACAGTATGAAATTGGGTGGAACCCGATTTCAGACCCGTCGGATGTTCATCTTAAGTCGAGAGATTCTAGGGTTTAAATTATGAAATTGAAGCCACAGATTGATTATAAACATGGAATAGATGGTAATAAGTGAAAGAAACGATAAAATTGAGTCAGAATTAGTAGAGAACGAACCGGGTCTGATCGCGGGTCGTAGGCTCCGTTTATCAGAGAAACGGGTAAGGAAGGAAACTGTTCACGGTTACTGTAGCACGACGCATGGACTCACGCGCAGCCGCTTGCGGCGGCGCGTGAGGGCGCGTGGTGGATTTTCTGGGAAAGTGTCCAACAGGTGTTTTACTCTATACAGTGTAACGAACATTTTGGTTTTGGTTTCGAGTCAATCGGACACCGTTTCGACATTGTTTCAAGGGTCCGAAGGTTTACGTTACATATTTAATTAATATTAAATTCCCGGAAAATTATGGAAAATTTATATGATGTAAAGTGACTTGTTAGTAACCCTACATAATGATTGTGGACAAGATTCGAGATTCCTGACAAGTGTCGGAAATTACGGAAATGCGTGCAGCGCGGGAAACGAGCAATCAGACGGTGTGTGAGTGGACGTTTGTTTTATAAATTGATATGCATGCATAGTTAAATGTTTTTCCATGATTGATTGCATAAATTGACTTGCAATGTTGTCCTAATGATGTGGCATGATTATGTGTGATTTAATGAATATTTTAATCGATCTTTCGGGCACGTTTTTTCGAGGAAATGTGCAAATGATATTTTGGACTGGGCCAGGTGTCAAAATGATTTCAAAATGGATATTTTGATGAATTGATGAGTCAAGAATGATTTCTAGATTATTATAATGTTTTCTATGTAATATTACGGATTTACGTGTAAAGGATATTTGGGCTTGAGTCCCGGTTGGTAATGATTTGACTTGGATTGAGTCATGGATTTTGATTGACATGTTTTGGGATATAATCCCGGATGATTTTCATTGTGATTGTGATTGTGACTATGGATACCCAGACGGTCGGAGCTAGGGGATTACCTAGTCGGCCGGAGTTTGGGGATATGATGGTATGATTGTGAGTTATTATGGTAAGCCAACTTCTCGGATGCGACTGAGCCTGGATGTACCACTCGGATGTGTCTGAGCCTGGGGATATGTTCGCCCAGATGTGACTGAGCCCGAGGGTTGAGCCCAGAGGTGTCTGATCCCGAGAGTGTGGCTGGATGTTGGCCTACGCGTAGTGCAGATGTGACAGTGTGATGGTTTGTGCACTTGTGAATAGTGCAGATTGATTGATTGATTGATTGATTGAGTAATGGATTGTGAACTTGTGCATCGCATTGCTTGATGGTGATTATGATTACGTACTGGTATTGAGTACGAGTTCTTGTCTGTGGGGCCAGGTGACTATGTTTTCATGTGTTTGGCCTGAGAGCCGGAAATTTGACTTATTATATGGTTTGGCTGAAAAGCCAGTATTTTTGTTTCATCTGTTTTTCCCTATGCATGCATGATTGGTAAACTGGAGGGTAAAGGATGTCTTTTCAAATGTGTTTTAACGAATATATTTTTGTCCACTCACACCTTTGTTTTTGATGACCCTCCAGGCCGTGGCATGATACTCGGGGCGGATTACGAGGCAGAGGCATGAGCAGAAATCAGTGCAGTTATCCCTGGTCTGACAGGTGCTGAAGGGTACTTTCGGGATTTCAGTCGACTTGTCAGACGGGAGCAGGACCGGGCACAGTTATCGAGGTCCAGTTGGGACAGGTCCTGTCAACTCTGCTAGGGACGACATCTTAGTGAGACTTCAAGCATTGGTCATGACGATGTTTCCGTAGAGTTGGCTCTCTTGTGGTAGGCCTTGCTTGAACGCCATGGCTACGATGAGATCGCTGCATCTCGTGATGCGAGATTTTTCTTCGCAATACCTCCTGATGTATTACCGCAAGGTTTCTTTAGACCTCTTTCAGACGGTGAAGAGATGGTCATCCTTGACTTCGACGGTGCGAAGCTGTGAGTACTCCTTTACGAAAGACAGGGCCAATTCCTCGAAAGAGGCGATTAATCTCTGGGTGAGATGGTTGAACCATGTCGTCGGCTGACCTTGCAATGAGGTTTGGAAAACTTTGCACATGAGCGCGTCGTTGTGCCTGTGGGGTACCATGACCCCCCGATAGTAATTGATGTGCTTCATTGGATCAGAGGTTCCCTTGTACTGATTGAAGTTGGAAGTTGAAAATCGCTGCGGGAACGGCTCATCCTCAATGTTCCTCACGAATGGTGAAGATGATGACGTCTGAATTTGGCGCCAAAGGTCATCTTCCAAGTCTCCATCGGGTTGAATTCTCTGGAGACGTCAATCTAGCATCCTTCGGACGTCTTCAGCGTGCAAAGGTTCTTCATGATGGGGGTTTCCGCTCCGGGTCAAATTGCGTCGACTCCCTCGAGTTACTACGGGCTTGGCTCTCGAGCGTGCTGGTGAGTAAGTCTCGTCTTCCTCGTTGTGATCATCCGAGTGGGTGCGTGACGCACAGGAGACTGCTTGCTGCCGTTGGCTATCGAGTGGGTACTCAATGCGTGAAAGTGCTCTGGGGCCTCTTCCGAGTCGTTCTCGGGCTGATGGCCTCGGTTGATCTTGTCCTCTTGCTCTGGGGGTGCAACTTTCTTCCCCTGAGTCATTCAACGACGTGTCTAGGGACATTGTCTGACAGCGGACATGCTCTTTACTGGCGCATTTCGGGATGTCCTCTGATGTCTTGCGAGGTTCATTGCCTTTTCTGGAGGTTCTGGATGTTCTGATATCCCCCAAAAGCTGTTGCAGGAGCTCCGATTGGGCCCGAACTTGGTTGCCCAGCTGCTCGACTTGCTGCGGATTGTCCAATCGCGGAGGTGACCCCCTAGATGCTTGCTAGTGACGAGTAGCATGTCGGGGCGCACGTCGCGCGCCTTTAGATAGATGCGACAAACCATGTTCCCCTGGTTCCTTGGTGTTGGCCTGCGGATTGCGCAGGGCATCCAAGTGCCTCCTTAGGTCCAAGTCGGCAGGGAGCTGATTTGGGACTCTTAGAGATGCTTCTCCTACTAGCAGCCCGTCCGTTTGTTGAAAAAACGCTGCGTCTGTAATTGTTGGGAGGGGTCCAATCCGGCCTTCCGAACGGTAGGTGAATTGATGTGTGGCACGGGCCGTGTAGGAGACGGGAAAGTGATTCTTCTGGAATTGCTGGGAGGGGTTCGCTCACGGCAGCGATGGCAGCGGCGGATGTGGAAGTCTCGGAGGCTCGCGCAGATCGGCCTGTTCTAGCCATGTGAAGAGCGGTAAGTGTGATGATGGAATTTTTTCAAGGAAAAACTAAAGAGCAAGCTTTGAGTATTTCTCAAATCGGCTCTCAATGAAAGCACCAGTTGTTGATGCAGAAATCGTCCGGTCTCGTAAAATTTCTTCTCGATCCCTACACACAAGAACGAAAATCAAACGGGATTAAGGTTGAATCCCAGGGGGGTGGTTCAACCGTAAACGCTTCGATACTTAAGTCAGTTTTCTGAGAGAGAATAATCTGACAGAGTGTTTGCAGAAGTTTTTTTTTACCTTTAAAAGTGAGATGATGTCTTCAATTTATAGTGAAGCCTTGAGAGTCACCGGAGCCTCTGGTTGGTTGAAGGAGATAGTATTAAATAAATGATGGTACCGAGTGTAATCACTTATTTATTAATAAATAAATAATTCGCTGGGAAGTTATTTATTATTGGTATTGATCTGATTAATTAATATATTTATCTGGTAAATATATTGGATTAATACGGAGATCGTAACGTGCCGATGTCAATTTTACCAAGGGTAATATTGACATTATATGAACTGTCGGCCACGTGTCGACTCCCAAATATTCTGTTAATTTATGGTTCCACAAAACACGCTCTTAGCACTTGCCAAGGGATTAGTCGATATTAAAAAGACATAGCTCCTGTAAGTGTCAGTCAGATACTTAAGACTTTATAATATAATTGTTCAACTTATATTAGATATTTTGACAAAAAGGACTTAGATATTAAATATAAATGATAAATTATATTGTCTTATATTTAGTGTGTGAAATCTAAAATTTTGTAATTAAGAATAAATAAACATTCATAATTACGTAATACGCGTAGTAACGCTATAATATTTGTTGTTTATTCATTTATTTTAAAACAAATTAAATATAGATTCTTTGTAATATTTTAGACAAAACTACCTCTATATATTCACCCTGCCCCCAAAAGATAGGAACACAAGATGCTTAGGAAGTGATATTCGATTTTTTGTGTGGGAGGACCTAAAGAACCAAAGAATAAAAGAATGAGGTGTCAAACAATACCAACTAGTGGACATTGAGGTGTCAATATTTTACGCAAAGAATATCAAATTTTGAGTTCGCCATTAGTCATTCCTCACTCACCGTTATATCGCAAGGGGCAAGAGCAGTGGCAGTATTATGATTCATGATCAAGCGGTGCATGCAGAAGACGGGCACAAAATAAGCAAAATTCAAGCTGAAGGAAGAGGTTACGTACGTACATTAACAAGGCAAAGGCCTACTACTAATATTAGGAAATACATGTGGTCACATGCACAAACCATAAACAAATTAAAATTTCCTTTTAAATTAAGATATAACAAGTAAAGATTTGAACTCGAAATTCTCATTAACGAATATGATCGAGAAGCAAAAATGATATATATATATATAATGAAAATATTGCAACACGCCTCGTTCAAAAATAATAAAATATGAAAGAACCACAATAGATTGGCATAGTGATTAAGGCGTTTTGAGATCTAGTATGCACCCAGTTAATCTTGGGTTCGACTCTCTCTGGGTTATATCCTGATTGTGGTTAGGAATACCGCTACAATGCGTGTTCCTGATTGTGGCTAAAAATTTCATTGCAACATGTGTGTGACTCTTCTTGTTCTCCATGGGTTATATTCTCCCTAAGTTATATCCTGATTATGGCTAGAAATGCGTTGCAATGTACCTGATTGGCTAGGAATGCGTTGCAATGTGCCTGATATGGCTAAAAATGTTGTTGCAAAGTGTGTGTGAGTCTTCCTATCCTCCACGGGTTATATTCTCCCTAGGTTATATCATGATTGTGGCCATGAATGTGTTGCAATGCGTGTGTGAGTCTTCCCACCCCCTGGGTTATATCCTAATTATGACCAGGGTGCGTTATAATGCATATTGAGTTTTCGCAGCCCCATACGCAAATTAGTTGTTGGTTGTTAGTTTTGTTCCACTTTAATGAGGAGTTTTCCACATGAAAGTTAGGAAAATTAAGGTCCATTAGAGCAGCACCTGAATCACATTGCACTTGAACAATTCCCTAAGCCAATAACTCATCATGAGTTATGAAAATATATATATATATATATATATATATATGGTTTATTACTCACTTTTTATCCCGAACCAAACATCAAATCTCAATTTTCTCTCACAATGCTAAATCGTAATGTGCTGCTAGAACACTCCTCCTATTACCTCAGTTGTTCCAATCGTTATGACTTGTTAGTAACGACGTCATAAGTGCTTATGTGGCACCTATGTGGCAATCCTTCAATGGAACGGATATAGGCTGAAGTTGGGGGTTGGATTTGGGTGGCAAACTCAACCCTAATTAAGGCGATACCGTAACCCTAGAAGGGGAAATTTTGAAAAATTGATCTTTGATCCCATCAAATCCTTGTGAATTGGGGTTTTATAAACATTTGTGAACCACAAGACTTTAACATCTTCAATCAATTTGCAGTTATAGTGGAGAATCAAGTATGGAGGAGAATGGAAATTACCACCTGAGAAGATGTTTTATGGGAAGATGGGGAGAATGAAAATGTCGTGGACGGATGAAAACCCAGGACATAGGTTTTTCTTCTGTCCATATGCTAAGGTAATTGAAAATGAGTTTCGTTTTTTGTTTATCCTTATGTTGTTTTTGGTTTTTTTTTTCTAAATGGATTATTGGTTTTGTTCCTGGGTTTCATCGAAGGCTTATGGTTTTGTTTTTTACTTTATTCTGGCTTCGTTTCTGACTTCGTTTCTAGCTTCATTTACAACTTCATTCTGATTTCGTTCCTAGGTTATGGGTTATGTTTGTAACGACCCGTCCCTGAAACCGGGATTAGATTAGTTGTTATTGACGAATTAGTGAAGATTAATCGGTGATTAGTTGGATGCTTCCAGACGGACGGTGCGAAATGACGATTTTGCCCTTGGAATGGGCAAAAATGTTGACTTTTTATTCGGGCGGTCAAATGGACTTAGACCTGGTACTGGGTCTGCCCGGTATTCGTAGTTGAGATGTGTTTGGAGTTCATATTGGTCGGGAGACCCAGAAGGACCAGAAGACTTGGAATTGTTTTGACTAGATATTCCCCGGAAGACGCGTGGGCCTGGTTGGATCGTTGACCCTAAAAAGTGAGACGTGTTTAGCTTGTAGTCAGACTGGTTACGAGGATGATCGTGTGCCCTAGAGATTTCACTGTGAGGGTGACAGGTACACTATGATGTTGTTGGTTGGACCTTGGATGTCGTAGTGCGTGGCTGATGCCTCTATGGTTGATTAGTGGACGTACCGTAAGATGACGTTGGAAGTACGTGAGGATAGACTCTACGAGCTATGTTGAGGTATTCTAAAATATCTTGTTTTATTCAAGTTCGTAGGGTTGTCCTTACGTGTGTTTGGTGGTATGCACCGTGGTTCTGGTTAGTGATAAGTGCATGTACTTGAGATGTGTTTCGGTACGATTGGACGTGCATTGTGATGTTCTAGTGTTGGTGATCAGCTTAGTACCGAGGTATGTTGTGGTTAGATGGATGATCGGCATGGTCCCGATATGATGGATTTTGACGGAGCATATGGACTAGATCAGAATGATCCCGAGTGGTTTGATTGGTTATGGCAGGAGTTAATACTGTTGTGAGCTGGATGCTCCGAGCCATGAATGGCTGGTGGGACCCTGATGCTGAGATGTATGATCAGCGACGTGGGATCACGATGGACATAAATTGGTTGGATCCAGCTGCAGACAGGTAGTGTGGGACGTAGATGGTGTTCCCACAGGTTGACTGTATTGGTGGTTAATGGAACCACTGGTTAGATGATTGGTTGAGTTAGCGGTATAGACGGACGAGTACGTTGTGACTCCGGTGAGGTCGGCGCGGATCACTGACGGAAGTAGTATGGAACATTGTATGAATCTTGATGCATAGAAGTACCGAGACCGGTAGATGCCGTCTTGTGAATGGGTGTACTTGAGATTTGTGTTAGTTGACGACAGACTGGCATGATGTACTGGGACGTTGGTACGAGGTACACACTAATCGAGACTGAGTTGAGGTTGATATGACTGTTAGTCGTGCGACTCGACCAAGTGTTAGATGAGCCGTGAGTATCGGCTGGTGCACTATTCGAGGTACTGTGATTACGAGTTGAACAGTGTTGACCTCAGAGAAAATCAATGAATTACAAGATGGACTGGAAGTTGGTTGGTTTGGCTTGCTTGACAGAGATGTGGTGACAGTTTGGGGAACTGTCCGGATAATTTGGATTGATAGATGTTGGACATTGGGTAGGAGACCCAAGTGTAATATCAGTTAGATTTCCCAAATCACAAGAGATTCGGAATTTCGGGGATGAAATTCTTTAAGGGGGGTAGATTTTAACGACCCGTCCTTGAAACCGGAATTAGATTAGTTGTTATTGACGAATTAGTGAAGATTAATCGGTGATTAGTTGGATGCTTTCAGACGGACGGTGCGAAATGACGATTTTGCCCCTAGAATGGGCAAAAATGTTGACTTTTTGTTCGGGCGGTCAAATGGACTTTAACCAATGACCGTGACGTATTTCGGAACGTCATGAGTCCAATGACAGGTGGCACGTCCGATTCCGACATCCGAGGAAGAAGTTATGATGTTCGGAAGGTCGAGGGTAGTTTGGTAATTTGGATAAAAGAGGGTAAATTGTTGACTTTTTAGCCGAAAAGTATTTTTCACGCAATTCGAGGACCGTTAGGAAGGTCTGATCCCCTGAGTACAACGACAGGTGGCATGCGTCAATCGGACTTCGAATGAATCTAGTATGGATCTAAAAACGCTAGGGGCAAAATGGTAATTGTGTGGCAGCAAGGGTAAAATGGTCATTTTGTTACCTAGAGATCTATGCCTATTATCTGTGGACACATGGATTACCTTGGGATTGGTGCCCAACAAGATATGGACACTTGGCTTGTCCTGGATGGTGGTGGAACTTTCTCACCGCCTTCAACTCAGTTTAAACCAAATAATGTGTGTGTGTGTGTGTGTGTGTGTGTAATTGTGAGAACCCAAACCTTTTCCTATGGTCTTTACTGTCTGAAATGAAGGGGAAGACGAAGGGCAGACAAGGTGGTTGTTGGTGTCACTGCAGTCCACGGCGGCGGGTCGAGACAGGGACTCTAAGGAACCGTAAGTCCTGCTTTCAATGAAAAATGACAAACTGTGTTCTCATGAATTCTGAGCGATTTAGTTGATGGGAAAAGGTTGCTGGAGGTCACGGGAGTTCAACGAGCCTGGTTTTGAGGTTTAAAATGGACGGTAAGTGGACGTCCTTTGAAAACTCGATTTTGAATTCAATAATGGTGAAATGAGTTTTAGTGGTGGTTACTTGATATGAATGACTGGATAACGTTTTGGAGGTGACTAAAGGATGATTAGGACCAAAACCATGGCCTATGGTGGTCTGTGACGGCTGGACAGATGTTAGGACCCGACCTTCCTCGGTCAGGACCTGACTCATCTAGCACCATATTGTCCGCTTTGGGCCTCGCCCTCACGGTTTTGTTTTCGGGAGCTTATGGTGAAACTTCCCAGGGGGTCACCCATCATGGAATTGCACCAGCCTCAACTCGCTTAACTTTGGGGTTCCAATCCCCCCCAAAGCCACTTGAGCTCCTAAAAAGCCTAGTTTAGATCAGAGTTGCTCAGCGGCACCCTCTATCTAACCCTATATTGTCCTCTTTGGGCACACCTGCGCCCGCAAAGTTTTGTTCCAAAGACCTCACGCCTGTAAGGTAACCACCTTAACCAGCGCGGTCAAGGGAGGCCTAGTGCTAGATAGGTGTCTACCTACACCTTTAAGGCATACCACCATCCTCTCCCAGACCATTCCCCCTCGCAGAAATATGGGATTGTTCACCGTTCCCTACAGGATACGGCTCTTACATTCCACCCTTCTTAGGGCCCAGCGTCCTCGCTGGCACACTTCCCGGTCGGGGTCTGGCTCTGATACCAAATTGTCAAGACCCGACCGTCCTCAGTCAGGACCCGACTCATCTAGCACCATATTGTCCGCTTTAGGCCTCACCCAAATGGTTTTGTTTTCGGGAGCTCATGGAATTGCACCAGCCTCAACTCGCTTAATTTTGGGGTTCCAATCCCCCCCAAAGCCACTTGAGCTCCCAAAAGGCCTAGTTTAGATCAGAGTTGCGCAGCGACACCCTCTATCTAACCCTATATTTTCCTCTTTGGGCACACCTGCGCCCGCAAGGTTTTGTTCCCAAGACCTCACGCCTGGAAGGTAACCACCTTAACCAGCGCGGCCAAGGGAGGCCTAGTGCTAGATAGGTGTGTACCTACACCTTTAAGGCACACCACCATCCTCTCCCAGACCATTCCCCCTCGCAAGAATGTGGGATTTTTCACCGTTCCCTACAGGACACGGCTCTTACAAAAGAGGAGAGGAAAAACAGGATTTCTTCGTCAAATTGGGAGGTAAGTTCAAGCCTTTTAATTCCTGTTTGGAGTAGGGGGATCGAGTAGAAATGGAAGAACGAATCTAATGGGATTAAAAGGACTAAAGATAGACCAAGAATAGCTAGAAACCGTGAACGCCGGCTTGGTCGAACCGGACCGGTTCAAACCGGTCTGAACGGGGTCGGCTAGAGGAAGAAGATGACATTGTAGCAGGCGCGTGGTGAATGATGTCTTCAACCGAGTCCTTGGAACAAGGGTGAATGATGTCTATACTAAGTTCAAGTGTTTAGATAATCATGGTGATGCAAGAAAGGTTTAATGTGGGCTCAAAAGGGTTAAAACTAAGGGGGGCGCAACTTGTGCGCACAAAATAGGGAACATGAATGTTTGAATTTATGGTGTTAATCCTAATGCCTTAATCATATCCAAAAATAGAGAGTTTATTGACTTAAAATCTTTGAAAATCATATAGAATAAGTTCTAGAACTCTAGAGTTCATTAAAATCTATTGCAAGCAGTTATGAGGCATATGTATATCAATTTAAACAAAAAACTTATGAATCACTCATCAAATATGTATATAAGGTTCAAATGATTCATACTTATCTTAACATTCTCATTTATATACCAATTTACATGCATTATCTACAAGTTATAACACTTAATCACAAAATATTAACAAACGAATTCAAGTTGTAGTGATCATCTTTATAGCAATAACATATTCATTTTCGTTCATTTATATCATTGACAAGTTAAAAGGTAACTTAATACTCGTAAAACCACTAAGTTAACACAAAAAGACTCAAGAAAGCAATAATAATAATTTTTTTATAATTAAAAAAAAACAATTTTATTGCACAATTAAAATTTTAAACCACTCCCCCACACTTAAATTCTACATTGTCCTCAATGTAGGAAAATAAGAAGTAATTGAACATAGAATTAAAGTAAGGAAAATGATTTACGAAAATAAAACAAGAAAAACATTAAGTAAACAAAAATAAAGAGAGTGAAGGGCTGAAAGATAGCAAATCTGCGTTGATGACTCCTTCACATCCTAGGAATACATTGGGTTGCCTCCCAACAAGAGCTTGAAGTTTAACGTCCATCTAGTCTAGACAGAGATGCAAGTTAGTTAAACTAAAGATGCAAATTAAATTTGTCATGACAAGTAATATAAGTTAAGATATAAACAATATTTCCATGTCGGGAGAAGTCAAAGATATATATGGTTCACATAGTTTCAAAGTTTAGATAGAGATTTCTACGTCCGTGCGGCCCAAGTAAATATCTTGGATTAATTCAACTGTTTGGGCAAGTTCAAAGGTGACTAGGTTAGAAAGAATAAATATAAGAGACATGGCTAATTTCAAGACATCCCGAGGCTTAAACTCCATTGATGTTCCTTTCTTAGACCCAAAACCCGTTATGAGTACCTTCTCATGTCCTAGACATCACCCTCAAAAATTTCTTACTGCAGAGGAATTAAGATAACTCAAGTGTTAACAATCACTGTAGGTGAGAGTTAACAAAAGAGTCTTCACCGATTAAAAATCAAAATCTAAACTTCGAAGTACAAATGATCTACATATAGCCGAGACTAATGCATGAATGCACGAATTATTTACAAGTATGTTTTTATGCACAATTTACAAATATAACATGACAATTTACATATGAACAATTTATACAAGTATGACAAATTATTCACAAGTAATGATATTTACAGAACAATTTCACATTAACAAACTAATATATGTACAAGATTTATTCAAACATTTATATTTACACTAACACAAAATTAAAATAAGAAATTTTTTTATTTTATTTTTTTAATGAAGAAAAAGACAGACTTAAATAAATACATACACAAATAAAATAAAATAAACAAGTAATATACAACTTATGAACTAGTATAACCAAATAAGTATGAATAAAGATGTACAATTATAAACAAAGTATGAACAAGTATAATAAGAGTTTGAATTTACATAAACAAAAATAAAAATTATGAACAAGCATACAAATGAAAATTATGAATAAGTATAATACTTATGAACAAGTATGAAGAATAACAAGTAACCTATGTACAAAATTTATTTACAAGTATGAATTAACACTAACATGAAGCTAAAATTAAAGAAAGTTGGAAAGTAAATATATATTTAATTTTTTTTATTAATTAATTTTTTCAGAATTTAATGATTAAATAAATGAAGAAAAGAATTTTTTTTACGAATTTTTATTTATTTATTTTTAATTACAAAAACAAATAAAAATAAATAAAAGTAAAAATAAAGAAAAGTCAACATGTACAATATGCATTTATGAACAAGTAAAGAGAATGAACATTATGTACAAGTATGAATAAGAATAATATGACAAGTATAAAAATTATAAACAAACATAAATGAAAGTCAATTATGAACAAGTATGTATAAGTATAAAATGAATAATTAAAATAAAACTGAAATTTACATAAACAATTATAATATGAACAAGTATAGTATGAACATGATGAACAAATATAATAAGAACAAGTAAAGTATGAACATTATAAACAATTAGAATAAGAACAATTATAAGAATCAAACTATGAACAAGCATAAAAATAAAAGTTATGAACAAGTATATAAATAAATAAAAATAATATACAAGTATAATATGAATAGATATAGAGATAAACATTATGAACAAGTACAAAGTAAGCAAGTATCTCATGAACATATATAATCATTTTTATGCTAACACAAAAAAGAATGTATGAACAATTCTATGTATAGGTAATTATAAACAAATATGAACATTTAATAAATATAGTAAATATGAACATTTAATATATACACTCACAATTTATTAAATTAAGTATGCACAATTAAATCAAGACTAAATTCTCTCCTTTTTTTCTGTTTTTTTTATTCCGAATTTATTTAATTTTTTTTTCCAAATTTAATTGTTTATTTATTTATTACTATTATTATAATAAATATATATTTATATTTTTTTCCGAATTTTTTTAATAATAAATTCATTTCTTTTTTAGTTGAACAAAATAATAAATAAACAAACAAATAAAAATAAAATAAAGTAATTGTGAACAAGTAATACTATGAAAGTAAACAAATGAAATATGAACAAGTAGCATGGCATCAAGTGTACACATAAATAAATAAATAAATAAAATTTAAGAATATGTATACTTAATTCACAAATATGAAAATTTCAAATATAAAAAATTTTATACATACTAACACATTAAGAATGATTTTTAATTTCCCTGGCGACGACACCAAAAATTGATAACGCCCAAACTACGCATTAAATTAAATACGTAATTCAAGTATTATGCAATTTAAACCCTTTTTGTGTGGATGTAGTATTGGTAAATAGGGATCGTTTTTAATCGGGGAAATTAGGGAACATTAATAATATGTTAGTTAAAAAGAATAATGAATAATTAAAAAATAATGAATTAAAAAATTAAAGAATTAAATAGTTAAATAATAAAGAATTAAAGAATAAATGAAATAAAGAATAAAAAATAAAAAAATAAAGAATTAAATGGGGGGTTTGAAAGATTGTAATCATAGAATAAAGAAAACAAGTAAAAATAATTAAGAACTTAATTCTACTTCTACTTTAACTTTTGTACAAGTGAAGTTTCTTCAAACACATATTTTTACCAACACTCTAACATTTTGCTCATATTGAACCAATCCCGAAATTCTACCTTCATCATCTTAATTACACGCATACATTTTTCAATATTATAAATGCACCGAACAGCGATCATAAATACTTCTAATACGATTCACCTTATGTTATTGATTTCAATGTGCGTCAAACATTTAAATCTCTTCAACCCTATTCTAAGTGCACCGAATAGTGGTCATAAACACTTAGCGTTAAATTGAAGGTTAAGCGCTAAAACATATGAAGTAAATGAAATTCAAAAAGTAAAACACATGGAGATTGTATTCACATTTACAAATGTTAGAAAGAAAATACCAACACATATATTGAAATATAAACAAAACCGGAAAAAATAACTAGAGTTTAAGAAAATAGAGAAAAATTACACTTTCGGAACCTAAGAACAGCTTGTGATTCCGAAAGTGGATGGAAACAATGAAATGTTATCCATAAAATTCTCTGAACAACAGAAGGAACTTTATGAAGATGGAGGAATAAACATAAGAATGTGGACTTAAATTATAGAATTAATTCGGAATTATTCGGCCTAAATATTTCTTAAGGAAAACATAAAAATGTGTTTAAGAGCTCTCAAAGAAAAATAACAAAAACAAAGTAAAGAAGAAATGAAATCAAGAACTAACATAAAAATAACATAAATTAAGAACAATAATTGAAAGAAAACTAATTAATAAGAAAATCTACAAGAAGTTAAAATGGTCCTAAAAAATAAAGAACAAATTAAAAGAAGGTGAACTAAAAGAAGAGAGAAACTAGAGAGAAATATTAGAACCTAAAATAAAAAGAGAAACAAAATGGGGGCAATTGGGGACTATTGTTACAAGAAATGAACCCCTATTTGTAGAGAAAAAACCACAAAAAATAAATAAAAATTACAATAAAAATAAATAAAAATGAAATGATGAACAATGATGATTTTAGGGATGGTTTGGTGCTGGAATTTCAGAAAAATGACTGAAAAACTACTGTAAATGGAGCAGTTGAAGGTTTGGTGAGAAGCTGCAGAAAAATGGACAATGATTTCGGTGGACTGTAGCAGCAGGAAGCAGGTGGAGTTGGTAGGTAGTTGCTGGGGCTGAAAGGCGAGACTCGGCGCACGCATGATGACAGAGGATGGCTGGTTCGACATGCGCGCCGAACGGACAAAGGAACCTTCAACAGGCGCCTGTCGACAACTTCAGTGGGTTGGAAGCTCAGGAATTGGGCCGCGGGCTGCTGGGCCGCGCAATGGACTTGGTCTGAGACTGGACTGGGATTTGATTCGGACTGGGCTGGATTTGGTTTCTGGGCATGATTCATTTGGAATGGACCGGCGGATTGTTGGGCTAGGGTTGCAACAAATCAAAATGGGTTGTAATTAAAATATGAATTTGGGCTTGCAAAATGAATATTAATTAATTTATATAATTGTATCGAATTTCGTCCATAAGTTCTTCGTTATAATTCTGATTGAGACGATTGTTTTTCCAAAACGCTCCAAATTACAAGCTTTATTTATTTAAATAAAATATCACAAACTATATTATTTTATCCAATTATTTATTATTTTAATATTAAAAATCAAATATAAAATATATAAAATAATATAAAATAATACTTATTTAACGAACTATCAAGGCTAGCTTTGACAATAGCTCTCCTTACCATTGAAAATTATAAGACCAATTATTTATATTTGTGTGGTAAAAATCTTGCCAAGCTAGCTGGTAAGTGTCCAAATATATATATATATATTGAATATATATATATATGCATATTGTTCATATAAAAATTTAAAAAGAAGCTAGGGAGAACGATTAAAATAGGTCCATATATAATTGTTTTGCCACTACTGAAACGAGGTCCATAAATTGAAATTTAAAATAGACTCCTAAACAAAACTGCCTTAGAAGTTAGAGGTGGAATGTGACGCAGCTAAAAGCCGAGCCACTTAGCAGCCACAAAAAAGGCAAAATGGGATCACCGACTGAACCATTCCCGGAATATTCGCCCCTCCCAATATTTACTATTTAATGGTTAATTAAGTGCGTTTCAAAGTTGGGCAGCAGCCAACCAGCCCTGAATCAATTCAATTCCCTTCGAATATTCCTCTTATTCCCGCGTTTTATCTCATCCGATCCATTCCCCTCACCACCGTCTGATCATCCACCACCTCAAAGTCATCCAATCCAACGGCCACCTAACAAAATATTTCCCAAGAGGCCAAGAGGGGTGTAACAATGAATAATCGAATATCACATATTATATTCCCTTCCAAATCCCATATTAACTTCTCGACCTTCACATAAATCACACTCACTTGGGTTCCTATAAATACCCTTCGTCTTCAATATTGCAACCAAGAGTTGAAAAAACAAAACAAAAACCCTTCAATTCTTGTGCTTTCTTCTTTGTTTTTTTGGTGATTTTTTTTTCTTCGGAAAAATAGCATTTTCATCGATGGCCGGAGTTGTGGTGATTTTCGATTTCGACAAGACGATCATCGACTGTGACAGTGACAATTGGGTTGTGGATGAGTTGGGTGCTACCGGCTTGTTCAATGAGCTCTTGCCCACCATGCCTTGGAACTCTCTCATGGTATGTTTTTTACCCTCAAAACAAAACAAAAACAAAAAATCCATCATTTTGAGGCTTTTTTGTTTTGTTTTGTTTAATTCATCGTTATTTTTTCAAAAAAAAATTCAACCTAATTTATATTTATTAAAAAAAAAATTTGCAGGATAGGATGATGAAGGAGCTTCACTCACAAGGAAAAACCATTGAAGATATTGTCGAGGCTCTGAAACGAACTCCAATTCATCCCAGAGTCGTGCCGGCCATTAAAGCAGCCCATGCTTTAGGGTATGCGTTAATTTATTTTCAAACGAATATTAATCCTATATATATTGGAAAAGTAATATTAAATCTTTACATTTTGGAAAAATAAAATTAATTTTGTGGTGGGATGCAGGTGTGATTTGAGGATTTTGAGTGATGCAAATATGTTTTTTATTGAGACAATTGTGAAGCATCTTGGGCTTGAAAAATATTTCTCAGAAATTAACACAAACCCAGGCTATGTTAATGAAGAAGGAAGGCTTAGGATTTCACCTCACCATGATTTCACCAAATCTTCCCATGGATGCAACCTCTGCCCTCCCAACATGTGCAAGGTACATCAACTATTTAATTTAATTTTTTTTTTACTATTAACATGTAATATCTTAAAATTGATAACTATAAACGAATCGCATTAACAACGCAACTTTGGTGATAATCATGAAAAGGATACTGACAACGTCTATATATTGGGGTTACTATTTAATTTTAATTTAACTTAACTTTTTCGTAATATTCAGATTCACAAAAATTAAATAATAAAAAAAAGGCATCGAAGTAGTACGGCGAATTCAGTAATATTATTATATTTATTTAATTATGTACGTTTTTCTCTTGGACCTTCCTTTTCAATTTGGTCCAAAAGGCTGGGAACACTTCAACCAATTAGGTTTGCTTTATTTCCTAGGACATCCTTGAATTTCTTTCCACCTGAAGTGAATTTATTTTACTCTAAATAATTACAGAGCACGGTGATCGAGAGAATCCAAGCCTCTATGTCCAACGAAGGGAAGAAGACGATGATTTATCTTGGTGATGGGAGTGGAGATTACTGCCCTAGCCTGAAGCTCAAGGAAGTAGATTTTGTAATGCCAAGGAAGAATTTCCCACTATTTGACCTAATCTTCAAGAACCCATTGCTCATCAAAGCTAACATCCATGAGTGGACCGATGGGGAGGAGCTTGAGCAAATTTTGCTAAACCTAATTAGCACAATTTCCATTGAAGAAAATGCTCAGTTCATTTCAGCTGATTGCAAGCTGCCAACCATCTCTGTTGAGGTCTTGCCTCACGCTCTTCCTGTTCAGCAATAGAATTATTAACTACTAATGTGCAACGCTGGCAAAGTTAAAGTTAATTATGTCATAGCCAGCAAATTTGGCAAACCCTTTTAACCTCGATCTATGCTTTGTACGTTTTCTTGGATTAATAACAAGGTTTGTAAGTTTGTGGTTTCAAGAAAATTGTATCCATATACGTTTGCATATGAGAAAAACATGCACAACACAAATCTTTCAATCTTATAGCATGTTCAAAATTTAAATCTAAATTAAAACCTGAAGAACGTCAGCCACAAAGCTATAGTTTCTCTAAATCAAATCAAATTGAAAAAAAATTAAGAATTTGTTTCTATATTTTACTGAACTAAAGTTAAATAATTAACCGCATATATGTATAGCTTTTAAAGTGAAGAAGAGAGGAGAAAGACAAAAGAGCATTCAAAACTTGATTCAAGGGAGGCTTTATTAGATATGGTTGAGGTATGATGCATGCATTTACAAGAGTTTCCTACGATAAAGTGGACGTGGACAGTGGCTGTTGACACATAAAGCTTATAAAACAAATGGAAAATCAGTTGTTAGCATCGATTTAAATTTTATTATTAGTAAATAAGTATCCTTAAATTATATCGTCTAAACGTATAACGATAGTCTTTCCGTTTATATATGCATAATAAGACAACTTTACCTTTATTTTTAACAGAAATCGTTGTAAAATTTAACGAAAAGACACTCTTTACATGCTTAAACATAATTTAGAGACGTGTAATATTAATAATAAGATTTATGAGTAATCAATAGTTAAAACTAATGTAAAGTTTAACAAGGCTAGCAGAGAACAGTTTTCGCTAAAAGAAATTAACAAAAGTAAAGAAACCACTCAGATAGCTACCCACACGACACCCAGATAGCTACCATTTCAGTGTGAATTACGGGCAAATCACACTGCTTTTATTAGCTTAATTAAAGGCCAAAACGAAGAGTGCATCAGTGCATGTGAACCTTTACACAGTCTCCTTTTGATGGGAAGATATTGAATGCCTTTGTGACGAGTTAGATGTGACGACTAGGATTGGCTTCTTGTGTTCAACTATTTTTTTTTTCTCAAGGTATGGACACCTAGTACTACTACTAGTACGTTTATGCGTAATCATTTCATTCGTAATGACTTCTAATCGATGCACTATACCACCGACGTACATTGTAGTGGGAGGGTTGCTTTCAAGTTTCACGTATACCTACCAATTTATTGTATCTTTGTGGAAAATAACCTTCGAAGTTCGAAGTAACTAGAGGTCTCGAAAGAAAAAAACTTGATTAAACTTATGTTGATCCCTTGTGGTGGTGTGAGGCTTACTTTCAAACACACCTCCCAATTATTTTACACATTTGTACGTGGACAATCGCCTTAATATATTAATCTCACTCTGTTTGCCCTAGCAGTTGGGTTCTTCTTTCAATTCACACTTGACTTTGAAAATCTAATAATTTCCTTTAAAGAGATGCAATCTTAATTTATCCACTTAGTATATATGTCTCCATATTGCGTAGCCTAGCTACTAGCTAGCTAGTTCTACTTTGTCAATTGTCATGCACCTACTGCTCTTTCCATGCAAATCATTGAATAAATTATACATGATCGACTTTATTTATTTTTGTCGAACTAATTATTTGGAAATGTCATGTGTACCTTCATGAAAATGTTCAATTATTATTGGAAGATATAGAAAGATAGAAATTTAGGGGGGCCTTCGAAAATGTTCAACTATTTTTCATGCTTTTTATCTCTTCCATAATTTCCACACACCTTATAATGTATAAGATATGAAGACTCAAATCTGAAAACGGAATGATTATCAATCGCGTCGTCATGTACAGGAAATGAAATAAACACCCGAGGGCTCAAAGCGTGATCATCTCTTCACAATAGTTTGTTGCTTTTGTATTATTTGTTTGTTGTAGGGTGTGATTTTTGGACATTGTCACACGTCAATCATATATTTTGTTGGCCACGTACCCTCCTCGCCTTAAGCATGTAGAACATGCACGATGATGATGAAAAGTTCTCGTGGAAAGTGCTTCTCTTAAAAGCATATGCTAGTGGATATTTCAAAATGCATGGATGATAAAAAGTTATTGTGGAAAGTGCTTCTCCTAAAAGCATATACTAGTGGATATTTCGATATGGATGACATATCATACTTTCCTTTATTAAATCTGCGGCTGCTATATTTAAAAAAAATAATTCCAAATCCAATTTAAATTGATGTTTTTTCTAGTTAATTGTAGAGTTCTACCCAAATTTAACTGATTTTTTATATCTTATTCATATCATTATTGTATATTCAATTTACATATTTAATATTAAGGTTTTAAAAATATATTTTTACTTAATCACGTAAATAGATATAAGACTTCAATAATATAATAAAACTCCAAAGAAGCTGATAATTACTTTATTACTTTCTCTTTCATTTGTTTATTCTACTTCTTTTTTTAAATAAATTGAAAATAAGATAAAATTTAACACGCCATGTGAGCAGATAAGGGAGGCTAGTAATATTATGAATGGGACTGGCAGCCGTCCAAGTTACAAATGATGTGGTGGGGACTACGTGTCTCAGACATAGTTGGGATTATTATATAGGCTTTCTAATTTAAATGTACCTTGAAATTACGCAAAAATTATATTTTATATTTTATGCTTTATTAAATATCATGTAACAGTTAAGTTGGCTCACTCAACTGTTTTATTGCTAAAAATATTAAGTGGGCATGAAAAAAGGGTAAAATGGAAATTTTGACACGCTAACACACTTAAGCCACTGTAAGTAGTCTACGTGGAAAAGATTAGAACCCACAACCATAAAATCATGAATCAAAGAGGCTCCTTCTCAATCGATGTTCAAATTCTAAAATTGGGGAAAAAATCTAGAGTTTTGAAATCGAAACTGGGCAGAAATCTAGAGAGGATTAATTAACGATTAGGAGACTAATTGATGAGGGAGCTTCATTAAGTTGGTGCAGACAATTGAGAAGATGATTTTTCGCGAGTATGGAGCGGAGCAACCAATTTACAGTAAGTGTTCGTTTTTCCTTGTAATTTCATAGATTATTTATTGAGGTATGGCTTTGGGTTTAGGATTTAACGATGTTATGAGTGTTGTAGTTTCATATATTATTGATTGGTTAAGAATTTAGGACTGGTGAAGGATTTTAGAATGCTATTTGGGTTTAGTTTCACAGATAACATGTAATATGACATGTTGGACCGTTGACAGATGCATTGGCATATCTATTAAAAGATGATAGGCTATTGAGTGTATATACACCATGTAGTCGCACTTTAGTTACACTTTGCATCATGTACTCACACTTTTGCTATGTTTTGCATCATGTAATCGCACTTTTGTTATAGTTTGCATCTTGTACTCGCACTTTTGTTACATTTTGCATCATGTACTCACACTTTTGTTACATTTTGCATCATGTACTCGCTTATAGTTTGCATCATGTACTTGTATTTTTGTTACACTTTGTATCATGTACTCGCTTATAGTTTGCATCATGTACTTGCATTTTTGTTACACTTTTCACACTAAATTCACTATTCATTCACATTGTGTGCATAGTTGCTTAGTTGCTATTTGGTATGTGCATGCAGATGACAAAGACATATTTAGTATGAAGGTTCATTATGGTAGTGACAAGTGATGTTCTATGATTATATTACGGTTGATTTATAATGACCCTTCCCGAACCTACGAGATTAATTAATGATTGCCACTCATCCAACCTTCAACGTGATAGGTGTCATGTGGCCAACAATTCCATTGTTGACTCATCAAAATGGGTGAAAAGACCATTTTGCCCCCAAGGTCCAAAATTAGAAAAATACCTCTCAACATTTTAGACCCATAACAATTTCATCCAAACTCCAATTTCAGAGTGCCACTTGTCTACGGAATCAGCGCTTCGAGACCTACACAACGGTCTCGAAACATGTGCAAAAAGTATTCCAAACAAAAAGTCAATGTTTGACCACTAAAACCAAAGGTAAAAACGTCATTTCTTTTTCAAACTTTCAAAATTACCTTTTTTCGAATTTCTGGGCCGTCACAATCTACCCCCTTAAGGAATTTCGTCCCCAAAATTCAAACATATCCCTCCAACAACCATGGAGATTTAGTCTATATCAATACCACAGGTTCCTACCCGAACCTTCATTTGTTATGCTAAATCATAATCGCTATTTCAACTTTTTGGCTATTCTCGAGCCTTGATACAATACAGTGACTCATCTCTAGTCCCAAAATCCTGACTCATTTCGAGTTCAAATCCAATGTCTTGACTCCTCTCGAGTCCAATCCAACATTCACAATCCATGCCACCATCGACATGCTTGGTCATCTAGAAAATTACAGCTAGGTGTACCACATCCTATCGAGGATTTCCCATCGCACATTAAAACATTAAATATCTCATCCGGGTCCAACGTGCCCATCCATGCTACATTTCTAGCCGCTGGGCTCAATCACTCTCCGGACCTACACAAGTCTTCCTCTAGCGGAACACAATACTCAATGTCCGACCCCCAAGTCCAGGGTAAATTCCATCCAGACATCTATCCCGGGATCTTATATACCCTCATATACTCCTCTCATTACCGGGTCGTGCACGGGGCTTGGGTTTTGGAGGCATGACATGGTGACAAATCAGTACGCAAATGCTTTGATACCAACTTGACAGGACCCGTCCCAAACGTACTTTGATAACCGTGTCTGGTCCTGCTCCCGTCTAACAATTCAGCAGAAGGTTTCAAACACCCTCAGTAGTTGCCAGATAAGGGATAACCATACTGATTCCCAATCATGCCTTCGCCTCTCGATTAGCCCCGATCTGTCATGACCCGTCCTCAATCCCCCCGGGATTAACGAGGAATGCCCCTGATCCCGTCTGACACAGAGTGTCAGACAAGGGAAATTTTCGACCTTTGCCCTCCCGGGCTATTAGAGTATGCCAGGATCCGGAGGAGGTATGTGATATCTCGGTCTATGCTACAGTCCACATCCGTTGTCAACCTGAAGGGCATTAAAAACAGAAAGACTGTGAGTGGACAAAAATAAAGAGTTTATAAAACATATTTCATAAAGACCTTTATACCCTTCACTAAAAAGCATGCATGCATAGTAAAACCATTTATCCAATAACATATGTTTAAACAACCATATTTAGGGTCACAGCCCCAAGTTCCGTAAATCCAAGTCACACGGGCTCTTGCCCAAAACCATTTACAGAAAACCATAACATAGTAAATATATGTGGGATCTCAGCCCAAATCCATTTATCATCATAAAACACAATTTCCCAAACCAATAGAAATCATGTTTATCCATTATATTTCATATCCAAGAACCTGTCACGGTAAAATAGAGCTACGCGCATGCTAACCGGGGTCTCAAACCCAAGTCTCTAGAGGGTCCACCCAGGTCAATGTCGGTAGATCAATGACCCTCCCTGGAGGTAACGAACCATGCCTATCCTGAGACTAAGGAACCCAACTAGGGGGCGACTCCACTCAGTCAGTGCTCCGTGACTACTTCGGGGTCCACCCAGGCCAACGACCCTCCCCGGATGAGACAATCATAAATAAAGGATGGAATATGAAAAACCGTTTGAAATCATTCTTTAAACCTTTCAAGGATTCATGCCCGACCCTCATAAGCCGTCATGAATCATAAATCCTTTCAACGGTTCATGTCGGTTCCCATAAACCGTCATGACCCGTAAAACCCATTTGTAACACATAGCTGGGCCCTAGGCCCGAATCCACATCCAAACTGGACCTCTGGTCCGAATCGTAAACAACCTGGCCCTCCGGCCCGATGCCTCATTAAATCAACCGGACCTCAAGTCCGAGAGTTCATAAGTCAAATGGGTCTCGTGTCCGATCCATGTTTCCAAATCCGAAATCAATTTGAGAATCAATTGGGCCTCCGGCCCGATAACATAAATAAAAGGGACATCGAGTCCGAGGGTTTCCGAAACAAAGGGGTCTCGAACCCGAGTTTACCGTTTCAAATCCAAAACCATTTCATGAAATCATATCCAAAACCATAAGTACGGAAAATTAGTGTAAAACCGGAAAACCTCGATTTACATGCAAGCACGTAAATCGCCTCGTAAAGCGTGAAACCATATAATTCACAAATATCCAAATCCATATCATATAATCACAATCATAATCCATATAAAACATTTATGCATGCATCACAGTTTAGAAATAAAGGTCCACTCACAGACTGTCCGAAGCCGCGCCTCGATACGCGTGCCATAATCGTCTCCGGGGTCAATCGTCGCCACCGGCATTCCCAAACCTGTCCAAAGTAATTTAGAGGGTTACTAACAGTCTCATTAACCTCTCATTGAAGTCCCATCATTTTCCAGATTTTTTAACTATTTTAAACTCGATCTTAAACCTTCGGACCCCCCGAAACCTATCGAAACGATGTCTGATTGACACGAAACCAGTCCCAAAATGTTTATTACATCGAATAGATGATTTCGTATGTTGGAAGTACTGTAACGACCCGTCCCAAATTCTATGATTAGATTAGTGACTAATCACGATTAGTGAGGTTAACCGGTGATTAGTTAGGCTAAATCGGACGAACGATGTGAAATGACCGTTTTGCCCCTAGTGGTGGCAAAATGTTGACTTTTTAATCGGGCGGTCAAATTGACTTTGACCGATGACCGTGACGTAGTTCGTGACGTCACGAGTTCATAGACAGGTGGCACGTTCAATTCCGACGTTCGTGGAGGAAGTTATGACGTTCGGAAGTTTAGGGGCATTTTGGTAATTTTGGTTAAATGGGGTCAAATGTTGACTTTTTGACCGGGAGGTCCGATGGCCGAGGGCCGAGGGCCAAAGACCGTTACGTAGATAAGGACGATACGAATCCATAGGCAGGCGGCACTCTGAAATCGGACTTCGAACGGGGAAGTTATAGGTCACGGAAGTTCGATTTCACTATGCACGAACTTCGAGACGGGACGATTTGGCGAAATCTGATTGGGCAGATATTTTGGTGGGTCCCATGGATGAGTGACAAGTGTCACTCATCCTATTGGCTAACTCCCCCCAAAATGTGGATCTATATAATAAAATAATATTATTTAATTACTTTTTTAATCAAATCCACCCACCATTCAATCTTGGCCATCCATTTCAATTCATCCTTAAATCCACACCCTCCATTTCTCTTCTCTCATCAGCCATCATCTCCTTCTCCCTTCTCTTCCACGACATCACCTTCATCACTTCATCTTCTTCTTCATTTTCTTCCTTTTTCCTTCACAAATCCGAAACACACACACACCATCACCATTCCTTGCTTGTGTGAGTTGAACATGACCGTGAAGTGGTGGAAGGAGGCTGAGGATGGCAAGCCATGGCCAGCCACAGCGGAGGACACGGCGGGGAGAGAGAACCCGTGAGGTGAAAATATTCCAAATTTTGAAAATTTGATTTTAATGGTTTTTACTTGATTCCATTAATTGGGTAAGGTTTCTAGGGATCCCAGGAGATGAATGAGATTGGTTTCGAGGCGTTGGACGGCCTGGAACAGCCGTGGACGGCGGGAGAAGTCACGGCCGCCATGGCCGAATTGAAGGTACGGTTTTCGATGTTTTTCTTCCATTTTAAGGTCCTAGAACTCTAGGTTAGGGAGAGACAAGGAGAATGGGGACAAACAGGAACGGTTTTAGTGGCCGGACGGCGGAGAACCGGCCGGGTCAAGCCGCGGGTCACGGCGACCCGGTTACTGGTATTCGGGTCAACCCGTCGAGTAGTTGAAGGTGGTGACGTGGCATGATGATGTGGCACCTGTCAGATTGTCAGGTGACGTGGACCACTCATCAGCCAACACGTGTCACATGTCAGTGCACAGTCAGCACTGACATGTCAGTGACGTGGCCCAATCAGGGGCTGACACGTGGCACTGACGTGGACCAGTGCCGTGATGACACGTGGCACATGTCAGACTGCCACGTGGCACTGACAGCACAGTGACGTGGACCAATGGGAGCTTGACACGTGGCACTGACAGCACAGTGACGTGGACCAATGTCAGACCTGACAGCTGTCAGATGACGTCATGCTGACGTCAGCAGGTACTGTAGCAGGCGCGTGAGGTCCACGCGCAGCCACTTCAGGCGGCGCGTGAGGGCGCGTGGCAGGGAATTTGGGAAAGTGTTCAACACGGGAAATCTTCTATTCGATGTAACGAATATTTTGGGACTGGTTTCGTGTAGATCAGACATCGTCTCGATATGTTTCGGGGCATCGGAAGGTTTAGGTTCGGTTTTAAAAATAGTTAAAAATATCAGAAAATTTCGGGGCTTTGGTAGGAGGTTAATCAAGTAGTTAGTAACCTTCTATTACGATTTGGACAGGTTTGGGAGTCCCGGTGACAGTGATCGGCTCGGGGAACCTTATGGCACGCAAATCGAGGCGGCAGCTCGGACGGTCTGTGAGTGGACCTTGTTTTCTAAATTGGTGCATGCATAAATGTTTATTATATGTTTTATTACTTGTTTGATGATGCCATGGGTGCATTTGTATGTGGTTACGTATAAGCACATATTTCGAGGTTTAAGCCTTATACGGTGCTTATACGGGTCTGTACCTCTGTATTGATTTAAATGAACTTGATTTGAATTTCAAAAGGATAAACTCGGGTATGAGACCCATTTGGTTTTGTCTCGGGCATATGACCTCAGATTCCGGGCACGGTGCCCAGCTGATGTCCTATGTTCGGGCACGAGACCCAGTCACTTTACGGCTTTGATTTCAGGTCAGGTCAGGGAACCTTAAATGGATTCCCAGGTTCATGACGGTTTATGGGAACCGGCATGAACCCTTGTTATGGTATTATGGTTCATGACGGTTTATGGGAACCGGCATGAACCCTTGTTGGTTATTACGGTACATGACGGTTTATAGGAACCGGCATGTTACCTGGTTATGTTATTACGGTACATGACGGTTTATGGGAACCGGCATGTTACCTGATTATGGATATTATGGATCATGACGGTTTAGGGGAACCAGACATGAATGTTTACGTTATGTATATATATATGTTCATCTACCTTCCTTTACATGTTCTACTATCTCCTCCGGGGAGGGTCGTTGGCCTGGGTGGACCCCGAAGTAGTCACGGAGCACCGACTGAGTGGAGTCACCCCCCAGTTGGGTTCCTTACTCTCAGGAAGGCTATGGTTACTATTACCTCGAGTAGGATCAGTGGTCTGCGGACATTGACCTTGACTTTGAGAAGACTCGGATTGAGACCCGGGTAGCACGCGCGTAGCTTTGGATACCGTGACAGGGTTGGTTATGTGTGACAGGACCCATCCCAATCCCCCCGGGATTAGTGCGGGATGACCCTGCTCCCGTCTGACACGAAGTGTCAGACAAGGGATATTTCCGACCTTTGCCCTCCCGGGCTATCAGAGTACGCCAGGATCCGGAGGAGGTATGTGATATCTCGGTCTCTGCTACAGTCCACATCCGATGTCAACCTGAAGGGCAGTCAAAACATTAAAAACTGTGAGTGGACAAAACAAAAGTTTATAAAAACATTTCATAAGACATTTGTACCCTCCACTAAAAAACATGCATGCATTCGAAAACCATTTATCCAAAACAAACCATATGTGGGACTAAGCCCAAAGCAGATATAAACCAAGGTCGAAAGGACCACAATAAAAACGACCATACGGGCCACTGCCCAAATCCATAAGGGACTCGGCCCCAAACCATAAAGAAACCAAGTACACAAGCCACTGCTCAAATCATGTGCACACCTGTGCACACCACATATCATATATCATATATATATATATAAGTCACACAACCAATCCTGTCACGGTATCCAAAGCTACGCGCGTGCTACCCGGGTCTCAATCCGAGTCATCTCAAAGTCAAGGTCAATGTCCGCAGACCACTGACCCTACCCGAGGTAATAGTAACCATAGCCTTCCTGAGAGTAAGGAACCCAACTGGGGGGTGACTCCACTCAGTCAGTGCTCCGTGACTACTCCGGGGTCCACCCAGGCCAACGACCCTCCTCGGAGGAGATAATAGAAGTAAAGGAAGGTAGATGAACATATATATACATAACATAATATCCATACCCGGTTCCCCTGAACCGTCATGATCCATAATATTCATAACCAAGGTAACATGCCGGTACCCATAAACCGTCATGTACCGTAATAACATAACCAGGTAACATGCCGGTTCCCATAAACCGTCATGTACCGTAATAACCAACAAGGGTTCATGCCAGTTCCCATAAACCGTCATGAACCATGATACCATAACAAGGGTTCATGCCGGTTCCCATAAACCGTCATGAACCATGATACCATAACAAGGGTTCATGCCGGTTCCCATAAACCGTCATGAACCTGGGAATCCATTTAAGGTTCCCTGACCTGAAATCAAAACCGTAAAGTGACTGGGTCTCGTACCCGAACATAGGACATCAACTGGGCACCGTGCCCGGAATCTGAGGTCATATGCCCGAGACAAAACCAAATGGGTCTCATACCCGAGCTTATCCTTTTATAAATCCAAGCCATTTCATTAAAACCAATAAAGAAATACAGACCCGTATAAGCACCGTATAAGGCCGAAACCTCGAAATACGTGCTTATACGTAACCACATACAAATGCACCCATGGCATCATCAAACAAGTAATAAAACATATAATAAACATTTATGCATGCACCAATTTAGAAAACAAGGTCCACTCACAGACTGTCCGAGCTGTCGCCTCGATTTGCGTGCCATACGGCTCACCGAGCCGATCCCCATCACCTGTCCAAATTTTAATAGAAGGTTACTAACTACTTAATTAACCTCCCATTAAAGCCCCGTAATTTTCCCGAACTTTTAACTATTTTTAAACCGACCCTAAACCTTCCGACACCCCGAAAACTATCGAAACGATGTCCGATTGACACGAGACCAGTCCCAAAATCTTCGTTACATCGAATAGAAATAAATGACTACACGAGACCAGTCCCAAAATCTTCGTTACACGAGACCAGTCCCAACGGTGTCCGATTGACACGAGACCAGTCCCAACGGTGTCCGATTGACACGAGACCAGTCCCAAAATCTTCAGTTTTCGGACCGATTCGGGGTCCGTTTGGTCCCATTTTAATCCCTAAATTCCTATTTCTTCATTTCCTATCTAACCCAATCCCTAAAACTAAGAAAAACCACCCGAAACCGAGCTTCCATCCGCCATCAATGGTGGCCGGATTTTCTCCGGCCGTTCACGGCCGTTTCCGGCCATCCCAAGCCACGAAATCAATCCTATTCTACTCCTAGGTTCCCCAGAAATGTTTCCCAATCCTTAGAATCGAACAAAAACTAACGAAACCGAAATTTGAATTTTTGGGCATTTTCTTACCTCACGGGTTCACCCGCCGTGAGCCGCCGCCGTGAGCCACCTTGGCCGGCCGTCGTGTCCTCCTCATCATCCCAGTCCTGTCCTCACTCTCACACTGTCACACTTGATGGAGGTTTGTGGTGGTGTTGTGTGTGTGAAGAAAATGAAGAAATGAAGAAAATGGAGAAATATGGTGATGGTGTTTGGGTTTGAAGATGAAGAAGAATGAAGTGATGAAGTTTGATGGCTGATGAGAGAAGTGAGGATTAGATGAGTGGTGTGGATTGATTGAGGGATGGAATGGATGGCTAGGATTAGAAATGAGTTAATTGGATTAATTATAAAATATTAAATTAATATTATTTAATTACTTAGATCCACAAATTAGGGGTCTTGACCAATAGGATGAGTGACACCATGGGACCCACTAAAAATATCTGCCCAATCAGATTTCGCCAAATCATCCCCGCCTCGAAGTACGTGCATAGTGAAATCGAACTTCCGTGACCTATAACTCTCCCGTTCGAAGTCCGATTTCAGCGTTCTGCAAGTCTATGGATTCGTATCGTCCTTATCTACGTAATAGTCCTCGGCCCTCGGCCATCGGACATCCCGGTCAAAAAGTCAACTATTTGGCTCTTTTAACTAAAATTACCAAAATGCCCCTAAACTTCCGCACGTCATAACTTCTTCCTCGAATGTCGGAATTGAACGTGCCACCTGTCTATGAACTCGTGATGTCACGAACTACGTCACGGTCATCGGTCAAAATCCATTTGACCGCCCGAACAAAAAGTCAACGTTTAGCCCCCGTCCAAGGGAAAAACGGTCATTTCGCATCGTTCGTCCGATTTCGCCTAACTAATCACCGATTAACCTCACTAATCGTGATTAGTCACTAATCTAATCTAGGAATTTGGGACGGGTCGTTACAACCTTCCCTCCTTAATTAATTTCGTCCTCGAAATTCCAACCGACCCAAATCCAACCGTTCTTCCCTCCTTAATTAGTTTCGTTCTCGAAACTCCAACTATCCTGATTCCACATCCACCTTGTGGAAATAATTCGATCTCACAACACCTGTACACTCGTGCACCAACTAACTAGAATAATACTCGTCTGCAACTAGACGTACCACCAACACTCACGTCGTATCGACTACATTCGATCACGTCAAATGACAGTAGTCATACGCTCCGAATTGACACCACTTGTCAAATCTACCGAGTCACTGACACAACCCTCGAAGGTTCCTTTCTCAATCTCAATCTATCCTGCGATTTGCTCCCACAGGGAGTCACCAGACCTCACACAACGATCCACGCTGACACCTCCTACAAACTGTCACATCTGACAAACTGTCACCACTTGACAGTCGCCAGTCGAAAACTGACACTATACCCACTTGTGGTTATACTAACCACCAACTCACTCAACCTGAGTATACGTATACCAACAAAACACTCGACCTATGTGTAACTAGACCCATCAGAAATACCATGACCCAGTGCACAGTATCCAATGTCCAGTCTACGTCCTCAAGTAATCCAATGGTATCGGAACCAATCCGACTACCAACACGCTCATCAACATACTACCGGTATAACCTATATACCGTCACTTGGCACCACAAGTATGCCCAGTATTGTACCTCGAACTACGTACCAGGTACGTACATCTACCCATCAATCAGCTTACAACCACCTAGGTCGTAGCCAATCACGTTTCAATTAGGGAGTTCATTTGTCCAATCCAGCATTAGACAAATCGAAACTCCAACCCATCATCTATTTCCAGATCCGAATCCGAATCCGCAATTTCGTAAGAAAGTCCGGATCCAAACCCAGAAACCATATCCATAATCATGTCCAAATTCGAATTCGAAATCATCATTCCGTAAACCGGCATTAGGAATGACCATTCCGAACCCAAATCCATAAAAGAAAATCCACAATCAAGCTCTAAAATCAAATCCTGAATCGTCACCCAGAACCCGATTCCAAAACCCAAATTCAGAAATCCTCTTTCAAGTTCCAAAATCAAATCCTGAATCGTCATCCAGAAATCTGATTCCAAAACTCGAAATATCGTTCACGTCTACCGAGACGTACCAAAATCGAACCTATCGGTTACCTACTCAACCGATTACCACATTACCCTCGATTGACTTCATAAGGAAGCCAATCCCAACATCAACACAACACTAGGTCTGACAAAATCCGGCTTCTTCAGACACCTACTCGCTCGAGTAACAAGCCATATGGGATTTACCTCGAAAAGAAGTTCAGTCCCATCATGCTCAACTCAAACATCCCACCTATCTGGATCATCATATCACGATCCAGATCCCATACTACGCCAACCGACCATAGACGTCACGATCCTCGATCGTCACGATGTCCAAAGTCCACAACATCACAATCTCGATCCATCTAGGATCTACACAGTTAACTACTAGATTCCAAACCATATGGTCTTACACCCTCAACGAATCTGCATACTATCAGATCGTTCGTCATCCAATTCCCACATCTACATATATCAGTCAACGACGAGACACGTCGAGACTGTGAGTTCTCACTGATTACCTCGTATCGATTCTTGTCCTTCCATCTAGGAAAAACCAAGAATGATCCAACACGTTGACATCAAAACCCAACCTACGTGAATGCAAACAAAACTCGCTGCACTCACCACGCCACGTAAACCAACATCGTCTGCCACCATGCAGAAAATGAGAAATCTCAGTCACCTAACTTCGATATACTCGATTCCTCTTGATGACCCAAAACAAATCCCGGGTTCACCAACCAATACACGATCAGCGTACCGGTGACGCAACCATCCTCTACCGTCATCTACCATCATCTACCGTCATCTACCGTGGTAGAAACTGAGAAGTCACCCAAAACGACTTCGAAATACCCATTACCAATGCGGAAAACCCGCATTCCTCTCGTCACCTCAATCGCCACCTCTCGCGATTCCGAAGCTCCAACCATATCGAAACCAACATACTTGGAAATCAACCACGTGTCCCCGTTAGACTGGTTATGGACACATGCCCATTTACGACCGTATATGTACATCCAAAAGGATGTCAATTCATCCTAATCTGATGTACCACTCTACTGAAAAGTCACAACAGGCCCTTGCTGTGATCTGTAGTCAAATCTCTGCATACCGCCGTATCTGACCAATCCTGACCAATTCTGGCCAATACTGACCAACTGGTCACTGATCCCCCATGATAATACTCGATCCTCACGTCTCAACTAACGCTGGATCTAATCCCGTCCATCCCTATCTGTGATCCACTCCCGGAACACAATACCAAACATAAGCCCATCACGACAGAGTCACACCGTGTGCAAAACTGACAACCCTGGATCTCCGCTCATACCGAACAACGATCCCGTACCTCTACTCATATTGGAGAAATTCTGTCTCCCTCGTACCCGACAACTCTGGGTACAGTCACCCTGACAACTCATGCGAGAAAAGGAAACGTCCCCTGAACGTCCCCGATTCCCAACAACCAAATCTACGACCACTCTCGGTAGTAGCGCCGATCACATACTCTTGCAAACCTAACTACCAGACATCTCGATATCCAGGCTCCGCATCCAACGGAATCAACCGCTCGTACCAACTACTCCGTATCCCACTCAGGGATTCCATCGACAAGTACCAACCCTGATAACTTGTCCAAATCAAACACCAACCAGTCGTAACTCGACTCAACCGATTTCGTCTACCAGGTCATCCATGACCGTGGTTGTACCAACAGTCCATCACAAGCTGTCATGACTGGACCGACTAACGAACCCTAATTCGAATAGTCGTCCAAGGTAAACCACTCGTCAACTCACATTTCCGAACCGTACACATCCTACCTTAGGATGCCATAATCACACTCTAGGGTTCCCTTGAACCCAACTGCGAAAAGCAGTAAGATCAACAATCTGACCGACCCCGTGGTCTTGACGTCGTAAAGACGTCAATCCAATCCTGCCAACAACCCAACTAGGATTCCCCGAATCTGGCTGCTCCCAAGAGCATAGCCACCGAACACAACAAAATCCGACCATCTAATGGTCACAACATCGATTCAGTCGTTGGAACCGATCCTACGACATCGTGAAAGACGATCCCAACTAACCGTCTCACGATCAAAACTCCAAAGTACTATTACGTTAATCCTTCTGTAGGCTTCCACACTGCCAACCCTGACAGAACCATGGCAACCCCGGCATCGAGTGCCGATGACAGGACCCGTCCCAACTGGAAGTCAAAAACCGTACCCGGTCCTGCTCCCGTCTGACAAGTCAACTGAAAGTCCGAAACTACCCTTCAGTACCTGCCAGACAAGGGAATTTTTGTGCCTGTGCCCGCACATACCTCCACCTCTGGAATAGCCTCGATCAACGCGCCACGACCTAAAGGGTTAACAAAACAGAAAAGGTGTGAGTGGACCAAAATGACCTCTTATAAAAACATTTACCAAAATACATTCTTACCCTCTAGTTTTCACAAACTTGCATGCATATCGTAAAACATGAGTAATAGTATGAAATCATTCACGTATGAACAGTGGACCGATAAAATTAAAACATATTTTCTCATGGTCCACAAAAACTCATGTTCACCAAATCAGTTTAACATCTCAAAAAGTTCACAGTTTCTTTAAATCATTTTAACCGTTAAACCACGGTTTACTCAAAATCATTTTCCATAATCCACGGGACTTATTTCCATATCCTGTTGCTTAGAGTCACGTTTATCCCTGCAACGCGTGCATATCAATAGGCTCAAGGACCGCTCAAAATCCGAGCATCCGCTGCTGTGAACACATCATCAGTCAGCAATCCGTCGCTGGGAAAAACCTCACCAGCTGACGATCCGGATCTCGTGAACACATCACTTACCGATCCATATAATCCAGCACATCTGATTTGAGTCAAGCCTCTCCTGGGCTGCAAGACAAAGATCGTGCTACGTGACCTCTTCGGGGTAAACACTTCCATCCCGAAGGCGAGCGTTATCTCCAGGGTGCACTCCGGGGAAAAACATATTTCCACCCGAAAGCCCTAATTATCCGCAACATATCATTATCACAAAAACCAATGAAAAACAGTTGCATTGAAAACCAAATCATTTACCAACACAGGGTCTCAGCCCCAAGTCCCGATTTACTTTATAAATCCGAAAATCATCAATATCATCATGTCATCACATGGAAATACAATTCCAACCAAAATCACAATTCCATTGGGTCTCAAGCCCAAAATATCAATATCACGTAAATCCGTGCAACCATAAACCCGAGTTGCCACGATCACGTAAATCCATGAAATCAATCACTGACTCATAATCCGAGTCCAAATATCATTTTCAACTTCCTGACTCGTAACCCAAGTCAAAACATCATTTTCAATCCGGGCCTAGCCCAAAACATCATTTGCACGTTCCTCGTAAAACGTGCCCGAAAGACTGATTAAAATAATCACAAAATCACGAGGACACCAAAAATTATCAAATTCATCAAATTCACATGTAACTCCAATTCCGAGTCAAAATCATTATTTACTTGGGTTCTCACGCCCACAATATCATTTTTAACCAATTTCATGATTTCTCAAAAATCGTGCCAAAATATAATAATATAATAATCATAAAACCGAGAAATCACCGGAATGAAATACCAATCATGCCAAAGCATCTCAAACCATATAGTAAAGCATTTTAAATCATATATGCATGCATCACGGTTAGAAAACAAAGTCCACTCACACACACCGTTCAAAACGGTTCGTTTCCGAGCTGCACGTTTTTCCGTAAAATCTGAAAATCACAACTCCTACCTAAAATCAATATAGAGGGTTACTAACATCTCAAATACTTCGTATAATTTCCACCAAATTTTTCCGGAATTTAAATACGTATTTTAAACGTAAAACAAAACTTCGAATACGCGGAACATTATCGAAACAATATCCGATTTCATCGAAATCAACGTCAAAATGTTCGTTACACTGAGAGGATCAAAAGTCATGTTGACCTCACCTTGAGACTAGGCCGGACGCGCCCTCACGCGCCAACTACAGTGTCACCAGCCTAACCCGTTTGTCTGATAAACGGGTCCTTTAGCCCGCGATCAGACCTGGTTCCAATCCTGTCAATTCGACACTGATTACATCAATTGATCATCCAGTTAGTTTCTTTTTGAGTTCAATTAAAGGTCTGAAATCAGAATTACACGATTACCCGCATCAAACCTCACGATCGAAGATGAACACTCGAAGAACACTCCGAACACTGTTCATCATTCGAACACCTTCAATCTCAATCGATTTCCTTCAATTGATGCAACCAGAAGCATCAGTGGACTCCGTTAAACATTTCCCCCCAACTCAATTGCATCAATCCATTGCTCAATCTTCACGACTCAAACTCGAACATCCGTGCACTGTGCAACCATGGAGCTTCATCAATCTCCAGTGTTTTCCTTCAATTGATCCTTCCAGAAGCATCGTGGGATCCTCAGGAAGATAATTCCCAGCTCAATTTCATCCATCGAAGCCTCCAATTCCTCGACTCAATCTCGAATTTCCTCCTCTGTCACCAAGTGTGTTCAGAGCCAAAACGTTGCCAATTCTTCATGTTTTTGATGTGGATCGACTCGTACTGATCTCAGGAAGCTAACTCGAGCTTCAATTCCACTCCTCACGGCTCAATTCGCAACAATTGAATTTTCCCCCTAAAATTTCTAAAATTCGAAACCCAGAATTCCTCACACTCACAACCCCTCGTGTTTCCCTTGTTATTCCAGTCATTCCAACTCTCATTTTTCTCACAAGAACGGCAGAGAAAGGGAGCCAATTCTCCCAGTTCAATCCCTCCCCAAAATGTGCACGGTTTGAAGAAATTTCAAAGAAAATAAAGGAAAATGGTGGAGAACATGATGATTAGGGGTGATGATGGTGTTGGGAGGGAAACATGGAGCTGGAAACAAGGGATGGGTGACACTTGTCACTCATCCGGATGTGCACAGTCACCGGGTACTGTTCATTATTAAAATATTATTTTATTCCCGGTTCGTTCGGTTAATCGAGCCCGATTCCGTGACCATAACTTCGTCGTCGAATCTCCGATTTTGGCATGCCGCCTGTCGTTGGATTCGTATCGACGAGACCTACGTAACGGTCCTTGGCCCTCGTCCATCGGACCTCCCGATCAAAAAGTCAACATTTGGCCCATAACATGCCAAATTACCAAAATACCCCTCAACTTCCGAACATCATAACTTTCTCTACGAATGTCGGAATTGAACGTGCCACCTGTCTATGAACTCGTGACGTCCCGAACTACGTCACAGTCATCGGTCAAAGTCCATTTGATCGCCCGAACTAAAAGTCAACATTTTGCCCACGCTAGGGGCAAAACTGTCATTTTGCACGTTTCGTCCGATTTCACTCAACTAATCCCCGATTAGTCATTCTAATTCATAATTAATTAATATTCAATCCCGATATTCGGGACGGGTCATTACAACCTTCCCTCCTTAAAGAATTTCGTCCCCGAAATTCCAACTACTCGTATTCCACAACTACCTCGTGGAGAACAAATGGCCACCAACACGTGTACACCTGTACACCCACTAGCCAACACAGAACTTTTCTACACTCAGACGTCACATCACAGATGCACGTCGTACTGACTACACTCGACCACCTCGAATGAAATTGATTACCAGAAATTGGCAATGTCACCGTTAAGCTGACTCCTTCAGCTTGACAGCCCCACATACTCACTAACGTGCCCTGATCTTCGCTCTCATAGAGAGTCACCAAAACTCACTAGTCAGTCCAAGCCGACACCACAAGCCATACTGTCACCACCAAGCTTTACCACCCTAGTAAAGCGCCAACCAGTAACAAATCAGTGACAACACACCATACTACAACGTCCGTCAATGTAGCATAAGATCATCAACATGATCTCCCCTCGCAGGGCAAACTCAATCCTGCGACAAATACCTACAGCAGTTACCACAACTGTCACCCCCTCAGCGATCCCAGATGCTAGTAAGGTCACGACAAGGTAACATCTCGCCGCAAAGCAACTTGCGGTCACACCAACCACCAACTCACTCATCCTGAGTATACGCATACCGTCATCACACTCAATCAGACGGTGCATCTGGAACACGTTGAACACAAGCCTAGCAGTAATCACACAACTCAACACTAGAGTTATACTAGCCAACCTTGGCTAAGAGCACCTGCTCAAACAATCACTGAAATCATCAGATTCACTCTGCCCAGTGCATCGTGTTCAATGTCCAGTTCACGTTCACAACCAAAACCAATGGTATTGGGACTAAGTCAAACACCAACACGTTTATCGACACATCCCTGGTACATCCCATGTACCGTCACTAGGTATCAAGTACCCTCGTCCATACGATACAGTACATCGTACACCAAGCAAGATCCTACAGCTGGACCCCAGTACTCGACCCATAGACCAATATGGTCGATCCCAAACCAGGTAAGGAAAAAGTAAAAAGCCTGAGGGTTTAGCTAACATCGACAATCCTTGTCCTATGCTACCCAAAAACACCTCGCCAAATGACAACACTCAAAATGACACATCAACGTGTCCACAGGGAAAAACACCGAGTTCTCCCGGGATTCACATCAACCCCGGCCACCACAAGTCTGCAAAACATTGTACCCCAAACCACGTACAAGGTACGTACATCTATCCCTTGACCAGACTACAACCACCTAGGTCATAGCCAAACACGTTCCAATAATGGAGTCCATTTGCCCAAACCAGCAAGAGACAAATCGAAACTCCACCAATCAGCTAGTTTCAATACCAAATCCGAATCCACAATTTCGTAAGAAATCCCGAATCCAAACCCATACATCACAGTTTTTAATTCATGTCCAAATCCGAATCCGAAATCATTATTCCGTAAGCTAGCATTTGGAATAATCATTCCGTACCCAAATCCAGTATTCCACTTTCAAGTTCCAAAATCGAATCCTGAATCGTCACCCAGAGATTCGATTCCAAAACCCAAAATCTGGTTCACGTCCACTCGGACACACCAAAACCGAACCTATCGGTTACCAGTTCAAGTGAGTAACACATTTTATCCGATTGACTTCACAAGGAAGCCAATCCCAACAGCCACAACTCTAAGGCTGAACAAATTCAACCCCGTCTGAACCCTACTCGCTCGAGTAACATACCATAAGGGGCTCCACTTCGAAAAGAAGTTCAGTCCCGTCATTTATGACTCACATACCGACGTAAGAGTGATAAACTATCTCCCAATCTGGATCATCGAAATCACGACCCAGATCCATTACGACGTCAGCCGACCGTGAACATCACGATTCTAGATCGTCACAATGCCCAAAGTCCACGACATCACAAACCCGATCCACCTAGGATCCACACAGTCAACAACTAGGAACCACAGGGTCTTACACCCTTACTGATTACCTCGTATCTACCCTTGCCATCCCACCTAGGGAAAACCAAGGATGATCCAAAACAATGACACCAATATTCATCCTACGTGGATGCAAACAAAACTCACTGCACTCCCCACGCCATGTAACCCAACATTATCTGCCACCAAGCAGAAAATAAGAAGTCACCCCTGATGACTTCAGAATACCTAATCCCAATGCGGAAAACCCGCAATTCTCTTCAAACACAACCTCTCATGATTCCGTAGGTCCAACCATGTTGGAACCATCGGACTCGGACACCAACCACGTGTCCCCTTTGGACTGGTTACTGACACCTACCCAACTCGACGATGTCACAACCCGACTCGTGACTCATCGTCAGCACCACACCGGCACCCACACCAACACACAGACAACAGTATCAGTATGAGCACACCGTGTGCAACACTGACAACCCTGGATCTCCGCTCATAACAAGCGACGACCCCGTACCTCTGCTCGAATAGGAGAAACTCTGCCTCCTTCGCACCTAACAACTCAGGGTACAGTCACCCTGATAACTCATGTGAGAAAAAGAAACGTCCCCTGAACGTCCCCCAATTCTCAACAACCACTCTCGGTAGTAGTGCTTGCAACAAACTCGTGCAGACCCAACCACCAGACATCACTATCGAGACTCCACATCCAATGGAATCAAGTACACGTACAACTACCATGTATCCCCACTCTGGGATTCCATCGACATTTACCAACCCCGACTGTGGATTGCAGTTCCACAACTAAAGCTGACATGACTAGACCTGACACAATCGTCACTCGGTCTCGACTTCGAAAAGTCATTAAGAGTCAAACCACCCGCCAGCACACATTTCCGAACCAAACATCCCACCTTAGGTTCCGCGATTACTACCTAGGGTCCCTCAAAACCCGACAGCTCCTGAGACTTAAGATATTACCATGACTCATCTCGAGTCCTAACCGAATTCTTGACTCATTCATCCATGCCATCCCTGGCATACCCGGTCACCCAGCAAATTACCGCCGGTGAACCACATCAATACCACATTCCAAACCTAGGAATACCCCCAACACACTCTAGACGTTGGGAACTCATATTTCGCACAAGGAATTACTGAGAATAATCTCATCCTGGGTCCAACCTACCCAATTGTGCTACCTTCCAAGCCGCTGGATCCAATAAATCCAGGGACCCACAAGAATACTGATTCGACAATTAGTAAGCCGTAGCTACACAAATTAATATCTGACCCACAAACCAAGGTCAATTACATTCCGAGATTAATCACAAGGTCTAAAATACCCTAATATACCCGTCTCACTACCAGGTCGCGCACGAGGCTCACGTTCCGGAGGTATGGCATGGCAACAGCATCAGCAACCTAGTGCTCTGATACCAACTTGACAAGACCCGTCCCAACTGGACGTCAAAAACCGTACCCGGTCCTGCTCCCGTCTGACAAGTCAACTGAAAGTCCGAAACTACCCTTCAGTACCTGCCAGACAAGGGAATTTTTGCGCATGTGCCCGCACATACCTCCACCTCTGGAATAGCCTCGATCAACGCGCCACGACCTGAAGGGTTAAAAAAACAGAAAAGGTGTGAGTGGACAAAAATGACCTCTTATAAAAACATTTACCAAAATACATTCTTACCCTCCAGTTTTCACAAACTTGCATGCATATCGTAAAACATGAGTAATAGTATGAAATCATTCACGTATGAACAGTGGACCGATAAAATTAAAACATATTTTCTCATGGTCCACAAAAACTCATGTTCACCAAATCAGTTTAACATCTCAAAAAGTTCACAGTTTCTTTAAATCATTTTAACCGCTAAACCACGGTTTCCTCAAAATCATTTTCCATAATCCACGGGACTTATTTCCATATCCTGTTGCTTAGAGTCACGTTTATCCCTGCAACACGTGCATATCAATAGGCTCAAGGACCGCTCAAAATCCGAGCATTCGCTGCTGTGAACACATCATCAGTCAGCAATCCGTCGCTTGGAAAAACCTCACCAGCCGACGATCCGGATCTCGTGAACACATCACTTACCGATCCATATAATCTAGCACATCTGATCTGAGTCAAGCCTCCCCTGGGCTGCAAGACAAAGATCGTGCTACGTGACCTCTTCGGGGTAAACACTTCCATCCCGAAGGCGAGCGTTATCTCCAGGGTGCACTCCGGGGAAAAACATATTTCCACCCGAAAGCCCTAATTATCCGCAACATATCATTATCACAAAAACCAGTGAAAAACAGTTGCATTGAAAACCAAATCATTTACCAACACAGGGTCTCAGCCCCAAGTCCCGATTTACTTTATAAATCCGAAAATCATCAATATCATCATGTCATCACATGGAAATACAATTCCAACCAAAATCACAATTCCATAGGGTCTCAAGCCCAAAATATCAATACCACGTAAATCCGTGCAACCGTAAACCCGAGTTGCCACGATCACGTAAATCCATGAAATCAATCACTGACTCATAATCCGAGTCCAAATATCATTTTCAACTTCCTGACTCGTAACCCGAGTCAAAACATCATTTTCAATCCGGGCCTAGCCCAAAACATCATTTGCACGTTCCTCGTAAAACGTGCCCGAAAGACTGATTAAAATAATCACAAAATCACGAGGACACCAAAAATTATCAAATTCATCAAATTCACATGTAACTCCAATTCCGAGTCAAAATCATTATTTACTTGGGTTCTCACGCCCACAATATCATTTTTAACCAATTTCATGATTTCTCGAAAATCGTGCCAAAATATAATAATATAATAATCATAAAACCGAGAAATCACCGGAATGAAATACCAATCATGCCAAAGCATCTCAACCCATATAATAAAGCATTTTAAATCATATATGCATGCATCACGGTTAGAAAACAAAGTCCACTCACACACACCGTTCAAAACGGTTCGTTTCCGAGCTGCATGTTTTTCTGTAAAATCTGGAAATCACAACTCCTGCCCAAAATCAATATAGAGGGTTACTAACATCTCAAATACTTCGTATAATTTCCCCCAAATTTTTCCGGAATTTAAATACGTATTTTAAACGTAAAACAAAACTTCGGATACGCGGAACATTATCGAAACAATATCCGATTTCATCGAAATCAACGTCAAAATGTTCGTTACACTGAGAGGACCAAAAGTCATGTTGACCTCACCTTGAGACTAGGCCGGACGCGCCCTCACTCGCCGCCGTGAGTGGCTGCGCGTGAAACCCACGCGCCAGCTACAGTGTCACCAGCCTAACCCGTTTGTCTGATAAACGGGTCCTTTAGCCTGCGATCAGACCCGGTTCCAATCCTGTCAATTCGACACTGATTACATCAATTGATCATCCAGTTAGTTTCTTTTTGAGTTCAATTAAAGGTCTGAAATCAGAATTACACGATTACCTGCATCAAACCTCACGATCGAAGATGAACACTCGAAGAACACTCTGAACACTGTTCATCATTCGAACACCTTCAATCTCAATCGATTCCCTTCAATTGATGCAACCAGAAGCATCAGTGGACTCCGTTAAACATTTCCCCCAACTCAATTGCATCAATCCATTGCTCAATCTTCACGACTCAAACTCGAACATCCGTGCACTGTGCAACCATGGAGCTTCATCAATCTCCAGTGTTTTCCTTCAATTGATCCTTCGAGAAGCATCATGGGATCCTCGGGAAGATAATTCCCAGCTCAATTTCATCCATCGAAGCCTCCAATTCCTCGACTCAATCTCGAATTTCCTCCTCTGTCACCAAGTGTGTTCAGAGCCAAAACGTTGTCAATTCTTCATGTTTTTGATGTGGATCGACTCGTACTGATCTCAGGAAGCTAACTCGAGCTTCAATTCCACTCCTCACGGCTCAATTCGCAACAATTGAATTTTCCGCCCAAAATTTCTAAAATTCGAAACCCAGAATTCCTCACACTCACAACCCCTCGTGTTTCCCTTGTTATTCCAGTCATTCCAACTCTCATTTTTCTCACAAGAACGGCAGAGAAAGGGAGCCAATTCTCCGAGTTCAATCGCTCCCCAAAATGTGCACGGTTTGAAGAAATTTCAAAGAAAATAAAGGAAAATGGTGGAGAACATGAATATTAGGGGTGATGATGGTGTTGGGAGGGAAACATGGAGCTGGAAACAAGGGATGGGTGACACTTGTCACTCATCCGGATGTGCACAGTCACCGGGTACTGTTCATTATTAAAATATTATTTTATTCCCGGTTCGTTCGGTTAATCGAGCCCGATTCCGTGACCATAACTTCGTCGTCGAATCTCCGATTTCGGCATGCCGCCTGTCGTTGGATTCGTATCGACGAGACCTACGTAACGGTCCTTGGCCCTCGTCCATCGGACCTCCCGATCAAAAAGTCAACATTTGGCCCATAACATGCCAAATTACCAAAATACCCCTCAACTTCCGAACATCATAACTTTCTCTACGAATGTCGGAATTGAACGTGCCACCTGTTTATGAACTCGTGACGTCCCGAACTACGTCACAGTCATCGGTCAAAGTCCATTTGACCGCCCGAACTAAAAGTCAACATTTTGCCCACGCCAGGGGCAAAACGGTCATTTTGCACGTTTCGTCCGATTTCACTCAACTAATCCCCGATTAGTCATTCTAATTCATAATTAATTAATATTCAATCCCGATATTCGGGACGGGTCATTACAGCCGAACCAAGAAATCCATGATTCCATCCTACTAACTATCGTACTGGCACCCTAACTATCAGGTTGATCACGAACTGTAGCTAATTGAGATATCACACCCTCGACCTGCGTACATTCCAAGAGCTCCGCGGTTGCTCGAATAGAGACAACCCCGCTCTGATACCACGTTGACAGGACCCATCCCAATCCCCCCGGGATTAGTGCGGGATGACCCTGCTCCCGTCTGACACGAAGTGTCAGACAAGGGATATTTCTAACCTTTGCCCTCCCGGGCTATCAGAGTACGCCAGGATCCGGAGGAGGTATGTGATATCTCGGTCTCTGCAACAGTCCACATCCGATGTCAACCTGAAGGGCAGTCAAAACATTAAAAACTGTGAGTGGACAAAACAAAAATTTATAAAAACATTTCATAAGACATTTGTACCCTCCACTAAAAAACATGCATGCATTCGAAAACCATTTATCCAAAACAAACCATATGTGGGACTAAGCCCAAAGCAGATATAAACCAAGGTCGAAAGGACCACAATAAAAACGACCACACGGGCCACTGCCCAAATCCATAAGGGACTCGGCCCCAAACCATAAAGAAACCAAGTACACAAGCCACTGCTCAAATCATGTGCACACATGTGCACACCACATACCATATATCATATATATATATATATAAGTCACACAACCAATCCTGTCACGGTATCCAAAGCTACGCGCGTGCTACCCGGGTCTCAATCCGAGTCATCTCAAAGTCAAGGTCAATGTCCGCAGACCACTGACCCTACCCGAGGTAATAGTAACCATAGCCTTCCTGAGAGTAAGGAACCCAATTGGGGGGTGACTCCAATCAGTCGGTGCTCCGTGACTACTCCGGGGTCCACCCAGGCCAACGACCCTCCCCGGAGGAGATAATAGAAGTAAAGGAAGGTAGATGAACATATATATACATAACATAATATCCATACCCGGTTCCCCTGAACCGTCATGATCCATAATATTCATAACCAAGGTAACATGCCGGTTCCCGTAAACCGTCATGTACCGTAATAACCAACAAGGGTTCATGCCAGTTCCCATAAACCGTCATGAACCATGATACCATAACAAGGGTTCATGCCGGTTCCCATAAACCGTCATGAACCTGGGAATCCATTTAAGGTTCCCTGACCTGAAATCAAAACCGTAAAGTGACTGGGTCTCGTACCCGAACATAGGACATCAACTGGGCACCGTGCCCGGAATCTGAGGTCATATGCCCGAGACAAAACCAAATGGGTCTCATACCCGAGCTTATCCTTTTATAAATCCAAGCCATTTCATTAAAACCAATAAAGAAATACAGACCCATATAAGCACCGTATAAGGCCGAAACCTCGAAATACGTGCTTATACGTAACCACATACAAATGCACCCATGGCATCATCAAACAAGTAATAAAACATATAATAAACATTTATGCATGCACCAATTTAGAAAACAAGGTCCACTCACAGACCGTCCGAGCTGCCGCCTCGATTTGCGTGCCATACGGCTCCCCGAGCCGATCCCTATCATCGGGACTCCCAAACCTGTCCAAATTTTAATAGAAGGTTACTAACTACTTAATTAACCTCCCATTAAAGCCCCGTAATTTTCCCGAACTTTTAACTATTTTTAAACCGACCCTAAACCTTCCGACACCCCGAAAACTATCGAAACGATGTCCGATTGACACGAGACCAGTCCCAAAATCTTCGTTACATCAAATAGAAGATTTCATGCGTTGAACACTTTCCCAAATTATGGCCCACGGGCCCTCACGGGCCCCTAGAAAGTCGAAAACACTGTTCATCGGGATCAACTGCAAACTGAACCAGTTACTATTCATGATTACTGTTCACTGTACTGTTCATCTCGGTTTTTCTTCAGTTTTCGGACCGATTCGGGGTCCGTTTGGTCCCATTTTAACCCCTAAATTCCTATTTCTTCATTTCCTATCTAACCTAATCCCTAAAACTAAGAAAAACCACCCGAAACCGAGCTTCCATCCGCCATCAATGGTGGCCGGATTTTCTCCGGCCGTTCACGGCCGTTTCCGGCCATCCCAAGCCACGAAATCAATCCTATTCTACTCCTAGGTTCCCCAGAAATGTTTCCCAATCCTTAGAATCGAACAAAAACTAACGAAACCGAAATTTGAATTTTTGGGCATTTTCTTACCTCATGGGTTCACCCGCCGTGAGCCGCCGCCGTGAGCCACCATGGCCGGCCGTCGTGTCCTCCTCATCATCCCAGTCCTGCCCTCACTCTCACACGGTCACACTTGATGGAGGTTTGTGGTGGTGTTGTGTGTGTAAAGAAAATGAAGAAATGAAGAAAATGGAGAAATATGGTGATGGTGTTCGGGTTTGAAGATGAAGAAGAATGAAGTGATGAAGTTTGATGGCTGATGAGAGAAGTGAGGATTAGATGAGTGGTGTGGATTGATTGAGGGATGGAATGGATGGCTAGGATTAGAAATGAGTTAATTGGATTAATTATAAAATATTAAATTAATATTATTTAATTACTTAGATCCACAAATTAGGGGTCTTGACCAATAGGATGAGTGACACTTGTCACTCATCCATGGGACCCACTAAAAATATATGCCCAATCAGATTTCGCCAAATCATCCCCGCCTCGAAGTACGTGCATAGTGAAATCGAACTTCCGTGACCTATAACTCTCCCGTTCGAAGTCCGATTTCAGCGTGCCGCCTGTCTATGGATTCGTATCGTCCTTATCTACGTAATAGTCCTCGGCCCTCGGCCATCGGACATCCCGGTCAAAAAGTCTACTATTTGGCTCTTTTAACTAAAATTACCAAAATGCCCCTAAACTTCCGCACGTCATAACTTCTTCCTCGAATGTCGGAATTGAACATGCCACCTGTCTATAAACTCGTGATGTCACGAACTACGTCACGGTCATCGGTTAAAGTCCATTTGACCGCCCGAACAAAAAGTCAACGTTTAGCCCCCGTCCAAGGGCAAAACGGTCATTTCGCATCGTTCGTCCGATTTCGCCTAACTAATCACCGATTAACCTCACTAATCGTGATTAGTCACTAATCTAATCTAGGAATTTGGGACGGGTCGTTACAGTGTGACTTATATGTATATATGATATATGATATGTGGTGTGCACAGGTGTGCCCAGGATTTGAGCAGTGGCTCGTGTACTTGGTTTCTTTATGGTTTGGGGCCGAGTCCCTTATGGATTTGGGCAGTGGCCCGTACGGTCGTTTTCATTGTGGTCCTTTCGACCTTTGTTTATATCTGCTTTGGGCTTAGTCCCACATATGGTTTGTTTTGGATAAATAGTTTTCGAATGCATGCATGCTTTTTAGTGGAGGGTACAAATGTCTTATGAAATATTTTTATAAACTTTTGTTTTGTCCACTCACAGTTTTTAATGTTTTGACTGCCCTTCAGGTTGACATTCGGATGTGGACTGTAGTAGAGACCGAGATATCTCATGCCTCCTCCAGATCCTGGCGTACTCTGATAGCCCGGGAGGGCAAAGGTCGGAAATATCCCTTGTCTGACACTTCAGATGGGAGCAGGGTCATCCCGCACTAATCCCGGAGGGATTGGGATGGGTCCTGTCAACGTGGTATCAGAGCGGGGTTGTCTCTATTCGAGCAACCGTGCAGCTCTTGGAGTATGTACACAGGTCGAGGCTGTGATATCTCAATGGGCTACAGTTCGTGGTCAACCTGATGTTGAGGTACCGGTACGATAGTTAGTAGGATTGGCATGCCTTGGTTCGGCATTTGAGGCCGGGGTTGCCATAGTTCTGTCAAGGTTGACAGTGTGGGACCCTACGGAAGGATTAACGTGTTCGTATTCTGGAGTGTGATCGTGAGACGGTTAGTTGGGATCGTCTTCACGATGCCGTAGGGTCGGTTCCGACGACTGGTTTGGAGTTGCGACCACTCGATGGTCGGACTTTGGTTGGGTTGGATGGATTTACTGTGGTCGGCAGTTGGCAGCCGGATTCGAGGAATCTGAGTTGGATTGACGGTAGGATTGGATTGACGTGTTTACGATGTCCAGACCGCGGGGTCGGTCAGATCGTGGATTTTACTGCCTTATGCAGTTGGGTTCTGAGGAACTCTAGGGGTGATCGTGGAACCATACCTTGGGTGTATGGTTCGGAAATGTGAGTTGACGAGTGGTTTGACTTGGACGACTATTCGGATTTGGATTCGTTAGGTCTGGACGAGTAGGTGGCAGGCACTACTACCGAGGATGGTTGTAGTTACGGTTGTTGGGGATCGGTGACGTTCAGGTGACGTTTGCTTCTCCCGTATGAGTTGTCAGGGTGACTGTACCTAGAGTTGGGCACGAGGGAGACAGAGTTTCTCCTATTCGAGCAGAGGTACGGGGTCGTCGCTCGGTATGAGCAGAGATCCAGGGTTGTCATTTTTGCACATGGTGTGCTAGTGTTATTGTTGATGCTAGTGTGGACACTTTGTGCTGATCCTGATAGGTGATAGTGTTACTGGTACTAGTGCTGGTGCTGGTGTCGGTGATTGCGATGACGTTGAGTCACATCTGTCGTGATGTGCATATGTTCGGTATCTGTGGTTCGAGAGTGGATCACGGATAAAATTAAATTGGTGATGGACACGTGGTTGATGTCCAGGTATGTTGTTTCCAATCTTGTTGGAACTTCAGAATCGCGGGAGTTTGCGATTGAGGTGACGAGAGGAATGCGGGTTTTCCGCATTAGTATCGGGTATTTCGACGTCATTTTGGGTGACTTCTCAGATTCTACCATGATTGATGATGGTAGATGACGTTGATGATATAGATGTTGTTGGTTGCCACTAGTACACTGATCGTGTATTGGTTGGTGGACCCGGGATTTGTTCTGAATCATCAGGAGGAGATGAGTATATCGAAGTTAGGTGACTGAGATTCCTCATTCTCTACTTGGTGGCAGACGATGTCAGGTTACCTGACGTGGTGAGTGCATCGAGTGTTGTTTGCATTCACGTAGGATGGATTATTCGATCATTCTTGATTTTTCCTCGGTGGAATGACAAGGATCGATACGAGGTAATCAGTGAGTACCCACAGTCTCGGCGTGTCTCTTCGTTGACTAATCTGTTTAGATGTGGGAATTGGTTTAGGACTTTGGGTATCGCTATGGATCTGGATCGTGATCTTGATGATCCAGATAGGTGGAGAGTTTATTACTCTTACTGGGATGTTTGAGTTGAGGATGATGGGATTGAACTTCTTTTCGAGGTAAATCCCATATGGCTTATTACTCGCTTGAGTAGTTGTCCGATGAGTAGTTTTCCGATGAGGTCGGATTTTGTCAGCCTAGATATGTTGATATTGGGATTGGCTTCCCCATGAAGTCAATCGATTGTATTGTGGTAATTGTTTAAACGGGTAACTGATAGGTTCGGTTTTGATGCGTCTCGGTAGACGAGAACGAAATTTCGAGTTTTGGAATCAGATTTCTGGATGACGATTTAGGATTTGATTTTGGAACTTGAAAGAGGATTTCTAGATTTGGGTTTTGGAATCGGATTCTGGGTGACGATTCAGGATTTGATTCTAGAGCTTGACTATAGATTTTCTTTTATGGATTTGGGTTCGGAATGGTTGTTCCAAATGCTAGCTTACGGAATGATGATTTCGGATTCGAATTTGGACATAGTTATGTATATGAGTTCTGGGTTTGGATTCGGGATTTCTTACGAAATTGCGGATTCTGATTCGGATTTGGAAACGGGTGATGGGTTGGAGTTTCGATTTGTCTGATACTGGATTGGACAAGTGAACTCCATAATTGAAACATGATTGACTACGACCTGGATGGTTGTAGGCTGATCGATGGGTAGATGTACGTACTTTGTACGTTGTTCAAGGTACGATACTGGGTGTACTTGTCCTGCCTGGTGACGGTATATAGGTTATACCCGTAGTACATTGGTGAGCGTATTGGTAGTCGGCTTAGTTCCGATACCATTGGGTTAGTTGAGGTCGTGAACTGGACAGTGGATACTGTGCACTGAGTCATAGTATTTCGGGTGGGTCTAGTTACACACAAGTCGGGTGAATTGTTGGTTAGTGTATACTCAAGTTGAGTAAGCTGGTGGTCAGTATAACCACGAGTGAGTGTCGCGTTAGTTTTCGACTGACGACTGTCAAGTAGTGACAGTTTGTCGAAGGTGTCAGAGTGGATCGATCAGTGAGGTCTGATGACTCCCAGTGGGAGCAGACATCAGGATAGTTAGTGGTTGAGCAAGGAACCGTCTAGTTGGTTGTGTCAGTGACTCGGTAGATTTGACAATTGGTATCAATTCGGAGCGTATGACTACTGTCATTCGACGTGGTCGAACGTAGTCGATACGACGAGAGTGTTAGTGGTATGTCTGGGTGCAGACGAGTAAGTATGATTCGAGTTAGTTGGTGTACGAGTGTACACGTGTTTCGAGGTTGATTCTACTATCCATGAGGTGGTTCTAGAATCAGAATAGTTGGCGTTTCGAGAACGGAACAAATTAAGGAGGGAAGAACGGTTGGATTTAGGTCGGTTGGAATTTCGAGGACGAAATTAATTAAGGAGGGAAGGTTGTAACGACCCGTCCCAAATTCCATGATTAGATTAGTGACTAATCACGATTAGTGAGGTTAACCGGTGATTAGTTAGGCTAAATCGGACGAACGATGCGAAATGACCGTTTTCCCTCTAGTGGTGGCAAAACGTTGACTTTTTAATCGGGTTGTCAAATGGACTTTGACCGATGACCGTGACGTAGTTCGTGACGTCACGAGTTCATAGACAGGTGGCACGTTCAATTCCGACGTTCGTGGAGGAAGGTATGACGTCCGGAAGTTTAGGGGCATTTTGGTAATTTTGGTTAAATGAGGTCAAATGTTGACTTTTTGACCGGGAGGTCCGATGGCTGAGGGCCGAAGACCGTTACGTAGATAAGGACGATACGAATCCATAGGCAGGCAGCACTCTGAAATCGGACTTCGAACGGGGAAGTTATAGGTCACGGAAGTTCGATTTCACTATGCACGAACTTCGAGACGGGACGATTTGGCGAAATCTGATTGGGCAGATATTTTGGTGGGTCCCATGGATGAGTGACAAGTGTCACTCATCCTATTGGCTAACTTCCCCCTAAATGTGGATCTATATAATAAAATAATATTATTTAATTACTTTTTTAATCAAATCCACCCACCATTCAATCTTGGCCATCCATTTCAATTCATCCTTAAATCCACACCCTCCATTTCTCTTCTCTCATCAGCCATCATCTCCTTCTCCCTTCTCTTCCACGACATCACCTTCATCACTTCATCTTCTTCTTCATTTTCTTCTTTTTTCCTTCACAAATCCGAAACACACACACACCATCACCATTCCTTGCTTGTGTGAGTTGAACATGACCGTGAGGTGGTGGAAGGAGGCTGAGGATGGCAAGCCACGGCCAGCCACGGCGGAGGACACGGCGGGGAGAGAGAACCCGTGAGGTGAAAATCTTCCAAATTTTGAAAATTTGATTTTAATGGTTTTTACTTGATTCCATTAATTGGGTAAGGTTTCTAGGGATCCTAGGAGATGAATGAGATTGGTTTCGATGCGTTGGACGGCCTGGAACAGCCGTGGATGGCGGGAGAAGTCACGGCCGCCATGGCCGAATTGAAGGTACGGTTTTCGATGTTTTTCTTCCATTTTAAGGTCCTAGAACTCTAGGTTAGGGAGAGACAAGGAGAATGGGACAAACAGGAACGGTTTTGGTGGCCGGACGGCGGAGAACCAGCCGGGTCAAGCCGCGGGTCACGGCGACCCGGTTACTGGTATTCGGGTCAACCCGTCGAGTAGTTGAAGGTGGTGACGTGGCATGATGACGTGGCACCTGTCAGATTGTCAGGTGACGTGGACCACTCATTAGCCGACATGTGTCACATGTCAGTGCACAGTCAGCACTGACCTGTCAGTGACATGGCCCAATCAGGGGCTGACACGTGGCACTGACGTGGACCAGTGCCGTGATGACACGTGGCACATGTCAAACTGCCACGTGGCACTGACAGCACAGTGACGTGGACCAATGGGAGCTTGACACGTGGCACCTATAAGAGTCTGACATGTCAGACCTGACAGCTGTCAGATGACGTCATCCTGACGTCAGCGATGACGTCAGCAGGTACTGTAGCAGGCGCGTGAGGTCCACGCGCAGCCACTTCAGGCGGCGCGTGAGGGCGCGTGACAGGGAATTTGGGAAAGTGTTCAACACGGGAAATCTTCTATTCGATGTAACGAACATTTTGGGACTGGTTTCGTATCGATCGGACACCGTCTCGATATGTTTCGGTGCATCGGAAGGTTTAGGTTCGGTTTTAAAAATAGTTAAAAATATCAGAAAATTTCGGGGCTTTGGTAGGAGGTTAATCAAGTAGTTAGGAACCTTCTATTACGATTTGGACAGGTTTGGGAGTCCCGGTGACAGTGATCGGCTCGGGGAGCTGTATGGCACGCAAATCGAGGCGACAGCTCGGACGGTCTGTGAGTGGACCTTGTTTTCTAAATTGGTGCATGCATAAATGTTTATTATATGTTTTATTACTTGTTTGATGATTCCATGGGTGCATTTGTATGTGGTTACGTATAAGCACGTATTTCGAGGTTTAAGCCTTATACGGTGCTTATACGGGTCTGTATCTCTGTATTGATTTAAATGAACTGGATTTGAATTTCAAAAGGATAAACTCGGGTATGAGACCCATTTAGTTTTTTCTCGGGAATATGACCTCAGATTCCGGGCACGGTGCCCAGCTGATGTCCTATGTTCGAGCACGAGACCCAGTCACTTTACGGCTTTGATTTCTGGTCAGGTCAGGGAACCTTAAATGGATTCCCAGGTTCATGACGGTTTATGGGAACCGGCATGAACCCTTGTTATGGTATTAGGGTTCATGACGGTTTATGGGAACCGGCATGAACCCTTGTTGGTTATTACGGTACATGACGGTTTATAGGAACCGGCATGTTACCTGGTTATGTTATTACGGTACATGACGGTTTATGGAAACCGGCATGTTACCTGATTATGGATATTATGGATCATGACGGTTCAGGGGAACCGGACATGAATGTTTACGTTATGTATATATATATATATATGTTCATCTACCTTCCTTTACATGTTCTACTATCACCTCCGGGGAGGGTCGTTGGCCTGGGTGGACCCCGGAGTAGTCACGGAGCACCGACTGAGTGGAGTCACCCCCCAATTGGGTTCCTTACTCTTAGGAAGGCTATGGTTACTATTACCTCGAGTAGGATCAGTGGTCTGCGGACATTGACCTTGACTTTGAGAAGACTCGGATTGAGACCCGGGTAGCACGCGCGTAGCTTTAGATACCGTGACAGGATTGGTTGTGTGACTTATATGTATATATGATATATGATATGTGGTGTGCACAGGTGTACCCAGGATTTGAGCAGTGGCTCGTGTACTTGGTTTCTTTATGGTTTGGGGCCGAGTCCCTTATGGATTTGGGCAGTGGCCCGTACGGTCGTTTTCATTGTGGTCCTTTCGACCTTGGTTTATATCTGTTTTGGGCTTAGTCCCACATATGGTTTGTTTTGGATAAATGGTTTTCGAATGCATGCATGCTTTTTAGTGGAGGGTACAAATGTCTTATGAAATGTTTTTATAAAATTTTGTTTTGTCCACTCACAGTTTTTAATGTTTTGACTGCCCTTCAGGTTGACATTCGGATGTGGACTGTATCAGAGACCGAGATATCTCATGCCTCCTCCGGATCCTGGCGTACTCTGATAGCCCGGGAGGGCAAAGGTCGGAAATATCCCTTGTCTGATACTTCGTGTCAGACGGGAGCAGGGTCATCCCGCACTAATCCCGGGGGGATCGGGATGGGTCCTGTCAAGTACCCTCAAAATCCTCACCACACGCTCACACGCGCCCTTAGAAGCTGCCTGCGCGTGGGCCTCACGCGCGGCACTGTAGCTTTATCTTCAACCCGCGTGAACCGGTTTAACGACCCGTCCAGAGAGCCGGAATTAGTAAAGTCATTATTAATGGATTAGTGAGCTTAATTGGTGTTTAGTTGGTTACGATAGGTTCGTTAGCGTAGAATGCGGATATTGCCCTAGTTTGGGCAAAACGTTGACTTTTAGTTCGGGCGGTCAATTGGATATTGACCGATGACCGTGGCGTAGTTTAGGACGTCACGAATCCGTAGATAGGTGGTACGCCCGATTCCGACATCCGAGGAGGAAGTTATGATGTTCGGATGATTGGGGGCATTACCGTAATTTGGGTAAAATAGGGGGAAAACGTTGACTTTTTGCTACACCTGTCATTTTCTCGTTGACCTAGGACCGTTAGGTAGATCTCGTCGTCCTGAGTTCAACGGCAGGCGGCACGCGTTCATCGAGGATAGGACGGGCGAGATACTGGTCTAAAATGGTAGGGGCATTCTCGTAATTTTGACTCAAAAGAGATGCATTTTGGTCTTTTGCACATTGGGAATTGTGAACCTGGATTGGGACAAGTGTACAGGTTTAAATGGGATATTTTTGGAAAGGGACCATTGGATGGTGGACACGTGCAAAGTGTCTAGTTGGTTCTAGGGAGTGCACGGTGTGTGTTCAAATTAAACGGGTGTGTGGTCGTGTTCGAGAGGAAACAGAGTGAGGTCTGAGAGGGAATTAATCGGGTTCTGGGTGAGAGTGTGAGTGCTTGAGTGTGTGAGTGTGATCAGGGGAAGATGGAGAGTGCAAGGAAGGTGGTGAGAGGAGCTGAGAACTCGAGTGTTGGTGTGTGCAAGGTGTGAGGTTCTGAGGAAAACAAAGAGGGAATTGGGAGGTGTGCTGTCGTGCCTGGTCAATTGAAGCTGTAGGTGGTGCTCAGTGGACGGAGGAGAACCTGAGGAGTTGTGTGGACACCTAGGGACACGGCGGAGCCCACGGCGGTGAGCGGCATGAGAGGTAATTTTGATTTCCTCTATTTTTTCGTTTTGTTTCAAGTTGAAAGTTGTGAAGTCTGGGGTTGAGTCGAGGGTTTCTATGAGTTGGGTAAGGCTCAGTAGGTTCCTAGGAGTCGTTTAAAGTCGATACCGTGACGGGGGAGTACGTGGGTGGCCGGATTGAAAAACAGGGGCTTTGAACGGATTTTGTTTTGAACTAGGGACGACAGGTTAGAGCTAGGATTAGAGTGTTTGGAGTAGGGGAATCAGCGACTGGGTAGAGGACGAAGAGAATGGTGGGAAGAGGGAGGAAAACGGTGGAAGAACAGTGGAGAACCGCTTTCGCCGGTTCAGACCGGTCGAGTAGCTGAGGAAGAAGATGAACAGTGTCTGGGTGCAGGCACGTGAGGCCCACGCGCAGCCACTTTGGGCGGCGCGTGGGGGCGCGTACGGCAGTTTTTGGGGAAACTTCCAACTAGGTTTTTGGTCTAGATGTTGTAACGAATCTTTTGGGATAGGTTTCGAGTTAATCGGACGTTGATTCGAGTTAGTTCCGTGAGGTTAAAGGCTTAGGGTCTCGGTTTGTTACGTTTAGGACCCGAGGATTTTTGTGGGAAATTAGGAGAACCTTCGTTAACGTGTTAGTGACGTGTTTTGGTGACTGTTGATAGGATCGAGAGTCCCCGAGGAGGCTGAGGAACGTACGAGACGTATGGGACGAGAGTGACGTGCCCGGTATCTGTGAGTGGACCCCTTTCTTATACTTAAGCATGCATAACTGTTTTTAATTACTTGTTTTATGGTTTTACTTGTGATTTCATGATTGTTGAGTATGTGATGTTGGTTTTACATAATTGCACGTTTTTCGAGAAAGTACGTATTTGGTATGTTTTACGAGGAAGGTTTGAATTCTGATTTCGATGCCATGATTTTGGGATTTCAAATGATAAGTGATTTAATGATTAAAAATGGATTTGAAACATGATTTGACAAACGAGGTTTTCGGTTTTAGAATCGGATTTCGAGAATCGAGATTTGGTTTTAAAGTTAAAACGTGGGATTCCGGATTTGGGTTCGGAATGACGGTTCTGGATGCCGGAAGGGCATCAGACCAGTGATTTCGGATTCAGGTTTGGATATGAATTTGGAAATGGTGTTCAAACGATTTTGGATTGGATTTGCTGGATCTGGATATTGGGTTTAAAGACCCGGATATCGTGATTGACGGGGGACGAGCCCAGATTGGGTTTAAAGACCCGGATTGAGTTTAAAGACTCGGGAGTTTAAAGACTCGGATATATTGATATTTCCCCCATAGGCTTATTGAGTTTAAAGACTCGGGAGTTTAAAGACTCGGATATTATTGAGGCCTGGATTGAGTTTAAAGGCTCGGGAGTTTAAAGACTCGGGAATTTAAAGACTCGGATAGATCCATCAGGTTTGATCGGATAATGATGGCTTGGTATTTTACGTTTTGTGATACGATTTTATGATGCGTATGATGTGGTTTCTATAACTGTTTTTATAATGATTCTGTAACTGTTTTAATGGTGATGATTACGTAAATTATAATTGTTTTCAGCAACTGAGTTATGCATGTATGTTTTCAAAACGGAGGGCCAAACCCTGTTTTGTTATAAAATGGTTTTTGAAACTTTTATTTTTTTCGGTCCACTCACACTTTCTGGTTTTAACTGCCCTACAGGTCGTGGAGCTAGCGCGGGGGTGTCGACGTCGAGGTAGCGTCAGAGGCATAGAGTATTCGAGAGGGATCTCGGAGTGGTTTACTTTTTTTTTTCGTGTGCGTGTACTCTGTGTGTAGACTTAAGTTATTTGGTTAGTCCTATGCTCTGTATAGGTTTGACTCTGGGTTGTATTAAATTTCTCCTGCGTCTGACAGTGTATTTGTGGTTTCGTAAGGGTATTTTCGGTTTTTCATTCTGGGTTGTCAGACGGGAGCAGGATTTAACTCAGTTTTCGGGGCGGAACCGGGGTGGGTCCTGACAACCGGTCCACTGCAACCTGAACCGGTTTGGACCGGCGTGACCAGTCCGGCGGTTTTCCTCCTCCATTTCGGTCCGATTCCTACCCTAATTAACCCTATAATTCATATTTCTTCATTCCCTATCATTTCTAATCATTAAAACTAATCAAAACCACATAAAACCTATGGTTTGATTTTGAACCATACGGTCCATTTTTCCCCGATCAACCTCCACGGCGTCTCAGCCTCTAAACCCATTAAAAACCTTCCTAAAATGTCCCTAGCAATCTATTGAACACTTCCTAATCACCCACAAGCAACCATAATGGAAAAACCAAATTAAACATGGAAAATTGGGTAATCGGGTACCTCTCGGTTTTTCCTCCTCCACGCCGTCGTCTGCGGCGGTTCTGGCCGTCCAACAACCTCCTCTCAGTCCCTCTCAACTCTCTTGGTCCTCAGGCATGATAAAACAGGAAAGGGTTGGATTGGTTTGGAGAGAAATGAGATCGGGTTTGAGTTTGAATGAAGAAAATGGAGATGGTCGATGTATGTGTTAATTTGGGTGGCCTGTGGATGGGTGACAAGTATCACTCATCCATTGGGCCTCCATAAAATATTTGGGCCCCACTAAACTCCAAAACACAATCGTTTCGTAATTCGCGCAATAGTTTCCCGAAACTTCCTTGAACCGTAACCTCGCCGTCGAACGTCCAAATTCGACGTGCCGTCTGTCTATAGATTCGTATCGTCCCGATCTACGTAACGGTCTTCGTCCCTTGGCCATCGGACCTCCTGGTCAAAAAGTCAACATTTGCCCCTTTTTAACCAAAATTACCAAAATGCCCCTTAACTTCCGAATGTCATAACTTCTTCCTCGAATGTCGGAATTGAACGTGCCATCTGTCTATGTACTCGTGACGTCACGAACTACGTCACGGTCATTGGTCAAAGTCCGTTTGACCGTCCGAATGAAAAGTCAACGTTTTACCCACGTTCAAGGACAAAACAATCATTTTGCATCGTTCGTCCGATTTCACTTAACTAATCACCGATTAACCTCCCTAATCATGATTAATCACTAATCTAAACCTGGAATTTGGGATGGGTCGTTACACGATCTTTATGCCACAGCCTGGAGGGTCATCAAAACATTAAAAGTGCGAGTGGACAAAAACAACATCATTTAAAAATACATTTCAAAAATGAACTCTTTCCCCTCCAACTTAAAACATGCATGCATTGAGTAAAACATGAGCAACCGGATTTCAAATCATTTATCAATATCAGCACGAGTCTTTAAACTCAACAGTGTATATATATATATATATGGCAATGAGTCTTTAAACTCCGAGTCTTTAAGCTCAATAATGTATATATTAGGAAACGAGTCTTTAAACTCCGAGAAAAAGAGAATGCCTACTTTGAAAGCAACTAAAAGCACATTTATTAGTCGAGCCCATTCAGGGCTGGGCCGTAGCACCAAGATTTCCAAGTTTATAGCTTTTAGTTCGCCTACACTAGTCACTAAAACTTCACATCCATAAAGAAGAATTCTCCAATGAGCTTGCTTTTTCGAACGCAAGACGACTCCTAGGTCGAGTGCCACCGAATGACGACCTCAGTTTCACCACGACGCTTTTTGCGCAATACACTTACAACACCCCCCATAAATGTACCCAAAATACCCTATTAATTTTTGTGCACCCACACGATTTTTTATCTTTCGATCAAGAACGTAGAGAAGGTCGGCCATCAAGCCTCTCTTCTCTCCCCTTTGCCTGATGGACCAGCTATTTTCTCAAAAGCAGGGAAGCAAAGATGGCTTCTGTTGATGCAATAAATGAACCAATTTAGACTCGCCTTGATGAACTCCTTCGGGTACTTTTCTCATATTGGTCGGACCTATGTAGAGAAGATAAGAGTAAATGAGCACTAGTGTGTTGTCAGGCTAACAGTCACTGCTACTTAAAGTAAGATTAAGTGTGGAGGATGCTGTAGTAATTTAGGCAGCGTAAGAGTAAGATCGTCACTACCTTTTAGAGGGAAGGGGTCCCTGTATTTATAGTAGCATTGAACGTTGTTGGTGGAGTAGTTCGATTTGGGATTAATGTCGGTGTCCTAGAAGCTGACATGTGTTTTCGTGTGGTCCTGGGTTGTATTTCTGATTCGGGTGACTGAGAAGGAGGTAGGCCGACTAGATATGGTTGGCATGTATTACTTGGAGCCAGCTTTGACCTACATGTTTGACTGAGGCTAGTACTGGCCGAGTATAGGGTAGGCCGACCACATCTGGGATGTCTTCTGCATCGTGCTAGAGTTTGGCCTCGTATGTTTAGTCTAGCCGAGGGCTCAGAATTGTCTTAGGCGAGACTGCTCGGCCTTTGATCAGACATACCAGATTAGACACGAATAGCTTCTATACTTCCATATCTTTCATTGATTCTCCAATGTTTGTATATACCCAACAAGGATTCAGCTTTTCCCCTATGTTTTCAATTTCAAATTTCAAAATCTCATGTATTTGCGAATGGATTTTGCTTGAATTGGTCATCGGGTCTCGGTATTTTTTTATTAGAGTTTTTGGAGGTGGGATTTTGTTCCTTTTGGATCTAGCTTCCTTTAACAGCTGAAAATAATAATTTCTTGACTTATAATACAAGTTACTATATTTATAATGATTAAGACCTGTTTTATTTTATTAATCATAACTTAAGCCGCTCTAATAAGATCCTTTATTCTGACCCGAAGAGAAATTATCGAACATCTAACATTCCCGATTTCCCTCGACATAGTGATCCAATACACCAATAAATTTCTTCACATTACCATCGAAAGTGACGATTTTAGCCATGAACAATGCTTGTCTGGGAGCTTGTATAGTAGGCAATATTTTAGGTTATAATCCGTGCGATTGTAGGCATTTTGGGAATTGTGGGAATCATCAGTTCCTCTTGCTGCAGCTCGACCAATATTCAGCTACAAGCTTGGAGAAGTAAGAGTTGGTATCCAACAGCATTGAAGGCTCTTCATACTCCACCAGCTTCCCTGCATTCACAAACCAAAATCGACCATCGTTAAGGTCACCGGCCGGCGTACATGCTTAACATATATCTTGTTCTCAAATTTGATTGATATGTGATTAACGTCGTGCTAACGGCCGGGGGAACTGAAATGGTACCATAGGAGAGGACCATGACCATGTCACTGTCTATGACAGTTGGGACTCTGTGAGCAACTGTTATAACGGTGCATTCTGCAAATTCCTGTCTGATGATTCTTTGGAGAATGGCATCTGTTGATGAATCAATGGAAGCAGTGGCCTCATCTAAGACTAGAATTCTGTTCCTCTTCAGAAGGACTCTCCCAAGACAAAACAGTTGTCTTTGCCCTGCGCTCCAGTTCTCCCCTTCATCACTCACTGCACATTCAGAGTGCTTTATCAAGTTATCGGCCGCAAACTTATAGTTTAAGTTACACAGAGTGAATGTCAATTGGAGAACATTTCACTACATATATAGTAGAAATAAATACCACTTTTCTGTAATATTAGTGAACAGAATTTGCTTTTTTTTTTTTCCTTCACAACCAACAACTACTCGGTTTTCTATGACGTCTATGATTTTACTGCTTTTCCATTTGGAAACCAAAAGTGTTACTAAGCTCAAACTCAATTTTTTAAAATTATGATTTTACTTATCTGTAAAAAATGAATGGTGTTTAATGGAATTTAGCGGTTTATAAAGTTTTGGGGAGCGAAAGGGGTGTCTAAGAAGGGATTGTTGTGTTTTTCTACCCAAAATTCGGAAACTAAACCCTAAATTATAAACAATTAACCCGATACTTTTTTTATTTAGAAATTTTATTGTCATTTCAAATGTGGTAGAAGGAAATAATTTTTGTAATTGGTTGGACAGTTTGTACGTATTTGTATAAGTGTGGAACTGTGCTCTTATATTTAAAAACAAATTATCAGGAATCTTTATATTATCATAAATATATATAGATCATAAACTTACCTGACGAGTCGAGGAGATTAGGCAGCTTACTGACGGTTGCCTTGAGCTGACACTTCCCAAGGGCCTGCAAATGAAAATTTTGTTAAAATCATGCATGATGTAACAAAGTAGAACTTCTATTTTTTATACAACGATATTAGAGAAAAACATATATACATTATAAATACCGATCTCACTCTTTGAATGTGAAACCTGAGAGCTGAAACATCCCACTTACAATTTAAAAAAAAAAAAAAAATACTATTAAACTGGCCTTAGTAAAATAGCGATATTTCCTACCTTCCATATTTGATCATCTGTGTAAAGGCCTAAAGGATCCAAGTTGGTTCGGATGCTGCCTCTGAAAAGGGTTGGTTCTTGGGGGATGATGCTGAGCTTCATTCTCAAATCTTTTAATCCCATGGAGCAAATGTCGAGTCCATCAATCACAATTTTGCCACTGGCCGGCTCAACTAATCGAAACAAAGCACTTATCAGTGTAGTTTTCCCACTTCCTGTTCTTCCCACAACTCCAACTCTCTTCCCTTCTTTGAATGTGCATGAAATTCCCTTGAGAACTAGTGGAGCATTCGGACGATACCTTATCTTTAATCAACCAACCAAAAGAAATAATTCATGGTTAGAATTTTAAGTTGATGATGAAATGATTGGTAACATCAATAAGGTAGTTCATGTGTGATTTCTAAAGGCGTTTTTATCACCGTAGTTCTTATAGTTGTCACGATTCATCATTTTTCGTTCCTCTTCTTTGAATTCAAATACAATCAATGTCATCTCTATATTTTTACTCAGACAACCATGTCGTTTTGTATGTCAAATTCCATTAAATTTACCATCAAATTCAAGGGCAATATCGTCTAACCAATAAGATTCTTAATTTCTGTCAATTAAACTAAGACATATAATTTCAAGATACAAATCTATATGTAAACAAACTAAAACTATTGTTTCTGTTATCTTCTAGTTTGTTTCTCCAGTTTTTTTTTTTTTTTTCAATATGAATTTCGAAATATTAATTGATTAAACGTTGAAAATTAGATTAACTGATAATATTACTTTTGATTTTAACGAAAAGGTTAACGGAATTGGCATTATGAACGAAATTAAATCGCGGAGCAAGAGTACATGGAAGATGATGAGTTGAGACAAAAGCAAGCTTTTGAAAAATATTACCTTGAGAGAATGGAGCTCTATCCTGCCCTTGTTAGGCCATGAAGAAGGAGGCCTATTGTCCTCCACAACTGCTGGTGGCTCTGCTGGAATCTGCATGAACTGTTTGATCCTTTCAACTGAGATGATGTAGTTTGATAAGTTGCAGTACCATCTCGTCACAAAAATCTGTGTCCCGGTCAGTGATAAGGCATAAGAAAGCGAAAGCCCTACGAGCCCTGCAGGAAATAGTGACGCTTTAAGTTAAACATGACTTGAAAACACCTTCTAAAATTCTTGAAGGTTTTGAATCATGGACTTGCTTGATAAGTACCTGGAGGAACATAGCCCTTGGGAAGTAGAATGAGGAAGAAAGCTGCGGCGAAAAGGGTCAAATTCTGAAGGGCTTCCGTTCTTAACATTAGCCATTCCATGGTTGCATTCGAATGGAAGAACATTCTGGCATCTGTGTCGACTAGGTTTAAGTAGTTGTGGAAGAAGCGGTCCGCTACTTTGAATGCTCGTATAGTGACAACTCCAAGTGATGTCTCTGATGCATAGTTCATGACGGGAGCTTTAGTTGTTCCATTGATTCGTATTAGTTCCCTTGCCGTGGCTAGATAATAGCCCTGTAGAGAAAACAAAGAAGTAACTTCCATCATCAGATTGGGTGATAGAAGAAAATTAAGGAACTGAAGTTATTCCGGATCATCATCCACCTGAACATATTTTGCAGCAACCAAGGCAAGAATGCCAACAATGAGGACTTGCCATGTAACAGAAGCCATGATTCCAATTGTTGTCAGCAATTCAACCCCGGCAGACACAACAAAGATAATGGAGAAAGGTGCATCAAAGTCCAAAATACTTAAATCAGATGAAGCCTGCAAAAGTAGCAACATTTTGAATAACTTCTTTAACAAGTAATTGCAACGCCTTGATCACCAAATGTCAATGAAGACTGAGTGTACTTACCCGTATCAAAATCCGCCCAACGGGGGTTGAATCAAAGAACAGCATTGGAGCCTTGAAGATGGCATCAGTGAAGCCAGAGAAGAAGGCCTTAGAAGCTTTCAATCCCATACAAGCTGTAAAATATGACCTCAGATACACAAACACAGCACTAACTGTTGAAATTGCAGTGTATACGCCGACGAGTGTGCCATTGGTTATTTTTGGGATTTGAATACCAAGAGCAAGCCAGTAAGTTGCAGCAGCCTGAAGAGCAACAAAGCCAGATTGTGACAAAACGCTTGAGCAGAGAAGAAGTGTTCCTTTCGAAACCGACATGTAATCCCAAAAGGGCTTCCATCCAACGTCACCAATCTCTTTCCCTTCATCTTCTGTAAGTTGCACACACGAAACAATCTTTGAAGAAATATCCCCTTCGCTGTTGTTGGCAGTGAGGTAAAAGGGCGCTTGAAGCTCCTCTCCGAGAACCATATCTCCCTTTTCAAATTGTTCTCCTTGGGTTTGATTGTTTGAAGTGCTTAAAGTTGTTACTGCATCTTTATGAGCATTCACTAGTTGTTCAAACGCAGTTCCAGCTGTCAAGAGACTCTCGTAGTCTCCAGATTGAGTTACTTGTCCACCCTCCATTACCTGGAAATGAAGGAACAAACCATTCGTATCTTTGTTCTGAATAAACTTCGAATTTGAGCATATAACAAAACATACCAGAATTTTATCGACTTCTGAGAGAAATTCAACTTGATGAGTCACCAGAATGACAATCTTCTTTGCTAGAGCTGTCATCACACAGTCCTGCATAAGCCATTCAAACATGATGAGACAAAATGTGGTTTTCCCGCTTCTGAAGAAACCCGCAAACTTTGTATTTCTTACATGAAATAGAATTGCACCAGTATGTGCATCCACTGCACTGAAGGGATCATCAAGGAAGTAGATATCCGCTTCACTGTAGACAGCTCGGGCCAGCTGAATCCTCTGCTTCTGGCCTCCACTCATGTTAAGCCCCCTCTGGCCTATTTCAGTAAGATCACCATGGTCAAAACTATCAATGTCCTTATCCAGAGCACAAGCTTTTATGGCCTTCTCGTATCTGGTCTTGTCCATTGGCCTCCCGTAGAGTATGTTGTCGCGAACTGTCCCACTTTGAATCCAAGATGTCTGAGGCACATAAGCTATCGTTCCAAAAACATCAACCTGATTGTAACCATTTAAAAAATTAGCATTAAAATCTGAGGGCATGGATTATATTTAATTTGTACCTGCATTTAATTTAAACTCACAGTTCCTGAAATTTTCGGCATCTCTCCAAGTATAGCATGTAAAAGTGATGATTTTCCCGCACCGACTGGTCCACAAACTGCAACTTTCTGCTCCCTTTGAACTTCTAAATTCACATCTCTTAGAGTTGGAATGCTTGACTCAGGATACCAGCTGAAGATGCCCCGTTCGATTCTCAAGCTTTCATCTGATAACTTGTGTGATGGCAACTTTCTTATTTCAGTTTCTTTGAGCTCATCATCAAGCAAGAAAACATTGAGCCGGTCAAATGAGACCTTGACTTGGATCATTATCGAAAGAGCCTCTGGTATCATTCTCACAGGCTCTCCCATGCTCCTCAACGAAGCTAAAACTGTGAAAATGGTGCTTGCATTTAGTGGGACACTCTTGAAAAGGATGCATCCCAGAAAGATAACCGAAGAAACGATTGTTGGTGACATCCAATACATCAAAGTGGCATAAGCCTTTTTGAATTGGGAATCAGACAACCATTTGAACTCACGGTCGCGAAGGGAATCAACTAAGGATTTGAATTTGACTTCCCATGATTGCAACTTGATGATCTTCATGCTGTTGAGGATCTCAGAAGTGGCTCTGAGACGCTCGTCTTGAGCCACCATGAACTGGGATTGACAGTTTTGAAGTGACTTTGCAAATGGGACATTGAGGAGGCCACAAATGAAGAGAGGAATCAAACCAGGAAGAGCACCAAGACCCACCACCCAAAAAAGAACACCAATGGCAAGAAAAAGCTGCAGCGCGTAAGTCCATGTCGAATGCAACCACCATGGGAACTCTCCCATTCGATAAGCATCCACCGCAATATAGTTCACAATCTCCCCAGCTGAGTGCCTTCTCCTTCCCAAACTAGAAAGCTTCAGCTGCTTCTGGTAAACGGCCACCATCAATGCTGATCTCATCCTCATCCCACACCTCCTTGCGTCGAAAAACCAATGTCTTTGGCTCAACGATTCAACCACTTTAGAAAGAATCAAACACCCCACGATTTTGAGCCCATAAGAAAGATTTTGGTCGTCACTGTTTGCATAATCTACAAAAGCATAGAGTATGAGAGGAGAAACTACAACCGCGATGGTCCTGAGAACTGCGCAAAATCCTATCCATATATTTTCTTTCATATAAACTTTGGCTATGGTCTGCAGAACCAGGTTTCTGGTGTTGCTTGAGCCCTTTTCCCTTGACAATGATTCCCATGCATGAGCAAACTTCTGGTAGGCTAAATCTGCTTCGTCTTCAGAAACCAGAGAAGGAATGTCCTCAGTAGCTAATGTTTTGGACGATCCCAAGTTAAGTAAAGGGTTGATCCAAGCAAATGTCAATCTGCTAAAGAAACTGGCACGGTCTAGTTCTGTTGTCTGGCTCTTTTTCTCGGACTTTTTGGCCAGTAGAGGCTCAGATAGGCTGCTGCTATCTTGGCCTTGAAAAATCCGACTGAGATTTCTAACAGCACACAGAAGCAGCAGGAAGCTCACTGGCCATGTCATTGCATCAAACATGTGAATGTTATGAGTTCTTACAAGCATTTCGATGTTCAGAGCCGAAGTTAATGAAAAGGAGCAGAGCCACCAAACAGAGTTCAGAACTTCGATCCATTTGGAGCTTTGAACAAGTAATGAAACTGTGAAGGAAATCCAAACTAGGCCTCTGACAATATAATCTAGCCAATCAAAATGGTCTGATTCGTCATCATTCTTGGCTATCAGATCATATAAACCAGCACCAAAATATGCAATGCTAGTAAGAGCACAACAGACTGAAACAACTATACAGAACCGATCCCTCCTAGTGGCAGTTGAAACAGAATGTTTCCTTATAGAACTTATGAGTGCAAATAAGAAGAAAACGAAGAGGAACAAAAGATTTACGGCGGTTATGATGGTTGTTTGAGTGCAGTAAGAACCCAGCTCAAATTCTCCATTACAAATCCATGAAAAACTGCTACCTGCAAAACATGGCATCGAAAATGATCAATGAAAATCATGTAGTGGAATTATCTGCAAATTCAGTGAGAGAAATGATCGAGCAGAAAGAAGACAGGCATGATCAAACAGTGTGGAGCAAATTCATGAGCCAATTCACCACGTTAAACAGAAAATTATGTAAATCATTGGGCACGTACCAAGTGATGAGCTTCTCAACAAAGAAGCCATAGTTGCAGCAGTGAAGTTTGTGTGGTGAACTTTTTGAGTGTTGAAAGGCTCAATCTTGGTTTAATAATATTCACCAAATGAATTGAAGCATGTTTGATGAGGTAGCTCTCACATCAGCATATTTGTTTCAGTCTTTTGTCTGATTGTTTGGAGCGTCAATTTGCTCCCAAAAAAATAAATTCCTTTGTCTTGTCCATATCTCCTAAACGTCTACAATTTTGCTTCTTGCATTACTATTATATTTATACACATGTTGGCTATATATTATACTCTTCAATTTTCAGATCCACTTTAGTAGTTTAGTTTGTCTCTTCACAAAACCCACATGATTGAATGCACAATCGCAAACAAGGCAATACATAATAGTGGTTAGGTTAGGCTAATTAGTTAGACAGCGGCTGCTCTTTTGCTCCCGAGCTTGTTTATTGTCGTCATCTGATAGAGTAGTTTACATTATTATACATCTGTAATAAATAACAATTACGGTAAAAATAAGAACACAAATGAGCTTCCGCATTTTCTTTTTATATACGTTAGAATAATTTAGATTATCTGAAAAATGTCAACAAAAAAACTAATTTTCTAATGAAAGATCTTATCAAGAACAAGACGAGGTGAGAGGGGACTCACATGTTAATTTGATTTTCTGGGATTTCAATTTGAGCCATCGTTGCTGTACCCGTGAAAGCATTTGGTCTCATGGCCTAGATTTATTATGATAGGGTTGAAGAAGTCCTTGAAGCACTGGAAAATGAGCATTGATCATCTCAATTGGCAACTCGAAAAAACATAGACAACATCAGATAAATCGGCTGCATTAAAAGACGTGTTAATGTGATGTAGGTTTGGGACACGTCTCGTGTACTCAAATCGTTTCCTTTGTTGAAGGTTTGGGACATGTACCTTCAAGTAGGGGATTGGAACCCCATTTATATCTAATGTAGTAGCTCCCATAATTTAATCATGTCATTGTTCAGCAATTTTTCAAACCACCACAATTTTTCCACTACTTGGTTCCAGCTACCAGTTAACCCATTGTGACTCCTCATCATCTGACATCTACCAATGATTTTCATTTTTTTTTTTGGACTGCTGCCAATGATTACATGTGTATTGGACAAAATTATTACATGATATTTTAATTTCATTTATAATTTTATATTATAACACATATACTTATTTTTTATATTATATTTTGAAATTAAAACTGAAACATATCATCCATTTTATAGTATTTTAAGTACAAATTTTTGACACTAAAATATTTCGAATACAACTTAAATTTCTTGGATGCTAAACTATCTGCTACTTTGAACCCCACTAATCCACTATACACATATTTTTATGAGGCTGTAGTTTTGCAGCTTCTCCTTCACATATACAAACCCCACAAGTTTGTCCAGTTTGTGAAGACGACCCTTTCCACTTTCTAGAGTTACCCCATCTGGCCATCTGTGCTTCCAGCTTTTCATCATGATATTTTGGTCGCTTAGAACTTTTTATAGCTGGGTGTCGTTTACCCGAAGAAAATCAGTCACTTAATCACTTATATGATTGTTATTATGAGAGATCGAAATGTACACAAAATTATATATAACCGGATCAATCGGTAAGAATTAATCTATTTGTAATCAACACTTTTGTTGATGATGAAAAAGAAGTGGCTAAAATACTAATGACTTTCATTCTCTGGTGGAAGACGATCGAAATAATGGATGAGTGATCATCAATATGAGGGTGGCAGAGTCAGAGACAGCTGCTTCCCATAAACTTCAATTCATGAAAGGCTGCTCCTAGGAATGAGCTTAAATATCTATGAATATAGGTATTAATAGATATTATTGAAAATTTACCGATTAGTTAATAGATAGAGTAAAGATTTACCAATGTGTATTCATTTCACTAATTTTTTTTTTATCTTTTTGAAGAAAGTAACTAAACGTTCATTAAAATTAAATACAAGTGCAAACTATTATAATTTTGATTAAGACAGACTAATACAAGTGCAAATTATTATAATTTTGATTAAGACAGAAACTATCCAAGAAAGAGTTTCCACAATTCAAATTACATTAACTTGACAATTAACAACATGTTTAAGAAGAGACTCAAATATAATCAACTGACAGAAACTAAATAGAATTTCGGCATATTGTAATATCGAAAAACTGATTCAAAAAAGAGTAATTTTTACCAAGATTTCTGAATAGTAATCTCTTTCCCACCACAGAATATCAAAAACTCTCAATCAAACTGCACCCAACAAAGGGATTATACAATAAACTCGTAGAGTTGCTAGACTATTTAGGGAAAAAAACTCAAATTAACCAACTAAAACAACAAAAGGACCTAAACAAACTTTAGAAATACTACCGAAGCCTATATCACCACACCCAACTGCAAAGAACAACCAGTAGGAAGGAGCCGACCACCTCAGAGGCAAGGCCACCAAGCCTTTCTATTCAGGCACCCATCACCGCAACAAGATAGCAGCCAATTCACCTGTACAGAGAAGGGAGATCAAACCCACTAACACCGACGACAAAGCAGAACCCAGATCTATGTATTACTCATTGAAAAAAAATAATAATAAAAAGTAAGAAAAAAGTAAAAAGCAAATTAAATTGAGTGTATTAAGGTATGAGTATCTATTACTCATTGGATAAGGTATAGATAAACTCACACAAATTGAAGATGGATATGAATAGGTAGAATACCCATTAATAACCATAATATGTAAAGGTCTATCTATGTCTTCTAAATTATTCATCTTCCTAATTTCTCAATTGAAGAATTTTGTTCCGATAATATTTCTTAATAATTTGAAAACGGTGGAGTTGTTTTTTTATATTTATTTATAAATTAACGGGACTTGTGAAGTATAAAAAAATAATATTATTGGATTACGTACGTAATCTAAGGTCTTTAAAGACGTGACGTGAGATCATGCATGTTGAGTTTTGAATGAATGAACATCAACTCTTTTGATATATAATATGTACGGTGTTTTGGAATTTTGAAGAATATATTGTTGGAATATAGGGCTGAATGAATAAATATAGGACTGCTTACTCGATGCTTGCGTGGCCTTATGATAAGTTTATTTACCATGAATGCAAATACATATAGGTATCCCATCTAGGAATCACTTGAAAATTATGGAACTGTTGTGTAATTCATAATTTATTTAACGTTCAAATTACCCATAGTAATAACATTAACCGCTCAGAGATATATATACACATCAAATAATATATTTATTAACTAAATGTATTATTTAATCGGATTAGAACTTCAATAATAATATTCTCCTTAAGAATTAATTGTTATTAATAATCAATTATTAGATCATATCTTTTATTAAAAATTAATTTATTAATTACAAATTTTATCGACCAATCTAAAAGTTCCGAAACTTACAAGATTTTTCTGTAAATAATAAAATTCATTTCACTCTCAAGTTAATTCGATCTTCTTCTAACATTGGTGATCACTCTCACTTCCTATCACCACTCTCAACCGTCCTTCCCAGACAGCCCTCACTATCCCGTCCCAACCCAACCCATCTCCTTCCTCGGATCACTTCCCACCCAAAACAGATTCCAATTTAATTCCCACTTTGGAATCGTCGTCAACCGATCTTCCCAAGTCCTCCTCCACCAGCTTCGAGGCCTGCCCATCCAATCCCAGCAACCAGAACAACAACACACTCGCATGGGTGGTTTTCGATTCTAAATCGGATTTTGGGCTTATTTGTGTTGCTGAACATTGCAAGCTACTGAGGAAGCTTCATATTGATGGATGGAGAACGAATAGGATTGGGGATGCTAGTTTGATTGCCATAGCTAAAGAGTGCACAAACATTCAAGAACATGTTTTGATTGGCCCACCTCTTTAAGTTTGACTGCAATAGCTTCCAAATGCCAAAAATTGGAGAGGTTGGCTCTTTGCAATAGTGGCTCAATTGGGGATGCAGAGTTTGCTTAGATTGTTGCAAAATGTGTGGCGTTGAAGAAGCTTCGTATCAAAAGGTGCCCAATTTCTAACGTTGGGCTCGAAATGATGTTGTCCCAATTTGGCCAAGATTAAGGTCAAGAGGTGTATAAAAGAAAATTTTCAATGGCTTTTGCTACTATAACCTTCCCGACCACTATTTTTTTCTAGGTAAAATGCCTAGAAAAAAATTGTATTGATACTTGGTATAAAAAACACATAGTAAATAAAAGGGTAGTAAATATAAATGGATATAGTGGGTTCCATCGTTTCTATGGTTAATTCTTAAACGGTGAGGTCTTCTCTATACAATGGAGCCCTTCTTTCTTTCATTTAATCAATGTTATTGTTAACTTGAACAGTTCAACACTCTTTTGCTCTACCCACAAGTATCCAGTACTAGATCTTTCACAACGAGATCTACTTATACAGTAACGGTATTTTATTACGAAGATTCGCCGAGTAGCTGATCCTGTTAGTCCGTTCTTGCAAGAGTAAGACATAACTGCTTTTTAAAATAGGATTTCCCCTGCTTAATGGATAACACTTTCTATCAATGGAGAACTCTTTCTCATTTTAAATTAAAAATTGAGGTGATTTGCACCAATGGAAACCATACACTTGATACCATAATATAAGGATAAATCTTTTTTTTTTAGATATTGAATGGGTTTCTTACATTCTACCCTATTCGCTGGTACTCATCATTGATACTGGATCAATTGTTTTCTTTCTTTTGTCCTAGCCCATGATCTGAACAAGTCGCACATACACCCTAGTACATGTTCCTCGTCGTTGAGGACATCCCCCAAGAGCGGGGGATTTCGTGACATTTTTGATTGGTTGTCTTGTGTTTCTAATAAGTTGTTTAATAGTTGACATGTTGAATCATATACATATATGGTCTAGTTTAGATCGATCTTAACCGGATGGTTGTGGATTATTTTCTTTCTATATTAATAGATTAATGAATAGAATATTAAATCCGATAAGAAGGTAAAATACCCAATCACGAATTCGTGTGAAATTCTTGTTATTTCCTCTTTTTTATCCAGTTGTTACAAGATCAACAATTCCATGAGCTTGGGCTTTTGTTGCTAACATAAAAACATCTATTTCCATGTCTTCGGATACAACCCATAAGGGTTTGCCCGTCCTTTGTACATAAACCCTTGTGAGGGTTTCACGCAGTTTTAATAGTTCTTCCGCTTCCACGATAAATTCTCCCGTCTGTGCCTCATAAAAAGCACTTGCGGGTTGATGGATCATTACCCTGATAATATAACATCATAAATGTTTATTCTATCTCACATGATGAAAGTTGAAGAGATATAGAATAAAAAAAAGATCTAATTGAACAACCGTACATACATCATTTGCGCATTGCATACAGCTCTATAATGGAATTCGCGTTTTTTTACCTAACTTACATCGATAAAAAAAATATAAAATAAATAAATTATAAAGTCTACCAGACTCAAGCTGATAAATGATCCAATAACCACCCTTCTTTTTGGAGTAGTTCAAAAATACTACGATGGCTCCGTTGCTTTATATATTTATTTTGTATGTTATTTAGCAATCTCAAAGTTTCATATTTTTTTTTATTTTCATATTCTTTCATAACATAAATATTGTTAAGATTAAGAGCCCCCCGGCGTGAAAACAAAAGGGGTTGTGACGCTGAAATAGGACTCCTGATAGGTTGGATAAAATCGGAAATACTTTTTTTTTTTTATCTCATACCACTCTTTCGATACATAATTTAAGGGTAAAAAAAAACTTCATATCGAATTCGAAGTGCCATGCTATTATTACTTAATATTCATATTTCATATATCGCGAAGGCATAGTCTTCTTTTTTCTCTCAAATCAAATAAAAAACTCATTGGTGCCAAGCGTGAGGAATGCTAGACGTTTGGTAATTTCTCCTCCGACCAGAATAAAAGACCCCATTGAAGCGGCCAACCTGACAGGACCCGTCCCGATCCTACAGGGACCACAAGGGGACGTGCCCTACTCCCGTCTGACACCCAAAATTCATACTAATTTTAACCTCAAAATATTAAATGCATAAATAACCAAATTAAAGTTATACATCAAATCCGAATTAAACAGATGTCAGACAAGGGATGAAATCCAAAATTACAAGTTACGAGCATGACTCTAAAATAAACCTACGGGTAAACCACCCAACAGGGGTTTAGGTACGCAGAAGTAGATCTATGCCTCAGCCTCAGGTTCCTCCTCAACCTCAGTAGCACGACCTGGAGGGGTTACCAAAACAATAAGGATGAGTGGGCCGAAACTCAAGTTTATAAAATCATTTAGTGAGTAAAACATATAATTTACCCCTCAGTTTTCCAAACATGCGTGCATCATTATTTAAAATCATTAATCATATAATATGAACCATAAGGCATGTAATAAAACCATAAACATAATTTTAGCCACTACACTATACACTCCGATCTTGACATCCCTGATGTCTGACGTCCCTGACGTCCAATAAGGTCACAGTCTCAAGGCTACGCGTGCCACTCGGGTCTCAATTCCGAGTCCAATCCCCGAACCCTGTCCGGGTACGGCATCTCAAATGCCTAGCGTCCTAGACACTCGACGTCCCTGACGTCAAATAAGCAATCCTGCTCCTGAGTCATTTTACGGTCCGGTTCCTCCGTAGAATGACCCCTCGCAGGAAATGTGCCATGACCACTCCGGGGTACCACATCCGGAGGAGACAGTATCATAAGAATGGATCTATACAGTGCAGTACCGAATACATTTTATTGATATCCACATGCAAAACATATATATATATACATAGATAAAATTCAAATTGATCTTTAAGTTTCATCAGACGGGTTTCAAACCCAAATACCGTGAAACGTGCCATAACCGAAATTTCAATATCATCAAAATAATTTCTTGATTCCAGCATGTGAACATATAAGTAAATCAGAAAACATTTAAGCATGCAAGGGTTTAATGAAATCGGGCCCACTCACAGTACGATCCCGCGGTAATCTGCGCGTACGAACTTGTACCGGGATTATCGTACAATTCCTGTCAGTCCAAATCACCTGTAAGGGTCACTACAAGTCTTAAACATTTATCCAAAAAGTCCGAAACAGAAACCGGCTCGGGGAAGCCATCCAACACATTTCCCGAGACAACCGGCCCTAAACTGACCCATCAAAACTATCTCAGATCAACATGGTTAATTCACTAAAAATGTTCAGAATGATGAGAGGAACAAAAGTCATGTTGATCGTGATCGGAGATAAGGCTTAACGTGCCCTCACGTGCAGCCCAAAGTGGCTGCGCGTGAAAGTCACGCGCCTGACACTGTAGCTGCTACAGTGTCACCCACTTCACCCGTTTGTCTGTAATACGGGCCTGCCACCCGCGGCTTGACCCGGTTAATTGACCCTCAATTTCCACTCGATTTCACTTTTATTTGATCCTAACATGTTCATTAACTATCCAATTTAGGTTCTGAGACATTAATCAACCTCGACAAGTCCCCAGTCGACCCATCGACCCGTGATCAACCAAACGGGTCAATCACCAGAACTTGCTGGTTTCCCAACCATTGTCCAATTAACTTCACAGAAAGCATAATAGGATCAAAACGAACTAAAATGAACAATCAATTGTATCTGAAAGTACCTGAAGGTTGTCGTCCCAAGCTCTGCAACTTCACTGAAAACGGCAGCCTCTGTCCCAGCTCAACCGTGGCTGGTTCCCCTCGATTTTGATGTGGTTGGGTTCCAAATACTCCCAAAAGACTAAACCAGGCTTCTGTTTGATCCAACAATCACTAGAAATCAAAACCCGATTTTCCCTCCAATTTTCCCCGAAATGGTTTCTCTGGTTTTCCTCTCCAATTTTCAGTTCCTTCAACAGTAGAATGAAGCTTACCCATTACTTAATCAGTTTAAAACATATCAAGCTGTCCCAGAGGCTCGTGGAAGCCTCACTGCCCACTGAATTTTGTTCCCCGAAAAAGCTTCGAATTTCATTAATCAATTCGACAATGTAGGGTGGATGGTTCAGCCCACGTTCTAAAGCATCAGACACGCCTTCCTTTCCAGCACACACTTGCATAATCAATTGTACACTGAACCACCACACATGGTGGTGCCGTCCATGGTTCCCCCGCGGTTGCTACAGTAACCAGGGCAAAAAGACCAAAATGCCCCTGGTTCAAATAATTACCAAACTACCCCTCACTTTCTAGACCCGTAACTCAGCCATACGAAGTCCGATTTCGGCGTGCCGCCTGTCTACGGACTCAGGGCGTCGAGACCTACCTAACGGTCCTTGAGTCATGTGAAAATTAATCGCCAAACAAAAAGTCAACATTTTCGCCCCTATCGTCCAAATTACGGTAACGCCCCTGAACTTCCGATAGTCGTAACTTTTACTCTGATCTTCCGAATTGGATGTGCCACCTGTCTATGGACTCGTGACGTCCCAAACTACATCACCCTCAAATAAAAAAGTCAACAATTTAGCCATACCAATCACAAGGGTAAGAACGTCAATTCATACATTAAATTACATTATTATAATCCTCGAATTTCCGGGGTGTTATACAACCCCATGCATACTGTCTGTATATCTGGTCGCACAAATTGCATAGTATCATAAATAGCTACTCTGGGTATTACCCACCCACCAGGAGAGTTTATAAACAAAAAAAGATCTTTGGTATCATCCTCTATACTGAGATATACCATAAGACCAATAAGTTGATTTGAGATCTCGCTATTAATCCTCTGTCCTAAAAAAAGTAATCTTTCTCGATAAAGTCGGTTGATTGGGATAAAGTTGTATCCTTTATAAACTAAATCGTACATGCACCTTTTAATGCATACGGTTCAACAAAAATCACCAAAAGAAGAATCAATGTGTAGATGTAGATTCTAGCGCTTTCTTTTTTTCATAGCACGCCGTTAACTTATAAATTATAAAAAAGAGTCCTTTCTTCCATTTTTCAAGAAGGATGGGTTTTGGCCACTTTATCTACTTGAGCATCTAAATCTGGATCAATACCAGCAAAAACATCCCGAAACAAAGTTCTAGCACCTTGCCAAATGTGTCCAAAGAAAAAAAGCAGAGCAAACGAACATGTCCAAAAGTAAACCAACCCCTCGGACTGCTATGAAAAACACCATCGGATTTCAAAGTAGCACGATCTAATTAAAAAATTTCACCCAATTGAGCACGTCTAGCATATTTTTTCACAGTAGCAGGATCGCTATAACTGACTCAGTTGAGTTTGCAGCCATAGAACTCAACAGTTACACCTACTTGTTCGACACTATATTTTTACTCCGACCTTCTAAAAGGAACATCGGCTCTAACAACACCGTCTCCGTCTACCAAAACAACCGAAAATGTTTCAAAAAGGTAGGCATACAACGTACAAAAAGTCCGCGCCCCTTTTTATCTCTAAAGATAGGATGCCCTAACCACCCAACAGCTATTCCATCCTCGTTGTCCATTGAGCTCGCTCTGGATAACCCCCCCTTTTTCCTGATTATTGCCGATGTAATCATAAAAAGAAAGTTTTTCAGAAATTTTAGACCAAGCTTCATATAAACATTGATTTTCAGCTAACCCAGCACCAATTCTTTGATATATTTCTTGTTGGAAGTACCCTGATCCCATTGATAACGAGTGGGACCAAATAATTCAATCGGGGTAGTTGCTGAACCATACCACATAGTTCCAGCAACTACAAAAGCTGCAAAAAATATAGCAGCAGTACTACTAGAAAGGACGGTTTCAATATTTCCCATACGTAATCCTAAATATAAAAATATGCGGAATTCACCCATAATCATGAAAAATGGGTATAAAAATATATATAATAAGCTAAAAATAAAAGAAATAAAATAGGTTAAGCGTAAATCTATATGATGATATCGTAAATAAGTACCAATGATAGAAAAAAGAAATCGTAAATTAGGGTTCAGATTCAAATTACATAGATAATGTGGAAGGTATTGTCTATAATGATAGGCAAATAAAAGACTTTCTCAAAATTTTTATTCATACACTTGCTATTTTTAAAATGGGTTTTGGTTTAATTTTTTTTTTCAATTCACTGAAATTGGAAAATTGAATAAGTAAACAATTGAATTGGATTCAGTAACCCGAAAAAGCCGGAAAATTATGAAGCTGCCACGTCGCCCATAATTCCCGAAATGACCAAATTGCTCCTAACAATAATACAAATGACTTGTAGACACCCACATTAATCTATTTACCAGCTAAATACTTTATTTAATCGGGTTAAAAATCTGTAATATCAATATTCTCTCCGAGAGTTAATTGCCATTATTCTTAATAACGGAAAATTAAATATTAATATTAAATCACAATAATTATCATTATTATAATAATGAGCCATTATTATAATTATTAAATAATATATTTTATTATAAATATATTATTTATTAATTACAAATTCAACCGACCAATCAGAACGCTCCGAGACTCCCAAGGTTTTCCTATAAATAGTGGAGCTCATTTCACTTTCCAAGTTCAACGCTACTTAAGCTCTTGAGATTTCTCTTTCGAAGCTAACTTAAGCATTGAAGCGTTCATAGTCGAACACCCCCCAGGTCTCGATCATTGAACGAACGATAGTTTACTGTTTTCTTGTTTGCAGAGATCCTTGAGTCTTTTGAGTTTAAAGGACGAATTCTGCTTCAACAATTGGTGTTTTCATTGAGAGCTTGAAGATATTCAAGAATAAGCTCTCACGATTATTCATCGTTCATTGTTCTTAATGTTGATTCGAAGATCTTGAACGTGTTCATCGTTCGACAAATTTCCATTCAAGATTCGCTGATCAAGCATGGCTAGGGTTTGACGATCTGTTCGTTCAGCTGGAGAAGGTGTTTCTGCCTCAACTGCCCAGACGATGAATGAAGCTCGCATTGAGACTCCAGAGGAACGCCCAACTCGACCCCGTCGAGTGTTCATAGAAACTCCCATGGAGACACAAGGAAAGATGCCGACCTTCAGCTTCAGAGCGTTTCCTTGTCCAACAACCCAAGTGCCCGTGCTGGGGGAAGGAACTTCAACCTTGCAGCAAGCAGGTGGGCGGTTGGTGGGAGGAACATCAAGGCAAGGACAGCCCACAACAAGCATGAATTTGCGGGACTTCTTGGATGGGCGCCACGACATCTCAGGAAGGAGTCACCACCAACCTCCCTAGGACAACTTGGCGCAACAAGTTGAAAGGTTGAGCACCCAAGTTCAACTCCAGTCAGAGCTCTTGTGTAACGACCCGTCCCGGAATCCGGGATTAGATTGGTAACTAATCAAGATTAGCGGGGTTAATCGGTGATTAGTTGGGCGAAATCGGACGAACGATGCAAAATGACCGTTTTGGCCCTAGTCGTGGGTGAAACGTTGAATTTTAGATCGGGCGGTCAAATGGAGTTGACAACAACTCCCCAAATCCTTGAATCCATTGTAAACATCCCACGCGAAGTGGGAAATGTAACGGGTCCACGAGAGGTCCACTACAACGATTACCACGTCACATTCGTTTGACTTCGAAAGGAAGCCAATCCCATCATTCACGAGTCAAATCCTCGAGTCAATTGTAAACATTCCAACTCGCTCGAGTACGGATTAACTTCGAAGAGAATTTCGGTCCAACTATTCCCAAATCCAAATATTTATGACAGAGCGATAAGCTCTTCACCTAACCTGATCAAGGCGATTACAGTTTCAATCCGTCACCACGTCACCCGACTGGTAACATTATGATCCTAGATCGTCACCATGTCCACCACATCAAAGTCCAGATCCACCTAGGATCCCCACATGCTCTCATAGCTAGAAATTCCTCTGGAATCAAATCGTAGGGTCCTACACCCTCTTGAATCCTTTGTCCACCACACAACACTCCTCCTATGACCCCGAAACACACACGGGTCCACCAACCAAAACACGCTCAACGTACTGGTAACCACAATCAATGTCTGCCAAGGCAGAAAATAAGAAGTCAACCCCGATGACTTCAGAATACCTATCACCCATGATTTTCCTCATCTTTTCCAATTTCAGTAATTTCCTGGTACCAAGCCATAGGTGCCAGTGCTGATCACCCAGCACGCCAGTTCCCCACTCATCTGCCACTAACCCATTTCTTTAAGTTAATTAGTTAAACAATTCGTAGATCAGGTTTAAACAAATCAATGGAACAGGTCACTCATGGCATGGGCACTCAAACTCTATTTTCACGGTATTCAAACAGTTCCCTAGCAAAAATTACCATTTTGCCCTTTCTGTTCAAAAATTACCAAAATGCCCTTTACGCTTCTAGACCCGTAACTTGGTCATCCGAACTCCGATTGAAGCGTGCCGCCCGTCTACGAACCCAGGGCATCGAGACCATCTCAACGGTCCTCGGCCCTCAGCCATAGGGCCCCCCATCAAAAAGTCAACATTTTCCCCATTTTCGTCCAAATTACGAAAATGCCCTTTAACTTCCGAACGTCATAACTTTCACCTCGAACGTCGGAATCGATCGTGCCACTTGCCCATGAACTCGTGATGTCCCAAACTACGTCACGGTCATCGGTCAAAGTCCATTTGACCGCCCGATCTAAAAGTCAACGTTTCACCCGCGACTAGGGGCAAAACGGTCATTTTGCATCGTTCGTCCGATTTCGTCCAACTAATCACCGATTAACCCCGCTAATCATGATTAGTTACTAATCTAATCCCGAATTCAGGGACGGGTCATTTTCGAGGGTCCGAAGTTTTATGTTACGTTTTTAATTAACATTTAATTCCCGAAAAATTTTGGTAAATTAGTATGATGTTATTTGAGACCTTAATGACCTTGAAAAGTGATTTCGGACAGGATTCAAGATTCTAGAAAATGGCAGAAAGTACGGAAACGCGTGCTGCACGAAACCGAGCATTAAGGACGGTGTGTGAGTGGACGTTGCTTTCAAAATTTAATGCATGCATAAATATGTCTATGATTTCTATGATTATGATTATGACTTGTGATGATTTCGATTTCCGTATTTATATGTATTTTTGATATGCACACGAAATTGTACGTATTTCGAGACTAAAGGTTCTCTTATGCTTCGATGATGGTTCAATGAATGATTTTATATGATTTGTGCATATCATGTGGTTAAGATGTCTTAATTACGATTGTGAGTATGGCTTACGGTTTTGACACGTATTTCGAGAATGACACGGATTTACACGTTTTACGAGATTTCGAGTATGTTGTGGTTTGACCGTGATTTTGGTGATTTGATTGTGGTTTTGATGTTTTGACCTTGGGATTTGAAATATGATGTGATTTCAAGGATTTTAAACGGATTTCAAAAAAAGGTGATTTCGGGCTTGGTGCCCAGGGCATAAAAGTAATTTTGATGAACGAGATTTCAGTTTTTCGGAAGTTTGAAAATGAATTTCTGGTTTGGGTTTGGAATGACGGTTCCGGATGCCGGCTTATGGAATCATCGTTGCGAATTCGAATTCGGGAACGGATGATGGTTTGATAAAGTGACTGGATATGACTATACATGCCCCATTTTCCATGATGATTGATTATGTTTTGTGAAGTAAGATTTTGGGGTTTTGAAAGTGGAAAATTCGGACATGAGTCCTGTTATGACAAAATGTGTTTTCAGATTGGATTCGGAATTGGATCACGCTATGGATCCCAAGTTTTGTTGTGATTTACAACTGTTTTGGGTTTAAAGACCCATTGGAAACTGTTTTGGGTTTAAAGACTCGGATATGGCTGGATAATGTTTTGAGTTTAAAGACTCGGTTAATTGATAACGGGGAGGGCCCTTAATGAGTTTAAAGACTCATGAGTTTAAAGACTCGTGAGTTTAAAGACTCGGTTATTGTGATACCCCCGATGCCTATTGATTATGTTTTGAGTTTAAAGACTCGTTGAAATCCCGAGAAGGCCTGATTATGCGCATGGTTCCAAGGCCAAATTGAGGGAAATTGTGAACGGGAAGGGGATTAAGGAGTGGAGAGCTGAGTTATGAGATGGAGAGAAGAAAGAAAGAGAGGAAAAAGGGAGAGGAGAGTTCGAAAACCCGAAACCTATTTTTGTGTGAACTCAAATCCGAATTTGAATTTTAGGCCAGCCCAAGCCAAATTGAGGCTCGAATGAGTCCTCTGGAACCATATGTAGTCGATCCAAATCGATTATTGCAAGCTTCAAAGCTCCTGGAGCCATGGACAGACGTCGTGGATGGTTGGAAAATCGAGCATTGTGTTCGTGTAATTGGAGGTTAGTTTTCGTGAAATTGAATCCTAAATCATCCTTACCATAAGGCCATGATGCTAGACTACCAACTAATTGAAGACTTCCTTGGTTATTAGACAGACTCAGACGAGGAACTCGTTTTTGAAACTTGGGTTAACTTGAGATGGTTCGAGGTTATGACGACTGCAATGGACGTTACAGCTCCCTAATTCAATTGGTTGCTAAGCTAATGGTGTGTTTAATCGTTCAAAGTGATGTCGAATTGATGGAATGCTAGCCGGGTCAAGTCGCGGGTAACCGGACCCGTTTACCGGTCATTCGGGTAAGGAATGCGACTATACAAGCATTGTAGCAAGCGCGTGAGGGCGCGTGGGTCTGAATTTCGAGGTCAGTCCAACCCGACTTTTATCCTATACAATGTAACAGATATTTTAGCGTTGGTTTTGAAATTATCGGACACCATTTCGATGTTGTTTCGAGGGTCCGAAGTTTTATGTTACGTTTTTAATTAACATTTAATTCCCGGAAAATTTTGATAAATTAGTATGATGTTATTTGAGACCTTAGTGACCTTGAAAAGTGATTTCGAACAGGATTCGAGATTCTAGAAAATGGAGGAAAGTACGGAAACACGTGCAGCGCGAAACCGAGCATTAAGGACGGTGTGTGAGTGGACGTTGCTTTCAAAATTTAATGCATGCGTAAATATTTCTATGATTTCTATGATTATGATTATGACTTGTGATGATTTTGATTTCCGTATTTATACGTATTTTTGATATGCACACGAAATTGCACGTATTTCGAGACTAAGGGTTCTCTTATGCTTCGATGATGGTTTAATGAATGATTTTATATGATTTGTGTGTATCATGTTTTTAAGATGCCTTAATTGCGATTGTGAGTATGGCTTACGGTTTTGACACGTATTTCGAGAATGACACGGATTTACACGTTTTACGAGATTTCGAGTATGTTGTGGTTTGACCGTGATTTTGGTGATTTGATTGTGGTTTTGATGTTTTGACCTTGGGATTTGAAATATGATGTGATTTCAAGGATTTTAAACGGATTTCAAAAAAAGGTGATTTCGGGCTTTGTGCCCAGGGCATAAAAGTAATTTTGATGAACGAGATTTCGGTTTTTCGGAAGTTTGAAAATGAATTTCTGGTTTGGGTTCGAAATGACGGTTCCGGATGCCAGCTTACGGAATCATCGTTGCGAATTCGAATTCGGGAACGGATGATGGTTTGATAAAGTGACTGGATATGACTATACATGCCTCGTTTTCCATGATGATTGATTATGTTTTGTGAAGTAAGATTTTGGGGTTTTGAAAGTGGAAAATTCGGACATGAGTCCTGTTATGACACAATGCGTTTTCCGATTGGATTCGGAATTGGATCACGCTATGGATCCCGAGTTTTGTTGTGATTTAAAACTGTTTTGGGTTTAAAGACCCGTTGGAAACTGTTTTGGGTTTAAAGACTCGGATATGGCTGGATAATGTTTTGAGTTTAAAGACTCGGTTAATTGATAATGGGGGAGGGCCCTTAATGAGTTTAAAGACTCGTGAGTTTAAAGACTTGGGTATTGTGATATTCCCGAGGCCTATTGATTATGTTTTGAGTTTAAAAACTCGTTGAAATCCCGGGAAGGCCTGATTATGCGCATGGTTTTGAGTTTAAAGACTCGGGCGCACTTGATATCCAGCAAACTGATTGACTTGTGATTTATTGTCAATTTCTGATGTTTCAGATGTGTTGGGCAGTGGCCCGGTTTTTATGGTTGATGGACTTGGATTATGTTGGGTTCTTAGATTTGATTCGTGGTTTTGGGCTGAGGCCCTGTGTTTATGATTGCGGGCTAAGACCCGAAGGTTGAGAAAAGGAAAATGATTTTGATTTCATGCACGGTTTTCTTATGTTGAAAATGTAACAGATTGCGAAATGATTTTGAATGCATGCATTGGTTTTACGTGGAGGGTAGAAATGAGCCCACAATGCCCAAGGCCACAATGCCCAAGGCCATCGGTACATGAGCGGCTAGGAAGTAGGATCGGGGCAACTTCACGGGTGGAGCGCTCACAGCGTTCACATGGGAGCAGGGGGCAACCTTAGGCTCTACACAAAGACCCAAGATGATCTGCCCATGGCAGTGAGAGTGAGGATGGAGCATACTCCCCTACGCGATCCCAGCGGTCAAGGGGAGAAGCTCAAGGAGGTTCTCGGTAATTAGAACGAAATGTCTCACCGCCTCAGCAATGTGCATTGTGGGCTAATGATATTCAAAGAATGTTGGAAAGGCACCTTCATGTTCAACGAGATGACGATCTAGAGGATGATCTACATCGTCAGATACAGCTATCCACGCCTTTTGTAAGGGATGTTGAGGAAGAGCCATTCCCTCAAAGGTTTGCAACGCTAAAATTCACTCCATTCAAAGGAGCCTCTGACCTAGTAAAACACATAGATTTTTACCAGGGAGCCATGGTCCCCCACAGGCATAACGATGCACTCATGTGCAAATTTTTTCAAGCTTTTCTTCAAGGCCAAGCCATGACTTGGTTCAATCATCTCCCCTAAAGGTCGATTGCGTCCTTTGAAGAGTTGGCTCTGGCATTTGTGAAGGAGTACGCACAACTTCAGACAATCGAGGTGAAGGATGACCATCTTTTCTCTGTCCGAGAGAGAGCAAAAGAAACTCTGCGACAATACATATTAAGATTTTGCGACGAGAAGTCTCAAATTATCGGCTATAGCGACCTTGTTACGGCAATGACATTTAAACAAAGACTCCATCAGGACAGCCAGCTTTACAGAGACATCATCATGAGCAATGCGAGAAGTCTCACCAAGATACTCTCGCTAGCGTAGCGACATGCAGGCTGGGAGGACGAGAAGAATGCCACCCATACTCAGGATCATGTTGGGGCTAGTGAAAAGGCCTCCAATAAAGATGAGTCTCATGGAAAGTTTGCGACTGGAAATGTAACGACCCGTCCCGAATTCCGGGATTAGATTAGTGACTAATCTTGATTAATGAGGTTGATCGGTGGTTAGTAGGGCGAAATCGGACAAAATGTGCAAAATGACCGTTTTGCCCTTAGTCGTGGGTAAAATGTTGACTTTTTGATCGGGTGGTCAAACGGACTTTGACCGATGACCGTGACGTAGTTCGGGACGTCACGAGTTCATAGACAGGTGGCACGTTCGATTCCGAAATTCGTGGAGAAAGTTATGATGTTCGGAAGATGAGGGGTATTTTGGTAATTTTGGTCAATCAAGGTCAAATGTTGACTTTTTGACCGGGAGGTCCGATGGACGAGGGCCAAGGACCATTACGTAGGTATCGTCGATACGAATCCAACGACAGGCGGCATGCCGAAATCGGAGATTCGACGACGAAGTTATGGTCAAGGAAACGAATTAACGAACCGAGGCTTCGATTAAAATAATAATATAATAATGAATAGTAACCGATGACTGTGCACATCCGGATGAGTGACAAGTGTCACCCATCCCTTGTTTCCAGCTCCTTGTTTCCCTCCAAACACCATCATTACAACATCATCATCATCATCTCTAATCATCCTTGTCTTCCATTTTCTCTTCCATTTTCTTCATATTTCCTTACACCGTGAACAACACCAACTGAGTGTATGAGCTGGGGGAATTGGCTGCCTTCTCATGGCAGAATTGAAGAAATTGAGAGACTTGAAGATTGTATTAATTGAGAGAAACACACTGGACAGAGTGAGGGAGGATGAAATCAAAATCGAAAATTAGAAAATTTGGGGGGAAAATTCGAATACTGAGAGTTAGTCTCTGAGGATCGAAATGGAGCTCAATTCGAGCTTTCTGGGAGTGCCACGATCAATTTCATCGAAAGAATGAAGGAATTTGGTGCCCAATTCACTCTAAACGAGCTTGGTGACAGAGGAAGAAAATCGAGGTTGTGTCGTGATCTTGGAGCAATCAAACGGTGTAATTGATGTGGGGAAACTGCTTCTCATGATCCAATGACGCTTCTGGGTGCATCAATTGGAAGAAACCGGTTGAGATTGACGGAACTCCATGATTGCACAGTGACGGGTGTTCTTCATTGTTCATCATGGAATCGTGGGATTCTAGGTAATGTTTTGTGTAATTAACGTTACAGAACTTTAATTTAAGTTAAAACGAAGCTAACTGAATGATTAATTGGAAGGTTTAAGGCTGAATTGATAGGATTGGAACCAGGTCATCTCGCGGGCTAATTTGACCCGTTTACCAGACATACGGGTTAGGACGATGCACTGTAGCAGGCGCGTGGGTTTCACGCGTAGCCACTCACGGCGGCGCGTGACGGCGCGTGGGCACGAATCTCGAGGTGAGGTCAACATGACTTCTATCCTATTTAATGTAACGAACATTTTGGGATTGGTTTCGTGTCGATCGGACACCGTCTTGATATTGTTCGGGACGTCCGAAGGTTTTAAAACAAGTTTAAAAATAGTTAAAAATTCAGGAAAATTACGGGACTTTGATAGGATGTTATTGATGAGGTTAGTGACCCTCTAATGTGATTTGGACATGATTGGGAGTCCCGGTGATAGTGGTGTGGCCCGGGAGGGCCGATGGCACGCGTATCGAGACATACCGTTAAAACGGTCTGTGAGTGGACTTTGGTTTTATAAATCCTATGCATGCTTAAATGTGTTATATGTTTTATATACGTGATTTCTATGATGGTGATTGTGAGTATTGATTTCGGGTATGTTGCACGTATTTCGAGGTGTTTTCCGTATTTCACGTATATCGAGGTTAAAGGTTTTATTGTGATTTTACGTGCTTATGGCTTAATAAATAATGTGATAAAAAGGGTTTTGGAATTGGAAAGATGAACTCGGGCTTGAGGCCCAATTATTTTGGATACCTCGGACTTGGAGTCCATTTGTAATCGGGCCGGGGGCCCACTTGCTTTATGAAATCGGGCCAGGGGCCCAGTCGTTACGAAATCGGGCTGAGACCCATTTGAGTTATATTATCGGGCCAGGGGCCCAGTTGATTTACAAATTAGGGTCGTAGGCCCAGTGGTTTATAAAATCGGGCCGTGGGCCTAGTGGTTTACAAAATCGAGCATGGGGCCCAGTTGGGTTATAAATGTGATTTCGGGTCTGGGACCCTATGTTTAATAAATATGATTTCGGGTCAGGGACCCTACATGAAATTGTGATATTTTATGGAGATTTCGGGCAAGGGCCCATTGTAATGTTGTGAAATCATTTAATAAAACTGTTTTCCATATACCATCTGGATACAAGGATATAAGATGGTCTCCTCCAGATGTCTGGGACACTGGGGAAGTCACGGTGCATTGCCTGCGAGGGGTCATTGTACGGAGCAGCCGGACCGTATGATGACTCAGGAGCAGGATTGCTATGATTGACGTCAGGGATGTCAGACATCTGGGATGTCAGAGATATGGACCCGGAGAGACCCCGGGCAGCACGCGTAGCTTATTATACCGTGAGATATGACGTCAGGGACGTCAAGCGTCTGGGACACTAAGCATCATGGATGCTGGTGATGGTAATGGTAAATATGGATTAATGAATCTATAAAATGGCTTATCGGTTGGATATGTGTTATATAGTAAAAATGGATTATTGGTTATGAAATGGTATGTCGGGTCGGGGACCCTAAATGGTTTTGGATTTATGGATTTATATTTATGGCTTTGGGCGGTGGCCCACATGGTTTTAATATGTTTGGTAGTGGTATTCCACAGTTTTGGGCTGAGTTCCCACACTTGGTTTTAAGTTAACGGTTTTTGGGCTAAGGCCCTAATGGCTTGGTTGAACAAACGTTTTGGTTACTGGTTTTCGTGGCATGCATACGTTTTTATTGGAGAGCATAAATGTCTTATAACTGTGTTTAATGAACTTAATAATTTTCGTCCACTCACAGCTTTTGGTTTTTAATGCCCTTCAGGTTGATCACGGATGCAACTGCAGTAGAGACTGGGACATTGCACGCATCCTCCATCGATCCTTGCGCACTCTGGATGCCCCGTTTGGGCAGTGGCTTTTGGTTATCCCTTGTCTGACACCTCTTGTTGGACGGGAGCAGGGCACATTCCAATGTAATCCCGGTGGGATTGGGATGGGTCCTGTCAACTTGGTATCAGAGCAGGGTTGCTCTTTTTGTGCGCGCAGGTCGAGGGTGTGATGTCTCTTGGGGCTGCAGTTCGTTATCAACCTGATGGATAGTTTTTGGGTTTTATCGCGGATAGAGTGTGTTTGGCCCGATACGCCGTGCGTTAATGTGATTCGACCCATATGGGGTTGATTGTGATGAACTGGTAATGTGGGACCGTCGGTTCGGTCATGTAATATTGGATTGTTGTGCTGCTAGGTGCAGCTAGGTTTGAGGAACCTCATTTGAGTAATGGTCTAAAATGGGAACCCTTGTGGTGATTGCTAGTGCGAGGGATGTTGGTACATCGGGGTTGGCCGATGACCTTAGTGGTGGAACCCACATTGAGTTGATGGTAGGTTTGGATTTGACGTCTATACGATGTCTAGACCGCGGGGTCGGTCAGGTTGTGGATTTTATCTTACGGAGAGCGGTTAGGTTCAGTGGAACCATAGGGTGTGATTGTGGAACCCTAGTATTAAATAGGTAAACCTTAATTGTGACTAGTGGATGAGAACTTGTGCTGCGATGAGCGGATGAGGTCATGGACGACCATGTGGATGACTCTAGTGAGTCTAGTCAGGACTATGGGATTCGATCTACGAATACGGTTCTGAGATAAATTATGTGATCCCGTTTTAGATCGGGGATCGGTGTGATGTGAGAATGCGGATCTCGATAGCAATGGCAGTTAGTCGGAAGTCATATGGAGATGACTGGCTATCGAGGGTAATTAGTGTGGTTACAATACTTGGGGATCAGGGGACGTTCATGGAACGTTCATTTTCCTGATGTGAACGGTTAGAAAGGTGGTACCTATAGTTGTGAGGTACGGGATCGTCGTTCGGTATGAGCGGAGATCCAGGAGGTACGAGTAGAGGTGCGGGATCGTCGTTCGGTATGAACGGAGATCCAGAGTTGTCATATTTGCACACGGTGTGCAAGTATGAATGTTTGTATGTTGGTACTTTTGTGCCGATACTAGTATGGATGCCTGTGTGCTGATACTAGTGTTGTCGCTAGTGTGTTGGTGCTGGTACTAGCGCTGGTGTTAGTGTCGGTAATGGTGATGACGACGAGCCACGAGTTGGGGTGTGACTCCGTCATGATGGGGATAGGTTCGGCCTTTGAGATTTGGTAGTGGTTGAGTGATGGACTGGATGGGATCCAGTTGAGATTGTGAGGTGTTGGGATAAGTCCCAATAGTGGTGAGATAACCAGCGATGAGTGGATAAAAAGGTATAATTGAGACTTGAGTAATCTTGGGATGACGTCCCCTATGTCATAAGAATTAGTGGATTTGGGGAGTTGTTGGCAACTCCAAAATTGGTGTGATTTTATGTTTTTATTATAGATGTGGGATTTTGTAATTGAGAACTTGGAAAATCGAGTGTTGAACCTGTAACGGTTGGGATGTTCGAACGAAACAATAACGGATTGATTGCGGACACGTGGTTGTCTAAGTGAGTTGAGGAGGTAGGAAGTCTAGTGGTTAGACTTGACATCTCGTTGGGAGCATGTCTGTTTCCAACATGGAACCTTAGTTTTGAGGAGAGTTGTAATTGTGGGACGAGATGAGTGCTCGTTTCCGCATTGGTGATATGTATTTTGGAGTCATTGGGGTTGAATTCTTGTTTTCTGCCCTGGCAGACGTTGATTGTAGTTACTAGTACGTTGAGCGTGTATTGGTTGGTGGGCCCATGTGTGTTTTTGGGTCATTAGGAGGAGCTACGTATTCGAAATTAGGTAAACGAGATTTCTCATTTTCTACTTGGTGACAGACGATGTTGGGTTACATGGCGTGGTGAGTGCAGCGAGTTTTGTTTGCATCCACGTAGGATGAGTATTGACGTCATCATTTTGGATCATCCTTGGTTTTCCTAGGTGGAATGACAAGGATCTATACGAACTTGGGTGTGTGAGTCGTAAATGACGGGGTTGAACTGCTTTTCGAAGTGGAGCCGGTATGGTATTTTGCTCGAGTGAGTAGGTTCTCGACGTGGTTAGATTTTGTCAACCTTAGACGTGTGGAGGTTGGATTGGCTTCCCTATGAAGTCAATCGAATGTATTGAGCAGGTAACCGATAGGTTCAGTTTTGGTGTGTCTTGGTAAATGTGAATGAGATTCTGGGTTTTGGAATCGAATTTCTGGGTGACGATTCTGGATTCGATTTTGGAACTTGAAAATGGATTTCTGGATTTGGGTACGGAATGATTAATCCAAATACTAGCTTACGGAATAATGATTTCGGATTCAGATTTGGAAATGAATTAAAATGTGATGTCTGGGTTTGGATTCGGGATTTCTTACGAAATTGCGGATTCGGATTTGGAATTGGAACTAAATGATGGGTGGAGTTTCGTTTTGTCTCATGCTGGATTGGGCAAATGTACTCCTTTATTGGAACGTGTTTGGCTATGACCTAGGTGGTTGTAGTCTGGTCATTAGATAGATGTGTGTACCTTGTACATGGTTCGAGGTACAATACCTTGCAGGCTTGTAGTGCCTGGTGACGGTATACGGGTTATACCCGAGGTGTGTCGGTAAATGTTTACTAAGTCAAGTACGTTGGTGGCATGTGTAGCCACGAGTGAGTCTAGTGTCAGTTTTCGACTGACAACTGCCAAGTGGTGACAGATTGTCGGGATGTGTCAACATAGATTGTTAAGTGAGGTCAGATGACTCCTAGTGGGAATAAATACCAGGATAGATTGGTGAGTGAGAAAGGGACTGTCGAGTTGTTGCGTCAACGAAACGATAGATTGGACAAGTGGTGTCAGTCCGAAATAAGTAGTTTCAGTTAGTCGACGGGGTCGAATGTAGTCATTGCGTTATGAATACTAGTGGTACGTTTGGGTGCCGACAAGTTTCGTCTGATTGGTTGGTGTACGGGCATACACGTGTTGCGAGGTCGATTCTACTTCCCACGGGGTGTTTGTTGAATCAGGGTAGTCGAGTTTCGAGAATGAAACTAATTAAGGAGGGAAGAATGTTGAGATTAAATCGGTTGGAATTTCGAGGACGAAATTTATTAAGGAGGGAAGGTTGTAACGACCCGTCCCAAATTCCGGGATTAGATTAGTGATTAATCTTGATTAATGAGGATGATCGGTGGTTAGTAGGGCGAAATCGGACAAAATATGCAAAATGACTGTTTTGCCCCTAGTCGTGGGCAAAATGTTGACTTTTTGATCGGGTGGTCAAACAGACTTTGACCGATGACCGTGACGTAGTTCGGGACGTCACGAGTTCTTAGACAGGCGGCACGTTCGATTCCGACATTCGTGGAGAAAGTTATGATGTTCGGAAGATGAGGGGCATTTTGGTAATTTTGGTCAATCGAGGTCAAATGTTGACTTTTTGACCGGGAGGTCCGATGGACGAGGGCCAATGACCATTACGTAGGTATTGTCGATACGAATCCAACGACAGGCGGCATGCCGAAATCGGAGATTCGACGACGAAGTTATTGTCAAGGAAACGAATTAACGAACCGAGGCTTTGATTAAAATAATAATATAATAATGAATAGTAATCGATGACTGTGCACATCCGGATGAGTGACAAGTGTCACCCATCCCTTGTTTCCAGCTCATTGTTTCCCTCCAAACACCATCATTACAACATCATCATCATCATCTCTAATCATCCTTGTCTTCCATTTTCTTCATATTTCCTTACACCGTGAACAACACCAACTGAGTGTGTGAGCTGGGGGAATTGGCTGCCTTCTCATGGCAGAATTGAAGAAATTGAGAGACTTGAAGATTGTATTAATTGAGAGAAACACACGGGACAGAGTGAGGGAGGATGAAATCAAAATCGAAAATTAGAAAATTTGGGGGGGAAATTCGAATACTGAGAGTTAGTCTCTGAGGATCGAAATGGAGCTCAATTCGAGCTTTCTAGGAGTGCCATGATCAATTTCATCGAAAGAATGAAGGAATTTGATGCCCAATTCACTCTGAAAGAGCTTGGTGACAGAGGAAGAAAATCGAGGTTGTGTCGTGATCTTGGAGCAATCAAACGGTGTAATTGATGTGGGGAAACTGCTTCTCATGATCCAATGATGCTTCTGGGTGCATCAATTGGAAGAAACCGGTTGAGATTGACGAAACTCCATGATTGTACAGTGACGGGAGTTCTTCATTGTTCATCATGGAATCGTGGGATTCTAGGTAATGTTTTGTGTAATTAACGTTACAGAACTTTAATTTAAGTTAAAACGAAGCTAACTGAATGATTAATTGGAAGGTTTAAGGCTGAATTGATAGGATTGGAACCGGGTCATCTCGCGGGCTAATTTGACCCGTTTACCAGACATACGGGTTAGGACGATGCACTGTAGCAGGCGCGTGGGTTTCACACGCAGCCACTCACGGCGGCGCGTGACGGCGCGTGGGCACGAATCTCGAGGTGAGGTCAATATGACTTCTGTCCTATTTAATGTAACGAACATTTTGGGATTGGTTTCGTGTCGATCGGACACCGTCTCGATATTGTTCGGGACGTCTGAAGGTTTTAAAACAAGTTTAAAAATAGTTAAAAATTCGGGAAAATTACGGGACTTTGATAGGATGTTATTGATGAGGTTAGTGACCCTCTAATGGAATTTGGACAGGATTGGGAATCCCGGTGATAGTGGTGTGGCTCGGGAGGGCCGATGGCACGTGTATCGAGGAATACTGTTAAAACGGTCTGTGAGTGGACTTTGGTTTTATAAATCCTATGCATGCTTAAATGTGTTATATGTTTTATATACGTGATTTCTATGATGGTGATTGTGAGTATTGATTTCGGGTATGTTGCACGTTTTTCGAGGTGTTTTCCGTATTTCACGTATATCGAGGTTAACGGTTTTATTGTGATTTTACGTGCTTATGGCTTAATGGCTTAATAAATAATGTGATAAAAAGGGTTTTGGAATTGGAAAGATGAACTCGGGCTTGAGGCCCAATTATTTTGGATACCTCGGACTTGGAGTCCATTTGTAATCGGGCTGGGGGCCCAGTTGCTTTATGAAATCGGGCCAGGTGCCCAGTCGTTACGAAATCGGGCTGAGACCCATTTGAGTTATATTATCGGGTCAGGGGCCCAGTTGATTTACAAATTAGGGCCGTGGGCCCAGTGGTTTATAAAATTGGGTCGTGGGCCTAGTGGTTTACAAAATTGGGCATGAGGCCCAGTTGGGTTATAAATGTGATTTCGGGTCTGGGACTCTATGTTTAATAAATATGATTTCGGGTCAGGGACCCTACATGAAATTGTGATATTTTATGGAGATTTCGGGCAAGGGCCCATTGTAATGTTGTGAAATGATTTAATAAAACTGTTTTCCATATACCATCTGGATACAAGGATATAAGATGGTCTCCTCCAGATGTCTGGGACACTGGGGAAGTCACGGTGCATTGACTACGAGGGGTCATTGTACGGAGCAGCCGGACCGTATGATGACTCCGGAGCAGGATTGCTATGATTGACGTCAGGGATGTCAGACATCTGGGATGTCAGAGATATGGACCCGGAGAGACCCCGGGCAGCACGCGTAGCTTATTATACCGTGAGATATGACGTCAGGGACGTCAAGCGTCTGGGACGCTAAGCATCAGTGATGCTGGTGATGGTAATGGTAAATATGGATTAATGAATCTATAAAATGGCTTATCGGTTGGATATGTGTTATATGGTAAAAATGGATTATTGGTTATGAAATGGTATGTCGGGTCGGGGACCCTAAATGGTTTTGGATTTATGGATTTATATTTATGGCTTTGGGCGGTGGCCCACATGGTTTTAATATGTTTGGTAGTGGTATTCAACAGTTTTGGGCTGAGTTCCCACACTTGGTTTTAAGTTAACGGTTTTTGGGTTAAGGCCCTAATGGCTTGGTTGAACAAACGTTTTGGTTACTGGTTTTCGTGGCATGCATACGTTTTTATTGGAGGGCATAAATGTCTTATAACTGTGTTTAATGAACTTAATTATTTTCGTCCACTCACAGCTTTTGGTTTTTAATGCCCTTCAGGTTGATCACGGATGCGACTGCAGTAGAGACTGGGACATTGCACGCCTCCTCCATCGATCCTTGCGCACTCTGGATGCCCCGTCTGGGCAGTGGCTTTTGGTTATCCCTTGTCTGACACCTCTTGTTGGACGGGAGCAGGGCACATTCCAATGTAATCCCTGTGGGATTGGGATGGGTCCTGTCAGGAAAGTCCAACAAGTGCAAGGCGGGACAACTCTCCCAAACACCAGCTATGGGGAAGCCTAAATTGTAGCTATCTTTGCCAGTCCATCAGATCCACAGTGAAATTAAGGACAAACCATGGTTCAAGAAGCGGGATCTAGTCAAAGGTGATCAAGAGAAGGCTGATAAAACGAAGTGGTGTGCCTACCATGAGTGCTACAGGAATAACATCAGAAAATGTATATCTTTAGAGAGATATCTCCGAAATCGCATCAAAGAAGGGCACTACACTGAATACGTCAAAGGGGAGGCTGTGGATCGACCCGCTAACAAAAGACCGAAGGAACATGCAGCAAAGATGATTCGCATCAACACCATCATAGCAGAATCGGAGTTACTAGGAACCGCCTCTAAGCAGAAGAAAAGAAAGATTTGAGATGCACTGGCCGTCTCTCAGGTCTCCCATATTTCCACCCTCGGGGTGACCAACGACCTTGTCGTTGGTTTCTCTTTGAAGGACAAGGTAGGACTTGATTGGTCGCATGATGATGCTTTAGTTGTGTCAATCTAGATCACACATGCTCAAGTTGATCGGATTCACGTTGATGAAGGAAGTGCAGGAGATATCCTCAGCCTAGATGCAGTGTCCAAGATGGGGTTAGAAAGTCTCACAACAAAAAGGGTCGTTCCGCTCCGAGATTTCAATAGGTCAACCAGCACGACCGTAGGCACTCTCCAGCTAGATGTACATTCGGATCCCATTGTCACATCCCAGACTTTTTACATCATGGACGAGTACTCTCCATACAATGGAATTTTGGGAAAGCCATGGCTTCACAAAATCCTCGCAACCACATCAAGCCTTTACTAGAAGATACGATTCCCTATCCCCGGAGGTGAAGTCGGGGAGATCAAAGGCGATTAGGCGATGGCCCGACAATGCCTCACAGAAGGGCTGAAGGAGGTCAAGGAGGCTGAGTTTGTTCCCCATGTAGGATCATCTATTGGGGGCAAGCTTTCTTCTTCATCTCCCAAATAGCAACTAATCACAAGTCAAGATCCTGACGTTAATGAGGAACCACCAACTCCGGAAGGATGAAAACTGAAGGATGACGTCACCCTCATTCAACTTGACCCTCAATATCCTGAGCGACAAGCCCGCATTGGTGCTCGGTTGAGTGACACAAAAAAAGAAGAACTCATTGCTTTCTTGCGTGAGGAGAAAAAAGTTTTTGCTTGGTCTCCGTCTGACGTGCCGGGGATTGATTCTACCATCGCTTGCCACAAGCTACACGTCAATCCCAACCACAAGCCGGTCAAGCAAAAAAGACGCAATTTTCCCACGAGAAAATTGCTATCATCCAATAGGAGATTGACAAGTTACTCGTTGCAGGATCCATTGAAGAAGTTTCGCACTCTCAATGGCTAGCAAATGTCATACTTGTCAAGAAGAAGGAAGTAGGACGATGGAGAGTTTGTGTTGATTACACCGATCTCAATCTTGCGTGCCCAAAAGATAACTATCTCCTGCCCAGAATCGATCTCTTAGTGGACTCAACTGCAGGAAATGAGCTCCTAAGCTTCCTAGACGCATACTCGGGCTATAATCGGATTTTCATGCATGAAAAAGACAAGGACAAAACTGCCTTCGTCTCCGACCGAGGTGTGTACTACTACAAGGTCATGTCGGTTGGTCTCAAGAATACGGGTGCAACATACCAGAGACTTGTCAATCGGATATTCAAAGATCTCATCGGCAAAACCATAAAGGTCTATGTGGATGACATCATGGTCAAACGAGAAAAACGAGGGGATCATATCACCAACCTACGAGAGACCTTCAACTTGCTGAAGAAGTACAAAATGAAGCTCAACCCTCTGAAATGTACTTTCGAGGTGTCAGCAAGGAAGTTCTTGGGTTACCTCGTGACTCAGCGTGGGATCGAAGTAAATCCAAAGCAAATCAAGGCAATTCTTGAGTTGAAGTCCCCATCAAGTCTGAAAGAGATTCAAAGTCTCACTGGACGAGCTGCAGCATTGAACAGGTTCATGTCCAAGTCAACTGACCGGTGCCGACCTTTCTTCCAAGCAGTAAAGAAGGCATCCAGAGATAAGTGAGATAAAGGTTGTGTGAAAGCATTTCAAGATCTCAAGGCCTACTTGACGTCTCCACTGCTACTAGCAAAACCCAAAGATGACGAGGAACTGTTCCTATATCTAGGGGTCTCTGATGTTGTTGTAAGTTCTACACTTATCTGAAAAGAGAATGGGATTCAACTACCTGTATTCTACACATCCAAAACCCTCCTTGATGTTGAAACACGATATCCGAAGTTTGAAAAGCTGATTCTAGCATTACTGGTTACAACAAAGAAGTTGAGGCCTTACTTTCAAGCTCATCGGGTAATCGTCATGACAGAATATCCACTTCGTTCGTTACTTCATGCACCCAATGCATCGACACGAGTACTGAAATGGGCCATAGAGTTGAGTCAGCATGATTTTCTCTATCGTCCAAGAACAGCTGTCAAGAGCCAAGCCTTAGCGGATTTTGTTGTGGAGTTCACACCAGCATCACTAGAAGGAAGCAATGGCAAAAATCTTGGCAAAGCCGCCAGGGCCTCTGACACTTCCTTGTCACAAGATCATGTCGACAGTTCCTCTTCTCTGCAACCCTCAACTTCCAATCTTCTATGGAAGCTCTTTGTTGACAGTTCCTCAAACTTGAAGGGGGCAGGAGCGGGGATTGTCCTTATCACTTCTGATGGCTCAATAATGGAGCAAGCAGTACAATTTGGATTCAAAGCCTCAAATAATGAAGCGGAGTATGAAGCTTTGATTTGTGGGCTCGTACTTGCCAAGGAGTTGGGCATCAAAAAACCCGCTATTCATTCGGATTCACAACTGATCACTAACCAATCAATCAGTAAATATGTTGCGCGTGATGCAAGGATACTTAGATATAACAATAAGGTCCAGGAAATACTTGCTTTTTTTCTCGGTTTCACTTTTCATCAACTTCCACGAGCCGAAAATGCACAAGAAGATGCGTTGGAAAATCTAGCGTCATCACTTGAATACCGATTCAAGCGCTCAATCCCGATTGAGTATCTCGAGCAGCGAAACATTGATGTTAAGGAGATTGAAGTAACACAACTTGATTCATCTCCAAGTTGACAGGACCCTTTTATCAACTACCTAGAGCATGTCACATTGCCTGATGAACGATTACAAGCCAGTAAAGTCCAGATGAAGGATGTACGATACTATGTTGACAAGGGTTGACTCTTTCGAAAGAGCTTCACAGGGTCGAACTTTCTATGTTTAAGGCATCCGGAAACGTTGAAAGTCTTAGATGAAATTCATGAAGGACATTATGGGAATCATTCTGGTGGAAGGACGCTTGCTTAAAAGACGCTTAGTGCAGGATTTTACTGACCAACTCTGCGTCAGGACGCCTTGCAATATGCCCAGAAATGCGACAAATACCAAAGGTTCAAACCTAACCAATTGGCCCCACCAGAAGAGTTGCATGCATAGATGAGCCCTTGGCCATTCATGCAATGGGGAATTGATATCGTTGGACCACTTCCAAGCACACCGGTCCCAAGCAAAAAGTATCTGATCATCGCCACTGATTACTTCACCAAATGGGTGGAAGCAAAGGTTTTGGCTAACATTACCCAAACTGATGTTCAAAAGTTCATCTGGAGCCAGATCATCTAACGATTTGGACTTCCCAAGGTCATCCTAACGGATAATGGAACTTAGTTCACTGGCACCATAATCAACGAATTCTTCGAGTCCTGGAAGATAAAGCACTTCACATCAACTGCTTACTACCCTCAGAGTAATGGCCAAGCTGAGGCATCGAATAGGACAATCCTCGATTGTATCAAGAAGCTGCTTGATGATAAAAAGGCTTGTGGGAAGAAGAGCTGGATGGCACGCTATGGGCTTATCACACATCTCTGCGTCATGCAACTGGCAAATCTCCATTCACTCTTGCGTATGGCACCAACACTGTCATACCACCACATGTTGTTGTATCAACGCCTTTTACCGAGCTTGATGATCTAGTGGTCAACTCCATAGCTTTAAGGACTTCTCTTGATCTTAATGAGGAATTAAGGGAGCAAATGGTAAAGCGCATCTCCAGCTACCAACAACAGGTCCGAAGTTCTTACAACAAAAAGGCAAGGATCCGGCACTTCCTCCCTGGTGACCTTGTTCTCAAGAAGAAGTTCGCAACACCGAACTGTCCTAGCTCTCCAAAACTCAAGTCTCATGGGAAGGGCCTTACCGAATCTACCAAGTAGGAGGAAAGGGGAGTTACACTTTGGAAACCATGAATGGGAAGTTGGTGAGTGGTTCCATGAACGCTCATCACCTTAGGAAGTACTATGTTTAGTATAAAGAAACTAGACCAGCTTTAGTTGTGTATTGAATATATTCTTTGTCTTTTGAGAATTTTTTATTCAACTTATCAATAAAGATACGAAGTCATTCTCAAATTAATCGTGTTCTCAAAGCCTTCCACCAAGAAGCACTTGAAGCCTTCCACTCGGAAGCACCCAAATCCTTCCACTAGGAAGCACACAAAGTCTTCCACCAGGAAGCACTCAAAGTCTTCCACTAGGAAGCACTCAAAGCCTTCCACCAGGAAGTACTTGAAGCCTTCCACCAGGTGGCACCTGAAGCCTTCCTTCAGGAAGCACAACGTTGGACGCCCATGGCTACAACAGGGGGCATTTTGATGAACAAATAAGTTTGGGATACATCAAATAGTTGGAAGAATTTGACAAAGAGCTGGGAGAACAAAATTCTTCATAAATATTGTCTTCATTTATTCATTTGAAGAATGGTTGGCTAATCACATCTCGATTGCTCAAACCAGTTATTCAATAAAAAAATAAAAATGCAATAGTCAACATACACATGTAAAAAAAACTATGGATGCAAGTCTTCACAGCCCATGGTTCTTCAAAACTCTGCCCACTCTTCTGCGGAAATTAGGGAAATATCGTCAAAAAGTAACTCGTCAGTTTCAGGAGCATCTGCTTTCTTAGCCTCGTCCTCAGACTCAGGTTCAGCCTCAAACACCACCTCTAGTTCAAGCTCTTGCTCTTTGGTAGTGATCCTACTTCGGCTCTCCGTACCCAACTTTTGGACTTCACTTTCCTTGAAGTAAAAATTTTTAGGGGCATGTGGTGGTAGCAAGCAATCAGCTTTCAGGTTTTGGATTTCAGCTTCCACGAGTTTGACTTTTTCTTTCGACTCATACAAGAGCCCACGTAGCAAGGCGAACTCATTAAGGGCAGTGTCTCGTTCACTCTCTACCAACAGCTTTTCGGCGTGACTTGTCTCCAGCTCGAGCACTTAGTTCTCTAATGAACGAATTTTCCCCACCAAGGCATTGTTGTTTCATCTGGAATGGTCGCGACCCTCTCGAAGGTGGATGCACTCTGATTTCATTCGTTTGTTCTCCTCTTCCAGCCCTGCTTGTCCACGAAGTATGTCAACCAGCTTATGGGTCTCCGCCTTTACGATCCTGAGGTCTCTACCAACTTTATCATAAGTAGCTTGTGGCACTACTCTTGCCATTTTCTCAATCTCAAGGGCAGCCTCTGTATCCATAGTCCTAGAAGTTGGTTGTGTTTTTTCCACTAGACGTTCTGAACCATCATCCCGAAGAGCTTCAATCACTTTAGGGGAAGTAGAGACAACCTTCAGCCTCTTGGAAGGATCCGCCACTTGCTCTGAAGGACCACCTGAGGCTCTGCGTTTGCTGGATGATCCTTCTGGGCTAGCTTGGCAGGGTGTGGAGTCCGGGAAATCTTGTGAATGCATTTCAGGACCTGATTTCCTTTTAGGGGGTGCATCAAGTCCTTCTCTATGGTTCTTCTTCTGGATGACAGTCCTCTTTAGACGTAGCGAAGCACTTAACCAGTCCTTGACTATGCTAGCAGGAGGTCTTCCGTCATCAGCATCTCTAGATGGGCAAAGCAGCCAGCTCATCTCGCGAAACTCAGGAGGAATCTTCAGGGCTCTATCAATCTTTGTAAGGTTAGGATAGCTCTCGAAATCTGAGTAAAGTTCATTGCGAGTATAGAAGCGAGATGCAATCCTCACATTTCCACTGCAGTTGCAATCCCATGTGCCACCCACTTCAAAGCACCTCTGCTTGTATGCCCCGTCGATGAATACAGTGTTCACGAACAACTCAACTTTGGGGACGACCTGCGTGAGACTTCCACCGGAGAGCCCATCATGCGCTATGGTGTAGCAATGCCAGAATTCCTCATCAGTAAGCTCCAGTTTTAAAAACTCGTTCAGCTTCTCAAAACACATTACGTGTTTGTAAGAGTCAACGTCCAGGTGAGCAGGCGAGCTACCCATCTGACTAAGAATCCCGAAGAAAAACTTCGAAAACGGGAATTTGAATCCCCAGCTGACGATCAAAGGGTGAAATTTGGTCCATCTGTTGGACTTCAGGTTTCTTCCTCTGCTATTCTTGGGAGCTTTTTGGGAGGAACATCTGTTGCAAAGCTGTGCAAGTACCTCTTCTGGAAATGCATGTTTGTAGCGGATCTTCCACGCCTGGAAATCTTAGGGTCCTTCAAAGTCCTTGTCCTTCCCTTGGAATGAAATCTGACTATGCGAGCCACCTGCTCCCATAATGCGAGCCACCTGCTCCCATAATGCGAGCCACCTGCTCCCATAATGCGAGCCTGCTAGGTCTCTCCAGAAGTTCACCTTGACGCATCTTGAAACTATCGCCTCGAACAAATCAAAATTTCACCGCTTGAATCGTTGCCAATAAATGTCCCGAACTCTCGAAATGAGCAAAAACGTCCACCAACAATAAAGGAACGAAATTATTAGTTCCTGAAAAAAAAAATATACCAAGTATATACACACTTGAATATATACGTATATGGTTATTCAAAATACGTATGCTATTATCAAACACTTTAATAATATTAATATATTAAGTACATATTTTAATATATTAATATATCTATATACGCGAATAAATATGTCTGCAAAAAAAACATATATTTGAGTTATATAAACAGCAGTTATTTATATATTAAATGCGTCTTTTAATATATAAATATATTTATATTAAATATGTATACAAATACTCCTGCAAAAAGAAAAAGCAAAGCAGTAATAACATATTTAATATATAAATATACAATATGTATACTAAATACAAAAAAGTAAAAAAAAAAAAAAGGGAGTTGATTTGCTGAAAAAATGAGGGACCCAGTGGACGGCCAACCCTCACCCGGCGGTCACCTAGTCCACAAGACCGTCCAACCATAACCCTCCACGCGGCAGTGAGACAAACCTGAAGGCAGGGGGCTCTAACCTCATCTGCCGGTCACCCAAGAGAGCAAACAACCCAGTAGCTGCGCTCCACGTGGCACGCCACCATCGAAGCAGCCACGTCGCAATCCGACAGCGACTGCGTGCGTCGGCCTGCCAGCCAGACGATGCACGACACTTGGCTGCCCCGGACCTGCAGCCTCAGATGTCTGTCGCGCGGAATCCGCCTCACGCTCGCATGTCGCATTTACGATGCACGCTCGCCAGAGTCCAGCCACCCCACGCCAAAAGCCACCAAGTGTCCTCCTCTGAGCACACCAGCACTGCAACCAGGACTTTTTAGGTTTCTCACTCTTCCCACTTCTTCATTCTTGACACCAAAACCAAACACAAAAATCCACAAAACAAATATATAAATATTTTACCTTCTTTTTGGGGTTTGACGCACAGCTTCCTAGGAAGTTCTCAAAATTCCTCACACCAATGAGCTCTTCTCTCCCTCCAGCAGACAATTCTTTTCCTCACACTCCAACTGACGGGAGGTCTAAGGGACAATTTTTTCGTTGGCAATTTTAGCTCTGGCATCTCCATTTTAAATAGGGAGCAAGCACCTCACAACGTACAAAAAGGGAATTAATTCTTGTTTTTTAATAGGATTGATTGTCATTCATGGGAGGTTTGAATTTCTTAGGGGGCTGAAAAAGGAAAAATAAGTGTTTCATTTTTCTTTTACCCACATCAACTTCAAATGGACCATCAGAACAAATATGTTTCAAACCCAAATTTCTTCAAGTTAAAAGGCCAACATTTTTTCAAACTTCATGCTCAATTTTGCTAGCCTGAATATTACAATCTGAAGTCAAATGTTATTCGAACCACAACACCAAGTCCAATGAAACTTCCTGAACATATTCCAAAGTTTGTACATCTCTTAGGATTCCCTTAATTCCTAAGCGACGCGGGGGCATTTGTGGAACCCGAAAACACCGGAAAATTGTGAAGTTTCCACGTGGCCCATAATTCTTGAAATGACCAAATTGCCCCTGGCAATAATACAAATGACTTGTAGACACCCACACAATAAATAATCTATTTACCAGCTAAATACGTTATTTAATCGGGTTAAAAGTCTCCGTAATATTAATATTCTCCCCGAAAGTTAATTGTCATTATTCCGGACAATTAAATATTGATATTAAATCACAATAATTATCATTATTATCATAATGAGCCATTATTATAATTATTAAATAATATATTTTATTATAAATATATTATTTATTAATTACAAATTCAACCGACCAATTAGAACGCTCTGAGACTCCCAAGGTTTTCCTATAAATAGCGGAGCTCATTTCACTTTCCAGGTAATTCTGTTAAACGCTACTTAAGCTCTTGAGATTTCTCTTTCGAAGATGACTTAAGCATTGGAGCGTTCTTGGTCGAACACCCCCCGGGTTTCGATCATTGAACGAATGATAGCTTATTGTTTGCTTGTTTGTGGGGATCCTTGAGTTTTTTGAGTTTAAAGGACGAATTCTGCTTCAACAAAGCGTAAAGGAGTGAGTGGTGAGGTCGCAGAGTGGTTGCAAGAACGGAGAGGATCATTAACTGTAAATTGGATGAGGGTGAAATTGCACCTTTAGATGCAAAATTATTACATGATATTTTAATTTCATTTATAATTTTATATTATAACACATATACTTATTTTTTATATTATATTTTGAAATTAAAACTGAAACATATCATCCATTTTATAGTATTTTAAGTACAAATTTTTGTCACTAAAATATTTCGAATACAACTTAAATTTCTTGGATACTAAACTATCTGCAACTTTGAACCCCACTAATCCACTATACACATATTTTTATGAGGCTATAGTTTTGCAGCTTCTCCTTCACATATACAAACCCCACAAGTTTGTCAAGTTTGTGAAGACGACCCTTTCCACTTTCTAGAGTTACCCCATCTGGCCATCTGTGCTTCCAGCTTTTCATCATGATATTTTGGTCGCTTAGAACTTTTTATAGCTGGGTGTCGTTTACCCGAAGAAAATCAGTCACTTAATCACTTATAGGATTGTTATTATGAGAGATCGAAATGTACACAAAATTATATATAACCGGATCAATCGGTAAGAATTAATCTATTTGTAATCAACACTTTTGTTGATGATGAAAAAGAAGTGGCTAAAATACTAATGACTTTCATTCTCTGGTGGAAGACGATCGAAATAATGGATGAGTGATCATCAATATGAGGGTGGCAGAGTCAGAGACAGCTGCTTCCCATAAACTTCAATTCATGAAAGGCTGCTCCTAGGAATGAGCTTAAATATCCATGAATATAGGTATTAATAGATATTATTGAAAATTTACCAATTAGTTAATAGGTAGAGTAAAGATTTACCTATGTGTATTCATTTCACTAATTTTTTTTTATCTTTTTGGAGAAAGTAACTAAACGTTCATTAAAATTAAATACAAGTGCAAACTATTATAATTTTAGTTAAGACAAACTCTATCCAAGAAAGATTTTCCACAATTCAAATTACATTAACTTGACAATCAATAACATGTCTAAGAAGAGACTCAAACATAACCAAGTGACATAAACTAAATAGAATTTTGTCATGTTGAAATATCGAGAAACTGATTAAAGAAAGCGTAATTTTTACCAAGACTTCTGAATAGCAATCTCTTTCCCACCACAGAATACCAAAAACTTTCAATCAAACTGCACCCAACAAAGGGAATTATATAATAAACTCGTAGAGTTGCTAGACTATTTAAGGAAAAAAAAACTCAAATTAACCAACTAAAACAACAAAAGGACCTAAACAAACTTTAGAAATACTACCGAAGCCTATTTCACCACACCCAACTGCAAAGAACAACCAGTAGGAAGGAGCTGACTGTTAGGAAATTAATCCTCCGCCACGCAAGTAATATGAATAAAGATGGAAGAAAGAAATAAAGAAGCTAAGAACGCAACAGATTTAACGAGCTTCGGCAAAATAACTTGCCTATGTCCTTGGAGTGTTTTCTCCTTCACTATTAGAGAATACAAAATACAAGATTACACCACTCAAGTTTATACCCAACCCGAGCCCTTCCATCCAATAGGATACCCCTTGTACATCCTCTCTCAACCTAGAAGATCACTCTACCCCAAGAGTTATGCACACTCTTAAAACACTCACAACTCACCTTGATTCTATACCCCGAAGACCCTTAGAGTTGCTCTCACTCACTCACTTGTGATGTGTTATCCTTGATCTTCCAATGTGGTAAGATCTCCTCCTTATATAATGCATAAGGAAGTCTCTAGATCTCTTAATTAAAACTTTATCCACCCACCAACTTCATTTATTGAATCTTCCAACTACTCCTTTCATGAATCTTCTACACATTTCTTGGGTTCATACACTTTAATCTAGAACAAAAAAAAAATGTTCTAGATATAGCCCAATAATATGGAAGCCCAAATTCCTATTCTATTTTAGTATTGGGCCTGGATATTTTACAATCTCTCCCTCCAGGCCCACTTAGGTGGATAGTGTCGCACTGTCACTTCAATCACTGAAGTCCATCTCAAATTGAGATACCGCTTGATATACTCACAAGTATTCCATTGGCCTTATTCTTGTACCAGCTACACATACCCCGAATCAATTGCATATGGTCCTAGCTCCCCCTGATTCAAAATGGCCAATGCTATGTGAAGTTGCTCCGAGTCAACAATCACCAGTTGGTTCCGTAAAGGGACCTCGACTTTACCTCTTCCTTAGCAGGATTATCCTTCTCACCATCATCTGAAACTTGGAAACATGTAGATAGCGTCTCTGCTGTGCCCGCAAACGAGACCCGCTTAAGGTACCTGTTCTCTCGTGCACGATGTTTCCCAACAACCTTCGAGGTCTGAGTTTTTCCAATCAGAAGGAACATACTTTTACATTTTTCTCCCTTCATTAAGACCATGCAGCCACGTACCACTTTCATAACTCCCCCTGCTGACGAAACCTTGCAGCCCTTGGAGTCTAGTTGCCTCAAGCATATTATATTTCTTCGGAACTTTGGGACATACACCACATCACCCAATGTGCGAACTGCTCCATCGAAAATCTTGATCTTCACAGTTCCTGTACCCACGACACGACATCTTGTGCCATCACCCCAAGTCACAAATCCTTGGACTTCTTGGAACGTATCAAAATATTCTCTCCTAGAGCAAAGGTGAGAAGAACAACCGTTATCTAATATCCAATCATCTTGAGAAAAAGTGTAATTACCTTTGGAGACTGTGAGAAGTTCTCCAAAATCTTGAGACATCTCCTCTACACCAGGTAAAGAGCAATCTAAGCCCTTATCGTCCTTCTCTTTCATCAATGGACAATCCAACTTTATGTGTCCCCATTCCTTGCACTTGTAGCATTGCTTGCCTTTTCCCCTGCCTCTGGATTTAGACTTGCTATGCTCACTAAATCCCCTAGCAGTTGACCTTCCCTTACAATTTTGTTCATGAGCAATATAGACGGAACCTTGAGAATCATCGATTTTCCTTCTCTTCTCATGTGATAAGTGAGTCGATTCTACCTCCTCCATCTTCAGTGTATCCTTACCATACACAATTGTAGTAACAATATTCTCATATGAATTGGGAAAAGAAGTAAGAAGTAAAAGGGCTTGATCTTCTTCCTCAATTTTAACCTCAACTCTTGATAGTTGATTTATCAATCCCATGAACAAGTTCATATGCTCCATGAGATTGGCACCTTCTCCCATCTTGAGCTTGTAGAGATCCCGCTTTAAATTCAGCTTCGTTTGCAAGCCTTTCCCAAGATAAAGTTTCACCATTTTCTCCCAAAGTGCTGACACACATGGACTCCAACTCGTCCCAATCATCATCTAACATCTTCTCTGGCTTCGTATCCTTTCCATTCAACGGTCTTGCAAGGCCTTGTTGAACTATGATGTCTTTCACCCTCATTTGCCATAGAGTGAAATTTCCTTTTCCATCAAACTGCTCCACCTTGAAATGTGAGGCGCTAGAACTTGCCATGACATACTGCCCACGATCGATAAATCAGAGCTCTGATAATACTTGTTAGGAAATTAATCCTCCACCACATAAGTGATAGGAATAAAGATGAAAAAAATTAATAAAGAAGCTTAGAACGCAATAGATTTAACGAGGTTCGGCCAAATAACTTGCCTACGTCCTCGAACAGTTTTCTCATTCACTATGAGAGAATACAAAATACAAGATTACACCACTCAAGTTTATACCCAACCCGAGCCCTTGTATCCAATAGGATACCCCTTGTACACCTCTATCAACCTAGAAGATCACTCTACCCCAAGAGCTATGAACACTCTTGAAACACTCACAACTCACCTTATTTCTATACCCGAAGACCCTTAGAGTTGCTCTCATTCACTCACTTGTGTTGTGTTATCCTTGATGTTCCAATGTGGCTAAGATCTCCTCCTTATATAATGCCTAAAGAAGTCTCTAGATCACTTAATTAAAGCTTCATCCACCCACCAACTTCATTTATTGAATCTTCCAACTACTCCCTTCATGAACCTTCTACACATTTCTTGGGTTCATACCCTTTAATCTAGAACCAAAAAACTGTTCCAGATATAGCCCAACAATATCGAAATCCAAATGCTTATTTTACTTTAGTATTGGGCCTGGATATTTTACAATCTCCCCCTCCAGGCCCACTTAGGTGGATAGTGTCGCACGGTCACTTCAATTCCGGAAGTCCATCTCAAATTGAGATTCCGCTTGATATACCCACAAGCATTCCATTGGCCTTATTCTTGTACCAGCTACACATACCCCGAATAAGTTGCATATGGTCCTAGCTCCACCTGATTCAAAATGGACAATGCTATGTGCAGTTGCTCCGAGTCAACAATCACCAGTTGGTTTCGAAAAGGGACCTCGACTTTACCTCTTCCCTAGCAAGATTATCCTTCTCACCATCGTCTAAAACTTGGAAACATGTAGATAGCGTCTCTACTGTACCCGCAAACGAGACCCTATTAAGGTACCCATTCTCCCGTGTACGCTGTTTCCCAAGAACCTTCGAGGTCTGAGTTTTTCCTATCAGACGGGACATACTTTTACATTTTTCTCCCTCCATTAGGACCATGCAACCACGTGACACTTTCATAACTCCTCCTGCTGACAAAACCTTGTAGCCCTTGGAGTCTAGTTGGCTCAAGAATATTATATTTCTTCGGAACTTTGGGGCATACACCACATCACACCACCCAATGTACGAACTACTCCATCGAACATCTTGATCTTCATAGTTCCTGTACCCATGACACGACTCTTGTGCCATCACCCCAAGTCACAAATCCTTGAACTTCTTGGAACGTATCAAAATATTCTCTCCTAGAGCAAAGGTGATAAGAACAACCGTTATCTAATATCCAATCATCTTGAGAAAAAGTGTAATTACCTTCGGAGACTGTGAGAAGTTCTCCAAAATCTCTAGACATCTCCGCTACACCATCCAAGGAGCAATCTGAGCCCTTATCATCCTTCTCTTTCATCAATGGAAAATCCGTCTTTATGTGGCCCCACTCCTTGCACTTGTAGCATTGCTTGCCCTTTCCCCTGCCTCTGGATTTAGACCTGCAATGCTCACTAAATCCCCTAGCAGTTGACCTTCCCTTACAATTCTGTTTATGACGTGAGATCATGCATGTTGAGTTTTTAATGAATAAATATCAACTCTTTTGATATATAATATGTATGGTCTTTTGGATTTTTGAAGAATATATTGTTGGAATATAGGTCTGAATGAATAAATATAGGACTGCTTACTTGATGCTTGCGTGGTCTTATGATAAGTTTATTTACCATGAATGCAAATACATATAGGTATCCCACCTAGGAATCTCATTGTGAAATTTAAAATCACTTGAAAATTATGAAACTGTCATGCAATTTATAATTTATATAATATTCAAATTGCCCATAGTAATTATATTAACAGCTCACAGATATATATATATATATACACATCAAATAATATATTTATTAGCTAAATGTATTATTTAATCGGGTTAGAACTTCAATAATAATATTCTCCTTGAGAATTAATTGTTATTAATAATCAATTATTAGATCGTATATTTTATTAAAAAAAATTATTAATTACAAATTTTATCGACCAATCAGAAAGCTCTGAAGCTTACAAGATTTTTCTGTAAATTATAAAATTTATTTCACTTTCAAGCTAATTCGATCTTTACTTCTAACATTGGTGATCACTCATCACTTCCTATCACCACTCTCAACCATCCTTCCCAGACAACCCTCACTATCTCGTCCCAACCTAACCCATCTTCTTCCTCGGATCACTTCCAACCCAAAATGGATTCCCATTTAATTCCCACTTCGGAATCGTCATCAACAGATCTTCCCAAGCCCTCCTCCACCAGCTTCGAGGCATGTCCATCCAATCCCAGCAAACAGAAAAACAACACACTCGCATGGGTGGTTTTCGATTCTAAATCGGATTTTGGGCTTATTTGTGTTGCTGAACATTGCAAGCTACTGAGGAAGCTTCATATTGATGGATGGATAATGAATAGGATTGGTGACACAACCTATCACAATCCCCTCGAGATTAACGTGGGATGTGCCATGCTCCCGCTTGACACTAAGTGTCAGACAAGGGATAACTCAAACCTTAGCCCAAACTGGGCTTTCAGAGTGTGCCAGGATCGGTGGAGGTGAGTGATGTCTCGATCTCTGCTACAGCCCGCATCCGCGATCAACCTGAAGGACATTAAAACCATTAAAAACTGTGAGTGGACAAAAATAAGTAATTTTATAAAACTCATTTCATCAAAGACATTTATACCCTTCATTAAAAAGAATGCATGCATTCGAAAACCAGAAATCAAACCATTTATCATTAACTAAATCATTAGGACCTTAGCCCAAAACCGTAAACCAAAGTATATGAGAACTCAGCCCAAAACCAATCATGTGTGAACTCAGCCCAAAACCGAGTCCGTAGGGACTCCGCCTAAATCAAATCACGTGGGGCTCAGCCCAAATCCAATACACGTGGGTCTCAGTCCAAACCAATCCTCGGCATCTCTGATGCCTAACATCCTAGATGTCACAATTAATATCGTCACGGTTCCAAAGCTACACGTGCTACCCGGGGTCTCAATCCCAAATCTCCCCAGGGTCCACCCAGGTTAATGACCCTCCATGGGGGGAAGTTTGAACCTCTAGCAATCCTGCTCCTAAGTCACTATACGGACCGATCGCTCTGTGTAATGACCCCTCGCAGGCAATGCTCCGTGACTACTCCAGGATACTACTTGATGTCTGGTGGAGACAACCAACCACTCCAGGATACTATGAGACCTCTAGAAGGTAACCACTCATGAGGATGGTATATGGAAAACCATTTCATAAATCATCTCAAAACCGTTCAAAGGGACCTATGCCCAGAATTTCGATAAAACCATCGTAAATTCACAGTTGGGTCTCGTGCCTGAAGTATAACCTTCATAAATCATTTCCAAAAATAAAATTTCTAAATTCAAGGGAATCGGCCCGAAATTTCATTTCATAAACCAACTGTGCCTCAAGCTCGATATCATAACCAACTGGGCCTCAAGCCCGATAGTATAAATCACATGGATCTCCAGCCCGATACCTCATTCAAACAAATGGACTTCAAGTCCGTTAGTTCGTAAATCAAATAGGTCTCCATGCCCGATTGCATATTTCGAAATCCAAAACCAATCTATCTAACTATCATAGAAATACCAGCACATATAAGCACAGTATAAAATCATAAATCTCGAAATACGTACAAATACGTAAATCATCAATACCACCATCATGTTTGTAACGACCCGTCCCGGGAACTGGGGTTAAGGAAGTGTTTAAGATGAGATTAGTGAGCATAATCGGGGGTTAGTTGGTCTCGATGGGGTCGTTAGCCTAGAATGACGATTTTACCCCTGGTTCGGGCAAATTGTTGACTTTTAGTTCGGGCGGTCAATTGGATTTTGACTGATGACTGTGATGTGTTTTAGGACGTCACGAATCCGTAGATAGGTGGCACGCCCGATTCCGACATCCGAGGAGGAAGTTATGATGTTCGGAAGTTTGAGGGCACTTTCGTAATTTGGTTAAACTAGGGGGAAAAGTTGACTTATTGGACGATCGGATTTTGACACGTTGACCTAGGACCGTTAGATAGATCTCATCGTCCTGAATTCAACGACAGGCGGCACGTGTTTCTCGGAGTTAGGATGTGTAAGTTATGGGTCTAAAATGGTAAGGGTAAAATGGTAATTTTGGAGTCAAAGAGGGGCATTTTGGTCTTTTGGTACTCTGGGTTTGGTTCAACCGGATTGGGACAAGTGTCCTGAGCAGAGAGGAGATTTTTGTGTGAGGCTTGAGGGATTGGTGACACGTGCAGTGTGTGTAGTGGCTTCTAGGCCGTGCACGGTGTGTGTTTAATTTGTGCAGCCGTGTGTAGTCGTGTTCGAACAAGAGAAACAGAGGGTGAGTTGGAGAGAAAATCGATCAAGTGCAAGGAGTGTTGTATGTTCTGGTGAGTGGATGAAAGACTAGAGATCGAGTGAGAGACAGTGAGTGAGAAGTGAGGGAAATTCGTGAAAGATAATCAGGGGAGTGGGAGGTTTGAGTTCGCAGGGAAACAGAGAAGGGGTGAGAGATCATGGTGGTGGTGTGGCTGTGTGTTGCTTTAATTGGACTCGAAGGGTAGCTCCGGCGACTCTGTGGACTCCAGGGAGCGCGACGGTGTGCACGGCGGTGATCGACAGGCATGTAATTTCTTTCCCCGTGTGCATACTCTGTTTTGCTGCGATGTTCAAACGGGAAGTCGTGCAGTCTGGGGTTGAGTCGACGGTTATGGTGAGTGGTACGAGGCTCAGGGAGGTCCTAGGCGTTGTCTAGGGTGGTTATTGTGACGGGAGAAGACCTGGGTGGCCGGAGTAGAAAACAGGGGACAGTTTGGGTTTTGGTTTTGAGGTCGAGTCGACGGGTTAGGGACGGTGTCGAGGTGTTTGAGTGAGGGGACTGGATTTCTCATGATTGGACGAAGAGGATGGCGAAGAGAGGGAGGAAGATGGTGCAGGCACGGAGGTGAACCGTTCTCGCCGGTTCAAGTTGCAGAGACCGGTTCGAGCGGGTCGACTCGAGGTAGTTGATGGTACTGTAGCTGGCGCGTGAGGTCCACGCGCAGCCACTTTGGGCGGCCCATGGGGGCGCGTGCGGCAGCGGTTGGTAAAACCGTCAACATGGTTTTTGGTCTAGGGGTTGTGACGAGTCTATTGGAATTGGTTTCGGGTTAATCGGACGTCGTTTAAGGTTAGTTCCGCGAGGTCGAAGGTCTAGGGTCCCGTTTGAAGTACGCTTAGAAGTTCGGGAAAATTATGGGCTTTTAGTATGAGTATCGTGAAGTAGTTAGTAACCTTATATTGGGATTTAGACAGGTTCGGGAAGGCCGAGGATAGCGAATGGCCGGGGACGGCATAAGTGCGCGTGTATCAAGGCGACGCTGAAATGGTCTGTGAGTGGATTTTGCTTTCTAACTCTTGATGTATGCATATGTGTTTTTATATGTTTTCTATACTTGATTTTATGATTCGATTTATGATTGTGATGGTTTATGGTTTTTGCACGTTTATCGAGAAAAATACGGTTTTCACGTTTTACGAGGTTTTGATAAGTATCGCAATTTGAACCTGGTTTTTTTGAATTGATTTCGGGATTAGAAATACGAGTTGATTTCAAAGGAAAAAGGATTTCAGAAAAGTGGTTTTGGAAATGGATTTTCGGGTTTGGGTTCGGAATGATTATTCCGGATGCCGGCTTACGGAATGATGGTTGCGGACTCGGATCCGGAAATGAGAAGGAAATGAATTCTGGGTCTGGATTCGGAATAACGGTTATGGATTCCAGAAGGGCATCCTACCAGTGATTTCGGATTCGGGTTTGGATATGGAAATGGAAAATGGTTTTCAAATGGTTTTGATTGGATTTGCTGGATCTGGTTATTGGGTTTAAAGACCCGGATATTGATTGACGGGGGACGGGCCCGGATTGAGTTTAAAGACTCGAGAGTTTAAAGACTCGGATATATGGATATTTCCCCCATAGGCCTATTGAGTTTAAAGACTCGGGAATTTAAAGACTCGGATATTATAGAGGCCTGGATTGAGTTTAAAGACTCGGGGGTTTAAAGACTCGGATAGATCCAGTAGGTTCGATGGATGAGAATGTGGTTTTAAATGTGTTTTGGGTTTTCACTGAGACTTGATGATGATGATGTTTTGGGCAGTGGCCCGGATGAAACGGTTTTTGACGGTTTTGGGCGGAGGCCCGGGAGTTGGAAAAAGAAAAATGTGTTTAGTTTTTCGTACACGATTTTATGACATGAAATTGATATGCATGCATTGGTTTTTACGCGGAGGGTATAAATGTATGTGTTTTCTGATAACTGTTTTTGAACTTAAACTTTATTTTTGTCCACTCACAGTCTTTTCGTGTTTTCAATACCCTCCAGGTTGCTGCAGTGCGGGCTGTCGGTCGAGAGAGATGGAGACATCACACGCACAATCCACAGTAGACTCTGCGCACTCTGGAAAGTTCGAAGTTGTCGAGATGGTTGGATCGGAACTCCCTTGTCCGACTTACGTGTCACACGGAGGTTAGGCGTCTGTTTGGCCCTCGTGTCATGCGCAAGCTAGACGGGAGCGGGGTTTAGCCCTTAATCCCGGGGGATTAAGGGTGGGCCCTGACAATGTTCATCATAAATCACATATTTAAAACATATAAAACAGGTATGCATGCATCAATTTAGAAATCAATGTCCACTCACAAGCTATCCTAAGTCGCCGCTTCGATATGCGTGCCATAAGCCTCTCTGGCTAAATCATCATCGGAACCTCCGGACCTATCCAAACTATACTCGAAGGTCACTAACCACTTCAAATAGGCTAACAACGAATCCCCCAATTTTTCAGGATTTTTAAACGTATTTAAAATAAACCCTACACCTTTGGACACTTTAAACTACCCCCAAACGGTGTCCGATCGACTCGAAACTTGTACCAAAATGTTCATTACATTGAAAGGACAAGATCACATGTTGAACTTGCCTCGCAAATTGGGCCCACGCGCCCTCACTCGCCACCCAAAGGCCCTGCGCGTGAAACCCACTCACTAGTGAACAGTATCACCTTCAACCTCTGTCAAACCGATTCAGACCCGGTTTTCTGGTTTTCCAGTTCAACCGAACCGAAGAATCTTCGAGATTGGCTCTCCTTCGAATCCCAACCATTTTTCTCTTCGTCTTAATCCCAGGAACAAGTCTATCCCCTCAAAACCAACAAAATCGCACAAGAATCTCACCTGGGATCGATGAACAGTGAGCTTGATCTTCAAGCTTGGATTCCGGCCAACTTCTGTCGTCTCTGCCTTCGAAACCAGTCCCAAAAGGGTAGTCTAAACCCTGAAAACATGTTATAATCGACCTAAGCCCTTAACAAACATCCAAAACTCATTTTCCAATTTTGGGCCAAAATTGGGTTTCGGGTTACCTGGGTTCTGGGTTTTCCTCCGCCGTCCACGGCGGTCCTGCCACCCTCTCGGCGTCATCGTCACATCCTCAGCCTCACTCTCAGTCTCTCGCAGTCAGCACAGGTGAGGGGAACGAGTTGGGTTTGTGGTTCGGTGGGTTTCGGGTTTGGTGGGAATGAAACAAATAAAGTTGATATGCATGAATATGTGTTTTTGGGAAATGAATGGGCCTGAAAAAATATCTGGGCCCACATGAGACAAAAGGTAAAACTCAACTCACCTCGTAAAACATGCTGCCATTAATAGTTCCTTTAAACTTCCATGAATCGTAACTCTCCCGTCGAATGCTGGATTTCTATGTACCACCTATGTACGGACTCTTATCGACTCGATTTATGTAATGGTCCTCGATCCACGAACATTGGACCTCTCGGGTCAAAAGTCATTTTTTTACCCTCGTCTAGGGACAAAATCATAATTTCGCCCTGAGCGTCCGATAATTCTCGACTAATCTCCGATTAGCCTTGATAATCCATAATTAATTCTTAATTAATCCCAAGAATTTGGGACGGGTCGTTATAATTGGGGATGTTAGTTCGATTGACATAGCTAAAGAGTGCCCAAACATTTAAGAACTTGTTTTGATTGGCATAAATCCCACCTCTTTAAGTTTGACTGTAATAGCTTCCAAATGCCAAAAATTGGAGAGGTTGGCTCTTTATTAGTAGCCCTGTTAATTGGTTTGAAAAAATTGACTGAAAAATCGAACCGAACAGGAATCGAACCGGCACCGAACCGAAAAATACCGAATTAAAGGAAAACCGAGACCGTTTGGAGAAAACCAAAGGTTTGGTTTTGATTTTTGGTATAAGAACACCGAACCGAACCGAATGGACCTAAAAATCGAACTGAACCGAATCAAAATTCTTTAGGTTACTTTGTAATGAACATTGATTAGTTGTAATGGATATTGATTAGTTGTAATAAATGTTAATTAGGTTGTAATGGATATTAATTAAATAATAAATATTGATTATTGTATAAAAGTACAAAAAGAAGGGTTTTTAGAGAAAATTGAATCGGTTCAACCGAACCGATTCACCATAATTTGAAAGAAAAAAAAACACCCGTTTTAACTTAAACAGAACCAAACCGAACTGAATAAGAGGAAAAATCAACCAAACCGAACTGATTCTCCAACCAGTTTCTGTTTTAGTTTCGATAAAAAAACTGAACCGAAAAACCGATTAACACACCTATTTGCGATAGTGGCTCAATTGGGTATGCAGAGTTTGTTTGGATTGTTGCAAAATGTATGGCGTTGAAGAAGCTTTGTATCAAAGGCTGCCCAATTTCTAACGTTGGGCTAGAAATGATGTTGTCCGAGTTTGGCCAGGATTAAGGTCAAGAAGTGTAAAAGAGTGAGTGCCTGAGTGGTGAGGTCGCAGAGTGGTTGCAGGATCGAAGAGGATCATTAACTTTAAATTGGGATGCTGGTGAAATTGCACCTTTAGATGCTAGTAACTATGAAGGTGGGGGAGATGTAGAAAACGACATGGAGTTTCCGATTGATCATGTAGCGGTTTCCATTGCTCCCTCAAGTAGCAGCGGTCCATTAGCATTGTTTAGAACAAAGTTTGGATTTTTTTTTCAAGTACAAGTTTTGTTCCATGCACATTCAGAAGGTGGTTAGTTAGTGACTAGTTCAAGTTCAAATTTGTAGTAAATTTTCTTGTGGGCTGCAAAATTTTCCCTCAGGGTGCAGCTTACATTGTCCTTTTGGTTACAGTGTGTTAATGTAAATTGGCATTTCGAGTCCAATATGTGTCTTTGGGTTGTACTGTATGGGCTGGGTCGTAGTATGTTTTCGTGAGGATATTAAGCCCACGTTTTTAGCTATCACTTAGGTCCAGTCCAGCAAGGTTCAAGCTTGCTTTCCCGCTCCAGCTTTGGGCAGTCGTGCAATTCCGTGTCCCTTCGAAGTTTCTTCTTGAGCAGATCTCTTTGAAGTGCAAATGTTGCTTAGGACTCTACTTCTGCAAAGGATATATGAGATCTTTGTGCTTCCAAAGGTGGGGTGTGCGCTGGTAATCAACCAGAACAATATTGTGCAGTTCAAGAAGATCAATCGAGTGGCTTTCCGATTTCTGGTGATTGACAGCCGTGTCCAGTGCTGTGCCACCCGAAGAAGCCTTGAGGAAGAACGGCCATTGTGAAGAGTGAGTGCTTGAAGAATGAAAGAATGAGCTGTCTTGCTAGGTCGATTAGTAAGATGAGTTTCATGTCCGTTCATTCATGTACTTGACTTGATTTCATAGTGGATTGGTTCTTGACTGGCAAAGTGCTTGTGTGACAGGACCCATCCCAATCCCCCCGGGATTACCGTGGAATGTGCCCTGCTCCCGTCCAACAAGGGGTGTCGGACAAGGGATAACCAAGAGCCACTGCCCAAATGGGGCATCCAGAGTGCGCAAGGATCGATGGAGGAGGTGGGCAATGTCCCAGTCTCTGCTGCAATCGCATCCGTGATCAACCTGAAGGGCATTAAAACCAAAAGCTGTGAGTGGACAAAAACCAGTAAGTTCATCAAATACATTTATAAGACATTTATGCCCTCCAATAAAAACGTATGCATGCCACAAAAACCAGTAACCAAAACGTTTGCTCAACCGAGCCATTAGGGCCATAGCCCAAAAACCGTTAACCAAAAACCAAGTGTGGGAACTCAGCCCAAAACTGTGAAATACCATAACTATACATAAACAACCATGTGGGTCACCACCCACGACCATAAATGAACATCAATTCATTAAAATCACACAATCATAAATCCACCAGGAAAGCCATTTCATTAATTCGTATTTTACCATTACCATCACCAGCATCCCTGATGCTAGACGTCCCTGACATCATATCTCACGGTTTCATAAGCTACGCGTGCTGCCCGAGGTCTCTCCGGGTCCATATATCTGACATCCCTGATGTCTAACGTCCCAGACGTCAATCATAGCAATCCTGCTCCTGAGTCATCATACGGTCCGGCTGCTCCGTATGGTGACCCTTCGCAGGCAATGCACCGTGACTTCCCCAGTGTCCTAGACATCTGGAGGAGACCATCATATATCCTTGTATCAAGATGGTATATGGAAAACAGTTTTTATTAATTCATTTCACAACATCACAATGGGCCCTGCCCAAATTTTCCATAAAACAACACATTTCCATTTAGGGTCCCTGACCCGAAATCACATTTATTAAATATAGGGTCCCTGACCCGAAATCACAATTTTAATCCAACTGGGCCTCATGCCCGACTTTGTGAACCACTGGGCCCACGACCCGATTTATAAACCAACTGGGCCCGCAGCCCGATTACGTACTCAAATGGACTCCAAGTCCGAGATTTCCAAAACAAGTGGGCCTCAAGCCCGAGTTCGTCTTTCCAATATAAAAACCGTTTTATCATATTATTTATTTAACCACAAGCACGCAAAACCACAAATAAACCGTTAATCCCGATACACGTGAAATACGGAAAACACCTCGAAATACGTGCAACATACCCGAAATCAATGCTCACAAATACCATCATAGAAATCATGTATATAAACCATATAACACATTTAAGCATGCATAGGATTTATAAAATCAAGTCCACTCACAGACCGTTTAAACGGTATGCCTCGATACGCGTGCCACCGGCCCTCCCGGGCCACACCACTATCACCGAGACTCCCAATCCTGTCCAAATCACATTAGAGGGTCACTAACCTCATTATTAGCATCCTATCAAAGTCCCGTAATTTTCCCGAATTTTTACTTATTTTTAAACTTAATTTAAAACCTTCGGACATCCCGAACACTATCGAGACGGTGTCCGATCGACACGAAACCAATTCCAAAATATTCGTTACATCAAATAGAATAAAAGTCATGTTGAAAGTTTCCCCAAAATACCCTTCACGCGCCCCCACGCGCCAGGTCAACACTCAGGTCAACATTGATGACGTCATGCTACAGTACCGGGTTCTGAAACCGGGTCTGTAACCGGGTCGCCGTCGACCCACGGCTTGACCCGATCACAGATCGAGTTCCAGACCACCATTTTTGATGCGGTTTGATCCTATGAACTCGTCATAACCTCCTCTACGGTTCTGTGACATCCAAACTCATTTTTAGGTTGATTAAACTACCTGAAATCTGACAGGAAAATCGGCTGAGAACTCAGGTCATCATCTCCGGTGACTCGTCGAGATTCCAGCCGTGGTTCATGGTCCAAAATGGTCGTCTAGGTTCCTAGGACATGTTTCAGAAGTAAGCAAACAATCCCAACGTCTAAAACCAGTTTTTTGAAACAGGGAAGAAAATCAAACCTTCTCGGGTTTCCTAGCATATCGCCGCCGTGGACTGCCCAGTCCAGTCATGCGTCGTCCTAAGGTCACACTGATCCTAACCCAACATTGGTTCGAGTCCAGGTATGAAGGTTTGGACAGTTGGATCGATTTGGGTTGATCGGGTTGTTTGGTTTCCTTCTCGGGTCTGGGTGGTTTCCGGCCGTGCAGGGCGGCCGTGAGGCGATGGCCGTCGCCTGGAGGTGGATGGTGGTTGTCTGGTGCCGTCTGGTGTGTGAGGCTGGGCTGTGATGTGATGATGTGCATGATCAAGGAAGGAAACCGTGCTCACGGTTTTGAGGGAGAATGAAAATGAGAGGATGTGTGTTCTGATCAAATAAAGAGAGAAGGAATGAGATCAACGTCCCAGATTCAATCTCCATATAAAATGAAGGGTGAGGATTTGAGGAGAGGGAATAATTAATTAACCCAAATGGCCAGCAAAGATCCCTGATTTAAGGATTGAAGGGGATGATGACATGTGTCACTCATCAAGGGTCCAGATTGGTTTGGTCAAAGTAATCAGATTCTATTATTATATTATTATTTTATTTCGAGTCTCGGTTAATCGCGTTTCACGTCCTTGACCATAACTTCGTCGTCGAATCTCCGATTTCGGCATGCCGCCTGTCGTTAGATTCGTATCGACGAAACCTACGTACGTAATGGTCCTTGGCCCTCGTCCATCGGACCTCCCGGTCAAAAAGTCAACATTTGACCCTATTAAGTCAAATTACCAAAATACCCCTCAACTTCCGAACACCACAACTTTCTCTACGAATGTCGGAATCGAACGTGCCACCTGTCTATGAACTCGTGACGTCCCGAACTACGTCACGGTCATCGGTCAAAGTCTATTTGACCGCCCGATCAAAAAGTCAACTTTGCCCACGACCAGGGGCAAAACGGTCATTTTGCACAATTTGTCCGATTCCGCCCTACTAACCACCGTTCAACCTCACTAAACGAGATTAGTGACTAATCTAATCCCGGAATTCGGGACGGGTCGTTACATTGTGGATGTTTCCCTCGTGAAGGTTTTGCCCCGCTAAAACTCTTGTGTGATTTACAATTGGTCACTGATCTCTTACTTGATTGTTTGTTAGTTGAATTGGTGTTTGTAAGTTTAGTCAGATTGCTAAATCGTGTGGTTGTAGTCATTAAGTGCATAGAATAGTTCTAACTAGGTTTGGGTTCATAGTCCTTTAGGTAACTCCAATTGGTATCAGAGCAAGTCACCTAATATATCTAGTGAGATCCACAAGTAGCCTTTAGGATGGATCGTGTTGCTGGATCCATAGCCACCCACCTTCCGTACTTTGATGGTGAGAATTATGGAGGTTGGAAAGCCAAAATGAAGGCTTTCCTTTGGTCTCTAGAGGACAGGATATGGTACACCGTCGTCCACGGGTGGACTGAGCCAACTAAGTCCACAAAGATAGAAGGCACTAGTGAAGTCATTACTATGTCTAGGGAAGAATGGACTCAGGTTGAGGTGCAACACTGCACCAGTAACCAAAAAGGTTTGAATGCATTATTCACAGCCGTGTCTCCTAAGAAATTCAATTATATTTCGACCTGTGAGACTTCCAAGCAAGCTTGGGACATCTTGCAAGTCACTCATGAGGGGACAGAGAGAGTCAATGCTTCAAAACTTCAAATGCTCACCACACATTTTGAAACCATAAAAATGGAAGAAGAGTAAACTTTTTCAGAATTCTAGGCCAAACTAAATGTCATTGTGACAGGATGCTGCAATCTAGGTGATAGCCTACCAGAACATAGGGTAGTGAAAAAGATTCTCAGGTATCTTCATGTTAGGTTCCAAGCAAAGAAAACAACAATTGAGGAAGTCAAAGACTTAAACACTCTAAAACTGGAAGACTTGATTGGATCTCTAAAGACCTTTGAGATGGAATTGCCAATCCAAAAGAAAGCCAAAAATATTGCCCTTAAGATCAGTAAAGGAGATAACAATGAGTATCAAAATGATGACTTCAATGAGGAGGAATTTTCTCTCCTAGCTAAAAGCTTTAGAAAATTTCTCAAGTTTAAAAGTCAAAAAAATCGTGACATGAAGGCCAGTCCTGGGCCAGTTCAAAGAAATTCAGGTTGAATGAACCTGCAAATGATAGGACTATCAGAAACACAAGCTCTGATAGAACTAAATGCTATGAGTGTCAAGGGTTTGGACACATAGCATCTGAGTGTGCAAACATTTCGAAAAGACAAAAAAGTGAGACAAACACGACTCTCAATGCCTCTTGGAGTGATAGTGACTCAGAATTTGAAAGAGAAGAGAGAGTTGTTGCACTATCTCATCTATAAGTGAGGATCCCTTTTGTGAGTCTGATATAAATATGGCTGATTTTGGTTTGGAAGACTAGAGCAATATAACACACTGTTTCTTGCCTCTAAAAGGGTAAGAAACACCAATACTGAGTTAGTTCAGAAGTTTGAAAAAAAAAACCTTAAAGGGAAAACTGAAATGATCTCTCAGATTAAGGAACTTGAGATGCAGAGTGCTGCCCTTGTGGTAAAACTGCAATCTCTGCATAAAAACTACACTGATCAGTCCAAACAGTTGGTGTTACTTACCTCTGAGAATAAGACTCTAAAAGACAACTTAAAGAAATTTGAGGAAAGGGTTTTAGAGTTAACCATAGGAGCTGAAAAGGTCGACAAGATGTTAAAAATGGGAAAACTCTTTGGGGACAAACATGGGTTGGGGTTTTCTCCTGTAAAAGTTCATATAGGTCTTGAGCCACGTACTAGAAAGTTCGTGAAGGCTATGCCAACTCAGATAGCAAACCAGGTTCCAAACAAAAAGTGGTTTGTTCCAACTTGCCACTTCTATGGATCATCTGATCATATTTGACCACGGTGCAAGCAGTTTCTTTCAAGGAAAGGTAACAAGAAAAAGGTAATGACAACTCAGAATAAAATGAGAATAGTTCGGCTGTATAAAATTACAAACATTCCTGTGTCTTTGCCTTATAAAGTCAATCTTATTTGGAGAAAGAAAGGAAAAAACCACCTCTTTGTTTTCTATCTCATCTATTGAGCACATAAATTCCTTTGTTGCTTTCACTGCTTTTGCTACTCATAAAACAAAAATTTGGTATTCTGACAGTGGTTTCTCTAGACATATGACAGGTGACATATCATGGTTCACATCCTTGTCTGCTGATGAAATCAGTCGATCAGTAACATTTGGAGATGGAAGCAGGTCAAAGATCTTGGGGAAAGGTATTGTTTTTACCCTTGGTATTCCTAGTTTATACAATGTACTGCTAATTGAAGAGTTACATGCAAATCTTATTAGCATCAGTCAATTATGTGATGAGCTAGGAAAGGTTGTTTTGGGGAAGAAACACTGTGAAGTGAGTGATGAACATGGAGAAATTGTCATGCAGGGGGTAAAATCTAAGGATAACTGTTATTGCATAAATACTAGTCATAAAATCAATAAGCAAGTCTATTATCAAGCTCGGGATAATCAGTTGAAGCTTTGGTATCATAGGTTAGGTTATATGAATTGTCGTGATCTGCTAAAATTGTCAAAAAAAAAAATATGTCAGAGGTCTCCCAAAACTTGGGGGCACTTCCAATGCTGTTTGTGAGTCGTGTCAATTTGGAAAACAGTCCAAGAGCTCTCATTCTGTTGTTCCTTACATAACTACCACCAAGCCATTGGAACTCATGCATTTGGATCTGGTAGGTCCCTTTGATCCCACTAGTCTGGGGGAAAAGAATTATGCAATAGTTCTTGTAGATGACTTTTCCAGATTTTGGGTTGATTTTCTTGCTAAAAAATTGAATGTTTTTGAGTATTTCTGCATGCTAATTAAAAGAATCATGAATGAAAAGACTGAATCATCTCTAAGTCTTTTCAAGTTAAGAATTGATCATGGGACATAATTTGAAAACACACTGTTTTCAGACTTTTGCATTGAACATGGCATCAAACATGAATTCTCTACTCCTATCACCCCTCAGCAAAATGGTATTGTTGAGAGGAAGAATAGGGTTCTTCTTGATATGTCACATGCAATGCTCAGCTTTGTCAAAATCTCTCAACATTTTTGGGCTGAGGCTTTTAGCACTTCTTGTTACACTGCTAACAGGGTCTATCTAAGACCAGGGACAAAAACCACTCCATATGAACTCTGGAGAGGCAGAAAACCTACTGTGAAGCACTTGAAAGTATTTGGGAGCACCTGTTATATTTGTAAGGATACAGAATATATAACCAAACTTGATTCACGTTCTGATGCAGGGATCTTTCTTAGGTATTCTCTTAATAGTAAAGCATATAGGGTGTTCAATTCTAGGAAAAAGTCAGTAATGGAGTCAGTAAATGTGGTTATTAATGAGTCCTTATTACAATGTGATCATCCTACTGTTGTGTGTACAGGTGCAGATTTTTCCGTTCCAGATGATAGTCCTGTGTCCAGTTATGAAAATGACAATCAGACAGGTCCCACTATACACAGAACTGGCACAAAACAAGTTCACTGAGACCACCGTACCTCGGACATCATTGGGAATCTCTCATATACACTTCAGACAAGAAACAAGACTACTAGCTCACTATCTTCTTCATGCTATGTCTCTTTCATTGAACCAAAAAATGCAGCTGCATCCCTTGATGATGATGAGTAGATCTTGGCTATGCAAGAGAAGCTGAATTAATTCATCCGAAATGATGTGTGGTACCTAGTTCCTAGGCCTTCTGTTTTAAATGTCATAGGGACAAAATGGGTTTTTAGGAACAAAACTGATGAGCACGGCATTGTGGTACGCAATAAAGCCCATCTGGTAGCCCAAGGTTACACACAGATTGAAGGCGTTGACTTTGATGACACCTTTACTCCAGTAGCCCATCTGGATTCCATTCGACTGCTACTTTCAATTGCTTTCCATCTGAAATTCAAACTGCATCAAATGGATGTAAAAAGTGTGTTCCTTAATGGAGTATTGAATGAGGAGGTTTATGTGGAACAACCAATGGGGTTTGTAGATCCAAGTCATCTTGATCATGTCTTCCGGCTCAAGAAAGCTCTTATGGCCTCAAGCAAGCACCTCGGGCTTGGTACTCACGAGTGTCCTCCTACTTGTTAACACATGGGTATCTTCGAGGAGCAATTGACAGAACCCTGTTCATCAAACAAACTTCCAAGGGTCTTATTATGGCTCAAATCTATGTCGATGACATTGTGTTTGGTTCCACATCTGCATAACTGGTCCAAGAGTTTACTGAAGTCATGAAGACTGAATTTGAGACGAGTCTCTATGGAGAGCTAACCTACTTTCTTGGTTTGCAGGTACATCAAGTGGACACGGGTATTTTCATCTCCCAAGCTAAGTATGCAAAGGATCTTGTCAAGAAGTTTGGAATGGAACCAGCAAAACCTATTTCGAGTCCCATGCGTAAAAATGACAAACCATACAAAGATCTCATAGGCAAGCGTATTGACCAAAAACTCTATCGTAGAATGATAGGTAGTCTCTTGTACCTGAAAGCCAGAAGACCAGACATTGCTTTTAGTGTTGGCGTGTGTGCACATTTCCAGGCTGATCCCAGGGAGTCTCATCTCGATTTTATTAAACGCATCATTTGCTACATCAGTGGCACACTCCGTCATGGTATCTTTTACTCTTTTGACTCAAATTTTGTGATTGCAGGTTACAGTGATGCTGGTTGGGCAGGTAATGCGGATGATCAGAAAAGCACCTCTAGTGGCTGCTTCTATGTAGGCCACAATCTTGTAGCCTGGCACAACAAGAAGCAGAACTACATTTCTCTATTCACTACTGAAGTAAAGTACATTGCAGCTGGAAGGTGTTGTACACAGTTGTTGTGGATGAAGCAAATGGTCTAGGACTATGGGATCACCCAAGGTAAGATGGTTGTATTTTGTGATAACACAAGTGCTATCAACATTTCCAAAAATCTTGTCGAACACTCCCGCACAAAGCATATTGACATAAGACACCATTTTATTTGTGAACTCGTTGAAAATGAAACCATCACCCTCGAGTACATTCACACAGATAGACAGCTAGCTGACAATTTTACTAAGCCCTTGGATAACCCCCGTTTTGAAGATCTTCGAAAATCGATTGGAGTCTGCTCCTTGACTTAGTATTAGTGCTTGGTCTTCGTACCCCCGTGTATTTACTTGCATTAGTTTAGACACGTCAACTGGTAGATTCTGTCTTTTCTTGGTGTCTACGGTTTCCTAATGGTAGAAGGTGTCTCAATGATAGTAAGCTTCAAATGTTTGTTCAATAGTTATGCAGTGTCTCGAGTGTGTACAGATTTTCTTTCCCAATAGCATTATATGTGCTACAACACCTCTCACTTCACCACTATCACTTATGCTTCTCTCAGCAGTAATGACGTCTGTTGTTCTTGACTCCTGCCCGTTTAGGACAGTCTTGTAGCCTTGCTAACTTGGGCTAGTACACCCCTAGGGGTGCTTCACCACCCAGTGTCTTGCAGTCACCTGACTCGAGTACACTGATTCAAAATCCGTTACAAGGGTTAGCTCGTTTGCTTAATAAGACTACTCCCTCTTGGCTCAAGTGTCTTAGGTTCGTAGCCTGATTGACTCAGGTTACTTGTAACGACCCGTCCCGAATTCCAGGATTAGATTAGTGACTTATCACGATTAGTGAGGTTAATCAGTGATTAGTTGAGCGAAATCGGACGAACGATGCAAAATGACCGTTTTGCCCCTAGTCATGGCAAAACGTTGACTTTTCAATCGGACGGTCAAATGGACTTTGACCGATGATCGTGACGTAGTTCGTGACGTCACGAGTTCATAGACAGGTGGCACGTTCAATTCCTAGGTATTTTAATTTTGGATTTTCATCTCCCATTTTATATATACAAAGATATCATATTGTAGAAGAAATTTAAAATTATATTTGTTGTGGAGCTTATATTGAATTATTGGGTATCTGGGTATTTCTATTTTTATCTCTTAGGAATTTTGTATACTTGTTAGTTTTTGTTATTTTGATGAAGGAATAAGAAGAAGTTTTGTACAATGGAATTGAGGAAGAGAGAATGAGAAACAGTGGATGCCAATGGAATTACAGGGGCTTCCATGGCTCCATGCACATAGAGAATAAGATTGATATTATGCGCAGTGTTTCATACATGATTATTTTGTGGTATTAAGTGAATGCATAATCAATTCAGAGTGTAAAGTGTGACTAGTGTGCGAGTTCATAGTGCCTTTAACCTAATAAGTCATTAATAAATGTGGTAGGGAATGTTGGTACATATTTGTTGCTTTAATTTCATGGGCAAATTATACTTTATTATCTTATAGTTTACACCTTATAACAAATTCATACCTAAGTTTTTAAATGTTACAATTTCCACCCTAAACTTTTCAAATTGTTACACTTTAATCCCTTTGGTAAATTTTTTGTTAAATCTAAAATAGGATCCATAATTTAAATAATAAAATATTAATTTAAATTTATAAAAATTATTTATTTTGAAAAAAAATCCAAAAATTTACTTTCAGATCATAAAAATTAAAAAATTCCCAATTTAAAAAAAATTGAAAAATTTATTTATGTATGAAAGTAATTTGTCTCTCTCCATAAATAATTTTTATAATTTTATAATTTTTTTTTGTGAAATATGACCTTAATAAAAAATAAATAAAGATGATATATGGAGAGAGACAAACTACTTTCGTACATAAATAATTTTTTTAGATTTTTTTAAATTTTTTTTCATTTTGTACATTTGTAAATTTTTTTAATTTTGATTATTTGAAAGTAATTTTTTATTTTTTAAAATAAATATTTTTTTTACATTTAAATTCATATTTTATTATTTAAAATTGTGGGTTCTATTTTAGATTTGATAGAAATTTTAACAGAGAGATCAAAGTATAACAATTTAAAGAGTTCAAAATAAAAATTATAATATTTGAAAATTTTAGTATGAATTTATTATAAGACATAAATGATAAAGTAATAAAGTATAATTTGCCATAATTTTAATATAAAAAGGAATGCAAATGAATGAACAGTGAACACGGCCATATACTAATGTACCAAAGGAATGGACTAAAAGTCTAAAACCCCACATCAGATCATGATTCATCATCATTATATAACAACCACACAACCAAAATCACTCCATTTATGATAATTAAAATCCAAGCAAAACTAACCGTATATATTTTACCATAACCAGGCACGAACCCAGATGGTTTTGGAGTGGGCTCCAGTCCACCTCAAATGTAAAAAAATATGAAAAAATCAAAGGATTTTTTTACTGAATTTCTAGTAAATGCTATTTTATTAAGCTAATTGGCAATAAATCAGCCCTCTTCAATTCTTAATTATGGATTCAGCCCCCCTCTATTTTCAATTCTGAGTTCGTGTCTGACCATAACTAACCACTTATCATTGAAATTTTGAAGGTTTGACATTTTTCAATTGAATTGTCCTTAAATAAAAATGTATCATTAAGATTGTTATGTTTATCATCTTTCAAGAAGATTATTGATTGTGTCGGTTGCATTTGTTAGATGTGATCATAATAAATATCACAGGTAGGGAAATAGTTGCTTGCATCTCACTTTGGGGCACGTAGTTGCACTTATTTTTTACAATGGAATTATGATAATCGGGATTGTTGATTTCTTATACTTCATTGGTAAAGATCATTTTCGCAAAAAATAAAAAAAATAACCAATTTGAAGATCATTTGGTAGTTCATAAATATTAAAGAATTAATACTTTGGTAATAATAAAGATATTTTTAGTAAAAAGTTAATTTAATTAATACATATAAATAATTAAATTAGCATCAATTTGTTTAATTTTGTACTTGGATATTTATACATAATCTTTTTAACGTTTTAAGATATGCTTTGAGCCTCTCTAATTATTATTATATTTGACAAATGACAACTCAGATATACATGTCTACTTCAATCTCATCCATTCAGATATTCAATCGCATCCATTCAGCAGTTCAGATCCATTTCCAATTTTCCATCTCCAAACCAAACTGATGTAAAAATTCAATCATTTAAGGGGTTCATTAGGCTATCAGATTAGAATGAATATTTTATTACCCAAGTCTATGGTAAAAAGATGAATAATTCAAAGTCCGATTTTAACTTAGGTCCGAGATCAAACAAAAAAGAAACTTAGATCCGAGAGGAACGGGCCGAGGAAAGCCCGTTGTTTCCTGAAGTACAAGTTAACTATGAGTTCTATACCCATATAGTACCTCTTTGGATATGTTTCATATAAAGAATCTCTAAATAATAACATTTATTTAGCCGCGGTTTTATGAAAAAATAATTTGATATTTGATACGAACACGTAAAAATATTTTTATTTCCAAAATTACTTGCAAGATAATTTTATGTGTTTGGTAATAAAAATAAAAAGTATTTTTGAAAATATAAAATAATTATCATTTGATTTCATCGTTTTTATAACTCGATTTTGTAATATAAAAGAAAATAATTGGGAATGTATGTTATTGGCATAAAATAATTATGTATCCACCACCACCGGTGTGTTTTTTTAGGAACAATTTTGGTGTTGTATTGTATGATTTTGGTTTGAGTAATATTATTTAGACACACTAAATTGACCATATTTGATATTTCATTCTATTTACCACATAAAATAAAGGAAAATACTTGCATCCCACCCTCCTAGTACCTCCTCATACCACCCTTTCAATTTATCGAATTTTCGTTATACATATATCGTAATCGGAACAGTTCATTCTCTAAATCATCATATCAAGATCCTCTTCATATAAAAATCAATAAAATTGTAGTTCGTTTAGTTATTCATGTGTATCAAATAAACTAACGGTTTTGGTAAAAATTAAGATCTTCATGACATACCATTCATTTAATTGATACATATGAATGATTAAACGATCTCCGATCTTGTTAACTTCTTATGGAGATAACTGTGACATAATGATTTAGAGCTTCAACTACTCTGATTTGACAATTCGATAAATTGAAATGTGATACGAGTAGGTACTACCAAGGTGAGATGCAAGTATAGTCCAAAAATAAATGCAAAGTGATTTAATTTATTGAAATAACATCATTTATTGATTGTCACATCATATGGTCCAATTGATATGATCAATCAAGATGGTTCAAATATAATTTCTCTCTTGGTTTATGGGTTTTTTCTATTTGGATTTTATTTTATGTTTGCCTTTTTTACCATATTAGGAGTGTTCAAGAGAAAAACCAAAGGTTTGATGAAGCGTTACACCTCTTTAATTGAAGAAAAAAAATTAGTATTCTGCCCTTCAAGTTTTGTGATAGCGGGCTCAAGGCTGCCTCCACGTGGAATCTGGTTCCAGTAAGATGGGCTTCGTGTGGGTTTCTCTTAGTGTATGAGTTATGTTGACTATTTAGATGGTTTGAAAGTTGTAGGCTAAGGGCTCTTCGAGCCACGATCTTTTCCTAAGTGGGCTGACCAAGAAGCAAATAGGCTTTAGTTACCTTCGAATAGCCCTTAGTTGCCTTCAAATAAGTATGACACTAATAGAAACTGCTATTAGACAGTTTGAAGATGGGTTCTGTTTGATCTGGAAATGGACCAACTCGATGAGACCCGCCGGGGGATCTGGGACCAACTGCGTGGTGCTTCGGGCCCACTGGGGACGTTGCCGTTCGGCAGGGATTCAACAAAGATTCGACACCAGTGTGGTGACGGCCAAAGGGGCTCCGATGCCTAAGTTAGTATCTATGTGCCGAAGGGCAAGTAAATACAGTACTCGGGATCGGGTCTCAGAGAGCTTACTTTTGTGAAGGGTTTCGAGGTATTTATAGTAGCCATAACTGCGGTAGGTGGGCTACTGTTGCGGGAGCAGGTTGTGCTTTGTGGCTGAGAGTAGCCTAACAAGCCCTGGACATCCGGAGGATGCGCCAGCTGGAGTCCCAACCTGCTTCCGTCAGGGAGTGGGTATGGCAAGGTTGGTTAGGTGACTGTCACAGCCAGCTGGTGTCTGTGCCCTGTCAGGTGCCGAATGACAGTTCTGTAGGCAAGTGTCGGTCGACGGGCCATGATTGTGGGGGTGCCGATCGGGTAATCGATCGGCGTCCGTCCTGTCCTAGAGGGCCCTGTGCTTAGGTGGTCGGTCGATATGGTATCAACAGGTTCCATTTGTGGCTCAAAAACCTTTATTATAATCAAGTGATTGTGGGGCAAGCATGCAAATAGCTTGTACTGTTCTTTTTTATGTATCCAAGGACTTTAATAATTTTTTTCCTAGTCTAGTCCAAGCTCATATGATTTCCATGATATTCAAGTTAGCAGCTTGTTATTTAGAAAAGTGGCAATTAGATACGCTAACTCCCTTAAGTCAGGATGATAGTATTTGTCAAAAACACAGAGATGGTTTTACGACTTAGGCAGCTATGAAATACACCGGTCGATATATTTCAAATATTTATCTCTCCTTAATAAAATCTGGTTTTTTGTAATAAAAGTAATTTATTCTTTGAAGCAAGTACCCGGTTACGTGAATCCATAACTTTACCATTTTCAACCATTTCTCGTAGTTTTTATACTATGAACTCAATTATGCATTTAAAACTGGAAAGCATCACCTGGTTTGGCGGGAAACACGACCGTGAAGTTTTGGCTCCGCCGACGAGCTTCGATTAACTAGCCATGTGAGTCCCTTATTTTGAAGATGGCATAAATCAACTCGCAAAACTGAGAGGAGCGCTTCCCCTACCTTGGTTTCCATTGAATTGAACCCTTTCTCCTCCCCCTTTTTCGAGAAGTAACATCCTTACATAACCAATCCTTATTTCTCCACACATGGTTGTCGAAGATACTCAAAGTAACCCAGACTTCATTCAGCAAGTCGACATGAACAACCTCAGGATGATTTCGCAGCTTATGTTGTTATCCAACGGTGATGATGGTGAAGTTTTGTAGCTTCAGTCTTTTCCCACCGAAACGAGTGAGAGGTGGGTAATTCCCTCATATTTGCGATTGAAGGTTCATATCCTTCTCGACAATGTGTGATACATGTCACTCTTTAAGTGGAGTTACTCTTCTCCCCATATGCCACTTGTCACACATCCTTGATGTGTTTTCACTTCTCAAGTAAACATTCTATTACCTGAATTAAAATGCACAAATTACCAAAATGCCCTTTGACATTTACACCCGTAACTTTTGCAAACGAACTCCGTTTTACGTGTGCCACCTATCTACGAACTTGTGAGTTTGAAACTCACACAACATTCTAGGAATCACCCCATGCTGCAACCATTTGGGAAACTACCCCGAGTAATCATTCATGTGGGAAAAATCTTGAACTACGACTACTTAGGAAATACCCAAACTTTAGATGCTTGGGAAATACTCCGATTAAGCATCCATGTGGGAAAAATACCTTGAGTAGTACACTATATGGAAAAACTACCCCGAATAATCAGCCGTGTGGGAAAACCTGCAACTATGGCTTCTTGGGAAATAATACTAGTTTGAGCCCTAGGGAGCTGGCAGAGACACACTCTGTAATGCGAGTCCAAGTCCCCTGGAGCTGGCAGAGACACACTCCGTAATGCTAGTTTGAGCCCTCAGAGCTAGCGCAGACACACTTCGTAATGCCAATCCGAGAAAATATAGCCCCCCGAAATTGTGGAGACACACTTTTTGATGTTAGTCTGAGAAAATACAACCCCCGGAAGCTGGCAAGGACACACTCTGTAATCCAGTCCGAGCCCCCTAGGGCTAGCGGAGATACACTCCATAATTCCAGTTTGAGAAAATACAGCCCTCTGAAGCTGACGGAGGTGCACTTCATAGTACCAGTCTGAGAAAATACATCCCTTCTAGAACTAGCAGAGACACACTCTGTAATGCCAATCTAAGCCCCCGGATGAGGCAGAGACACACTCTGTAATGACAGTCCGAGAAAATACAGCCCCCTTGGAGCTAGCAAAGAGCCGAAGACACACTCCATAATGCTAGTACGATCCCCATGGAGCTGGTGGAGACACACTACGTAATGTCAGCCTGAAAAAATACAACCCCTCCCCTTCCGGAGCTAGCGAAGACATACTCTGTAATGTCAGTAACCCTGTTAATCAGTACGAAAAACTTGACTAAAAAATCGCACAAAACTGGAATCGAACCAACGAAAAACCAAGACCGTTTGGAGAAAACCAAACCAAACTAATTCCAGTCTCGTTCGGTTTTGATTTTCGGTATAATTATACCAGATCGAACCGAATCAAACTGAAAAGATGGGTAAAATCAGACTGAACCGGCTCGAACTATAGTAGTAACGTTTTGTTTTTTATAAAATGGCGTCGTTTTTTATTTTTATGAATCCCTAAATCTCTAGACATCCTTCCTAGTTCCCACTTCGAAGAACTCCTCCATTTTGAATCTCGATCTGCCAATTCTCTCAGACCTAGTCACCTAGACCCTCCTTCCTCGTTCCTCACATGGTCACACATAGACTCAAACCCTACTTCCAAGTTCCATCTCTTCTCCTTTTCTCAGAGACTCAGAGTCTCAAACTCTTTCCGTTCTCTCAAGGTCTCAGAGACTTAAACGCTCACGCCCAGTCGCCCATGGCCTCGTAGTGAAGGCATCTCAAGTCGAAGAATCGGAGTCACGACCTTGCAATTTTAGTCGATTCCATACGGCAGACTTCGATATTCGAACCGTCGAAGTCAATTCCAGGTGCTCCCCGAACCCTCATCGAAGCTTCCTTCGTCGCCGCACTCCCTCATCAAAGCTTCACCCTCGCTGTCGATTCAAATGTAATTTTCATGAAGCTATATCTCCTAGTTGAACCGGCCGGATCGTGTTTATCATAGGATTTATGATTATGGATTGTTCTATGTGAATAACAGTGTTTATTGAAGCATTGCGTCTATGGAATTCTGAATATGGCACTCACGGTATGTAAGACTCGTGTCCTAGAGGGAACGGTGAACGATCTCACATTCATGCGAGGGGGGAAATGGTTTGGGATGGGAATGGTGGTGTGCCTTAAAGGTGTAGGTACACACCTATCTAGCACGAGGCCTTTTGGGATCTCTGTGGCTTTGGGTTCAGTTGGAACTCCAAAGTTAAGCGAGTTAAGGCTGGTGCAATTCTCTGATAGGTGCACCCCCTGGAAAGTTGCACCGTGAGCTCCCGAAAACAAAATCGTGAGGGTAAGGGCAAGGAGGCCCAAAGCGGACAATATCGTACTAGATGAATCGGGTCCTGACCGAGTAGGGTCGGGTCTTAACACAGTAGGTCTCTAAAATTCAAATTAGAAAAACCTTGAAAAACATAACTGTTTTTTATGTTTTGTTTCTGCTTGAGTTGCATATTTGGCTCTTCTTTTGGTTTTTTCTGGTATTCTTATTTCCCTTATGGGCTATGTCTGCATCTTAAAGTTAAATCCCTTCCATTTTCCAGGTTCTTGCTACAGTTGAAATCAAACCCTAAGAATGGTTCTTACCTCTGAGAATAGTGTTTTGTCTGTTGCTTCCTCATCAAAGTTTCCTGAGGAGGTATTTATGATTCTGAAGAAAGTGGGTTGGATTAGATTAGTTGGATTCTCTGTATTGTTTCTGTTTAAATTTATTTTTTTATGGTGAATGCTGAAATTTGTATAACACCAAGGATTCTGATTCTCTGAGGGTTTGTTAATTGTTATGGTGTTATTTGGTAGTTGGTAGATATTAGTGCTTGGATGTAACGAATTGGGGAAGATTTCTTACTTGACTATTGTGATGTGTATTAATGTTTTTGTAAACCTAATCCCCATTTGCATATGGTATTAATGTTTCTACAATGTTCTTGAGTCACAAGCATTGATTTAATCGTAAGTTCTTAATATTATTATTTTTTTGTCACCAAATCGCAATCACGTCGTAGTGTTTGCCAAATTGGCTTTTTAGGTTTTTTGTCGTGGGCTATTTTGTGGTAGTTGTGTGCATTGTCTGTTTTTAGATTCTTGAGATTGTAGTTTTGAATTGCTTGATATTTAAATGTGTTAGAATTGTTTGAAGGCTTTTCTTTTGATAACTAGAATTGCTTCGTTATATTTCAATCAATCACCTGCAAAGGTATGTTTTAATTAAAGCAGGTAGCTCTGTCTAAGTTTTGAAGGTTGATATTATCTTAATACGTTTCTTTTCCTCACGAGAAGCAGCATTTCTATATATGTTGTTGCAAATTACTCATACAATAATATATGGAGCACAATGTTTATATATAGGCCATTAGATAATTATTTGAGACAAAATTCAGAGCTAAAATTATATAATTAGCAGTAAGATGAGAACTTGAAAATGGGAGCGTGAGAGTAAATAGAATAAATGGTTCTATTTTTTAATTTATTCTATTGTATGCCATCGTAATCTCCTGATTATATTGTAGGTCATAGTCTTCCATAAAAATACTGAGCAAAGTTTTGTTCATTGCGAAGTAGGACCAGTGCAAATAGGTAGAGCCGAGTATTGAAGAAGTAGAATGTTACGATACTATTGCATAAGATCATTGTTGTATTTTTTTTATTCTTTTTAATACATTTGTTTGTTATTAATTATGAATTTACGTAGATGATTAACTTTGTTTGTGTCTCATATATAGAAATGGCAAATGGTCGTGCTAAGTTACCTCAAAAGTCCAATCCTTAGATTACTTGGAAAGTTTGACACTTGGACTTCCTACCTTATTGGTTTTTCCTTATTTTCTATATTTTGTTCACTTAGATTTGCTGCTTTGGTGGTTTGGTTTTGCTACCTTGCCAGTTTTATTGTTTATAATGGACAATTGGACATTTTTTGTTGGACTTTGATGTGATTTTATTGTTTGTAATGGACATTTTTTATTGGACTTTGATGCCTTGACGATTTTATTGTTTGTAATGGACATTGATTAGGCTGTTATATAGCTTCTATTTGTTTTTTTTTTATCTAAGCCCATATTTGTTGTAAATTTTGTTACTGCTTAAATAAAAATCGGTTTGCCCAGAAAACCGAACGGGTTGGACCAAATTGAATTGAAAATTAGTCGGTTTTCTTTTAAAAGAAATCATTGACTCCAAAATCCATTGACTCCAAAATCCAAGTCAAAACATTTTCAAATCTGGCCTAAAGCACAAAACATTGTTTCCACAAAATTGTAAAACATGTGTCCATAATCAATCAAAATCTGAATAAATATTCTAAATTCGGAAAATCACCAAAACACATTTAGAATCATTTATTCAGCCCATTGGAATCAATCTCATGCAATAAAACATTAAAAATATTTAATTATGCATACATCATAATTATAAAAAAAAAAAAAGTACACGCACAATTTGTCCAAACAACCTCAATCTCGAGCTTTACGCTCCACTGAAATTCCCCGGACAATGCTATTTAATTTGCTCTGATATTAAATTGAGAGACCCTTCCCGAAATCACTTTGATAACTGTGTCAAGTTCTGCTCTCGTCTGACGACTTGACCAATGTTCCAAAAATACCCTTTACCCGTGTTAAATAAGGGATGAACACCGATTATCTCGGGAACATCGTCTTGTCATATAACCAAACATATTTCATCTAACTGGGGCCACCATTCACACCAATTCACGGATCCCGATGAATAGTGTATCCGAATATCCTAACTCTTCCCAAGTGTCATCTCTCGACCTTTCTCGAGTCTCATCTTGATATCCCAACTCCTCCCGAGTCACATCTTGATATCCCAACTCCTCCCAAGTCCCATCCTGATATTTCGACTTTTCCCGAGTCTCATCTTGATATCCCGACTCTTCCTAAATCCCATCCTGATATCCCGATTCTTCCTAAGTTCCATCTTGATATCTAAACTCTTCTTGATTCCCATCCTGGTATCCCAATCATGTGAGGAAACAATATCCAATTTTCTTAAACCCTAGACTTACCTATGTTTCCATTAGAGCACCAGCACTTTGGACATATAGAACTACCCGTAGATGATGTCCAATTGACTCAAAAATTATACCAATGGGTTCATAACGTCAAAGGATGAAAACGCATGTTGGTCGGACCTTCTGAGAATGTTCCCTGTGCCCTCACGCGCCAATAGAAGGCCAGAAAGTCTCCCCACGCGTGTGCAACCACGACTGCAGGTGATACTCACCTTCAACCTCTCGTCCCGAGGTCTATAGGTTGATCCGGTTCTCTGAAATGGGTACCTGATTACTTGAAACCATAACTTTTCCATTTCTCGTGGTTTTTGCATCAAAATTTATTTGATAAACACCATGAACTCAATTATGCATTTAAAATTGGAAAGCATCACCTGGTTTAGCCGAAAACACAACCGTGAAATTCTATCTTCGTCGTTGAGCTTCGATTAATGAGTCACCGTGAGTCCCCTACATCGAAGATAAAGATGGCATAAATCAACTCGTAGAGCTAAAAGGAGTGCTTCACTGACCTTGGTTTCCATCAAATCAAACCCTTTCCCTCCCTCTTTCCTAGGAAGTAATGTCCTCACATAAACAATCCTTATTTCTTCACCCACGGTCGTGGACGACACTCAAAGTAGCCTGGTATTCATTCAGTGAGTCGGGAAAAACAACCTCAAGATGATCTTACAAACTACCTTGACATCCAACTGTGAAGGTGGTGAAATTTTGTAGTTTCGGTCTTTTCCCACTGAAACTAGCGAGAGTGGGTTATTCCCTCATCTTCGTGAATAAAGGCTCATATCCTTCTCAACAAGGTGTGACACACGTCACTCCTTAAACTGAGTCACTTATTTCCCCATATGCCACTTGTTGCACATCCACAAAGGATGTGCTGACTCACCTCTCAAGCAAACATCCAATTACCTAAATTAAAATGCCCAATTTACCAAAATGACCTTAGTCGTTTAGACCTTTAACTTTTCTATACGAACTTTGTTTTATGTGTGCTTTCTGTGAGAGTTTGAGACTCACCAAACGGTCCAATTAGAGCTTCTGAGAAGTTCCTCAAGTTTAAATTGACTTTTACTCATTTTTGGACCCGAGAGTAAAATCATTCTTTTCCCGAATGAAATTCCAACATTAGTCTAATTTTGGGACGAGTCTTATTTCAATAAAAAAAAATAAGAATGGAGGAATGACCATATGTTGGCCATATTTCGTTCATACCTGAGTCAACAATAATGATTGTCCGTAATGTTATGATTGCCATTGTAGAAGGATCGATTGTTCGTGCTGTCTTGGCCTACGTTGTAGGAGGAACGACCAAATGCATTGGATGTTTTGTTTATACCCGAGTCAACAGTAAGAAGTGTCATGAAATCAAATTTTATTTTTGTAGCGTACTCTTGAAATCAAGTTTTATTTCTTAGTTGTACTCTTCAATTTTTTTTTCATACTGTACTCTCACATATTCAATGGATGAAATAAATTATTACATACAAAGTTTATTTTTGAAGTATACTCTTCGAATTTGTTTCATAGTGCACTCTCACGTTAAATGGATGAAATGAATTATTACATAAAACGTTAGTTTTTTCATAGTATACTCTCATATTGAATGGATGAAATCATGTATTACATACAAAGATATCGATGAATTCAATTATTATATATAAAGATATCGACTTAGCCTTTTACGAAAATTGAACTCAAGACTCCCCATCACACTAGACCATACTACAAGTCTATATTATAAAGATATTGTTTTCATAGTATAGTCTCATAGTGAATGGATGAAATCAATTATTACATACAAAGATATCGATGAAATCAATTATTAATACAAAGATATCAATCTCATCTTTTACGAGAATATTCGAACACGAGACCTCCTGCCACACTAGACCATACTGCAATGAAAAGATATTTTTTTTTTAGTATATTCTCATACTAAAAGGATGTAATCAATTATTACATACAAAGCTATCGATGAAATCAATTATTACATACAAATATATCAATGAAATCAATTTTTACATACAAAGATATCGATTTCATCTTTTACGAGAATTAAAATCAAGACCTCCAATCACACTAGACCATACTACAATACAAAGGTATTTTTTCATAGTATACTTTCATAGTGAATGGATGAAATCAATTATTACATATAAAGATATCGATGAAATTAATTATTACATACAAAGAGTCGAAGTAGCAATAGTATCAACCTCATGTTTACAGTCCAATGGCATCTCTCAACGCCAAGAGCCAGCTCTCCAGTGATCAGTCCCTCAACAAACCAAATTTCAACCCTTTTCCATTTCAAAACTTTAAAGGTGTGTTTGGATGAAATTTTTTATAATTACTATCAAATGTTGGAATTTTAAATTACCAGAATTAGTTTCTAGAATTCGTAAAGTTTTATGTTTAGGTAGCATAAAAGTAAAATAAAATCTAAACATGTAATTTAATGTTCATATATAAATGGTAGTTATAAATATGGAATTTTGAAAATGACACATTTTTAAATGGAATTTAAATTTGTGATTTGTGTCATCCAAATTCCGAATTTATCATTTTCTTAGGATTTTAAATTCCTATATTTATGTCTCCAAACAAAAGAATTTGTCCATAGAAAACTTAAAATTCTAACTTTTTAAAAAATCCTATAATTTTTCCCCTCATCCAAACATACCCTACATTGTCTTTCCCTTTGAAATCCCTACAAAATCAATAAACATGTCTTCCTATTAGCAAGTGGCATGAGATTGTTAAAGGAAAGAATCCCAGAATCTCATACATTGATGGCGTGACCTATAATGTTGGGAATTCCTCTGTTACCTGCATAGAATCAAGAGTTGTTTATCCTTCCTTAGTATAGACATTAATTACCTTGCACAAACACTTGCTTGTATATTTTACTACGTACCTACATTCAATGCAATACAGAGAAAATTATACCATTCTTTCATGCTATCAGAGCACCCGATCTAGGTGACTCCACAATTATATTTTTTATACCACATACATCATGAGCGAAGGAAAGTTATCAGAGGCAACATCACACATGTCTGATCCTCTAACCCTTCATCATTCAGACTCACCAGGACTTGTCCTGGTTACCAACCTCCTCGAAGGATATAACTATGGGCAATGAAGCCATTCCATAAGAATTTCTCTCAGCGCGAAGAACAAACTCGGCTTTATTGATGGGACTGTCCAGATTCCTACTTCAATAGACTCAAAACGTCACCTACGGCAATGATGTAATGACATGGTGTTGTCATGGATACTCCAATTCGTTCATCTCAATACTGCAGGTAGTGTTCTTTACTACAAAATTGCCACTGCAATTTGGATGATGTAATGACATGGTGTTGTCATGTATACTCCAATCCACTCATCCCAATATTGCAGGCAGTGTTCTTTGCTACAAAACTGCCACTGCAATTTGGATGGACCTCCAAGATCGCTTCTCTCAAGGAGATGATTCTAGAATCTACCAACTCAAGAAATAAATTGTTGAGCACCGACAAGGGCAACAATTAATTTCGGTTTACTACACCAAATTGAAGGCACTATTGGATGAATTAACATCCCATCAAGAACCCCTTCACTAAGAATGTGAGGGATGGAAGAAACTCATCGTAATGGAAAAGAAAGAAAAGGTTATGCAATTTCTTATGGGATTGAATGATTCCTATACTATAGTTTGTGGGTCTATTATGATGATGAGCCCCTTACCTGATATCCACAAAGCTCACGGACTAGCCCTCCAACATGAGAGACAACTCGAGGTCATGAGTCATCGAGAGTCTACAACCGCGTCTCACGCGATGATCGCCGACCGCTCCACCGCCACAGGTTCCTCGCACCAGCGTGGTTCCCTGAAGTGTACCTATTGCGATGGAGAAGGTCACATAGAGGATTATTGCTTCTTTTTGATGGGGTTCCCTGTTGGTCACAAATGGCATGGAAAATCAGTAAAACTCGAGAACCAATGCACTCCTCAATCCTCATCCTCACACAAATTTGATAACTCTCAGCAGCTGGGCTCAAACTCAAAGGCCCACAATGCAACCCACAAGGCTGAACCTAGGCAACCCATCAACCCAGCTACTCACGAAGGCCCTACCTTCACAGCAGAGGAATACTCAGAACTCATGGCCTTTCTTTGCAATAAGAAAATCGTTGACCCACCCCTGGCTCATGCTGCAAGTATCTCTTATCCCACTTGTCACGATGCACAAACTCATTCTCTATCACCATTTTATTGGATTATTAATAGTGGGGCAACATACCATATTTCCCATTCATTGCCCACACATAATTACACTAATGTCCCACATGACTTTGTTGGCTTACCAAATGGGGAAAGGGCAGAGGTACGTGGGATTGGTACCATCATGGTATCACCAGACTTGGCCCTTGATGGCATATTACATGTCCCCAATTTTTGAGTGAATTTGTTATCTGTGAGAAAATTAACTCGTGCTCTAAATTGCATAATTGTGTTCCACCCAAATTTTTGTGTTGCACAGGACGTAGTTATGAAGAAGACGATTGGCTTGGGCAAGCAATTTGATGGGCTCTACTATGTCACCCATTCTCAAAATCCTCATCTTGTTACTCATGCTGGTCGCACTTCTTACCTTTGGCACCAAAGACTCGGACATCTCTCCCTTGCACCTCTCTAGTGTCTCTCAAAGTGTATTCCAGACATTATTTTTTATTCCCATTTTGATTGTGATATTTGTCCTTTAGCTAAACATCCTCGCTTGTCTTTTAATTCTAGTTCAATTCAAGCATTTGCACCTTTTGATCTTATTCACTGTTATCTTTGGGGACCACACAAAACTCATACACATTCTGGGGCACTCTATTTTTTAACTATTGTGGATGATTTTACTCGCTTTACTTGGGTTCACCTAAGGCATTTTAAATTGAATACACAATCTATCTTAAAGTCGTTCTTTGCATGGGTTCAAACACAATTCAACTCTCATATTAAGATTTTGCGTTCCGGTAGTGGTAGTGAGTTCCTCTCTCTATAATCCTTTTTTTTCCACTCATGGAACTCACTTCCAACATCCATGTGTCTACACTTCCCAACAAAATGGGGTTGTGGAACGTAAGCATCACCACCTGCTTAATGTTGGTCGAGCACTTCATTTTCAAGCCAATTTGCCCTTACAATTTTTTGGGGAAAGCCTTCAAATTGCATGCTACCTTATTAACCGCATCCCCACCCCCGTACATGCGCACAAAATCCCATTTGAACTCCTACACAGATCTCCACCCATCTTATCTCACCTTCGAGTATTTGGATGCCTATGCTGACAGGACCCACCCTCAATCCCACGGGATTAAGAGCTAAGTCCTGCTCCCGTCTAACTTACGCATGACATGAAGGCTAAACCGACGGCCAACCTCCATGTGACACGTAAGTCGGACAAGGGATTCTAGATCCGACCGTTCAAAAGCTTCCGGACTTCCCAGAGTGCGCAAAATCTACTGTGGACGCTGGTGTGATGTCTCTGTCTCTCTCAACCAACAGCCTGCACCGCGATAACCTGGAGGGTATCAAAAACATGAAGAGGCTGTGAGTGGACAAAAATAAAGTATAGTTCAAAAACAGTTTATAATAATTTACATTTATACCCTCTATTTAAAAACCAATACATGCATATCAAAATCCACGTCATAAAACCATTCTATAGTCAAGTTATTCAAACCATTTAAGAAAAACCGAACTCATTTTCCTTTCTCAAATCCTGGGCCTCAGCCCAAAACTATCAAAATCCATAATATCCAGGCCATAGCCCAAAACATTGGAAAACCATTATTAAAAACCATCATCATCAAGTCTCAGTGAAATCCAAAACACATTTGAACCACATTTTCATCCATCGAACCTGCTGGATCTATCCGAGTCTTTAAACTCCCGAGTCTTTAAACTCAATCCAAGCCTCAATATAATCCGAGTCTTTAAACTCAATCCAGGCCTCAATATAATCCGAGTCTTTAAACTCCCGAGTCTTTAAACTCAATAGGCCTATGGGGGAAATATCAATATCCGAATCTTTAAATTCAATCCGGGTCTTTAAACCCAATCCGGGCCCGCCCCCGTCATAATCATATACGGGTCTTTAAACCCAACACCAGATCCAAAAAATCCAATCCAAAATTAGTTTAAAACCATTTCCAAATCCATGTCCAAATCCGAATTCGAAATCACCATTTCGAATTCCAAGTCGAATCTGAAATCAGCATCCCGAATCCAAATCCAGAATCATATCCATACTCCATTTCCAAATCCAAATTTGAAATCATCATTTCGTAACCCGGCATCCGGAATAACCATTCCGAACCCAAATCCGGAAATCCATTTTCAAGTTCTAAAACAGAATCCAGAATCGTCATCCTGAAATCCGTTTCCAAAAACCCGAAATCATGTTCTTTAAAACCCTTTTTTTGAACTGGGCTTCAAGCCCGAAATCACTTTCTAAAATTCATTTTAAATCATTGAAATCAAATCATATTTCAAATCCCGAAATCAAATCATCTAAACCATAGTCAAATCACAACATCGATCGAAATCTCGTAAAACGTGGAATTCTGTAAATATCTCGAAAATGGTACAAAACCGTAAACCATCAAGATCATAAATCAAATCATAGAATCACATATAGAAAACATATTAAACATATATGCATGCATCACAGGACCCGCCCCGATCCCACAGGGACCACAAGGGGACGTGCCCTGCTCCCGTCTGACACCCAACAATTCATACCAATTTTAACCTCAAAACATCAAATGCATAAATAACCAAATTAAAGTCATACATCAAATCCGAATTAAACGAATGTCAGACAAGGGATGAAATTCAAAATTACAAGTTGCGAGCACGACTCTATAGTAAACCTGCGGGTACGCCACCCAACAGGGGTTCAGGTACGCAGAAGTAGATCTATGCCTCAGCCTCAAGTTCCTCCTCTACCTCAGTATCACGACCTGAAGGGGTTACCAAAAACATTAAGGGTGAGTGGACCGAACTCAAGTTTATAAAATCATTTGATAAGTAAAACATATAATTTACCCCTCCGTTTTCCAAACATGCATGCAGCATCCTTTAAAATCATAAATAATATAATATGAATCATAAGGCATGTAATAAAACCATAACCATAATTTTAGCTACTGCACTATACACTCCAATCCCGACATCCCAGATGTCTGACGTCCCTGACGTCCAATAAGGTCACAATCACAAGGCTACGCGTGCCACTCGGGTCTCAATTCCGAGTTCAATCCCCGAACCCTGTTCGGTTACAGCATCCCCGATGCTTAGCGTCGTAGACGCTGGACGTTCTAGACGTCCGTGACCTCTCCGGGGTACCTCATCCGGAGGAGACAATATAATATGGAAGGATCTATACAGTGCAGTACCAAATACATTTTATTTATATCCACATGCAAACATATATGTATACATAGGTAAAATCTGAACCGATCGTTACGTTTCATCAAACGGGTCTCATGCCCAAATACCGTGAAACGTGCCATAACCGAAATCTCAATATCATCAAAACCATTTATAGATTCCAGCATGTGAACAAGTATAATAAACCAGAAAACATTTATGCACGCAAGGGTTTAAGAAAATGGCCCACTCACAGTACAATCCTGCTAGAAACCGAACGTATACCCTCGTCCTGGTACAATTGTACAATCCCTGTCAAGTCCAAAGTATTCGTAAAGGTCAATTTAAACCCCCAACATTCAACCATGAAAGCCTAGGCCGAAACCGGCCCGGGAAAGCCGCCCGAACGCGCTTCCCAATGCAATAAACCTTAATTTGACCAACTTAATGATCTCCGATCGACCCGAAACCACCGCCATTGGATCCGGATCGTCGAAACCTAAAGAATGGTGGTGGTCCCACCAAAAGTACTGTTCACACGCGCCCACACGCGCCAGTCAACGCGACGGTCAACGCAGGAACAGTCCCTGCTGACGTCATCGCTGACGTCACTGCTGACGTCAGCATGATGTCATGCTGACGTCATCTGACAGCTGTCAGGTCTGACATGTCAGACTCTGACAGGTGCCACGTGTCGATATCCGATTGGTCCACCTCACTGATCTGTCAGGCCACGTGTCAGATCTGACATGTGCCACGTGTCAGCACGGCACTGGTCCACGTCACTGACATGTCAGTAACACGTGGCAGTCCCTGATTGGGCCACGTCACTGACATGTCAGTGCTGACTGTGCACTGACATGTGACACGTGTCGGCTCACGGTTGGTCCACGTCACCTGACAGTCTGACAGGGTGCCACGTCATCACCTCTGTCCTCAGACGGGTTGACCCGTATCTCTGCAACTCGGGTCGATCAGACCCGCGATCAAGACCGTGTCACCATTTCACCATTTCTCAATCATTTTCGTTCAGGTTTGTTCCTAACTACTCGTCTTAATCCCAAGAAGGGTTCTATGGAAACAAAATCGATGAACACAGATAGGATCGAAGGCTTACCTCGATGAACAGACCCGGTTTCCGTCGCCGTTTGCACTCCGTTCAGGCTACCTCCGGTCACGCAATTGATCCCAATAGGTTCCTAACAGTTCCTAGAGTTGATTAGGGTAAATAAAAACCAAAACCAAATGTTGGAATTCAAGTTACCAAATTCTGGGTTTTAAAACCGTTTCGGGTTTTCCCGGTTTCCCTACCTCGCCGCCGTCCTCCGCCGTGATCCCTACCGTCTGTCGCCTCACCCGTCCAGTCCAGCGTCACTCAGAGCAAGGGTCAGATGCAATGGTGTGATAGTTTGGAATGGGCAGTATGTGAGTGTGTCGGGTAAGGAAATATATAGAAATGGAGGGAAAGCTGCACAATGAAATGAACGGTCCAGATTAGATCTTGAAATGAGATCAAAGGCTGAGATTAGATCAGGGGTGTATCAGATCAAGGGCTGTGATTAAAAGTGGGTTTTAATGGCATTTAAACCCATAGTGGATCTGATCCAATCTAGCCAATGGGTGAGTGACACTTGTCACTCACCAGGTGTCCTCCAATCAGATTTCTAGAATAAAATATTTGGCACGAAAACCGAGACACGAACCTCCCGATTTCACGTTTCTGACCATAACTTCCTCGTACGAAGTCCGATTTCGGCGTGCCGCCTGTCTACGGACTCAGGACGTCGAGACCTACCTAATGGTCCTTGAGTCAACTGAAAATCAGTTGCCAAAAGAAAAGTCAACATTTTCCCTCCCGAAAGTCCAAATTACGATAATGCCCCTGAACTTCCGATAGCCATAACTTTTTCCCTGATCGTCCAAATTGGATGTGCCACCTGTCTATGAACTCGTGACGTCCCGAACTACGTCATGGTCATTGGTCAAAGTCCATTTAATTCATCAATCAAAAAGTCAACAATTGGCCATACCCATCACAAGGGTAAAAGCGGCAAATCACACATTAAAGTACAATATTGAAATCCTCGAATTTCCGGGGTGTTACAATGCATCATAAGTTCGAAAGCAAAGTCCACTCACAGACCGTTAGCGTCGTCGTCTCGATACACGTGCAATTACGCTTTCTCGGCTAATCCGCTATCCTCGGCTTTCCCGAACCTATCCAAATCTCACAATAAAGTCACTAACTACTTCACAATGTTCACACTTAAGCCCCGTAATTTTCCCTAATTTTTAATTATTTTTAAACGAGCCCCTAAAAACTTCAGACATCCCGAAACATATTGAGACGATGTCCGATCGACTCGAAACCAGCGCCAAAATGTTCGTTACATCGAATACTTTAAAAATTGTGTTGGAACTTTCCTCAGAATATGTGCCACGTGTAAGGATCCGTCCTGAAAATTAGGGTTAAGACGGTGTTTAGTGAAGGATTAATGAGCTTAATCGGTGGTTAGTTGGTTCCGATAGGTCTGTTAGCGTAGAATGACGATTTTGCCCCTAGGTCGGGTAAATAGTTGACTTTTAGTTCGGGTGGTCAATTGGTTATTGACCGGTGATCGTGACGTAGTTCGGGACGTCACGAATCCGTAGACAAGTGGCACGCCCGATTCCGACATCCGACGAGGAAGTTGTGATGTTCGGAAGGTTGAGGGCATTACCGTAATTTGGTTAAAATAGGGGGGAAAAGTTGACTTTTTGTACGATCGGGTTTTGACACATTGACCTAGGACCGTTAGGTAGATCTCGTCGTCCTGAGTTCAACGACAGGCGGCACGTGTTCATCGGACCTAGAATGCGTAAGTTACAGGTCTAAAACGGCAAGGGCAAAATGGTAATTATAACTTAGAGGGGCATTTTGGTCTTTTGGCTGTTTGGGAATTGTGCAACCGGATTGGGACAAGTGTACAGGTTTAATAGGATATTTTTGGAAGGGGACCATTGGATGGTGGACATGTGGCAAGGGGCTAGAGGTTTCTAGGATTCTTCACAGTTCCAATTAAACGGTTGTGTCGTGTGTGTGCCCGTGTGTATGTGTTCGAACAAGTGAGAAGCAGAGGGTGAGATTGAGAGAAATGGACGTTGGCCGTGGGCGTTTGTGTGTCCTGGTGGGTGAGGAGTGACCAGAGATCGAGAGAGAGACAGTGACAAGGTTGGGAGGTGAAGTGTTTGTGTGTGTGTGAGGTGTGAGTTCACGGGAAAACCAGAGAACAAAGAGGGATTTAGGTGGTGGTATTGCCGTGAAGGTGACCAATCGAGGCTGGTGGAGGTGTCCAGAGGACGGAGGAGGACGAAAGGAGTCGTGTGTTCAGGGCTGAGCTCACGGCGGTGGCCTGAGCACATGTAATTTCGCGTTCCCTTTCAAATGCTCTGTTTTTCCATTTTGTTTCAAATCAATAGTTGTGAAGTCTAGGGCTGATTCGAGGGTTTCTGTGAGTTGGGTGAGACTCAGTAGGGTCCTAGGAGTTTTTTAGTGTAGCCACCGGGACGGGGGAGGACTTGGGTGGTCGGAATGAAAAACAGGGGACTGTTAGGGCTTTGTTTCGAGGTTAAAGACGACGGACTGTAGGCTGTGTCGAGGTGTTAGAGTGAGGGGAATATGTTGCTTAGGACTGGACGAGGAGGATGGTGAAGAAAGGGAGGAAAACGGTGAAGGATTGGCGGAGAACCGTTCTCGCCGGTTCAGACCAGTCGAGCTGAGGAAGACAACGATGAACAATGCTCTGTGTGCAGGCGCGTGAGGCCCACACGTATCCACTTTGGGCGACGCGTGGAGGCGCGTGCGGTGGTTTCTGGGGAAAGTGTCAACTACATTTTTGGTCTAGAGGTGGTAACGATTCTAGTGAACTAAGTTTCGGGTTATTCGGACGTCGTTTGAGGTTAGTTCCGCGAGGTTGAAGGTTTAGGGTTTAGGGTTCCGGTTCGTTACGTTTAGGACCCGACGATTTTTGGGGGAAATTAGGAGAGTCTTGGTAGACGTGTTAGTGACGTACTTTGGTGACTTGTGACAGGATCGGGACTTCCCGAGGAAGCCGAGGAACGTACGGGACGTACGTGGCGCGAGTGACGTGCATGTGACTGTGAGTGGATCCCTTCTCTAAACTGAGCATGCATAACTGCTTTTCATTACTTATTTTATGGTTTTACATGTGATTTCATGATTGTTGAATATGTGATGTTGGTTTTACATAATTTCACGTTTTTCGATAAAGTACGTATTTGGCACGTTTTACGAGAAAAGTTTGGATTCTGATTTTGATGCCATGATTTGGGGTTTTCAAACGATAAGTGATTTTCAATGATTATAAAGGGATTTTGGAATGTGATTGCAATGATCGAGGTTTTCGGTTTTAGAATTGGATTTCAAGAATTGAGATTTGGTTTTAAAGTTGAAAAGTGGATTTCCGGATTTGGGTTTGGAATGACGGTTCTGGACGCCAGAAGGGCTTATGACTAGTGATTTCGGATTCAGGTTTGGATGAGGATTTAGAAACGGTTTTTCAAATGGTTTTGATTGGATTTGCTGGATCTGGTTATTGGGTTTAAAGACCCTGATATTATATTTGACGGGGGACGGGCCCGGATTGGGTTTAAAGACCCGGATTGAGTTTAAAAACTCGGATATATTGATATTTCCCCCGTAGGCCTGTTGAGTTTAATGACTCGGGAGTTTAATGACTCGGATATTATTGAGGCCTAGATTGAGTTTAAAGACTCGGGAGTTTAAAGACTCGGATAGATCCAGCAGGTTTGATCGGATAATGGTTGTCTAAGACTTATGTTTTATGATGTGTTTTTATGATGCTTATGACGTGATTTCTGTAAATGTTTTTATGACAATCTTTATGTGATTTATAATTGTTTTTAGCAACTGGGTTATGCATGTGATTTCAAAACGGAGGGCTAAAACCCTGGTTTTCTTATGACATGGTTTTTGGAAACTCTTCTTTTATTTATGGTCCACTCACACCTTCTATTTTAAATTGCCCTCCAGGTCGTGGAGCTAGCGCAGGGGTTGACGTTGAGGCAGCGTCGGAGGCATAGAATACTCGAGAGTGACCCCAGAGTGCTTAAAATTTTCCCGTTGTGCGTGTACTCTGTGTATCGGTTTCACTTTATTGTTGTTTAGTTCTATGCTCTGTATAGTTTTGACTCTGGGTTGTATTAAATCTCCTGTGTCTGACAATGTAAAGTTGAGGTTTTCGTGAGGTTACTTTAGTCTGTGTGTCGGGGTGTCAGACGGGAGCAGGATTTACCTCGATTTTCGGGGTAGGTCCTGATACCACGCGCCCACATGCGCCGCTAAAAGGGGCTGCGTATGGGCCTCACGCGCATCACTATTCATCGTCTCTGTCCTCAGGTGAACTGGGTTAGAACCGGTCCAGGCCGACCCGATCCAAACCTGAACCGGCGTAAGCGGTTTCATCCAATTCTAGTTCTTTTTTAAGTCGTTTTTAATTCTAATTCATCCAATACTTTCGTCCTTCCAATTCTAATCATTCCACATAATTGAATCGTGAGAAATGGAGCTAGATATTACCTCCCAATCGATTAGTAAACCAATCCCTGCCTTCCTTGAGTTGCCACGATTCCGGCCTCAATTTCTCTTCATTTTAAGTCGAATAGGTTCCTGACATCGTCCATAACCTCACTGTATTAATCAATTTGAAGTTCAAGCATCACAACGTTAATTACCATTTTCGAATTCAAACTCACCTTTCACGGGTTCTATGGCCACCGTCCACGGTAGGCCCCCTTCCCAGGCTTGATCGACTCGTCTGAACCTCCCGAACTTCGTCCAATCATTCAATTCCCTTAATAATCCTCAAAACGCAGCCTCTTATTTACAAATGTAAACAGGGCAGTTCACGAAAACACGCACCAACCGTCGTCGTCGTGCACCGCTGTGGCCACCAGGAGACTCGTCATAACCTCACCTCTCTTTCTTGTTCACACATAATTGGTCAGGGATGAGGGATTGGTTCACAGTCTCACTCTCAACCTCCATTTTGTACTCTGTTTCCCTCTGAACCATATAAAATCATGGAAACCCATTTAAACACATGTGTGAGGCGGCTCAAATGTTCCACAAGCATCTAAAGATGGGCCACATGTCCTAATTCTATTGGGCACATTTCCCTAGATAGCCACATGTCCAATTCTCATTGGGCACAGATCCCAATGCACCAAAATGACCAAAATGCCATTGTCTTCACAAATTACCATTTTACCCTTTACCTATTTAGACTCATACCTAAATCGTCCGAACTCTGATGACATCGTACCGCCTGTCATTCTACTGAGGGAATCGAGACCGACCTAACGGTCCTCGAAGTACGTGAAAAACACGTGTCACGAAGAAAGTCAACAATTTGCCCATTTTCAACCAAATTACCAAAATACCCCCGACTTTTCGAACATCATAACTTCTTCCTCGAATGTCAGAATCGGACGTGCCACCTGTCTACAGACTCGTGACGTCCCAAACTACGTCACGGTCATTGATCAAAGGCCATTTGACCGCCCGAAGAAAAAGTTAACCGTTCGCCCATTCTAGGTGAAAAACCGTCATTTTGCACCGTCCGTCCTAAATCACCCAACTAATCACCGATTAACTTCACTAATTTATCATTAATCGCTAATCTAATCCAGATTTCAAGGATGGGCTGTTACATATGCTTTGCCACCAACCTTACCCCCTCTCACAAATTTGACTCTTTGTTGTTGTTTATTCCTTGGATATCCCCTTGGTCAAAAGGATATTGAGTTTAAGACCTTGCCACCAAGAAATTCGTTGTCTCCCAAAATGTTGTTTTCCATGAGAAGGAATTCCCCTTCTTGTCCCTTCCCCCTAAATTCAAACGAACCTCCCAATCCTCCCTTTATCTCCTTATGATTTGGCACCCAGCCCAAACCTCCTTTCAGGCCCATCTACGGGCCCTAACTTGTAACGACCCATCCCAAATACCTAGATTAGATTAGTGACTAATCACGATTAGTGAGGCTAATCAGTGATTAGTAGAGCGAAATCGAACGAACGGTGCGAAATGACCGTTTTGCCCCTGATGGTGGCAAAACGTTGACTTTTTAATCGGGCAGTCAAATGGACTTTGACCGATGACCGTGGCGTAGTTCGTGACGTCACGAGTTCATAGACAGGTGGCACGTTCAATTCCGACGTTCGAGGAAGAAGTTATGACGTTCGGAAGTTTAGGGGCATTTTGGTAATTTGGGTGAATAGGAGGTCAAAAGTTGACTTTTTGATCGGGAGGTCCGATGGCAGAGGGCCGAAGACCGTTACGTAGATAAGGACGATACGAATCCATAGGCAGGCGGCACACTGAAATCGGACTTCAAACGGGAGAGTTATGGGTCACGGAAGTTCGATTTCACTATGCACGAACTTCGAGACGGGGACGTTTCGGCGAAATCTGATTGGATGGATATTTTGGTGGGCCCCATGGATGAGTGACAAGTGTCACTCATCCTATTGACTTGATCCCCCAATTTGTGGATCTACATAATTAATTAATATTATTTAATTAATTTTATAATCCAATTCCCACCTAATTCAATCCTAGCCATCCAATTCAATTCTAACTTTAAATCCACACCCTCCATCCCATCTTTCTTTCTCTCATCAGATTAAACCATCAATTATCATCATTTTCTACTATTCTCTTCATCAACCCGAACCCCCCCCCCTCCATATTTTCTTCATTTTCTTCTTTGTTCTTCGGACAAGCACACACACACATACCACCATTCCTCATGTGCTTGTGTGTGACCGTGAGTGAGGTGATGAGAGGCAAGGAACGGCGAGCCACGGCGGGGGAAGGTGGTGGCCACGGTGGAGAGAAACCGTGAGGTAAGAAAATGCCCAAAAATTCAAATTTCGGTTTTGTTAGTTTTTGTTCGATTCTAAGGATTGGGAAACATTTCTGGGGAACCTAGGAGTAGAATAGGATTGATTTCGTGGCTTGGGATGGCCGGAAACGGCCGTGAACGGCCGGAGAAAATCCGGCCACCATTGATGGCGGATGGAAGCTCGGTTTCGGGTGGTTTTTCTTAGTTTTAGGGATTGGGTTAGATAGGAAATGAAGAAATAGGAATTTAGGGATTAAAATGAGACCAAACGGACTCCGAATCGGTCCGAAAACTGAAGAAAAACCGAGATGAACAGTAACGGTGAACAGTAACCGTGAATAGTAACTGGTTCAATTTTGAGGTTGATGCCGATGAACAGTGTTTTTGACTTTCTAGGGGTTCGTGAGGGCACGTGGTCCATAATTTGGGAATGTGTTCAACACGGGAAATCTTCTATCCGATGTAACGAAGATTTTGGGATTGGTCTCGTGTCAATCGGACATCGTTTCGATAGTTTTCGGGGTGTCGGAAGGTTTAGGTTCGGGATTAAAAATAGTTAAAAATACGGGAAAATTTCGGGGCTTTAGTGGGAGGTTAATTAAGTAGTTAGTAACCTTCTATTACTATTTGGACAGGTTTGGGAGTCCCGGTGACGGTGATCGGCTCGGGGAGCCGTATGGCACGCAAATCGAGGCGGCAGCTCGGACGGTCTGTGAGTGGACCTTGTTTTCTAAATTGGTGCATGCATAAATGTTTATTATATGTTTTATTACTTGTTTGATGATGCCATGGGTGCAATTGTATGTGGTTACGTATAAGCACGTATTTCGAGGTTTCGGCCTTATACGGTGCTTATACGGGTCTGTATTTCTTTATTGATTTAAATGAACTAAATTTGGATTTCAAAATGATAAACTCGGGTATGAGACCCATTTGGTTTTGTCTCGGGCATATGACCTCATATTCCGGGCACGGTGCCCAGTTGGTGTCCTATGTTCGGGTACGAGACCCAGTCACTTTACGGTTTTGATTTCAAGTCAGGGAACCTTAAATGGATTCCCAGGTTCATGACGGTTTATGGGAACCGGCATGAACCCTTGTTATGGATATTATGGATCATGACGGTTCAGGGGAACCGGTCATGAATGTTTATGTTATGTATATATATGTTCGTCTACCTTCCTTTACTTCTATTATCTCCTCTGGGGAGGGTCGTTGGCCTGGGTGGACCCCGGAGTAGTCACGGAGCACCGACTGAGTGGAGTCACCCCCCAGTTGGGTTCCTTACTCTCAGGAAGGCTATGATTACTATTACCTCGGGTAGGGTCAGTGGTCTACGGACATTGATCTTGACTTTGAGAAGACTCGGATTGAGACTTGGGTGCACGCGCGTGGCTTTGGATACCGTGACAGGATTGGTTGTGTGACTTATATATATGTATGTGATGGATATATGATATATGATATGTGGTGTGTACAGGTGTGCACAGGATTTGGGCAGTGGCCCGTATGGTCGTTTTTATTGTGGTCCTTTCGACCTTAGTTTATATCTGCTTTGGGCTTAGTCCCACATATGGTTTGTTTTGGATAAATGGTTTTCGAATGCATGCATGCTTTTTAGTGGAGGGTACAAATGTCTTATGAAATGTTTTATAAACTTTTGTTTTGTCCACTCACAGTTTTTAATGTTTTGACTGCCCTTCAGGTTGACATCGGATGTGGACTGTAGCAGAGACCGAGATATCACATGCCTCCTCCGGATCCTGGCGTACTCTGATAGCCCGGGAGGGCAAAGGACGAAAATATCCCTTGTCTGACACTTCGTGTCAGACGGGAGCAGGGTCATCCCGCACTAATCCCGGGGGGATTGGGATGGGTCCTGTCAACGTGGTATCAGAGCGGGGTTGTCTCTATTCGAGCAACCGTGCAGCTCTTGGAGTATGTACGCAGGTCGAGGATGTGATATCTCAAGGGGCTGCAGTTCGTGGTCAACCTGATTGTTGGGGTGCCGGTACGATAGTTAGTAGGATTGGCATGCCTTGGTTCGGCATTTGAGGCCGGGGTTGCCATAGTTCTGTCAAGGTTGACAGTGTGGGACCCTACGGAAGGATTAACGTGTTCGTATTCTGGAGTGTGATCGTGAGACGGTTAGTTGGGATCGTCTACACGATGTCGGAGGATCGGTTCCGACGACTGATTCGATGTTGTGACCATTAGATGGTCGGATTATGTTGAGTTAAATGGATTTACTGCAGTTGGCAGTTAGCAACCGGATTCGAGGAATCCGAGTTGGATTGACGGTAGGATTGGATTGACGTCTTTATGATGTCCAGACCGCGGGGTCGGTCAGATCGTGGATTTTACTGCCTTATGCAGTTGGGTTCAGAGTGACCCTAGGGCTTGATTGTGGAACCCTACCGTATGTGTATGGTTCGGAAATGGGAATTGACGAGTGGTTTGACTTGGACGACTATTCGGATTTGGATTCGTTAGTCGGTCTAGTCATGTCAGTTTGTGTTGGGACTGCACTTCGCAGTCAGGGTTGTACGTATCGGTTAGACCGAGTTGGTTGTCGTGCTACTTCAGTCGTGGGTTGGTGCAACTAAGGTCGTGGATGACCTGGTAGACGACAATGGTTTAGTCAAGTTACGACAGGATAGAGATTGTTGGACAAGTTACCAGGGTTGGTACTTGTCGATGGAATCCCTGAGTGGGATACAGAGTAGTTAGTACGGGCGATCGATTCCGTTGGATACGGAGTCTGGATATAGCGATGTCTGGTAGTTAGGTCTGCACGAGTGTGGGGCAGGCGCTACTACCGAGAGTGGTTATAGTTACGATTGTTGGGGATCGGGGACGTTCGGGGAACGTTTTCCTTTTCTCGCATGAGTTGTCAGGATGACTGTACTCATAATTGTTAGGTACGAGGGAGACTGAGTTTCTCCAATATGAGTTGAGGTACGGGATCCTCGTTCGGTATGAGCGAAGATCCAGGGTGGTCAGTTTTGCACACGGTGTGCTAGCGTCAGTACTGATGCTAGTGAGGATGCTTGTGTGCTGATGCTGACAGGTGATAGTGATGGTGCTGGTACTAGTGCTAGTGCTAGTGCTGGTGTCGGTGCCGGTGATGGCGACGACGATGAGTTATGAATCGGGATATGACTCCATCGAGTTACGTATGTGTTCGGTATCTGTGGTCCCAGAGTGGATCTCAAATAGAGTTAAATTGGTTAGGGGACACGTGGTTGATGTCCGGGTATGTTGTTTCCAATCTTGTTGGAATTTCAGAATCGCGAGAGGTTGCGATTGAGGTGACGAGTGGAATGCGGGTTTTCCGCTTTGGTATTGGGTATGTCGAAGTCATTTTGGGTGACTTCTCAGGTTCTACCATAATTGATGGTGGTAGATGACGTTGATGATATAGATGTTGTTGGTTGCCACTAGTACACTGATCGTGTATTGGTTGGTGGACCCAGGATTTGTTCTGAATCATCAGGAGGAGATGAGTATATCGAAGTTAAATGACTGAGATTTCTCATTTTCTACTTGGTGGCAGACGATGTTGGATTATGTGGCGTGGTGAGTGCAGTAAGTTTTGGTTGCATTCACGTAGGATGAGTTTTGATGTCATCGTGTTGGATCATCTTTGGTTTTCCTAAGTGGAATGCCAAGGGTCGATACGAGGTAATCAGTGAGAACCCACAGTCTCGGCGTGTCTCGTCGTTGACTAATCTGTTTAGATGTGGGAAATGGTTGAGGACTTTGGACGTCGTGACGACCGGGGATCGTGATGTCTATGGTCGGTTGACGTAGTGTTGGATCTGGATCGTGATTTGGATATCCAGATAGGTGGAGAGTTTATTACTCTTACTTGGATGTTGAGTGAAGCATGATAGGACTGAACTTCTTTTCGAGGTAAATCCCATATGGCTTATTACTCGCCTGAGTAGTTGTCCGATGAGTAGGTGTCTGACGAGGTCGGATTTTGTCTGACCTAGTGTTGTGTTGATGTTGGGATTGACTTCCCTATGAAGTCAATCGATCGTATTGTGGTAATCGGTTGAGCGGGTAACCGATAGGTTTGGTTTTGGTACGTCTAGGTAGACGTGAATGATATTTCAGGTTTTGGAACCAGATTTCTGGATGACGATTCAGGATTTGATTTTGGAACTTGAAAGAGGATTTCTGTATTTGGGTTTTGGAATCGGATTCTGGGTGACGATTCAGGATTTGATTCTAGAACTTGACTATGGATTTTCTTTTATGGATTTGGGTTCGGAATGGTCATTCCTAATGCTAGCTTACGGAATAATGATTTCGGATTCGGATTTGAACATGATTATGGATATGATTTCTGGGTTTGGATTCGGGATTTCTTACGAAATTGCGGATTCGGATTCGGATTGGAAATAGATAATGGGTTGGAGTTTCGATTTGTCTAGATCGGACAGATGGACTCCATAATTGAAACGTGATTGACTACAACCTAGGTGGTTGTAGGCTGATTGATGGGTAGTTGTACGTACCTTGTTCGTTGTTCGAGGTACGACACCGGGCAGACTTGGGATGTCTGGTGACGGTATATAGGTTATACCAGTGGTACGTTGGAGAGCGTGTTGGTAGTCGGCATGGTTCCGATACCACTGGAGTAGTCGGGGTCGTGGACTGGACGTTGGATACTGTGCATTGGGTCATGGTATTTCTGATGGGTCTAGTTACACACATAGGTCGAGTGAAATGCTTGTGGTTAGTGTAACCACGAGTGTGTGTCATGTCAGTTTGCGACTGACAACTGTCAAGTACTGCCAGTTTGTCGGAGGTGTCAGCGTGGATCATGGTGTGAGATCTGATGACTCCCAGTGGGAGCAGACGTCAGGATAGTTGGTGGTTGAGCAAGGAACCGTCTAGTTGGTTGTGTCGGCGAAACAGTAGAGCTGACAAGTGGGATCAGTTCGGAGCGTACGACTTCTGTCATTCGACGTGGTCGAATGTAGTCGATACGACGAGAGCGTTAGTGGTACGTCTAGTTACAAACGAGGTTTATGTTGACTAGTGGGTGTACTAGTGTACACGTGTTTTGCGGTCGATTCTACTTTCCCCGAGGTGGTTGTGGAATCAGGATAGTGGAGTTTCAAGAATGAAACTAATTAAGGAGGGAAGAACGGTTAGATTAGGTCGGTTGGAATTTCGAGGACGAAATTAATTAAGGAGGGAAGGTTGTAACGACCCGTCCCAAATACCTAGATTAGATTAGTGACTAATCACGATTAGTGAGGCTAATCCGTGATTAGTAGAGCGAAATCGGACGAACGGTGCGAAATGACCGTTTTGCCCCTAATGGTGGCAAAACATTGACTTTTTAATCGGGCAGTCAAATGGACTTTGACCGATGACCGTGACGTAGTTCGTGACGTCACGAGTTCATAGACAGGTGGCACGTTCAATTCCGACGTTCGAGGAAGAAGTTATGACGTTCGGAAGTTTAGGGGCATTTTGGTAATTTGGGTGAATAGGAGGTCAAAAGTTGACTTTTTGATCGGGAGGTCCGATGGCAGAGGGCCGAAGACCGTTACGTAGATAAGGACGATACGAATCCATAGGCAGGCGGCACACTGAAATCGGACTTCAAACGGGAGAATTATGGGTCACGGAAGTTCGATTTCACTATGCACGAACTTCGAGACGGGGACGTTTCGGCGAAATCTGATTGGGTGGATATTTTGGTGGGCCCCATGGATGAGTGACAAGTGTCACTCATCCTATTGACTTGATCCCCCAATTTGTGGATCTACATAATTAATTAATATTATTTAATTAATTTTATAATCCAATTCCCACCTAATTCAATCCTAGCCATCCAATTCAATTCTAACTTTAAATCCACACCCTCTATCCCATCTTTCTTTCTCTCATCAGATTAAACCATCAATTATCATCATTTTCTACTATTCTCTTCATCAACCCGAACCCCCCCTCCATATTTTCTTCATTTTCTTCTTTGTTCTTCGGACAAGCACACACACACATACCACCATTCCTCATGTGCTTGTGTGTGACCGTGAGTGAGGTGATGAGAGGCAAGGAACGGCGAGCCACAGCGGGGGAAGGTGGTGGCCACGGTGGAGAGAAACCGTGAGGTAAGAAAATGCCCAAAAATTCAAATTTCGGTTTTGTTAATTTTTGTTCGATTCTAAGGATTGGGAAACATTTCTGGGGAACCTAGGAGTAGAATAGGATTGATTTCGTGGCTTGGGATGGCCGGAAACGGCCGTGAACGGCCGGAGAAAATCCGGCCACCATTGATGGCGGATGGAAGCTCGGTTTCAGGTGGTTTTTCTTAGTTTTAGGGATTGGGTTAGATAGGAAATGAAGAAATAGGAATTTAGGGATTAAAATGGGACCAAACGGACTCCGAATCGGTCCGAAAACTGAAGAAAAACCGAGATGAACAGTAACCGTGAATAGTAACTGGTTCAATTTTGAGGTTGATGCCGATGAACAGTGTTTTTGACTTTCTAGGGGTTCGTGAGGGCACGTGGTCCATAATTTGGGAAAGTGTTCAACACGGGAAATCTTCTATCCGATGTAACGAAGATTTTGGGATTGGTCTCGTGTCAATCGGACATCGTTTCGATAGTTTTCGGGGTGTCGGAAGGTTTAGGTTCGGGATTAAAAATAGTTAAAAATACGGGAAAATTTCGGGGCTTTAGTGGGAGGTTAATTAAGTAGTTAGTAACCTTCTATTACTATTTGGACAGGTTTGGGAGTCCCAGTGACTGTGATCGGCTCGGGGAGCCGTATGGCACGCAAATCGAGGCGGCAGCTCGGACGGTCTGTGAGTGGACCTTGTTTTCTAAATTGGTGCATGCATAAATGTTTATTATATGTTTTATTACTTGTTTGATGATGCCATGGGTGCAATTGTATGTGGTTACGTATAAGCACGTATTTCGAGGTTTCGGCCTTATACGGTGCTTATACGGGTCTGTATTTCTTTATTGATTTAAATGAACTAAATTTGGATTTCAAAATGATAAACTCGGGTATGAGACCCATTTGGTTTTGTCTCGGGCATATGACCTCATATTCCGGGCACGGTGCCCAGTTGGTGTCCTATGTTCGGGTACGAGACCCAGTCACTTTACGGTTTTGATTTCAGGTCAGGGAACCTTAAATGGATTCCCAGGTTCATGACGGTTTATGGGAACCGGCATGAACCCTTGTTATGGATATTATGGATCATGACGGTTCAGGGGAACCGGTCATGAATGTTTATGTTATGTATATATATGTTCGTCTACCTTCCTTTACTTCTATTATCTCCTCTGGGGAGGGTCGTTGGCCTGGGTGGAGTCACCCCCCAGTTGGGTTCCTTACTCTCAGGAAGGCTATGATTACTATTACCTCGGGTAGGGTCAAGTGTCTACGGACATTGATCTTGACTTTGAGAAGACTCGGATTGAGACCTGGGTGCACGCGCGTGGCTTTGGATACCGTGACAGGATTGGTTGTGTGACTTATATATATGTATGTGATGGATATATGATATATGATATGTGGTGTGTACAGGTGTGCACAGGATTTGGGCAGTGGCCCGTATGGTCGTTTTTATTGTGGTCCTTTCGACCTTAGTTTATATCTGCTTTGGGCTTAGTCCCACATATGGTTTGTTTTGGATAAATGGTTTTCGAATGCATGCATGCTTTTTAGTGGAGGGTACAAATGTCTTATGAAATGTTTTATAAACTTTTGTTTTGTCCACTCACAGTTTTTAATGTTTTGACTGCCCTTCAGGTTGACATCGGATGTGGACTGTAGCAGAGACCGAGATATCACATGCCTCCTCCGGATCCTGGCGTACTCTGATAGCCCGGGAGGGCAAAGGACGAAAATATCCCTTGTCTGACACTTCGTGTCAGACGGGAGCAGGGTCATCCCGCACTAATCCCGGGGGGATTGGGATGGGTCCTGTCTAACTAGCCAACAACCATTTAATCCCCCATACCCACCCCCAACCAACCTGTCTCCCCACCTAGTACATCTGCCCCGAGCCGCATCATCCTCGTCTTCAACTCCTTACGCTACCCACTTTCTGATTCAGTTTCAATCTCCTTTGCCCCTCCCATCTTCCCCATCACCCATGCCTCTCCTCTCCTCACCCACACCTTTTTAGACTCATCCACCTCCTTATCCACCAATTTTCCTCCCGATCTCTCCCCATTCCCTCTGATCCATCTTCCCCACCGCTCAGACCGTCCATCTCGGCCCTCTACCCATTTTCTAGATTGCTAGGTCCATCATGCTTGTTTACTTCTGTATGCAACCGTCGCTTCTACCCAGTCCTGTACGCGCCATCTGTTGTACATGTATGCTTCCTAATCCACCTTACCCCTGTCTATCAGCATTTCATCCCCAACATATCTCGGCTCATTGAGCACACATCTTATGAGTAGGCCCGTCACGACCCTCAGTGGACTGCTGCCATAACAAACGAGCTACGGGCTCTTGAAGCCAACCATACCTGGACCATTGTTCCTCTACCCACTAATCATCATCCCATCAGAAGTAAATGGATTTTTCGCATCAAATATCAGTTTAATGATAGTGTGGAACGCTACAAGTCCCGTTTGGTCGCCCAAGGCTTCAATCAACGTGAGGGGATCGATTACAAAAAAACCTTTTTCTCTAGTTTCCAAGTTAATCATAGTTCGCTGCTTACTGTCCATTGGTGTGGTTCGTAGCTGGCTCCTCCATCAAATGGGCGTCCAGAATACCTTCCTCCATGGAGACTTGCAAGAGAAGGTGTACATGTCCCTTTTTCGCCTGGCCTTCGTCGACCAAGGGAGTCCCTAGTATGTCGACTACGTAAGCCCTTGTACGAACTAAAACAAGCTCCCTGCAACTAGTTTTGGAAATTCTCATTTGACATTAGCAACATTGGTTTCAAACAATCCAAGGCGAATTACTCATTATTCACTCATGCCCAAGAAAGTTCACTAACTATCATACTGCTTTATGTGGATGATATGAAAATTACCGGAAACAATGAAACTACAATTTAGGAGCTGAAGAACTTTCTTGGCACTTAATTTAAACGCAAGGACCTCGGCTCTCTGAAATATTTCTTAGGTATTGAAGTCGCTCGGTCCAACCAAGGAATCACTATTTGTCAACGAAAATATACCCTGGACATCTTAGAAGTGGCTGGCCTACTTGGAGCTAAAGCTGCCATAGTGCCTATGGACCCTGATTTGGTGCTTGCTACCTCCAAGAGTGAACCACTCTGTGATCCTACTCGCTATAAACCGTTAGTAGGGAAACTAATTTATCTCACAATCACTCGCTCAAAAATCATATATGCAGTCAATACACTCAGTTAGTTTATGTAAACACTCACTCGCCAACACCTTGCAATAGCCCTACGTCTACTACATTATCTCAAGACTGCACCAAGTCAAGGGTTGTTGTTGCTTGCTCAGAACAAGCTACAATTTATTGGATATTGCAATGTTGATTGGGCTCTATGTCCGATCACTCGTCGATCCATTACGGGGTACTGCATCTTCCTGGGTAATGCTCTTATTTCATAGAAAAGAAAGAAACAAGTTACTGTCTCAAGGTCCTCAGCAAATCTGAATATCGATCTATGGCAGCTGCCACACGCGAGCTTACTTGGCTACGATACCTGCTACAAGACCTCCATGTAACTCATGCTCAACTTACCAAGTTGTTTTGTGACAATCAAGGGGTGGTACACATTGCAACAAATCATGTGTACCATTAGAAAACCAAGTATATCGAAATTGACAGTCATATAGTTTCTGAAAGATTAGAATGAGGCGAAATCCGAACAAGCTATGTCCCCACCGATGCTCAACTATCGGATTTGTTCACTAAACCACTGCGCACATCAGCCTTCACTTATCTACTTGCCAAGTTGGGAGCTATCAACATCCATACTCCAACTTGAGGGGGCGTTTTAAAGGAAAGAGTCTCATAACCTCATAGATTGATGGTGTGACCTATAATGTTGGGAATTCCTTTGTTACCTGCATAGAATTAGGAGTTGTTTATCCTTCCCTAGCATAGATATTACTTATCTTGCACAAACACTTATATATTTAACTATGTACCTACTTTCAGTGCAATACAGAAAAAATTATACCATCCTTTCAGAGATTTACCTTGTATTTTTCAATTCTAATAATCCAAGCATTTGTGGGCGAAAGTAGAGAGAGCTTCAGCGAGGCGGAGCGAGTTCTAGTTATGGGGTCGACGGTTGAGGACGGTAAGTCTGGGATTAGGGTGCGGTGAGTCAACTCCTCAAACTCAAAGGGTGGTTTTCGGGTTTGGGTAGTAATTGGCATATAGGATTTTGATTTTGATTTTGATATTTTGTTATTCTTTATTTTTCTAATTTATAATTGCATTTTTCTAATTTATAAAATGTGGAGCGAAGCCTACTTTAGTTGGGCCTAGGCCTAATTATCTTTTTTCATGCTCAAAACCCCGAGCCTCTTCACCCAAATGTTGGTTGCGCTCGCGGTTTCAAGATCTACATATTTCTCTGTTGGTCACTGAAGAACGGTACAATCGAGTGTCAAAGCCGAAGAATTTCCATCTCCGGGGAAACATGGATCCAGATTCAGTGAAATCTACCCTCCAAAATCTAGCATTTGGAAATGTAATGGCCGCCGCGGCTCGCAATTACCAGAAGGAATTGCTTGCCAATGAAAAGGCGCCGCCGACGAGCTCCGTCAACCAGGAGGTCGACCTTGACGAGTTGATGGATGTAAGTCCCAAGTCCATTTGTATTCAAATTCTGCATCTTTCAGTCCATTTGGATTCCTGAAGCAATGTTTTTTCTGTGCATTTGGTGATGGGTAGGATCCTGAGCTTGAAAAATTGCACGCGGATCGGATAAATGCTTTAAAGGTTCGATTGTTTTTTACCTTCGATTCATTTGGTTATGTGGGAAATTGTTATCTTGTGTTTATGTGTGGTGGGTTTGGTTTGAAATTTTAATAGAAAGAAGCTGAGAAGAGGGAAGCTTTGAAGAGGAAAGGGCATGGAGAATATAGGGACATAACTGAGGGGGATTTTTTGGGTGAAGTTACTAGCACTGAAAAAGCCGTCTGCCATTTTTATCACCGGGAGTTCTATAGATGCAAGTAAGCCTTTTTACTCTAGAATCTTCAAAAAACATAACCGTGGATGAGTGATTGCATTGCAAAATTGTTCTCATGTGAAATCTTGGTTGTTTTTAGGATAATGGATAAGCATTTGAAGACCCTCGCTTCAAAGCATCTCGATACTAAGTTCATCAGGCTGGATGCAGAGGTGAGTTTAAAACTTCAAATTTTAATCTTAGGTTTTTTTGTTATTGTACAAAGATTAGCTTTCCAATTGTTGAGCCTACTTGTTGCAACCTTCCAATTTGGTAATTAGTTAGAAAAGCATTAGCTTGGGGGATTGACCGGTTGAAATGAAATGCAGAATGCACCCTTCTTCGTCACCAAGCTAGGAGTCAAGACTTTGCCTTGCGTCATAATCTTCAGGTTCCATCGTTTCTATTGTAAATATGTACGCATGTATGATTAGGCAGACGGAACTGTGTGAATATTGCAATCATTTTAACCCTCCCACTTGGAAAGTTTTGTATTTGGCATGTTACTTTCATAGTAATAGTACAATGAGATCTTGCATTAAATTTTATATGTATTGATTTAAAGGTTTGGTTTTTTGCAGAAAAGGAGTTGCTACCGATAGGTTGATAGGATTTCAAGATATGGGAGGAAAAGATGATTTCAGCACAAGGGCACTTGAGGTTGTGCTAGTCAAGAAAGGTAATGCTTTGTCAAGCGCCTTGTGCAATTGTTTCAGCTTGTTTCAGAGTCTTTAAACTGCCATTTTAACAGGTATAATAAGTGAGAAGAAAGAAGACGATGACGAAGATGATGGATATCTTGAAGGTGGTCGCCGAACAGTGAGATCCTCTGCGAATCTTGATTCTGATTCAGACTGAAAATGATGTGTGAAGTTTCAAATGTTTTCAGTTTACTTGCGTGTATGCTAGTTGTGATAGCTAATTTATGTTGACATCCATACAAATCTTTTCTGTTTTAGGTTTCTGAGGAACAAGATTGCTATGGAATGCATTTATTTTGGCTAGAAATTGATCCTTATCTTTGTTGTATACTTTGATCAATCAATTAGAATCTTGAATTTGATTTCATACTAGTTGAATATATCAAAATCTGGGTTTCAATGATTGTTATCCCGAAGCTTAAATTGCCGAAGTTTTGGTATTTGGGCCTTTCACCTTGTTGCTCATTTTGTGCATTGTTTCTAAAAAAGGAAATTGTAGATTAGTCTGTACCCAGTGAGCAATTAGTATAATTGTGTTCTTGTAGCTGCTACTAGCTCTAAGATCTTCCTATCAATATCTGAGTTCATTTTCAGTGTTAGGCTTCAGCTAGTTTTCATAGGGCTGTTATTGTTCCAATTACAAGTTACAACCTCACGGTTTAGGATGCCGCAAGTATGCTATTTCCTTTTGTGATTTAGTTATGTACAGCTAAACAAAAGTTCATCATACTTTCTTCTATATGCTTTTCATATCGACTTACCTGAGGTTTTGAATACGGTGAAAACCTCTTTAGCCTTAACGGCCATTGAATGTATGATGTGAAAATTGCTAATACACAATTTAATACTCTGCAAAAGTTGTAGAATATGACATACGAGAAGCAAGGATAGTTCTACACTAGGGATTAGAGAACTTGCTAATTAACATGAAGGGAAAAAGTAAACTAAATAAAATGATTAATTGGGGGGAGAGTTGTGAGTTTTGGATTTAATCTGACGAAAGTAATGCAAATGTAATGAAAACTAAGGTAAGGTTAAAATGTGAGAAACTAGTTAAAGGTTCAATCTACACATCCTAAACATATGCATATGACTGAATTTCCAGCAATTCTTTACAAACTAGTGAATGATAATATCTAAAATCAATTGTGAAAAGAACTGATTAATCTTATTATTTTCTCAATTCTATTGAATTAAACTTTGAGTCACTTTCAAACCATTATCTGCATGTCATTTAATCATGAGCTGCAAGTTAAATGAACACGTAGAGATCATTAAGCTCTATGAAAAATTTAGACATTATCTTGGCAAAAGTATGAACCACATATTAGTTGAACCAAGATTTTTCTTAACATGCCAACGTCTATTAATAGTTGCTCCTTATGAATATGTGATCATAACTATAAGATGAAACTCTCTTATATTCTAGCATCAAATCCTGACATGCTTACTAATTTTCTGACCTAACTAACATACAAGAATAAGTTCTCAATCAAAATTTTAGGTAAAACACAACCACGATAAGCAAAGGAATTTTGAATCTAAACAATTCATTGAACACATGTTTGAGCCTTTGAAATCACGTCTAGCTACGAAAGGGAATTAGCTAGATATATCTATTATATTTGAAATGCAATACATAATTAAACATGAATTATACTAAAAAAAAAAGAGAAACGAACGAAAAACGCCATGGTCACGATTGGGACGTTGGTTTTTTATGGATGCGGTCGCTGCTGCAAAAATTAAGGGGAGCGAGAGGGCTTTTTCTCCAATTGTGAACATTGCTGCTACCGAGTCCAAAGTGTGAACACTACTACTGCGAGGGACTGCTCCTGCCAAAAAGAAAAAAGGTGGAGCGAGAGGCTCTGCTTTTTTATAGGGAGGGGAGAGAAAGACAGGTTTGTTCGGGGAGCAAAGGCAGAAAGAGAAGATGTTTCTGCCCAACTTTTGTGTGTGAGAGCTGTCGTGCAGAATGTAGGCTTTGTGCTTTTTTTTTCCCTTAAGGTCAAGAGAGTGACGCTGCCTTTTTAGTTTTTTTTTTGTTAAACAAAAAGATTATATAACACCAGAAAAATTGGTCCCAACGGGAACAAAGACACAGTTCAACAACAAGTACAGAGCTGAAGCAAACCCAGCAAAGCAAACCACAGAAGGTCACCAAGACAGCATCAGGAGATCTTAGTACTTAAACGAGATCTAACCATATTGCAAATAGACGGAAAGACAACATCATGAAATCTTGGGGGGGTGCCCAAACACACTTTGGTTACGTTCTAACCAGATCCCATAAACATAAGCATTAAGAGCAAGTTTGCAAGCAATGGCGCTAAAAGACTTATCACCCCACCAGCTAGCAAGCAAGGGGATAAGAGAATGCCACGAAGGAAGCTGCCACGAAATCCCACAACGAAGCAAAACACGCTTCCACATATAAGCAGAGAACTGACACTCAAAGAAAAGATGAGAATGAGACTCAACAACAAGGTTGCAAAGAAAACACAGACCATTACCATTGGTAGTAAAGTTCCTCAATCTATCCAATGTAAACAACCTGCACCGAATAGCAAGCCACAACATAAAACTCGCCCTAGGAATATGACCAGAGAACCACATCAAACGATGCCAAGGGACATTAGGAACCGAAGGCGACAAACTATTCCACATGGACGAAGGAGAAAATCTCTCTGATTGATTGGCAATCCAGCGATATGAATCTGGAACGGAAGCATTAAAGCATATCCTCCCAGTAGCAGCACTAATCAAACTAATAACCGGAGCACGAGGAGACGACCAATGCCAGCTCGAGCCGATGACCACAGAACTGACCCTAGCATGAGCAGCCAACCTAGAATCCCCAAACATCTCATTACCTAATAAAGCACCAATCGGGCTCACATCCAGCCAATTATCACACCACAGAAACACATCATCCCTATTCCCAATCACTGCCTTAATAAAAGGCCTAACAAGAGATCTCACCTTAATCAATTTTCTCCAATTCCAAGAACACTGAGAATGAGGGGTAAGACACCAAAAACACTTGCCACGAATAAAATAGATCTTAACCCACCTACTCCAAAGACTGGACTTCTCAACATCAAACAGGGACCATATATGACGAGCCATAAGAGTCATGTTCCAGAAGTGAAGGCGCTGTAACCCCAAGTGTAATGACCCATCCCGAATTTCGGGATTTGATTAGTGAGTAATCGTGGATTAGTCCCACTAATCGGGGATTAGTCAAAGAGATCGCAGTCGAACGGTGTAAAATGATAGTTTTGCCCCTAGGAAATCGACGAAAAGTTGACTTTTGAACCGAGTGGTCAAATGGACTTTGATCGATGACCGTGACGTAAATCGGGACGTTACGAGTTCGTAGACAGGCGACACGTCGAAATCGGAGGTTCAACGGGAAAGTTATGGGTCTAAAATAGAAAATGACACTATTGCACGAAAACAAAGGAAAACCGACACGCGATAGGATTTGATTGGGGAAGGTTCTGAAAGGACCCACCAGATGAGTGACAAGTGTCACCCATCTAATAGGCCTAAAACCCCATTTATTTGGGTTTATCTTCATCGATCATCCTTCTCCGTTTCTCCCTAAAACCCGCGGAATTTCTGGAGACTGTGAACCCCCTCCCTATATAACCCTTTCCATCCCTCTTCGGTTGTGGTTAGTGTGTGAATGAGAGTGAGAGAAGAGATTGGGTCGATGATGATGAGGCTATCAGGGAGGACCGTTATGGACGGTGGTGGAAGTTCGGAGGTAAGGAACCAAAAACTCTATTTTAAATTCGAAAATGGAAAATAAAGTTTGGTTGGTTGTTGAGTGATTCAAACAATTGGAAATGGTTTTTGAGGGGCAAACGAATCAAGTGGGCTTGGAATCTAGGCTGGAGGTGGCCGGGATCGTGAGAACACGACGGAGGAAGGTTGGTCGTATGTTCATCGATCAGGAAGGTAAGCTATGGACCTGGTTTTCATATTTTCACATTGTAGATCGATAGGGAATAAGGAGACGAAGGTGTAGGAATTGAAAGGATTGAAAACTGGTTAGAAACAAGGGAGAACCAGTCTCACCGGTTCAGTTGGACCGAAGTTGCAGAGAACCGATCTGGATCGAGTCTGTGAGAGGTTGAAGGTGATACTGTCGCAGGCGCGTGGGTTTCACGCGCAGGGACTTTGGGCGGCTAGTGAGGGCTCGTGGGCCCATATTTTGAGGCACAGTCAACATGTGTTATCATCCTTTCGATGTAACGAACATTTTGGGACAGGTTTGGAGTCGATCGGACACCGTTTCGTGGTAGTTTTGGATGTCCGAAGGTTTAGGGTTTATTTTGAATACATTTAAAAATTCCGAAAAATTAGGGGGATTTAATGAGAGGTTAATTGAAGTGGTTAGTGACCTTTGGGTATGATTTGGACAAATTCCGAGGTTCTGGTGATGGTGGATTAGCCTCGGGAATACTTATGAAGCACATATTGTGGCGGCAGTTAGGACGGTCTGAGTAGATTTTTTTTTATAAATATGATGCATGCATAACTGTTTTATATGTTTTATATCTATGTTTTGAATGCCTTAAGTACATATGTTAGTGGTATTTGACATTTACGTATTTGCACGTATTTCAAGGCGTATGATTTTATGTTGAATTTGTATTCACGTGTGTTTTCGGTGATGGTTTGATGAAATGGTTTTAGATTTGAAAAGATGAACTCGGGCATGAGACCCATTTGATTTGAAAACTATCAGAGTTGGAGTCCATTTGATTTAATAAGATATCGGGCTGAGACCCATTTGAGTTATACGATGGGGTCGGGGGCCCAGTTGGTTTACAAAATCGGGCACGAGGCCCAATTGTGTTTTTTTTTAATGTGAATTCGGGTCGGGGACCCTATATGGATTTGGATTTATAGATTTTGATGATTTTATGGAAATTTCGGGCATGGCCCCTTTAAGATGTTTTGAAATAGTTTTAAAAAGTGTGTTTCCCATTTACCATCCCTTGATGAGGATATGTGGATGGTCTCCTCCAGATGTCTGGGACACTGGGGAAGTCACAACGCATTTCCTGCGATGGGTAATTGTACGAAGCGACCAGACCGTATAGTGACTCAGGAGCAGGATTGTTATGATTAGGCGTCTGGGACATCAGACATCTGGGATGTTAGAGATATGGACCCGGAGAAACCTCGGGCAGCACGCGTTGCTTAGACCGTGAGATATGATGTCTGGGACGCTAGACATCTAGGATGCTGAGGATGAGTATTTGGTAAACATGAATGATTGGATTTATGAAATGATATTTCTGTGTTTATGTATTTGGGTAATGGCCCACGTGGATTTGGATTTACGGATTTTGGTATTTTTACGGTTTTGGGCTAAGGCCTTAATGATATGAGAAAAGGAAATGAATTTGGTTTTCTAAACGATTTTATGATATGTGAATTAAATGGTTTTGTATGCATGCATAGTTTTTAAGTTAAGTGCATAAATTTCTTTTTATGAAATTTGTTTTATAAATTTATTTATTTTTGTCCACTCACAGCTTTTATGTTTTTTAATGCCCTTCAGGTTGATCGCGGATGCGGACTGTGGCAGAGACTGATACCTCACATTCCTCGGCTGATGTTGGCGCACTCTGGAAGCCATTTGTTCTCAGGATTTCGGATTATCCCTTGTCTGACCTTCGTGTTACCTCGTGTGGCACGTGGGTTATACAGGAGCATGGCGCATCCAGCGTTAATCTCGAGGGGATTAGGATGGGTCGTGTCACCAAGCCACCTTCCAATTTCGGCTTACAGATTTCATTCCACACCACCTTAGCATGATACCTCTCACAAACATTATCAGACCACAAGAACCTGCGACACATGAGATACAAGTCACAAAAAAATTTATTCGGGAGGAAGAGATGAGATGATCAAAAAACCTGCACACTATACAACATAGACTTAATTAGCTACAGCCGACCAGCAAAGGGATGCCTAAATAACGAAAAGGCAGAGACCCCTCGCCAAACCCAAAGATCCTCATAACCTGCACCAGAAGATAATTAGACTCATCTGCCACAAATACATTACTCTTGGACAGATTAGAGACTAACCCCGAGGCCCTGGAAAACACCGCTAAGGTATCATTAATAACCTTAGAAGAATACCTATCACCATGACAAAAGACTAACAAATCATCATCAAAAGCCAAATGAGTGAGACCCACCTTACCACACCTCCAGTGATACCTGAACTGGGGGCATAAAACAATCCTAGCCTTCAACATCTGGGATAGGATTTCCATAGAAATGATAAAGATATACGGCGATAGAGGGTCCCTTGTCGTAACCCCCGCTTTCCTGCAAAGAAACCCACCAACTCTCCATTCACAGCAACCAAAAATCTAGGTGTGGATATGCATTTTTCCACCCATGCAATCAGCTTAGGGTGGAAATTAAACGCTTTCATAGCCTGTAAAAGAAACCCCCAATTCAGAGAATCATAAGCTTTCAAAATGTCAACCTTGGCCATACACTAGCCCTCATCATTTGGCCCAAAAGCCCATGGGCTTATGGGGGCCCGATAAACCCGATGGACAAAAGCCCAGCTCGACCCGCTATGGGCCGTGGGTCGGTCCAGATCGAGAGTTAGTGGGTTGGGCTTGGGCTTACGGTGTTCAAACCCGATATGCCCGAGCCCGATAAAGCCCAGTAAGTCTATCCCGACCCGCCCGTAATAAACCCGATCCATAAGCCCGAAAATATAAAATACTTATTGTTTAAAAATTAATACTCAATGACAGGACCCATCTCAATCCCCCGGGGATTACCGTGGAATGTGTCATGCTCCCGTCTGAAACGAAGTGTCAGACAAGGGATAACCTGATGCCACTGCCCAAAATGGGCTTCCAGAGTGCGCAAGGATCGATGGAGGAGGTGTGCGATGTCCCAGTCTCTGCTGCAGTCGCATCCGTAATCAACCTGAAGGGCATTAAAAACAAAAGCTGTGAATGGACGAAAATAAGTAAGTTTATTAACACATTTCATAAGACATTTATGCCCTCCATTAAAAACGTATGCATGCCACGAAAACCAATAACCAAAACATTTGATCAACACGGCATTAGGGCCTTAGCCCAAAACCGTAAACCATAAATCCAACCGAAAAAACATTTCATAGGTCCAATAGTTCATATTTACCACATTACCATAACCGGAATCCCAGATGCCTAGCGTCCCAGACGCCTGACGTCCCAGACGTCACATTTCACGGTATAACCATAAGCTACGCGTGCTGCCCAGGGTCTCAATCCCGAGTCCAATCCCCGAACCCAGTCTGGGTACAGCATCACAGATGCCTAGCGTCTAGACGCTCGACGTCCCAGACGCCCAACATAGCAATCCTGTTCCTGAATCATTATACGGTCCGGTAACTCCGCATAATGAACCATCGCAGGCAATGCACCGTGATTTCCCTAGTGTCCCAGACACCTGGAGGAGACCTTCACATATTCTCGTATCGAGATGGTATATGGAAAACAGTTTTATTAAATTATTTCACATCTCAATGGGCCCTGCCCAAAATGTCCATAAAACATTACAATTCCATTTAGGGTCCCTGACCCAAAATCACGTTTATAATCCAACTGGGTCTCATGCCCGATTTTGTAAACCACTGGGCCCACGACCCGAATTGTAAATCAACTGGGCCCCTGGCCCGATTTCACAAAGCAATTGGGCCCCCGACCCGATTACGTAACTCAAATGGACTTCCAAGTCCAAGATTTCAAAAACAATTGGGCCTCATGCCCGAGTTTATCTTTCCAATTTCAAAACCATTTCATGGAATCATATCCAAAGTCATAAGTATGAAAAATCCGTGTAAAACTAGAAAAACCTCGATTTACGTGCAACCACGTAAATCGCCTCGAAATGCGTGAAACCATATAATTCACAATCATCCAAATCAATATCATAAAACCATATCCATAATCCATATAAAACATTTAGGCATGCATAGAATTTATAAAACCAAAGTCCACTCACAGACCGTTTAACTATGCGCCTCGATACGCGTGCCATCGGCCTTCCCGGGCCCCGTCACTAACACCGGGACTCTCAATCCTGTCCAAATCACATTAGAGGGTCACTAACCTATTCATTAACATCCTATTCAAGTCCCGTAATTTTTCCGAATTTTTAACTATTTTTAAACTCGACTTAAAACCTTCAGATATCCCGAACAATATCGAAACGGTGTCCGATCGACACGAAACCAATTCCAAAATGTTCGTTACATTAAATGGGACAAAAGTCAAGTTGAACTCACCTCGAGATTTGTGCCCACGTGCCGTCACTTGTCGTCCTGAGTGGCTGCGCGTGAAACCCAAGAGCTTGCTACAATGTCATCTTCCCAACCCGTATGTCTGTAAAACGGGTCCAGTTGGCCCGCGAGATGACCCGAACTGTTCTCTGTCAATTCAACCTCAATCCTTTCAATTGAACATTCCAATAGATTTTTTTAAAGTTCAATTAAAGGTCTGTAAACTCAATTACACGATTTCTTACCTAAAATCCAACGATTCAATGATGAACACCCGTCATTGTTCCTGCTTCGAATTCCATCGATTTCAACTGGTTTCTTCCAATTGATCCACCCAACAGCATAAGTGAACCATGGGAAACTCATTTCCCAAATCAATTTCATCATTTGATCACCCAATGATCACAACTCAACCTCGACTCAAGCGTACTGTCGTTTTGTCGGTTCAGAGTGAATTGGGCACCAATTTGCTTCCTTCTTTCCATGATTCTGATCGTGGCACTCCCAGGAAGCTGAAAGTGAGCTCCAATTTGATCCTCAGGGCCCTAGGATTGAATTTCGAATTTTCCCTCTCAAATTGAAAAAATGGTTTTCCACGGTTTTCCTCTCTATCACTCAACCCTTAGTGTATCAGAATGAAGACCACTCAACTCTCATTCAGTTTAATCGACTTGTGCCATCCTAAAAGCTCGTGGAAGCCAACCTGGCCACTGAGACATGTTTCCCGCAAAGTTCGAATCTCGAATTAACAATGGTGTCCACGTTGAGGAATGAATCAGCCATGTTCTGATGCATATAAGGCTTTAAACAATCCATACTTTCCAGCACACAACTTGAATAATCAATTGGGCACTCAAAACCACCGCACATGGTAGTGCAACACTTGTTCCCCGCGGTTGCTACAGTGACCAGGGGTAAAATGACCAAAATGCCCCTAGTTCAGAAATTACCAAAATGCCCCTCACGCATCCAGGCCCATAACTCGGTCATCCGGACTCCGATTGATGCGTGCCGCCTGTCTACGGAATCAGGGCATCGAGACCTTCCTAACGGTCCTTGGCCCTCGGCCATCAGACCTCCCGATCAAAAAGTCAACATTTTCCCTTATTTTGTCCAAATTACGAAAACGCCCTTGGGCTTCCGAACGTCATAACTTTCACCATGAACGTCGGAATCGAACGTGCCACCTGTCTATGAACTCGTGACATCCCAAACTACGTCACGGTCATTGGTCAAAGTCCATTTGACCGTCCGAATTAAAAGTCAACATTTTGTCCACGCCTTGGGGCAAAACGGTCATTTTGCACAATTCGTCCGATTTCACTCAACTAATCCCAGATTAGTCATTCTAAATCATAATTAAATAATATTAAATCCCGATACTCGGGATGGGTCGTTACACTCAACCCATTCTTAATACTAATATTTCAATACAAACTCAAATCTCAGCCCCAAGCCCACCTAATTTATTTTAAAAAGCCCAATACCCAATACCAATACCCAATACAAACCCTAAACACTCCTCCACCTACTTAATAGGCCCAACGTTTTTGCACCCTTGAATATTTTTGTTCATTATTAATATTTTTTTTTCATGCATATATTTTTTTGTAATTTTAAAGTTTGAGACATAGTTTATTACAAAAGCCCACGTAAGCCCAATCCAAGTGGGCTTAATAGGCCCGACCTGAAAAGCTCAATTTAAACCCGGCCCGATAAAAGCCCGTGGGCTCTTTTTTATGTCATTAAGTCCGTCCGGCCCGGGCCGAAAATTTAAAAATTATTTAATGAGCCAGGCCCAGCCCGACCCAAGTCCAAAAAATTTGGGCCGAGCTTTCCTGGTCCGACCCAATGCTGAGGGCTACCATACACCTGGGCACTTCCTTATTCAGGTGGTAACCACGCATTAGCTTCTGAACCAACCAAAATATTATCGCCAATCTGATGACCCCCCACAAAAGCTGACTGATTAACACTAATGATAGAAGAGAGCATCCCCACAATCTAATTAGCAATCAACTTGGAAATAATCATAAACAGAGTATTACAACAAGAGATAGGACGTAAATCAGCCATGGTAGAGGGATTAGATACTTTAGGGACCAAGGTAATAATATTGGCATTAACCTCACCAAGTAAACACCTAGAAGAAAAGAACTCACTAACCGCTGCAATGATATGACTTCCCACCACACTCTAGGCTTTCTGAAAGAAGTACTCATGGAACCCATCAAGACCAAGGGCCTTATTGGGCTTGAGCTGAATACACACATTACGGATCTCCTCCACAGAAACCTCACGCGCCATGTTCCGAGCCTCCCCATCACCAATAGGGTCCTCAATCAATTCATTGAAAGTACAATTAACCACTGGAGAGGGCACCCCCAGAAGATTCCGAAAGAACAAAACCGCCTCAGCCTTGATCTCAAACTCATTAGAAGTCACACTACCATCCTGTAACTCAATAGAAGAAATCTGGTTCCTGTTGGAGCGTTTCTTGATCGAACTATGAAAAAAAAACAGTATCGAGATCACCCTCTGCCATCCACTTGAGCCTAGCCTTTTGCCGGAAGAAGCTTTGCTCCCAAAATAAACAAGCAGCATAATCCTGAAGACAAGATTTCTACCTATCCAGCAAGTCACTATCACGAGGGTTATCACTCAACAAGGTCTGACAATCATCAAGATCCACCCTAGCTTTCAAAACCTCATCAGAGACATTAGAATTAGTGTAATGACCCGTCCAAAATTCCATGATTAGATTAGTGACTAATCACGATTAGTGAGGCTAATCCGTGATTAGTAGAGCGAAATCGGACGAACGATGCGAAATGACCGTTTTGTCCCTAGGCGTGGGCAAAACGTTGAATTTTTATTCGGGTGGTCAAATGGACTTTGACCAATGACCGTGACGTAGTTCGTGACGTCACGAGTTCATAGACAGGTGACACGTTCAATTTCGATATTCGAGGAGGAAGTTATGAGGTTCGGAAGTTTATGGGCATTTTAGTAATTTTGGTTAAAAGGGTCAAAATGTTGACTTTTTGACCGGGATGTCCGATGGCCGAGGACCAAAGACCGTTACGTAGATAAGGACGATACGAATCCGTAGACAGGCGGCACGTCGAATTCGGACGTTCGACGGCGAAGTTACGGTTCACGGAAGTTTCGGGATACTATTTACGGCGAAACGTTTTACGAGACAAAAAGTGCAGTTTTGTCTCTAGTGGGCCTAGATATTTGTCCTGATGCTCAATGGATGAGTGACAAGTGTCACCCATCCAATGGACTCCCTTATGCATTCATGCACCGTGCAAACCATTCCATTTCTTCATTCAAACACACACACCCCTCCCATTACCCGATCTCACTTTCTCACCCAAACCATTCACTCAAAACCCATCCAATCTTCACCCATGACCAGGCAGAGGACCAGGGAGATTGAGGGAGCTGAGGTCGCCGGCCTGGAGGCCTGAACCGCCGCCCACGGCGGCGAGAGAAGGAGAAACCCGCAAGGTACCCGATTAGCCCATTTTAATCCATTTTCCATTTTTGACGTTTTGGATCGGTTTTAATGGTTTTAATGAATCAAATAGGTTGCTAGGATAGTTTTAGGAAGGTTTCTATGGTGCTTGGACGGTTGGGCAGCCGTGGGACGGTTTTGGAAATATTGAACCGTTTGGTTCAAAATCAAACCATAGGATTTAGGCGTTTTTAGGTTGTTTTAAGGATTAGAATAGATAAGAAACATGAAAATAGGAATTATAGGATTGATTGGGGTTGAAATTGGACCAAAACGAGGAAGGAGGAACACTGAACCGGTTCCGCTGGTTCAGCACAGTAACCGGTCCAAAACCAGGGAAAAAACCGGTTTCTTGAGGTTGTTGGTGATGAACAGTAACCAGGGCCTTCTATGAGCTCGTGAGGACACGTGGTCCATAATTTGGGAAAGTGTTCAACACAGGAAATCTTCTATTCGATGTAACGAAGATTTTGGGACTAGTCTCGTATCAATCGGACATCGTTTCGATAGTTTTCGGGGTGTCGGAAGGTTTAGGGTCGGCTTAAAAATAGTTAAAAGTTCGGAAAAATCACGGGGTTTTGATGGGAGGTTAATTAAGTAGTTATTAACCTTCTATTAAAATTTAGAAAGGTTTGGGAGTCCCGGTGATGGTGATCAGCTCGGGGAGCCGTATGGCATGCAAATCGAGGCGGTAGCTCGAACGGTCTGTGAGTGGACCTTGTTTTCTAAATTGGTGCATGCATAAATGTTTATTATGTGTTTTATTACATGTTTGATGATGCCATGGGTGCATTTGTATGTGGTTACGTATAAGCACGTATTTCGAGGTTTCGGCCTTATACGGTGCTTATACGGGTCTGTATTTCTTTATCGATTTAAATGATTTGATTTTGGATTTCTAAAAGGATAAACTCGGGTATGAGACCCATTTGGTTTTTTCTCGGGCATATGACGCTATTTACGACCTTCGGGTCTAAATCGTGGTCACGACGGGTGCTATGTGCACGGCGATCGATTATACGACGCTCGCCTTCGGATTGGGATGTGTTCCTTCTGGAGAGGTCACGATGCACGATTCGTGGTCGGGCTGTCAGGACCCACCCCAGTTTCACCCCGAAAACCGAGGTAAATCCTGCTCCCGTCTGACAACCCGACACAACACAATCAGACGCAGGAGAAAATATATCACATATCTCGAAGTCAACAGTTTACAGAGCATAGTACTCAAGACAGAAGAGAGAAAAACCGAAAAGCTAAGTTCACGCACAACGGAAAATTTAACACAGTTCGGGATCGCTCTCGTGACTTCTATGCCTCAGACGCTGCCTCGACGCCGAAACCCCGCTCTAGCTCCACGACCTGGAGGGCAGTTAAAAACAGAAGGTGTGAGTGGACCAGAATAAAATAAAAGTTTCCAAACCATTTATAAGTAAACCGGGTTTTAGCCCTCCGTTTTGAAACCACATGCATAACCCAGTTATGAAAACAGTTATCAATCAATCACCATAAAACATCATAAGAAACAGAAACACTATAAAACTGTTATAGAAATCATAGCAGAAACATAATAAAACCGTATCATAAATCATGGATATCAGTTCATCATTTTCCGATCAAACCTGCTGGACCTATCCGAGTCTTAAACTCCCGAGTCTTTAAACTCAATCTAGGCCTCAATAATATCCGAGTCTTTAAACTCCCGAGTCTTTAAACTCAACAGGCCTACGGGGGAAATATCAATATATCCGAGTCTTTAAACTCTCGAGTCTTTAAACTCAATCCGGGTCTTTAAACCCAATCCGGGCCCGTCCCCCGTCAATCAATATCCGGATCTTTAAACCCAATAACCAGATCCAGCAAATCCAATCCAAAACCATTGAAAAAACATTTCTAAATCCACATCCAAACCTGAATCCGAAATCACTGCTCCGATGCCCTTCCGGCATCCAGAACCGTCATTCCGAACCCAAATCCGGAAATTCACTTTCCAACTTTAAAACCAAATTCCGCTTTCCGAAATCCGATTCTAAAACCAAAAACCTAGATCATCGAAATCATTTCCAAAATCCACTTATAATCATTGAAAATCATTTAACGTTTGAAACCCCAAAACTATAACCTCATATTCAGAAATCACACTTTCTCGTAAAACGTGCCAAATAGTTATTCCTCGAAAACCGTGCAATTATATAAAACCACATCATAAATCCAACAATCATGAAATCACATATATAAAACAAGTATAGAAAACAGTTATGCATGTTCGAGTTTAAGGAAAGGGTCCACTCACAGTACCGAGCCCTCAATCACGTCCTGAACGTCTCGTACGTTCCTCAGCTTCCTCGGGAACTCTCGATCCTGTCAACAACCAACAAATACGTCACTAACACATCTACGAAGGTCCACCTAATTTCCCTCAAAAATCCCTGGTTCCTAAGGGTAACAAATCGGAACCCTAAGCTTTCACCCTCGCAAAACTACTTCGATTCGACGTCCGATTAACCCGAAAATTGCACCAATGGATTCCTTAAGACATTTAGAACTAAAACCATGTTGGAAGTTTGGCCGAAATCCTCCCCACGCGCCTCCACGCGCCGCCCAAAGTGGCTGCGTGTGGCCCTCACGCGCCTGCTACAGTGTATCTTCAACCTCGAGAAACCCGGTTCAGCACAGTATCCTGCAATCGAACCGGCGTCAGCGGTTCTCCGCCGTACCTGCACCAAATCGACTCCTCTCTTCACCCACTGCTTCGTCCCATCCTAAGGAACTCATCCCCCTCACTCCAATACCTCGACACGGCCTAAAACCTGTCGACTCTAGTTCGAACAAAACCCGTACCAGTCCCCTGTTTCCTTCTCCGGCCACCCAGGTCTCCCCCATCACGGTGGCTAGCTTAAACCCTTCCTAAGACCATCCTAAACCTCACCCAACTCACCAAGACCGTCGACTCTACCCCAGACTTCACGACTTTCGATTTTAAAGTCGGCTGCAAAACAGAGCACATTGGTACTCTCCGTCGTATAGCCTCCACCGTGCACTCCTCCGTCACGGCAGCACAACCAGCAGAAACCTAGAACCCTACTGAACTCCCTAGACCTCACAGGACTCCTCGATTCTATCCCTAAAGTCACGACTTCCAACTTGAACCTCGACGGAAAAACAGAGCATGGAAAGGGGAAAACAAGAAATTACCTGCCTCATGTCGCCGTCGTGAGCTCAGCCGTGAAGTAGTAGCTCCTCCCGTCCTCCTCCGTCCTCTGGACACTTCCACTGGCTTCGATTGGTTGATCACGGCCACAACACCACCCACAAACACTCACTTCCTCCCTGTTTTTCTCTCTGATTTCCCGTGGCTCACCACTCACGCACAACCCATCACCACTCCTCCAACCTCTCTCACTGTCTCCATCTCACTCTCTGGTCACTCTCACACACTCACAAGTTCACCAACATCCACGATCACCCCTCACTTTCTCTCAATTTCTCAGCCTCTGTTTTCTGTTCTTCAAACACACGAGCACATACACGGGTGCCCCAATTATTTGGACCGTGCACCAATTACTGGAACCCTCTAGTTCCCCCACACGTGTCACCATCTTCCCCATTCTCTCACAAATGGCCCCATCACAGCCATCCACTTGTCCCAATCTATTACACCAAGCACAAAAGTACAAAAGACCAAAATACCCCTCTATGAACCCAAAATTACCATTTTGCCACTATCTTTCTAGACCCGTAACTCCCACATCGTAAGTCTGATGACTACGTGCCGCCTGTCATCGAACTCAGGACGACGAGATCTCTCTAACGGTCCTAGGTCAACATACCAAAACCCGTTCGTACAAAAAGTCAACCTTTCCCCTTTAATTTTGTCAAATTACGGTTATGCCCTTAACCTTCCGAACATCACAACTTCCTCCTCGGATGTCGGAATCGGGCGTGCCACCTGCCTACGGATTCGTGACGTCCTAACCTACGACCTGGTCACCAGTCAATGTCCATTGGACCACCCGAACTAAAAGTCAACTTTTTGCCCGAACTAGGGGCAAAATCGTCATTCTAAGCTAATGACCTTATCGGGACCAACTAACCCCCGATTAAGCTCACTAATCCCTACTTAATCACGGTCTTAACCGTAATCTCTAGGACGGGTCGTTACAATCTGCCCACCTAAAAAGAATTTCGTCCCCGAAATTCCACAGCTAGTTCCCGACACCTAGGGTCTTCTACCCGGTGCTTCACAACTAAGTTAATAACGTCTCTTAAGTTTCCTGTCTATCATCTCCACCTTTGGTATTTCACACCACCCCCAACTACACGTGTACCACGTCGCAGTACCACGAAAACTTTATGGTGTACGCAAGGGAAACCCTATGGACAGTAAACAAAGATATTTTAAAATACCTCATGTGGAGTACCCGATAGAACCCATAGAGTACATCCTCACGTACAACCACCTCACTGTCCAGCAACAGGAATCCTACCTACTGGCTCACTCCTTCGGCGGTTACTTCGGCCACTTGTCAGATAAACCTACAAAGGCCTCAAGGAAAACTCTAGATTGTGGGTTCTCTTCCTTCAATAACCTCATATCGATCAGTTATAGTCACTCCTTTCCTATTCCTTCCTTCCTTCAACGGAACTCACCGTAAACTGTGGTCACCTAGGGAAAATCCGAGACTCTACCCCGGGATCCAACAACAAAGTACGTACAACACAACCAAGGATAGTAAAAATACCTGTCCCCGCATCTGGTGCCGACTGAACCTCCTGCTGAGTCATCAAAAACACTCGGGCCTGAGATCCCGACGCTCTACCACGTTCCCTCGAACTGCTAGTGGCACCACCACCTCCTCTAGTGCCCGCTGTCCATGACGTTGTACTCTGTCCAGGCTCCGCTACTCCTCGGCCTACACCACCTTCCTGTGGTAATAGTGGACACTCATGTCGGAAATGACCTCGCTCCCCGCAGTAAAAACAAACATCCTGACCGGTAGGACCAGGTCTCCCTGTCGACGCAACAGACGTCGCACTAGCTGGCGGAGTCGGCTTTGCTCGGTAACCACGAAATCCTGAACTCTGGAAACTACCAGGTCTACCGAAACGATCATCGCCCGAGGATGATGCTCCACCGAAGTTATCTCTTTTCGGTGTCCGCTGGCTCAAAGATCCAAAAAAAGATGGCTCCCGGCGTCGCACCAGCAAACTCGCCTCAACCATTACTGCTGCGTCTGACAACTCTCGGAGAGTAGCAAACGATCCAACCGTCACGATGGCACGAATCTCACCTCGCAGGCCCAACTCAAACCTACGACACTTCTCGGCTTCAGTAGCCACAAACGCAGGAGCAAACTGGGACAACATCTGGAATTTCCGTTCGTACTCAGCCACACTCAGATTCCCTTGTTGAAGCTGCAGAAATTCAGCCTCCTTGGCATCTCGGAAAGAACGAGGGTAGTACTGCTCCAGGAACCGTTCCCTAAACGTCTCCCAAGTCACCGTGTGGGCATCCCAGCCAGACAACTCGAGGGTATACCACCACTCGTACGCCGCACCGTCTAGCAAGAACGTAGCCAGTAACACGATTTCCTCCGGTGGGCAATGCATCACTGCAAAGATCCGCTCAAGTATCGTGATCCACCTCTGAGCTTCCTCAGGATCAGCCCCGCCACTAAAAGTAGTAGCCCCAAGCCGCTGGGCTCGCTCAATCGTAGTACTCTCAGTTCCCCTCGCCGCTTCTTCTTCAGGTCATGGAGAGGGTCCACGTCTCGGAGGCATCGTCAACCGCACGCTGAAAGAGGCATAGAAGTAGTCAAACAACCGAAACACAACCTCACAAACTGACAAACCCCAACAAACTCGACAAACCTATGCTCTGATACCAATTGTCAGGACCCACCCCGGTTTCACCCCGAAAACCGAGGTAAATCTTGCTCCCGTCTGACAACCCGACTCAACACAATCAGACGCAGGAGAAAATATATCACATATCTCGAAGTCAACAGTTTACAGAGTATAGTACTCAAGACAGAAGAAAGAAAAACCAAAAATCTAAGTTCACGCACAACAGAAAATTTAACACAGTTCGGGATCGCTCTCGTGACTTCTATGCCTCAGACGCTGCCTCGACGCCGAAACCCCGCTCTAGCTCCACGACCTGGAGGGCAGTTAAAAACAGAAGGTGTGAGTGGACCAGAATAAAATAAAAGTTTTCAAACCATTTATAAGTAAACCGGGTTTTAGCCCTCCGTTTTGAAACCACATGCATAACCCAGTTATGAAAACAGTTATCAATCAATCACCATAAAACATCATAAGAAACGGAAACACTATAAAACTATTATAGAAATCATAGCAGAAACATCATAAAACCGTATCATAAATCATGGATATCAGTTCATCATTTTCCGATCAAACCCGCTGGACCTATCCGAGTCTTTAAACTCCCGAGTCTTTAAACTCAATCTAGGCCTCAATAATATCCGAGTCTTTAAACTCCAGAGTCTTTAAACTCAACAGGCCAACGGAGGAAATATCAATATATCCGAGTCTTTAAACTCAATCCGGGTCTTTAAACCCAATCCGGGCCCGTCCCCCGTCAATCAATATCCGGATCTTTAAACCCAATAACCAGATCCAGCAAATCCAATCCAAAACCATTGAAAAACCATTTCTAAATCCACATCCAAACCCGAATCCGAAATCACTGCTCTGATGCCCTTCCGGCATCCAGAACCGTCATTCTGAACCCAAATCCGGAATTTCACTTTCCAACTTTAAAACCAAATTCCGCTCTCCGAAATCCAATTCTAAAACCGAAAACCTTGATCATCGAAATCATGTTCCAAAATCCACTTATAATCATTGAAAATCATTAAACGTTTGAAACCCCAAAACTATAACCTCATATTCAGAAATCACACTTTCTCGTAAAACGTGCCAAATAGTTATTCCTCGAAAACCGTGCAATTATATAAAACCACATCATAAATCCAACAATCATGAAATCACGTATATAAAACAAGTATAGAAAACAGTTATGCATGTTCGAGTTGAAGGAAAGGGTCCACTCACAGTACCGAGCCCTCAATCACGTCCTGAACGTCTCGTACGTTCCTCAGCTTCCTCGGGAACTCTCGATCCTGTCAACAACCAACAAATACGTCACTAACACATCTACGAAGATCCACCTAATTTCCCTCAAAAATCTCCGGTTCCTAAGCGTAACAAATCCGAACCCTAAGCTTTCACCCTCGCAAAACTACTTCGATTCGACGTCTGATTAACCCGAAAATTGCACCAATGGATTCCTTAAGACATTTAGAACTAAAACCATGTTGGAAGTTTGGCCGAAATCCTCCCCACGCGCCTCCACGCGCCGCCCAAAGTGGCTGCGCGTGGCCCTCACGCGCCTGCTACAGTGTATCTTCAACCTCGAGCAAACCCGGTTCAGCACAGTATCCTGCAATCGAACCGGCGTCAGCGGTTCTCCGCCGTACCTGCACCAAATCGACTCCTCTCTTCACCCACTGCTTCGTCCCATCCTAAGGAACTCATCCCCCTCACTCCAATACCTCGACACGACCTAAAACCTGTCGACTCTAGTTTGAACAAAACCCGAACCAGTCCCCTATTTCCTTCTCCGGCCACCCAGGTCTCCCCCCATCACGGTGGCTAGCTTAAACCCTTCCTAAGACCATCCTAAACCTCACCCAACTCACCAAGACCGTAGACTCTACCCCAGACTTCACGACTTTCGATTTTAAAGTCGACTGCAAAACAGAGCACATCGGTACTCTCCGTCGTATAGCCTCCACCGTGCACTCCTTCGTCTTTACTTCGGAGTGCTGACGGTTCAGGATATCGATCGGTGACGAGTGCACCATGATCTTGTGGTGGTCGCGTCGGTTGATTTGTTCACGGCGACATACCAGGATTGAGAGCGGTCCTGGATGGATGGTTGCACGCATCACTATGATCGGAGTCGTGATTGACCCATAGATATCTGGCATGGTGCCCAGTTGAGTCATATGTTCGGGCACGAGACCCAGTTGTTTTACACTGATGATTTCGGGTCAGGGACCCTAGATGGATTTCCAAGTTCATGACGGGTTATGGGAACCGGCATGAACTCTGAAAAGGTCATTGTGGTTCATGACGGTTTATGGGAACCGACATGAACCTTTGTCAGGTCATTCTGGTTCATGACGGTTTATGGGAACCGGCATGAACCCTGGTTAATGGATGTTATGGATCATGACGGTTCAGGGGAACCGGGCATGAGTGTTTATGTTATGTATATATATGTTCATATACCTTCCTTTACTTGTTCTTCTATCTTCTGCAGGGAGGGTCGTTGGCCTGGGTGGACCCCGGAGTAGTCACGGAGCACCGACTGAGTGGAGTCACCCCCCAGTTGGGTTCCTTACTCTCAGGAAGGCTATGATTACTATTACCTCGGGTAGGGTCAATGGTCTGCGGACATTGATCTTGACTTTGAGAAGACTCGGATTGAGACCTGGGTAGCACGCGCGTAGCTTTGGAAACCGTGACAGGATTGGTTGTGTGAATTATATGTGTATGTGATATAAATATGTGATATGTGATGTGCACAGGTTTTGGGCAGTGGCCCGTGTGTTTGGTATCTTCATGGATTTGGGCAGTGGCCCGTGTATTTGGTTTCTTATGATTTTGGGCTAAGGCCCTAATGAACGGTTTGATAAATGGTTTTCGAATGCATGCATGCTTTTTAGTGAAGGGTACAAATATCTTCTTATGCAAATGTTTTTATAAACTCTTGTTTTGTCCACTCACAGTTTTTAATGTTTTGACTGCCCTTCAGGTTGACATCAGATGTGGACTGTAGCAGAGACCGAGATATCACATACCTTCTCCGGATCCTGGCGTACTCTGATAGCCCGGGAGGGAAAAGGTCGGAAAATCCCTTGTCTGACACTTTGTGTCTGACGGGAGCAGGGTCATCCCGCACTAATCCAGGGGGATTGGGATGGGTCCTGTCAGCGTGGTATCAGAGCATAGGATTGCTTATCAGAGCGGGGTTGTCTCTATTCGAGCAACCACGGAGCTCTTGGAATGTACGCAGGTCGAGGATGTGATATCTCAATGGGCTGCAGTTCGTGGTCAACCTGATTGTTGGGATGCCGATACGATAGGTAGTAGGATGGAATCGGGATATGTCTTGTTTCGGCACTGTATGCCGGGGTTGCCATAGTTCTGTCGTGGTTGACAGTGTGGGACCCTATGGAAGGATGAACAGATTCGTATGTTAGCGTTATGATCGTGTGACGGTTAGTTGGATCGTCTTCACGCCGTCGTAGGATCGTTTTGACGGTAGTTTGGTGTTATGAACATTCGATGGTCGGATCTTGTTGTGTTTGGTGGCTATGCTATGAGAGCAGCCAGATTCGTGGAATCCAAGTTGGATTGACGGTAGGATTGGATTGACGTCTTTACGATGTCGGGACCGCAGGGTCGGTCAGATTGTGGATTGTTCTGCAGTTGGGTTTAGAGTGACCCTAGGTGTGATTGTGGAACCCTACCTTGGGTGTATGGTTCGGGAATGTGAGTTGACGAGTGATTTGACTTGGACGACTATTCAGATTTGGATACGTTCGTCGGTCTAGTCATGTCAGCTTGTGTTGGGACTGTACTTCGCAGTCGGGGTTGTATGTAAGACCCGTGTCTTGGAGGGAACGGTGAACAATCCCACATTCCTGTGAGGGGGGAATGGTCTGGGAAGTGAATGGTGGTGTGCCTTAAAGGTGTAGGCACACACCTATCTAGCATGAGGCCTTTTGGGAGCTCAGTGGCTTTGGGGGGGATTGGAACCCCAAAGTTAAGCGAGTTGAGGCTGGTACAATTCCAGATGGGTGACCCCCTGGGAAGTTGCACCGTGAGCTCCCGAAAACAAAACCGTGAGGGCGAGGCCCAAAGCGGACAATATTGTGTTAGATGGGCCGGGTCGTGACAATTTGGTATCAGAGCCAGACCCCGACCGGGAAGTGTGCCAGCGAGGACGTTGGGCCCTAAGGGGGGTGGATTGTAAGACCCGTGTCCTAGAGGGAACAGTGAACAATCCCACATTCCTGCGAAGGGGGAATGGTCTGGGAAGGGAATGGTGGTGTGCCTTAAAGGTGTAGGCACACACCTATCTAGCATGAGGCCTTTTGGGAGCTCAGTGGCTTTGGGTGGGATTGGAACCCCAAAGTTAAGCGAGTTGAGGCTGGTGCAATTCCAGATGGGTGACCCCCTGGTAAGTTGCACCGTGAGCTCCCGAAAACAAAACCGTGAGGGCGAGGCCCAAAGCGGACAATATTGTGTTAGATGGGCTGGGTCGTGACATTGTACTTATCGGTTAGGCCTAATTGGTTGTCATGCTACTTTAGTTGTGATGGATTTTTTGTGCAACTAAGGTCATGGACGACCTGGTAGACGACATTGGTTTGGTTGAGTTGCTACTGGTTAGATTGGTTGGACAAGTTATCAGGGTTGGTACTTGTCGATGGAATCCCAGAGCGGGGATATGGAATAGTTAAATACAGGCGATTGATTCTGTTGGATGCGGAGTCTGGATATCGAGATGCCTGGTAGTTAGGTCTGCACGAGGTTGTGGCAGACGCTACTATCGATGGACGTAGTCGAGTCTTATCAGGTTGAGTAGACTCAGGTTGACGTGATGATTGTGACGATGGGATTGTCAGTCGTGACGATGATACGGGGTGCGTCAGTAATGCATATGGACGAACAGTGATTCTGGATTCGACTCGGTTACAACTGAGTGCGATCGCAGAATGAGACGGGGACGTTCAGGGGACGTTTCCTTTTCTCGTATGAGTTGTCAGGGTGACTGTACCCAGAGGTGTTGGATACGAGGGAGGCAGAGTTTCTCCTATTCGAGCAGAGGTACGGGGTGCTAGTGTGGATACTTCTGTGCGGATGCTGACAAATTATAGTGGTGTACTGGTACTAGTGCTAGTGCTGGTCCTGGTGCTGGTGATTGTGGTGACGATGAGTTACGGATCGGGATGTGACATCCGTCGTGATGGGCTTATGATCGGTATCTGTGGTCCAAGAGTGGATCTCAGATATAGTCAAATTGGTTAGGGGACACGTGGTTGATGTCTAGGTATGTTGTTTCCAATCTTGTTGGAACTTCGAAATCGCGAGAGGTTGCGATTGAGGTGACAAATGGAATGCGGGTTTTCCGCATTGGTATTGGGTATTTCGAAGTCATTTTGGGGTGACTTATCAGGTTCTACCATGGTAGATGATGGTAGATGACGGTAGATGATTGTTGGTTGCCACTAGTACACTGGTCGTGTATTGGTTGGTGGACCCAGAAATTGTTTTGGGACCATCCGGAGCATTTTCTACTTGGTAGCAGACGATGTTGGATTACGTGGCGTTGTGAGTGCAATGAGTTTTGGTTGTATTCACGTAGGACGACTTTTGATGTCATCGTATTGGATCATCCTTGGATTTTCCTAGGTGGAATGTCAAGGATTGATACGAGGTAATCAGTGAGAACCCACGGTCTCGGCGTGTCTCGTCGTTGATTAATCTGTTTATATGTGGGAAATAGTTAAGGACTTTGGTCGGCGTGACGATTCTCGATCGTGACGTCTGTGGTCGGTTGACGTAGTGATGGATCTGGATCGTGACCTTGATGATCCAGATAGGTGGAGAGTTTGAGTGGAACATGATGGGACTAAACTTCTTTTCGAGGTAAATCCCGTATGGTATATTACTCAGGTGAGTAAGTGTCCGATGAGGTCGGATTCTGTCAGCCTAGATATGTTGATATTGAGATTGGCTTCCCTATGAAGTCAATCGATGGTAATAGGGTAATCGGTTGAGCAGGTAACCGAGAGGTTCAGTTTTGGTACGTCTCGGTAGATGTGAACGAGATTTCGAGTTTTGGAATCAGATTTCTGGGTGACGATTCAGGATTTGGTTCTAGAGCTTGACACTGGATTTTTTTTTTTTTATGGATTTGGGTTCGGAATGGTTATTCCAAATGCTAGCTTACGGAATAATGATTTCGGATTCGGATTTGAACATGGCTATGTATATGATTTCTGGATTTGGATTCGGGATTTCTTACGAAATTGCGGATTCAGATTCAGATTTGGGAATAGATGATGGGTCAGAGTTTTTGATTTGTCTAGTCCTGGATTGGACAAATGGACTCCATTATAGAAACGTGATTGGCTACAACCTAGGTGGTTGTAGGCTGATTGATGGGTAGTTGTATGTACCTTGTACGTTGTTCGAGGTACGATACCGGGCAGACTTGTGATGCCTGGTGACGGTATATAGGTTATACCGTGGGTATGTTGGTGAGCGTATTGGTAGTCGGCTTAATTCCGATACCATTGGATTTGTCGAGGACGTGGACTGGACATTGGGTACTGTGCAGTGGGTCATAATATTTCTGGTGGGTCCAGTTACACACAAGCTGAGTACTTTATGGTAGTGTATACTCAGGTTGAGTAAGTTGGTGGTTAGTATAACCACGGGTGAGTATAGTGTTAGTTTTTGACTGACGGCTGTCAAGTGGTGACAGTTTGGGATTGAGCAGGAAATCGTCTAGTTGTTTGTGTCGGCAAGATGGTAGATTTGACAAGTGGTGACAATTCGGGACGTATGACTACTGTTATTCGACGTGGTCGAGTGTAGTCGATACGACGTGAGTGTTAGTGGTACGTCTGGGTGACAGGACCCATCCCAATCCCCCCGGGATTACAGTGGAATGTGCCCTGCTCCCGTCCAACAAGAGGTGTCAGACAAGGGATAACCAAGAGCCACTGCCCAACGGGGCATCCAGAGTGCGCAAGGATCGATGGAGGAGGTGTGCAATGTCCCAGTCTCTGCTGCAATCGCATCCGTAATCAACCTGAAGGGCATTAAAACCAAAAGCTGTGAGTGGACAAAAACCAATAAGTTCATCAAATACATTTATAAGACATTTATGCCCTCCAATAAAAACATATGCATGCCACGAAAACCAGTAACCAAAACGTTTGCTCAACCGAGCCATTAGGGCCTTAGCCCAAAAACCGTTAACCAAAAACCAAGTGTGGGAACTCAGCCCAAAACAGTGGAATACCACAACCATACATATTAAAACCATGTGGGCCACCGCCCAAAGCCACAAATATAAATCCATAAATCCAAAACCATTTAGGGTCCCTGACCCGACATACCATTTCATAACCAATAATCCATTTTTACCGCATAACACATATCCAACCGAAAAGCCATTTCATAGATCCATTAATCCATATTTTACCATTACCATCACCAGCATCCCAGATGCTTAGCGTCCCAGACGCTTGACGTCCCTGACGTCATATCTCACGGTTTCATAAGCTACGCGTGCTGCCCGGGGTCTCTCCGGGTCCATATATCTGACATCCCCGATGTCTGACGTCCCTGACGTCAATCATAGCAATCCTGCTCCTGAGTCATCATACGGTCCGGCTGCTCCGTATAATGACCCCTCGCAGGCAATGCACCGTGACTTCCCCAGTGTCCCAGACATCTGGAGGAGACCATCATATATCCTTGTATCCAGATGGTATATGGAAAAACAGTTTTATTAAATCCTTTTATCACATCATTACAATTGGGCCCTGCCCGAAATTTCCATAAAACCATGTAATTCCATTTAGGGTCCCTGACCCAAAATCACAATTATTAAACATAGGGTCCCTGACCCGAAATCACATTTATAATCCAACTGGGCCTCATGCCCGATTTTATGAACCACTGGGCCCACGGCCCGATTTGTAAACCAATTGGGCCTGCAGCCCGACTTATAAACCCACTGGGCCCACGGCCCGAATTTGTAAATCAACTGGGCCCCTGGCCCGATAACATAACTCAAATGGGTCTCAACCCGATTTCATACCAACTGGGCCCCTGGCCCGATTTCATTAACCAACTGGGCCCCCGGCCCGATTCTCAAATGGACTCCAAGTCCGAAATTTCCAAAACAAGTGGGCCTCAAGCCCGAGTTCATATTTCCAATTTCAAAACCATTTCATCATATTATATCCAAGTCATAAATATGGAAAATCCATGTAAAACCGGAAAACCTCGATTTACGTGCAAGCACGTAAATCACCTCGAAATACGTGAAACCGTACAATTTACCAACAACCAAATCACATCACACAATCACAACCATAATCCATATAAACCATTTAAGCATGCATAGAATTTATAAAACCAAAGTCCACTCACAGACCGTTTTAACGGTATGCCTCGATACGCGTGCCACCGGCCCTCCCGGGCCTCACCACTACCACCGGGACTCCCAATCCTGTCCAAATCACATTAGAGGGTTCTAACCTCCACATTAACATCCTATCAAAGTCCCGTAATTTTCCCGAATTTTTACTTATTTTTAAACTTGTTTTAAAACCTTCGGGCATCCCGAACAATATCGAGACGGTGTCCGATCGACATGAAACCAATCCCAAAATGTCCGTTACATCGAATAGATTAAAAGTCATGTTGACCTCATCTCGAGATTCGTGCCCACACGCCGTCACGTGCCACCGTGAGTGGCTGCGCGTGAAATCCACGCGCCTGCTACAGTGCATCGTCCTAACCCGTATGTCTGGTAAACGGGTCCAAACTACCCGCGACACGACCCGGTTCGTATTCTGTCAATTCGATCCTAATTCCTTCAATTGATCAATCAGTTAGTTTCGTTTTAAGTCCAATTACAGGTCTGTAAACTCAATTACACGATCACTTACCCAGATTCCATCGGTTCCACGATGAACACGAAGAACACCCAGGTTACAGTTCAATCATGGAATTCCCTCAATGGCTGCAGGTTTCATCCAATTGATGATCCCAGAAGCATCAACGGACCCTGAGGAACAATTCCCCCACATCAATTGCATCAATCCTGTGCTCAATCGCCACGACTCAAGCTCGAACACCGTCCCTGTTCAACTATGGAGTTCTGTCAACCACAGCCGTTTTCTTTCAATTGATGAATCCAGAAGCATCGTGGGATCATGAGAAGTAGTTTCCCCACCTCAATTTCGTCCATCGAAGCCTCCAACTTCACGACTCAAGGTCGAATTTCCTCCTCTGTCACCAAGTGTGATCAGAGCCAAAACAGCACCAATTCATCTCGTTTCTTCGACAATTATGATCGTTGTGATCCCAGGAAGCTCGAAGTAATCACCAATTCGATCCTCACGGCTCAAATCCTCCAATTCGAATTTTCCCTCTAATTTTTCCGAAATTCAAAACCCAAAATTCAACCCACACTCAATCCCTCGTGTTTCCCTTGGTATCCCAATCCATTAGTCTCTCATTTTCTCTCAAGAACAGCAGAAGAAGGGAACCAAATCTCCCCAATCTGATTCCCCCAATTTTGTGCACAGTTTGAAGACAAAGAGGATTAATTTAGGGGAAATGGTGGATTAGATGATGATGATGTAGTAATGATGATGTTTGGAGGGAAACAAGGAGCTGGAAACAAGGGATGGGTGACACTTGTCACTCATCCGGATGTGCACAGTCAACGGTCACTATTCATTATTATATTATTATTTTAATCCGAGCCTCGGTTCGTTAGTTTGTTTCCTTGACCATAACTTCGTCGTCGAATCTCCGATTTCGGCATGTCGTCTGTCGCTGGATTCGTATCGACGAGACCTACGTAACGGTCCTTGGCCCTCGTCCATCGGACCTCCCGATCAAAAAAGTCAACATTTGACCCCTAATAAGCCAAATTACCAAAATACCCCTCAAATTCCGAACATCATAACTTTCTCTAACGAATGTCGGAATCGAACGTGCCACCTGTCTATGAACTCGTGACGTCCCGAACTACGTCACGGTCATCGGTCAAAGTCCATTTGACCGCCCGATCGAAAAGTCAACATTTTGCCCACGACCAAGGGCAAAACGATCATTTTGCACATTTTGTCCGATTCCGCCCCTACTAAGCACCGTTCAACCTCACTAATCGAGATTAATGTCTAATCTAATCCCGGAATTTGGGACGGGTCGTTACACTGGGTGTAGACGAGCATTATTTTGGTTAGTGGGTGTACTAGTGTACACGTGTTTCGAGGTCGATTCTATTTTCCACGAGATGGATGTGGAATCAGGATAGTTGAAGTTTCAAGAACGAAACTAAATTAAGGAGGGAAGAACGGCTAGAATTAGGTCGGTTGAAATTTCGAGTACGAAATTAATTAAGGAGGGAAGGTTGTAACGACCCGTCCAAAATTCCATGATTAGATTAGTGACTAATCATGATTAGTGAGGCTAATCCGTGATTAGTAGAGCGAAATCGGACGAACGATGCGAAATGACCGTTTTGCCCCTAGGCGTGGGCAAAACGTTGACTTTTTATTCGGGTGGTCAAATGGACTTTGACCGATGACCGTGACGTAGTTCGTGACGTCACGAGTTCATAGATAGGTGGCACGTTCAATTCCGATATTCGAGGAGGAAGTTATGAGGTTCGGAAGTTTATGGGCATTTTAGTAAATTTGGTTAAAAGGGTCAAAATTGTTGACTTTTTTGACCGGGATGTCCGATGGCTGAGGACCAATGACCGTTAGGTAGATAAGGACGATACGAATCCGTAGACAGGCGGCACGTCGATTTCGGACGTTCGACGGCGAAGTTACGGTTCACGGAAGTTTCGGGATACTATTTACGGCGAAACGTTTTACGAGACAAAAAGTGCAGTTTTGTCTCTAGTGGGCCTAGATATTTGTCCTAATGCTCAATGGATGAGTGACAAGTGTCACCCATCCAATGGACACCCTATAGCATTCATGCACCGTGCAAACCATTCCATTTCTTCATTCAAACACACACACCTCTCCCATTACCCGATCTCACTTTCTCACCCAAACCATTCACCCAAAACCATTCACCCAAAACCCATCCAATCTTCACCCATGACCAGGCAGAGGACCAGGGAGATTGAGGGAGCTGAGGTCGCCGGCCTGGAGGCCTGAACCGCCGCCCACGGCGGCGAGAGAAGGAGAAACCCGCAAGGTACCCGATTAGCCCATTTTAATCCATTTTCCATTTTTGACGTTTTGGATCGGTTTTAATGGTTTTAATGAATCAAATAGGTTGCTAGGATAGTTTTAGGAAGGTTTCTATGGTGGTTGGACGGTTGGGCAGCCGTGGGACGGTTTTGGAAATATTGAACCGTTTGGTTCAAAATCAAACCATAGGATTTAGGAGTTTTTAGGTTGTTTTAAGGATTAGAATAGATAGGAAACATGAAAATAGGAATTATAGGATTGATTGGGGTTGAAATCGGATCAAAACGAGGAAGGAGGAACGCTGAACCGGTTTCGCTGGTTCAGCACAGTAACCGGTCCAAAACCAGGAAAAAAAATCGGTTTCCTGAGGTTGATGGTGATGAACAGTAACCAGGGCCTTCTAGGAGCTCGTGAGGACATGTGGTCCATAATTTTGGAAAGTTTTCAACACAGGAAATCTTCTATTCGATGTAGCGAAGATTTTGGGACTAGTCTCGTATCAATCGGACATCGTTTCGATAGTTTTCGGGGTGTCGGAAGGTTTAGGGCCGGCTTAAAAATAGTTAAAAGTTCGGAAAAATTACGGGGCTTTGATGGGAGGTTAATTAAGTAGTTATTAACCTTCTATTATAATTTGGACAGGTTTGGGAGTCCCGGTGATGGTGATCGGCTCGGGGAGCCGTATGGCACGCAAATCGAGGCGGCAGCTCGGACGGTCTGTGAGTGGACCTTGTTTTCTAAATTGGTGCATGCATAAATGTTTATTATGTGTTTTATTACATGTTTGATGATGCCATGGGTGCATTTGTATGTGGTTACGTATAAGCACGTATTTCGAGGTTTCAGCCTTATACGGTGCTTATACGGGTTTGTATTTCTTTATTGATTTAAATGGTTTGATTTTGGATTTCTAAAAGGATAAACTCGGGTATGAGACCCATTTGGTTTTGTCTCGGGCATATGACGCTATTTACGACCTTCGGGTCTAAATCGTGGTCGCGACGGGTGCTATGTGCACGGCGATCGACGATACGACGCTCGCCTCCGGATTGGGATGTGTTCCTTCCGGAGAGGTCACGATGTACGATTCGTGGTCGGGCAGCCTGGGGAGGCTCGACTTCGGAGTGCTTACGGTTCAGGATATTGATCGGTGATGAGTGCACCATGATCTTGTGTTGGTCGCGTCGGTTGATTCGTTCACGGCGACATACCAGGATTGAGAGCGGTCCTAGATGGATGGTTGCACGCATCACTATGATCGGAGTCGTGAGTGACCCATTGATATCGGGCATGGTGCCCAGTTGAGTCATATGTTCGGGCACGAGACCCAGTTGTTTTACACTGATGATTTCGGGTCAGGGACCCTAGATGAATTTCCAAGTTAATGACGGGTTATGGGAACCGGCATGAACTCTGGAAAGGTCATTGTGGTTCATGACGGTTTATGGGAACCGACATGAACCTTTGTCAGGTCATTCTGGTTCATGACGGTTTATGGGAACCGGCATGAACCCTAGTTAATGGATGTTATGGATCATGACGGTTCAGGGGAACCGGGCATGAGTGTTTATGTTATGTATATATATGTTCATATACCTTCCTTTACTTGTTCTTCTATCTCCTGCGGGGAGGGTCGTTGGCCTGGGTGGACCCCGGAATAGTCACGGAGCACCGACTGAGTGGAGTCACCCCCCAGTTGGGTTCCTTACTCTTAGGAAGGCTATGATTACTATTACCTCGGGTAAGGTCAGTGGTCTGAGGACATTGATCTTGACTTTGAGAAGACTCGGATTGAGACCTAGGTAGCACGCGTGTAGCTTTGGAAACCGTGACAGGATTGGTTGTGTGAATTATATGTGTATGTGATATAAATATGTGATATGTGATGTGCACAGGTTTTGGGCAGTGACCCGTGTGTTTGGTATCTTCATGGATTTGGGCAGTGGCCCGTGTATTTGGTTTCTTATGACTTTGGGCTAAGGCCCTAATGAACGGTTTGATAAATGGTTTTCGAATGCATGCATTATTTTTAGTGAAGGGTACAAATATCTTCTTATGCAAATGTTTTTATAAACTCTTGTTTTGTCCACTCACAGTTTTTAATGTTTTGACTGCCCTTCAAGTTGACATCAGATGTGGACTGTAGTAGAGACCGAGATATCACATACCTCCTCCGGATCCTGGCGTACTCTGATAGCCCAGGAGGGCAAAGGTCGGAAATATCCCTTGTCTGACACTTCGTGTCTGACGGGAGCAGGGTCATCCCGCAATAATCCTGGGGGGATTGGGATGGGTCCTGTCAATTAGGCCCTTGATTAATACACTTCAAAGCCTTCTTTAAGATCTTTAACCTCCGAACCAAAAAAAAATTGCGAGTACCATGACATGTTAAATCAAAAGCTTGCTGATAAATTTCAAGAAAATCAGGTCTGTCAACATAGAAATCAAAGGGCTTGAAAGGGGCTCGACGATTAGACCTAGAAAGGCCAAAATCAATACAACTAGGGCAGTGATCTGAAGACCCACAGTTAAGGAACTTCACAGAGCAATTAGGGAAAGCAGAGAGCCATGCCTCATTGGCTAGGATCTGATCCAATTTACGCTGAATAAGAGACCCACCAAATTGGAAGTTGCACCAAGTAAGGTGATTACCACTTTACCCCAAATCATCAAGACCCACCTCCCTTAAATAATCATTGAAAGCAAAAATAGCCCCACTACGTGTAATGACCCGTCCCAAATTCATGGGATTAATTAAGAATTAATTATGGATTATCAAGGCTAATCGGAGATTAGTCGAGGGTTATCAGACGTTCAGGGCGAAATTACGATTTTTCCCCTAGACGAAGGAAAAAAGTTGACCTTTAACCAGGGAGGTCTGATGCCCGTGGACCGAGGACTATTACGTAGATCGAGCCAATAAGAGTTTGTAGACAGGTAGCACGTCGAAATCGGATGTTCAACGAGAAAGTTACGGGTCACGGAAGTTCCGAGGTATTATTACATATTTTACGAGACGAGTATCATTTGTCATTAAGTGGGCTCAGATATTTTGGAACAGGCCCAATGGATGAGTGATAAGTGTCACTCATCCATTTCTCCCAACACACATATTCATGCACCCACCCTTTTCATCCTCATATGTTTCATTCGATCAAGCCAACCCGAAACCCACAAACACCCCATCTCACCCCACCCACCCCCCCCCCCCCCCCCCCTCCCCTCCCCCTTATTGTGATGACTGAGTGACTGAGAGTGAGAGGGAGACTATGACGACAACGGTGTGGGTGGCAGGACCGCCGAGGACGGCGGAGGAAATCCAGAACCCAGGTAAACTTGACGACCCATTTGGATTTTGAATTTCCAAATTCTAGTTTTGGACGTTTAAGGGTTGTTCTAACGATTGGGTTGCACTTATGGGGTCCCTGCGAGTCGAGGAGGATGGTTTTTAACGGAGGAGGACGGCGGAGCAACCTAGACGGAGGCTTGGAAACTGGGTCGTGAGGTTCATGATCGAACAGTTATTTTCTTGACCTGTTTTCCTTGTTTTGAACCCATAGAACACCTAGGGAGGACTGGACGAAGCTATAAAGATGAACAGTTTCAAAAATGGTGGCCAGAGTTAGGAGAACCGGTCTCGCCGGTCCAGTCAAACCAGAAACCAGAGAATCGGTCTGAACTGGGTTCGTATGGAGGTTGAAGATGACCCTGTTTCGGCGTGTGGGTTTCATGCGCAGGGCCTTTGGCCGGCGCGTGAGGGTACGTGGGCCTGTATTTCAAGGCTCGATCAACATGCAATCTTATCCTTTCGATGTAACGAACATTTTGGGACAGGTTTCGAGTCGATCGGACACTTTTCGGGGTAGTTTTGAATGTTCGAAGGTGTAGGGTTTATTTTAAATACGTTTAAAAATCCTGGAAAATTAGGGGATTCAATGTTAGCGTATTTGAGGTAATTAGTGACCTTCGGGTATAAATTGGACAACTTTGGGAGTCCCAGTGACGGTGATTTAGCTAGAGAGGCTTATGGCACGCGTATCGAGGTGCAGCTTGGACGATTTGTGAGTGAACTTTGTTTTATGAATTAATGCATGCATAAATTTTTTATATGTGTTTATGAACATGATTTGAGATTCCATGAGTGCATATGATTTAAATATGAATTGTTTGGCCTTTTCGGAGGAAAATGTGTTATTGCATGTATTTCGAGATTTTCTGTTTTATGTGACACCTTGGGCTTAGGTCGTGTTTTATACGTGCTTGATATCAAATGATTTGATTTATGAAATGATTTTGGATTTGAAAATATGGTATCGGTCTTAAGGCCCAGTTGATTGTGGCATCGGGTTTGAAGTCTATTTGATTTGTGATATCGGGCTTTTTGAGTCCTAGTTGTGGTTTATGAAATGATATTTTGGGTTTGAGACCCGATTGAGATATGGATTTGGGCTGACGCCTATGAGATTTGGATTTGAATTGGATTCAAGGAATCCTGGGTTATGATTCAGGCATGGGACCCAATTAAACTATGATTTGGAAGGAAAAGTATGTTTTCACACTTATGCATATACCCTCTTATGCGAGTAGTCTCCTCCAAACGTCGATGATCCTAGAATGTCAAGATGCATTGTCTGGGATGAGTGACTCCGAGAATGAGCACATACCCAAGAGTGAGAGATATGATAGTCTCGGATAGGGTCCGGAGACAAGTCCTCCCAGACATCGTAGATCCTGGGGGTAGACTCGGAGATAAGACCCAAGTAGTACGCGTACTGTAGAAAAATCGTGACGGGTTTGATTAGACATCTAGGATGTTGAGGATGGGTTATATATATATATATATATATATATATATATATATATATATATGATATTTCCCTAAGATTGGTTTTGGGCTGAGACCCTACTGAGATGATGGTTTCGATTGACAAACATTTTTCATTGTGTTTTGAATTGTGAAGCAATAGGTCTTGCTTCCGAGAAAGGACTTGAAATGAATTGGTTTTCTGATGCATGCATACTTTTACGTGAAGGGTATAAATGTCTTCTTACGAAATGATTTTATTAAACTGTTGTTTTGTCCACTCACAGTTTTTATGATTTTAAATACCCTTCAGATTGATCTCGGATGCAGGCTGTAGCAGAGATGGAGACATCACATGTCACCATCGATCCTAGCGTACTCTGATGGATCCCGAGCGGGTGACGAGTTATCCCTAGTCTGACACGCGGTGTCAGACGGGAGCAGGCACGTCCTACGATAATCAAGGGGGATTGGGATCGGGCCTTGTCACTACGCCCGTCAATACTCCCAGTACTATCATTAAGGCATCTGGTAATATTAAAGTGTCAGGACCCGACCCTCCTCGGTCAGAACTCGACTCATCTAGCACCATATTGTCCGCTTTGGGCCTCACCCTCACGGTTTTGTTTTCCGGAGCTCATGGTGCAACTTCCCAGGGGGTCACCCATCATGGAATTGCACCAACCTCAACACAGTTAACTTTGGGGTTCCAATCCCCCTCAAAGCCACTTGAGCTCCCAAAAAGCCTAGTGCTAGATAGGTGTGTGCCTACACCTTTAAGGCACACCACCATCCTCTCCCAGACCATTTCCCCTCGCAGGAATGTGGGATTGTTCATTGTTCCCTTCAGGAAACGGGTCTTACTATCCACCCCCCTTAGGGCCCAACGTCCTCGTTGGCACACTTCCCAGTCGGGGTCTGGCTCTGATACCAAATTGTCAGGACCCGACCCTCCTCGGTCAGGATCCGACTCATCTAGCACCATATTGTCCGCTTTGGGCCTCACCCTCACGGTTTTGTTTTCCGGAGCTCATGGTGCAACTTCCTAGGGGGTCACCAATCATGAAATTGCACCAGCCTCAACTCGCTTAACTTTGGGGTTCCAATCCCCCCCCCCCCCCCCCCCAAAGCCACTTGAGCTCCCAAAAGGCCTAGTGCTAGATAGGTGTGTGCCTACACCTTTAAGGCACACCACCATCCTCTCCCAGACCATTCCCCCTCGCAGGAATGTGGGATTGTTCATCGTTCCCTTCAGGACACGGGTCTTACATAAAGTCCCCCAAAACTGCCCAAGGAGCCTCTCCCAAACTATCAGCAAAAGACCTAAGACTTTCCCACATCTGAAGACGAAAAGAATCAACATTCGACCTGTAGACCATCGAAAGAAATACTATAGCAGCAGAACTCAGAACCTAGACACGACAGTTGACCACCTGATTAGTGACACTCAAGATAGACACCACCACCACATTAGGATCCCAACCTAACCAGATTCTCCCATTCAAGTGATGAGTGTAATTATTGCAAAAATTCCAATTATGAAGCATAGAGGAGGAGATACCATCAAAACTCCGAACCTTAACTCTAGTTTCCAACAAACCAACAATACACAATTTATTAGAAAGAATAAACTTTCTAACCTCAAGCTGCCAAGAAGCTACATTCAACCCACAAACATTCTAAAAACTAACACTAATCATGAGAATGGGGGATAGAGAAAACTCGGGACAATTTTCCAACCAAATCAACTTTTCCTTTTTTCTTACCCTTAACCTTCTTCTTCTTAGAAATACCTAACTTGGCAGTGGCATGAATGGCCTGAACCACCTCGGAGGTATTGTTCCCATCCTCCACTAAATTTAAGTCATCCTCCAATCCACCAAGCGCACCAAAAGAATTAGGGCTAGAAAAGTCATCAGTTCGAGAAGGCGACAAACCGATCATCAACCCACTGCCCATCACAATCGAAGGCGGAACCTCGAGAGCTGCCATTCCCACTCCCACTCTAGTATTAGTGTTGCGCAAATCAGGAGCTATCAAGCTCTGGCCACCACCCTGCTTAACAAATTTTGCTGAGCCCACAAGGACCTCCAGAGCAGGATCAAGAACCTGAAGGCTGGGTTCCTCCAAACCCACGCAAGCATGCCTAAGAAGTTCTATAGGCGTGTCCAGCGGTAAGGACCTATTCTTTTTCGATGGACCCAAACGGTTCCGAGAGCCCACAATACTACGGTCCATAGATTTATTCACATTGTTCCCCTTGGGTCGACTGATGAGAGGACACAAAGGAGCCAAATGGCCAAATCCTTTATAATTCACACAAACTTGTGGAAAACACTCATATTCAACCCAGACCTCCACTACCTGAGGAATCTCCCCTTCTTCTACAAAGCAGAGTTGAATATCAAATTAATCAATTGGATCATCAGCAGCATCCACTTCAACACACACATGCATGAAAGTTATCCTTTTTTTAGACATTGTGAATGAATTAGCAAATAAGGGCTTACCCACAGCACTCGCCACTAGCCCAAAAACCTCCAAATTCTAGTGTACAAGAGGAACATTATAGAACCTAACCCAAATAGGCACTTTGGTGTGGGTGGTCTTGGAGAGAACAATCTCGGTCTTCCAACGGGTAAGATAAATAAGCCGCCTCGAGAAGTACCAAGGCAGAGAGCATCAAGAACGGAGGCACAAGAATGCTCATCTTTGAATTTAAAATAGTAGAACCCCTTATCATTAACAAGAACCTCCAAAAAAAAACCTTAATTTTCCCACACTTTTGGAGCAAGAATACTCACTGCAGAGAATGGAAACTTTCTGCCAACAAAATACCCAACCAGAGAAAATTTCCACTCTTCAGCATCAATAGCAGCCGCTTCCTTAGGGGGACACACAACCTTTCTATCATTAACCAGTTTTGGTTTGAAAAAAGAGAGGGTATGTACCGGCTGATCCCCCAAGTTAGCACCTATCACTGCCTTGCAATAGCTCTCTTTGGAGGTTCCAACAGTAGCAATCTAGCGTATAGCCCCAATAATACACTCAAAAACACCCGATGGATCACCACTACCAATCAGAGCTCCCACCTCACCACTCCCCATGGACAACCCAGTGACCCCGGAACCAGACCGCGACAAAAGAGCATTACCACCGTTCAGAGAACACAAAACATCAGACTAATTAGATGAAAGGCAGGTCGACCCAACCCCACAATCCTGTAAACAAATAGCAGCAACAACCTTACCATCTACCAACTGAGATCCATAAATCAAACTGTTGAGAGCAGGGGAAGAGATTTTGAGAGCTGAGGTAGATGGAAAACGGCAAGGAAAATCAGAGGAAACTTTCGGGGGAAGCACGGGACCGTTGCAATTTAGATGAAGCGGCCGGAGAACCGCGAATCTCCAAGACGACCCTAGAGGAGGCCATCCCAACACCAGAGGGACGCAACGCTCCGCCTAATTAGAAGCCATTGCAAAGGAGGTAGAAAGCCGCGAAGAGAAGATCTAAAAATAGATCTAACATCAGAGCATATCACAAGAGAGGAAACACGACCGGGGAGGACGACCCATCGCTTTTGTACCTGACCCACCCTCCGTCAAATATCAGCTCACAATCTAGAGTTAAAGGTTTGCTCTGATGGTTTGAAGCCCAGTGATGGCGAGATAGGAATCGCAGCCGAGCAACAATCAAGTGAAACAACGGGAATAAAGTCTGTTGCCAGGTACAGAGTCTCCCCTAGGAGGCTCGGAGATAGGGAGTGCCCGAGTTTCACAAAAGGATGAAGGCAAGATGGATGCATGCAGGGCTTCACCTCTTCGCCAAGAGCTGAGCGAGATTTGAAGTTTCATTAAACTAACAACAGCTTATCACGGCGTTGTTGCCGCTTCGTCACGTACAGAGTCGCCACCGCTTCGGCAAGCTGGGCGAGATCCAAAGTCGTCGTCGCCACTTCGTCAGGTACAAAGTCGCCGCTTCAAAATGGGGTTTAGTAAAAACGTATGTCCCCTTTTCTCTGCACATTGATGTTGGTGTTAATTCCCTTAATGAGGGAATTAGACGTCACTCATTTGTACGGGAGAATCGGCTCCTTCCTTAGCTGGATTTTTTTTAATTTTTTCCCTTGTTAAATCAGTCTTGCTAACCCCAACAAATTGGGCTTCTAGTCTTTAAATCCCAGTGAATATTATAAAACTTCAAATAGAAGAAATTCTAAATTCCCACATAGTTTGACCTTATTGTATTAAAATGTTTATAACTCCTTCTAGAAAATTTCAATTTAGGAATCGTAATTTTTTTAAACTCAAGACTTTCGTATCTTTCCAAAGATATGGCCCACCGGCTAGTTCTTTCCAAGTAGATGCAGTTTATTCCGAGAAATTGACACATGTACTGCAGTCTTTTTCAAAATTTCCTCTTTAAATTTCCAAAACAGCAACTAATTAATTCATTTTGTAACTTTGCTTCCCAAAATCCTACAAAACATGAAACAAGCTAAGTAATAAGAAAACAAAGAAAACATGATAAGAAAACCGTAAGAAAACAAGATAAAATGCCGCATAAATATTCTCCTATCAAATTCCCTCATACTTGGTTTTTTGCTAGTCCTCGAGCAAAACAGAAACAAAGACTCAATGATTCAACCTAAACCATCCAACATTTGTCTCATAGATTTTCAATATCATGACATAGTAAGATTCATCATAAGAATAAGAATTGGTCTACATGGTTGGGAGTTAATACACCTTCATAGAAATCGTACATAAGCTCACAATTAAATCAATCAAAGTAACAATACAAAGAGATATACATCATACATGTTGAATAGAATTAGTTCAAACATCTTACGGAATATGCTCCAATTTTACCTCATATTTTTTGGTTAAGTCACTCTTCATATACTAGCTATATGTGAAAGGATTTATGTAAAAAAGAAAAAATTTGCTCACATATGACATAACAAGAAAGAAAAAAACTTACAGAATTTTTATTTTGAATGCAAGAACAAGTGACACCATATGCTCATACTTCATTCCAATCTCCTCATATTGATATAAACACAACAAACAAGATCAAAAGATCTTTATGAAGATTGTAGTGGGGGCAAAGGGTTAGGGGTTAAAGAAAGAATGAATATGGATAACACAAGGATTTGAAAGAAAAGTAGAAGCATGCTATGATGTTAGAGACATAATAACTTGTATCACCGTCAAGGCTTAAAAATCATCTAAGTATCGAGTAAGTGCATACACTCAATGGCCGATTTGAACATTATGAACCATACTTCAGCAAGCAATACATGGATGGTCAGAGCATAAGAATTCAAACACAATACCTATTTGTTCTCCTTTCTTTTTTTTCTTTCTCTTTTTTTTTTCTTTTTTCCCATGCACATTTCAAACAGTGTACAATTCTTATATCTTTTTCTTTTTTCTTTTTTGACTCTTCGAACTTGCTCATTTAATACTTCTTGATCACAATTAAATCTCTAAAATTATGATACACTTCTCTTTAAGAAAAAAAAAAAGTAAGGATAAAAATTTTTAGACTACTAGAGGAAGATGAGGATTTATAGAACAAAAAGGTTTAAACAAAGGCTCAACATGGGTTTACCTAGAGAAAAGTGTATCATGGGTCAATGGCCATTTGACAATGGTGCTTATCTAGATGCCTTAATCATCTCAAGTATGTCATACAAATCAATCCAATGACTCAAAAGAAATTAGTACCAGTTCTAGCATTTAGTTTCAATGATGAAAAACAATTCAAGTAGCAACCAAGTAAAGAAAGATATGATCACGTAACAACTTAATTGACAAGAAAGTGATAGATTAAACATATACAACTCTCTCAAAAAAAAGAAGATAAAGGCTCAAAAGGCTAAAAAAAAAAAGGGTTGAATCGAGCTTCGTTCAATTAAGTATGTTATAGGTAGTAGTCAAAATGAGTTTGGTGTTAAGTGGGACTTCAAAACTAGCTGGGAAAACAAGTCGAGATGAAGGTAAGTGTTTGGGAATCTTCAAGACTAACTTCATATGCAAGTCGGGATGAAGGAAAACTTGGTGTTTTTAGTTTAAGAACTGAGAAAGGGGTTGAGAAAGAGCTGAACTTTGATCTTGGATCGAAAGAAACAGGTTATGCCTAAAGAGGCGAGCCTTTGAAACAAATGAACTTCATATGCATGTCGGGATGAAGGTGTAAAATATCCAGACCTAACATTAAAGTATATTCACAAAAGGTAATTTGGACTTCCATTTATTGGGCTTATCTAAAACATACTTGTGGTTCTAGATTAATCTTAAAGTGCATGAATCCAATATACATGTAAAAGGTTCATGAATGAAGTAGGTGGAAGATTCATAAATGAAGTAGGTAGGTGGATGAAGCATAAGACATCTAGATGGTTCTTCCTTGGACTATATAAGGAGAGGTCATTTGCTCATTCCATCAATCACATCCAAGAGAAACATTTCCCTCCAAGTAGAGAGTGAAGAGTGCCCACTCCAAGTTGAGAATGTTGAGTGTTATAGTGTAGGTAGTAAAACAAGTGTGTGAGAAAGAGTTTCCTTCAAGTGGTGTTCTTGAACTTGTGAATCTTTTTTTACCCCTACTTTCATTAGTGAAGGTTCTTGTTGTTGTTGCCCCATGGACGTAGGCACCTTGCCAAACCACGTTATATCTGGTATTCTCTATTCCTTGCTCTTTTATTTCCTTGCGTATGTATCTTTTTTATGGGTTGAATTATTATTTCCATTCTAATACTTTTCCCAACAATGGTATCAGAGCTCTAAGTTAGGGAGAGCTAGAATGGAAGGCTCAAGGAGTAGCATGGTTCGACTCAACCACTCCAATTGGATTACATCGAAGTTGAGAATAGAGAACATTTTCTATTATAAGGATTTGCATGAGCCCATAGAAAAAGATGAAGGAAAGCCGGAGAATATGGGAGATGTCGAATGGAAGAAGTTGAATCGTAAGGCTATTGGTCACATTCGTGAAAGGGTGGATGATAATGTGATCCACCATGTGTCCAACGAAACCAACGTCCATGCTCTTTGGTTGACATTGCAGTCATTGTTCGAGAAAAAGACCGCATCCAAGAAAACATTTATCATCAATGAGCTTATTAATATGAAGTATAAGGAGGGCGTAAGGATGATCGAGCACCTCAACAACTTCCAAAGCATGGTCAATCAATTGGCCACGATGGAAATGAAGATCGCGAACGAACTTCAAGCGTTGTTGCTTCTTAGATCGTTGTCAAACAACTGGGAGACCTTTGTCATCACTGTAAGTAACTCTGCTTATAATGGTGTGTTATCTATAGATAATGTTAAAGATAATATATTGAATAAAAAGACTATGCAATTGATCTTGCACACTGACTCATGAGTCAACTTAGGAAAAGAACTGTTTTCCCCCACTTCTTGACTTGAGGAGTGAAAGGCTGGAAAGCAGTTCTTTTCCTAGGTTGACTCATTAGTGACAGGACCCATCCCTGAAGGACATAGATAACCGTGCCCGGTCCTACTCCCGTCTGACAAGTCAACTAAAAATCTGAAACTACCCTTCAGCACCTGCCAGACAAGGGATATTTGCGCATGTGCCCACTCATACCTCCACCTCTGGAATAGCCTCGAAAAATGCGCCACGTGACAGGACCCATCCCAATCCCCCGGGGATTAACGAGGGATGACCCTGCTCCCGTCTGACACGGAGTGTCAGACAAGGGATATTTCCGACCTTTGCCCTCCCGGGCTATCAGAGTACGCCAGGATCCGGAGGAGGCATGTGATATCTCGGTCCCTGCTACAGTCCACATCCGATGTCAACCTGAAGGGCAGTCAAAACATTAAAAACTGTGAGTGGACAAAACAAAGAGTTTATAAAAACATTTAATAAGGAAGACATTTGTACCCTCCACTAAAAAGCATGCATGCATTCGAAAACCATTTATCCAAAACAACCATATGTGGGACTAAGCCCAAAGCAGATATAAACTAAGGTCGAAAGGACCACAATGAAAACGACCATACGGGCCACTGCCCAAATCCTGTGCACACCTGTACACACCACATATCATATATCATATATCCATCACATACATATATATAAGTCACACAACCAATCCTGTCACGGTATCCAAAGCTACGCGCGCGCTACCCGGGTCTCAATCCGAGTCATCTCAAAGTCAAGATCAATGTCCGCAGACCACTGACCCTACCCGAGGTAATGGTAATCATAGCCTTCCTGAGAGTAAGGAACCCAACTGGGGGATGACTCCACTCAGTCGGTGCTCCGTGACTACTCCGGGGTCCACCCAGGCCAACGACCCTCCCCGGAGGAGATAGTAGAACATGTAAAGGAAGGTAGACGAACATATATATACATAACATAAACATTCATGACCGGTTCCCCTGAACCGTCATGAACCCATAATATCCATAATCAGGTAACATGCCGGTTCCCATAAACCGTCATGTACCGTAATAACATAACCGAGGTAACATGCCGGTTCCCATAAACCGTCATGTACCGTAATAACCAACAAGGGTTCATGCCGGTTCCCATAAACCGTCATGAACCATAATACCAGAACAAGGGTTCATGCCGGTTCCCATAAACCGTGATGAACCTGGGAATCCATTTAAGGTTCCCTGACCTGAAATCAAAACCGTAAAGTGACTGGGTCTCGTACCCGAACATAGGACGCCAACTGGGCACCGTGCCCGGAATCTGAGGTCATATGCCCGAGACAAAACCAAATGGGTCTCATACCCGAGTTTATCGCTTTGAAATCCAAATTCAGTTCATTTAAATCAATAAAGAAATACAGACCCGTATAAGCACCGTATAAGGCCGAAACCTCGAAATACGTGCTTATACGTAACCACATACAAATGCACCCATGGCATCATCAAACAAGTAAATAAACATATAATAAACATTTATGCATGCACCAATTTAGAAAACAAGGTCCACTCACAGACCGTCCGAGCTGCCGCCTCGATTTGCGTGCCATACGGCTCCCCGAGCCGATCACCGTCACCGGGACTCCCAAACCTGTCCAAATCGTAATAGAAGGTTACTAACTACTTAATTAACCTCCTACCAAAGCCCCGTAATTTTCCCGTATTTTTAACTATTTTTAATCCCGAACCTAAACCTTCCAATGCCCCGAAACATATCGAGACGGTGTCCGATCGACACGAAACCAGTCCCAAAATGTTCGTTACATCGAATAGACGATTTCGTATGTTGGAACCATCCCCAAATACCCTAGCACGCGCCCGCACGCGCCGCCTGAAGTGGCTGCGCGTGGGAGCCACGCGCCGCTACAGTGCATCCCCTTCCTTCGATCGAACCGGTCCGAACCGACCGGTCCGGTCCGACCCCTGCAACTGGACCGGCGTAACCGGTCCAGGTCTCCGACGCCCTCATTGCTCATCCGTTTTCCTCCATTTCAATCCCTAAATTCATCTTTTAATCTTTCCTATCATTCCCAATTAACCAAACTAGCTAAAACACCACAAAATCCTAACGGTTCAAAATGGACCTCACGGTCCCTGTTTTTCCGATCATCCCACACGGCTGCTCAGCCCAAACCGCCACCCAAAACCTCTCTAACAACTCCCTAGCAACCTATTTAACTCAAACCAATCGTCCAAATCGACCCATAACAACTAGAAATCAAAAGTGGATTAAACGGGCAAAATCGGTTACCTCTCGGGTTTCATGGCCGCCGCCCACGGCGGCGTGGCTTCTAGCCGGCCACCAGCGTCCAGCCTTCATCCTCTCCACCTATGGGCTTCTCGGTTCATGATCGAACAAGGTTGGATGTTTGGGTCGCACAGATGAGAGGAATGGGGTCGGGAAAATGGTTGGAGGGAAATGGAAAAATGGATGCACGGTTGAGTGTTTTGGTGCATGAGTGGGTGAGGTTGGCCAGTGGATGGGTGACAAGTGTCACTCATCCATTGGGCCTCCATTAAATATCTGGGCCCACTAGAGACAAAACTGCACTTTTTGTCTCGTAAAACGTGTCGTCGTGAATAGTAACCGGGAACTTCCGTGAACCGTAACTTCGCCGTCGAACGTCCGAATTCGACGTGCCGCCTGTCTACGGATTCGTATCGTCCTTATCTACATAACGGTCTTCGGACCTCCCGGTCAAAAAGTCAACTTTTGACCTCCTATTCACCCAAATTACCAAAATGCCCTTGGGCTTCCGAACGTCATAACTTCTTCTACGGACGTCAGAATTGAACGCGCCACCTGTCTATGAACTCGTGACGTCACGAACTACGTCACGGTCATCGGTCAAAGTCCATTTGGCCGCCCGATTAAAAAGTCAACGTTTTGCCACCATCAGGGGCAAAACGGTCATTTCGCATCACTCGCCCGATTTCGCTCTACTAATCACGGATTAGCCTCACTAATCGTGATTAGTCACTAATCTAATCATGGAATTTGGGACGGGTCGTTACAACCTTCCCTCCTTAATTAATTTCGTCCTCGAAATTCCAACCGACCTAATCTAACCGTTCTTCCCTCCTTAATTAGTTTCGTTCTCGAAACGCCAACTATTCTGATTCCACATCCACCTCGTGGAAGGTAGAATCAACCTCGAAATACGTGTACCCTCGTACACCAACCAACTAGAACAATACTTACTCGTCTGCAACCAGACGTACCACTAACGCTCATGTCGCCTCGTCTACATTCGACCACGGACGTCTGCTCCCACGGGGAGTCATCAGACCTCACACCAGGATCCACGCTGACACCTCCTACAAACTGTCAGTACTTGACAGTTGTCAGTCGCAAACTGATATGACACACACTCGTGGTTACACTAACCACAAGCATTTCACTCGACCTGTGTGTAACTAGACCCATTAGAAATACCATGACCCAATGCACAGTATCCAATGCCTAGTTCACGACCTCGACTAATCTAGTGGTATCGGATCCAATCCGACTACCAACACGCTCACCAACGTACTACCGGTATAACCTATATACCGTCACTAGGCACCACAAGTATGCCCAGTATTGTACCTCGAACAACGTACAAGGTACATACATCTACACATCAATCAGCCTACACCCATATAGGTTGTAGCCGATCACGTTTCTACTATGGAGTCCATTTGTCCAATCCAGTACTAGACAAATTGAAACTCCGACCCATTATCTATTTCCAAATCCGAATCCGAATCCGCAATTTCGTAAGAAATCCCGAATCCAAACCCAGAAATCATATCCATAATCATGTCCAAATTCAAATCTGAAATCATCATTCCGTAAACTAGTATTAGGAATAACCATTCCGAACCCAAATCCATAAAAGAAAATCTATAGTCAAGCTCTAGAATCAAATCCTGAATCGTCACCCAGAATCCGATTCCAAAACCCAAATACAGAAATCCGCTTTCAAGTTCCAAAATCAAATCCTGAATCGTCATCCAGAAATCTGATTCCAAAACTCGAAACATCGTTCACGTCTACCGAGACGTATCAAAACCGAACCTATCGGTTACCTGTTCGACCGATTACCACAACACAATCGATTGACTTCATAGGGAAACCAATCACAACATCACACACAACACCAAGTCTGACAAAACCCGACTTCGTCAGACACCTACTCCTCGGACAACTACTCAGGCGAGTAGTAAGCCATATGGGATTTACCTCGAAAAGAAGTTCAGTCCCATCATCCTCAACTCCAACATCCAGGTAAGAGTGATAAACTCTCCACCTATCTGGATCATCCAAATCACGATCCAGATCCAACACTACGTCAACCGACCATAGACGTCACGATCCCCGATCGTCACGACGTCCAAAGTCCTCAACCATTTCCCACATCTAAATAGATTAGTCAACGACAAGACACGCCGAGACCGTGGGTTCTCACTGATTTTCTCGTATCGATCCTTGTCATTCCACCGAGGAAAATCAAAGATGATACAAGACTATGACATCAAAATTCATCCTATGTGAATACAACCAAACTCGCTGCATTCACCACGTCACGTAAACCAACCTCGTCTGCCACCAAGCAGGAAATGAGGAATCTCAGTCACCTAACTTCGATATACTCATCTCCTCCTGATGGTCCAGAACAAATCCCGGGTCCACCAACCAATACACAAATCAGTGTACTAGTGGCAACCAACAACATCTATATCATCAACGTCATCTACCATCATCAATCATGGTAGAATCCGAAAATTCACCCAAACGACTTCGACATACCCAATACCAATGCGGAAAACCCGCATTCCTCTCGTCACCTCAATCGGAACCTCTCGCGATTTCGAAGTTCCAACCAGATTGGAAACAACATACCCGGACATCAACCACGTGTCCCTTAACCACTTTAACCTTATCTGAGGTCCACTCTGGAACCACAGATACCGAACCTATGCCCATTACGACGGAGTCACACCCCGATCCGTAACTCATCGTCATCACGATCACCGGTACCAGTACCAGCGCTAGTACCAGCACCATGCACTATCACCAAAACTAGTGTCAGTATCAACACGCCGTGTGCAAAACTGACACCCTGGATCTCCGCTCATACCGAGCGACGATCCCGTACCTCTGCTCGAATAGGAGAAACTCTGCCTCCCTCGTACCCGACAACTTTGGGTACAGTCACCCTGAAAACTCATACGAGAAAAGGAAAACGTCCCCTGAACGTCCCCAACTCATTCTGCGATCGCACTCAGCCGTAATCGAGTCGAATCCAGAATCACTGCTCGTACATATGCGTTACTCACGCACCTCGTATCATCATCACGACAACCTGAGTCTACCCGACCTGATGAGACTCGACTAAGTCCATCGATAGTAGCGTCTGCCACAACCTCGTGCATACCTAACTACCAGACCTCACTATCGAGATTCGCATCCAACGGAATCAACAGCCCGTACCAACTACCCTGTATCCCACTCAGGGATTCCATCGACAAGTACCAACCCCGGTAACCTGTCCAACCACAGTCTAACCAGGCGCAACTCGACTATCCCAATGTCGTCTACCAGGTCACCCGCGACCTTAATTGCACCAACCCACAACTGAAGTAGCACGACAACCAACTCGGTCTAACCGATAAATATAACCTCGACTGCGAAGTGCAGTCCCAACACAAGCTGATATGACCAGGCCGACTAACGAACCCCAAATCCGAATAGTCATCCAAGTCAAACCACCAGTCAACTCGCCTTCCCGAACCATACCTACCAAGGTAGGGTTCCACAATCACACCTAGAGTTCCTCGGAACCCAACTGCGAAAAGCAGTAACATCAACAACCTGACCGACCCCGCGGTCTTGACATCGTAAAAACGTCAATCCAATCCTACCGACAATCCAACTAGGATTCCCCGAAACCGACAACTAACTGCCGACCGCAGTAAATCCATTTAACCCAACCCAAGTCCGACCATCGAGTGGTCGCAACTCCAAACCAGTCGTCGGAACCGATACTACGACATCGTGAAGACGATCCCAACTAACCGTCTCACGATCCAAAACTCTAACGTAACAGGGTTCCACACTGCCAACCCTGACAGAACCATGGCAACCCCGGCATCGAGTGCCGAACCAAGGCTTGCCAATCCTACTAACTATCGTACCGGTACCTCAACATCAGGTTGACCACGAACTGTAGCCCATTGAGATATCACATCCTCGACCAGCGTACATGCTCCAAGAGCTACACGGTTGCTCGAGTAGAGACAACCCCGCTCTGATACCACGTTGACAGGACCCATCCCAATCCCCCGGGGATTAACGAGGGATGACCCTGCTCCCGTCTGACACGGAGTGTCAGACAAGGGATATTTCCGACCTTTGCCCTCCCGGGCTATCAGAGTACGCCAGGATCCGGAGGAGGCATGTGATATCTCGGTCCCTGCTACAGTCCACATCCGATGTCAACCTGAAGGGCAGTCAAAACATTAAAAACTGTGAGTGGACAAAACAAAGAGTTTATAAAAACATTTAATAAGGAAGACATTTGTACCCTCCACTAAAAAGCATGCATGCATTCGAAAACCATTTATCCAAAACAACCATATGTGGGACTAAGCCCAAAGCAGATATAAACTAAGGTCGAAAGGACCACAATGAAAACGACCATACGGGCCACTGCCCAAATCCTGTGCACACCTGTACACACCACATATCATATATCATATATCCATCACATACATATATATAAGTCACACAACCAATCCTGTCACGGTATCCAAAGCTACGCGCGCGCTACCCGGGTCTCAATCCGAGTCATCTCAAAGTCAAGATCAATGTCCGCAGACCACTGACCCTACCCGAGGTAATGGTAATCATAGCCTTCCTGAGAGTAAGGAACCCAACTGGGGGGTGACTCCACTCAGTCGGTGCTCCGTGACTACTCCGGGGTCCACCCAGGCCAACGACCCTCCCCGGAGGAGATAGTAGAACATGTAAAGGAAGGTAGACGAACATATATATACATAACATAAACATTCATGACCGGTTCCCCTGAACCGTCATGAACCCATAATATCCATAATCAGGTAACATGCCGGTTCCCATAAACCGTCATGTACCGTAATAACATAACCGAGGTAACATGCCGGTTCCCATAAATCGTCATGTACCGTAATAACCAACAAGGGTTCATGCCGGTTCCCATAAACCGTCATGAACCATGATACCAGAACAAGGGTTCATGCCGGTTCCCATAAACCGTCATGAACCTGGGAATCCATTTAAGGTTCCCTGACCTGAAATCAAAACCGTAAAGTGACTGGGTCTCGTACCCGAACATAGGACGCCAACTGGGCACCGTGCCCGGAATCTGAGGTCATATGCCCGAGACAAAACCAAATGGGTCTCATACCCGAGTTTATCGCTTTGAAATCCAAATTCAGTTCATTTAAATCAATAAAGAAATACAGACCCGTATAAGCACCGTATAAGGCCGAAACCTCGAAATACGTGCTTATACGTAACCACATACAAATGCACCCATGGCATCATCAAACAAGTAAATAAACATATAATAAACATTTATGCATGCACCAATTTAGAAAACAAGGTCCACTCACAGACCGTCCGAGCTGCCGCCTCGATTTGCGTGCCATACGGCTCCCCGAGCCGATCACCGTCACCGGGACTCCCAAACCTGTCCAAATCGTAATAAAAGGTTACTAACTACTTAATTAACCTCCTACCAAAGCCCCGTAATTTTCCCGTATTTTTAACTATTTTTAATCCCGAACCTAAACCTTCCAATGCCCCGAAACATATCGAGACGGTGTCCGATCGACACGAAACCAGTCCCAAAATGTTCGTTACATCGAATAGATGATTTCGTATGTTGGAACCATCCCCAAATACCCTAGCACGCGCCCGCACGCGCCGCCTGAAGTGGCTGCGCGTGGGAGCCACGCGCCGCTACAGTGCATCCCCTTCCTTCGATCGAACCGGTCCGAACCGACCGGTCCGGTCCGACCCCTGCAACTGGACCGGCGTAACCAGTCCAGGTCTCCGACGCCCTCATTGCTCATCCGTTTTCCTCCATTTCAATCCCTAAATTCATCTTTTAATCTTTCCTATCATTCCCAATTAACCAAACTAGCTAAAACACCACAAAATCCTAACGGTTCAAAATGGACCTCACGGTCCCTGTTTTTCCGATCATCCCACACAGCTGCTCAGCCCAAACCGCCACCCAAAACCTCTCTAACAACTCCCTAGCAACCTATTTAACTCAAACCAATCGTCCAAATCGACCCATAACAACTAGAAATCAAAAGTGGATTAAACGGGCAAAATCGGTTACCTCTCGGGTTTCATGGCCGCCGCCCACGGCGGCGTGGCTTCCAGCCGGCCACCAGCGTCCAGCCTTCATCCTCTCCACCTATGGGCTTCTCGGTTCATGATCGAACAAGGTTGGATGTTTGGGTCGCACAGATGAGAGGAATGGGGTCGGGAAAATGGTTGGAGGGAAATGGAAAAATGGATGCACGGTTGAGTGTTTTGGTGCATGAGTGGGTGAGGTTGGCCAGTGGATGGGTGACAAGTGTCACTCATCCATTGGTCCTCCATTAAATATCTGGGCCCACTAGAGACAAAACTGCACTTTTTGTCTCGTAAAACGTGTCGTCGTGAATAGTAACCGGGAACTTCCGTGAACCGTAACTTCGCCGTCGAACGTCCGAATTCGACGTGCCGCCTGTCTACGGATTCGTATCGTCCTTATCTACATAACGGTCTTCGGACCTCCCGGTCAAAAAGTCAACTTTTGACCTCCTATTCACCCAAATTACCAAAATGCCCTTGGGCTTCCGAACGTCATAACTTCTTCTACGGACGTCAGAATTGAACGCGCCACCTGTCTATGAACTCGTGACGTCACGAACTACGTCACGGTCATCGGTCAAAGTCCATTTGGCCGCCCGATTAAAAAGTCAACGTTTTGCCACCATCAGGGGCAAAACGGTCATTTCGCATCACTCGCCCGATTTCGCTCTACTAATCACGGATTAGCCTCACTAATCGTGATTAGTCACTAATCTAATCATGGAATTTGGGACGGGTCGTTACACCACGACCTGAAGGGTCAATAAAACAGAAAAGGTGTGAGTGGACAAAAATAATCTTCGATAAAAACATTTTCCAAAAATACATTCTTACCCTCCAGTTTTCACAAACGTGCATGCATATCGTAAAACATGAGTAATAGTATGAAATCATTCAAGTATATACAATGGACCGATAAAATCAAAACATATGTTCCCATGGTCCATAAAACTCATGTTCACCAAATCAGTTCAAGTTATAAAACATCAAATCCCGGCTCTCAGGCCAAAACATGTGGACACCATTACCTGGCCACAAAGACCGAAAACTCGTACTCAAAACCAGTACGTAATCACAAACAACAAGTTTCTAAATTCCATGTCCACATATTTTCCTTAAAACTCATTTTCATTAAATCAATTTATTTTTAAAACCACGGTTTCCTCGAAATCATTTTCCACAAAACCACGGGACTTATTTCCATATCCTGTTGTTTAGAGTCACGTTTATCCCTGCAACGCGTGCAAATCAATAGGCTCAAGGACCACTCAAAATCCGAGCATCAGCCGCTGTGAACACATCACCAGCCGGCAATCCGGATCTCGTGAACACATCACTTACCGATCCATATATAATCCAGCACTCTGGTCTGAGTCGAGCCTCCCTCGGCTGCACGACAAAGACTGTGCTACGTGACCTCTTCGGGGTAAATGCTTCCATCCCGAAGGCGAGCGTTATCTCCAGGGTGCACTCCGGCACTCCGGGGAAAAACATATTTCCACCCGAAAGCCCTAATTATCCGCAACATATCATCATCACAAAAACTAGTGAAAACAGTTGCGCTTGAAATCAAAATCATTTTCAATACAGGGTCTCAGCCCCAAATCCCGATTTACTTTATAAATCCGAAAATCATCAATGTCATCATGTAACCACATGGAAATACAAATCCAATCAAATTCACAATTTCATTGGGTCTCAAGCCCAAAATATCATTTTCACGCAAATCCGTGCAACCGTAAACCCGAGTTGCCACAATCACGTAAATCCATAAAATTAATCACTGACTCATAATCCGAGTCCAAATATCATTTTTAATTCCCTGACTCATAACCCGAGTCAAAACATCATTTTCAATCCGGGCCTAGCCCAAAACATCAATTTCATCATTTCTCGAAAAACATCAATTTCATCATTTCTCGAAAATCGTACCAAAATATAATATAATAATCATAAAATCGAGAAATTACCGGATTGAAACATAAATCATGCCAAAGCATATAAAATCATATAATAAAGCATTTTAAACCATATATGCATGCATCACGGTTAGAAAACAAAAGTCCACTCACATACACCGTCCAAAACGGTCCGTTTCCGAGCTGCACGTTTTTCCGTGAATTCTGGAAATCACAACTCCTGTCCAAAATCATTGTAGAGGTTTACTAACATCTCAAAATACTTCATATAATTTTCTCCAATTTTTCCGAAATTTAAATACGTATTTTAAACGTAAAACAAAACTTCGGATACTCGGAACATCAACGAAACGATACCCGATTTCCTCGAAACCAGTGTCAAAATGTTCGTTACACTAAACGGAACAAAAGTCATGTTGAACTCACCTCAGGATTCTCACTCACGCGCCCCCACGCGCGGCCGCAAGTGGCTGCGCGTGGAAGCCACGCGCCAGCTACAGTACCTTCGTCCCAACCTGTTTCTCTGTAAAACGGGTCCAGTTGGCCCGCGAGATTACCCGACTCGTTTCCTATCAATTCGATACCAATTCATTCAATTGAGCTTTCAAACAGCTTCTATTTGAATCCAATTAAGGTTCTGTGAAGTCAATTTCACGAACACTTACCTCAAACCAGTTGAATCAAACTCGATTCTACGAAGAACTGCCGTACACTGTGCACTCAATGAACTTCATCAATCTCCAACGTTTTCCTTCAATTGATCCTTCCAGAAGCATCATGGGATCCTCAGAAACATAATTCACAGTTCAATTTCATCAATCGAAGCCTCAAATTCCTCGACTCAAGGTCGAAAATTCGAAGATTTCATTCCTTCTGTTCTTGCTTAAATCGACACCAATTCCCTTCGTTCTTGTTGCAGATCAATTCGTATTGATCCCAGAAAGCTTACTTGAGCTTCCATTTCGATCCTTAAGGCTCTTAGTTCAAAATCCGACTTTTCCCCCAAAATTCTAAAATCCGAAATTCCAGTCTCCTTCTCTCTGTCAATCTCTCGTGCTTACCCAGTTGAGTTAGTCTCACATAGCTCTCAAAATTCCCTCAGAACTGGTTGTGAAAGGGAGCTCAATTCTCCCAATTCAGATTCCCATTGTTCACGGGTAAGAAAAAAAAGAAGTAGAAAATGGTTGATTTAGTATAATTAATTATAATTAACAAATAATTAAACATCGTGATGATGTTGGGAGGGAAACATGGATCAGGTTTTAGGGCTTAGATTAGGGGATGGGTGACACTTGTCACTCATCCAGGTGTGCACAGTCCCCAGTTACTATTCATTATTTTATTATTATTTTAATCGGAATCCCAGTTCGTTCGGTTAATCAATTCATTCCCGTGACCATAACTTCGTCGTCGAACCTCCGATTTCGGCATACCGCCTATCATTGGATTCGTATCGACGAGACCTACGTAACGGTCCTTGGCCCTCATCCATCGGACCTCCCGGTCAAAAAGTCAACATTTGGCCCCTAATATGCCAAATTACCAAAATACCCCTCAACTTCCGAACGCCATAACTTTTTCCTCGAACGTCGGAATCGAACGTGCCACCTGTCTATGAACTCGTGACGTCCCGAACTACGTCACAGTCATCAGTCAAAGTGCGTTTGACCGCCCGAACTAAAAGTCAACATTTTACCCACGCCCAGGGGCAAAACGGTCATTTTGCACGTTTCGTCCGATTTCACTCCACTAATCCCAGATTAGTCATTCTATACTATAATTAATCAATATTCAATCCCGAAACTCGGGACGGGCGAAACTCGGGACGGGTCATTACAATTAGTGAGTGTGCAAGACCAATTGCTAGGCTCTCATCTTTCTTAGATGTTCTAACAGTAGGATTTTAGTTTTGCTGGATTTCCTACCAAAGAACCTTCCTTAGATCCCTAGTCTTGGAGCTAAAGGAAGTCCTCTAACTAATAGAATCCCCTGAATAAGAAGGCGGAGCTCTTATATCAATTCTTATTGAAAATCCCCATCACCCATAACCTTTTCCTTTACCGCAGCCAGCGGGAATGATTCACCAACGTGTCTTTCAAAACACAATTCAGTCAAACATCAACCAAGACTGGATATGTATCCACCCCCGGACTAGTACTTAAATTGGCTCAACAACTAGAGGATACGTATCTAACTTTCGATAACACGACCCATCCCAATCCCCCCAGGATTACATGGGATATTCCATGCTCCCATCTAACCCATGTGTGAGACGAATGCCAGATACCCGTCTAACCCACCTGTGACACGAAGGCTAGACACCCGTCTAACCCTCGTGTAACGCGAAGGCCAGACAAGGGATAACCCAAGTCAACAACCCAGACGGGCTTCCAGAGCATGCTAGAATAAATGAAGAAGTGTGATGTCTCGGTCTCAACTATAGCCCACACCGCAATCAACCTGAAGGGCATTAAAAACCATAAAAGCTGTGAGTGGACGAAAATAAATAATTTAATAAAACACATTTGATAAAAGACATTTATGTCCTTCACTTAAAACTATGCATGCATGCGAAATCTAGTTAATTCAAACATAATAAAAACCGTTTAGAAAACCAAAGCCATTTCTTCCTCAAATAATTAGGGCCTTAGACCAAAACTATAAAATCAACCAAGTGTGGGAACTCAGTCCAAAACCTTAAAACACCGTAATCCGTAAATCCAAATCCAAGTGGGTCACTGCCCAGATCCATAAACACAAAAATACCATTTCATAAATCCAATAAATCATGTTTACCAAATACCAATCCTCGGCATCATAGATGCCTAGCGTCCCAGACGCTTGATGTCTTTGACGTCATATCTCACAGTCTAAGCAACGCGTGCTGCCCGGTGTCTCTCCGGATCAATCTCTGACATTCCAGATGTCTGATGTCCTAGACGTCTAATCGTAGCAATCCTGCTCCCGAGTCACTATACGGTATGGTTGCTCCGTGCAATAACTCCTCGCAGGCAATGCATCGTGACTTCCCCAGTGTCCCAGACATCTAGAGGAGATCATCTACATATCCTCATCTAAGGATGGTATATGGGAAACCGTTTATAAAATCCTTTCAAAACATCTCAAAACCTTTCAAAGGGGCCATGCCCAGAATTTCCATAAAACCATCAAATCCAAAAAATCTGTTTCCTAAATTCCAAATCCGTTTTAGCGTCTTCAAAACCGAAATCACATTTATAAACCACAAATGGGACTCATGCTCGGTATGATAACCAATTGGGCTTCTAGCCCGATCATGTAAATTAAAGGGGCCTCCAGCCCGATATCTCATTAAATCAAATGGACTTCAAGTCCGATAGTTTCCAAATCAAATGGGTCTCATGCCCGATTTCATATTTCCAAATCCAAAACCATTGTATCAAACCATCTTGGGAATACCAGCACACATCAATACAGTATAAAATGATAAATCTCAAAATACGTGCATATACATAAATCATAAACACCAAAATCGTAATCATATAAATCACATATATAAAACATATAAAACAGTTATGCATGCATCATATTTTGAAAACAAAAGTCCACTCATATACCATCCTAACTGTTGCGTCGATACACGTGCCATAAGCCTCCCCGAGGCTAATTCGTCATCTATGGGACTTCCAAACCTGTCTAATTCACACTCGAAGGTCACTAACCATCTATACAAGTCTATAGGATAAAATCTCAAAACTCCCAAATAAGTCAACGTGTCCCATACACGTTTCCCGAGATGAAAAACCTCAATTTGACCAACCTAACAATTTTTGATCGACCCGAAACCACCACCATTGGATCCGGATCGTCGAAACCTTTAAAATGACATTAGGCCCACTTCAAAATTAGAGCCCACGCACCCTCACAAGCGTGGTCAATGCAAGGTCAATGCGTGAACAGTACCTGCTGACGTCAGCATTGACAATCCTAACAGTGCCACGTGTTGGCCTGTCATTAGTCCCATGTCTGACACGTCACTCTGACATTGTCAGACCTGACATGATGACGTCACCTTGATGACATCATCGCTGAAGTCATGTCACCTTCAACCTCTGTCCAAGTTAGCCCGAACCCCTGAACTGGGTCGCACAATACCTGCGACCCGACCCGACCGATTATCCTTCGATTCTAACTCAATTTCAGTCCCTTTGATCCCTACAGCTTCGTCTATCTTCCCTTACTCTATCTATGACCTTAAAACCACGAAATTGAATCCAGAAATTACTTGTGAACTCGTGCACAGTAACTGGGACCTGCAACCACGAACTGCCATGGACTCCGGTAGCCTTCACCATTTGGCCCAAAAGCTCATGGGCTTGTGGAGGCCCGATAGGCCCGGTGGATAAAAGCACGGCCCGACCCGCTATGGGCCGTGGGCTGGCCCGGTCTGAGAGTTAGCGGGCTGGGCTTGGGCTTATGGTGTTCAACCCTGATAGGCCCGAGCCCAATAAAGCCCGGTAAGCCCAGCCCCACCCGCCCATATAAACTCGGCCCATAAGCCTGAATATATAAAATTCTTATTATTTAAGAATTAGTACCTAACTCATTTTTAATATTAATATTTCAGCCCAAACCCAAATCTCAACCCCAAGTCCACTTAATTTATTTTAGAAAACTCAATGACCCTAACCAGCTAACCCTATGTCCACCTACTTAAATAAATTTCACTCAACCCTAACCCTTTCCATGCTCTGGTTCTCCTCACTAACTGCATTATCTCTCTCCCAACTCTCAAAGTTCAAAACTCATATCTCAATATCTCACAAACCCACACTCACTCAACACAATCTCTCTTATCTCTCAACCCCATTCTTCCTTTTTACGCTTACTTTCACTTCCCATTCTTCCCTCTAGTTGGGTACTCTTGAGCAGTTTTGTTAGAGTTTTTAAGGTAAGGTTTTAACGAGGCCACGTTTTTGCACCCTTGTGTATTTTATTTTTCATTATTAATATTTTTTTCATATTCATATATTTTTTTTTGTAACTTTAAAATTTGATAAATAGTTTATTGCAAAAGCTCATGTAAGCCCGACCCGAAAAGCCCTATAAAAGCCCGGCCCGATAAAGTCCAAGGGATTTTATATATGTAAGTAAGCCTGCCTGACCCGGCCCGTAAATTAAAATATTATTTAATAAGCCCAACTTGGCCCGACCCAAGCCCAAAAAAATTGGGCCGGGCTTGCCCGACCCGGCCCAATGACGAGGGCTAGACTCCGGCCACCATAAACCTCGATTCTGATACCAATCATCTCCTAAGACCACCAGGAATTAGTCCCAATCAATAGAGCCGATCAACAACCATCAAAAACCAGTTTTCGAATTTGAACGAAAACTCACCGTTTCGGTGTCCGGCCGCCTAAGGCCACCGCGATCCTCGAAATTGACCTCCTCGAGTTCGTATGATCACCAGGAACCTCGTCCTAACCAATAAAACCATCAACAATCAACAAAACGTGATTTGCAATTTTTGAGCTAAAAACAGAGTTTCGAGAAATCCCTTACCTTCGTCGTCGTTGATCCGACGTGGCCACCACCACGATCGTCCAAGTCCCCTCTCCAACTTTTGTTCACAAGCATAAGCCAGAGATGAAGATCGAAGGTGTTTAGTGTGGGATTGGGTACACGGGTTTATGGGTGTTTCACGGTTTATGGAACAAATAGAGAAGATGATCGAATACTCAAGAAGATAAGGGTGATGACCCAATTAATTGGGGTCTGGGCCTCACAGATGGGTGACACTTGTCACTCATTTGGTGGTTCCTTCCAGAACCTTCCCCAATCAAATCATGCCACGTGTCGATTTCCCCTACTTGCATGAATAATGCCGTAAAACTTCCTAGACCCGTAACTTTCCCGTCGAATGTTCGATTTCGGCGTGCTACCCGTCTACGGACTCGTAACGTCCCGATCTATGTCACGATCATCGTTCAAAGGCCATTTGACCACTCGATTTAAAAGTCAACTTTTCACCTATTCTCGGGGGCAAAATCGTCATTTCACATCGTTTATCCGCGATTTTTGAGTAATCCTCGATTAGTCACGCTAATCCTTAAATTAATCACTAATCTAACCCTGAAATTCAGGATGGGTCGTTACATTCGATCTTTGGGATCAGGAACTAGTGAATTTGTAGGCAAGATGCTACCACTTTGACTACAGTCTTTGACGCTGCTGTTGGTAGCTATGCATTTGGCATAATAAAAGGATATCAAATTGGGGTAGGGATAGGCTCTCCGGAGGGGACGCCACGGGTCCTGGATCTCTTATAGGCTTGTGAGCATATGCAACCTCAATTTTTCTCTCACTCACTATGAAAGCTAAGAGCTTGCTCGAAGATAGCCAAATTTGACCTCTTTTGTTGAATTAATTCAGGCTCTCAAAGTTAGGCTCCTAAAGTAGCAAGATCGTGACGAGAAATTTGAAAAGCCATAGCCAAGAGGAAGTCCTCGAGTTTCGATAGTAGCCAAGTCTTTGTGGTGGAGAATAAAGGAAGGAGTAAGAGTAAAGGTCCCATTCGAGATCGTGGAAGGAGTGCTAGCCGTTGGAGGACACGATTCAATGGAAAGTGTCATAATTGTAATCTCTATAGCCACATGATGAAGAATTGCAATAGACAGAAGAATAACAAGAAGGATGAGAAAGGTTGTAACGACCCATCCTTTAAATCGGGATGAGATTAGTAGTTAATGACAGATTAGTGAACATAATCGGTGATTAGTTGGATGATTTTGGACGGATGATGCAAATGATGATTTTGCCCCTAGAATGGGCAAAAATGTTGACTTTTTTGGACGGTCAAATGGACTTTGACCGATGACTATGACGTAGTTCGGGACGTCACGAGTCCGTAGACAGGTGGGACGTCCGATTCGGACAACCCAGAGAAGAAGTTGTGACGTTCGAAAGTTTGAGGGTATTTTCGTAATTAGGTTGAAAAGAGGGATTTTGTTGACTTTTTTCTTGACCACTATTTTTCACAAAACTCGAGGACCGTTAGATAGGTCTCGATATCTTGAGTACAACGACAGACAGCACGCCGTCATCGGACGTCGGATGGTTAAGTTACGGGTCTAGTAGATTGAAAAGCAAAATGGTAATTTGGACACTTATGGGCAAAATGGTCTTTTGGCACGTTGGGATTTGTGAGAAATCAGATAGGGAAAATTGGGCCTGAGTTGTTGGATATTTTTGGACTAAACCATTGATTGGAGGACACCTGGCCAGCCTAGGGGCTTCTATCAAATTCGCACACAGTTAAATTTTAAATTGGGTTTATCGTTTAAGGGAGAAACAGGGACAGAGGACATCGATCAATTTCAAGTGTGTGAGAGAGTCGTGTAAGTTCTTGGTGGTGGTGTGTGAGAGAGACCAGAGAGGTGTTGTGTTGTGTGTGGGAGTGTTTAGTGGAAAGTTTGACTGAAGAGGGACTGCGAGAGGTGGAAAAACTAGAGAAAACAGAGAAGGAATTGTGGACGGGTGTGGAACCTCAATCAATCAAATTAGTTTAATTTGATCTGTGGGAGTGATTAGGGAGTTAAGGATTGCTGCTTGGACCTTAGGAATCACGGTGGAGGTCACGACGGAGGTCAAAAAACAGTAAGTTATCGGTTTCCCCTGTTTTTCCAGTTTTGGTTCAGATTGAAAGTTGTTGGTTTTGGGGAGCTGTCGAGTCATTCTAATGCTCCTTACAGTTGTAGGAGGTTGTTACTGAGCTAAGGATTCGAACTCGTGCCCTGAGAAGATTGGTGGTGGTCGGAATCAGGGACTGAAATTTTCTGGGTTTGGCTCGACGTTTGGAATGTAAGATTTAGGGTTCCTTTTCGTGTTTTAATTAGTGGAATCAATCCAAAATGGAAGGACGAAGCTTAAGGTGTACAAAGGACTGAAAACGGCTTAGAAACAGATGAAAACTGGCCTCGCTGGCTCGGTTGGATCGAACTGGTCTGGACCAGACTGGTCTGGACCGGTCTGAACCGAGTTGGCTGGAGGTTGACGATGACACTGTAGCGACGCGTGGCTCCCATGCACAGCCCCTTTGGCCGGCGCGGGAGGGCGCTTGGGGGCATCTTTTGGGGAAGTGTTCAACATGGTTTTCACTTTAAACGATGTAACGAACATTTTAATACTGGTTTCGAGTCGATCGGACATCGTCTCGATATGTTTCGGGATGTCCGAAGGTTTTAGGCCTCGATTAAAACTAGTTAAAATACGGGAAAATTACGATACTTAGGTATGGTCATTGTGAGATAGTTAGTGACCTTATTATGAGATTTGGACAGGTTCGGGAAAGCCGATGATAGCGGATTAGACGAGGACGACGTAAGTGCAAGCGTATCGAGGCAGCGGCGAAACTGTCTATGAGTGGACTTTGCTTTCTAACTCTTGATGCATGTATATATGTTTTTATACGTGATGCTATGATTTGATTTATGCTCTTGATAATTTACGATTTGGCACAATTTCTGAGATGTTTATAGAATTGCACGTTTTATGAGGTTGTGATTTATCTTATGATTTGATTTTAAGATTTGAAATATGATTTGATTTCACTGATTTTGAAACTGGATTTCGAAAACGAGATTTCGTATTTGGTTTTGGAAACTTGGAAAGGAAATCTGGATCTGGGTTCAAGATGATGGTTCCGGATGCTAGCTTACGGAATCATTGTTGTGACTTCGGAGATGGATTTTCTGTGGTTTTCATTGTTGCCTGAAAAATGGTTTTGGGTTTAAAGACCCGGGAAAAACCGCTAGATCTGGTTTTGAGTTTAAAGACTCGGATATGATACCCCCCCCCCCCCCCCCCCCCCCGCGAGGCCTATGATTGTATTTTGAGTTTAAAGACTCGTTTATATCCCGGGAAGGCCTGATATTGCGCATGGTTTTGAGTTTAAAGACTCGAGCGCACTTGAGATCAAGCAAACTCGCATACTTGATATTTTCATTGGTTTTTTTGATGTTTTGGGCGGTGGCCCGGATGAATTGGATTTGAGGAGTTTTGGGACTGAGTTCCCCTACTTTGAAATTGATTTATGATTTGAGGATGAGGCCTGGATTTGAATGATGGATTTACTTTGGATTTTCAATAATGGTTTTCCATTGATGGTTTTGATCTGAATGGTTTCATAATATGAATTGATATGCATGCATTGGTTTTCGATGGAGGGTATAAATGTCATTGTTTTATGAACTGTTTTCAAACTTATTAATTATTTTTGTCCACTCACAGTCTTTTCATGTTTTTGATACCCTCCAGGTTGTTACGGTGCGGGCTGTTGATAGAAAGAAATGGAAACATCACACACGCGGTCCACAGTAGAGTCTGCGCGCTCTGGGAAGTCATGAAGTTTGGAACAGTGAGTTGGAGAATCCCTTGTCCGACTTATGTGTTACATGGAGGCTGGCCGTCAGTTTAGCCTTCGTGTCATGCGTAAGTTAGACGGGAGCAGGATTTAGCCCTTAATCCTGGGGGATTGGGGGTGGGTCCTGTCAAAGGTGGCTCTACCTACCAAAAGAATGAGGTCACAACCAATAGTGTCGCATCGTGTCCAGTCAAGTATGTGTCTCTTGATGGTGAATGCCTACATGCTGATAAAGATAAAGGCGTTTCATAGGTAGTTGATTCTGGAGCATTTTTCCAGGTCACGACGCATTCGAAGTTCTTCACCACATACAAAGCCGGAGTCTTTGGGGAAGTGAAGATGGGCAATGATAGTTACTCCAAAATTTCAGGGATCGGTGATATTTGGTTCAAGACCGATTTGGGCAAGCTGTTATTGAAAGATGTGAGACATGTTTCTGGTTTACGTCTCAAACTAACGTCAACTGGCATGCTTGATCAACAAGGGTTCCATCATCATGGAGGTGATCGAAAGTGGAGACTTACCAATAGATCGCTAGTGGCTGCTAGAGGGAAGTTGTGTTGCACCCTCTACAAGACATATGGCAAGATTTTCAAAGGAGAGTTGATTTTCATGGATGATTCTTCTCCAAATCTATGGCACAAGAGGTTAGGCCACATGAGTGAGAAGGGATGGCAAGTTTTGGCAAAGAAGACTCTTATTCCCTTTGCCAAAGGTACTCAATAGACTCTTGTGATTATTGTTTATATGGAAAGCAACATCAAGTTAGTTTTTCTGGTACCTTCACAAGAAAACAAATTATATTATACCTAGTACATTCTGATGTTTGTGGCCCTATGGAAGTTGAATCACTATGTGGTAATAGATATTTTGTCACTTTTATTGGATCAGTAGTTTCTGGTCTCATGAAAGGTTTGGGTTTATTTATTGAAATCAAAAGGCCAGGTGTCTCAAACCTTCATCCATGTCATGGAGTAGAGGGAGACTAGGCCCTCAAATGTATCCGTAGTGACAATGGTGAAGATTACACTTCGAATGGGTTCAAAGATTATTGTTTGAAGTATGGCATTAGGCATGAGACGACAATTCCTGGCACCCCACATCATAATGGTTTAGTTGGGAGGATGAACCGCACCATTCTAGAGAAGGTCAAGTGCATGTTGAAGACAGCCAATCTATCAAAATGTTTTTGGGCCGAAGTTGTGTCAGCCGCTTGTTACCTTAACAACCGATCGCCAAGTATAACGTTGAACTCTGAGACTCCTGAAGGCATATGGACTTGTAGAAATGCTTCATATTCACACTTGAGAATGTTTGGGTGCAAATAATTTACACATGTATCCAACGATAAAAGATTGAAGATAGATGACAAAGGCACACCGTGCATCTTTCGCGGGTACAGTAATGAAGAAATGGGCTACCACATGTGGGATCCAAAGACCAACAAGTTATTCAGAAGTAGAAATGTATACTTCTTTGAAGATCAGACCATGGCAGATCTTGATAAGGAGACAGTTAAGAATGCAGGCCAGCTCACTTATGATTCATCACTGATGCAACAAGAACCTAGTGGCGAAGCGCAAGAGGTTATACATGAAGATGTTCCTAATATGGATGAAGTACGAGGTGCTGAGATAATGTTTGAACATGAAAACGATGATCAGGAGGATCATGATCAAAGGGGCCAAGCTAAGGGGAGTAGTTAGAGATTTCCCAAGTATGAATTCGTAAATCAAATAGAGTGCCAAAGCCGAATACCAAGTATCTTTCTTCACAATATACTCTCGTGACCAATGATGGGAATGACCCGTATTCCAGATACATTATGTTGACTGGCAATGGAGAACATGAAAATTTTGAGGAGGTAAAGACTCATGCAGACAATGACAAGTGGATGTTGGAAATGAAGTTTGAGATGGAATCTTTACTGAAGAATGACATTCATGAGTTGGTAGAGCTTCCTAAAGGCAGAAAAGCACTAAAAAATAAGTGGGTGTTTAAGTTGAAGAGGGACGAGAATGAGTAATTGACAAAATTTTCTCCGCAGCAGAAGTTGGAGTATTACAGCAAGTCCGCTGGAATGGACTTCAAGTAGAAGTCACTTCGTTTTGACCCGGTTGGCTTGAAGGGAGAGATTGTAAAATATCCAGGCCCAACATTAAAGTATATTCACAAAAAGTATTTTGGATTTTCATAATTGGGTTTATCTAGAACATACTTGTAGTTCTAGATTAATCTTAAAATGTATGAACTTAAGATACATGTAGAAGGTTCATGAAGGAAGTAGGTGGAAGATTCATAAATGAAGTAGGTAGGTGGATGGAGCATTAATGAAGACATTTAGACGGTTCCCTCTTAACCTATATAAAGATAGGTCATTTTCTCATTCTATCAATCTCATCTAAGAGAAACATTTTCCTCCAAGTAGAGAATGAAGAGTGTTCACTCCAAGTTGAGAGTGTTGAGTGCTATAATGTAGGTAGCAAAACAAGTGTGTGAAAAGGTTTCCTTCAAGTGGTATTCTTGAAGATGTGCATCTTTTTGTACGCCTAATTTCATTAGTGCACGTTCTTATTGTTGTTGCCCCGTGGACGTAGGCAGCTTGCCAAATCACATTATTCGGTGTTCTCTATTCCTTACATATTTATCTTTGTTGTGGGTTGAGTTATTATTTTTATTCTACTACTTTTCCCAACATAAGGAAAATTTAATGTTCTTGGTTTAAGAACCGAGAAAGGTTTGATAAAGAGCTGAACCTTGATTCTAGATCAAAAGAAACAGGTTATACCTAAAGAGGCGAGTCTTTGAAACAAATAAACTTTTGAGGGTTTTCAGTTGGTTTGAAATTGAATTAGTTTGATCAAATTATTTGTTTGGTTGATTGATTCGTTTTCTTTTGTGAAGAAAACTTCCTCTCCATTTATAGGCGATGAGGGACTGAATTGGAATGTCATGTAGACCTCGGCAAGCCCATGCTGCAGCAGACTTGTCAAGAACATCACCTTTTCCTTCTTATACTTTGCGCGTGTCAGAGCCGACTTATCCTCCTCCTAGTTTTCACGTCTGCACGTTCTAAGTGGGAGCTATTGGGTTGGGCTTGCAACTTGGGAACTTCTTTGGCTCCATGTATTTTAGCTCAAAGCAGAATTTTTTTTCGAGTGTAAACAATCAATTAGGATGGTTTAGAGTAGTTTGGACACTAGGTCTAAAATATAAAGATATTTTTGGCATATGGAAATAATGGTTAAATGGACCTATCACCTACTGCTTCTTCTTTTTTTCTTTTTTTGAGTAGCACTTCCCCAAAGAAACACTATTTATGTGCTTCTAAAAAAAACCATATTAAGTGCTTCTAATTCTCATCTAAAGCACTTCTCAAAAGTTACCAAACACAAATTTTTCAAATGAAAGCACATCCAAATACGGATTCTTGATGTGTTTCCCGCAGCTTCACCAATATTCAAAGCTACAAGCTTGGAGAAGCAGCAATTGGAATCACACAATTTTATTGGCTATACGATCCATGTTATTAATTTTTTTTTCTTCATATCTCAAGTATAAATAATAAAATTTGAAAACAAAAAAGAATTAATTATTAAACAAATTCAACTTTAACTTTTTATCCTAGCAGGTAGAATGTCTCTTCTTTGCTAATTAAAATTGAGATTCTATTTATTTAATTCTCCCGTTCACGAAAGAATGTTATATATATTTCTCAATTTCATTCAATTTTCAATTAACAATTAACAAATATAGCTATAGTTGATCTTTACAGAAAACCAAGTAAATCTAAAAATTTAAAAATTAAAACTCCATTTTATTCAACCTCCAACAACTCCTGCCAACCTGTTATGTAATAATTTTGCCAAATAATATTCTTCGCCACCTCTTAATGCGAGAAGTTTTAAATTTGACTCTTACCCAACCAAAATTAAATATATATATATATATATATATATATTGCATAGTGTCTAGTCTCTTTAATAAAAACTCGAAAGCCTAGCTGAAACAGCCCGTTTAATATTCTTCTGGACCCAAAGCTCTCTTCAATTTCTTGGTCCTTTGGGCTTCTATCCATTTTTTTAGGGCTGGACACATGGAACCAAAATACCGAAATCGTACCGTTTCAGATCAAACCATACCGAAAAAAAACCGAATAGTAAAACCGTTGTATGATTGGTACGGTACTGAAACCGTACCGATATAATTCGGTACGGTTTCGGTATCGATATTTTAGAAAACCGTCTCGTACCGATACCATACCGAATTAGAAATTTTTTTTAATAATTAAATTTATTTCTTATTGTTTTATTAGACCTTCTTCAAGAGTTGATATGATCATACATGTCTTAATTTAGCTTCTAAGAGTTGATATCTTCAACTTAGTGCAACTTCTTCAATACATATTTGAAAACTTAAGTCCTTCATAAATGTAATTTTTTTTCTTTAATCTTTTACTATGCTAGAGGACTAAGATTCACTAATGAATATAAACTTCTGGAGTCTGTCTTGTGCTAAATTAGTGTTAAAATTGTTAATTTATTGTTTAATTTTCTCTATGCAATGTTGCCTTGCGCCCATTGTATTATTAAACACGGTTTGTCATTAATCTTTTGGCTGTCTATGCTAATTAAAAACAAAATTACATGGAGGACACATAAGCTTCTACTTGAATGTCAGCTACTGAAATTTTTTAATTAGCAAAGCCAGCTAATTGATCTTTTGGATTGAACATGAAGTCTGTAATATTTATTTATATATGGTTTGCTTTTGATTTTAATTTTCGATTAGGGAACCAAAAACAAAATTATTGAGAATCTAAACTCACACTTAACCATGTCTAAACCTAACCCTTACTTTATAATCACAAACAAAATTTTGGCTCAAAACCGAAACCATACCGAACTTAATTGGTACGGTACGATCTAGTTTCACTTTCAAAATATTGAATACCGAACCGTACCGTACAGATTAAAATTAAATGGTATGATTCTGTTATCGATCAATTTTGTACCGTACCGAACCGTGCCCACTCCTACTTTTTTTTTTCCAATGCAAATTATTATCTCACTTTGTTTCTTGTGGTATGAAACTTACTCGACCAAAAATATCAATATTTGAATAGCTATTCGCTGCAGAATGCAATCATTTAGTATTCTGTGGAATCATGGAATTGAAAGGGGAATAAATAATTGAGTACAATGAGCAATATTGCATGCAAACGCCTTGTAATTCATCATAACAAAAAATAATAAAATAAAAACTAGTTCCTATATTTGTGCTGAAGCATTCCATTTTAAGCTCATAGCTAGCTAGCTAGCTCCAATTATTCATCAAGCTTTGTTTATTGATCTCTGGATCAAGACAAGCATGCTGCATGCATAAAGCTGCAAAATTAGGTCAATATTGTTGAAATGACCATGCATAATTGGATTTTCTCACGAGTATGTGGTGGTTCACATATTAAATTCTCAAATGGTTCAATGGAATTCAAAATTTGAAAAGTCTATTTGATAAACATTTCATTTTTCAGCTTTTCTGCTTCAGATATATAGATATATAGAAAATATAAGAGAGGAAGAATGGAAGGTGTATTCGAATTGAAACCCCCGAAATTTTAGTTTCTAGACGTGATTTTCACACTCATTTTTTTTATTGATTGATGATTTACTCAATCTTAATGCTTAAAAAAATGTATGTGTACAAAATGTGAGTGTGGAATTCACTTCTCTTTGATTTTCAGTTTTCGTTTGGTATACTTGTGCTTCGGTATTTTTTTTTTTCATCTCTTCGACCTCCCATTTCATTCATTCCTCCACTTTCCTTCCTCCTTCAATTTAGCATAAAAAATGAAATGTGAAAACTGAATGATTATCAAACAAGTCTGAAAATGCAACCAATTGACAATTTAATCACATTCCAAACAGTTCACAATATAAAAAAAATAAAAAAAAATTCATTCTTGCCTGGAGCACATACAGCTGATCCCAAAAAATCATTAGACAATAACTTTTCTTTTACAATGTAAGGCAAAAGAACAAAGGAAAAATGTTGAATGAGCGAATGACCTGCCAATGAAGACCTTTGCATTATTGAGTTTGGATCTTTGGGTTGTCTTTTGTACAAAAAGTTATCGTATAATTTGGGGGGATTATTACAAGAATTGATGGATCACAAGATGCATGAAAAATCAACTTTTTTCATTCATGGTAGCTAGTGATATGTAGAATGCATCATACCATGTGCCTAACCAGACAGAGAAACTGAATGGGAACATCAATCAGAAAAATAAAAACATGGATTTGCCATTATATATAGGGACTATGTAGGGACTAAGGCATATAGCCCCTTTTCTGTAAGGAAAATAACCCTCCATGTGGTTTTCATCTCCCCGGCGCCTCTATAGTACATTAATTGTCGATTTTGTTATGCTCTCTAGTGATTCGATTTTGATCTGTTTGCTTCATTTTTGAAATGATTTTATCATGCATTATTATTTAATAAAACAAAATTAGTACGTAATTTTATTTCGAAGCTGCTCGTTTAATCGTTGATTGTTTTTACTATTGTCGTTTAACCAAAAAAAACAATTATTGTTTATGATTTCAAAGTTAGGAACTCTACAAGTGATTTCGTCTAAGCCACTATATATTACAATTATAAAGTTGTGTAGCTATTTCGCCTAATTTTTAATTGCTCTTACTGTTATAATTATATAAGCACAAGAAGGATATAAAATTAAAAACCAATCCACTTTTCTTTTAGCGCGCGGCAAATTTTTCTCACACAAACAAGAAACATGAATCTATAAGAACCGCACCATCACAAGAGTGTCAAACATCTCATATTTGATTAGAACAATTTTCAGGCTCATTAAATTCTTTTATCTGTTGAATATGATTTCACGGCCATGCCATTATAGTTTTTTTTTTTTTTAAACTTAACTTAATGTGTTTTGAGGTGTAGTGATGCTATTGTTTTTACTGTTATCATTTTTACTATTATCGCTTAACTAAATTACAAAGGCAATTATTGTTTATGGTTTTGAAGTTAGGAACCCTGCATGTGATTTCGTCTGCGCGGCTTGCGTCCCATAGCAAGAATTGCAACCCATTGCAAGCTTGGAGAGGTAACATTGGTTCATCAAGACGTCCTACTTACCTAGGGATGGTGAATCATGTTGAATATGAACAACATATATATATATATGTTACAAAATAGTTTTACTTTATCGTTTGCTTCAAGTTTCAGAATCCAAATAAAAACAAAGAAAATATTTACTATTATTATTATAATTATTCAAAAGAAAAGAAAACAAAAAGAAAAAACAATGTATGTTTGTTTGTATTTCGGAAAGCAATATCAAGTTCCCAGGTTTTGATGCAGAACGCTTTGAGAAAGTGTGGTGAGTTTGCTGAGCTGTACAGCTGCAGTCATTGTAGCTTTAGAGACAAGAAAGGCCCAGCAGCATTTAATGACTTCATATATCCAAATTTAAATTAATTATTAATACTAAAATCACCTCTGGACTCTGAACCCTTTGTGGCTTTGTGTTATGTGCTATGTGCTCTGTCTCCCCAAACTCAAGGTTTTATTTTAATTTTGCCTTTCAATAATGGATGTATTGAAACTCAGTCTTCCAAAACTCATTCTGCATTCAATTCCAGACTAGTAAGATTTTCCTTTTGGTAAAAAAATATATTCATTAATTAGGAAAATGCAATGATATGGATAGAAATTAAAAGACTCAACTCAAAAAACAAACAAGTCTAAAGCAAAATAAAGAGGAATACATAACACATCTCAAAAAAAAAACCTAGATGCTATGGGAAGCTCCATTAGCCGTTACCTCTGAACAATATGCCACCATTGTAGAACATAAACCAGTCTGAAACTGAAAAGATCAATCAGTAAAGCATGAATTATAGACACAAATTAAGCATCTAATGACCATCATACTAGGACAATCATAGAAGTCAAGAATGACTGACAAAATTGTGGCAAAGCTCATTAATGAAGTCGAGAGAGAAATCGTGTTGGAAGTAGTCGTTAATACTATCCAAGAAGTAGTCGTTGCTACGGACTTAAGTTTAGGGCTTGTTTCAACCCAAGAAAAGAAGGATTATGTCAATGACTCAGTCATGAGGTGTCTTTAGTCTTCAGAAGTGGAGTGAGCATGTTCCCCACTCACTGAAATCGTGTAGAGGGTTTGCAGCTTGCGCGTGAAAAGATGCTTAGATTTCTAGGTCTAAATTAGGCAGGTTGTTAGAGTTTTAGTTCTATAAATTCATGTAATCAGTTTATTCAATTTAACCCAATGAAAAAGAAGCCCTTAGCTTCCAAAGTTGTATGAATCTAGTACTCAGACAAAAACAAGATAAACAAGAGAGAAATTTAGAAAAACTTACCCAACATCTAGTATCAGAGCCGTGTAGGGCCTGAATAAAAAAAATACAGCACACCACAGCCTTGCAGCAGCAAAATGGCTACGGAAAATGGATGTTTTGTCCAACCAGCTATTCCCAGATTTGATAATCATTACGATCATTGTAGTATGCTGATGGAAAATTTCTTTAGATCCAAGGAATTTTGGGATCTTATAGAAATTGGGGTTGGAAAGTTTGATGAGGAAAGTTCAGAGGTTTCTGCTCAACAGAAGCAGAAAATTGATGGACTGAGATTGAAGGACCTGAAAGTAACCTGTTTCCGGTCATCGACAGGTCCATTTTAGAGACAATCTTTAAGAAGGACATGACTAAGAACATATGGGACTCCATATAAAAAAAGTACCAAGGCTCCAACAGAGTGCAGCGGACACAACTTCAAACTCTCAGAAGAGATTTTGAAACTCTTCATATGAAGAAAGGAGAATCAGTAACGGATTACTTTGGAAAAATGACGGAAGTGACAAACAAGATGCGTTCACGGTGAGAAAACCACATATTGTAATGACCCGTCCCAGAAACCGGGAATTAGATTAGTGGTTAATGACGGATTAGTGAAGATAATCGGTGATTAGTTGGGTACTTTCGGACGGACGGTGCGAAATGGCAATTTTGCCCCTGGAATTGGGCGAACAGTTGACTTTTGGTTCGAGTGGTCAACCAGACTTTGACCAATGACCGTGACGTAGTTCTGGACGTCACGAGTTCATAGACAGGTGGCATGTCCGATTGCGGCAATCGAGGAAAAAGTTATGACGTTCAGAAGTTTGAGGGTACCTTGGTAATTTTGTTGAATAGGGGCAATTTGTTGCTTTTTTTAAACGACATGGACTTTTCACGCATTTCGAGTACCGTTAGGAAGGTCTCGATGCCCTGAGTACAACGACAGGCGACACATCATCATCGAACTTTGGACGAATTAATTATTGGTCAAAATGTGCGAAGGGCAAAATGGTAATTTGTCAAGTAGAGGTATTTTGGTCATTTACTACATTGAAATCTGTGCCCAAATATCAAGGGACACTTGGCTGTTTTTGAACTCTTTCCCACAGAAAAATGGACACCTGGCCAGCCTCTAGTGGTTTCTACCAAATTCTCACACACGGTTACATTTTAAACAGGTTTACTTGATCTGTTGAGAAGAAAATAGAGACAGAGAGCACATCGATCTTATTCAGTGTGTGAGGTGCCTGAGCTCAAGTGGTACTTGTGTCTGAGATCAGAGAGTGTGTGTGTGCTGGTATTTGTGTGTGAAAGTGCACAAAGAAGGTGCTCGGGTGAGAGTGAAGTGAGGAATACTGAGAAATAGAAACAAGGGAACCGTACGGGTTTCTGTGAGTTTAGGAGGGAGGTGAGTGGAACCAGAGGTGCTCGTGTGTTTAGTAGGTTGGAGGTAAACTCAGGAAAACGTGAGGACACGGTGGAGGCCACGACGGAGGACAGAGGAGAGGTAAGGTATGTTGGATGCTCTGTTTTTCCCTTTTTGTTCAAATGACCAGTCGACGGGTTTGGCTCATTGTTGAGTTACTGTGATGCTCGTTTTGATTCTTAAAGAGAGAGAGGACACTCAGAAACATGAAACCGTGAATGGAGAGCATCGTGATGGCCAGAAACAGAGACAGAGATTTCTGAGTTTTGGCTCGAAGATTGGGAGGTAAGAATCTGGGTTTCTTTTCGTGTTTTAGATAGTTAAAACAGTTCTAAACATTAGGACGAAGCTATTGGTGAAGGAAGGATCGAAAACGGTTTGAAAACGGGTGAAAATCGGCCTCGCCGGCTCGGTTGGATCGGTCTGAACCAGGTTGGCTGGAGGTTGACGATGATGAACTGTGCCAGCGCGTGGCTCCCACGCGCAGTCCCTTTAGAGGGTACGCAAGGGGGCGTGGGGCCCCTTTTGGGGAAGGTTCCAACATGACTTTTAAAGTATTCGATGTAACGAACATTTTGGCACTGGTTTCGAGTCGATCGGACATCGTCTCGACATGTTTCGGGATGTCTGAAGATTTTAGGGCTTGGTTAAAAATAGTTAAAAATTCGAGAAAATTACGGGGTTTTAGTAGAAGCTTTATGAAGTAGTTAGTGAACTTATTTTGGGATTTGGACAGGTTCGCGAAAGCCGATGATAGTAGATTGGCCGGAAAAAACGTAATTGCACGCATATCGAGGCAACAGCGAAATGGTCTGTGAGTGGACTTTGCTTTCAACCTTATGATGCATGCATATATGTTTTTATATATTTTCTATACATGATTCTATTATTTAATTTATGATCTTGATGGTTTACGGTTTTGCACGGTTTTCGAGATATTTACGGAATTGCGTGTTTTACGAGATTTTGATCGATGTTGTGATTTAACTATGATTTCGATGATTTGATTTCGGGATTTGATTTCAAAGATTTAAAATGGATTTCGGAAAGTGATTTCGAGCTTGAAGCCCAGTTCAGAAAAGTGTTTTGAGAAACGTGATTTCGGGTTTTTGAATCGGATTTCGGAATGACGATTCTGGATTCAGTTTTGATGCTTGAAAGTGGATTTCCAGATTTGGGTTCGGAATGATTGTTCCAGATGCTAACTTACGGAATGATGGTTTCAGATTCGAATTTGGAAATGGATGATGGATATGATTCTGGATGTGGATTCGAGACACTGGTTTCAGATTCGGTTGGGAATTCGAAATATTGATTTCGAATTCGGATTTGTAAATGAATATGGGAAATGGTTTTCAAATGGTTTGGATTTGTAACGACCCAGTAATTCGAAATAGGAAAAAAATGGAAAATCTGAAGGAAATGACGATTTTTCCCCTAGGTATAAGGGCCAAAAATTGACTTTTTGATCGGGACCTTATTTGGACTTTCCGGAAGGACCGTTGGATAGGTCTCGGGACGCTGAATTCGTAGACAGGCGGCATGCGTCAATCGAAGTTCGAATGGAAAAGTTATGGGTCTCGAAAGGCGAGGGGCATTTTGGTAATTATTGATACAGGGGTAAAATGGTAATTTTGGTAGTTAAAGTTAATTAAACGGTGGGATGGCTGATTCAGCCCACTTTAGCTCAGCAAATGACACCTGCCACTTGAATTAAACAGATTAGTGGCACTTGATTGCCTTTAGGGTTAATTAAATGAATTTGAATGGATTAGTATTTGAATGAATTAGCATATAGTTAGCACAAAACAGAGAACACACAACATCTCCTTAAACCTTGATCGATCCATCACCCCAGTGAGTGAGAGAGACTGAACAGAGAACAAAAGGGAGAAATTGAGTGGACAATTGAGTGAAAACAGAGAGAAATTGGACCGGGAATCACCTGAGAACAAAACCCGAAAAACCACCTACAAACATAAATGTCGAATTTGAATTCTTAGGCGGTTTTGATCGAAATTGACGTGCAAATTAATCTTCTGGGAGTTAAACGAAGCGAACCACATCAACTGGAACGGAAATTGGTGGAGAATTGACGAAGAACAGGCCCTGTGACATCCGTGCATTTTGGAGATTGAGTTTGAATACTCACGGCCCGTTTGTAGGAATTCGGGTGGAAGAGATGAATAGTAGAAGTTACTGTAGCAGCGCGTGGAAGCGCGTGAGGGGGAATCTCGAGGTGTGTTCAACATGAAACTTGTCCTATTTAATGTAACGAACATTTTGGCGTTGGTTTCGAGGAAATCGGACACCGTCTCGATAATGTTTCGAGGGTCCGAAGGTTTATGTTCTATTGTAAAATAATATTAAATTCCCAAAAAATTATGGGAAATTGATATGATGTAAATTGAGTTGTTAGTAACCCTGCATACTAATTTTGGACAGGATTCGAGGTTCCTGGCAAGTGTCGGAAATTACGGAAACGCGTGCAGCTCGGGAAGCGAGTAGTTTGGACGGTATGTGAGTGGACGTTTGTTTTATAAACCATGATGCATGCATAGTTAAATGTTTTACATTATTGATTGCATGATTTGACTTGCATTGATGTCTTGATGATGTGGCATGATTATGTGTGTGTGTGTGTGTGTGTGTGTGTGTGTGTGTGTGTGTGTGTGTGTGTGTGTGTGTGTGTGTGTGTGTGTGTGTGTGTGTGTGTGTGTGTGTGTGTGTGTGATTTAATGATTATTTTAATCGGTCTTTCGGACACGTTTTACTAGAAATGTGAAAATGGTATTTTGGGCTAGGCCCGGAGTCAAAATGGTTTCAAAATGGATATTTTGATTAATTGATGAGTCAAGGATGATTTCTAGATTGTTTTAATATTTCAAATGAGATTTTACGGATTTACGTATAAATGGTATTTGGGCTTGAGACCCGGTTGAGAATGATTTGACTTGGTTTGAAGTCAATGACATGATTGATATATGTTTGTGGTATGGATTGTGTTTGTGATTGTGGATACCCAGATGGTCGGAGCTAGGGGATCACCTAGTTGACCGGAGCTTGGGGATATGATGGTATGATTGTGAGTTGATATGGTAAGCCAACTTCTCGGATGCGACTGAGCCTGGATGTACCACTCGGATGTGTCTGAGCCTGGGGATGTGTTCGCCCAGACGTGATTGAGCTCGAGGGCTGAGCCCAGAGGTGTCTGATCCCGAGAATGTGGCTGGATGTTGGCCTACGCGTAGTGCGAATGTGATTATGTGATCGTTTATGCACTTGTGAATAGTGCAGATTGATTGATTGATTGATCGATTGATTGTGCACGTGTGAATGATGCTATTTGATGTGGATTATGATTACGTACTGGTGTCGAGTACGGGTTCTGGTCTTATATTTTCATATGTTTGGCTTGAGGGCCGGGATTTGACTTGTTATGTGATTTGGCTGGAAATCAGGTGATTGTTATTCCTATGTTTTCCATATGCATGCATGGTTTGATAAACTGGAGGGTAAATGATGTGTTTCGAAATGTAATTTAAATGATATTATTTTTGTCCACTCACACCTTTTCTGTTTTGATGACCCTCCAGGTCGTGGCACGACGTTCGGGGCTGATCGAGAGGTGGAGGCATGACTGGAAATCAGTGCAGTTATCCCTGGTCTGATAGGTGCTAAGGAATAGTTTCGAGACTTCAGTTGAGTTGTAACGACCCGTCCCGGAAATTAGGGTTAAATTGTAACGACCCATCCCGGAAATTAGGGTTAAGGCTGTGATTAAGATGGGATTAGTGAGTTAATTGGTGTTTAGTTGGTTACTTTTGGTTGGTTAGCGTAGCATGACGATTTTGCCCCTAGTCTGGGCCAATAGTTGACTTTTAGTTCGAGCGGTCAATTGGGTATTGACCGATGACTGTGACGTAGTTCGGGACGTCACGAATCCGTAGACAGGTGGCACACCCAATTCCGACATCCGAGGAGGAAGTTATGATGTTCGGAAGTTTGAGGGCATTACTGTAATTTGGTTAAAATAGGGGGAAAAGTTGACTTTTCGTATGATCGGGTTTTGACACGTTGACCTAGGACCGTTAGGTAGATCTCGTCGTCATGAATTCAACGACAGACGCCACGTGTTCATCGGACCTAAGTTGAGTGAGTTACGGGTCTGGAACGGTAAGGGCAAAATTGTAATTTTGGAGTCAAAGAGGGGCCTTTTGGTCTTTTGGCTGCTTGGGCTTGGTCCAGCCGGATTTGGACAAGTGTCCAGGGCAGAGAGGAGATTTTTGTGTGAGGCTTGAGGGGATAGTGACACGTGGGGCTTGGCTAGAGGGTTCTAGTGAGTGCACGGGTGTTTCAAAATCGTGCAGGTGTGCGTGTGCCCGTGTGTGTGTTCGAACCAGAGAGAAACAGAGACTGAGAGATTGGGAGAATTGATCGGTGACTGTGTGTGTTTGTGCGAATTGGTGAGTGCGCAAGTGACTAAGGGAAGCTGAGAGTGTGAGGATTGAGTGGTGAGGACTGCTCGTGTACGGGAACTGGTGTGAGAGGGGGGAGAGTTCACGGGAAAAACATAGAGAACAGAGAGGAGTTTGGGTGGTGGCGTGGCCGTGTACTGTTCAATTGGGCTCGACAGGGGGCGAGGACGGCTCTGTGGACTTCAGGGAGTACGGCGGTGAGCACGGCGGCGATCGACGACATGTAATTTCTTCTCCCCGTAAGTTTGCTCTGTTTTGGCCGTGAAGTACAACCGGAAGTCGTGAAGTCTGGGGTTGAGTCGACGGTTTTGGTGAGTTGGGTGAGACTCAAGGAGGTCCTAGGAAGCGTCTAGTGTTGTCACCGTGACGGGGGAGGACTTGGGTGGACGGATCGTGAAACAGGGGACAGTTTGGGTTTTGGCTTCGAGCTTGAGTCGACGGGTTAGGGACGGTGTCGTGGTGTTTGAGTGAGGGGGATAGGTTCCTTAGGACGGGACGATGAAGATGGTGAAGAGAGGGAGGAAAACGGAGACAGATGGGCGGAGAACCGGGAACGCCAGTTCAGACTGGTTTACGTGAGGAAGACGATGATGAACGGTACTTTGTGTACTGCCGCTTGAGGCCGACGCGTAGTCACTTTGGGCGGCGCGTGCGGGGGTGTTTGGGAAAATGGTAACTGAGTTTTTGTTCTAAATTTCATAACGAATCCATTAGAATTGGTTTCGGGTTAATCGGACGTCGTTTGAACTTAGGTCCGCGAGGTTGAAGGTTTAGGGTTCCGGTTCGTTACGTGTAGGACCCGGGGAGTGTTGGGGAAAATTAGGTGGACCTTCGTAGATGTGTTAGTAACGTACTTTGGTGCTTGTTGACAGGATCGGGATTTCCCGAGGAAGTTGAGGAACGTACGGGACGTACGGGACGTGAGTGACGTGCCCGGTATCTGTGAGTGGACCATTTCTCTAAACTCAAGCATGCATAACTGTTTTTCATACTTGTTTTATGATTTTACATGTGATTTCATAATTGTTGAATGCGTGGTGTTGGTTTTCCATAACTGCACGTTTTTTGAGAAAATAACGTATTTGACACGTTTTACGATATAAGATTGATTTCTGCTTATGATGTTATAGTTTCGGGATTTCAAATGATAAATGATTTCTAATGGTTATAAAGGGATTTTGGAACGTGATTTGATGATTAAGGGTTTTCGGTTTTAAAATCAGAATTCGAAAAGCGATGTTTGATTTTAAAGTTGAAAAGTGGATTTCCGGATTTGGGTTCGGAATGACGGTTCTGGACGCTGGAAGGGCATCGGACCGGTGATTTCGGATTCAGGTTTGGATGTGGATTTAGGAATGGTTTTCAAACGGTTTTTGATTGGATTTTTTGGATCTGATTATTGGGTTTAAAGACCCGGATATTGTGATTGACGGGGGACGGGCCCGGATTGGGTTTAAAGACCCGGATTGAGTTTAAAGACTCGGATATTGATATTTTCCCCCGTAGGCCTGTTGAGTTTAAAGACTCGGGAGTTTAAAGACTAGGGTTTTATTGAGGCCTGTTGAGTTTAAAGACTCGGATAGATCCAGCAGGTTTGATCGGATGATGATGGCTTGGTATTTATGTTTTATGATACAGTTTTATGATGCTTATGATTTAAGTTCTATAACTATTTTTATAATGATTCAGCAAATGTTTTATGACGATCCTTCTAGGATTTCTAACTGTTTTCAATAACTGGGTTATGCATGTGATATCAAAACGGAGGGCTAAAACCCTGGTTTTATTATGAAATGGTTTTCGGAAAGTATTTTATTGTTTATGGTCCACTCACACCTTCTATTTTAATTTACCCTCCAGGTCGTGGAGCTAGCGCGGGGTTTTGGCGTCGAGGCAGCGTCGGAGGCATAGAATTTTCGAGAGTGACCCCGGAGTGCTTAAACTTTTCCGTTGTGCGTGTACCTTGTTTATCGGATTTCTTTCCTTTGTATTTAGTACTATGCTCTGTAAAACTTGACTTCGGGATGTTTAAAGTTTCTCCTGCGTCTGACTGTGTATTTTGGTGGTTTTTCGTGAGTTTATTTTGGTTTTGTATCGAGGTGTCAGACGGGAGCAGAATTGACCTCGGTTTTCGGGGTGGAACCGGGGTGGGTCCTGACATGACTTGTCAGATGGGAGCAAGACCGGAAACGGTTATCGACGTCCAGTAGGGACCGGTCCTGTCAGGATTGGATTTGCTGGATCTGGTTATTGGGTTTAAAGACCCGGATATGATATGACAGGGCGGGCCCGGATTGGGTTTAAAGACCAGAATTGAGTTTAAAGACTCGGGAGTTTAAAGACTCGGATATTGATATTTCCCCCGTAGGCCTATTGAGTTTAAAGACTCGAGAGTTTAAAAACTCAGATTATATTAAGGCCTGGATTGAGTTTAAAGACTCGGGAGTTTAAAGACTCAGATAGATCCAGCAGGTTCGATGGATGGAAATGTGGTTTCAAATGTGTTTTGGATTTCACTGAGATTTGATGATGATGGTTTTTAATAATTGTTTTCAGATGTTTTCAGATGTTTTGGGTTATGATCCGGATGATACTGATTTTGATGGTTTTGGGCTGAGGCCCGGGATTTGAGAAAAGGAAAATGAGTTCGGTTTTTCTTAAACGGTTTGAATCACCTGAATATAGAATGGTTTTATGACATGGGTTTGATATGCATGCATTGGTTTTTAAATGGAGGGTATAAATGTAATTGTGTTTTCTGATAACTGTTTTTGAACTTATACTTTATTTTTGTCCACTCACAGTCTTTTGTGTTTTCGATACCCTTCAGGTTGTCGCGGTGCGGGCTGTTGGTCGAGAGAGACGGGGACATCACATGTGCGATCCACAGTAGATTATGTGTACTATGGGAAGTCCGGATGCTTTTGGACGGTCGGATCGAGAATCCCTTGTCCGACTTACGTGTCACATGGAGGTTGGCCATCGGTTTAGTCTTCGTGCCATGCGTAAGTTAGACGGAAGCAGGACTGAGCCCTTAATCCCGGGGGATTGAAGGCGGGTCCTGTCACATATGACATTGTGGTTGAAAAAATCCTAAGGTCCCTGACTCCCAGTTCGACTTTGTGGTTGATAGTAACCTTTGAGCATGATTTGGACAAGCCCGGACGTCCTGAAGACTGTAGATTAGCTTCGGATTAGCTTACGGCGCGGGTTTTGGAGTGCACAACATGGACCGTGTGTAAGTGGACTTTGGTTTCTAAATGATGTATGCATATATGTTTTATGTTTTATGAATATAGTTGGAAATGTAGGGTTTGCTTATGCTTTGAATGATGAATTGCTTAAATGCTTTATATATTAGTTTAAACATAGTTTGAAAATGAACGATTTTACGGATTTTCGTGAAAATGGATTTTCGGGCTTGAGACCCAGTTGGATTTTGGTTTTGACTTAGTTTATAGTCAAAAGTGAAATTGAACCGTGATTTGATTGTGAAAGGATTCGAGATTGTGAAATAGGAATGGGACACCGTTTTTATGATATTTGTGGAAATTATATTTCGGGCTGAGACCCTATGCAAAACAACTGATTTGATTGAGATTTGATAAATGTTTCCACTGTTTTCAAAATGATCATTCTTCGTGATTATGAGAGGGTCTCCGGTTGTGAATATGTTTACTCAGAGAGGACCCTATGATATGATGCTCGCCTCCGGGATACGTTGTGTCCCCTCCGGAAAGGTCACAATGCACTGCTTGTTGTCGAGCAACCGTGGGAGACTCGACTCATGAGTGATTATGTTATATGAGATCGATCATTAATATATTCACTGTAACGCCCCGAAAAATCCAAAAATTGTAAAATATTAAAATAATGTAAAAATGACGTTTTTACCCCTGGACCGGTAGGGCTAAAAGTTGACTTTTTGTTGGAAATACTTTTTGCACATTTTCCGAGGACCGTTGTGTAGGTCCCGAGACGCTGAATCCGTAGACAGGTGGCACGTCGAAAACGGAGTTCGGATGAAGAAGTTGCGGGATTGTGAAGTGTAGGGGTAAAATGGTAATTTTGATTAAGGAGGGTAAAATGATAATTTTGAAAAGTTATTAAACTATGTAGCTGCAGAAATTAATTAATTAGACAAATTGGCTGAATCAGCCTTTACATGACTCATTAGTTTCATCAAGTGACAAGTGTCACTTGTTTATAAGGGTTAGTGGCACTTAGAGAATTAATTAATGAATGTTAGCCGTTTGATGAATAATTAAGTGAAGAACAAACGGACTCGACCAAAACTCTTCAATTGATCGATTAGCAACAAAGTAAGTGGAAATCAAGTGATCAATTCGAGCAATTCGAGAGTGAAAAACCGAAAGGAAACAAAGAAAACCCGAGGAGAACCCATACTGGGAATGCCCGAAACAACCATCGAAGGACCAAAATTCGAATTAAATTCCTTGAATGATTTCGATCGCAATTAAAGTGATATTTAGCTTCCTGGGAGCTAAACGCGTCGAACCCGATCAACTGGAACCAAAATTGGTGGGGAAACCGTGATGAACAGAGTCTACGATTACTTCGGAAAATCGAGCTTGCGTTCAGTGACTTAGAGGTAATAACTCATGAAATTGATCTCGATTTCGTGTTTATAGTAATCCTATGATGCTTCTGGTGTGAACAATTGAAGGAAACAGACAGGTTTGAGGTAGAACCCGAATTTGAACCCGTCGAGTGTTCATCTTGAGTCGAAGAGTTTGAAGGTTTAATTGTTTGAATTGAAGTTACAGAACCATAAGTTAGATTGGATTGATGATAATAAGTGAAAGAACGGGATGAATTAAGTTGGAATTGAAGGAATTCGAGTCGGGTCTGATCGCGGGTTGCAGACCCGTGTATCAGAGAAACGGGCGAGAGTGGTGCACTGTAGCAGGCACTGTTCACGGCGCGTGGCTGTCACGCGCAGCCGCTTGCGGCGGCGCGTGAGGGCGCGTGACAGGGAATCTGAAGGAGGGTTCAACACACTTTTTGATGCCCTCGATGATACGGACCTATTAGCGTTGGTTTCGGGTCAATCGGATATAAACTGAGAGTAGTTTGTATACCCGAGGCGTACAGGTTACGATTAAAAATAATATTATTTTATTCCGACGATTAGGAAATTTGTACAGGGGATTATATACCAAGTTAGTAATATTATATTCCTTGTTTGACAGGCCCGAATACTTCCAGGATATCGGAAGGAAGTGAACAACTCGAAACGGAACAATCTGGACGGTGTGTGAGTGGACTTTTGTTTTCTATCCTGAATGCATGCATATATGTTTTAAATGCTTTATAATATGATTGGAAATGATTTGGTATGATTGATACTTCGATATGATGATTTCTGGATTTTTGGGAATATTATATTATTTTTGGAATATTATATTATTTTATATGCTTTTGGGCACGATTTTCGAGAAAATTGTGAAACTGGTATTTCGAGCTAAGGCTCGGGGTTTGAACATGATTTTGACTCGGATTATAAGTCTGATATAAGATTTGATGAATTTATGTCATAAATAAGATTGTGATTGCGTAGGTTTGCGTGGATTGGTTTATGGATTTGAGAAAAGTGTTTTTGGGCCTAAAGCCCAGTTCAAAAATGGTTTTGATATTACATGCAACTGTTTTCACTGGTTTTCATGATGATGATATATGAGGGCTTTCGGTGTGGAATATGTTTCCCCCGAAATGAACCCTGGAGATAACGCTCGCCTTCGGGATGGAAGTGTTTACCCCGAAGAGGTCACGTAGCACGATCTTTGTCGAGCAGCCGAGGGAGGCTTGACTCAGATCAGATGTGCTGGATTATATATGGATCGGTAAGTGATGTGTTCACGAGATCCGGATTGCCGGCTAGTGATGTGTTCACAGCGGCGGATGCTCGGGATTTGAGCGGTCCTTGAGCTTATTGATTACACGCGTTGCAGGGATAACGTGACTCTATATTGGACCTGGATTCTATGTTTTATTGATGTTTGAGATTTATCTTCATATCTTAATTATTTGATTTATGAGTTATGATATGCATGCATGTTTGTGAAAACTGGAGGGTAAGATTGTATTTTGATAAATGTATTTCTAAAGGTTATTTTTGTCCACTCACACCTTTGATGTTTTATTTGCCCTCCAGGCCAGTGCACAGGTACTGAGGCTAACTTCGAGGTTGAGGAATAAACAGACCGGTGCGTACTCAAACATTTTGCAGCGTAGGATTTTATTCCCTACATGTAAATATTTCCTATGCTCTGTAAACCTGTTAACTAGGTCAACGGTCTCGGAATACTGAACTATCCCTTGTCTGACAATGTTATCGTTTTTATGTGTTATATGTATATATTTGAAACTACTTTTGATATTTGTGAGTTATTGTCAGACGGGAGCAGGATCTGTCAGGGTTATCGAGGGATAATCAGGATGGGTCTTGTCATTCACGACGATATATTAAACGTCGGCCGGTGATATGTTCAAGGCGACGTGCTCGGACGTGAGTAGTTCTGGAGCTTATGTGCATACGTTGCTTGGATATCGTGACTGATGATGTTATGACAGTATAAGACAGAGGTTGGATATGAGAATGAGTCTCGAGGTTTTGAATTATTGGTTTGTGTCCAGAGATTTTAACATGTGTTGGTTTTACAATGATTTCATCTGTTTTCATGTATTACTGTTATACTATTTTATTGGAAAGAAATGCTTTCAAATTGATATGCCTGCCTGCTTTGTAAAACGGAGGGTGAAAGATATATTTTCGAAAAGGGTTTTAATAAATGCTTATTTTTGTCCACTCACACGTTTTGTTGTTTTGGCATCCTCCAGGTTGATAGCAGATGTGGGCTGTAGAAGAAACGGAGACATCACATGAAGCTGCGTACTCTGGAAAAACCCTGTTTGGGTCATGGTATTATCCCTGGTCTGACACGTGGTGTTAGATGGGAGCAGGATATCCCGCGTAAATCCCGAGGGATTAGGGACGGCTCCTGTCAACTAATCCTTCTCAGAACGATAGGTATTCCTAGTCTCTTACATCTAATAGTTTGTTTTCTTTCAATTCATCGTGGAAGGAGTTCAATGCTGGTGGGATTGTTGTTCCTGGGCCCATCTGGTTTGGTGTCAGACTGTTATTCCTAAAACATCCTTCATTTTATGGACTGTTATTAAAGGCCAGTTTGCAACTTTGGTTCGCATGTCCCGATTCTCTACTCGCCCTAATGTTCTTTAATGTTTGTGTGATGGGGCTCTTGAGTCCCATGATCATCTGTTCTTTGATTATCGGGTGAATGACGATATTTGGAAGCATGTTCTTAACTTTTGTGGTGAGCCGTGGCGATAATTGGGTCTTCTCTAATACTCGTTGACATTCTATACTTATCCTTAATCGCATTGTTCACATGATTCATTTAAGATTTTATAATTTTAAGTTTAAGCGAAGTGCATGTAATATTCTAATGGTTAATGCCTGAAATATCCTCATTAGTCAGTGTCGTGTTTGTTTAGTTCTGTGGCGTGTTGCCTTGTGGTCCTTTCTGCTTTGGCTTGTTTGTTGCTGGTATGCTTGTGTTCCTCTTTTTTGGGTGGTCGTTGTTCCCCTTCCTAGAGTTCTTTTAGGGCTTGGATTTAATCCAATTTTAATTTATATAAAAAAAAGAGCAAATAAAATTTATCAAGCAACATGTAACAACATTTACCAAAAGCCATCCAGCAACAACCAACAACATTTAGTAATGGACACCATAAAAATAAATAAAAATTGAGTTGTACTAATATATGTAAGAGTAATGATAGATTTAAATAAAATTAGTATGTTTTTTAACCGTTTGATTTAGATTTAATGGATTTTTAAAATGAAAATTTAAAATTGAATCGTTATTAATGGAACGATTTGAATTTTCAAACCGTCTGATTTTTATTCGATCAAATTTAAACTATTAAATAAATATTAATTTGAAATAAATCAATTAATAATTTTAATAAATTTATACCCACATTTTCCTCCTCTACTAAAACCTTACCAAGGTAAAACTCACTCGAAAAGCGCTCCTTTAATCTGAATTTGAAATTTTGAATTCAACCTAATAAGATACTGTATAGAAGATAAGGCACATAATTAAACTTGGTTCGATGTGATGAATGTGGTGAATGGTCCTGTTCCAATAATTATTATATTTTATCAGAAAGCAGAAAATATCCCACGACTGTATATAATGAATATGCTATATGGTCCCAGTTTCACAGAAAACAATGCACGTATATTTTCCATTCTAAAAAATACAAATAATAAGATAATAATAATTGGGTATCCCAATATGATTGTTTGAGCTGTTGTCTGTTTCGCAAGTTGCGAGTTTGTGTTGAGGGGTCTTCTTCCTTTGTCCCTACTCTCCTCTCCAATCCAGTTGTTGTGTTTCTGTTTATAGGTTTCAGAGAAACAATACAAGAGCACCTTTCGGACGTGCATGGCCTCCAAACTAATTAACCCTAATTAAATATAATCATCTTTTCTTCTTTACAATAACCCGTTCAAATTTAACGTCTAATGCCTTGATTCATTAATTAATTAAACTTGATATGCAATGTAGCTATATTTAGTAGGCAAATCCATCACTTTAGAATTGCGTGCTAATTAGCATATTTTGAATTTTTTTCATTGAAAATGCATCTTTATTAATTAAACACGATAACAACGTTAACATCCTTAGCGAGAAGGTTAAACAATCAAGTTGGCTCTAAATCAAACCAAACATAGTACACACTCTTATTCTTAACATGATCAACAACAACATGAGCAACCATGTTACACGCCCTAAAAGCAAAATAGAAAATAATCGATAGGAAAAACTCACAAAGTATATAAATATCATGAAAGATATTGGTAAGAGTACTATCATTACCTTTCACGCATAACAACTAAATCAACTGTAGTGAGTCAGATTACACAATAACAGTAGTATGGCCCGCCGTCACACATGCCTCGAAGCCTGAACGAACCGCCAAAACCTCTGCTTGAAGGGCCGACAAGCAAGCGCGCATACCAGCACCCCCCGCCCCCTCGAAGGAGCCTAACCATTATCGTAGAACCTAGCCGTACGCCCCCCTAAGCGTGCATTTAGACCAAACTCCATAACAATTGAGTTTAATTATGTACCACGTTCTGCACACATTTGTTACTCATTTTCAGTTTTGTAGTACCATCTCCTTATGCAAGGACGGGGCTACACCTTGGGCTGGGTGTGCTATAGCCCATCCAAGTTAACAATAAAAATATAATTAATAATTAAAGGGATAATAAAATTTAGAATTTTAATACACAAAAATTAACATATTACACTCGAAAAAATGCATGAAAAGAAATATTCCGCTTTCTATTTTTCAAAACATGCTGACAATATCAATAATGAAGTTTAGCGAAGAATTTTACAGTTCTAATGACCCGTGACCTAATAGTATTTCTCTACACTATGTGAGGTCTTGGGTTCGACTTTCCTCAAGTGAGGTGAATACCCAATATTTAAATAATTTAATTTCTCTCCCCTTATATCCTTGTATCAAAATGACTCATGGGGTACAAAATAAAATTAGATAATGATATTTTATATGTTCATTGAATATTTAATTACTTATTTTATTTGTTGTATTCATTTCAAGTTTTTATTTATATACGAATATGCAATTATGGGGTAAAATTTGTTATATTCTTTGTATTATGTGTCTTCCTTTTATATATAATAATATATTTTATTAAATGTTATTTTTTAAGGTTGATATGTAAGTTTAGCCCATCCGAATTTTCAGTGCAAGAACCGTCACTGTCCTTATGGAGAAGCAAAATATCATTCCACGAGTTTAATTTACTTGTCTTTACGTCTTCTCTGAGGAGTTACTGATATATGTATTTATGTATTAGATTCATGCACGCGTATATTTGTTTTTTCAATTTTTTGTTAGTTTTAAATTTATTATTTTTTCCTCACTTATTATTATTTTTTAAATATCATCAACTAAAAATATTTTTATCAGAAAAAAATTAACGAGACCTTGTAACGCCAAACCTCATCTTTTAAATTTATAACAATAGAGATTATCATAACATGATTCATTTTTACATATTGGTAGTGTTTTAGATTATTAACGCACAATACTACCTATTTTTGCATAATTGCTTGATGGATTATTTTTCTTTTTCATTTCTAGATAAGCAATTACCACAAGATAAATAGTGAGTTCATTATCGTCAGTGAATAAATGGCGTTACATGATTTCCCCACAAATTCTTGTAAAAATTCAACTTTGGTTGGTCAATTAGGTCTTTATTAACTGGTCCGTTTGTGTTCCTTTGTGCTACCCCATGAAAATTGTACTTAATCGATACTCAAGTCATCAAAAAATATTAGTATTGCGAACACAAAAATATATTATTAAAATTGAAAAAATGACAAAATATTAAAAAAAAAACGTGTGATGACTTGATAGCTAAACAAACATTTAAATATAAATAAATTAATTAGTGAGTATCAACACAGGACATTATTGATGTTAATTATTTACTAATCTCATTCTCGATCCACATAATTAAAATTTTGGGATGTTCGAGAGCCGTGAGACAGGATCCGCGATACGTGGCACCAGATGTCCAGGCAAAGCACGTCACTCCCTGTGAAACGCCGTCGTTGCGTCACCGTCGCATCTCAATCTCAATACTCATGCATGCATTGGCCCATGCTAACGTGCTAACGTGCACCGTGAGCGAAAGGAGTCCACCTCGGCATCGAAAACCGGCCCGTGCATGACATGATTACAATTGAATCGACGGGTCATCCCAATTGGCGGTGACAGACTAGGTAACGGCGAGTGTGGTCCTGGTCCTCATGCGGAGAAGGGAGGGGGCTTGAGATTGGATTGGATGGGGTTCATGTGGGGTCCACTCCATCCAGGTGGGTGGGGCCCGGACGTGACCTGTCAGCTCTCGGCACTCACCTGATGTTGTAGTTGGACTTGGAGGGAAAGAGTGGTGGGGTTGCGGTGGAGGTTGTGGGTCTTTGAATGCTAAGCGAATATGGGTGAAGGTCACGCCATTTCATTAATGCCAATTTTCAAAATTTGAAGGGATGAGGAGATGGGTAAAAACTAAAAAGGGTAGGGTTTGGGCCTTATTTACAATAATGGGTTTTAACTTTGAAAATTGGATCTTATTGAGTATCAACTATCAAGGAGGGATTCTGCTTAAATCATAGGAGGCCAATTGATTCAGAATTTAATTCATGTAATTTGTAGATCATGAATGTGTTGTGGGATTTTTTTTTCCCCTAACGATATGGTGTTGTGGGACATGTTACGATTTTTTCTATGTGATATCTACTATTTTTTGAAATCATACATTAAAGTGATATTTATTGAAATTGTAAAGAACCGAAAATCATCTGCTTCATGTCATGTCAGTCACTAAAGGATTTACTCATATTCCAGGTCAATGGTAGCAAAAATGTAAGGTATTATTCCTATAAGTTTGAAATTTTCAATAAGATTTTGATTAAACCACAAGAAACACTCGTTACAATATTTACAGACATTTTGGCCAAAAAAAATATTTACAAATTTCAACGAACATTATCTTTTAATTAAGAACTAAATCACTTTAAACTGATATGGTTAACATATTTTTTTTTGGTTAAGTCAAAATTGTATTAAAATATGCAAGTCTCAACAAACCCGAAGGGCAACAGCAACCCTAAAAGAGCAAAATCACCAAACACAAAGAGTAGAAATACAAACCAAGCAGCTAACAGAGTACAACCCAGAACAAATGAAAACAACAAGAAGCCAAATGTAGAACAACTAAAACCAAAACCAAAGACACAACAAACAACAACACTGCATCAAAACCAAGCCACCACTCGAGGTATCACCTCAAACGGAAAAAAGGAACAAAGAGCAGCACCAAACCCACAAAGCAGCACACTGAGCACACCACACCCCCAACAACTCATGTCCTAGTTAACATGAATATTCCACACTCTAGCAATCCTTTTATTACCTTCGGTCACCTTAAATTTTACATTACACAACCTCAACCGAATAAGATCAATAATGCTATTAAAGATATTAGAAGGATGAAATTAATAAATAGAAATATACACAATTGACCCATCCAAATACACAATTGGGAGAATACACAACCTCAGTCGAATAAGATCATTATAAATGTATAAAATTAATAAATATAAATATCCATTTATTCTATTACCTCACAATTAATGATATGTAGCATGTAATAATTTCTCCATGTATAATAATTAGAACATTCTCAAAAATCGATTATTCTCTCAGGAAAAAAAAGTTTTTAATTTAAAGCATTTGCAGGGTTAGATCTTACGTTTTTGCTATTTTTTATTTTTAAGAATTTATTTTTGTGTGTGTTGATATTGTAATATTGAATTTTGGACCCAACACAATTGACCCACCCATGCTTATTATTGTACTTGTATTAACTATTAAGGTACATCATGTGATTGATCATATGATTGATGATGAAATTGACATCAACATAAGTTATAAATGTAAACAATATCTCACCCCGTCCTAGCATTTACTATTGATTTATTTTTTTCAAGATTTAAGATCAATGGCTCAATTAAGTTACCAGATTAACAATGAAATTACCAAAGAAAACTTTAAGACAATCAGGTTAAAACTTTTCGGCTAATCTACCAGATTTCCATATTCTCACTCACATCCCCTTTAACATCCTTTAATCTAAACAAATTTTCATTTATTATCATTTAATAGAAAAATATTTTCTCGAATAAGACACCATTTTGTTTATAAAATTATATTATAAGGATGATTATAAAAATATTTTTGACTTTCTTTATCGGGAGAATCCTATCAAAGTAATATTGTATTAGATTAAATCTGGTAAGGTAAAATCTAGTCACACACTTTTTGCGATTTATGAATTTACTGCTAGCCCCAATTTAACCTTCAAGTAACTTTCATACGTCCCTACAGACTAATTTGTTTTTTTTATTAGAATTGTACTTTATAACATACTTTGAAGTTAAATAAGTTATTTAACCTTCAAGTAACTTTCATACGTCCCTACAGACTAATTTGTTTTTTTTATTAGAATTGTACTTTATAACATACTTTGAAGTTAAATAAGTTTTATAAAAGGAGTGAAAAATAAGGAAAAATATATTATGCGGGTCCCACGTTTTTAAATAAGAAATAAACCATATAGTTGTGCGGGCCGCTTCTAGTCATATTCTCTTTCCGGCTAGCCGGCCCATACAGTTCAGAAAAGCGTAGCCGAAAACGACGTCGTAGCTTCCAATCTCTTACTTGGCGAACAATATTACAATAATATAAAATGTCAATTCCCGTAATAAATTGAAGAAGCATGGGCATTTTCACGGCTCACTCCTCGACGACGATCCACTGCGAAAAATAACTGTGACCCCTCGGCCCCTGACTCTGACTCTGACTGACCCTATGAGGTAGGGACCTCTCTCTCTCTGTGTTCGGTTTTGAGTGTTATTTTTGTTTCTGCTTGTTCAGCATTGCAGTAAAAATTTGTATTCCGCGGTTCTAACACTTTCTTGTGTCTCTATCTTCATTCATTTTGATTTCACTTTATTTACCTTCACAGAAGTTTTCCTGTTCATCATTAATGCCATATCCGTCTCTTCTCTTCTTCTCTTAACTCCTGCAGAAACCCCAAGATTTAGTTTTGAATTGGCGATCTTCTTTCTTCTTGGCACCCATTTGGCGTGTTTTTCACTGTGTACGACGCTGATTTGAAAGAAGAGCAAAACCCAACAAAGCAAACAGACAGCGAAGCAGGAAGTAGGATTTGGTAAATGGTTTTTTGCTTCCGTGTTTAAAGCTTAATCCTCTATTTGACGTCCATACGCAAATAGTAGCTCTGCTTGTGAAGATTTTATGGCTTTCACGTGGTGGGTCGGGTGGGGTTGATTGTCAAATGCCATAATTTTTTCCAGTTTTGTGTTGAAGTCAATGAGGCTGTTCAAAATTTTGTTTGGTTGTTCTGATTTTTGGCTGGTGGGTTCGGAAGATTTCAAGCATATAGTATTCTGTTGATTTGGGCTTAAAATATTGATCGTTAGCTGGTATTAATTAATTTATTATATTATACTTTTTGTTTTTGTTGATATTTGTTTGGTTGCTGAGAAAACTGATGAAAACAATATAATTGTTGGATCAGGACGTTAGTTTATTTGTATATTTTTTCCTTCGTTTTCACTCCAATCCAGTCTATTTGTTTTCTCATTTTCACAACTCTGACTCTCATCAGATTTGGTCTCCAACATTTTGTAGGTCCAGACGACGGCTCGGTTTTGTGGCTTGTAAAGATTTGTGTCTGAATTGAGTGCCTCGCCAAATACCTTTTCAGCCTCTCTCATAGTCTCACCCCTTTGGTCTTTTTGGTGATTTGATTGTTCATTATGCGTACATACTTGTTTGGAATCTGAAGAGTCTAAAATTTTTCTGTGCGGAATTGATTTGGCAGTTTTACTTTACGCACTATTGGTTACACTGTTTTGCCTCAGTGATTTGAAGGGTCGGATGCAGTACTATAGACTTCTGTGTCGTTTTGCATATTCTGATTGATTCTTCTTGTTGCTAGGCGCCAGAAAGTGTAAAATCTATCACCCTTTTTTTAGCACAGAATCAATTATCTTGCTTTCAGAGCTGAAAGGGTAACTAGAACTAAGAAACTGTTACTTCTAAGCTAGGGAATTTTCATCCCAGAATTCACCGCCTAAGAGTTACCCCAACTGGAATTTTTCATTTGATTCCTGGGAACTTTAGATGAATTGATGATAAGGGTCTTGTCAGCGGAGGCTATGTTACAGCTAGGCTTTTAGAGGGAACGGTTTGCTTGTCTGGTGGTACATTTTTAAGAATCCCCACAGGAAAAACCAATTATGGAAATATTCTTTTTCGTTCTGTTTCTTTGCATATGGGGTTGAGCCGTTGAGGGAATTTGAGAATTGAACCCTTCATTCAAGCAAGGTGGTTTGCAAAATTTGTGGTGTGTAAGATTGGTAATGAGTCGAGAACAGAAACGGGTGAAGCCGGAGAAAGGCTCCGATGACGCGGAGAAAGTTGTGGTCGCAGTTAAGGCGTCCAAGGAAATCCCCAAAACTGCTCTGGTGTGGGCATTGACTCATGTTGTTCAGCCTGGGGATTGCATAACGCTACTTGTGGTTGTCCCCTCTCAAAGTTCAGGTATCTGTACTTGTCCTTTTGTAGATTTTTGCTCATTTCCATGATTAATGATGACAGAATATCTGGTGTGTTTTTCTTAAATGCCTAGACTGCACTAGTTCCCTCTTAATTTTTCCTTGCAAACGATCGCTCATCTTTTTGGTTTTCATTACTTTCAAAAAGGACTGCAGTTCTGTTAATTCCCTCTGCACCTTTTGTTGTTTGATGTAATCCAGCTTGTTACAAGTGCTTTAGTTATAATTAGTGTCATTTAGTATCTCATTATCTAGGATCAGTTATGTTTTAAGATTGGATGTATGTTTCTGTCTGATCCCTGGTCATCGTCATCGGTGACTACAGCTTATATTGTAATTTGAATATATTTGAGTTAATGTTAGTCATTTATGGATAGGGAATTGTTCAAATTCACAACTTCGGTAATTAGTGGGAAAAATACTTCTATTATCATAATATGTTCGCTAGTTGACCTTGATACCGACAACTAAGCCGTTTTCCTCAATTTTCAGGCAGAAAATTATGGGGCTTCCCATTATTTTCAGGGGACTGTGCCAGTGGGCACCGGAAGTCTCATTCGGGAACAACCTCAGAGCTGAAGTGTGATATTTCAGATTCGTGCTCTCAGATGATCCTTCAGCTTCATGAAGTTTATGATCCAAATAAGGTAGGGGCATCAATACCTATTCTTATTCTTAATACTCATTTCCACATTTGTTGAAGCCTTAGTGGCTCTTTTTCGCAGATAAATGTCAAGATAAAGATCATTTCTGGATCACCTTCTGGTTCTGTGGCTGCAGAGACCAAGAAAGTTCAAGCCAGTTGGGTTGTTTTAGACAAGTAATTCCCCCTTTGGTTTTCTTCCCTTCCAAAAATAGGCTTGTATTTTATGACATGATATGTTTAGGAAGATATGTATAGCATATAGTCTTCCTATGTTCTCTTTGGTTTATTAATTCAGAGATATGATTATGCTTTCAAATTACCTACCTTCATTGTCCAAGTCATAATGGATTTTTCTATTTTATATTTACAGACACCTTAAACATGAGGAGAAATGCTGCATGGAAGAGCTGCAGTGCAACATTGTGATTATGAAGCGTTCCCAGCCAAAAGTTCTTCGCTTGAATTTGAATGGATCATCTAGCAAGGAGCCTGAATCGTCCCGTGCTTTGCCTTCTGAGCTTGATGCGGGGTCTGATAAACAACCCAAGAAGAAGAATGATTCTATGAATACCATTCGAGGGCCGGCGGTTACTCCAACTAGTAGTCCAGAGCTGGGGACTCCATTTACTGCCACAGAGGCTGGAACTTCATCGGTGTCAAGTTCAGATCCAGGAACTTCACCTTTTTTCATTTCAGAAATTAATGGAGATCTGAAGAAAGGAGAATCAATAGTTGGTAAAGAAAACAAGGTTCTTGATGACAGTAATTCGGATACAGACAGTGATAGTTTATCAACATCTTCAGCGAGTATGAGGTTCCAACCATGGATAGCAGATTTTCTTAGTTCTCACCTTCGACCCTCACAACACATGGAAGAAAGCTCACACAGAACTAATGATAATTCGAAAGCATCCACTACCAAAGCTTTGCTAGACAAATTTTCAAAACTTGATAGAGATGCTGGAATTGGAATGCCAAATTATAGAGGTGAAATGGACTACAGTGGAAATCTGAGGGAAGCAATTTCACTGTCTAGAAATGCTCCTCCGGGCCCCCCTCCATTGTGCTCAATATGTCAACACAAGGCACCTGTGTTCGGAAAACCTCCAAGGTGGTTCAGCTATGCAGAGCTGGAACTTGCTACTGGAGGATTTTCACAAGCCAATTTTTTGGCTGAAGGAGGGTTTGGTTCTGTTCACAGAGGGGTTCTACCAGATGGCCAGGCTGTCGCTGTTAAGCAACATAGATTGGCTAGTTCTCAGGGGGATCAAGAGTTCTGTTCAGAAGTTGAAGTTTTGAGCTGTGCTCAGCACCGAAATGTCGTCATGTTGATTGGCTTTTGTATCGAGGACAAAAGAAGATTGCTGGTTTATGAGTATATATGCAATGGGTCATTGGATTCTCATCTATACAGTAATATTTCTTTTCCTAACAGTCCTACACTTAGCTTGTATTGATTGATATATTTCAGTTTGTATTTGGCTACAAACTATGTTGAGGGCTTACAATAGATCTGTGCCTGTTTCAGGGCAACACCGTGAGCCTTTAGAATGGTCTTCCCGGCAGAAGATCGCTGTGGGAGCTGCTCGAGGACTACGATATCTTCATGAGGAATGCAGAGTGGGTTGCATTGTGCACCGTGACATGCGGCCAAATAACATTCTCATAACCCATGATTTTGAGCCACTGGTACCGCAACCTATAGTCTTTTTTCAGATGCATAGATTGTGCATTTCAGTAAGGTAGTTAGTAGATAAAAATGTTAATTTTATCTACTTTTCTTTGAAGGTTGGGGATTTTGGCCTTGCAAGGTGGCAGCCTGATGGGGACACAGGTGTGGACACGAGAGTTATTGGAACATTCGGGTAACAACAGCCCTTCCTGAAGGATTTTATCTTACATGCATTGTGTTATAGGCTGCTTTGTAATTATCTGATAAGTTGTTCTATGTTGTAGTTATCTGGCTCCTGAATATGCCCAAAGTGGTCAAATCACAGAAAAAGCGGATGTGTATTCATTTGGGGTGGTGTTGGTGGAACTTGTTACCGGGCGAAAAGCTGTGGACCTTAACCGTCCTAAGGGGCAGCAATGCCTCACTGAATGGGTATGATTGTTTATCTGATTACCAATTATTACCCCTTTTTTTCTATCAGAATGAACATTAGGTTTATTGCAACATGAATAACATGGGTATTACTTATTGTTCTTCGATGTCGCCAAATTATAATGCTTAGTTGTTGGTCTTACAGGCACGCCCGTTATTAGAAGAAGGTGCTATTGACGAACTGATTGACCCTAGACTTGACAACTTCTATTCAGAACAAGAGGTTTATTGCATGCTGCACGCTGCCTCTCTATGCATACGGCGGGATCCTCAGTCTAGGCCTCGCATGTCACAGGTAAAGATTTAATTCTGAAACGAAGGCAACCCAATTTGTTCTAAATAAAGTAGACTTGATATATTAAACCCAAGACTAGAGCTCAGTTGGGTTGTATAATTAGACCGACTTTTTTTTGGACACCCGTAAGTGAAGAAAACTCAGAGAAAGATCCAAAAATACATAAATTGCTTAGTGAAAGTAAACTTTAATTTGAATCCAGAAGTAATTTAGTTTCCAATGTGGTCACTGCAATAGTGGACCTGAAAATCAATCGATTCTTGACATAAAAATGTCTGAAGGTAAAAGGAAGTAAGATAAAAGTCTAGAAGCCAGCAGGTGCCTACTGAAGTGTCAGTGGCTGGATATAACAAATGAAATGGTTAATATTTGTAGAGATTATACTTCATATTCTCTCAGCTGCGTTTTCAGTCGAGTTTACTTTATTTCTCTTGCAATTTACTTATACCTTGATAGGCTACTTACCTTGTATGTTTTGTTTGGTGCTTGTTTAAGGTTCTGCGTATACTAGAAGGTGACATGGTAATGGACACAAGTTACATGTCAACGCCTGGGTATGATCTGGTATGTCGGAATGGTCATGATGTGGGATGCCGGAGTGGTAGGATTTTGCCCGAGCATCATGAGCAGCAGCAGCAGAAGGAACGTTATAGTGGTCCACTGCTAGATGAAGCAACGGAAGGGTATGGGAAGCTGTCTTTTGAGAATTTAAGGCCAGGTTTTAGGGAGAGGGACAAGACAAGGGGGACTTAAATGCAAAAGTTGTTTGTAAAGGGTCGCCTTTTAGAATTACATGTATTTTTTGGTAGGCTAAAATGCTAAATACGTCCTCTCCTTTTTGTAACGGAATCCAATTGCCTCTCATATGTTGGTTACTGTCACCTGCATTTTGCTTCTGTATAGTAAAAGAGGTCTTGTAATCTTTTTCTTGGGGGGAATTCATAAAAAGAATTAAACTTTAGTGGTGTTCACAACCATGAACTTGTTTTTCATGAATTTGAGAAACAACCAGTGGCTGATATGATATTGCAAATTAGGACAGCATGTGTTTGGAAAGAAGATTAAGAGAGTAATATTCCGGAAGGTAATTCAAAAAAATTCATTCGAAAATCGAACTCGTGACCTTTTGCAAATTTTCCATAATGTAAACGGTTGCTTTTTTGAATTTCAAACTTGTCCAAGCCCACTAATTGTCCAAAAAAGATGGTCCACTCATAAAGTGCCTGAGTTCTGACATTAAGAAGACAGACCATTTGATGACTGCTTGTTCTTGGTTTTAGGATAAGGGCAGCCATTTCTTATTACCCTAAGCTCCGAAACAGTCAAATGGTACATTTCACTCTGCTTTTTCTACGGATAGTTTTGTCCATCTGGCCTAGTTTGGTGGATTTGGACTGAATACCGACTTAGGAGGATTGGGTAAAGTATAAATACGTCCAATTTTTTAATTCAACTTATAAATTAATTGACTATGATTAATTAAAATAGTAAAAAATAAATAACATTTTTTTTATTGTTTGGCAAACTATACCATTCTTTTTAGCCCATTAGAATTTAAACAATTACAAGTTTATCATTACATATTATATTTATGTACCTACCAATATTTGATTTTAGACTTACAGATAAATTACACAATATTATCTAGTTAATTCTCCCATATAAATAAGATATATATATATATATATAGAAATTATAATTGCATCATAATAGGTATATATTTTTTTTAATATACCTCTCCCAAAAGAAAATAAAATAAACATGTTTTTATTAATTTACCTACGAAAAGTAATAAAATAAATAATGTACCTGTAACTCTGACTCTTCAAATGTATCAGATGTTATTCGATAAAACAAATATAAAATAAATATTCTGAAAATTAGTTAAAATTAATTAATTAAAAAAAAATAAATATAAAATAATAATATTTAAAATTTGAAAGTTTCTCATCCGTATTTGAAAAATAGTATAAACGGTATTTAAAAACTAAAAAAAAAAACATAAAAGAACACGGTAAAAATCTTTAAAAAAAAACAGCAAATGGACCATTTTATATGTTAAAGTGGATTAATTTATAAGTTAGGCTTAAACGTTGGACTAATTTATAATTAATACATTATTATATGATATCATGCCAATACACAACAATGGAGTCTTTACTTGAACATTATGAACTGTTCTCCAAAATTTTCAATTGAGGGAATTTTGTTGTAGCTTTACAATGTTGGGAGTTTGAAACACGTAATTGACATAAGCCACAGCAATATGTATATGAAACTGTTTGAAAATTGTTACCTCGGTCTGTTTTCTTCTACGATTTCCTCATTTTAGACCTTGCATATCTAGAGAAGGGAGGAAATTCAGAATTAAAATGAGAATATTTTGAAAAGAGAATAAATGAAAATAACAGAAGCGAGGAAATACTCTATATGCATGCCACCCCGGTCTGAAGATGGTAATGAACTGCCACGAAGTTCGTCCTTGGCTTTAGTAGCTTGCTCAATTTCCTGCCAGGGAGGAAAGAAGGAACCTAGTCATTACATGTTTACTACAATTATAATGATACTTTGATTGCCTATGTTGTTTCTCCAATTATCAAAGTGAAATTTTTTCGAAAGTGGCAGCATTAAGTATGGCGTACTGAGTACCTCAAAATCAGCAAAGGCAACTGGCATTCCGCCTTTAGCGCGCAACTTGATTGTTTTGAATCCAGTATACCTGTCATGAAGTGCGGTCATCACTTTTGCCAATAATCTACGTAAAGGATAATCATGCAGTCGATCGATATGGTAAGAGGAGGGGCAGAGATAAGAACTTTATTTGACTAAATTTCTCAATACAAGGAAAAGAGAAGAGCAACAGAAGCTACTCACTGAGATAGCACTTGCTTCAGTTCATCTTCAGTGCAATTTGGACCTAGATTTGCAATGAACAGAGTGGAACATGAACCTCCATCAATCTGCTTTTCTGTCTGCTCCTGCACAGCCAATTCAAAAACCGGATTGGAAACAAAGGTTCACGTGCATTCCATACGTATGAAATCCTTGTTATCTATATTCAAATGACACTCATAAAAACATCTGAAAAGTTGGGATCATTTTCAAATTAATGTCCTAAAACATCAAATTAAGATTTTCACAGCATGAAAGACTTTTGGCAGTAAGAAGGGACAACCCCAATTGAAACAATAGTATACTTCTCTGTCTCATAAACCACATAATTAGTATCTTGTTGCATTCTTGATAACCTCTAATGTTAGGCAGGAAAGAAAGCAGAAGCTGGGAAGTAAAGAGGGGTAATATTCTGAAAAATTAAGACCTATTTGATTCTTTTCTTCCAGCCCTATTAGCAGAGGACTTATTGACCAAAATAAATTAGCAGACAAAGTGATATTTTTCAAAAAAAGATGTAAAAAAAGTCTCTTCATATTAAAAACTGCAAATTCTCACTTACATTGACAGCAGCTAAAGCATTGAAAGAATCCACCGCTGTCTCACCACTGCACATAACCAGACAAGAAAACAACCTTAGCACCCATCAGAAGATTAGCAATAACTCATTTGTATTTCTGTACAAGATTCAATCGTATAATCTAACAAAATTTATGCACTTTTTGAGCTTTCAACCTCTTTGTAGTTGGTGCATCGCCAGAGCCATGATTTTCAGTGGGAGAGGGTTCATCAGAATCACTTGTACCTGCATGCCATAAAAAAATCTCATTAGGCACAAGTGAGTTGACAGATTATGTTCAGATCATGCTCTATCCAGTGAAACAAGGGTTAATTGGTTATGCACAAGCAACAACAAAAAAGAGATAACAAAAATCTAAGATAGTGGGGTTGTATCAGAGAAAAAGGATAAAGTTATAATAAAATAGTAGTAGCAACTAATTACAAACATGAAGGAGAAGAGTGAAATGGATCTATTCTTAGAAAAGGGAAAGAAAAAAAAATGACACATTACCATCATCACTAGATGTTTCTTGTGTATCAGCTTCTTTTTCAGTTCTTTTATCTATAACAACATAGCCATTACCTGTTGACACAACAGGTTAACTAAGCATCCGAAAAGGTACAAAATTCAATATATTGATTCCAAGAAGAAAAAGAATGCAACATTTGAATTTCAATCCGTATTCCACACAAATATCAACCTGGTTTACGTTTCCTTCTTGAGTTTGACCTAGCAAGTTCAATATGCAGTAGGGAACCTGTTTGAGGATCAAACTTCACACCCTGGTGATGGCAATCAAAGGATTATCAAACACAGAAGGAACTCCAAATATAAATCAAATTTCATAGATTGACATTGTTGAAAGGTAAATTCATCCTTTAGACTCCCAAATTTGGCATTAGACAACATCAATATTGAAATAGAGAAAAATAAAAAACAAACTCCTGAATGAGCTTACTAGAACTCCACTAATTGAATTGAAAGCACTAACAAACCCATAATGCAAATACATAGATAAATATGTACACACAAACACTTGTTAACATTGAAGTTACGAAAATCTCGTCAGGAGCATTTACTCACAGAAAAATGCAAATGCATAAAGATATTAATTCTATATTAAAAAAAAAATAGAAGTTATAAATTTTCCTCACATTTAAGGAATGCAGAGCTGCCATTGCTGATTGGTGATTAAAAAACGTAGCAAAAGCAACGACCTGAAACATAAAACGAGCAAGTCCATATTATTTTCTCGGGAAACAAACAGATGTGTAAAATTTTAGGGATTTAAACCGGAAAGGAAAAGCTTTGCCTGGTTTCCGCGACCGGTGTACTTGAGCTGGCAAGTATCGAAGCCAGGGCGCCGGCGGAAGAGGTTGTGAATCTCACGCGCCTTGACGTCGTCGGGGAGGCCCGAGACGAAGAGCGTGCTGATCGTGTTCGGGTCACTGTAATCCTGTTGTGGCGCATGTGGTTGCTGTGGCTGTTGCTGCAGATAATAGGGATCATACGGTGGATGAGCCATTCGGTTGGCCCCAGAGAATAGACGGTTGAGGGAATGAAGAGTGAGAAAGTCAGTGGGTTACTAGGGCTAGTGGTGATGATGGTGGAGAAGGAGGTTGTTTTCTCAGAGGCTGGGCCGCGGTTCAGGCTGTTGGATAATTGGGATTTCGGGAACAAAGACAAAAACTACAAAATTACCCTTGCTTTTTGGTTCACCACTCGGCACGACCACGAGAATTACACGAAAATATCAACAGACCAATTATCGCTCAGCAGTAAGCAATAATCCTAAATTAATAATGCCATTGCCAACAGACGTCACCTGCGGGAGCTTCTTGAAGAACATTGATAATCTCATCAACAAGAAGTTTATCTTTATTTATGCATACAATTTCAACTTTGGCTTGCAGCTTGAGGTGTTTCAAATTTATTAATTTTGATTGTAGGTTCATAACGTATCAATTAAATAAAGGTTTTGAGCTCAAATTGGTTATTCCATTCAACTAATTAACGTCACATTTAAAATTCGTATTCTCAATCATGTCACCTATTTATGTTACTCATGACAATGATCCAAATATTCAGGCCTAGACTGCTCATTTTCATATCACACCCAAAAATAAAAAAAAAACTTGCTTATGCTGAATTGAACAAAAAAAGGGAAGAAAAAAAAAGGACCTGCTCATGTTGTACTTTTCTTTTGTCCATTTAAATTGTACACAGTAACAGAGAAAACCTTCAAATCTAAATTGGCTTCAGACAAAAAAGAAACATTTGTCCAAACCAACCAAAAAAATTTCATAACTTCAACGGATTGATCACAGCAAGAACAAATTAGAGGCAGATACAATAACTTCAATCAAAACCCAAAAATTACAAAATTAGAAGAAAAAGAACAGAGAATTGAATTGAATTTTTACTGATCAAGCAGATTCAGCAGTAGTCAACAAGCCAGTGTTCTCCTCGTCCTCAGGCAAGTTATCCACCTTTCTCAACGCCGCGTGCACCACCATCACCACCACCGAAACCAGTAGCGCCACCAGTATGTTCAACGTCGCGTGGGTCAAGAACAGGAGCACGATCGTCACCACGCCCAACACGATCAGAACCACGCGATCGTCCACCAATTTTCCGAACAGCACGAGCGGCTCGTCGCGGAGGAAGTAGAGGAAGAGCCACGCCGCCATCATCACGATGAAGACGATGAGCGAGATCGGGTGCCAGAGGAGGCTAAGGAACAGGATGAGGAGTACAATCATGGCGTAGTTCATGCGGAAGTAGGCGGCGTTCACTCGGATTCGGGAGATGGCGTCGGAGACGCCGGAGGGGAAGTTGAGGGATCGGAAGTCGAACATCAGCTTCCATGGGCGGCGAGCGCCGAGGCCGACCTTGATGCGCTCCTTGGCGCGTGAGATGTACTCGCTCGACGGGCCTTGCGGCGAGGTCGAGGTTGGTATCGTGCCGTAGTTGGTCATGCTGGTTGAGGCCGTTGACCGTTGGAAGAGAGGGGTGTTGAAGATTTGAAGAAGAAGAATGTGACTATATGAATAGGGGTGAAGAGGATGAGGAAATGCGAAATGTGGAAGCCCCCAATTGGAGGGAATTAAAGTATGAGAAGGCGGGGTTTTATATGGTGTTGATGAGGTGCATGGTTTTGATGGTATGTGCATGGCATGATGTGGAGTGTGATTGGTTCATGTCCATGTAAGTTTGGGACAATGTTTTTGCTTTGGGAATCATTTAGGATAACAATGGTATTTTATTTAAAAATTAAAATATAATAATTTTTTAGTTGTATATTAGTGGAAGAGTTTATGACTTAGGGGTTATGATTTAATTCTTTGATTTTAGGCAAAAAATCTAATAATTAAATCCTAAATTATAAGTAATTAATTTAATTTTTTAATATCAAATAATAAAAAAAATTCAGATTTTAAGTTTTAAAAATATTTTTGAAGAATTATTGCTCTTAATTATCTTGTTTTAAGTTGGATTGTTCTTATATCATTTCTTAAAATGAACAAGTGAAAAAAATATTATTGTCATGAATAATTTTTCATAAAATAGAAAGAAGAAAACTATTAAATATGGTTTTAATTTTTTTTTTTCGAGGGATTAAAAGTTTTTAAAATAGTATTAATGGAGTTTTAAATAAATATTGATGTTGTCAAATATACATTAATGAATAACGCAATTACTTATGGGCTTAAATTTCTTCGTGTTTTGTTTGATTTTGATTGTTTTATTTCTTAAATTCAATGATAGATGGATTTTGATTTATTTATTGAGAGCGCTAATGGATTTTCAGTTCATATATACAAATTCACGAAATTTTCTGAAAAAAATAAAATGGTGATGAAAGAGGAAAATTGGTGGTTTATCAATTATTATCATGATTGAAGTTTTGATGGAACAAATGTTACTAGATGTTTCCCAAGCCTTTTTATTGGACCACATTAGGGTATTCACGGTATTCAAGCCCCCACCCCTTTTCAAAAATCCAATGCAAGTTGCAGCCAATGGTTAAACATAATCACCAGATATTTTTAGAACAAATTTTCACAACATTTGTTGGCATGTATATTTGGAAGAAAATTATATTTTTTATTTTTTTGGAAGAGATCAGTTAGGGGTGGGCACAGTTCGGTATGGTACAAAATTGATCGATATCAGAACCATACCATTTAATTTTAATCGGTACGGTACGGTTCGGTATTCAATATTTTGAAAGTGAAACCAGATCGTACCGTACCAATTAAGTTCGGTACGGTTTCGGTATGGTTTCGGTTTTGAACCAAAATTTTGTTTGTGATTATAAAGTAAGGGTTAGGTTTAGGCATGGTTAAGTGTGAGCTTAGATTCTCAATAATTTTGTTTTTGGTTCCCTAATAAAAAATCAAAATCAAAATAAAAAACAAACCATATATAAATAAATATTACAGACTTCATGTTCAATCCAAAAGATCAATTAGCTGGCTTTGCTAATTAAAAACTTTCAGTAGCTGACATTCAAGTAGAAGTTTCTGAGTCCTCCATGTAATTTTGTTTTTAATTAGCATAGACAGCCAAAAGATCAATGACAAACTGTGTCTAATAATATAATGGGCGCAAGGCTACATTGCATAGAGAAAAGAAAACAATAAATTAACAATTTTAACACTAATTTAGCACAAGACAGACTCCAGAAGCTTATATTCATTAGTGAATCTTAATCTTCTAGCATAGTAAAAGACTAAAGAAAAAGGAAAACTATATTTATGAAGGACTTAAGTTTTCAAATATGTATTGAAGAAGTTGCACTAAGTTGAAGATATCAACTCTTAGAAGCTAAATTAAGACATGTATGGTCATATCAACTCTTGAAGAAGACCTAATAAACCAATAAAAAATAAATTTAATTATTAAAAAAAATTCTAATTCGGTACGGTATCGGTACGGGACGGTTTTTTAAAATATTGATACCGAAACCGTACCGAGTTATATCGGTACGGTTTCGGTACCGTACCAATCATACAACGGTTTTACTATTCAGTTTTTTTTTGGTATGGTTTGATATGAAACGGTACGGTTTCGGTATTTTGGTTCCATGTGCCCAGCCCTAAGATCAGTCCATTAAATTAAAGGCATTTTAGTTTAAATGCACTCTGAATTCGTATGAAAATTTCATATAACACTACATTATTATTATTTGCTCACATTGCATGTAACGACCCGAATTTTTTTTTGTATTTATGAAAATTGGGAAACTCCTTGTAAAATGATCATTTTGCCTTAGGTTAGGGCAAAATATTGACTTTTGACCTAAGGCGCTGTTTGGATATTGAACCTTGACCGGTAAGTAGATCGTGTCGCCCTGAGTTCGTAAACAGGCGGCATGCCGAATTTGGACACACGACGTGAAAGTTATGAGTCACGGAGTTCGAGAGTTACTATTTCATTTTACGGGATTTTGTGCCAAGTGGCATTATTGGGGTGGTCAATTAATCCATTGGACCAATCAGATGAGTGACAAGTGTCGCTTATCTAATTGGCCAATTTACCCAAAAGATTGGGATTCATGTATCTTCTCCCTTTCTCACTTGATTCATTCGACCGTATAACCCATTTCGTGCAACACACAACCATCAACCTTTCTTCCTAAACACCCACCGGTTTGTGATCCTCACGAGTGGCGGTGAGTGCTGTTGACGGTGATTCAGGATAGAGGACAGTGGTGCACGACGGGGAAGAAGGAAACAGATAAGACCTGAAACCTATTCACGGGTCGAATTTTGGTTTTCGAGTACTGGGATCTGTTTGGGGGATTTAAGGACCGTCGCGTGGTTGTAGGGCCTATACGAGTTTAGTAGAGCTCAGGAGCAGACACGACGGCGCTGGGATCGGCCAGAAAATGTGACAGAAACGGACCTCCACTGTGGCTGCAAACCAGGTGAACTTTTATTGTGTTTTTCACTTTTTTGAGGTCATAGATCCGATCTAGGCACCTAGACCATCCCAATGGTAGCAACGGTTTTGAAAACGGGTCAAAATTTAAGGAGTTACAACCGGGTCGGGTCCGCAGGTTTGGGCGACCCGATTATAGACCCGTCGAGAGGTTAGGGGTGATGGCGTCATCACCTGTCAGGTTGTCAAGCGACGTGGACCACTCAGTACAGGACACGTGTCACATGTCAGTGCACAGTCAGCACTGACATGTAAGTGATGTGGCCCAATCAGAGGGTGACACGTGTCACTGACATGTCAGTGACATGGACCAGTGTGCTGCTAACACGTGGCACCTGTCAGACTGACTCGTGTCAGTCTCAAATGTCAGAAGATGACGTCATGCTGACATCAGCGTTGACTTTCCACTGTTCATGCTAACTCCAGCGTTGACTTTGCTGACGTCAGCATTGACTTTTTGGTCAACGGTTGACTGTGACTTTGACCCGCGCGTGGGGGTGCGTGGACTCAATTTTTGAGGAAGTACCTACGCCATTCTCAAGGTTTCGACGTTCTAGATCCAATGGTGGTGGTTTCGTGTGTCACTCATCCCATTGGTCAATCCCCTAAAAAGTGGATCTAAACCATTAAAATAATATTATTTATTATTTTATAATTTTCACCCATCTCATCTTTTAATCCTCACCCTTCATCTCTATTTCTCCCTTCAATCCTCACTATCCATTTTCCCTTCCCTCTCATCTGACTATCACCTCCTCTCTATTTTCTCACAAACCCGAAACCATTATTTTCCATTTCCTCAATTTCTTCATATAGCAAACACACGGCTTACCACCACACATCATCCATACGAGTTATGAGGGATAGTGAGAGACTAAGAGAGAGGTTAAGACAATGAAGGAGGGGCCGACAGGCCACATCGGTGTGCACGGCGGAGGGAAACCCGACTTGGACGGGTAAGCATGTTTGAAAATCTAAGTTTGAGTTTGAGAGGTTCTTGATTGTTTTCATTAATTGGGTTCGCATCTATGGACCTAGGGGAGTCAAGATGGATTGATTTTGAGGCTTAGGATGTAACGCCCCGGGAATTCGAGAAATGTAAAATTTTAAAATAATGAATGAAATGACGTTTTTACCCATGTGAATAGTATGGTAAAATTGTTGACTTTTTGATTAGTAGGTCAAACGGACTTTGACCAATGACCGTGACGTAGTTCGGGACGTCACGAGTCCATAGACAAGTGGCACGTCTGTTTGAAAATCTAAGTTTGAGTTTGAGAGGTTCTTGATTGTTTTCATTAATTGGGTTCGCATCTAGGGACCTAGGGGAGTCAAGATGGATTGATTTTGAGGCTTAGGATGTAACGCCTCGGGAATTCGAGAAATGTAAAATTTTAAAATAATGAATGAAATGACGTTTTTACCCCTGTGAATAGTATGGTCAAATTGTTGACTTTTTTATTAGTAGGTCAAACGGACTTTGACCAATGGCCGTGATGTAGTTCGGGACGTCACGAGTCCATAGACAGGTGGCACGTTCAATTCCGACGCTCAGGGAAGAAGTTACAACGTTCGAAAGTTCTAGGGCAGTTTCGTAATTTGGACGAAAAGGGGGAAAATGTTGACTTTTTGATTGACAACTGATTTTCACACGATTCGAGGACCGTTAGGTAGGTCTCGATGCCCTAAGTCTGTAGACAGGCGACACACTGAAAATGGACATCAAACGGTTGAGTTATGGGTCTGGAAAGAGAAGGGCATTTTGGTAATTTTTGGATAGAAGGGCAAAATGGTAATTTTACAAGGAGATTACTGTTTGAAACCGTTGGAAACAGAGCTTGCACCACCGTGCTTGGTGGTTCTGATCAAACAATTGTTTAAACTGTTAGTGGCTGGGCTAAGTGATTTGTTTATTGGTTTTGAGGCAGTGGTAAACATGGGTTTGTGGGTTGAATCAGACCACATGCACGGGCACCATTTTATACTGAGTTTGGGACCGTTGCGGGAAACAATTTTCAGAGAAGCCAGAAGGATTCCCACGGGTTGCTTGCTACATGGTTCAGTTAACAGAGTAATGGAGAGTGAGAGGAGGTCATTTTCTGCTGAAGAGAGCTTGAGAGTTGAGAGAAAAATAGACGGGAAGGAAAAACTGGATTTTGGAGGGAAATTCAATTTTTGATTTGTGAGTCGAGTTGGACAGAAACAAGGATTGTTTTAGTCTTCTGGGATCATTTGGAACTCAACCACATCGATTGCGAAGGGAGGACGACCACAGATTGGCCAAGAACAGAAGCCTCTGGTTTTGGAAATTTTCGAGGTTGAAGACGACTACTTCCAGGTAAGCTTTCCTGAAATTGGTTGGGTTCTAGTGTTTGTTTAGGTTCCCTAAAGCTTCTGTCTAGGTTAATTTGAAAACGGAATTGAGTTGGGTGAGTTTCAGAAGTCAACCCGTTCGACTGTTCAAGGATGAATTGATCGATTTAGGGCCAATTGAAGATAATTAAAGACTGGGATCTTAAATTAAAATGATAAGGAGTGATTAGGTGGAAGAAGGGAAGGTTTCGAGTGTGAATTAATGGGTAATTGGTCGGTTCGAGTCGCGGATTGAGGACCCATTTAACAGACTAACGGGTGAAGAAGACGACACTGTAGCTACAGTGCCAATCGCATGGCTTTCACGCGCAGCCACTTTGGGCGGCGCGTGAGGGCGCGTGAAGCCTCATCTCCGGTCACGGTCAACTAGAGTGTTCATCCTTTCAGCATTTTGAACATTTTGAGTTTAATAATCGAGTCGATCGGAGATCGTTAAGTTGGTCAGAATAGGGTTAGTTGCCTCGGGAAGCGTGTTCAGGCGGTTTTCCCGGGCCGGTTCCAGTTTTGGATTTCTTGGTTGAATGTTAAGGGCTTATAGTGACCCTTACGTGTGATTTGGACTGACATGAATCGTACATTAGTTCTGAGACAAGATTATACACACAGTTTCGCAGCAGGATTGTACTGTGAGTGGGCCCAATTTCATTAAACCCTTGCATGCATAACTGTTTTCACCTTTATATATATATATATATATATATACGCTGGAATCAAGTAATGGTTTCGATTATCTTGAAATTATGGTTATGGCACGATTTACGATGTTTGGGCTTGAGACCCATCTGGTGAAATTTAAATATTGTTTTGGATTATATATATATATATATATATGCATGTGGATATCGTTGACTATCTTTGATACTGATGTATAGATCCACCCGTGTGATACTGTCTTCTCTGGATGTGGTACCCCGAAGTGGTCACGGCGCATTGCCTGCGTGGGGTCATTCTACGGATGGACCGGACCGTAGGATGACTCAGGAGCAGGATTGCTATGATTGGACGTCTGGGACGCTAGGCATCTGGGATGGCGTACCCGAATTGGGTTTGGGGATTGGACTCGGGATTGAAACCCCGAGTGGCACGCGTAGCCTTGGGACTATGACCTTATTGGACGTCAGGGACGTCAGACATCTGGGATGTCAGGATTGGAGTGTATAGTGCAGTGGCTGTGGTTATGTTTATGGTTTTATTATATGACTTGTGATATATTATATGATTTTATGGTTTTAAATACTAATGCATGCATGTTTGGAAAACAGAGGAGTAGAAGTATATGTTTTAATTATTAAACTGTTTTATAAACTTTGAGTTTCGGCCCACTCACCCTTAATGTTTTGGTGACCCCTCCAGGTCGTGCTACTGAGGTAGAAGAAGATCCTGAGGTTGAGGCATAGATCTACATTGCGCACCTGAACCCCTGTGGGGTAGGTTAGACCGCAGGATAACTTAGAGTCGTGCTCGGAATTTGTATTTTAGACATTATCCCTTGTCTGACATCTTTTGAATTCGGATTGTATGTATAACTTTATTTTGGATATTTATGCATTTGAACTTTTAAGGTTAAATTTGGAATATTTGTTCGGATGTCAGACGGGAGCAGGGCACGTCCCCTTGTGGTCCCCGGGGGATCGGGGCGGGCCCTGTCATAGGACGGCTGGAGGCCACGGTGGTGGAGGCTTGCAGGTGGCCGGTTCAACCGTGGACCTTCAAGGTGAGTTTCCAATCCTTTTTCTTCGGTTTTAATGGCTAGGTTAATTACTTTTGAAGTTAGAAACTTATAGGAATCAAAATGGGAAGGATTGAAGTGAAAATGAGGGAGGAATAAGGCCGAACTGTGACCGCCGGTTCGTTTGGACCGAACAGGGTTGAACCGGTCTGAACCGGCTAACTCAGGGTTGAAGATGATGAATAGTGCTCAGTGTGTGGGCACACGCAGGGGCTTCAGGCCACGCGTGGGGGAGCGTGGGCCATCTGGGGAGGTTCCAACATGCGAAATCATCCTTTCAATGTAACGAACAATTTGGGACTGGTTTCGTGTCGATCAGACATCATTTTGATAGGTTTCGGGGTGTCCGAAGGTTTAGGATCGGGATTAAAAATAGTTAAAATTTCCGGAAAATTACGAGGCTTTAGTGAGAGATTAATAAGGTAGTTAGTAACCCTCTAAAGTGATTTGGACAGGTTTGGGAGTCCCGGTGACGGCGATTAGCCCTGGAGAGCCGTATGGCACGCGTCTCGAGGCGACAGCTCGGACGGTCTGTGAGTGGACCTTTTTTTCTAAATTGATGCATGTATAAATTTTTATTATATGTTTTAATACTTATTTTTTGATGCCATGAGTGCATGTGTGTGTGGTTACGTATTGGCACGTATTTCGAGGCTTCGGCCTTATACGGTGTCTATACGGATTTGTGTTTCTACGTTGATTTAACTGAAATGGTTTTGGATTTCAAAAGGATAAACTCGGGCATGAGACCCATTTGGTTTTGTCTCGGGAAAATGACCCTATTGATGGCCTATGAGCCTGAGTCGTGGTCGCAGTGAGTGTTTTGTGCACGGTGACGGACGATACGACGCTCACCTCCGGACTGGGATGTGTTCCTTCCGGAGAGGTCACGATGCACGATCCATGTTTGGGCAGCCGAGGGAGGCTCAACTTCGGAGTGCTGACGGTTCAGGATATCGATCGGTGATGGGTGCACCATGATCTTGTGGTGGTCGCGTCGGTTGATACATTCACGTCGACATACCGGGATTGAGAGTGGTCTTGGGCACACGTATCACTACGATCAGAGTCGTGACTGACCCTGAAATATCGGGCACGATGCCCAGTTACTTTACGGTTATGTTTTCGGGTCGGGGACCCTAAATGGATTTCCAGGTTCATGACGATTTATGGGAACCGGCATGAACCCTTGAAAGGTTTTTATGGTTCATGACGGTTTATGGGGACCGGGCATGAATCCTCTGAAAGGTTTTAAGGATGTTTTCTATATATATATATATATTCATATACTTTCCTTTACTTGGATTGTCTCCTCCGGGGAGGGTCGTTGGCTTGGGTGGACCCCGGAGTAATCACGGAGCACTAACTGAGTGGAGTCGCCCCCGTTGGGTACCTTACTCTCAGGAGGGCTTAGATTATAACCTTAGGAAGGGTCATTAGTCTACGGACACTGACTTGGGTGGACCTTAAGAGACTTGGGCTTGAGACTCCAGGTAGTTGACTATGCCCAAACTACGCATTAAATTAAATACGTAATTTGAGTATTGTGCAATTTAAACCCTTTTTGTGTAGAAGTAGTATTGGTAAATAGGGATCGTTCTTAACCGGGGAAATTAGGGAACATTAATAATGTGTTAGTGGGAGATGAATAAAAGAATAATGAATTAAAGAATTAAAGAATAAAGAATTAAAGGAATAAAAGAATAAAAGAATTAAAAGAATAAAAGAATAAAAGAATAAAGAAGGGGGGTTTTGAAAAGATTTATAACTAAATTAAAGAAAACACTAATTAAGAATTAAAATGCAAATGCTCATGCTAATTGGAATTTACAAACCATAGAGTAGTTTCATAGACAAACCCACACTTTTACGTAAGTAATTTCGAATTAACAATCACATTATTTAAACTACTCCTAAAAATAGACTTCTTTCTAACATTTTGCTCATAATAAACCAATCACGAAATCCTACCTTCATCATCTCAAATACTTACATATATCTTTCAATATTATAAATGCATCAACCATTAATGTGCGTCAAACATCAATATGCTTCAAACATTTACAACATGATTTACCTTAAGTTTATAATTAAATGCGCCGACAGCGATCAACATTTAATCTCTTCAATTCTACTCTAAGTGCACCGACAGCGGATAAAACACTTAACATCAAATTGAAGTTTAAGCACTAAAACATATGAAGTAAAAGAAATTCAAAAAGTAAAACACATGGAGATTGCATTCTTACTTACAAATGTTAGAAAGAAAATACCAAGAACAATAGTAAAGAAGAAATGAAAATAACATAAAAATAACATAAATTACGAATAAGAATTAAAAGAAAACTAATTAATAAGAAAATCTACAAGAAGTAAAAATGGTCCCCAAAATTGTCTCTCAAAAGAGAGAAACAAAAGAACTAACTAAGAACTAAGAACTAAGAAAGAAATGGAAGAATGAAACTAATTGGGGACTCTCCAAATACATGAAATGATCTCCCTATTTATAGAGGGGGTGCCACAATTGTTTAATTAAAAGTACAAAATTAAAATATAAAAATAGCAATAAGATAGTACATGAAGAAGTGATGGAAATGATGAGATTGGGTGGGAAAAGATGCTGATTTTGGGGCAAATATGCTGATTTTAGGGAAAAGTGGCTGATTTTGGGGAAAAGTTGCTGATTTTGGGGCAAATATGCTGATTTTGGGAACTATTGGGGGGCTGCTGGATTTTTGGCTTGGGATGCTGGATTTCAGCAGCTTCCCACCGAATTTCCTTGCGATTTTCGGTGGTTTCTCATATTTCGTCCATAATTTCTTCGTTATAATTCCGATCGGGACGATTCTTTCACCAAAATGCTCCAAATTCCACGCTTTATTTATTTCTACAAAAATATCACAAAATAAATTAATTTGTCTAATTATTTATTATTTTAATATTAAAAGTCAAGTATAAAGGGTATAAAATAATATAAAATAACGCTTATTTGAGGACCTATCAAATACCCCCACACTTAAACTTTGCTAGTCCCTAGCAAATACTAAAATTAAACTACAAAATCAAAACAAGTGAACCTTTAACCATTTGTCTCAATATTTCATTATTATCATCATGGCATAAAAGATTTTCACTTAAAACATTTAAGCATATGGAATTCAAAAGTTAATACTTTGTAAAAAAATGCTTCAACAAGTAAGATAATGAGTAAATATGGTGAAATGGATCTCAACATGAATAAAACAAGTATGAATCAACTCACAAGGATATGCACTCATAAATTCACTCAATTTTGTAAGGGTTTGTGTTTGCACTCAAAGTATGTGAGAAATACTCACATAATCGAAATGAAGTACTTTTGCAAAAATATCAAACAAACACCTCAAGATAAAAACAACATATACTTGCGCAAATGAACCAAAACCATAAGCTTACTCAAGTGATTAACTCAACTAATCAAAATTTACCATCTTAAGGATCATAAGGTCTTTACGAAGGTTGTAATGGGGCTAAGCTTAGAGGCAAGGAAAATATAGGACAAGTGGTGCTCAATTCGTTCCAAGACTCAATAGACTCCCAAAACGTATCATAACTTCCCAACCTTAGTGCAATGATGTTGGTAATCCATCCCTTCGAACATAGGCCTAATTCCATCATGTTGGGCCTCACAATCATTCTTCGTGTCGGATTTACAAATGTAAGGGACTTAACTCAAACATTACATAACCAAACCTTATTACCTTGATCGAGACTCAACTTTTTTTTTTTTTTTTTTTTTTTTTTTGAATTTTTTTTTTTATATATCAAGGTAATAACATGTGTGAACGATACAACAAAGCATGAGTCGGTAAATCCAAATAATTCACATAAAAGTCTTTCCAACATCATTATTTTCTCTTTACACAATCATTATGTCTTTAACCGAGTTCTTGGAACAAGGGTAAAGGATGTCTATACTAAGCTCAAGTGTTTAGATAATCATGGTGATGAAAGAAAGGCTTAATGTGGGCTCAAAAGGGTTAAAACTAAGGGGGTCGCAACTCGTGCGCACAAAATAGGGAACATGGATGTTTGAATTTGTGGTGTTAACCCTAATGCCTTAATCATTTCCAAAATCAGAGAGTTTATTGACTTAAAAGCTTTGAAAATCACATAGAATAAGTTCTAGTACTCTAGAGTTCATAAAAAACTATGACAAGCAGTTATGAGGCATATGTATATCAATTTAAACAAAGAACTTATGAATCACTCATCAAAGATGTATATAAAGTTCTAAAGCTCACATAAGGTTCATATGATTCATACTTATCTTATCATGCTCGTTTATATGCCAATTTACATGCATTATCTTCAAGTTATAACACTTAATCACAAAATATTAACAAAAAAATTCAAGTTGTAGTGATCATCTTTATAGCCATAACATATTCATTTCCGTTCATTTATATCATTGACAAGTTAAATGGCAACTTAAGACTCATAAAAACACTAAGTTAAAAGATTCAAGAAAACAAATTTTTTTTTTTTCATTTTTTCACCTCATTTTTTTTTATTTTTTTTTATTTTTTTTTTAATTTTTTTTTTCCGTAAGAAATACTTAATAAAAAAAATTTCAATTGCACAAATAAAAAAAAACTCATAAAAATACTAAGTTAAAACAAAAAGATTCAAAACAGTAATTTTTTTTTTGCCAATTTTTTTTTTTAATTTTTTTTTTAAACATTCAAAATTGTAAACCATTCCCCCACACTTAAATTCTACATTGTCCTCAATGTAGGAAAATACGAAGTAATTAAACATAGAATCAAAGTAAGGAAGATGATTTACGAAAATAATAGGAAAACATTAAATAAACAAAATAAAAGAGAGTGAAGGGTAAAAGGATAACAAATCTGTATTGATGACTCCTTCACATCCCGAGAACACATTGGGTTGCCTCCCAACAAGCGCTTGAAGTTTAACGTCCATCCAGCCTAGACAGAGATGCAAGTTAGTTAGTCAGAGATGTACGTTAATTAAGAATGCAAGTTAGAAATCAAATTAAAGTTTAAGGATGCAATGTGAGTTAAAGATGTAAGTTAGAGGAAGAGTGCAATGCAAGTTAAACTAAATATGCAAGTGAAGTTAAAAATGCAAGTTAAATGAAATGTGAAATGCAAGTTAGAATGAAAGATGCAAGTTAAGTGAAAATGCAAGTTAAATGAAAATGCAGGTTAAATGAAAGATGAAATGCAAGTTAAGAATTAAATAAATGAAGAAAAAGAAAATAATTTATTTACGTATGAAAAATTTTTTTTTATATAATTATTATTTTTTTTTTTGGAATTTAAAAATTAAATAAATGAAGAATTTTTTTAATTTTTAATTTTTTTTAACGAATTTTATGTTTTTTTTTAATTACAAATAAAAATAAAAATAAGGAAAAGTGAATATTTACCATAAGCATTTATGAACAATTAAAAAGAATGAACATTATGTACAAGTATGAACAAGAATAATATAACAAGTAAGAAAATTATAAACAAATATAAATGAAAATCTATTATGAACAAGTATGCATGTATACTATGAAATATAAAAGTTATGAACAAGTATAAAAGGTAACAAGTAACATATATACAACATTTATTTACAAGTATGAATTAACCCTAACATAAAGCTAAGATAAGATTTTTTTTTTTTTATTATTTTCAAATTTTTTATTTATTTCGAATTTTTTTTTAAATTTAAATTTAAATTTTATCAAGACATAACCAAATAAATAATTACATAAGAATAAAATAAGTGTAATCAAAAAGTTAATGGAATAAAAAGTTAGTGGAATAAAAAGTTAATGGAATAAAATTAATGGAATAAAAGTTAATGGAATAAAAAGTTAGTGGAATAAAAAGTTAGTGGAATAAAAAGTTAATGAATAAAATTAATGGAATAAAAGTTAATGGAATAAAAAGTTAGTGGAATAAAAAGTTAGTGGAATAAAAAGTTAATGAAATAAATTAATGGAATAAAAGTTAATGGAATAAAAAGTTAGTGGAATAAAAAGTTAATGAATAAAATTAATGGAATAAAAGTTAATGGAATAAAAAGTTAGTGGAATAAAAAGTTAGTGGAATAAAAAGTTAATGAATAAAATTAATGGAATAAAAGTTAATGGAATAAAAAGTTAGTGGAATAAAAAGTTAATAATAAAATTAATGGAATAAAAGTTAATGGAATAAAAAGTTAGTGGAATAAAAAGTTAGTGGAATAAAAAGTTAATGAAATAAATTTAAAGTTAAAGGAATAAAGAAAAAGTTTATGGAATAAAATTAAAGTTTATGGATTAAAGAAAAAGTTAGAAAGTGTAAAGAAAAATAAAATAAATTAAAAGTAAGGAAAAATGAATATGTACAATATGCATTTATAACAAGTACAAATTAAATTAAATTATGAACAAGTATGATAGAATTTTAAATTTACATAAACAATTTGAATATGGACAAATATATAAAAAAAAATTATGAACATTTATGAACAAGTATAAATTAGAAACTATGAATAAGTAAAGTATGAACATAATAAACAAAAATAATAAAAACAAAAATAAGATGGATAAATAAAATATAAACAAGTAAGTAAATGTTATAAACAAATATAATATTAACAAAAGTAAAATTTATAAACAAGTATAATATGCACAATTTATATACATACACTAACAAATTAAAAATGATTTTCAATTTCCCCGGCAACGGCGCCAAAAATTGACTATGCCCAAACTACGCATTAAATTAAATACGTAATTTGAGTATTGTGCAATTTAAACCCTTTTTGTGTAGAAGTAGTATTGGTAAATAGGGATCGTTCTTAACCGGGGAAATTAGGGAACATTAATAATGTGTTAGTGGGAGATGAATAAAAGAATAATGAATTAAAGAATTAAAGAATAAAGAATTAAAGGAATAAAAGAATAAAAGAATTAAAGGAATAAAAGAATAAAAGAATAAAGAAGGGGGGTTTTGAAAAGATTTATAACTAAATTAAAGAAAACACTAATTAAGAATTAAAATGCAAATGCTCATGCTAATTGGAATTTACAAACCATAGAGTAGTTTCATAGACAAACCCACACTTTTACGTAAGTAATTTCGAATTAACAATCACATTATTTAAACTACTCCTAAAAATAGACTTCTTTCTAACATTTTGCTCATAATAAACCAATCACGAAATCCTACCTTCATCATCTCAAATACTTACATATATCTTTCAATATTATAAATGCATCAACCATTAATGTGCGTCAAACATCAATATGCTTCAAACATTTACAACATGATTTACCTTAAGTTTATAATTAAATGCGCCGACAGCGATCAACATTTAATCTCTTCAATTCTACTCTAAGTGCACCGACAGCGGATAAAACACTTAACATCAAATTGAAGTTTAAGCACTAAAACATATGAAGTAAAAGAAATTCAAAAAGTAAAACACATGGAGATTGCATTCTTACTTACAAATGTTAGAAAGAAAATACCAAGAACAATAGTAAAGAAGAAATGAAAATAACATAAAAATAACATAAATTACGAATAAGAATTAAAAGAAAACTAATTAATAAGAAAATCTACAAGAAGTAAAAATGGTCCCCAAAATTGTCTCTCAAAAGAGAGAAACAAAAGAACTAACTAAGAACTAAGAACTAAGAAAGAAATGGAAGAATGAAACTAATTGGGGACTCTCCAAATACATGAAATGACCTCCCTATTTATAGAGGGGGTGCCACAATTGTTTAATTAAAAGTACAAAATTAAAATATAAAAATAGCAATAAGATAGTACATGAAGAAGTGATGGAAATGATGAGATTGGGTGGGAAAAGATGCTGATTTTGGGGCAAATATGCTGATTTTAGGGAAAAGTGGCTGATTTTGGGGAAAAGTTGCTGATTTTGGGGCAAATATGCTGATTTTGGGAACTATTGGGGGGCTGCTGGATTTTTGGCTTGGGATGCTGGATTTCAGCAGCTTCCCACCGAATTTCCTTGCGATTTTCGGTGGTTTCTCATATTTCGTCCATAATTTCTTCGTTATAATTCCGATCGGGACGATTCTTTCACCAAAATGCTCCAAATTCCACGCTTTATTTATTTCTACAAAAATATCACAAAATAAATTAATTTGTCTAATTATTTATTATTTTAATATTAAAAGTCAAGTATAAAGGGTATAAAATAATATAAAATAACGCTTATTTGAGGACCTATCAGTAGTACGCACGTAGCTTTGGAAACCGTGACAGGATTGGTTGTGTGATTTATATGTATATATGTTGTATGATGTGATGTATACAGGTTTTAGGCTGAGTCCCACATGGATTTGGGTAGTGGCCCGTATGGTTGGTTTCGGTTATGGTTTTGGGCTTAGTTCCCACATATGGTTCTTTTAGATAAATGGTTTTCGAACGCATGCATACTTTTTAGTGAAGGGTACAAATGTCTTTATGAAAATGTTTTTATAAACTCTTTATTTTTTTCCACTCACAGATTTTAATGTTTTGACTGCTCTTCAGGTTGACAGCGGATGCAGGATGTAGCAGAGACTGAGATATCACATACCTCCTCTGGATCCCGGCGTACTCTGAAAGACCGAGAGGGCTAAGGTTGGAATTTCCCTTGTCTGACACGGATGGGATCAGGGTCGTCTCGCATTAATTCCGGGGGGATTAGGATGGGTCCTGACATATTGTGACAGAACCCATCTCAGTCCTCCTGGATTATCGTGGGATGTGCCCTACTCCCGTCTGACACCACGTGCCAGACCAGAGATAAAATCGTAACTCGTTTGGGGTTTCAGAGTGCGCAATGACTTGTGGATTACGCAGCGGCATATGATATCTCGGTCTCTACTACAACCTGCATCCGAGATCAACCTGAAGGGTATCAAAAATCATAAAAGTTGTGAGTGGACAAAAATAAACACTTTATAAAATGCTTTAAATAAAATGACACTTATACCCTTCATTTAAAAAGCATGCATGTATTAAAAAACGAGTATCTCAAATACTTTTGTAAAAGAAAATCATATGGCTTTTCAAATCAATACACAGTGAAAACTTTCATCAATCAAAGCCATTTCCTTGATAAGGTCTCAGCTCAAATCAAATCATGTAGGGTCTCAACCCAAAACAATCTCATAAAAAATCTCAATAGGGCCTCTGCCCGAAACATAGGCTCACATCCGGAGTCTCATGAAAACATGATCAACCAATCCTCTTTATCCAATATCCAAATCATCTCACTAGTCACGATATCAGCGCTACGCATGCGACTCGGGATTACACATCCGAATATACACCTGCTCTGGAGCCCGTGGCTAGACGTCTAGGTGTTCAAACTCAGGCTCAGAACCCCTGGTTTAGCGTCTGAAAAATATCCATCTCTGACACTCCTGCAGGAAATGTCCCTGCCTCTCTAAGATCTACGAAGTTTGGAGGCTACAATCACATCATAGAGGATAGTATTGTGGAAAAAATTTCACAAATCATCTCAAAATGTCTCAATGAGGCTCACGCCCGAAATATAGTTTCATTAAATCAATTTCCACAAAACCATCATAAAAACAGTGTAAAAAAACATTTCATAAATACAAGATTCCTCGAATCCTATCAAATCCAATCTCGTAAATCCACAACAGGGATACAACCCAAAATCTCATATCATAAATCATAACTGGGTCACAAGCCTAATATATCATCTCATAAATCAGAACTGGGTCACAAACCCGATGTATCTCACGTTTGACTATTCTCTAAGTCAAACCTCAGCTGGGATTCATGTAACGACCCGTCCCAAATTCCTAGATTAGATTAGTGACTAATCACGATTAGTGAGGTTAATCGGTGATTAGTTAGGTGAAATCGGACGAACGATGCAAAATGACCGTTTTGCCCTTAGCGTGGGCAAATCGTTGACTTCTACTTTGGGCGGTCAAACGGACTTTAACTGATGATCGTGACGTCACGAGTTCATAGACAGCTGGCACGTTCAATTCCGACATTCGAGGAAGAAGTTATGACGTTCGGAAGGTAAGGGGCATTTTGGTGATTTTGGTTAAAAGGGGCAAATAGTTGACTTTTTGACCGGGATGTCCAATGGCTGAGGGCCGATGATCGTTACGTAGATCGGAGCGATACGAATCCATAGACAGGCGGCACGCTGAAATCGGACTTCGAACGGGAAAGTTATAGGTCACGGAAGGTCGATTTCACTATGCGCGCATTACGAGGCGAGAACACTTGGCTTATTCTGATTGGGCCAGATATTTTGAGTGGGCCCCATGGATGAGTGACAAGTGTCACTCATCCCATTGGTCCAAACCCCTAAAATGTGGATCTACCTAATTAAATATTATTATTTTTGTTATTTAATAATTAATCTCTCCATCTTTCATTCTTGGCCATCCATTGCAATTTCATCTTTAAATCCACACCACTCATTTCAATTAAATCCTCTCTCATCTCATCAGCCATCACTATCTTCTCTTTTCTTCTTCAAACCCGAAACCATCCATAACTCAATTTTCTTCATTTTCTTCAAACACAAATACCACATCACGATTCATCATAAGTAACCGTGTGTGACCGTGAGAGATTATGAGGGAGGACTGAGAGACTGAGACAGCCAGAGCCACGGTGGCTCACGGCGGTTGGCCACGGCGGAGCTCGACCCGTGAGGTAAGGAAATATTCAAAATTCCTAAAATTGGTTTTTTTGCTTTTTGTTCGATTCTGAGGATTGGGTAAGGTTTCTGGGGACCATAGGAAGCTAATAGGATTGTTTTTTAAGGTTGGAATGGCCGAGAAGGGCCGTGAACGGCGGAGGGAATGCACGGCCGCCATAGCCAAGCTTGAAGATACGGTTTTGATGAGTTTTTCTTAGTTTTTAAGGTTTAGAAAGATTAGAAATAGGATTAGGGTCATATTAGAATCAAAAGGGAATAAAATGGACCAAAAACGGACAAGATAGGACCTTGAACCGGTTCGGCCAGTCCATACCGGTTCAGTGCAGTGGACCGGGTTTGGCTGAGGGAAGAAGATGAACAGTGTACCGCGCGTGGGCTTCACGCGCAGTACCTTCCATGGGCGCGTGGGGGTGCGTGAACAATATTTTGTGAAAGTGTTCAACACGTGAAATCTTCTATTCGATGTAACAAACATTTTGAGATTAGTTTCGTGTCGATCGGACACCGTCTCGATAATGTTCGGGGCATCAAAAGGTTTCGGATAGGGATTAAAAATAGTTAAAAATACCGAAAAATTACGGGGCTTTAGTGGGAGGTTAATTAAGTAGTTAGTAACCTTCTATTACGATTTAGACAGGTTCGGGAGTCCCGATGATGGTGATTGGCTCGAGAGAGCCGTATGGCACGCAAATCGAGGAGGCAGCTCGAACGGTCTGTGAGTGGACTTTGTTTTCTAAATTGATGCATGCATAAATGTTTATTATATGTTTTAAATAATTTTTTGTGATGCCATGAGTGCATTTGGATGCGTGGTTACGTATCGACACGTATCTCGAGGTTTTCGGCCCTATACGGTGCCAATACAGGTTTGTATGTCTTATTTGGTCTAAATGAATTGGTTTTGGATTTCCAAAAGGACGAACTTGGGTATGAGACCCATTTGGTTTTGTCTCGGGCATATCACCCTATTGATGGCCTTCGGGTCTAAATCGTGGTCGCGACGGGTGCTATGCGCACGGTGATCGACGATACGACGCTCGCCTCCAGATTGGGATGTGTTCCTTCCGAAGAGGTCACGATGCATGATTCGTGGTCGGGCAGCCTGGGGAGGCTCGACTTCGGAGTGCTGACGGTTCAGGATAGCGATCGGTGATGAGTGCACCCTGATCTTGTGGTGGTCGCGTCGGTTGATTCGTTCACGGCGACATACCAGGATTGAGGGCGGTCCTGGATGGATGGTTGCACGCATCACTATGATCGGAGTCGTGATTGACCCTTAGATATCGAGCAGGATGCCTAGATGATGTCATATTTTCAGGCACGAGACCCAGTTACTTTACGGTTATGATTTCGGGTCAGGGACACTACATTGATTTCCAGGTTCATGACGGTTTATGGGAACCGGCATGAACCTTTGTCAGGTCATTGTGGTACATGACGGTTTATGGGAACCGGGCATGGAGGATGTTATCTATATGTATATGAATATAATGGTTATTATGGATCATGACGGTTCAGGGGAGCCGGGCATGAATGTTTATGTTATGTATATATATGTTCATATACCTTCCTTTACTTGTTCTATTATCTCCTCCGGGGTGAGTCGTTGGCCTGAGTAGACCCCGGAGTAGTCATGGAGCACTGATTGAGTGGGAGTCGCCCCAGTTGGGTTCCTTACTCTCAGGAAGGCTATGGTTACTATAATCTCGAGTAGGATCAGTGGTATGCGGACATTGACCTTGACTTTGAGAAGACTCGGATTGAGATCCAGGTAGCACGCGCGTAGCTTTGGAAACCGTGACAGGATTGGTTGTGTGAATTATATGTGTATATGATATAAATATGATATATGATATGTGATGTGTGGTTACACAGGCTTTGAACGGTGGCTCGTGTACTTGGTTTATTTCTGGTTTTGGCTGAGTCCCTTATGGATTTGGGCAGTGGCCCGTACGGTCGTTTTCATTATGGTTTTGGGCTTAGTTCCCACATATGGTTTCTTTTAGTTAAATGGTTTTCAAATGCATGCAGGCTTTTTAGTGAAGGGTACAAATGTCTTCGATAAACTATTTTTATAAACTGCTTGTTTTGTCCACTCACAACTTTTAATGTTTTGACTGCCCTTCATGTTGACAGCGGATGTGGACTGTAGCAGAGACCGAGATATCACATACCTCCTCCGGATCCTTCCGTACTCTGATAGCCCACGAGGGCAAAGGTGGGAAATATCCATTGTCTGACACTTCGTGTCAAACGGAAGCAGGGTCATCCCGTGTTAATCCTGGGGGGATTAGGATGGGTCCTGTCAATTAAAGCCCGAATATTATTTCCAAATCTGAAAACCATTTCACTACTCAAATCAGTTTTCCAAATCACCTATGACTGTAATCCAAGTCAAAGTCAATAATCAATTAGGTCTCATGCCCGAAATAGCATTTCATGCATATCCGTGAAATCATTCAAAATCGCTAATCAAACCCTCGATTTCACGCATCTCCGTGAAATCATTCAAAACCAAATATCAAATCGTTAGTTTCACTCTTCTTCGTGAAACCATTAAAATCACATAAATCATATGCATGTAGAATACTTGGCCTAAGCCCAAGTATCATATAAAACATAAATCTCGAAATACGTACATACTAACATTTTCTACGAAAAATTCCCAATCATAATTAAATCATATGTAATCATTGCATCTCAAATCATGCTTGTAAAACATGTAAAACATCTTTGCATGCATCATATTTACAAATCAAAATTTCACTCACAGATTGTCCGTGATGCGCGCTCATAATCCGCCCCGTAAGCCACTATGAGGCTAATCCACAATCTTCAGGACGTCTGAACCAGTCCAAATCATACCCAACGGTCATTAACCATCTATACAAGTCCAAATCATAAACCCTAAAAACTTTTAGAACAGTAAACGTGTCCTAAACACGCTTTCAGAGGCTAAAAACCTCCAAATGACCTATCAAACGACCATCGATTGATCTAAAACCATCACTATTGGATTCAAATCGTCGAAACCTTATGAACAAGACCAATTTCACCTCAAAATTCATGCCCACGTGCCCTCACATACATGTCAAAATTTGATCCACGACGGTCAATGCCAGTCAACGCTAACGTCACGCTGGTCAAGTGACGTCATCTTGACAACTCTGGCATCTGACATCTCTTACAGCTTCCATGTAGCACACCCTGACTGGTTCCACGTGTCCTGCCACGTGTTACTGAAAAGTCTGATATCTCTCTAACACATTACCACGTGGCATCACCCTACTGGTCCACGTGGTCTAACAATGCTGACGTGGACCTGCCACATTAGCTGCCATGTCACCTGACAAATCTTGACACCCTAACACCCTGCCACGTGGCACCCTCTCACTAGCCCACGTGGTCTCACATGGCTGACGTGGACCTCCCACGTCAATTGTTGACTAGACTGACATATGGTCACATGTCACCCTCTGGTTGGCCATGTGGCCTGACAAGGATGCCATGTCACCATCTTCAACCCTCATACGGGTCGACTCATTTGACTGTAACAGGTTGTTTGACCCACGATTCTAACCCGGCCAGAACTCAGCTGTCTGGCCACCGTTTTCCTCCATTTTTCTCCCTACATACTCGTCTCACTCCTAGAAACGGCTCTATGAACTCAAAATCATAAAACAAAGGCTGATTTACATGTTCATATCCAAACCTTCACGGCCAAGCTTTAAGCTTCCTTCCAGGGCGATTTCGCCTTCCTTTCCCATCTGTTTTCGATCCTGTGAACTCGTCTCAACTTGAGGAACATAACCCAGGCATCAGAATCAATCCCAAAAATCCAAAAACTAAAACCCAATTTTCGAACCAAAATGGGTTTCAGGTTTACCTTCTCTGGGTTTGCTGGCCACCTCATGACGGCTCAACCCCTCACCACCGTCATCTCAACCTCTCAGTCTCTCTGTGGCCTCAAATCAAAATGGAAATGGGGAAGGGAATGGGTTTGGGTTTTCGGGTAGGATGAATAAAATGAAGAAGAAATGGAGATATGATACATGTATGTAGGTGGGAATCAATGGATGAATGACACTTTGTCACTCATCTATTGGTCCCCACAAGATATTTTGGGTCCCACATTAAATGCCCAAAAGTCAACTATCTCGTTTTTTGTGCAGCCGTGAATAGTTTGAAAAACTGTCCTTGACTCGTAACTTTCCCGTACGATGTCTGATTTTAACGTGTGGCCTGCCTACGAACTTGTATCGTCTCGATCTAAATAATGGTCTTCGATCCACGTGCATTTGACCTTCCGGGTCAAAAGTTAACTTTTTCACCCTTTCCAAGGGCAAAATCATAATTTTACTCAAATCGTCTGATAATCCTCAATTAATCCCGACTAATCATCGATAATCCGCCATTAATTCTTAATTAATCTCATTGATTCGAGACGGATCGTTACATATTGCCTACCAGTAATGCACTTGTGATGTGAAGATTGATGTGGTGCTTGTGTACTAGTGTGCTTGCTCGTGGGGCAATGGTTTATGTTTGTTACTGTGCATCGATAAATGGGATTGTGACATGTGTGGATTTATGTGATACCGATTATGGTTCGGATGTGTGATATTGATGTGACGGGTTGTTATGTTTGTGATGTAACAACCCGTCCCGAAAGCCGGGATTAAGATAGTGGTTAAGGTGGGATCAGTAAGGTTAATTGGTGGTTAGGTGGTCCCGATAGGTCCGTAAGTTTAGAATGACGATTTTGCCCTTGGTTCGGGCAAAAATGTTGACTTTAGTTCGGGTGGTCAAATGGGTGTTGACCAGTGACCAGGACGTAGTTTAGGACGTCACGAATCCGTAGGCAGGTGGCATGCCCGATTCCGACATCCGAGGAGGAAGTTATGATGTTCGGAAGGTTGAGGGCCTAACCGTAATTTGGTTAAAATAGGGGGAAAAAGTTGACTTTTTGGACGATCGGGTTTTGGTACGTTGACCGAGGATGGTTACGTAGATCTCGTTGTCCTGAGTTCGATGACAGGCGGCACGTAGTCATCGGACTTACGATGTGGGAGTTACGGGTCTAGGAAGACGGTTTTGATTTCTTTGTAGTTCGCACTATGCTCTGTAAAGTATGATTTCAGTGTCGTATTTAAATTCTCCTGCATCTGACAGTGCTATTCTGGTAATTTCCATGATTTTACTTTGGATTTGGTGTCGGGGTGTCAGACGGGAGCAGGATTTACCTCGGGTTTCGGGGTGAAACCGGAGTGGGTCCTGACATGTGATGTGTTGATATTTCCGGTGAGTTGGTCTGATGACTAGTGATTGTTTATAGTTAAATACTTTATGAGTGTTTCACGTATTTCAAGATTATAAGTTGTATTTTGTTTTAATCGAAATAAATTAGCTTTCGTGTGCATGCATGGTTTTGAAAAACGGACGGTGAAAGATGGATGTTTTAAAACTATTTCTTTTCGTCCACGCACCTATTTTCTTAGTTTTGTAACCCTTCAGGACTGCTGCACAGAAATGGAGACTCGAGAGGCAGAGACATGAACTAGCGGCGTTGCGTTTATCTTTTGACTGACAGGATTTCTGTCAGACGTGAGTAGAGCCCATGTACTATTCTTATATATTCGGGTGGGGTCGTGTCAGATAGAAAAAAAATGGGAAAGGGAAAGAGAAAGAGAAAATGAAAAAGAAACTAATAGGAAATTGGGGGAAAGTAAAATGAGAGATGTATGAAAGAAGTGAGATAAATAATAAATGAGGATGGAACATATCATTTTACGTTCCTTTGTGGATGAGTTGTATACACATATAAATTGTGTTCGCGATGAATTGTATACACATGTAGAATTATAGATAGCGTTGGCATATAATCAATTCTTCAATTTAGTATACAAATGAAGATCCACGTTGAAAACTTCATTGGATATTTTATTAGAGATTTTTACTTAACTAAGAAAAATCAAAGGTACAAAGAGTTACAAGGAGGAAGAGCTTGAAAAACAAGTTAACTAATAAAGTAAAGGGAAAAATGATTAATTCGACACCAATCTGTATTATTTGAAAAAAATAAATAAAATAATTCTTTGAAAGAAAAAAAAGTATAAATACACGTGAATTAAGGACTAGATTTTTAGTTTACCAATGTAATTAATTTTTTTTTTATTTTTATATATGTAAATTTAAAGCTTAGGAACGCCCTTAACCCAACTCATTAAAGACTTCTCCAAGATGTGGGAGGGGAAATAAGGAGGTGCAAACGATTGTTATGTGGTCGCAAACATTCGAACATTTCTTTACAACATGGTTGGTTGTATGAAGGAACAAGGGGCCATGACTTCAAGTCTTCAACTATTCTTTAAGCAGGGATTGGTTGGACTCTTGTGTGGACAAGACCACATTAAGCTCTGTGGGGCCAGCGATGATAAAGAGACGTATGGGTATAAACAGGCGAGGCCAGCACTTAGAGCCACGTGCCAAGCTGGAAGCCAACAAGGAAAAAAGTTTTTAAACCTTTTCTTTTGGAATGTAAAGATCTGGGGCCTTCCTATAACTGGAAGCCGGTTGTTATTACACGTGGCAGAACGTGAGAGGACAAATGATCGGTTTGTTGGCAGTCTCACCCAGTGAAGATCTGCCACGTCAGTAGACTTAGGGTCGTGCGAGATAAAACTGCCCGCGCTGGATAATTACTCACGTCAGGTTAAACTGGAAAGTGCCATGGCTAGACTGCAAGTTAATGACTGACCCATGAGGGGCATGTGACATACGGAAAATGTTTATGGTGGTGGATAAGTCTATGCTTCAATAGATTTTTGTATTGCTATGTGTTTCTATTGTACAATTAGGGTTATAAACAAATTGGATTCAAAAGTATTTATATTTGAATGTATTGATTTCGAGTAAGGATTGGGACGTAGAGAATTGGGAACTGGGTAATACTCGTTTGTGCCCATGTTGAGTAAGGATTTATTTATGTCATTAATTTTACTCATTTGGCCATCCCTACATAAATGAAGAAGCTTAGATCTGTTGATCAAATGTAAATGTTGAATTTGAATCTTGTGTTCGGTTGTTATCTTAGCTCATGTTGTATAGGGATAATTCTTATTCTAGTTCAAGTTGGATATGAACTCTCTATATATCTGGAACTTTATTCCCATTTCGATAACAATTTCGGTTTTTTTTTTTTTTTTTTTTTTTTTTTTTGTACTTGATATATAGGGGAATGTAAGATAAGAAGATTATAAGAAGTATAAGGCTGAAGAAATGGAGATCAAATGTAAAAGAAACAGTGGAGCAAATGAGAATTAACGAATATCAATGTTTTTTAGGAGTAATTTTTTTTGAGAGGGAGAGGCTAGAGTATTGTCAAGCTAGAAATGGGTATAATTTCAAAGGGGCAATTCTTATTTTTGGGTAACTAGGCTTAGAGATATAATTCGAATTATCATGCCTCATTGTTTCCCAATTCTACTAAACAAGTTTATACATAGTGAAACATAGAGAATTGGGAGCTGGATAATAATCATTTGTATCCCGGGATTCTAGGTGTCGCACCCTCCACCAGACCACCAATTCAGTGTTGGTTGTGCTAGCAATATGTCCATATTTGGGCCAATTGTCCAAGATGTTCCCTAGAAGATGATCTCTCCAAAGCATTTGCATTGCCAGAAAATATGATCAAAATTGGTATCCTGACACCGGAGCTATCCATTACATGATCGCTGATGGCTAAGGTGTGACAAATCCTATTGGTTCTGCCTTTAATGATGGAGTTGTTGTGGGCAATGGTGAATCTCTTCATGTAGCACACACCAGTAATCTTTCATTTTCTTCTGGCTCTTTCACTTTTCACCTCTCTGATGTTCTACATGTCCCTCTAATTCGTAAAAATATCTTTTTTGTTGCCAATTACACTCGAGATAATCTGATCAGTCTAACGTTTCATCCATTGGGGTTTTCTTAAAAGTGGTTTTATCTTGTTCTAGGGCCAATGTGAAAATGGCTTATATTCAATTAGAAAAGATGAACTTCTAATTCCTTCGCAGACTTCCAAATTTGCTTTTGCTTCTTTGTTTTCATCACCAACTTTGTGGCATCGTCGCCTAAGTCATCCATCAAATAAGGTTCTCAACGTGTTGGCATCCAGCTCATTTCTAGGAACTAGTTTTTCCTTTTCTTGTACTCACTGTGCCTTGGGAAAATTCATCAGGCTTTCTTTTCAATCGGTAGAACATCGTTCTCAATTTCCATTCAAATAATACATTTTGATGTTTGGATATCTCATGTTCCCTCCGTGTCTAGTTTTAGTTATTATCTTCTATTCACGATGATTATACTTGTTATTCTTAGATATTTCCTATGAAAAATAACTCAAAAGTCTTCGCTCATTTTTTACCTTTTTGACGTATATTGAAAACCAATTCTCAGCAAAAATTAAATTTTTTTTCTAGAGATATTGTTCTTTCCAATATTTAAAAATTAAAAATTAAAAATTCTCATCTTTGTTTCTTTTTATGGATGGCTGCCATGTTATGTTCCTATTGTTATATGTAGATGATATTATTCTCATATGCAATAATTTGCAGCTGTTACGCACGCATGTTTCCATCTTGGGAAAAGAGTTTGATGTAACGCCTTGGATATTCAAGAAAATGAAAATTGTCCATTTGACCCTAAAAGTCAAAGTGTTGACTTTTAATCGGGACATCTTCCAGAAACTTCGAGAAGACCATTGTGTAGGACTTGGAGTCCTAAGTCCGTAGACATGCGTCACACTAAAATCGGAGATTAGATGAATTCGTTATGTGTCAGAAATGTGAAAGGGTATTTTAGTAATTTTTCTTTGAAGGGTATTTTGGTAAATTCATGGAGGTCGTAGATTACCCTAGAAAATTCTTGAATTTTCTACACCTTTTCCCCCTAAAAATATTTTGTGCCACCGACCTACCCTTTATATATATATATATATATATATATATATATGTTGAGGTTGGAGGGGAAGAAACGGCTGAAAGCTCCACACAAAGGTGATCGACCGTGAGATAGAGAGAGTGAGGTAGACAAGGAGCAACCAGAGAGGGGGGAAGAGAGGAGAAAAGAGGAAAGAATTCAGAAGGGAAGGAAGAAAGGAACTGAGTTGTGTGAGGAAGAGTGAACCAGTGAGGTAGTTTCGGGTTTGAAATTACATGACCGCGTTTTGAGTGGGGAAGCTTGAAACCAAGCTTGCTATTACTTTCCTCAGGTCCCTACGACCTTAATAAACTACTAAGTTGGGTCTTTGAACGTTGGAATTATTCAGGAACCATGGACGAGTCTTGGGGGAAACTTCAGAGATTTGGGACACAATTTTAGGTACGCTTTCTTCCCTTTTGACGCTACAGATCTTATTCTGGATTAGTGTATATTGTTGGGATAAAGCAGAGTAGAAAACAGACGTAAAACAGGGTAGAAAACAGACGTAAAACGAGTGAGAAAAGATTGGGTCAGGTCGCTGGGTCGCGCAACCCAAATACTAGAGAAAATGGGTGGAAGGGATGATGAACAATACAGTTACTGTAGCTGGCATGTGGGCTTCACGCGCAGCCACTTTCAGTGGCGCGTGGGGGCGTGTGCCAGATAGTTTGGGGGTGCAGTTAACATGAAAATTTTAGTACATAATTTTATGAGTTTAATGGTTCAAGGTTTGTGTGAATTGGACATTTTAGGAGAAAGTTATGTTCGTCCAAAGTTTAGGGGTTTATTTAATTATGCCTAATTGATTCAAACAACCTTGAGATAATTTAAGGGTTTTATTAGCAACTTATTTTGATTATTATGAGCAAACTAACAGGAGTCAGATTACGTGATAATTGTTGGGAGTAAAAAAGGAATAATGGGGGTGTGGTTGTAGTGTTATTTAAGTGTTAAAATATGTGTACTTTGTAGGGTTTATTGTTGATAGTGCAAGCTATGATAAAAGGGGAATTATTACAATGTTATACCTAGCTATATCATTGAACTTGTGATTTAACAATTAGTTGATTTTATTGAACTAATAATAATATATGTTGAATTGATGATTTTTAATTAACTTGCTTTAATTATCAATTGTCATCGATATAACCAACAAAGAGATAAGTCCGACTATGACCGATTATGTAATCTTCGCCACTTATTGGGGAACGGGTCAGATATGGGCGGTAACCTCGCAAGATGAAATTACTTTTGGTTTATTTAATAAAGGTTTGAACCGGGTTAACATTTTGTAAAATCTCTTATATAACAAGAGGTTGTCAGATAGGAACAGGACCGGTCTGACTTTCATGATAATTGGGGACAAGTCCTGTCATTTGAACTTACTGATCTTAGACATCTGCACTACTTTCTTGATTTGGAAGTCTCTTATTTTCACCCTGGGATGCAGGTGACTCAAACCAAGTACACCCTTGACATGTTACAACACCATGCATGCTGGATTGCAAACCTAGCAACATACATGATGCCGCCAAAGAGCAGATTTCAAATTCCGATGGACAACCCCTTAGTGATCCCATTACTTATCGGAAACTTGTTGGTTTACTCCAATATCTCACTTTCACCCCATCAAACATATTCTTTTCTGTGCAACATGTAACGACCCGTCCTGGAAATTAGGGTTAAGACAGTGATTAAGATGGGATTATGACAGGACCCGCCCCGATCCCCCTGGGACCACCCGGGACGTGCCCTGCTCCCGTCTGACACCCGTTATTAAGATACCAAAAATACCCTTTATTGTAGATGAAATGCATAAAGAAAATCCATAGTTAAGTCATACATAGCACGCCACACAAATACTCGAATACAAATAGTGTCAGACAAGGGATAGTTCCCGAATACAATTTATTGAGCACGACTCTAGACACACTACGTGCCAACCTACCCAGCAGTAGGGTTCAGGTACGCAACGTAAACCTATGCCTCTTCCTCCTCGGGATCCTCCTCCTCCTCCTCGGGATCCTCCTCCTCGATAGCACTACCTGGAGGGGTAGTAAAACAACAAAGGTGAGTGGGCCGAAACTCAAGGTTTACAAAGTAGTTTACCATTTCGAAAACATATAGCTTTTCCCCTCCGTTTTCCGAAAAGACATGCATAGTATCATAAACCACAAAACCATATAGTCATAAGCAGAATAATATCAACATAATATAATCTTAGTCACTGCACTATACATCCCAACCCTGACATCCCAGATGCCTGACGTCCCAGACGCCCAATAAGGTCACAGTCTCAAGGCTACGCGTGCCACCCGGGGTCTCAATCCCGAGTCCAAATCCCGAACCTAGTCCGAGCATGGCATTCTAGATGCCTGACGTCCCAGACGTCCAATAGTAGCAATCCTGATCCTGAGTCACTCTACGGTCCGGTCCCTCCGTAGAATGACTCCTCACAGGCAATGCGCCGTGACCGCTCCGGTATACCTACATCCGGAGGAGATAGAATCCTAGGGTAGATCTATACAGTGCAATACCACAGATAATATCGAGATCCATTATACATATATATGACTCCAAACCATTTATAAACAACCAGACGGGTCTCATGCCCAAACATCGTAATACGTGCCATAAATCATACACAAGATAAACAGATACTTTTACTCAAATCACATATAGATATAGTAGAAAGTAAAACAGTTATGCATGCCGAAGTTTAGTGAAATCAAAGGCCCACTCACAGTACAATCCCGCTGCAATCCCGAGCGTAAAGCCCCGTCCAAGGGTTAAAGTACAATTCCTGTCATGCCCAAAACATACGTAAAGGTCACTTTAAGTCCCTACTAAACAACTAAGAAACCCTAGACTGAAATCGGCCCGGGAAAGCCGTCCGAACACGCTTCCCAAGGCGTCAAACCCTAATTTGACCAACTTAACGATCTCCGATCGACACGAAACCACCGCCATTGGATCCGTATCGTCGAAACCTTGAAAATGGCACTGGTCCCACACAAAATACTGTTCACACGCGCCCCCCACGCGCCGGTCAACCCTCTGGTCAACAGTGCTACAGTGATGCTGACGTCAGCATGACGTCACTGCTGATGTCAGCATGACGTCATCACTGACAGTGTCAGAGGACACGTGTCAACAGCCCATTGGTCCCTGGTCTGACAATATTCTGACATGATGACGTCATCATGACGTCACTGCTGACGTCAGCATGATGACGTCATCAGGTACAGTAACCGGGTCTGCGAATCGGGTCACCGCAGACCCACGGTTCGACCCGATCACAGATCGTGATTCCGACCACCAAAATCGATGGGATTTGTTCCTATGAACTCGTCTGAACATGTTCTATGGCTCTGTGTAATCAAAACAGATTTTTAAGTTCGAGAAACCACCTGAAAAACGACGGGGAACTGGCTGCCGGTTCTGGTTCGTCTTCTCCGGCGAGCCGTCACGCTTCCAGCCACCAACTCTTGTCCAAAATGCTCGTCTAGTCCCCTAGGTTAAGTCTCAAAAGCAACCAAACAAGTTTAACGTTACACACGGACAGTTCGAGGCAGGGAAGGAAAATCGGCCATCTCGGGTTTGCAGGCTTACCACCGCCGTGCCGCCGCCGTGGGCTGCCCAGTCCAGTCCTAAGCCGTCCAGAGGTCACAACGGTCCTAGCCCTAGGTTGGTTCGAGCCCAGAAGTCATGGTTTGGATGGTTGGATGGTTTTGGGCTGCACGGGTTCCTCTCGGGTTTGTGGGTTTTCCGGGTTGCGCCGCCGTCCGTGGTGGTGGTGATGGCCGTCTGGAGGTGGCTGAGAGGTAGGCTGGTGTGTGGGTTGAGGCTGAGGGGTGGTGTGATCGCTGGTGTGTTTGTGCAGAGAGTGAGAGGTTGCACGGTTTGAAGGAATAGAAATGAGAAAATGAATTCTCTCATGGTTTTTAAAACAGAGTGATCAGATGGAATGGAGGGCTGAGATTCAACCTGAGTTAAGAGTGAAGGGTGAGGATTTAAGGAAATTAAACTAATTAATTAGTCTAAAGGCAGACATAGATCCAGATTGTTGGGGATGATGTGGATGGGGTAGATGAGTGACATGTGTCACTCATCAAGGGTCCAGATTGATTGGGTTAAAGTGAATCAGATTATAATATTTTATTATTATTTTAAGTTCCGAGTCTCGGTTAGTTCGGTTACGTTCTTGACCATAACTTTTTCGTCGTAAGTCCGATTTCAGCGTGCCGCCTGTCTACGGATTCGTATCGACGAGACCTACGTAACGGTCATTGGCCCTCGTCCGTTGGACTTCCCGGGTCAAAAGTCAACATTTGGCCCCCAAATGGCCAAATTACCAAAATGCCCCTCGACTTCCGAACGTCACAACTTCTTCCTCGAACGTCGGAATCGAACGTGCCACCTGCCTATGAACTCGTGACGTCCTAAACTACGTCACGGTCACGTGTCAAAGTCCTAAATACTTCCCGAGGTAAAAGTCAAATTTTCCCTCCCTCAGGGGCAAAACGGTCATTTTACAATAAAATAATGATTACAAAAGTTCGGGTCGTTACAATCTACCCACCTTACAAAAATTTTGTCCTCGAAATTTACTCGAATAAAAACGGGTACTGCTCCCTCATCAAGTTTTCGGGTTCCCACGTCGCCTCCTCGACGTCATGGTTCCTCCATAGCACTTTCACCAACCGAATCGTCTTGTTTCTCAGAACCTTGTTCTTCTAATCCAGAATCTGCACTGGTTTCTCCTCAAAGCTCAGATCAGTCATCAGTTCTACTGGTTGTTCCGGCAAGGCATGTGAATCGTCCCGTAGGTATTTCCGTAACATGGACACATGGAAAACATCGTGCACTCTGGCAAGTTCTGGAGGTAATGCCAACCGGTATGCCACTAGTCCAATCCTCTCAATGATTTCGAACGGTCCAAAGTAACGTGGACTCAACTTCCCGCGTCGGCCAAAACGGATAATTCCTTTCCATGGAGATAACTTAAGGAACACAAAATCTCCAACCTCGAATTCCAAGTCTCGAATTCGTCGATCCGCATAGCTCTTTTGGCGATCTTGTGCTGCCTTCAATCTTTCCTTGATGATTCGAACTGTTTCCAGGGTCATGTCCATCAAATCCGGTCCTAAAGCTGCTCGTTCTCCTACCTCCATCCAGCAGATAGGTGTCCTGCACTGTCGGCCATACAGTGCCTCGTAGGGTGCCATCCCGATACTTGCCTGATAACTGTTGTTGTATGCGAACTCCATCAAAGGCAAATGAGTATCCCACGAATCCTGAAACTGCAGTACACAAGACCTCATCATGTCCTCCAGTGTCTGGATAGTCCTCTCTGACTGCCCATCGGTCTGTGGGTGGAACGCTGTACTGAAATGTAAGTTTGTACCCAAGGCGTTCTGCAAACTTCGCCAGAACCTAGATGTGAAACGCGGATCTCGATCAGACACTATCGACTCCGGCGTACCATGAAGTCGAATGATCTCCTTCACAAACAGCTGAGCCAGTCGGTTTGGCTTAAATGTCTCCTGTACTGGTAAGAAATGAGCTGACTTGGTCAATCGGTCGACAATCACCCAAACTCCATCGCATCCCCTCTGAGTCCTAGGCAATTTGAAGACAAAGTCCATGGTAATGTGATCCCACTTCCACTCGGGAATCGGAAGCGGTTGCATTGCTCCATACGGTCTCTGCCGCTCAGCCTTGACCTGCTGACAGGTCAAACATCTGCTCACAAACACTGCAATATCCTTCTTCATTCCTGCCCACCAATAGTGGTCCCGGAGGGTACGGTACATCTTTGTACCTCCCGGATGCATGGCATAAGCCGAACTGTGGGCCTCCTCGAGAATTTCTGCCCGTAACTCTGCCACTGCAGGAACACACAAACGGCCTAGTTTCACCAGAGCTCCATCTGGTCGGATAGTAAAGTCCTGCCTCTCGTCTGCTTCGACCTCGATCCTGTAGATACAAAGTGTCGGATCCTCCAATTGTGCCTCGATAATCCGATCGACTAGCACAGGTCGTACATGAAAACTGGCCACCAAAGCTCCCTGCTCATCCATCCCCAGCATAACTCCAGCTCTTCGGAGTTCCACAAGCAAAGGAAGGTACACCAGCCTCAGGTGTGCAATTGATCCTGCTGACTTCCTGCTGAGTGCGTCTGCCACAACGTTCGCCTTCCCTGGATGATATTCAATCGTACAATCATAGTCCTTGATCAGTTCCAACCACCGTCGCTGCCTTACGTTCAACTCCTTCTGAGTGAACAAATGCTTTAAACTCTGATGATCGGTGAAGATCCTGCAAGTCACCCCGTACAGATAATGTCGCCAGATCTTTAAAGCGTGAACCACCGCCGCCAACTCCAGATCATGCGTAGGGTAGTTCAGCTCATGTGTCTTTAGTTGTCTTGATGCATAAGCGATAACTCTGCCATTCTGCATCAGCACGCAACCCAAACCTTGCAACGATGCGTCACTGTAGACTTCGAACTCTCCACTGTTATCCGGCAAAGCAAGAATAGGTGCGGTAGTTAACCGACGTTTTAATTCCTGATAACTCTGCTCACACCGTTCATCCCAAACAAACTTTACTCCCTTCCTGGTTAAACGAGTCAACGGTGCAGCAATACTAGAGAAGCCCTCAACAAATCTCCGGTAGTATCCTGCCAAACCAACGAAACTCCGTACCTCTGTCACGGTTGTCGGTCTAGCCCAATTCGTCACCGCTTCGGTCTTCTGGGGATCCATACTAATCCCGTCTGCTGACACTACATGTCCCAGAAAACCAATGCTGGTTAGCCAAAACTGACACTTACTCAGCTTGGCGTATAACTGGTTCTGCCTCAGCTTCCCTAACACCGAATGTAAGTGTTCCTCATGAGCTTGAGCACTCCTCGAGTACACAAGGATGTCATCAATGAACACGATCACGAACTTATCCAAATAAGATCGGAAGACCCTATTCATTAGATCCATGAATGCTGCTGGAGCATTCGTCAAGCTGAAAGGCATCACAAGGAATTCATAATGCCCGTATCTGGTCCGAAACGCTGTCTTCGGGACATCTCCTTCAGCAATCTTCAACTGGTGATAACCAGATCGTAAATCTATCTTCGAGAAGTACTGTGCTCCCCGCAGTTGATCAAAAAGATCGTCGATCCTGGGTAAGGGGTACTGGTTCCTTACCGTGACCTTGTTGAGCTGTCGATAATCCACACACAAACGGAGGCTCCCCTCCTTCTTCTTCACAAATAATACCGGTGCTCCCCACGGTGATGTACTCGGTCGGATGAATCCCAAGTCCACCAACTCCTGCAATTGGATCTTCAGTTCCCGTAACTCCGCTGGTGCCATCCGATATGGTGCCTGCGATATAGGTCGTGTGTCGGGAAGTAGTTCAATCGTGAACTCAATCTCCCGATGTGGTGGTAAACCAGGCAAATCTTCCGGGAACACATCCGGAAATTCTCGCACCACAGGTATATCATCGGCACCCGAAGTATCACTCTTCGTCGTCACAACATGCGCCAGATAGCCCTGGCATCCCTTCTGTAGAAGCTTCGTAGCGGCAAGTGAAGAAATTACTTCAGGTAGCGAACCGTCGCGCTCTCCCTGAAAAGTAACCTCCGGCAAACCCGGACTTCGCAGAATCACCCGCCTACTACAACAGTCGATGAGCGAACCGTGCTCAGTCAACCAATCCATTCCCAAGATAACATCAAAGTCATGGATATCCATAAGGATTAGATCAGCTAGCAGATCTACATCCTCCACCCTTACTGGGCATCTCCGGATCACCTGATTCACTATGTACACAACGCCCATCGGTGTACCAACACCCATTTCACTATCCAAGGCTGACACCTCGCGATCTAACATACCCGCACAACTTTTCGAAATAAAAGAATGAGTAGCCCCAGCATCCATTAACACCCGTACAACAATATTTGAGATATGAAGAGTACCTGTAACCACACCAGGGGCTGACCTCGCCTGCTGCTGAGTCACTGCAAAAACACGAGCTCTGGGTCCCGCAGTCTGTCCGCGCCCACGCGCGCCACGCTCAGCACTCTGTCCTCGGCCTCTGGAAGGGTGAGAAGCCGAACTCTGTGTCACACTAACACCTTTAGTCTCGTTGTTCCTCGACAGTAAAGGGTAATCTCGGGCATAGTGGCCCGCTCCTCCACAAGCAAAGCAATTAACTGTCCTCGGTCCATCCCAAGACCCTCCTGATGCACCACTCCAAGCCTGATGCTGTCCAGAACTGAATCTCGATCCGCCCCTCTGAGAGTTCCCATGTCGACCTGACCAGCCACGACCACGTAAAGATGAGGGTGCTCCTCGGTAATTTCCCCCTTTAGAGATCTTTGGGCCGGTTGGTCCAGGATGTGGACAATCCCGGCGCTGCCCCTCGCCTGATGATTGTCGCGCCTGGTGTGCCGCCAGACTGGCCTCGACACGAACTGCAGCGTCGACCATGTCCCTCAGAGTCGCGTAACTAGTAGCCGTCACACTTGCCCGCAACTCTCCTCGGAGTCCCAACTCAAATCTACATTTTTCCTCCTCAGTACTCACGAAAGCTGCGGCAAAACGGGAAAGCTTCCCGAAAGTCTGCTCGTAATCTGCCACAGACATATCTCCCTGTTCCAGCCGCAGGAACTCTGCCTCTCGTGCCATGCGAAATGAACGCGGGTAATACTGATCTAAGAATCGGGCACGAAAGACCTCCCATGTGGTGGTGTGAACAGTCCACCCGGACATCTCAAGACCATGCCACCATTGATAAGCCCCGCCTTCGAGTAAGAAGGCCGCCAATGCCACCCGCTCGCCGGGTGGGCAGTGCATCACGGTGAAGATTCTTTCCCATTTCGCAATCCACTCATGGGCATCCTCGGGGTTTGATCCCCCGCTGAACGGTGTGGCTCCCAACCTTTGAACCCGCTCAATGCTAGCACATTCCATCTCTCTCGCGATTTCCTCGTCAGTTCGTGTTTGAGGAATTTTCCTTGGAGGCATAACCCGCTGTTAAGAGGCATAGATTAGATACTGACATCTTTTAAACTAAGTACTGACCACTAGTCTAGCATGCTGACCACAACCTAGTGCTCTGATACCAAGTTGACAGGACCCGCCCCGATCCCCCTGGGACCACCCGGGACGTGCCCTGCTCCCGTCTGACACCCGTTATTAAGATACCAAAAATACCCTTATTGTAGATGAAATGCATAAAGAAAATCCATAGTTAAGTCATACATAGCACGCCACACAAATACTCGAATACAAATAGTGTCAGACAAGGGATAGTTCCCGAATACAGTTTATTGAGCACGACTCTAGACACACTACGTGCCAACCTACCCAGCAGTAGGGTTCAGGTACGCAACGTAAACCTATGCCTCTTCCTCCTCGGGATCCTCCTCCTCCTCCTCGGGATCCTCCTCCTCGATAGCACTACCTGGAGGGGTAGTAAAACAACAAAGGTGAGTGGGCCGAAACTCAAGGTTTACAAAGTAGTTTACCATTTCGAAAACATATAGCTTTTCCCCTCCGTTTTCCGAAAAGACATGCATAGTATCATAAACCACAAAACCATATAGTCATAAGCAGAATAATATCAACATAATATAATCTTAGTCACTGCACTATACATCCCAACCCTGACATCCCAGATGCCTGACGTCCCAGACGCCTAATAAGGTCACAGTCTCAAGGCTACGCGTGCCACCCGGGGTCTCAATCCCGAGTCCAAATCCCGAACCTAGTCCGAGCATGGCATTCTAGATGCCTGACGTCCCAGACGTCCAATAGTAGCAATCCTGCTCCTGAGTCACTCTACGGTCCGGTCCCTCCGTAGAATGACTCCTCACAGGCAATGCGCCGTGACCGCTCCGGTGTACCTACATCCGGAGGAGATAGAATCCTAGGGTAGATCTATACAGTGCAGTACCACAGATAATATCGAGATCCATTATACATATATATGACTCCAAACCATTTATAAACAACCAGACGGGTCTCATGCCCAAACATCGTAATACGTGCCATAAATCATACACAAGATAAACAGACACTTTTACTCAAATCACATATAGATATAGTAGAAAGTAAAACAGTTATGCATGCCGAAGTTTAGTGAAATCAAAGGCCCACTCACAGTACAATCCCGCTGCAATCCCGAGCGTAAAGCCCCGTCCAAGGGTTAAAGTACAATTCCTGTCATACCCAAAACATACGTAAAGGTCACTTTAAGTCCCTACTAAACAACTAAGAAACCCTAGACTGAAACCGGCCCGGGAAAGCCGTCCGAACACGCTTCCCAAGGCGTCAAACCCTAATTTGACCAACTTAACGATCTCCGATCGACACGAAACCACCGCCATTGGATCCGTATCGTCGAAACCTTGAAAATGGCAATGGTCCCACACAAAATACTGTTCACACGCGCCCTCCACGCGCCGGTCAACCCTCTGGTCAACAGTGCTACAGTGATACTGACGTCAGCATGACGTCACTGCTGATGTCAGCATGACGTCATCACTGACAGTTTCAGAGGACACGTGTCAACAGCCCATTGGTCCCTGGTCTGACAATATTCTGACATGATGACGTCATCATGACGTCACTGCTGACGTCAGCATGATGACGTCATCAGGTACAGTAACCGGGTCTGCGAATCGGGTCACCGCAGACCCACGGTTCGACCCGATCACAGATCGTGATTCTGACCACCAAAATCGATGGGATTTGTTCCTATGAACTCGTCTGAACATGTTCTATGGCTCTGTGTAATCAAAACAGATTTTTAAGTTCGAGAAACCACCTGAAAAACGACGGGGAACTGGCTGCCGGTTCTGGTTCGTCTTCTCCGGCGAGCCGTCACGCTTCCAGCCACCAACTCTTGTCCAAAATGCTCGTCTAGTCCCCTAGGTTAAGTCTCAAAAGCAACCAAACAAGTTTAACGTTACACACGGACAGTTCGAGGCAGGGAAGGAAAATCGGCCATCTCGGGTTTGCAGGCTTACCGCCGCCGTGCCGCCACCGTGGGCTGCCCAGTCCAGTCCTAAGCCGTCCAGAGGTCACAACGGTCCTAGCCCTAGGTTGGTTCGAGCCCAGAAGTCATGGTTTGGATGGTTGGATGGTTTTGGGCTGCACGGGTTCCTCTCGGGTTTGTGGGTTTTCCGGGTTGCGCCGCCGTCCGTGGTGGTGGTGATGGCCGTCTGGAGGTGGCTGAGAGGTAGGCTGGTGTGTGGGTTGAGGCTGAGGGGTGGTGTGATCGCTGGTGTGTTTGTGCAGAGAGTGAGAGGTTGCACGGTTTGAAGGAATAGAAATGAGAAAATGAATTCTCTCATGGTTTTTAAAACAGAGTGATCAGATGGAATGGAGGGCTGAGATTCAACCTGAGTTAAGAGTGAAGGGTGAGGATTTAAGGAAATTAAACTAATTAATTAGTCTAAAGGCAGACATAGATCCAGATTATTGGGGATGATGTGGATGGGGTAGATGAGTGACATGTGTCACTCATCAAGGGTCCAGATTGATTGGGTTAAAGTGAATCAGATTATAATATTTTATTATTATTTTAAGTTCCGAGTCTCGGTTAGTTCGGTTACGTTCTTGACCATAACTTTTTCGTCGTAAGTCCGATTTCAGCGTGCCGCCTGTCTACGGATTCGTATCGACGAGACCTACGTAACGGTCATTGGCCCTCGTCCGTTGGACTTCCCGGGTCAAAAGTCAACATTTGGCCCCTTAATGGCCAAATTACCAAAATGCCCCTCGACTTCCGAACGTCACAACTTCTTCCTCGAACGTCGGAATCGAACGTGCCACCTGCCTATGAACTCGTGACGTCCTAAACTACGTCACGGTCACGTGTCAAAGTCCTAAATACTTCCCGAGGTAAAAGTCAACTTTTCCCCCCCCCTCCGGGGCAAAACGGTCATTTTACAATAAAATAATGATTACGAAAGTTCGGGTCGTTACAGATTAGTGAGTCAATTGGTGTTTAGTTGGTTACTTTTTGTCGGTTAGCGTAGCATGACAATTTTGCCCCTGGTCTGGGCCACTAGTTGACTTTTAGTTCGAGCTGTCAATTGGGTATTGACAGATGATTGTGACGTAGTGTGGGACGTCACGAGTCCATAGACAGGTGGTACGCCCGATTCCGACATCCGAGGAGGAAGTTATGATGTTCGGAAGGTTGGGGGCATTACCGTAATTTGGCTAAAATAGGGGGAAAAGTTGACTTTTTGTACGATCAGGTTTTGACACGTTGACCTGAGACTGTTAGGTAGATCTTGTCGTCCTGAGTTCGATGACAGACGGCACGTATTCATCGGAGTTGGGATGTGTGAGTTACGGGTCTAGAAAGGTAGTGGCAAAATGGTAATTTTAACTTAAAAGGAAGGGCAGTTTGGTCTTTTGTACTTTGGGCTTGGTGTAGCCGGATTTGGACAAGTGTCCAGGGCAGAGAGGAGATTTTTGTGTGAGGCTTGAGGGGATGGTGACACGTGGGGCTTGGCTAGAGGGTTCTAGTGAGTGCACGGGTGTTTCAAAATCGTGCAGGTGTGTATGTGTGCCCGTGTTTGTGTTCAAACCAGAGAGAAACAGAGACTGAGAGATTGGGAGAATTGATCGGTGACTGTGTGTGTTTGTGCGAATTGGTGAGTGTGTAAGTGACTAAGGGAAGCTGAGAGTGTGAGGATTGAGTGGTGAAGACTGCTCGTGTACGAGAAACTGGTGTGAGAAGGGGAGAGTTCAAGGGAAAAACAGAGAGAACAGAGAGGAGTTTGGGTGGTGGTGTGGCCGTGTGCTGTTCGTTTGGGCTCGAAAGGGGGCGAGGACGACTCTGTGGACTCCATGGAGTGCGGCGGTGAGCACGGCGACAAGTAATTTCTTCTTCCCGTTCTTTTGCTCTGTTTTGGCCGTGAACTTCAAACCAAAAGTCGTGGCTTTTGGGGTTGAGTCGATGGTTTTGGTGAGTTGGGTGAGTCTCAGGGAGGTCCTAGGAAACGTCTAGTGTTGCCACCGTGACGGGGGAGGACGTAGGTGGTCGGATCGTGAAACAGGGGACAGTTTGGGTTTTGGCTTCGAGCTTGAGTCGACGGGTTAGGGACGGTGTCATGGTGTTTGAGTGAGGGGGATAGGTTCCTTAGGATTGGACGATGAAGAGGGTGAAGAAAGGGAGGAAAACGGAGACGGGATGGCGGAGAACCGGGAACTCCGGTTCAGACCGGTTCACGCGAGGTAGACGACGGTGAACAGTACCCTATGTGCAGGCGCGTGAGGCCACGCGCAGCCACTTTGGGCGGCGCGTGGGGGCGCCTGCGGCGGTGTTTGGGAAAACGGTTAACTGAGTTTTTGTTCTACATGTCATAAGGAATCCATTGGAATTGGTTTCGGGTTAATCGGATGTCGATTCGGAGTAGTTCTGCGAGGTTGAAGTTTTAGGGTTCCAGTTCGATACGTTTAGGACCCGTGGATTTTTGGGGAAAAGTAGGAGAGTCTTAGAAGACGTGTTAGTAACATACTTTGGTGATTGTTGGCAGGATCGGGATTTCCCGAGGAAGCTGAGGAACGTACGGGGCGCGAGTGACGTGCTGGTATCTGTGAGTGGACCCCTTCTCTAAACTCAAGCATGTGTAACTGTTTTTCATACTTGTTTTATGGTTTTACATGTGATTTCATGATTGTTACATGCGTGGTGTTGGTTTTCTATATTGCACGTTTTTCGAGAAAATAACGTATTTGACACGTTTTACGATAAAATGCTGATTTCTGCCTATGATGTTATAGTTTCGGAATTTCAAATGATAAATGGTTTTTAATGATTATAAATGGCTTTGAGACATGATTTGATGATCAAAGTTTTCGCTTTTAGAATCGGATTTCGGTAAACAAGATTTGGTTATAAAGTTGAAAAGTGCAATTCCGGATTTGAATTCGGAATGACGGTTCTGGATGCCGGAATGGCATCAGACCAATTCGGATTCGGGTTTGGATGTGGATTTGGACTTGGTTTTCAAATGGTTTTGGATTGGATTTGCTGGATCTGGTTAATGGGTTTAAAGACCCGGATATTGTGATTGACGGGGGACGGGCCCGGATTGGGTTTGAAGACCCGGATTGAGTTTAAAGACTCGTGAGTTTAAAGACTCGGATATATTGATTTCCCCCGTAGGCCTGTTGAGTTTAACGACTCGGGAGTTTAAAGACACGGGAGTTTAAAGACTCGGATATTATTGAGGCCTGGATTGAGTTTAAAGACTCGGGAGTTTAAAGACTCGGGAGTTTAAAGACTCGGATAGATCTAGCAGGTTTGATCGAATAATGATAGCTTGATATTTATGTTTTGTGATACGGTTTTATGATGTTTATGATATGATTTCTATAACTGTTTTTATAATGATTCAGCAAATGTTTTATGACGATCCTTCTAGGATTTCTAACTGTTTTCAATAACTGGGTTATGCATGTGATTTCAAAACGGAGGGCTAAAAACCCTGGTTTTATTATTGAAATGGTTTTCGGAAAGTATTTTATTGTTTATGGTCCACTCACATCTTTGTTTTAAATTGCCCTCCAGGTCGTGGAGCTAGCGCGGGGTTGTGACGTCGATGCAGCGTCGGAGGCATAGAATTTTCGAGAGTGACCCCGGAGTGCTTAAACTTTTCCGTTGTGCGTGTACCTTGTTTATCAGATTTTTTTCCTTTGTTTTTGGTACTATGCTCTGTAAAAACTTGACTTCGGGATGTTTAAAGTTTCTCCTGCGTCTGACTGTGTATTTTGGTGGTTTTTCGTGAGTTTATTTCGGTTTAGTGTCGGTGTAACGACCCGTCCTGAGTACCGGGATTTAATAATATTTAATTATGATTTACTAATCTGAGACTAGTTGAGTGATTTCGGACGAATTGTGCAAAATGACCGTTTTGCCCCTAGGCGTGGGCAAAACGTTGACTTTTAATTCGGATGGTCAAATGGACTTTGACCGGTGACCGTAACGTAGTTCGGGACGTTACGAGTTCATAGACAGGTGTCACGTTCGATTCCGACGTTCATGGTGAAAGTTATGATGTACGGAAGTTCAAGGGCATTTTTGTAATTTGAACGAAATAAGGGGAAATGTTGACTTTTTGATCGGGAGGTCCGATGGCCGAGGACCGAGGACCATTAGAAAGGTCTCGATGCTCTGAGTCCGTAGACAGGCGGCACGCATCAATCGGAGTCCGTATGACCGAGTTACGGGTCAGGATGCGTGAGGGGCATTTTGGTAATTTTCTACACAGGGGCAGAATAGTAATTTTCACGGGGGTACTGTTTGATTGAAACAGCCGTGAAATGGGATGTTTGTGCGATCGATCCCATGGATTGTTTATCAATTAAATGACTGAATTGGGACAGTTTGAGGTGTGATTGCACATGTAATTGTGCTGCCAATCGATCACAAGAACATGGGCACCATTTTATTATGTTTTCGGGTCAGTGCAGAGGACTTTACACAGTGGACTGAGAGGCACTTTGGGATGCTTTTAATGGCTGATTTGGATTGTTAGAATTAAGAGTGAGTCGAGAGGTTGACTCTGAGATTGAGAATGAAAGGAATGGAGTGGAAATGGTGGAGGAATGCTCAAAAACCCGAAACTGGTTTTTGTGAGGTTCAAATTCGAACTTCTAGTTTTAGGCCGGCCCATGACTTATTGATGATTGAATGAGCTTCCTGGAACCTCCACGAGTCGATCCAGATCATTTGGGGCAAGCTTTGAGGCTCCTAGGGTCGTGGACGGACGAGGTGGACGGCCAGAAAATCCAAGCTTGAGTCGTGGTGATTGAGGTAACTTCGTGTTCAATTAATCATTCGAATTGGTTCGTGTTAATCCTAATAAGCTTCCTGTGAAGTTAATTTGACAATGGACTTGAGTTGGGTGAGTTGATATCATCGACCCGTTTGGCTGTTCGGACTTGGATTGGTCGATTTACTCCTTGTCGAGATTAATCATTGACACAGAACTGGAATTAATTGGTTAATGTTTGTTTTAGGATAAAAAACGGATGGAATCAAGGTCGAATTGAGGGTTATCTGGTCGGGTCAGATCGCAGGTAATCAGACCCGTTTACCAGACATACGGGTGAAGGTGGTGACTGTAGCAGTCACTGTAGCAGGCAAGTGGCTTTCACGCGCAGCCACTCACGGCGGCGCGTGACGGCGCGTGGGCACGAATCTCGAGGTGAGGTCAACATGACTTTTGTCCTATACAATGTAACGAACATTTTGGCGTTGGTTTCGTGTCATTCGGATCCCGTTTCGATATTGTTCGGGATGTCCGAAGGTTTTAAGTCCAGTTTAAAAATACTTAAAAATTCGGGAAAATTACGGGACTTGAATAGGATGTTAATGATGAGGTTAGTAATCCTCTGATGTGATTTGAACAGGATTGGGAGTCCCGGTGATAGTGGTGTGGCCCGGGAAGGCCTATGGCACGCGTATCAATGCGCTCGGTTAAACGGTCTGTGAGTGGACATTGGTTTTATAAATTCGATGCATGCATAACTGTTTCATGATTGTTATAATTATTATTAAATGATTTACTTTGGATATCGGTGAATTTAAATGATTTCACGCATTTTGAGGTAATTTGCGTATTTGCACGTAAACCGAGGTTTCTGGATTTGTACCGATTTCCATAAATGTGGTTGGATATGATTTCATGAAACGGTTATGGACTTGATAAAGTAAAATCGGGCCAGGGGCCCAGTTAACTTGTGAATCGGGCCAGGGGCCCAGTTAACTTATGAAATCGGGCCAGGGGCCCAGTTGATTTCTACATGTGATTGCGGGTCGGGGACCCTAAAATGGAATTGAATAAATGTTTTCTGGTTTACATTTTATATATATTCACATGCTAAAAACAAATAACGGTTTGATGATATGGAAATTATGGTTATGGCACGTTTCACGGTATTTGGGCTTGAGACCCGTCTGATGAAACTTAAAGATTGGTTTGGATTTTATCTATGTATATATATATATATGCTTTTCATGTGGATATCAATAAAATGTATTTGGTACTGCACTATATAGATCCTTCCATATGATACTGTCTCCTCCGGATGAGGTACCCCGGAGAGGTCACGAACGTCTAGAACGTCTAGCGTCTATGACGCTAAGCATCGGGGATGCTGTACCCGAACGGGGTTCGGGGATTGAACTCGGAAATTGAGACCCGAGTGGCACGCGTAGCCTTATGATTGTGACCTTATTAGACGTCAGGGACGTCAGATATCAGAGATGTCGGATTGGAGTGTATGGTGCAGTAGCTAAAATTATGTTTATGGTTCATATTATATGATATATGATTTTAAATGATGGTGCATGCATATGATTTTACTGAGGGGCATAAATGTCTTATAAATGTTTTAAACAGACTTGTTTATTTTCATCCACTCACATCTTTTGTTTTTAATGCCCTACAAGTTGATTCCGGATGCGACTGCAGTAGAGACTTGAGCATCGCACACCTCCTCCATCGATCCTTACGCACTCTGGAAGCCCGGTTGGGCAGTGGCAACAGGTTATCCCTTGTCTGACACCTCTTGTCAGACGGGAGCATGACACATTCCATGGTAATCCCGGGGGGATTGGGATGGGTCGTGTCAGTCGGGGTGTCAGATGAGAGCAGGATTTATCTCGATTTTCCGGGTGAAATCGGGGTGGGTCCTGACACAACATGTCTCCCAATTTATGACTTTGTTTCCCTCAATTTGATTGATCGAGCCGATAGAAGGGATTTTGGTCCTTCTTTGAATGAATGTGTAGGCGTGCCACCGCCCAGCCACCAAATGTCTTGAATAAAATGATAAATGGTGGATACGCCCTGAAGCTGATTTCTAACCCCACGATTGTACAACCAAGTAAGGAATCTCTTCTTGGTCTGAATTCGTTCACTCCTTCAATGTCAAAAGTGTTTAGGTTTTGAACTTATATATATGTTTTTATTTTTAGATTTTTTGGGATGTGATGAATGTGAGCACAATAATTAATTGAAAATATGCTTAAGGAAATTAAACATAAACGTAAATGCAATAAATTAAAACTTAAAATAATTGCAATAATTAAACTTAAAGACAAAGATAATAAACTAAGACTAATAAAGCGGTTAAATAAAGAAGTTAAATAAACGCTAATAAAATAAACATGAATCGAACTAACGATTAGATAAAAATAAACTTAAATTTTGAAACAAAGTAATTAAAAGTGCTTTGAAATAAACTTACTCTAAGATTTGAAGAAATTGGCTACAATATGCTTGAATGTAAAAACTAATCTAGGGATTGAAAGGTGCAAGATAAAGAGTAAGCTTGTATGTTGATGTGGATGTTCATTTCTCTTCTTCACCTTGACGATTTATAGGGTTCAACCAACCCATGAATTGGCCATGTTTGGCCTCCACTCTTCTGACTTAAAGACTTTCCTTGTTGAGCCACCCAACTCCTTCCTTGTTGACCCAAATCTCTCAAAGTCTTATTGGAAAAGTCTTGCCTTGTTAAGCCGACTTGATTCAATGTCAAATTGATACCGAATTGATTTGATTGAAATTCAATCAAAATCTTCTCTATCGGGAAGATTCTAGGTTGACATTGTCTTGACTTGATTTATTTCCAATTTTGATCATTTGAAAATTAAGGTCGAGTGTGGGTTGATGAGAATCTGACCGGCATTACTCGCTTCTTTCAGGCTCAGGTTGGGTCAAAAATTGGATTTAATAAAATAGAGACCCAACATCAAGTTAATTGGTTGTTATTAGGCCATTAGTGGCTATTACTTTTTTTTGGCATACAGACCATTAAAATGAACCATGTCCATATAGTTTATTATCGCAACCCACACTTTACTCATCCATAACCCGACCATATCGATATTATAACACAAGTGTGAGGTGCGACCATAATTGGCTAAATATTTTTGGAATTATAAAAGCCATGTGACCCGGCCGAGAATTTAATCACCAAAGTCGACCATATTTTAGCCAAAATAAAATTGCCAGGCTGACCTAATTTAGCCAAACTTCAACTCTTTTTTTTTCTTTCTCTTCTAAGGATATTTATGTATTCACCCCATCCTCCCTTGCTTCTTCACACCCTATTGCAATTCAAATAACAGCCACCCTCAATTTCTTGGTCGGGTATCCTTGTTTACTCTTGGCTTTAATTTCAACCCAAAACGCACCCACATTGGCCTCCAATTTTCAGCCATCTTTGTGGGATACAGATCACTCTTGGCTTTAATTTCAACCAAAACCGCATCCACATTGGCCTCCAATTTTCAGCCATCTTTGTGGGGTACAAATCCTAACCTTCCACTCACACCCTATATATTAGGTGATTGAGGATAGTTTCACACTGCCACCAAATAGACTTATCCCACAACGGAGCACTTCATTGCCGCCAAGCGAATCCTTCGCTTCCTCAAAGGCACCATGGGCTGTGGTTTCCAGCTTTCCCCGATAACTTCTCCTTTACATATTGCTGCTTTTTCTAATGAAGATTGGGTTGGTTGTCCTGATATACGTCGCTACACCTCATATTATTGTGTTTTTCTAGACTCCAATCTCACCTCTTGGAGAGCCAAGAAGCAGTGCACGGTGGCTCGGTCTAGTGCTGAAGCTGAGTATTGGGCTCTTGCTTATGTTTGTGCTGACACGATTTAGTTTCGGGGGTTTGTTGAAGGAGTTATGTATTGTACCCGCTACACATTCTGTTTATAGAAATATATAATTAATGAATGATTTATAAAGATATTAAATTATTTAAACTGCAAAACTATCTCTTTCTGACTTTTGTGGTTAGGCTCAAAGTACCTCCCCATCTCACTATCTTTTATTTTTACTTAATGACATTAGATAAGAGGAATATCGTACCCAAAGTATATGTTCGGGTGTAAACAGTATAGGCATCGATATTTATGAAAATCAAATCTTAAAACGCTTATTACACAAAGAAATAAATACTAATATCTTTCCTTTGATATTAAGGAATATATAATTCCTTTACAGTGTATTTGGATGAAGAACTTCTAGTTTAATTTGAATTTACAAAATTTCATAATTTGCAATTCCATATTTACAATTTTCATGATTTGCAAATTCTAACGTTTGGATATAAATGTTAAAAATCATGGAAATTAAAATTTCACTTGTTTCAACTTATCATTTGGAAAATTCTGTCTCTTGAGACATTATTTCAACTCATCATTTGGGACATCCAAATTCCTTATTTCTATTTTTTTGGAATTTGTAAATTCCAATTTTTATTATCTAAACAATGAAATTGTTGCGTAGGAATTATAAAATTCTAACTTTTTATTAAATCCCTTTTTATTTTCCTTTATCAAAACACACTCTTAATATCTTTGTATAAGAGAAAAACATAATTTCAGTGGAAGCTTATCAAAAGGAAGAACTTGTATCGGTGATAACCTCTCGAACTGTATTTTCCTTTTCAGTTGAATTTTTTTAAAAAATATTTATTTATTAGTCTCTTGACACTGCTTTTTTTTTTTTCGAAATCTTTCCATATTTTAGGATCCCAATGTTCATTAAAACACCCATAATTGTCAAATCTTTTTTTTTTGTCTTCTCAAAAATCTATGTTACTTTGTTGTTTTTTCAAATTTTATTTCAACATAATTACCAACATTTAATTTGCTTTATCCTATTAAAACAATGTGATAAATCTAATTAATTAATGCATTCAAAAGTTTTTTTTTTTTTGAAAAATTCAGAAAATTATAGATTTGAGAGCGCGCAGAATATATAAATACTGAATCGCATACCGCTATATATTTTGCTTGTGAGCTAGAGGTATAATTCTCTCTCTATTTATATAGTCATATACTTCTTTTACTCCTTGAAATCCAGTCGTTCTTGGTGATTTTTTCTGGTAAGGAGAAGTTTTATATGGTTTATAGATAGATTTCGTCGGTTCTTCAAGCATTTTTGGCATCACTTTTGAAGCATATATTTTTTTGAAGTTCTTATCCTTCTTTTGAATTAGTAATTCTCGCTTATATTGTTTTATCTAAAGTTGGAAAAATTATGTAGGATTGGTAATATCATAATAGAGAAAAAAATTCAATGAAAAACTAGAGTAATAGTCCATGAGTTTTACCCTAATTTTAGCAACTGTCTATGAACTTCAATTGTAATCTTTTCGGTCCTTGAAACTTCGTCCCTCCGTTCAATAATTGAATGGAATCCATTTGAAAGTAAGGGCAAAATCATCCATTCATATATATATATATATATATTAAGTTTAATAAAAAGAAAAATTGAAGCAATAGTCCATGAACATTACTGTAATCTTAGAAATCGTTCATATATTAGTTTTTTTTGTCCCTGAAATTTACCATATTAGTTGATTTAGTTTCTTCGTTAAAAATTCGAAAGATGTAGTATTCAAAAATAAATACACGTACCATATGAAAATGAACAAAAATTATGATATGAAGCTCTGCAAACACTAAAAAGTACTCAACGAGAAGTATTTAGACATCAAATCTTTTTAAGAACAAAAAAAAAAAAATTAAATCCTAAGTTCTTGTCTTGTTTCCATCTCTCTTCTTTTCATATTCTTTTTACTCTTTGTGCTCCCGTGAACAATAATAATACAATATAAAACAATTAAGCAATAAAAACAAAAACTACGTGCAAAATATAGAGGGTATATTTATATATTTAAAAACCAACCTTGTAACAAGAAATATTTTAATTAATAAAATTAGAGGAAATGAAATATTGCATCGAAATATCGGGAATGGTTACAGTACATCGTGGCACTAAGTACATCGTACTTTTTCAATAGGATATAATAAAAAATAATAGAAAAAAATATCCCTTTATTTTTTAGCCGTTAGATTTTGATCCAACAGTCTGCATCCCACACCACACTTAGTGCGATGGGGTGTTGTAGAATTTCTGCGAAATATCATCCAAAAGGGGAGAGGTTGTTGCCAGAATTTTATCAAGATGGAGCTGAAAAAAAAAAATCTAATATTGAATTCTAGAGTCGATTTTAAACATTATGATTAAGTTCAAGTACTATTGCTCTAAATTTCTTTTTTAATAAACCAAAAAAAAAACATGAATGGAAGATTTTGCCCTCAATTTTCAATGGATTCTGTTCAAAATTTTAATTAGGGGACGAAATCAATTATTATGATAAAATTCAGATACGGGAAAAACTAAAATTGAAGTTCAGGGAGAGTTGCTAAAATTAGGGTATAGTTCAAGGATAATTGCCAAACTTTGGGTAAAATTTAAGAACTATTGCTCCAATTTTTCCATAATGGAATGAATGGTTTGCTACTAAATTGAACGAGGAACCTTTCACTATAGAATTTAAAGGAATAATACTAAATCGTACTAGTGATCTATTTATTCCCACTCTTGTTTTTTTTTTTCCCAACCTATTACATCGGCTAGTGGTTTGTTAAAAGTAAAGTTATTTTATTGTTTGGACTTTTCCAATTTTCCATATGTAAGTGTCACCAATTGTGTTCAGATTAAGTTCATCTTTACAAGGTTTTTTTATGGTATTGGCTTTAGTCTCAAAATAAACGGTGAACTCAATTTTATATAAAAATGCTCCTTGAAACCCTTTTTTTGTTTCAAGTTGTCCATTTTCTATTATATCTGCTATCTTCTTGTTAAATTGAAGGGCAAAATAGTCATGTTGGAGTTATGATGAACATGATCATCCTCTATTCCCATCCCAAATCTCTGCAATTTCTCCTTCATTTTTCTCATGTCTGAGATTTGGGATGGGGATATAGGAGATTTATATTCATCATAACTCCAACATGACCATTTTCTCCTTTAGTTTGAAGGTAACTTACCAGGTATAACGAAAAATGGGCAACTTGAAACGAAAAACGGGTTTAAGGGTGCCTCTTTGTTCAAAATCGAGTTCATGATCCATTCTAAAACTAAAGTCAATGTTTATGAGGTTTCTTGAGTAAAAAATCTTATTTTTACAATATATGACACAAACCTACAAATTCTACGATGCTTCAAATCTATCAAACTTCATTCAACTTTATAGAATTCAATTAAAATCCATGTGAAATTTTTAGAATTCAATAGAAGTCCACGAAATTATCACTGGGTGTATATCACTCATTTATAGTGTGTTTAGATAAAAAATTTTAAGATTATTAAGAATTTATAAAATAAAGAAATTGAAATTGACGGAAATTATTTTTTTAGAATTTGTGAATTTTTTTAAATGTGAAATTTTTTGGTTTTGTGTGTGTCAAATGTGAAGTTTATGGTTTGGATAAAAAAAACAATGAATTTAAATATAAAATTTTATGTTTATACATAAATGGTGATTACTAATTTGAAATTTTTGAATGATACCTCTTTGTGTGGAATTTAAAGTTGAGTCCAAATTCCATGTTTTTTTCACTTGGAATTTCTAAATTTTCTACACACAATATTCTATTAGTAGGTTGAAATTTCCGAAAAAGTTTTAACGAGCCTACATTATATTTCCTATGTATTCTCTTTTATATATTCAATGTGAATTATCATTCCCTAACAAAAAAAAAATTGTATATTAGACAAGGAAATTGGTGTATGAGAGTACAAAATTTAAAATTTCGGTATTTTGTTTTCCTTATCCAAACACACCCTTAAATTTTCCTTAAAGTCACAATTATACAACAAAGATAAAAAGAAATAATCTTTCTCTTCACAACAATATATTGCATACCACCTTCTTTCATTTCCTCCTTAAAAAATATCATGTGAATTATATCTCTATATTCTTAATTTATCTATCACCTCTATTAATTTTCCTTGTCCTAGGTCTCCTAATTGAACCCATTAGTTAGAGTGATTTGTAGGTGTTTCCCATTCCCACTTGGCATAATTTTTCCATTTTATTAATTTTCTTAATATTTTATGTTATAATATATTAATTATATCATACACTTATATATTATAATATATAAAATAAAAAATAACACTTCATAATATTTACAGCTAAATATTTCTCCATTGGCCTGCTTTTGTAGGATCCTTTTGATGATTCTAGATGCTCTTTCTATTTTAGAACGTTCCATATCGATGTGTATAACGTGTATTGAGGTCATCATTTTCCGTAATCTCATCTCACACACGTCATCATCTCCAAACCAGTTACTTGAACATAAAGTTACCCTTGACACTATAAATTAAGCCCTATATATCTAGTTTTCTTTTTTTAGTCTTGCCTAGCTCAATTATTACGTCACCAACGTTAATTGGGCCATTGTACATATGACATACCTCTCTAATTTTTTGGCAAGTATTGGTGGTACATGGTACATAGGGGTTGGAGTGCAATTTGCGTTAATCTAACCGGTTGAATTTTTGATTCAGTGATATTGAGAGATGAATTATACATATTGATTATTGATTTCGTTTTTTTACAGCTATCTATTATTAGAGTAATTGTTTTAGTGCTGTGAACTGATAATTACAAGTGAGTCTTAACTTGAACTTAACCCGACCCGACTAGAATTTTTATGGTTCGAATTGGGTTGCATAATTTTCAAGCCGACTAAAACTTGAACCGTGAAGTGTGGATTAAAATTTGGGTAGCCGGACCCCTACATTTGAGATCGATAATTCTGATTATATATTGAATTGTACATAAAGGTTCGAGTAGACAAGTCTTGCTTGACAAAATTAAATGATTCTGTGACTTCCTTGCCAATTATGCGGCGTTGGGCAACCCAGAAATGTATTCAAAATGAATGACTTTCTGAGTTTGGCAAATTCTGTTTAGCAAGTCATATTTCATATTTTAGTTTTTATTATAAAAATATTTGATAGGAAATTATATGCAAGCCAATAAATATCGAACTTTGTTAAGATATACTCTCGTCATTCATAAAATCCGAAACTTACCCGCATATACACATAAGCTTAATTTTATGTCATAATCATCAAGTTCTTAATCTCTTGCTTGCTGGGTTGCCTAATTAGTTCTTAATTATTAATTCTTAGTTACAAGATTAACTCAAATTTATTATAATGTATTGGAACCCTGACAAATGGGACACTATGAATTTATGTTTTCAGCCAAGCAAAATATGTGTTCCTTTTATTTATTTATTTATTTATTTTTTTTTTGAGTTTTAAGTCTTTAAGACACTTGAACTTAACGTAAAATATTGTTATGGAGTCGAAGGTTGCCTCTAAGCCTGGACATTGAACATTTCACAAGTTTTTCCTACTCATTTGCCAACCTTATCATTTGCCTTTAAAGTCTCCTTTCCCATCTTATTCTCCAACATAAAAAAAAAAAAAAGAAAAAAAAAAAACTCATCATCTCTCGCTCTTTTTACCTTTTTGGTCACAGTTTTTGAAGCCTAAAGCAATGGAGGGAAATGTTCATAAGTTTCTTCATGGCACACTTGAAGCCACCATCTTCCATGCCACACCTTACTCACCACCACCATTCCCCTTCAATGTAAGTACTAACCCTAATCCATCCTCATCTTGTGTCTCTCCAAGAGTTCGATTTTTGTTCTAACCAAAAACACAAATATATGTTGTGTTCAATATGTATAGTGTATTTTCGGAAGCGGGAAACCTGCCTATGTGACTGTGATGATAGACGGCAAGAAAGTAGCAAGTACGACACATGAACATGACCGCGTTTGGAACCAAACCTTTCAAATCCTATGTGCTCACCCGTCGGATTCGACGATCACCATCACTTTGAAGACAAAATGTTCCACATTGGGAAAATTTCAATTGCAGGCACATGAGATGCTAAATGAAGCAAGTTTTGTCAATGGATTCCTCCCTCTCCTAATAGAAAATGGGAAGTCAAATCCAGAACTCAAGCTAAGGTTCATGTTATGGTTCAAGCCAGCGCAATTGGAACCAACGTGGGGAAATATGACTAGCAATGCTTGTGAGTTCAAGGGGCTTAGGAATGCAACATTTCCATTAAGATCAAACAGTCATGTCACTCTTTATCAAGATGCTCACCATTGCTCCAATTTCAACCCTAGGCCGGGGATTTTTGGGGCTCCGAGGAGGCTGTGGGAAGATTTGTATAAAGCCATTGAGGGGGCAAATCATTTGATTTACATTGCTGGCTGGTCTTTCAACCCTAAGATGGTTCTGGTAATTAACTTAATCCTCAAGCTAGCTGCAAATATTATACATATGTGCTCTAATTTTTTAGTTTTGATTTCGGATTTGAATTATGAATTTTCAATTAGGTCAGGGATCCTCAGACAGAAATTCTGCATGCGCGAGGAGTGACACTTGGTGAATTGCTAAAGAGGAAGGCTGAGGAAGGAGTGGCAGTGAGAATAATGCTGTGGGATGATGAAACATCTTTGCCAATTATCAAGAACAAGGGCATAATGGGAACACATGATGAAGATGCATTTTACTACTTTGCACACACCAAAGTGATATGCAAATTGTGCCATAGATTGCACCGCAAGTTTCCCACAATCTTCTCACACCATCAGAAGACCGTGACAGTAGACACCAAATCTAGCACTAGTGCAAGTGAAAGAGAAATCATGAGCTTCATTGGAGGACTAGACCTTTGTGACGGGCGCTACGACACAGAGCAGCATTCGTTATTTCACACGCTCAATACAGAGGCACACTGTTCTGATTTCTACCAGACCAACATTTCCGGGGCTAGTATTCAGAGAGGAGGGCCAAGAACACCGTGGCACGATGCTCATGCTCGCGTAACCGGTGAGGCTGCTTGGGACGTGCTAACAAATTTTGAGCAAAGATGGGCTAAGCAATGTGACTCTTCTCAATTAGTCCCTTCAAGAACCCTAACAAGCCTCATTCAACAAACTTATGCAAAGAAGCCGTTAGAGAGGGGCTGGAATGTCCAAGTTCTTAGATCCATTGACAATCTCTCAGCAAGCCAATTGTTCCGAAACTTGACGGTAGAGCAAAGCATTCATGAGGCCTACGTTGAGGCAATTCGGCGTGCCGATAAGTTCCTCTATATTGAGAACCAATACTTCATTGGAGGGTGCCATTTGTGGAAGAAAGATCAGCATTGTGGGTGTAGAAATTTGATCCCCATTGAAATTGCACTCAAAGTGTTGAATAAAATAAGGGTAAAAGAGAGATTTGCAGTGTACATTGTGATGCCTATGTGGCCAGAAGGGTTGCCTGAGAATGACTCAGTTCAGGATATACTTCATTGGACAAGAGAAACAATCTCAATGATGTACAGGTTGATTGGAGAAGGCATAAAAGAAAGTGGAGTTGAAGGCCACCCAAGAGACTATCTGAACTTCTTTTGCCTTGCCAATAGAGAAGTAGAGAGGCAAGGAGATTTTGTTCCTCCTCATTCTCCTCATCATGCAACTCAATATTGGAATGCACAAAAGCATAGGAGGTTCATGGTATATGTCCACTCCAAGCTCATGATAGGTATGTAGATCTCAATATTAATTAATCTTTATTTTATGATATCATTTTTACTGGTTTTGATAATTTCATTTACATTCAATTTTCTTCAACTCTGATTCCATTTATTGAGACTGTATGATTATTTGTTGTGTAAAATGATCTTTCGGGGCTTCGATTTTCAGAACTTTTGAGTATCAAATTTTAGACAAAGCCCTAAATTTCATACTAAAATTCTAAAATTGAAGTGATTCACCAATTCTAAGTGACAAGCTTAAAGTCTTTTTTTAAGTAGAGATGAAATTTTCTAAATGCATCATGTCTTTAATAACTACAAGAAAGAGTCAAAGACTCATATTTATAACTAGTATGATTGCATCTATCACGGACATAAAATCTCCAATTTTAAGTAAATAGTACATTTATAGAAAATGCAATCCTTACTTTAACGTATATAGAGTAATATAATATGTAAATATGATACGTGTAATTTTACGTGATTTATTACATAATTATTATCGATAGTAATAATTTCTTATTGTGTTGTTTACTTACTGTGTTCTAGTGGACGATGCATACCTTATCATAGGATCTGCGAACATAAACCAAAGATCCATGGACGGCCATCGGGACACCGAGATTGCCATAGGCTGCTACCAGTCGGAAACAGGCAAAAACACGACAATGGTGACCGCCGGAGGCGACATTGAAGCCTACCGGATGTCACTATGGTATGAACACACCGGTCGTGCCGAGGAATTGTTCAAGCATCCCGAAACCTTGGAATGCGTGCAGACGATTCGATCCATCGGAGACAAAATGTGGGAAATTTACAGCGGGGAAGAATTGGTTGACATGGAAGGTGTTCATCTTGTGACATACCCTATGAGTGTGACAAAGGAAGGTCATGTTGAAGATATTGTTGAGGGCAGTGGTGGTCATTTTCCAGATACAAAGTCCATGGTGAAGGGCAAGAGATCAAAAGTGATACCACCCATATTCACAACATGATCAGAATTAATCATATAGTTAATATATATTAGTTAATGTCACAATGACTTCACTTGTTTTGTTCATAAGCTGAGAAAATTTGTGAACTGTTTACTTTTGGGAATAATTCATACAACTTCCTAAACTATTGAAATAGTCCGATCATTATGACTAAAATCTTCCTCATTGAATAAGTTAATGAGATAATCTTTCTATGTTTCGCATGACAGATAAATCAATAAGGTAAATGTAGTTTACTTGCTTAGTGCAAAGCCCTGTCTAGTGATAGAACAAGTTTGGAAACTTTTGCACCTTCTTCTTGTTTAGCAAGGAAAGCCTATATTACGAGTATGTAGATTGCACATAAATAACTAAAACTAAATGCAGAATGTAGGGAAATCGTAATTGAACTCTAAAAAGGGAATTTTAATCGTGTCATCCAGGGGTAGGCATAAATCTGTTGAAATCATTAATCGAATCGCTCTAAACCACTATTTATCCAGTGTTTGGTTTTGACTGGATAAAAGTCAAAAGATTTGAGAATTCAAACTGCTCTATTAGTAACAGTTTGATTTTGAATTTTCGTTTTGGAAAACCTTTAAATATAAACCTTACTGTTAAAGAATATATTTATTTTTACTAATTTTTAAATCTACCATATACCCTTACATACATAAAAGTACACCAAATTGATGTGTTTTGTTGGTTTCATTTATAATGTTGTTATGTTTTTTATATATTGGTTTGAAGGTTTGAAGAAAATTTGGCAAATATTGTTGTTTTTGTTTTTGTTTTAAAGTTCTCAAATGTTACTGTGTTTTGTTAGTTTCATTTATAATGTTGTTATGTCTTTTATATTTTGGTTTGAAGAAAATTTGGCAAATATTGTTGTTTTTGTTTTAAAGTTTTCAAATGTTACTGTGTTTTGTTAGTTTCATTTATAATGTTGTTATGTCTTTTATATTTTGGTTCGGATGTTTGAAGAAAATTTAGTTGGAATGTTTGGAGGTTTGATTTTATAGATTGTGAATGTTTGAATTAATGAACCGTACGATATTTTAGTTAGGAATGTGATAATGAGTCTGTATAATCTACATATATTACAATTTTTTTAATTATAGCTAAAGCGTCTGTATCAATCCAAACCGACTATTGATAACGGTTTGGTTTGAAACAATTTTATTTCTACTTTAGAAAATTCAAATTATATCAAACAGTTAAGATTTTAACGATTTAAATTTGGACATTGTCAATATCTACATCGAACGACACCGTGCACACTCCTAATATCATCTATCCAATTATAATACGTAAATTAAATATACTACAATGTTATAGTTAAGTACTATTAATAATTTATCTAGTTAAAGTTATGGTTTAGATTGCAAAAGTGTTATAATGAATAACTCATACTTGTCACTTAGTGCTACAATTTAATGATATTCCTCTTTACACGTGTTATGTGGAGTTGACGGTGGAGCTACTTAGGGGGCAGGGGGAGCTTGGGCCCCATCCAATTTCTTTTTTTGTTTCCTATATATATATATAATTAGGTTATATTTTAGATATTACATATATTTGGATTTTTTTATTATCTACAATGCATATTTTACTTATTTTCTCTCGTAACTTTACACTACATTTTTTTATGTATTTAAAAAAAATTATATATGATACTACACTAATTTACCATATATACATTTAAAATTTCTAAATTTCTAAATTTTATTTCTTATTTGCTTCTTTGTTATTTTTTTTTCTAACTATTGATACCATATCGACCGATCCAACAAAGACTCGGAAGATCACTCAGACCAAGCTTGGCCCACCATCAGGACCCATCACGACATGGAAGACCATCATGACTAGGCCCATCAAAAAAGTCCATGCCTAAAGCCCAATACTAGCCCCATAACCTAAACCTAGATACTTCCTATAAATAGGGAGCCCCCTCCTTCATTTGAAGGGTCTCACACTCTCTGTAGAAATGATCTCTCTTTTCTCTCTACATGCTTACCCTTTCTCTAAGGCTCAAAGCCTCTTATATCATATACAAACACTTATATCATTAAGAAGAATCGAGCAACACCGTGGGTGTAGCCCGGTTTGGGTGAACCACATACAATATTATTATGTCTTGGATGCCTACGAGTCTTCACAGACTAAGTTGATCCATTTTTTGCATCAACAGTTTTGCGCCGTCTGTGAGCACGAGTTTTACTTCCTTCGAGAAACACGCTCCGATCAGCAAACGCTATTAGTAGCTACCGATCAAACACATTACTCGACTTCCTCTAGGAAGCATGCTCCGATCGGAAAACGCTATCAGTAGCTACCGATTAAACGCATTACTCGACTTCCTCCGGGAAGCATGCTCCGATCGGAAAACGCTATTCGTAGTTACCGATTGGATGCATGAGTTTTACTTCCTTTGGGAAGCATGCTCCGATCGGCAAATGCTATCAGTAGCTACCGATCGGACGCATTACTCTACTTCCTCCGGAAAGTATGCTCTGATCATCAAATTCTATCTGTAGTTACCGATCAGAAAACGCTATTTGTAGCTACCGATCAGATGCACAAGTTTTACTTCCTCTAGGAAGTATGCTCCAATCGGAAAATGCTATCAGTAGCTACCGATAAGATGCATTACTCGACTTCTTCTGGGAAGCTTGCTCTGATCGACAAACGCTATCCGTAGCTACAGATCAGATGCACGAGTTTTACTTCCTCCGGGAAGTATTCACCGATCGGCAAACGCTGTCAGTAGCTACTGATCAAACACATTACTCGACTTGTTCTGGGAAGCATTCTTCGATCGGTAAACGCTATCCATAGCTACCGATCAGATGCACGAGTTTTACTTCCTCTGGGAAGCATACTCCGATCGAAAAATGCTATCAGTAGCTACCGTTCAGACGCATTACTCGACTTCCTCTGGGAAGCATGTTCCGATCGGCAAAAGCTATCCGTAACTACATATCAGATGCACGAGTTTTACTTCCTCCAGGAAGAATGCTCCGATCGACAAACGATATCAGTAGCTACAGACCAGAGGCATTACTCGACTTTCTCCGGGAAGCATGTTCTAATCGGCAAACGCTATCCGTAGCTATCAATCAGATGCATGAGTTTTACTTCCTCCGGGAAGTATGCTCTAATTAGCAAACGCTGTCAGTAGCTACTGATCGGACGCCTACTCGACTTCCTCCGGGAAGTATAGCATGCTCCAATCGGCAAAATGCTATTAGCAGCTACCGATCGGATTCGCAAGTAGGCACTTTGCAATTGACCTGCATTCCGGGGACTGATACAAGTTATCAGATCAGGTACACTTCCTCACTCCAAGACTTGGGGGACTAGGGGTGATACCCCTCTGATCGGTCGACACGTATCAACTTGACTTACAAGTTCTCAATCGAGGAAATCCACCACAGTCAACGAATAAGGGGACTTATGTTGATACCATATCGACCAATCCAACCATGACTCGGAAGAACACTCGGACCAAGCTCGACCCACCGTCAGGGCACATCATGATATAGAAGGCCACCTGGACCACACCCATCTAGAAGGCCCATGCGTAAAGCCCATTACTAGGTCCATCACCTAAACCTAAATATTTCCTATAAATAGGGAATCCTCTCCCTCATTTGAAGGATCTCACTCTCTCTCTAGAAATGAGCTCTCCTTCTTTCTATGTTCTTACTCTTTCTTTAAGGCTCAAGGCCTTTTGTATCATATACAAACACTTATATCATTAAGGAGAATCGAGCAACACCGTGGACGTAACCTGTTTTGAGTGAATCACGTACAATATTATTGTGTCTTGGATGTGTGCGTGTTTTCGTGGACTAAGTTGTTCCATTTTTTGCATCAACACTAACTACAAAGATTCCTAAAATGCATTTACTCCATATTTCCAAAGGGTTATGTTTTTAATATATATTTCCTTACTTATTTTTTTTTCCATTATGAATGTTTACATTGATAATGGAGTTTATGAACTTTATTAAGTTATTATTTTATTAAAATCAAGATTAGGAATATATGATGCCTCTCATTTGTGACATGATTTATATAAATAAATTGATAGGAAAAAAAATTGTGAGAGAAACCTACAAGAAATGCCCTTCAAAATTTAATAAAATGTGAAATTTTGTATAACCATCTTGTAAGTTTGTGATAACTATAAATAAAAATATCAAGTAATAATATTTGTATAAGAATAAAATGGTTTTTTGTATTTTTTATAAAAATGGTATTTTGTATAAAGAAAAAAAATAGTTAGCCCCCTCTAATGTTATATTCTAGTTAGGGCACTATGTGGAGTTCTCACGTTAGACACTCGTAAATGATAAGGTCAACACTCAATTTGTATATTGTAATCCTCAGTCTCCATGTAACAACCCGTTCCGAGAATTGGGATTAGCAGAGTGTTTAAGGTGTGATTAGTAAGGTTAATCAAGGGTTTAGGTGGTCCCGAGGGGTCCCGGGAACTTAGAATGACGATTTTGCCCCTGGGTCGGGCAGAAATGTTGACTTTTATTTTGGGTGGTCAAATGGGAGTTGACCAGGTGACCAGGGACGTAGTTGAGGACGTCACGAATCCGTAGGCAGGTGGCACGCCCGATTCCGACATCCGAGGAGGAAGTTGTGATGTTCGGAAGGTTGAGGGCTTAACCGTAATTTTGGGTAAAGTAGGGGGAATAGTTGACTTTTCGTATAATCGAGTTTTGGTAGGTTGACCTAGGATGGTTAGATTAGTTCTTGTCGTCCTGAGTTCGATGACAGGCGGCACGTGTTCATCGGACTTACGAGGTGAAAGTTACGGGTCTAGGAAAGTTTCGGTACAACCGTAAAAAATGTGTAAAACAGGAGGGTATTTTGGTCTTTTTGGCTTCTGGGGATGTGTGCAGAGAAAGTAAAATGGACGGCTGAGATTGGGCCACATGGGTGAGAGAGAGAGAGGGGGGATGGTGACATGTGGGCAAGTGTGTAGTGGGTTTTCTGGGGGATTCTAAGGTGTGTGCACGGTTCTACTTTTTGGGGTGTACCCGTGCTCGTGTTCGTGTTTGTGCGCAGAAGGAAACAGAAAACAGAGGGAGATCGTGAAGGAAATTGAGGGTGGTGGTGTGAGTGTTGATGAATTGTGAGTGTGTGAGGGTGATCAGAGAGTGAGAGGGAAGCAGTAAGAGAGGTTGACGGGTGGTGGTTGTGGTGTGAAGGTGTCAAGAGCTGCGGGGGAAAACCAGGGGTAAATAGCAGGGAGGTTGTGAGGATTGTGGCGCGGGTGGCGGGCCGTTGTACGGGGGTAATTGAGTCCGTGGTGGTGTCGTGCGGGTTGCGAGGAGTCAACCACTACCAGCGGAAGCTCCACGACGGCGACTGGAGGCAGGTAATTTCCTCTCATCCCCAAAACGATACTCTGTTTTTCCCGTTGAGTTTCAACGTGGAAAGTCGTGGTTTGGGGAGGTTGAATCGATGAGTCTAGAGTGATCTAAGGGCTTTAATTGAGTCCTGGGAGTAGTTTGGTTGGTGCTGCCGTGAGGGAGTGGTGCACGGTGGCGGCTAGGCACGACGGAGGTGTCTGTGTCCTCTGTTTTGGCCGTGGGGTTTTCAAACGGCGAGTCCGTCGAGCTTGGGGCTGAGTCGACAGTCCAGGAAGGTTGGTTTGAGGTTTTGGTAGAGGTCCTAGGAAGAGGTTGGTGTAGCCTCCGTGAAGGGGGAAGTCGTGGGTGGCCGGAGTAAGAAACAGGGCAGTGTACGGGTTTTTGTTCAAGGTTGAGTCCGACGAGTTTTAGGGTGAATCGAGGTGAGTGACACACGGGAAGGGGTAGCCTAGGACGGGACGATGCTGCTGGTGAAGAGAGGAGTCGTTTTTGGTGGACGGAATGAGGAGAACCGCTCTCGCCGGTTCAGGGTCCAGGACCACTGGTGGCGAACCGGGTCTGCCCAAGGTTGACGGTGCACTGTAGCTGGCGCGTGGAGGGCCACGCGCAGCCACTTTGGGCGGCGCGCGTGGGGGCGCGTGCGGCGGTTCTGGGAGAAACGGTCAACATCGTTTTTGGTCTAGAAGTTGTTGTGAGGTCAATGGAGTTGGTTTCGAGTCAATCGGAAGTCGTTTGAGGTTAGTTCTGCGAGGGTGAATGTTTTAGGGTCCCGGGGTTCTAAGTCTTTAGGTTGGGGATTTTTTGAGGAATTTAGGAGAGTGTTGGTAGACGTATTAGTGACGAAATTTGACGGTGTTTGACAGAATCGGGATTTCCCGAGGAAGCCGAGGGAACGGGCTGGACGTTCGGGACGCGAGTAGGGCTCAGTAACTGTGAGTGGACCCTTTTCTCTAAACTCGAGCATGCATAACTGTTTTCTATAATTGTTTTATGGTTTTAATCATGAATCTATGTTTATTGAATATGAAATGATGATTTTATGTGTTTTGCACGTTTTTCGAGAAAAAGACTGTTTTTGGCACGGTTTTCGAGAAAATGTTGGTTTTCGGATTTTGATGCCACATTTGGGGATTTCCACCCGATAAAAAGGTTTTTCTCATAACGATATATGGGTTATGAAATGTGATTGTGATTACATGGGGTTTTGGTATGAAAATGGGTATTTTTCCGGATCTGGGTTCGGAATGACGGTTCTGAACGCCGAAGGGCTTCGGGACCAGTGGTTTCGGATTCGGGTTTGGATGTGGATTGGGTAAAAGGTTTTCAAATGGTTTGGGATTGGATTTGCTGGATCTGGTTATTGGGTTTAAAGACCCGGATATATGTGACGGGGGGACCGGCCGGATTGGGTTTAAAGACCCGGATTGAGTTTAAAGACTCGGGAGTTTAAAGACTCGGATATGATTAAGGCCTGGATTGAGTTTAAAGACTCGGGAGTTTAAAGACTCGGATAGATCCAGCAGGTTTGATCGGGAAAATGATAATTTGATGTTTATGGTTTTTGATACGGTTTCTGATACTCATGCTGTGGTTTCTTATGATACTTTATAGTGTTTCTGTTTCTTATGATGTTTAAGATTGATTCTTTTATAAATGTGTTTATAACTGCTGGTTATGCGTGTGTTTTCAAAACGGAGGGTTTAACTCGGTTTTCTTATAAAATGGTTTTTGAACTTTTGTACCTTCTGGTCCACTCACATCTTATGTTTTAAATTGCCCTCCAGGTTGTGGAGCTAGCGCGGGGTCTTGACGTCGAGGCAGAGTCTGAGGCATAGAAGCGACGTGAGGGATCCTAGAAGAGAGTAAAGGCTTCTGTGTGCGTGTACTTTCTCGGTTTTTATTTTCCTTGTAATGTAGTGCTATGCTCTGTAAACGATAAGGATTTTGGGATATTACGTAATTACTCCTGCGTTTGACTGGGTTCGAGTAAGTGTTCCTTAGGTGTTGTGTTGGGGAGTCAGACGGGAGCGGGATTACCTCGGGTTTCGGGGTGAAACCGGGGTGGGTCCTGACAATTGGTATCAGAGCATAGGTTTGTCGAGTTTGTTGGGTCTGTCGGTTTGTGAGGTTGTGTTTCAGTTGTTTGACTACTTCTATGCCTCTTTCAGCGTGCGGTTGACGATGCCTCCGAGACGTAGACCCTCTCCACAACCTGAAGAAGTAGCAAGAGAGACGGAGAGTGCCACGATTGAGCGAGCCCAGCGGCTCGGGGCTACTACTTTTAGTGGTGGGGCTGATCCTGAGGAAGCCCAGAGGTGGATTACCCGACTTGAGCGGATTTTTGCGGTGATGCATTGTCCGCCGGGGGAACGAGTGTTGCTGGCTACCTTTTTACTAGATGGTGCGGCGTACGAGTGGTGGTATACCCTCGAGTTGTCCGGTTGGGATGTCCACAGTGTGACCTGGGAGACGTTCAGGGAACGATTTCTGGAGTAGTATTATCCTCGTTCTTTCCGGGATGCCAAGGAGGCGGAGTTTCTGCAGCTCCAGTAGGGGAATATGACAGTGGCAGAGTACGAACGGAAGTTCCAGATGTTGTCTCGGTTTGCTCCTGCTTTTGTGGCCACTGAAGCCGAGAAGTGCCGTAGGTTTGAGTTGGGTTTGCGAGGTGAGATTCGAGCCGTAGTGACGGCTGGATCTTTTGCTACCCTCCGAGATTTGTCGGATGCTGCGGTGCGAGTTGAGGCTAGTTTGCCGGTGCGACGCCGGGAACTATCTATTCCTGGAGCTTCGAGCCAGAGGACACCGAAAAGAGGTAACTTCGGTGGATCGTCCTCGTCGGGCGATGATCGTTTTGGTAGGCCTGGTAGTGCCCAGAGTTCAGGATTTTGAGGTTACCGAGCACCGCCGACTCCGCAAGCGAGTGCGACGTCGGTAGCGTCTACAGGGAGACTGAGCAGTGGACTAGGCTGGAATGTGTGTTTCTACTGCGGGGAGCGAGGTCATTTCCGACGTGAGTGTCCACTGTTGCCACAGGAAGGTGGTGTAGGCAGAGGAGTAGCGGAGTCCGGACAGAGTACAGCATCAGGGACAGCGGGCACTAGAGGAGGTGGTGGCACATCCACGAGTAGTTCGAGGGGACGTGGTAGAGCGTCAGGATCTCAGGCCCGGGTGTTCTCGATGACGCAGCAGGAGGATCAGTCGATATCAGATGTGGGGACAGGTACTTGTTTCACTTTTGGTTGTTCTGTTGGTTTGGTGTTTGGATTTCGGGGTAGAGTCTAGGAGTTAAGTTCCGTAGGAGGTTGACGGGAAGTAGAGGAAAGGAGTGACTATAACTGATCGATCTGAGACTATTGAAGGAGAGAACCCACAAGCTAGAGTTTGCCTTTAGGACTTTGTGAAGTCAGTCCGACCGTGGCCGGATTAGTAGCCGAGGGAGATGGGTGGTTGTATACGAGGAGGTACTCTATGACTTCTGTCGGGTACTGTGACATGAGGTATTTTATAATACCTTTGTTTTCTGTTCATAGAGTTTCCCTTGCGTACACCATGTAGTTGTTACATAGCTAGGGTTGGCTGTGGTAACAGTAGTTGGGGATGGAGTGAAATACCCAAGGTGGAGATGATAGACAGAGTGTTTAGGAGAAGCTGTTGCTGCCCTAGTGTGGATACCGGGTAGCAGACGTTAGGTGTCGGGAACTAGCTGTGGAATTTCGGGGACGAAATTCTATTTAGGTGGGTAGATTGTAACAACCCGTTCCGAGAATTGGGATTAGCAGAGTGTTTAAGGTGTGATTAGTAAGGTTAATCAAGGGTTAGGTGGTCCCGAGGGGTCCGGGAACTTAGAATGACGATTTTGCCCCTGGGTCGGGCAGAAATGTTGACTTTTATTTCGGGTGGTCAAATGGGAGTTGACCAGTGACCAGGACGTAGTTGAGGACGTCACGAATCCGTAGGCAGGTGGCACGCCCGATTCCGACATCCGAGGAGGAAGTTGTGATGTTCGGAAGGTTGAGGGCTTAACCGTAATTTGGGTAAAGTAGGGGGAATAGTTGACTTTTCGTATAATCGAGTTTTGGTAGGTTGACCTAGGATGGTTAGATAGTTCTTGTCGTCCTGAGTTCGATGACAGGCGGCACGTGTTCATCGGACTTACGAGGTGAAAGTTACGGGTCTAGGAAGTTTCGGTACAACCGTAAAAATGTGTAAAACAGGAGGGTATTTTGGTCTTTTTGGCTTCTGGGGATGTGTGCAGAGAAAGTAAAATGGACGGCTGAGATTGGGCCACATGGGTGAGAGAGAGAGAGGGGGATGGTGACATGTGGCAAGTGTGTAGTGGGTTCTGGGGGATTCTAAGGTGTGTGCACGGTTCTACTTTTGGGGTGTACCCGTGCTCGTGTTCGTGTTTGTGCGCAGAAGGAAACAGAAAACAGAGGGAGATCGTGAAGGAAATTGAGGGTGGTGGTGTGAGTGTTGATGAATTGTGAGTGTGTGAGGGTGATCAGAGAGTGAGAGGGAAGCAGTAAGAGAGGTTGACGGGTGGTGGTTGTGTGTGAAGGTGTCAAGAGCTGCGGGGAAAACCAGGGGTAAATAGCAGGGAGGTTGTGAGGATTGTGGCGGTGGCGGCCGTGTACGGGGTAATTGAGTCCGTGGTGGTGTCGTGCGGGTTGCGAGGAGTCAACCACTACCAGCGGAGCTCACGACGGCGACTGGAGGCAGGTAATTCTCTCATCCCCAAATCGATACTCTGTTTTCCCGTTGAGTTTCAACGTGGAAGTCGTGGTTTGGGAGGTTGAATCGATGAGTCTAGAGTGATCTAAGGGCTTTAATTGAGTCCTGGGAGTAGTTTGGTGGTGCTGCCGTGAGGAGTGGTGCACGGTGGCGGCAGGCACGACGGAGGTGTCTGTGTCCTCTGTTTTGGCCGTGGGTTTCAAACGGCGAGTCGTCGAGCTTGGGGCTGAGTCGACAGTCCAGGAAGGTTGGTTGAGGTTTGGTAGAGTCCTAGGAAGAGGTTGGTGTAGCCTCCGTGAAGGGGGAAGTCGTGGGTGGCCGGAGTAAGAAACAGGGCAGTGTACGGGTTTTTGTTCAAGGTTGAGTCGACGAGTTTTAGGGTGAATCGAGGTGAGTGACACACGGGAAGGGGTAGCCTAGGACGGGACGATGCTGCTGGTGAAGAGAGGAGTCGTTTTGGTGGACGGAATGAGGAGAACCGCTCTCGCCGGTTCAGGGTCCAGACCACTGGTGCGAACCGGGTCTGCCCAAGGTTGACGGTGCACTGTAGCTGGCGCGTGAGGGCCACGCGCAGCCACTTTGGGCGGCGCGTGGGGGCGCGTGCGGCGGTTCTGGGAGAAACGGTCAACATCGTTTTTGGTCTAGAAGTTGTTGTGAGGTCAATGGAGTTGGTTTCGAGTCAATCGGAAGTCGTTTGAGGTTAGTTCTGCGAGGGTGAATGTTTAGGGTCCCGGGGTTCTAAGTCTTTAGGTTGGGGATTTTTGAGGAATTTAGGAGAGTGTTGGTAGACGTATTAGTGACGAAATTTGACGGTGTTTGACAGGATCGGGATTTCCCGAGGAAGCCGAGGAACGGGCTGGACGTTCGGGACGCGAGTAGGGCTCAGTACTGTGAGTGGACCCTTTCTCTAAACTCGAGCATGCATAACTGTTTTCTATAATTTTTTTATGGTTTTAATCATGAATCTATGTTTATTGAATATGAAATGATGATTTTATGTGTTTGCACGTTTTTCGAGAAAAAGACTGTTTTGGCACGATTTTCGAGAAAATGTTGGTTTTCGGATTTTGATGCCACATTTGGGGATTTCCACCGATAAAGGTTTTCTAATAACGATATATGGGTTATGAAATGTGATTGTGATTACATGGGGTTTTGGTATGAAAATGGGTATTTTCCGGATCTGGGTTCGGAATGACGGTTCTGAACGCCGGAAGGGCTTCAGACCAGTGGTTTCGGATTCGGGTTTGGATGTGGATTGGTAAAAGGTTTTCAAATGGTTTGGGATTGGATTTGCTGGATCTGGTTATTGGGTTTAAAGACCCGGATATATGTGACGGGGGACCGGCCGGATTGGGTTTAAAGACCCGGATTGAGTTTAAAGACTCGGGAGTTTAAAGACTCGGATATGATTAAGGCCTGGATTGAGTTTAAAGACTCGGGAGTTTAAAGACTCGGATAGATCCAGCAGGTTTGATCGGGAAAATGATAATTTGATGTTTATGGTTTTTGATACGGTTTCTGATACTCATGTTGTGGTTTCTTATGATACTTTATAGTGTTTCTGTTTCTTATGATGTTTAAGATTGATTCTTTTATAAATGTGTTTATAACTGCTGGTTATGCGTGTGTTTTCAAAACGGAGGGTTTAACTCGGTTTTCTTATAAAATGGTTTTTGAACTTTTGTACCTTCTGGTCCACTCACATCTTATGTTTTAAATTGCCCTCCAGGTTGTGGAGCTAGCGCGGGGTCTTGACGTCGAGGCAGAGTCTGAGGCATAGAAGCGACGTGAGGGATCCTAGAAGAGAGTAAAGGCTTCTGTGTGCGTGTACTTTCTCGGTTTTTATTTTCCTTGTAATGTAGTGCTATGCTCTGTAAACGATAAGGATTTTGGGATATTACGTAATTACTCCTGCGTTTGACTGGGTTCGAGTAAGTGTTCCTTAGGTGTTGTGTTGGGGAGTCAGACGGGAGCGGGATTTACCTTGGGTTTCGGGGTGAAACCGGGGTGGGTCCTGACACTCCAATATTACTGTATCAGAAGAATAAGTCATACTTGTCGATTATATTATTCCATGATATGTTATGATCACATAATGTATTTAGTATACATGTTATACTATGTATTAATATTTCTTGATATTATACTCATAAATTAAAAATATATATATATATGAATTTAATTAATTATTTATATTATAACACATAAATTAAAAACGAAATGCAAATGTATGAAATTATTTAATAGTTTTCCTAGTTAGAGAGTCATGGATTAGAGAATAAAAGAATTAATCATGAATAGGCACCATACCCTTATGATCCATATCCACTATAGCTTTACAATAATTAGTAGATGCGTGATGGACTGTGAGGTGATAAAGTCCACACACATACAAAATATAAAACATAATTTAAGCAACTCTATTATCACACACTTCCTATATAGAATTTTTTTTTTTTTTAATGTTTTTGGTCTAAAGAGAATATTTATTAATTCAAGATAAACGTTTAAAAATGTAAAATGGAAGTTCAAATAAATAAATACATCATAAATAAAAGTAGCAGCTAAATAAAAATAAAAGTCCATATCTAATAATAAGTAACGAAAACCCAAAAGATATTGAAAAAAAAAAAAACTCTAGTATCAACATTAGCCTCAAGGCAAATAGAAGAACAGTCGCCAAATTATGTACTAATAATTTGCATACTCAAACGGTTAAAATGGTCATCGATGACCTTAATTAAAATAAACCAAACCGGAAAATGAAATGGAGATGAAGATGAGGGGCAACAATTGGGAAGATGGGTGTTCCTAGGACTTTAAATTTTTTGTGGAAGGATGACTAGTAGAGGAGATCTGGAGGCAAAGGGTAGCGGTATAAAAGTCTGAGATGAGTGAAATGTGAGAAGAGCAAATGAAGATCTGAGCCAATAGTTGAAGGGCATGCAAGGGAAGAGAATGAAGAAGCTGAAAAATGACACAAAAGGTGGTGGAGAAGCTACACAACAGATGTCGAAGGAGGCGCTCTAAAGGGCAACGAGAAAACATACCCGTGGTTTTTTAGTGGAGATGGAGAGAAATTATAAAGAAGAAAGGTAGAATAGCCACCACAAAAAGGTATGGCACCACTTGAACGGAGGGGGAGGTATACAGCCGCGATGGGCGGCCGGAAGAGGGAATAAACGGTGGGAAAAGAGTAAGAGGGATGGGAGTTTTAGAAAGGAGGAGTAGCACTTGTCTCTCTAAACTTTCAAATCATACTTTCTAAACTTGATCGATTTTCATCATTATAAACGTCAAAAAATGTTAATATTGTTGTAAATATATTTTTGCATGTGGCTATTTATGTAATATTGTGAAGGATAGTTTAGTCAGATGTAAAGAGGGTGGATATGTAATTTGTGTTTTGTACTTAACCCTAACCCTACTTCTATATAAGTGAGTTTAACTGAATGAAATTGTAGATACGTTTTGATCGTGTTCACAACACGTTATCAGCACGATGCCTCCGACTATTGTTTACGGTATCTTTTCTTCCTCCAACCCACACACGCACATAGTTGATCTTCCATATCAATTATGTATCTTTAGCAACCATAATTGATCTTCCATGTCGATTATGTATCTTTAGTAACCATAATTGATCCTCCATGATGAGAGTATGGCATCATGATCCATGGTCCATATTTATCCTTTCCGAGATCTCGTCTGAGACCATCCAAGATCGCCCAAAACATCAAAAGCTAATTATTATGGTTTTGAAGGATGAAGAAGAGCCAGGCGGTGGGGGTGAGAAACATGATACGATGAGCCCCAGAAAAATCATGCTTCTAATTTGGGAGGCCATGCGACGGATGGTTGCAGAAAATTCATGCTGCTAATTTGGGTGATGGCTTGTTGTCGATGAAGCATCTGCTCCACCTCCGAAATGATATGTCGCATGGCGATATAGAGCTAGATATTCAATCGATGTATTCCTTGAGCCAACTCGACCTCCTTGAGCTACCTCGCCAATGACCAGAACAATTTCATCTTTGTGCATATTGCTCAACCAAACCTCAGAGGACTTACCATCGACTACGCACTCAAACGAGCCAAAGGAATATGATTGGGATTACATGACTAGATGCTTGTACCAATTTGAGGCAAAAATTGATGTTGTTTGTCGCCGCAGTGCCGACATTGGAGACGAGTATCATGACTTCAACATCAAAAGTGAAGATCGGAGCACTACAGAGTGAGAACTTCTCTTGGAGATTGAAGCCATTTGTCGATGAAATGGCATGGAATATGTGGTAGCAGAAAGGTAGGATGTGTAGCTCATCATCTGGTTTGAACTTCAACAAGCAGATGGCGCAATCGAAAGGGATGGTTGTGGAGAAGCGGCAGTTGCTGAAGGAATATCTGAACCAGAGGGTGAGAGTGAGATCGGAACTTCTGGATTGACTTGTCCAACCGATATGTGATGAGACTCGATGGCTAAAGATGAGGATGAAATGGCAAGGCGGCGGATGCATCAGTAGTTGAGAAGGAGAAGTATAGGGTAGATTGAAATTGACCCTCCAAAATCCCTGATTTTGGTCCAGAAAGTTTCTCCATCACAAAGATAAGTTCATCTATCTTCTAAATTCATTATAAGATGCTATGATCTGATAATATGATGATAATGATGATAATGATATATGATATACATATGAGATATACATGATGCATATGACGCTATATGATAATTATGATTATGATATGATATGTGACGTAGATATTATAATGATATCGTATACAATGAATTCATGATATTATGACATGTGATGATGTTACTACCATGATATGGCATGATAATGATGATGAAATTATGATGAGAATATACACGTTATATGATATAATTTATGATGATATTGGTGATGATATTGGTGAACCATAATGATGCATAATATAGTATGGCCCCATGATATATGATATACATGATTAGTATATGTTGTTAGGATGCATACTGATAATTTATGTCGATATTGATGATGACCATGGTGAACCATAATGATGGATGATAATTATGTTAGTATTATGATAATATATATAATAGTATGATGATCTGAATATGATGATGTTATGATGGATGATATATAATATGATGAACATTGCATGAGGTATTTGATATAGGTTGAAGCATGAATTCATACCCATATAATCAGAGGGCCAGTATGATGGTGTGAATAATATAATATGATGAATATCATATATGATGCATATATGATATAAATGATGTATCATGCCATGATGATGAGTATATGAATTAATGTAGAATGAAGATGATTCATGATCATAAGCACGAAGTGCACCATGTTGCTAACCAGCAAAAACGAATATGAATGGGCCCGCAGAAAAAATGAAAAACTAAATAAAGACCCAGAAGGTCACAGCCCACAGCTGACAGGACCCACCCCCAATTCCCCGGGATTAAGGTCTAAATCCTGCTCCCATCTAACTTATGCATGACACGAAGGCTAAACCAACGTCCAACCTCCATGTGACACGTAAGTTGGACAAGGGATTCTCGATCCGACCATCCTAACAGTATCCGGATTCCCCAGAGTGCGCAGAATCTCTGTGGATCTTGGATGTGATGTCTCCGTCTCTCTCTCGCCCAACAACCCGCACCGCAACAACCTGGAGGGTAACAAAAACACGAAGAGACTGTGAGCGGACAAAAATAAAGTATAAGTTTAAAAACAGTTCATAAAACAAGTACATTTAAAACCTCAATGTAAAAACCAATGCATGCATATCAAATCCATGTCATAAAACCATTTAGTATTCATTTAAAACATTTAGTACTCAAGTTATGCAAACCATGTAAGAAAAACCGAACACATTTTTCCTTTTCTCAAATCCCGGGCCTCAGCCCAAAACCATCAAAAATCATATCATCCGGGCATAGCCCAAAACATCGGAAACCTTTATCGAAAACCGTCATCATCAAATCTCAGTGAAAACCAAAACATGTTTGAAACCATATTTCCATCCATCAAACCTGCTGGATCTATCCGAGTCTTTAGACACTCGAGTCTTTAAACTCAATCCTGGCCTCAATATAATCCAAGTCTTTAAACTCCCGAGTCTTTAAACTCAATAGGCCTACGTGGGAAATATCAATATCCGAGTCTTTAAACTCCCGAGTCTTTAAACTCAAGTCGTGTTGGAAATTTCCCCTAAAGGGACCCCACGTGCCTCCCAAAGGGGCTGCGCGTGGGAGCCACCCGCCCAATCACTGTTCATCTTCAACTTGCGATCAATCGGTTCAGACCAGTTCAGCAGGCCAGCCGGTTCAACTGAACCGACGTGAGCGGTTTTGTCCAAATCCAAGTCGTTTTTATTCCATTTTTAATCCTAATTAAACCAATAATTTTGTCCTTCCAATTCTAATCTTTTTACGTATTTAAAACTTAAAATTCCAGATAATTATCTACCTCCCCATGTCGACTGATGAACCCGCCGTATTCCAGTTTTGTTTCTGGCCTCCATAGGCTGTCTCGAGCTTCTCCTCCAAACGTGATCGGTTCTTGATCAACTTCAGCACCTCACCTAACACATTAATACGATCAACAATCAGTGAATCCAATTTCACCATGTCTAAATGGAAAATCAACTTCCACAGTCAGCATCACTTACCCTCATTTCTAGACCTCGAAAGCGAGTTCCTTGAGGTCGACTTGCCTTCCAAAACCTTATAGAAACCACCAAAACAAACAACTTATCTCAAACCAAACTACCTTTGTTAACTTCTAAAAACAAGGCACACGGCCTCACCTTGCCACCATACGCGGCGGCCCTCCACGGCGGCACGAGCTCCTTCCTCATCTTCCATTCTATCTTTCTTTCTCATACTTCTCAGTCAAAAGATGGAGGTTAAAGGAAAATGGGTTTCACAATTACACTTTGTTCTCTGTTCTCTGTTTGCAGCAATTTAAAACCTTCCACGATCAACCAAATTTCAACTTGGTAAGGCGGTGAACCAAGTTCTACAGCCATCTAGAAAGGGACATGTGTCGAAATTCTGATGGACACCAGCTCCTAAACAGCCAAGTCCCACTTTTACTGGGCACAAAATCCAAGGCAGCAAAATGACAAAACTACTCATACACGCCAAATTACCATTTTGCCCTTAGCGTTCTTGGATCAAAACTCGAACCAATCGACATTCGATGATAGAGTGTCACCTGTCGTTGTACTCAGGGCGTCGAGACCTACCTAACGGTCCTTGAATTACGTGAAAATTCCATGTCGTTTGAAAAGTCCACAAATTGCCCCTTTTTAACCAAATTACCAAAGTACCCTCAAACTTCCGAACGTCATAACTTTCTCCTCGGATGTCGGAATCGGACGTGCCACCTGTCTATAAATTCGTGACGTTCCGATCTACATCATGGTCATCGATCAAAGTCCATTTGACCACCCGAACAGAAAGTCAACTATTTGCCCAATTTTAAGGGCAAAATCGTCATTCTGCACCGTCCGTCCGAAATTGTCCAACTAATCACCGATTCTCTTTACTAATTTGTCATTAACCACTAATATAATCCCAGTTTTTGGGACGGGTCGTTACAATCTACCCCCCTTAAAGAATTTCGTCCTCGAAATTCCGAATCTCGTACTTCCGTAACTAACTGGGGGAAATCTAACTAGTCCCACACCTGAGTCTCCTACACGGTGTCCAACACCTGCCAATGCAAAGTATCTTGACAGTGCCCAAACTGTCACCACATCTCTCCTAGTGAATCAACTCAACCAACTTTTAGTTCATCAGGAGATCGTCCCAATCGCACTGAGGTTATCACTATTCCAACTCGTTCCCGCGATATTTCCACCACCACACCAGCCGACACTCACGGCTCAACTATCATTAGGTACGCACCACTGCTATCAGGTTTAACTCTCCTGACTCCCTTCGAGTCGAGCGTACCTTGTACCAACGTCCCAGCACATCTTATGAGTCCGTCGTCAACAAACACAAATCTCAAGTACACCAATTTCACAAGACTTCATCTACTAGTCTCGGTACTTCTATGCATCAAGATTCGTACAATGTTCCATACAACTTCCATCCACGATCCGCGTCGACCTCGTCGGAATCATAATGTACTCGTCTATGCCCCTAACTCAACCAATCCTTCCATCGGTGGTTCCACTAACCACCAACACTATCATCCGGTGGAACTTCATCCATGTCCTACACCACCTGTCTGCAACTGGACCCTATCACAACCCTGATTAATCGTGCTTACACCTCGAAATACCAGTGTCCCACCAGCCACTCATGGTTCTGAGCATCCAGCTCATGTCAGTCATCATCCACAGATCTCTCTGGGTCACCCAGATCCAAGCCACATGCCCTACAAAAAATCCATCATATCGGTACTACGCCGATCATTCATCTGTCCACAATATACCTCGGCACTCAGCCGATTACCATCACTTCTATCAGAACATCACGCAGCACGTCTAAGTACATCAGCATGACTCTGACCACTGCAGAACCAGTACGTACACATTTCAAGTACATGCACCAAGTACTACCGACCAGAACCACGGTCCATACCACCAACCACGCAAGGACAATCCTACGAATCTTAAAGAAAACAAAGATATTTTAGAATAGCTCAAACACAGCTCGTAGAGTATATCCTCACGTGCTTCCAACGTCATCTTATGGTACGTCCACTAAGCAACCTCAACGTCATCAGCCACGCACTACAACATCCAAAGTCCAACCAACAAGATCGGAGTGTACCCATCACCTTCATAGTGTAACTCTAGGGCACACAACATCCTCATAGCCATACTGAGTACCACCTATCGACGAGCCAATCACGCTTCACTTTTGTAGTCCATCGGTCAATTCCCATGCTAGGCCAACACGTCTTCCGAAAACACCAGCTCAAGTCTTCTTCCAAATCTTCCGGTCTCCTGGGTCGCCTGACCAGTAAGAACCTCAAACACCTCTCATTATGTACCCAGGGCAGACCCCGTACTAGATCCAAGTCCAATACTCATACGTCTGCAAGACGAACCACACATGTCCTGCACAATTTCAAAGTGGTCAAGCTATCCAACTCGTCTCTCACAGGCGATTCCTCCTGCTCCACAATTACTCAAACCTATCAGAAGCAATCCAATCCTGATTCACACACGCCTAAGTGGATCCTACTGACTAGGTTTCAAACCTCTGCATCCAATCGATCTTATATATCACACGTCTAGATTGTAGATTCTTTTCAATAACCTTATATCGATCAGTTATAGTCACTCCTTTTCCATTCCCTTCCGTCACCCTCTAACGGAACTCTCAATGGTCCACAAATATCACAAGTCATTCTGTCTTAATCCAACTTAGCACGATCCCAAGACGTTCGCCTTACAGGCCTCACTCGGTGTCGCCAATTACGCTTTCTACTCCTGAACACATCCACAAGTGTCCATAATCAAGAAGGGGTCACAACTCCTGAAGTTCCTTTGAGTTGTCCGAATCGACTCCAGAGTACCTACCACACAACCTAATCACCACCTCGGAACCAGACACAGTATCTCATCGTCTCAAGCTCAACATCTCCTGATTCCGAAATTCCAACTACGATTCTTCATCCTCAAATATACCACCTCCGAACTACCTGTCCAAACGTCTGTTTACTAACTACACTGAGGCAGTCCACAACTCCTACGGATCCTACCCCGTATCCAAGATTAAGTCAACTCACCGACCACTCGCCTGTCGGTTATCTCTGTTTAAACACATCCAAACGGGTATCAATCATCACTCCTTCTGATGATCGCATTCCAACCTTCCCGAGGTTCAACTCCAGGCACTACTATCACACTCGTAACCGACTTTTGGGATCAAAATCAACAGTTACTCACCTCGGTCTCCTGATTCACGATCCAAGCTCAGGAAATTACCCAGTACGGGCCTCAACATCGTCCAAATGCCAACCTCGGCGTTTCAGAAAATCAACCTCACAGATGGTCAAACCCGACCATACCAACCTAGCCCGAGGCTTAGGTCCTCTGCGCTTCCGCTGCGCTACTCTGATCAACTAACGGCATCCTGACTGCTTGTACCGATACATGACCTTCCAATGGTTATCACATATCCCTACTCGGTTCAAGTTCCTTCCAGACAACGGCATTTTCACGCCTGGTCACAACCTCGACTCGATGTGCCCATCCGACCATTCACAAACATCCCAGTTCGTGGCACATCATTCCGATCTAGTGATCACAGCACACCAATCTCGAGCCTCTGCTCCTTGTAACGCCCTGGAAATTCAGAAAATGTAATATTGTAAAATATTGAATAAAATGACGTTTTTACCTTTGTGATTCGTATGGTCAAATTGTTGAATTTTTTATTTGAGGGTAGAACGGATGTTGACTGATGACCGTGACGTAGTTCGGGATGTCACGAGTTCATAGACAGGTGGCACGTCCGATTCGGACGAACAGGGTGAAAGTTATGACGTTCGGAAGTCCAGGGGCATTATTGTAATTTGGACGTTATATGGGAAAAAGTTGACTTTTTGTTTGACAATTGGTTTTCATACGACTCGAAGACCGTTAGATTTGTCTCAAAGCCCCGAGTACAACGACAGGCGGAACGCGTGAAACGGACATCGGATGACCTAGTTACGGGTCACGAAAGTTGGAGGGCATTTTGGTAATTATTGCACTGAGGGGTATTTTGGTCATTTGCACGGCGGTTATTGTAGCACCACCGTGAAAAACAGAGTGAATGGCCATGCCGTGGTGTTTTGTGCGTGTAATTGTTTATGGCTTTAGTGGACTGGTGAGTGGGTTTAATTTATGGACTTTGAGACTGTGGGAGGCATTCAGGCATGTCTTGGCAGAGTCTCAGAGCACGGGGGAGGTTTTAAAATTGTTCTTGGGGTCTGTTTGCGGGAAACAACTGCTCAGTGATCAGCTGAAGGATTCCCACGAGTTGTCGTCTCATTTCGATCGATTAACCGAGTTAGAGGAAATGAGGAGTTCATTTTGGAGTCAGTGGAGAGTTGCGAGCCTGAGAGAAAACCAGAGAGCTGAGTTCTGGAAAATTAGAGGGAAATTCAAAGGTTGGGTTTTGACGTGAGTTGAACCAAACTGAGGGTGGAATTAGTCTTCTGGGATCCTTGCTAACACGACCGTGCAAGAATTGAAGAGCTTTGATCACGGTTTGCCCAGGAACCTGAGTTCCAGTTTCAGAGAAAATACAGTGTTGAGGATGACGACTTTCAGGTGAGTTTTGGGTCAATTGAATGGATGTTTTAGTTCATCTAGGTCCCCTTAAGCTACTGTCTGAATTAATTTGGGAATGGGTTCGATCTGGGTGAGTTGTGGACTTCGACCCGATTTGAGGTTCGAGTTTGGATTGGTCGATAGGGTCCAAGTCGAGGTTAATAATCGACATAGAACTGAAATTAAAAGGTTATAGAAGAAGTTAAAATAAAAAATGAGAGCAATTGATTGAGAATTGAAGGTTAACTGGTCGGGTTGAGTCGCGGGTAATAGACCCGTTTAACAGCCTATTCGGGTGAGGGAGAAGACATTGTAGCAGGCGCGTGGCCTTCACGCGCAGCCACTTTGGGCGGCGCGTGACGGCGCGTGACGGCGCATGTGAGGTCCCTTCCGATCACGGTCAACTGAGGTTTTCTTCCTTTTAATGTTTTTAACATTTTATCTTTAGGGTTCGAGTTGATCGGGAGTCGTACGGGATAAGTTCGAGGGTTCGGAAGTTTAGGTCCTTAAGTTTAATTACGCGGTTTTCGAATATCTGGTTATGCATGCGTGTTATAAAACTGGAGGGCGAACCCCGATTTCCTTAAACTGTTTTCTGAAACTTTTGTTTCGGTCCACTCACACTTTGTTGTTTTGACTACCCTCCAGGTCGTGGTACAAGTTCGGGGGCTAGCGCCGAGGCAGAGGCAGAGGCATAAAGTTTTTCGTTGCGGAGTAGTTAGTTCACAGAGTAGGATTTGTTCTTTAACTTGTTTTGTAATATTATGCTATGTGAAACTAAGGACTTGAGGTCCAGTCGGTTGTATTTATTAAATCTCCCTGGTCTGACAATGGGTGTGTTGTAATATCATTTTAGTTTTTCTGGTCTTTTGAATTCGATTGTCAGACGGGAGCAAGATGCTTCCCGATTATCGAGGCGATAATCGGGGTGGGTCCTGTCAATGCGTATTAAACATTCGAAATCCCTTTTCTTTCCGAAACACATGTAAAACATTTCAGAAAACCGTCATAACTCATGTAAAATAATGTAAGATTACCCTAATCCATAAACCGTCACTTTGAAACATCAATTACGCAAATCAAGTGAAAAGTGAATCAACAATCACAATTAAACCGTTGGATCCATCCGAGTCTTTAAACTCAATATCAGGCCTTCCCGGGATAACAACGAGTCTTTAAACTCAAAACATAATCAATAAGCCTCGGGGGTATCACAATAACCGAGTCTTTAAACTCATGAGTCTTTAAACTCAATTTACCTGTCCCGCCCCCGTCATCAATTAACCGGGTCTTTAAACCCAAAACCAGATCCAACAATCAACCGGGTCTTTAAACCCAAAACCATTTATAACACAATTCCTCATGATCCATTGTCCCCAAAAAATTCATTCCGAAATCATACTTTTCAAAATAGGACTTATGTCCGAATTCACATGTAAATACCAAAACATGCAATTCCCGAAATCACTTCACAAAATACAATCAAACGTCATAAATACGTAACATGCATAATCATATCCAATGATTTCATCAAAACATCATTCATGCATAGGAGAAAACCGTAACCTCGAAATGCGTGAAATACGATATTTATCTCGAAAAGCGTGAAACCACGTAAAACCGAAATAGCACATTTATCATCATATAATCATGAGTGAAAACAAAAGATAATTAAGTAAAATAGTCATGCATGCACAATTTGGAAATCAAAAGTCCACTCACGGTTTCTGGATCAGTATTATCCCCGTTCATTCCGTGATGCTAGGGAGACCGTCACTGAAGTCAGAAGTTTCTTGGGTTTGGCTGGCTATTACAGGAGGTTTGTAGAGGGTTTTTCTACCATTGCTGCCCCGTTGACCCGACTGACGCGGAAGGGAGTCAAATTCGTCTGGGATGACGACTGTGAGCGTAGTTTTCGGGAGCTAAAGGAAAGGTTGACATCTGCTCCTATACTGACCCTTCCAGACGATAGTGGAGAATTTGAGGTGTACAGTGATGCATCCTTACAGGGTTTGGGATGTGTACTAATGCAGCATGGGAAAGTAATTGCCTATGCTTCGCGCCAGTTGAAGCCGCATGAGGGTAATTATCCGACGCACGACTTGGAGTTAGCTGCTGTTGTGCATGCGCTGAAAATTTGGAGACATCACTTGTATGGTGCGACTTGCAGGCTGTTCACGGATCACAAGAGCCTGAAGTACTTGTTCACCCAAAAGGACTTAAATGTGAGGCAACAGCGGTGTCTAGAGCTAATTAAGGATTATGATTGCACGATTGAGTACCACCCTGGAAAAGCCAATGTAGTGGCTGATGTTCTAAGCTAGAAGTCAACGCATTCTGTAGCACACCTACGGACGGTTCATTTGCCACTTTTGGTTGAACTCCGTAAGACTAGCATTGATTTGGGACTGGATAGCCAAGGTGTTTTGTTGGCTAATTTTCATGTGAGACCACTCTTAATCGATCGGATTGTTGAGGCCCAATCTCAAGATCCTGTCTCGTGTGTACTTCGGATTGAAGTGGAAGCCGGTGAATGGCTAGATTTCACAGTCAGGGAGGATGGAGCTTTGCTAAAAGAAGGACGGTTGTGTGTGCTGGACGTTGAGGCACTGAAGAAGGAAATCTTGGACGAGGCTCACAATTCGGCCTACACAATGCATCCTGGTGGGACCAAGATGTATCGTACCTTGCGGGAACACTATTGGTGGCCGGGTATGAAACGAGAGATTGCCGAGTTTGTCAGCAGGTGTCTGATTTGCCAGCAAGTGAAGGCTGAGAGACAACGACCTTATGGAGCCTTGCAACCATTACCTATCCCGGAATGGAAATGGGATCACCTAACGATGGATTTTGTGTTTGGACTTCTTAGGACACCCAGAGGTCACGATGGAGTTTGGGTGATTGTGGACAGGCTTACGAAATCAGCTCATTTCTTGCCGGTGCGAGAGAACTTCAGGTTGACACAGTTGGCTCAATTGTTTATCGATGAGATCATTCAGTTGCACGGTACTCCGGAATCCATAGTTTCTGACAGAGACCCGAGGTTTACTTCTCGGTTTTGGCAAAGTCTACAGGAAGCCTTTGGGACGAAACTACGTTTCAGCACTGCATTTCATCCTCAGACTGACGGCCAGTCTGAGCGGACCATCCAGATATTGGAGGATATGATTCGAGCTTGCGTTTTGCAATTTCAAGGCACTTGGGAATCACACCTAGCCTTGATGGAATTTGTCTATAACAACAGCTATCAGGCGAGCATTGGGATGGCTCCTTACGATACGGACGGCAGTGCAGAACCCCGTTGTGTTGGACGGACGTGGGTGAAAGGAAGCTGACTAAATCCGAGTTGGTGGAATTGACAACAGAGAAGGTCAAACTCATCAGAGATCGGCTCAAGGCAGCCCAAGACAAGCAAAAGAGCTATGTGGACCATCGGATTCGAGATCTTGAGTTTGCGGTCGGAGATCGGGTATTTCTGAAACTGTCCCCTTGGAAAGGTGTAGTGATATTTGGCAGGCGAGGAAAGTTGAGCCCTCGTTTTATCGGACCTTATGAGATTACTGAGAGGATTGGCCAGGTGGCCTATAGGTTAGCACTACTTACAGAACTTTCGAAGGTCTACGATGTTTTCCAAGTGTCGATGCTGCGAAAATATGTGTTTGACGCATCGCATGTACTGGAGGAACAACCTATTGAACTTCGAGAGGACTTGAGTTTTGAAGAACAGCCGGTACAGATTTTGGACCGAAAGGATAAGGTGCTACGCCGGAAGACCGTTCCTCTGGTAAAGGTTCTCTGGAGGAACCAGAATGTGGAGGAAGCCACATGGGAACCTGAGGCGCAGATGCGAGAACAGTTCCCCTATTTGTTTCCTTGAAATTTCGGGACGAAATTTCTTAAGGGGGGAGATTGTAACGCCCCGGAAATTCGGAAAATGTAATATTGTAAAATATTGAATAAAATGACGTTTTTACCCTTGTGATTCGTATGGTCAAATTGTTGACTTTTTTATTTGAGGGTCGAACGGACGTTGACCGATGACTGTGACATAGTTCGGGACGTCACGAGTTCATAGACAGGTGGCACGTCCGATTCGGACGAACAGGGTGAAAGTTATGACGTTCGGAAGTCCAAGGGCATTATCGTAATTTGGACGTTATAAGGGAAAAAGTTGACTTTTTGTTTGACAATTGGTTTTCACACGACTCGAAGACCGTTAGATTCGTCTCGAAGCCCCGAGTACAACGACAGACGTCACGCGTGAAACGGACATCGGATGACCGAGTTACGGGTCACGGAAGTTGGAGGGCATTTTGGTAATTATTACACTGAGGGGTATTTTGGTGCACGGCGGTTACTGTAGCACCACCGTGAAAAACAGAGTGCACGGTGGTGTTTTGTGCGTGTAATTGTTTATGGCTTTAGTGGACAGGTGAGTGGGTTTAGTTTATGGACTTTGAGACTGTGGGAGGCATTCAGGCGTGTCTGGGCAGAGTCTCAGAGCACGGGGGAGGTTTTAAAATTGTTCTTGGGGTCTGTTTGCTGGAAACAACTGCTCAGTGATCAGCTGAAGGATTCCCACGAGTTGTCGTCTCATTTCGATCGATTAACCGAGTTAGAGGAAGTGGGGAGTTCATTTTGGAGTCAGTGGAGAGTTGCGAGCCTGAGAGAAAACCAGAGAGCTATGTTCTGGAGAAATAGAGGGAAATTTGAAGGTTGGGTTTTGAGGTGAGTTGAACCAAACTGAGGGTGGAATTAGTCTTCTGGGATCCTTACTAACACGACCGTGCAAGAATTGAAGAGCTTTGATCACAGTTTGCCCAAGAACCTGAGTTCCAGTTTCAGAGAAAATACAGTGTTGAGGATGAAGACTTTTAGGTGAGTTTTGGGTCAATTGAATGGATGTTTTGGTTCGTATAGGTCCCCTTAAGCTACTGTCTGAATTAATTTGGGAATAGGTTCGATCTGGGTGAGTTGTGGACTTCGACCCGATTTGAGGTTCGAGTTTGGATTGGTCGATAGGGTCCAAGTCGAGGTTAATAATCGACATAGAACTGAAATTAAAAGGTTATATAAGAAGTTTGAATAAAAAACGAGAGCAATTGATTGAGAATTGAAGGTTAACTGTTCGGGTTGAGTCGCGGGTAATAGACCCGTTTAACAGCCTATTCGAGTGAGGGAGAAGACATTGTAGCATGCGCGTGGCCTTCACGCGCAGCCACTTTGGGCGGCGGGTGATGGTGCATGTGAGGTCCCTTTCGATCACGGTCAACTGAGGTTTTCTTCCTTTTAATGTTTTTAACATTTTATCTTTAGGGTTCGAGTTGATCGGGAGTCGTACGGGATAAGTTCGAGGGTTCGGAAGTTTAGGTCCTTAAGTTTAATTACGCGGTTTTCGAATATCTGGTTATGCATGCGTGTTATAAAACTGGAGGGCGAACCCCGATTTCCTTAAACTGTTTTCTGCAACTTTTGTTTCGGTCCACTCACACTTTGTTGTTTTGACTACCCTCCAGGTCGTGGTACAAGTTCGGGGGCTAGCGCCGAGGCAGAGGCAGAGGCATAAAGTTTTCCATTGCAGAGTAGTTAGTTCACAGAGTAGGATTTGTTCTTTAACTTGTTTTGTAATATTATGCTATGTGAAACTAAGGATTTGAGGTCCAATCGGTTTTATTTATTAAATCTCCCTGGTCTGACAATGGGTGTGTTGTAATATCATTTTGGTTTTCCGGTCTTTTGAATTCGATTGTCAGACGGGAGCAGGATACTTCCCGATTATCGAGGCGATAATCGGGGTGGGTCCTGTCATCCTACCGAGCCAAAACCCTCCATCTACGCTCGGGTCGGAAAACTGACCTCCCTCGTACTCCACATCGCTGGGAAACACAATGCTCAACTAAACGACATCATCTCACTGGACTCGTCTAGAGTCATCCACTAACCATCCACTACCTTGGCTGCTCCTAGCAGCACCAGCTCCAATCCAGCCGTAAATCGGCCCAACCACAACAATCATCTAATCACAAACCCCAACTCACAGTTTCCGACTAAACACTTACTATGGGGTTCCTCACTTAGGTACTCACAAGCCAAACCAGTCATCCTACGGGGTTCCTCAAATCATCCCCATCATTCAAGGCATCTGGCCTAACAAGCCACCATCAACGGGCCTCCTCGGCCCACATGTACCACCAGCTCAACATGCTTCCATCAGCCCCACAGGCCAACTAGCCTACTCAATCGTAGCTCACCAGCTACCATCCAGGTTAATCACACTGGCAACGATTCGACCCTATGGCCCAACCATCAAGCATAACCAGCGCCAACGCACTAACGGTTTCGGCCTTAAGCCGACGTACGTCAAATCTCACACCGCGTATCGAGTGACTATGACCCTGGCACTAACAATTGCTGCTAACTAACCACAACGAACGTACTATCACTATCGTATCTAGGTTGCTGACGGGTTGTTCCGCGTCGAGACATCACATCCACAGTAGCATCAAAACACCCAAGTCGACGAACCAACGACTCTGGAAACCAAACCTCGCGCAGAGCGCACAAAACCTGCTCTGATACCAAATTGACAGGACCCACCCATAATCCCCCAAGATTAAGGGCTAAATCCTACTCCCGTCTAACTTACGCATGACACGAAGGCTAAACCAATGTCCAACCTCCATATGACACGTAAGTCGGACAAGGGATTCTCGATCCGACCATCCTGATAATATCCAGATTTCCCAGAGTGCGCTGAATCTACTGTGGATCGCGGGTGTGATGTCTCCGTCTCTCTCTCGCCCAACAGCCCGCACCACAACAACCTGGAGGGTAACGAAAACACGAAGAGACTGTGAGTGGACAAAAATAAAGTATAAGTTTAAAAACAGTTCATAAAACAAGTACATTTAAACCCTCCATGTAAAAACCAATGCATGCATATCAAATCCATGTCATAAAACCATTTAGTATTCATTTAAAACATTAAGTACTCAGGTTATGCAAACCATGTAAGAAAAACCAAACACATTTTTCCATTTCTCAAATCCCGGGCCTCAGCCTAAAACCATCAAAAATCATATCATTCGGGCATAGCCCAAAACATTGGAAACCTTTATCGAAAACCATCATCATCAAATCTCAGTGAAAACCAAAACATGTTTGAAACCATATTTCCATCCATCGAACCTGCTGGATCTATCCGAGTCTTTAAACTCAATCCAGGCATCAATATAATCTGAGTCTTTAAACTCCCGAGTCTTTAAACTCAATAGGCCTACGTGGGAAATATCAATATCCGAGTCTTTAAATTCAATCCGGGTCTTTAAATCCAATCCAGGCCCGCCCTCGCCATGTATCATATCCGGGTCTTTAAACCCAATAACCAGATTTAGCAAATCCAATTCAAAAACCATTTTCCATTTCCGAATCCGCAATCTCATTAGGATTCCGAATCCAAACCCAAAACTCATATCCATATCCATTTCCAAATCCGAGTCTGAAACCATCATTCCATAAGCCGGCATCCGGAATAACCATTCCGTAAGCCGGTATCCCGAATAACCATTCCGAACCCAAACCCGGAAATTCACTTTCAAGTTCCAAATCGAATCCCGAATAGTCATCCGGAAATTTGATTCAAAAACCCAAAATTATTCTTTAAAACCACTTTCCTGAACTGGGCTTCAAGCCCGAAATCATTTTTTCGAAATCCATTTTTAAATCATTGATATCAAATTATATTTCAAATCCCGAGGTCAAATCATTTAAACCATAGTCAAAGCACAACATTGATCAGAATCTCGTAAAACGTATAATTCCGTAAATATCTCGAAAAATGTGCAAAATTGTAAACCATCAAGATCATAAATCAAATCATAGAATCACATATAGAAATCATATAAAAACATATATGCATGCATCATAAGTTAGAAAGCAAAGTCCACTCACAGACCATTTGCATCGCCGCCTCGATACGCGTGTAATTACGCTTCCCGGGCTAATCCATTATCACCGCTTTCCCGAACCTGTCCAAATCCCAATATAAGGACACTAACTACTTCATAATGCTTCGTAATTTTCTCGAATTTTTAACTATTTTTAAACGAGCCCTAAAACCTTCGGGCATCCCGAAACCTATCGAGACGATGTCTAATCGACTCGAAACCAGTACCAAAATATTCGTTACATGGAATAATTTAAAAGTCGTGTTGGAAATTTCCCCAAAAGGGGCCCCACGTGCCCTCACGCGCCGCCCAAAGGGGCTGCGCGTGGGAGCCACGCGCCCAAACACTGTTCATCTTCGACCTGCGATCAACCGGTTCAGACCAGTTCAGCAGGCCGGTCGGTTCAACTGAACCGACGTGAGCGGTTTTGTCAAAATCCAAGTCCTTTTTAATCCGTTTTTAATCCTAATTAAACCAATAATTTTGTCCTTCCAATTCTAATCTTTTTACGTATTTAAAACTTAAAATTCCAGATAATTATCTACCTCCCCATGTCGACTGATGAACCCACCGTATTCCAGTTTTGTTTATGGCCTCCATAGGCTGTCTCGAGCTTCTCCTCCAAACGTGATCGGTTCCTGATCAACTTCAGCACCTCACCTAACACATTAATACGATTAACAATCAGTGAATCCAATTTCACCATGTCTAAATGGAAAATCAACTTCCACGGCCAGCATCACTTACCCTCCTTTATAGACCTCGAAAGCGAGTTCCTTGAGGTCGACTTGCCTTCCAAAACCATATAGAAACCACCAAAACAAACAACTTATCTCAAACCAAACTACCTTTGTTAACTTCTAAAAACAGGGCACACGACCTCACCTTGCCACCATAGGCGGCGGCCCTCCACGGCGGCACGAGCTCCTTCCTCATCTTCCATTCTATGTTTCCTTCTCATACTTCTCAGTCAAAAGATGGAGATTAAAGGACAATAGGTTTCACAGTTACACTCTGTTCTCTGTTTGCAGCCGTTTAAAACCTTCCACGATCAACCAAATTTCAACTTGGTAAGGCGGTAAACCAAGTTCTACAGCCATCTAGAAAGGGACATGTGTCGAAATTCTGATGGACACCAGCTCCTAAACAGCCAAGTGTCCCATTTTTACTGGGCACAAAATCCAAGGCAGCAAAATGACCAAACTGCCCATACACGCCAAATTACCATTTTTCCCTTAGCGTTCTTGGATCAAAACTCGAACCAATCGACGTCCGATGATAGCGTGCCACCTGTCGTTGTACTCAGGGCATCGAGACCTACCTAACGGTTCTTGAATTACGTGAAAATTCCATGTCGTTTGAAAAGTCCACAAATTGCCCCCTTTTAACCAAATTACCAAAGTACCCTCAAACTTACGAACGTCATAACTTTCTCCTCGGATGTCGGAATCGGACGTGCCACCTGTCTATGAACTCGTGACGTCCCGAACTACGTCACGGTCATCGGTCAAAGTCCATTTGACCGTCCGAACAAAAAGTCAACTGTTTGCCCATTTCCAAGGGTAAAATCGTCATTCCGCACCTTCCGTCCGAAATTATCCAACTAATCACCAATTCTCTTTACTAATTTGTCATTAACCACTAATCTAATCCCGATTTACGGGACGGGTCGTTACAACAGCCCAGAAGGTTAGGCGAGAAAAAGGGCCAACAGGCCGAGAGAAAAAAAGGGGCCAGGCCTAGAGGGCCCATATTTTCGCAAAGGCCCATGACTTGGATTTTCTCGACCCGGTCGGCTTTAATCACATCAGTCCAGACGTACTGAGTTGGTCGAATCATATCGACTCGATCCGGTCGTATCGAGTTGGTCCAATCAAACCGACTTGGTCGAGTTGAACCAAATTATCCTAATCAAACCGCTTGGAACATGGATCTTAATTCCTGAAGCATTATGTCAATTTATTTAAACTTTATGCTGAAACACTTATTTAACGTATAGGATCACATTATGCCAGAAGTATTCATTTGAACTATTATTACATGCTATTTAATTACATTGTTTAATGTTTGTAAATTTTTATTGTATTTATTTATTTAGCAAATGTATGTGTTTAAATGAATTCAATGTTCATCAATAAACTAGAATTTTATAAATGAACTCATACTTCATACTAATCACCGAACCCATAGTTTCAACAAAACTATGAAAAAAGGGACCTGCAGTTCTCTTCATAAATTCACTGAACATGATAAAACAAGTGGATTTTATATTTTTACTCCTATATATCATAAAGTTTGTTAGAACCTGAAGTTCTTATTTGCTACTTATGGATGTGTTTTCTCAAAGCATTACAATGCAATAATGTGTCCTTTATATAGACTCCAGAAGAGTGGTTTAATTGTCATAGGGACAACTTCTAACTTGAAATAAGAAATGAATGACATATCACTCATTATTTACAGGATATTAAATCCACGTATGTATATGTTCAAAAATAATGTTGAACACATCCATCTTGCAAAATTTTGCAAACGAATATAGCGACAGTTGCGAAACTCAAGAGGCAATAATAAATTCGTATATATGGATTAAATCAGTGATTTATGTTTTTGGGATTCGAATGTGTGGTTTTTCGCTCGAATATGATTTAATTCAATACAAGCACTTATATTTATGCATGTGATTCATTGAATTAAATCTCTCAATATGTATATTTTGTGGGGAAATTTATTGTCTAGCTGACAATGTTATCATACACATTATACTCCGAGGGATATGACAAAAGAATGTTGTTGAATGGTATTGACCTACCATCAATAAGACCTTTTATTCTCCAAGTTCCAAAAGAACTTTGTCGAGATTTACGGATATTCGAGTCAACGGTTATCATATTGAAACCACTAATGACAAGAAAGTGGAATACTTTTGCATAATCTCAAATTAGTATGACCAGAAGTATACACTGGAGAAATTAGCCAAAAGTTAGCTAGAAGCTAACTAGTACGAGAAATTACTCATTATATTGCATGACATGTAGGGACACCCAGGTCATGGTAATGATGCACCGTATCCTCAATATATTGCACGGGCATCCTCTTACTCGTAGGCACATATGCCAACTTTGCTCGTTAGCAAAAATCGAATATTAGACCATTATATGCAAAGATGAATCCAGACTCCATCATTTTCTTGTACAGAATACAAAGGGAAACATTGTGGACTTTCCAACCACCATGTGGACCGTTCTGAAAAACTTTCATGGTTTAGGTTAAGATACCGACAAAGTGGTCATATGCTACCCTTTTGTCCATACACATAATGTGTTTGCTAAACTCTTAGCCCAGATCATTCAATTGAGGGCCACACCACCCGGATTCTCTTATACAGTATATAAGACTCGATAATACCGGAGAGTTTACATCGAAATCATTCGATGACTATTGCATGCCCTTTGGGATTGATGGTGAACACCCCTAATGGTCTCACAAAAACACTAATTCACCTTGGTAATGCGCACCAAGCTTCTAGTTTCTCACGGGGACAATGCAATTTTGCATGCAGTAATTTTGGTCTGGTTGAGGTCAACGCCATCCAACGATGTTATGCGTTACAACTGGTGACTGGGTACGAACCAGCTGCTTCGTAATTACGCATTTATGGGTGTGCAGTTACGTGCCAATTGTGCCGCCACAACGTACACATATGGGACCTCAACAAAGGAGGGGCATACATGTTGGTTATGCATCCCTATCCATTATACGCTGTTTAGAGCCTTTTCCAGGCGATCTTATTACCGCTATATTCGCGGATAGTCACTTTGATGAGACAGTTTTCCCGTCGTTAAGGGGAGATAAAAACGTCAAATGTTCCTGAAGAACGACGTGAATTGGCGTGGAACATCCCCACTATGTCTCATCTTAATCCCCAAACCACACAAAGTAAGTTTTATGTGTGATTTACAGAGTGTAGCTAATAATACACCATACGCTCTCTCTAATCTAGCTAAAGTGACAAGATCACATATACCTGCTGCAAATGTGCCTGGAAGGATAGACATCCTAGTAGGACGCTTCGTTCCAGACGGACGAGGTACGGCCATGGCGGCTAACTAGTCATATGTCCCTACCCAGAAGCGAGGTAGACTAATAGGTTCAAAGGATTCTCATCCCCGGAAGAGGATAAATTTGGCACAATCGGATCCCTTCTAAATATCATTTGATCCATCTCATGAGATAATTCCGGATTATGGTTCTGTGATGGCGTTAGGGGACGCTCCAACGTCAGAATCCACTCCCGAGAATAAAGAGATCTCGGTAAATCATGCATGCTAATGTGAGGCAAGGAATTAGAATGATATTATCATTGATGATTTATATGTATTCGCGGTAGCTACCGAAATAATAACTATAAATGAAATCGAACCTTACTTCGTTGATGAATTAATTCCAACGTAGAAAAGACTGGCCAAAATGGAAAGAACCAATTCAGGTCAAATTAGATTCCTTGACAAAAAGAAAGGTGTTTGGACCTATAGTTCCCACAGCTCCCCATGTTAAACCTGCAGGATTTAAATGAGTAGTCATAAGGAAGCGTAATGAGAAAGATGAAGTTGTTAGATGTACAACTCATTTAATGGCGCACAGTTTTCTCAACGCCCTGAGATTGATTACGAGGAGACGTATTCTCCCGTAATGAACATCATAACGTTCTTCTATCTTATCGGTTTGGTAGTTTCCAGAAAAACTGAATATGCAGCTTATAAACGTGGTTAATGCTTATCTCTATGGGGATACAAATAAAGAGATACATTTGAAAGTTCCTGCATGACTCACAATATCTGATGCAAATAGTTCTAGACCACAGAACACGCTCTCTACTCCTTTGAGGCGTCCACTTTACGGATTGAGATAATCTGAACGAATATGGTATAACCGTTTAAGTGAGTATTTGATTAGTGTGGGATAACGAAGAATACCTATGCGTGTTTATTAAGAAAACAAGTTCCAGGTTCGCTATTGATTGGTATTCCAGAAGAAACCAATGATACTACTAAGCACCTGAAATTGGATTTTGAAATGAAGGATCATAGGAGAACGAAGTTTTGTCTCGATCTGAAGCTCGAGTACTGAGCATATGAGGTTTCAGTCTATTGATTAAATCACATCTAGAAGATGTTGATATTAGACCCATAAGATGTTGATATTAGACCCATAAGATGTTAGAAATGCTTTAATGAGGATAAAAGCAAAACATTCAAGCACGCCTATGATCATCTGTAGTCTAGATCCTATAAAGGACCCGTTTCGTCTGGTAGATGATAACGAAGAGATAGTGAGACCATAAGTTTCATATCTAAGTGCAATAAGCGCATTATTGTAGTTGATTCAAATGCACTACACCGGTCATTTCATCCGCTGTGAACTTGCTAACTACATTCAGCTCTGCGCCAACACGCTGCCATTGGAATGGCATAAAAGACATTTTTCAATACCTTAATGATATGTGAGATATGGGCTTATTTTATCCCTATGCATCAAGAAATGAATAAACCTCATTGGTCCTTGGAATGATGCATTGCCTTATCGGGTATACTGATGTATGCTAATTATCAGACCCTTATTATTACTCCTGAATGTATATGGGTAAAAACCATTACGAGGAGTATTCGAAGTACTAGTGGACTGCATTCCACCAATAATGAACCAAAGATTATCCACTAGGATAATGCTACCTCCATCAGGTAGATGAGGATCAGTTTCATTATAGGAGACAACAACAAGCCATCACCCAATGAAACTTTCCAGAAGTATACCAAGTATCCATAAGTATACTGAGTATCCCGAAGTATACTCACATGATCATCGTGTACTCTTTTGTCCTACGATCATGGTTATTTTGTCCCACTGGGTTTTGTTACCTGGCTAGGTTTTAACGAGGCACACATTTTGGTATGATCACCCTGCTAACAATGCATCCTGAAGATGTTATGATTTGACTCATATGTATTTGCTCATCTTTTCCCTTCGACCACGGGTTTTTCCCATTGGGTTTACCGAGCAAGGTTTTGGTGAAGCAACACTGATACATTTTATCTCAAAAGCGTACTATCTACCCGTATTCCAGAAGAGGCGACATCAACTACCTCAGAAAACTCCGATGTGATCACTTACATGAACGTTGCACTCTTTTCCCTTCGACCAGTGTTATTTTGTCCCTTAGGGTTTTTGTTACCTAGCAAGGTTTTAACGAGACAATACATAAGCACTTAGCCCAGCGACACCATTACATGAAATATCCAAGGGGGAGTTGTAAATATATTTATGTATGTGGTTATTTATATAATATTGTGAAGGATAGTTTAGTCAGATGTAAAAAGGGTAGATAGGTAATTTGTGCTTTGTACTTAACCCTAACTCTACTTCTATATAAGTGAGTTTAACTGAATGAAATTGTAGATACGTTTTGATCGTATTCACAACAAATATAATGTTTCTTCATAATTTTTTTTGAATGATGTTGTGTTTCTTCAATCCAACACTAAAATAATATAAAATCTAACATAAAATACACAAAACATGGTACAATATTATAAATACATCAGTACTATTTGGGTCCAATTGTACTTTTATCCACGATATGATAAGAGATTTAAACTTTTATATAGGGAAATGTCGATATTTAATGTACATAATTTCTTTATTTGGTATCATTGTAAAAACAGCTGATTTTCCTAATTAAATAAATATTTAAGGACACATACACACATGATAATGGAAACTATTGATTTATTAAAATATTTTAGAAAAATGATTTGTTTTTTTTTTAAATTAATCATCTTTTATATCTCAATTAAATTGACTGTTTATTATATACATTTAACCGATATTCAATATTCGATTGGTTTTATGCACAAATAAATAATTAATTAATTATCTATATATGGGGAAAATAAAGAGTAATTTTTCAATGATAGATAGTCAGAATACTACATTGAATGCACACAAACAAATTTCGCAAAAGAATACATCCGCGCAAACTCCAATTTGAAATATAATATTTGTATATTGCATTTTCATTTTTTTTGTTTGTTATGAAGTGGGAAAAAAGTAAAAAAATCGTTTCCTCTACAATGATTAGCGGTAAACTCCCCTTTCCTCCAATAAGACGTCTCTCTCTCTCTCTCTCCGCCCAAAATCGTTCGAGAGAGACAACAAATTGAGATTCAATTTGGTCCAAAACGCCGATGGCCAGCACTGACAAGCCCAGATTGCATCTCCGGGATCTTCTATTTCGTATTGACACTTCCACCTACAGCTTTCCGGTAACTCTCTCTCTCTCTCTCTCTCTCTCTCTCTCTCTCTCTCTCGCGCGCGCGCGCACGCGTCCCTGTTTGGTTGCCGAGAAAAGGAAAGAGAAATTTCAACTCAAATTAATAATAATAATAATAATATGTGTTGATTGGTTATGCGAATGATTTAGACGAGTTCGAGCTCGCTGAAGCTAGGCGAGAAGCTCTGTATGGTCTGCATACCTCTGATTGGCCTCATTGATGCTTTCATCTTCAGCTTAGCCGGTTGCTTCGATCGCCACCGTCCACCTCACCTCCTTCCCTTGGCCTACGACGACGTCGTTCGCCTGGCTGCCAATTCTCCATTTCTGTCTCCCATTCACAAATAAAAATTAGTTTTTTATTTTATTTTGTAACTTCTCAATCCATAATATCTTTTTTTCGCACGCAGTTAATGTTAATGAGGTGGAGGCATTGCGCGAATTGTTCAATAAATTAAGTAGTTCGATTCTCGATGATGGATTCATTCACTAGGTAGAGTTGGATTTTATTGGGTGCACCAGATCTTCAACGTCTAGATTTTGGTCGAAATTTCGGTAATTTGAATTTCTTTGACATGGGTCAAGAATTGTTAATTTATTTCAATTTGGATTTCTCATTTATAGGAAGAGCAAAGGTTGGCGCTGTTCAAAACTAAAGCAGGTGAAAATCTTTTCCTGGACAGGGTAAGTTAACTGATGACACAATTTTTATTTTTTAATTCTGTAACGGTGAAAATTTGTGTACGTTGTCAACACAAGTTGCACAACTCTCTAACCCTCCCTGTTTGGGGTGAGAAAATTTAGAATTATTTTTTATTACAAAATAATGGAAATTAAAATTCTTTTCTGTGTCTGAACCGACATGTTCATCCTTTTCCTTTTGTGATGAAATGGGATGTAGGCGTTTGATGTGTTTGACGAAAAGAAAAATGGGGTGATTGAATTTGAGGAGTTTGTGCACGCACTAAGCGTATTTCATCCATATGCTCCTCTTGAAGACAAGATTGATTGTAAGTTTTCACTATGCCAACTTAAGCAAAGCCTGCTTTGCTTACCATTATGTTTGGATTGGATAGGAGGCAAATCGTGCATTATGTTTGGATTGGATAGGAGGTGAATTTTGCTAAAGAGTGCTATTTTCTTCTATGTCTTGGGTTGCTTGCAGTCGCGTTTAGGCTGTATGATTTGAGACAAACCGGATATATGGAGCGTGACGAAGTATGAATATGATGATGTGTTTCAGACTATGAAGGTGATGATCATTTCATGTTAGTGTTCAGATAGTTTATTTGTTGTTCGTTGCTTTCAGGTCAGGCAAATGGTAGCCTTGCAGGAATCAAGCATACAGGTCCCAGATGAAACTCTTGAAGCAATCGTGGATAAGGCAAGAATTACAGATGTGAATACTTATTGTCTTTTTACCTTATGAAGGTTTTACGTTCTCATTGCTCGGTTTCCTTGCACAGACTTTCGAAGATGCTGATGCCAAAGAGGATGAGAGAATTAGCAAAAGACGAATGGAAAGCTTTTGCCACTCAGAGTCCGGGCCTCCTGAAGAACATGACACTTCCATACTTGAGGTACCTCCTTTACTCCCCATTCTTTTCCTCTTAATTCCTTTTTGTGTCTCTTCCAATGATCATTCATGCCTTGCAAGTAAAAGGAGTTAAAATGATAACTAAGTAATCTAATTATGCGATTGACATGGCAGAGATGTCACAACAGTTTTCCCAAGTTTTATTTTCAACACCGAAGTCGAAGATTGAAAACACTCGCAAAACCCTATGGGATTGATCGCAAAACCCTACAACCGGCACACAGCATTTTTGAGGGTTGAGCGAGTGAAAAACCCGCCACAACCTCATTAACACCCTCGTTAGCAAGAAGAGGCAGCATTGCCCGGGTCAAGGTGGTCGAATTGAGCTCACCGACACCCGGTACCAAGAATTTATGTTTGATGAAGGAAAAATAAACTTATGTTGTGAAAGTTGAATGCTAATAATTTATGTCTATTCATTTTCACTCTCAATTGATGAAGTAAAAGTAAGCGAGGTGAAAACTAAACCATTTTCACAAGCTGCAACAAGAGGCATTATTGCTTGGGAGGCAATTTTCGCAATCCAATTTTTCACTACCTGCACTCCCATTATGTCTTTTAACAATACCCAAAGATAAAATCAGAGAGCCCAAAATATGGTGGATAATTGTATAAAACCAACATTCCCCCCTCTTTGGACTGATAAACACAGGTTGCTGCAGCTACAATATCAGTGAGATCGTTCATGAAATATTGCTACCCACAGGCTGTTTTCAAGATATAAGAGATTCAAACCAAATGGAAGTAACTAAACAGACTACATGTGTAATAGTTGTCTCTTCGACACAACCGCATCCGTATATTTGAAATATCGAAACTGATCGCTACGAACTCAAATCAATATTTAAGAATAGAAATGTAGAAATAATGATTCTCGCATATGAAGGTATCAAATGGGCAGAGACGTGTTGGGCGAATCAGTGAAGGGTAATTGACAAATGAAACAAAAAAGTTCAGGAAAATCAAAAGCTTTCAAAAGTAGTCTTGGAAACTAGACGACTCAAGAGAAGCTGACTGTGTTCTAATAGGAGTTCATGTGGAGAAGGTTGGAGGGTGAAAATCAGTTGAAACAACATTTTCTCTTTCAAGCAGCTTAATCTCCTGCAAAGTATCACGCAAGTATATCTGGATCCAAGAAAATGAGATGGAAACACACACTCATTAGCGGTGCATCGTTAAGAATACCAATTCACCTGGTAAAATGGAGTATCATGAGTTGGGCGTCCATGGTTGCATCGACTGAGCTATAATCACAGATTTCAACAACTGCCTGCGATAGCATCTTCCATCAATCTCAACGTAAAACAAATCTCCTGTACAAATTACAGATGCTTTCATCTCCTCTGGAAATAGCAGGTCTCTGGAATATTCATTCGTTCACTATCCATACAGGAGACAACCGTGATTTCTCACTTGACCAACAATAAGAATTGGCCTTCCATCTGCAGATAAAGAATAAGGAAAAGTTAGGCGAAAACAGTAATTAACATATGAGTAATTTGAGAATTAGTATGATATACAGGTAAAACCAGCAATTGGAGATAACTAATGATAATTTAATAGATGCAAATCAGAAATTCTGTGGAGACCATGATAGCATGCAGAATCAACCTATCATAATTCACTATACAGGAAGGCTCAAAGCAGTCTGAAAAAAGCAAACAATCAAGAAAGCAGCAGCTTAATAATAATCTCCGTAGAAGAACTCAGTCAAACTTTATCTTAGTTCCTAGTAGAACACACAAGTAACATACTCAGCTACAACTTTTCAATCAAAACCTTTATTTACTTATAAATCTCATCTTCAACTAAACAATCCACCCGAGCCAATGGAGTGGATCTGTGTATACTCAAACCGTACTCTCACCCTCATTCATGATATGACTATTGGAAGGTAGATGTTCCTCATTCAGCCATCTCATTAGAGAAACATAGACTACACTACCGTGGCTACATGCAGAAAAAGAAACATCAAATTTTTTCCAATGCTGGCTGTCCGGCTCTGAGTTATGAGGCCAATCCTAATTACAGTATCGAGCATAGCTTTGAATAAATTCATGTAGCAAGAAATCTTATCTCAAAAAGACTTGCGCCATTGTTTGCTAACGTAAGAAATATAATCTCTTACAAATACGCCAAGAAAAGCAAGAAAAATCTAAACAAGAGAAACTATCTAATAGAATAACAGCAGGGCCTCATATATATCATCCAAAAAGATGAATCCTGTCCCCTAACTCAGCTAAGTTATTCAGAATCAATTGCCCTGCTCCAATCAACCAAGATAACATTCCTATTTCCCTTCTGACCAGACTCACTTTTATTTATTTCTGCAAGAATCTCTCTATGGTAAGTGGTAATAAGCCCTTTCAAGAGAGTCTAACCAGATCCCACATTTCAGCATCTTTTCCAATGCAAGTTATCTCACTAAATCAAACCGTATAATTTAACATAACCTGCTAAAGGTTTTTCCTCACAGAAGCAATCACCTAGAGAGGTCTCTCCATGGTATAATCAGAAACTAAACATCCTAGAAGCCTTGAGATAAGCAAGATAAGGAACAAAGCTCCGCAATATAATGGAGTAATAATTCACTAAAACGTTTAAAGTGAATCAGTTATAGGTAGTGTTAAAACCCAGATGAAAGAAACAAATTAGTTCCAAATAATAGCAATATAACCAGAACTCACTGATATCAAAGAGGCAACATACAGCACAGAAGATTAGCTAATATATCTAGGGAAAAAGGTAGAACATTCCATGCCCATGAAACCCATAAAAATGAGACAGGATACTTGCCTATAAGTTCAAATCCGTAGCTGGCCTCTTGTCAAATGGCATGGCACAATCCTCTCTTGAGATAGTCCAGTTTGGCTAGAAATATCTTGAAGGAAATTGTAGATTCAAACCTCAAAATGAAGTACAAGAAACGCCGCAGGAAGACATAAGAAGTAGCAAGATTGCATTACTGACCAATCCAAAATTTTGTAAAGTGTGCTGGATACAAGCGAGAACACACTTCGTCCATAAATTTCCGTCTCCTTTAATCTAAATATAACCTATTTTATCTCCACCCTGCCGCCCCCGTCCACTAAAAAGTAAAATCATATCAATCCTCAAACTGGATAAAGAACTGAACACTACAACTCACTTTAAATATTTCACAAGATTAATATAGATCTTCAATTTCCAACCCTTTGTTTGAAGAAAGCTCCACCTCTGATTTACTAAATGTCCTCAGGCTAACACTAAATCCCACTCCTGAAATAGGATTGTAGATACTAGAGAAGTCTAACTTGCTATTTAGAGCATCAGCAGCAATACTGAAGAGTGGTCTACAGTACATCACTTATAGATCCAAAATAGCTTCAGCACCACCCCCCAGGAAACTTGATATTTACTCACCACCTTTGGTATAAGCTGTGGTGCTGAATGCTGCAACCACGGCTTAAGCTGGCTACAATTCCATATCATCCTTCGAATGTCAGCTAAAACTTTTGGTATTACCAGAAATGTCTCTATAATGTATAAGTTTCAACCATGTTTGAAATGTCTCTATAATGTATAAGTTTCAACCATGGTGAAAAGAAAAATTTAGTGCTTATCCCAAGGCCACTAAAACCAAGGCAGCCACGTAAGTAAGATACAGTGACAGAGCTACATATTTTAACTGGGAAATAAAACCATATGGAATCCTATATAAAATGAGTCCTAGTCAGCATTAACCTACAATGGGAAAGGCCGAAACTTACTTACAGGGTACTATGATTTCCTAGGCCCTAGCTACCCTAAAAGAGTATCACAACTCCCAGTTGTGCAAATAGTTTCACATAAGCAGTCTTCTAAACCCAATAACATCATCTCCTGGGAGGATGTAAGTATATTCTGGGAAGCTCCACTCAATCCTCAAACTTCCACTATTCAAAATGAGTGGTTGGTCAGTCTCCACAAAATGGAAGTCAAAACTTACATCCAGTACATTTCATCTGATGACGCAGCAACAGGAAATCTTGTAATTTGGAGAAACGAAATGGCCAGCTTAACTGCTAATCTCCAGTTAAGTCATCACCCAGATAAAATGATGCATAAGAAACAGAAAGGACCCATATCCCCAACAAACTAAACAAATAGATATATTCTCCAACACATTATGTCCACAAACCATGAAAGCATACAACTCCAATTCCAACAGCGTCATCTACAAAAGTGCAGGTTGCATTACAATCATGCAATCTAGCATGAACACATAGCTTCCTTCAATTCCATATCGCACACGATCCAGCCTCACACAACTTACATGAAAATGGTTTATATAGACAGATATAGGGAAAAAAGAGAGCCAAGTTCAAAAATAGATACTAAATTATTGCAACAGTCTAGAGTTTGCTTCTACCCAATAGGAAAAAAAAGAGACAAATATAATCGAGGGAACATCGACAAATAAAAAAGAATCCTCATTATAAGTTACATGGCCAAATGACCAATATAAGATATAACTTGAGCAAATTATAGAAAGAAGTTTTTAAGAAATCATACTACTATCATAGGCATGGTAATTAAGTCTAGCAATCAAGCAGAGCAATATTAAAACCATATACACACCAGTTTAAGATGACTAACGATCTATCAGAAAAATAAATGGCTATTGATCTGGTGGGCAGTCATAAATGGTAAAGCTTCTTGACCACTCGGATGATGAGCAACCAAAGGTGGCATGTATAACTCCATCATTGAAACAAAAATCATCCACATTTCAACGACGAGCCATGCGAGTTTTTTCAGGTCCTCCCCATGAAGCTGGACCCGGGCCATACATAGGTCCTTTATCAGCAACACCCTAACAGATGACCATGAAGAACATTTCAGAGGAAATACTAATAGATACACAATCAGGACATTTCCGAGAAAAAAGAACTACTAAGGAAGACTACTGCTTAAAAAAGAACAAATCAAAATTCCAATCACACAAGCAAACATACCACGTGCAACCCATATCCATCTCCATATACAGCAGGAAAAGCCCCCTCTGGGCTGCTGAAATTCATCCCATATTGTCCACCTTAAGAAAGTAAAGAACGAGATACGAATTAATAGATTAAAAACGAAATGTAACAACATAACCCCATTTCTTTTGGTCAACTCAACTTTCATAACAACATAACCCTAACCAACAAGAAACAACTCTTTTTTGCTCCACAGCAAGACAACTGGGAAAATAACCTAAACAGTCCATTTCCTGTACTATAAAAAAGAAAGATGAGATCTCAACCCCAGTTCCCAAAAGAGATTATGGAAGATGAAATTCATTCATCTAAACGAAACACCAAACAGAACTTAAAGAATCTATAAACATGATATCAAGTAATTCGATACAAAATTTAATTGTTGGGAAGCAAACTAATATGTGAGTTTATCCTCATGTGCACCTGTGTGTTTCTGTTACGTGACTAACTGCGATTTGGGTTCACTTGATTAGTTGGGTCCACTAGTTTTTTCATAATAGGTGGGTTTGGTGGAATTAGATAAGAGTTTGATTGTCTTTCTAATTCCTGTTTTTTTGGGTAGAGGAGCGCTGCTTCCAGTTTGGTAGGGATTTTACCATTTTACTCCTTTTTTAAAGTGATTGACTCAATAAAGAATGGCATGAGAAAATTGTTAAAACTAGCTGTGTCAAAGGATATCTGAGTTCTGTTGAAGAAACTCTACATTATCCTTCCTGTTTTCCTCCTTGTGAGACAGAGAGGGGGTTTACCAGTCTTACATAGCAATACACAACATCTCATCTTTTCAACAGCCAATGAAGAGTATCATAATATAAGTGAAGTTTTAAGAAAGGTACCATAATGAGGGAAATAATGACCCTAGAATATGGTAAGACAAATAAGTAATACCTGCACCCCATGGTCTACCATCAGGCCTAGAAAGTTCTGCGCGGAGTTTCTCAACTTCACGAGCCATAGAAACTAGGTTCTTCTCCATTGCCTGTCTTTGTTCCATAAGCTCAATATTTGCCTTCTTTTCATAATCAATCGCATTTCTACAAAACCAAACTTGTAAAGCAATTAATCTAACAAAATCTAAATACAATATGCTCACTAAAAGAAGATTACAAATACAAGATAAGTAGGTAAGGACCTAGCATGCATAAGCTCCTGGTGCAAACCATCAATCTCAACCCTTAGCATAGGAATCTGTTGATTATCAGATTGCAACCTTGAAAGGTCCTGTGTGAGGGTCTGAACTTGTGAGGTAAGTTCTTTCTTAATGGTACTCAACTTCTGAACTTCAGAACGAAGCTGTTTAGCCTCATTCTTTAAGGGCTCAGTTGCCCGAAGATCAGCTTCCAATTTCCTGCCTTTCTCAAAGAGCTCCCTTGATTGCAACTCTTCTTCAGCCCGAATATCTGATAAGGCAACATTCATCCGATGCATTTCCTCCTTGGCAGCACCAAGCTCACGCTGCAATGTCATCCGGTCCTCGACCAGCCTCCGGTTATCAGCCAAGAGTCTTCGAATTTCAGCATGTTGCATTTCAAGTTCATCCTCCAACATTGCAGGGTGGGGAATTGGCCGCATAGGAGGACCTCGGCCATAAGGTCCTTCAAGAGGATAGCCACGCCGGTCATTCATTGCTTCCCGTGGAACACGATGTCTCCCTGCCATTCTAAGTTATCCTGAAAATCCACAAAAATGTAGGAAATATAACCCGTGCAGTAGAGGGTAAAAATGAGCTTGTCAGTGATGAATAATTCGAAGGTAACATCATCCATAGAAATTGGAAGATTGTGAAAAACCTTTTAGTCACTTTATTAATAAGGAAATTAAACAAAATGGCAGTGCTTATACAAGCCGAAATGTAATCAATTAAAAAGCTTTGGCTGTGATTCTTATTTTCTGTTCCTTTTTCTTTCTAGATAACACACAATTTGACAGTCAATCCGAATCATATATATTAAATAATAACTTTCATCAGGTAATTAAGCCACTCATATCTGGGTAATTCTTAGGGTTCAGTTTGGATTCTGAGAAACACAATAGCAATTATGCATACTTGTATATCATTCGAACAATCGCAATTCAACTTCTAACGGAAAAATAAACAAACTTTTCTCAGTTCTTCGCCTTTCTGACAGTTATTAATCACATAATTAATTTTTTAAAAATTCAAATAAGAGAGAACCTGAAATTATCTTTCACTTTTTTTTTTTTTCGAATAAAAATCCAAAACAAAAACTCTCCTTTTCTGAAGCCAAAAGCATAAACAGAAATTAGAACCCAAACCTTGTGTTTGATCGAATTTCTCAACGAAGGAAACCTCGGTGTTCAATGTGCTGTACGTTTGAGGCCCTAAGGTGATTTTGGGCGGAATATTCAGAGCGAGTATTAGCTCAAAGCATTGCTTTTGCCTACCTCCTAAGTTCCTAACGATTGACAAAAACAAATACTGTTCCAAACGGCGTCGTTCCCCTCAGTTAGATTTTATTTTTTATTTTTTTAAATATGGTACCACACTTCATTTGCCACAATTATGGTTAACCACGCATTATCCCATACTTTTCAATCAAGAACGAATTTATGTCGGCGGTCGAAAAAATTCATAGAAACATTTCAATTTCCTCTGACCATAAGTTTAATATCAATTTTATGTTTCGAATTCAAGATTAGGGAGCAAACTTGACTTAGAATTCGAGTTTACACTGAACCACTCTTGCTCTTGATTATCGTTATCATTTATATTAAATGGGGCAATTATAGTTTAACTGAGAGGACCCGTCCTGAAAAAACTTCTCGCAAACTACATACGAGCCCTACGCCCGTCTGACAAGTAATGCAGAATACCAAGATTACCCTCAGCTTGGACAAGGGATATTCATCTTATGAATCATGCATCTGTCTCTTGTTTAGCCTCGAATTTCGTGCAACGACCTTGACAGGTTACAAAAACACGAAAACCGTGCGAGTGGACAAAATAAATAGGTTTAAAAAAACATAGTTTGAAATATAACATTTTACCCTCCGTTTTCCAAAACTAAATCTCAATTAAAAACCGAACACAGTCATTGACCTTGAGAAACGTGTAAACCGACCATAATGCAACAAACATCAGTAATCACGACAACCAGCACATCAATCACACAATCAATCCACATAAAACCCATCATCACATAAATCCACACATAGCTAACCCATCCTCGAGGCACAATATCAAACATCACGTCCACTACGCTACCAGTAGGCACACCACTCGGGATCTGGAGTCCAACTCGATGTCTGAGTTAGCACCAAACCAGTCTCAGGATCTGGAGCCCCCCGGCTCGACGTCTGATAACCAACATGCACCTCGAGGAAGGTTATCCACAATCATCACAATATATCACATCACAGATAATGAGAAACCACATATCCATATCATAACTCAAAACCAAAATCCAAAAATTTGGGCCTAAGCCCAAAACCACAATTTAATCAAAACTTCGTAAAACGTGTCATTGAAATATATTTGAAAACCCATCCAAAAATCATATGGAAATCACCAAAATCCAATATCACAAAATCACATGTCATAAATCACATTCATTTAGAATATATAATCAAAACGGAATCCAAAATCGTAATTTACGAAAAGCTTCATAAAACGTGAAATAAAATAATAATTAATTTATAAAATCACCGAAAATTATATAAAATCTCAATCAATCAAATATCCTCAAACACACATAGAAACATATTTAAAACAATTAAATATGCATGCATATTATTTTAATACATATTATTTTAATAAAAATAAATGTCTACTCACACGTATCTTACACACAACCAAACCGAATTGCACATCTTTCTGTAAAATTCGAAAACTTCAATTCTTGTCAAAAATCACATCGAAGGGTCACTGACCACCCTAATTAACTCACACGTGAATCCCATAATTTTTTCAGAATTTTAAATGTATTAAAATAACGCCTAAACATTCAGACAGTCAAAACTACCCCAAGACGATATCTGATCACCTCGAAAATTGTACAGTTGGACTCATAACATCAAATACTATAACTTTCGTGTTGGTTGAAATTTTAAACTCCAAGACATGTGCCTTCATGCGCCCAACAAAGTCTCTGCTCGTGGGCCTCACACGCATGGCATTGTTTGTAACACCCCGGAAATTCGAGGATTTTAATATTGTAATTTAATATTTGAATTGACGTTTTTACCCTTGTGAATGGTATGGCCAAATTGTTGACTTTTTGATTAGTGGGTCAAATGGACTTTGACCAGTGACCGTGACGTAGTTTGGGACGTCACGAGTCCATAGACAGGTGGCACGTCCAATTCGGACGATCTGGGTAAAAGTTATGACTATCGGAAGTTCAGGGGCATTACCGTAAGTTGGACTTCACGGGCGAAAATGTTGACTTTTCGTTTGGCAAGTAATTTTCACATGAATCAAGGACCGTTAGGTAGGTCTCGATACCCTGAGTCCGTAGACAGGCGGCACGCCGAAATCGGACTTCGTATGGCTGAGTTACAGGTCTAGAATGTGAAGGGCATTATGGTAATTATTGAACCAGGGGCATTTTGGTCATTTCGCCCTGGTTACTGTAGCAAACGCGGGGGGACATGGGCGGCACCACCATGTGCGGTGGTTCAAATGTGCAATTGTTTATGCAATTGTGTGCTGGAAAGATGGGAGTGTCTGATGCTTTAGAACGTGGTATGTTGCATCCACCTTGCACGACCCCATTGTTAATTCAAGTTCGAAGCTTTTCGGGGAACATTTCGCAGTGGACAAATTGAACTCCCACGAGCCTCTGGGACAGCTGAGGTTATTTAAAACTGATTAGAACATGTGTGAGCATCACTCTGCCATTAAGAAAACTGAGAATTGATGAAGAAAACCAGAGAAACCATTTCGGGCAAAATTGGAGGGAAAATCGGGTTTTGATTTCTGGTGACTGTTGGACCAAACCAAGGCCTGGTTTAGTCTTCTGGGAGTGTTTGGAACTCAACCACATCGAAATCGAAGGCCATCAGCCACGGGTGAGCTGGGACGGTGACTGCTGTTTTCAGGGAAATCGCAGAGCTTGAGACGACAACCTTCAGGTACTCTCAAACCCAATTGATCGTTCATATTAGTTCGTTTTGATCCTATTGAGCTGCCTGTGAATTGAATTGAAGTTTGAATTAGAAACCAGGAAGTTCTGGTGATTGACCCGATTGGTTGATCACGGGTCGATGGGTCGTTTGGGGATGTGTCGAGGTTGATTTTTGTCACAGAACCTAAATTGGATGGTTATTTAACATGTTAGGATCAAATGGGATCGAAATCGAGTAAGAATTGATGGGTATTCAACCGGGTCAAGCCGCGGGCGGCAGGCCCGTATTGCAGACAAACGGGTGAAGGTGCTGACACTGTAGCTACAGTGTCAGGCGCGTGACTTTCACGCGCAGCCACTTTGGGCGGCGCGTGAGGGCGCGTTGGACCTTATCTTCGATCACGATCAACATGACTTTTGTTCCTCTCATCATTCTGAACATTTTTGGTGAATTAACCATGTTGATCTGGGATAGTTTTGATGGGTCAGTTTAGGGCCGGTTGTCTCGGGAAACGTGTTGGACGGTTTCCCCGAGCCGGTTTCTGTTTCGAGTTATTTGGATAAATGTTTAAGACTTGTTGTGACCCTTACGTATGATTTGGACTGACAGAAATTGTACGATAATCCCGGTACAAGTTCGTACGCACAGTTTCACCACGGGATCGTACTGTGAGTGGGCCCGATTTCATTAAACCCTTGCATGCTTAAATGTTTTCTGATTTACTTATATGTTCACATGCTGGAATCAAGAAATGGTTTTGATGATATTGAAATTTCGGTTATGGCACGTTTCACGGTATTTGGGCATGAGACCCGTCTGATGAAACGTAACGATCGGTTCAGATTTTATCTATCTATACATATATGTTTTGCATGTGGATATCAATAAAATGTATTTGGTACTGCACTGTATAGATCCTTCCATATTATATTGTCTCCTCCGGATGAGGTACCCCGGAGTGGTCACGGACGTATAGAACGTCCAGCGTCTATGACGCTAAGCATCGGGGATGCTGTAACCGAACAGGGTTCGGGGATTGAACTCGGAGTTGAGACCCGAGTGGCACGCGTAGCCTTGTGATTGTGACCTTATTGGACGTCAGGGACGTCAGACATCAGGGATGTCGGGATTGGAGTGTATAGTGCAGTGGCTAAAATTATGTTTATGGTAATATTATATGCCTTATGGTTTATATTATATGATTGATGGTTTTAAATTCGGTGGCATGCATGTTTGGAAAACGGAGGGGTAAATTATATGTTTTACTTATCAATTGATTTTATAAACTTGAGTTTCGGTCCACTCACCTTTATTGTATTGGTAAACCCTCCAGGTCGTGCTAATGAGGTAGAGGAGGAACTTGAGGCTGAGGCATAGATCCACTTCTGCGTACCTGAACCCCTGTTGGGTGGTGTACCCGCAGGTTTATGTTAGAGTCGTGCTCGCAACTTGTCGTTTGGATTTCATCCCTTGTCTGACATCTGTTTAATTCGGATTTGATGTATAACTTTAATTTGGTTATTTATGCATTTGATGTTTTTGAGGCTAAAATTGGTATGAATTATTGGGTGTCAGACGGGAGCAGGGCACGTCCCCTTGTGGTCCCTGTGGGGTCGGGGCAGGTCCTGTCAGCTTGGTATCATAGCACTAGGTTGTGGTCAGCATGCTAGACTAGCGATTAGTACTAGTTACTTTTCGACTTTTAAGGATAATGTTAACTGATCTATGCCTCTTGACAGTTGGTTATGCCTCCTAGGAGAATTCCTCATACACGAACTGACGAGGACCTGGAAAGGGAAATGGAATGCGCAAGCATTGAGCGGGCTCAACGTCTGGAAGCCACATCTTTCAACGGGGGATCGAACCCCGAAGATGCTCATGATTGGATCACCAAATGGGAAAGGATCTTCACGGTGATGCACTGCCCTCCGGGCGAACGGGTAACTTTGGCGGCCTTCTTGCTAGAGGGAGGAGCCTACCAGTGGTGGCACGGCCTCAAAATGTCTGGGTGGTCTGTCCATACCACTACTTGGGAAGCTTTTCGTTCCCGATTTCTGGACCAGTACTACCCGCGATCGTTTCGCGCGGCACGGGAGGCTGAGTTCCTGCGGCTGGAGCAGGGAGATATGTCCGTTGCGGACTATGAGCAGACTTTCGCAAAACTATCCCGGTTCGCTGCATCATTCGTGAGCACGGAGGAGGACAAATGCCAAAGGTTCGAGCTTGGACTCCGAGGGGAGATCCGGGCAAGTGTGACTGCTGCTACTCATGCTTCACTGAGAGATATGGTCGACGCTGCGGTGCGTGTCGAGGCCAGTCTGGCGACACACCAGACACGACAGCCTTCGGGCGAGGGGCGACGTCAGGATCGCCCACACCGTGGGCCATCAGGCTAGAAGAACAATAAGGGAGGGGGCTACAGGGGGGCACCCTCATCCTTCAAGGGTCGTGGCTGGTCAGGTCGACGCGGAGGCTCTCAGGGCAGAGGATCAGGATACAACTCCGGGCAGCGTTCGTCATGGAACGGTGCTTCTGGTGGACATTCGGATAGGCCGAGGCTGGTAACCTGTTTTGCTTGCGGAGAGGAGGGCCACTATGCCTGTGATTGCCCGCTGTTGTCCAAGAGCAACGACGCTGGGGGCTCTAGTGTGGTGCAGAGCACAGCTTCCCACACTAATGGAGGTCGCGGTCAGGGTGGTGACCGAGGTGCTGGGCGTGGTGCGCGCGGGCGCGGACGAAATGGAGGGCCTAGGGCCCAAGTGTTTGCTATGACCCAGCAGCAGGCGAGGACTACCCCAGGCGTAGTTACAGGTACACTAAATATCCTAAACCTTCTTGTACGTGTATTGATGGATGCGGGGGCTACACATTCTTTTATTTCGAAGAGTTGTGCTGGTATGCTTGATTGTGTGGTATCAGCCTTAGATTGCGAAAGGGGTGTTAGCACCCCGATGGGCATCGTGTACCTTGTGAATCAGGTGATTCGGAGGTGCCCGGTGAGAATTGAGGATGTGGATTTACCAGCGGACTTGATTATTCTGGATATCCACGACTTTGATGTAATTTTGGGAATGGATTGGCTATCGGAGCATGGGTCGCTCATCGATTGCAGTAGCAAGCAGGTAATTCTGCGAAGCCCGGGTTTGCCGGAGGTTATCTTCCAGGGGGAACGTGACGGTTCGCCTCCTGAAGTGATTTCTTCACTTACTACTACCAAACTTCTACGGAAGGGATGCCAGGGTTATCTGGCGCACGTCGTGTTGGAGCAGGTTGATACTCCGGGTATCGACGAGATACCGGTGGTACGTGAGTTTCTGGATGTGTTCCCGGAAGACTTACCTGGATTACCGCCATCGCGGGAGATCGAGTTTACTATTGAACTACTCCCTGGTACCCGACCTATATCCCAGGCACCATACCGGATGGCGCCGGCCGAGTTACGAGAACTCAAAACTCAGTTGCAGGAGTTGGTGGAATTGGGATATGTCCGACCGAGTACTTCACCGTGGGGAGCCCCGGTGTTGTTCGTAAAGAAGAAGGAGGGGAGTCTCCGTTTGTGTATTGACTATCGACAACTCAACAAGGTGACACTGAGGAACCAGTATCCTCTACCCAGGATCGATGACCTTTTTGACCAGTTGCGGGGAGCTCAATGCTTTTCGAAGATTGATTTGCGGTCTAGGTATCACCAACTGAGGATTTCGGAGGAGGATATTCCGAAAACTGCTTTTCGAACCCGTTATGGACACTACGAGTTCCTGGTTATGCCTTTTGGGTTGACGAATGCTCCAGCAGCATTCATGGATCTGATGAACCGGGTCTTCCGACCCTACTTGGATAAATTCGTAATTGTGTTCATCGATGATATCTTGGTGTACTCGAGGAGTGCCCGAGCACATGAGGAACATCTACGGTTGGTGTTGGAGAAGCTAAGACAAGAGCAGTTGTACGCCAAGCTGAGCAAGTGTCAGTTTTGGCTAAGCAGTATTGGTTTTCTGGGACACGTGATATCGACGAATGGGATTAGCGTGGATCCCCAGAAAACAGAAGTGGTGACCAACTGGGCTAGACCGACAACAGTAACGGAGGTGCGGAGTTTTGTCGGGTTAGCGGGTTACTACCGGAGATTCGTGGAGGGTTTCTCCAAAATTGCTGCACCATTGACTCGTCTGACTCGGAAGGGAGTGAAGTTTATTTGGGACGAGCAGTGTGATCGGAGTTTTCAAGAATTGAAAGATCGATTGACCACTGCACCTGTCCTTGCATTGCCGGATGACAGTGGAGAGTTTGTGGTCTTCAGTGATGCATCGCTACAAGGTCTGGGCTGCGTGTTAATGCAGACTGGCAAGGTTATCGCATATGCATCCCGGCAGCTGAAGACTCATGAGTTGAACTACCCAACCCATGATTTGGAGTTGACAGCGGTGGTTCATGCTCTAAAAATCTGGAGACATTATCTATTCGGTGCAACGTGCCGGATATACACCGACCACCAGAGCCTAAAGTACCTATTCACTCAGAAGGAGCTTAACATGAGACAACGGAGATGGTTGGAGCTGCTGAAAGATTATGACTGTACGATCGAGTACCATCCGGGTAAGGCCAATGTGGTGGCTGATGCACTCAGCAGGAAGTCAGCGGGATCTGTTGCACACCTAGGGATGGTGTATCTTCCTTTGCTGGTGGAACTCCGGAAGGCGGGAGTTATTTTGGGTACGGATGAACATGGACCTTTGTTGGCCAGCTTCCATGTACGACCAGTACTAATTGATCGGATTATCGAAGCACAACTTCAGGATCAGATACTTGTGGTGCCTAGTGACGGTATATAGGTTATACCGGTATTACGTTGGGGAGCGTGTTGGTAGTCGGATTGGTTCTGATACCATTGGATTAGTTGCGGTCGTGAACTAGACATTGGATACTGTGCATTGGGTCATAGTACTTCTGATGGGTAGTTACACACAGGTCGAGTGAATTGTTTGGTGGTGTATACTCATGGTTGAGTAAGTTGGTGGTTAGTGTAACCACAAGTGTATCGTGTTAGTCTTGACTGACGACTGTCAAGTGGTGACAGTTTGTCGAAGGTGTCAGCGTGGCTCGTTGAGTGAGGTCTGATGACTCCCAGTGGGAGTAGACGCTAGGATAGATTAGCGTTTGAGAAAGGAATCATCGAGTTGACAAGTGGTGTCGATTCGGAGCATATGGCTACTGTCATTCGAAGTGGTCGAGTGTAGTCGATACGACGTGAGTGTTAGGGGTACGTCTGGGTGCGGACGAGTACGTATTACTCTGGTTAGTTGGTGTACGAGTGTACACGTGTTGCCAGGTTGATTCTACTTTCCACGAGCTGGATATGGAATCAGGATAATTGGAGTTTCGAGAATGAAACTAAATTAAGGAGGGAAGCACGGTTAGATTAGGTCGGTTGGAATTTCGAGGACGAAATTAATTAAGGAGGGAAGGTTGTAACGACCCGTCCCAAATTCCATGATTAGATTAGTGACTAATCACGATTAGTGAGGCTAATCCGTGATTAGTAGAGCGAAATCGGACGAACGATGCGAAATGACCGTTTTGCCCCTAGTGGTGGCAAAACGTTGACTTTTCAATCGGGCGGTCAAATGGACTTTGACCGATGACCGTGACGTAGTTCGTGACGTCACGAGTTCATAGACAGGTGGCACGTTCAATTCCGACGTTCGAGGAGGAAGTTATGACGTTCGGAAGTTTAGGGGCATTTTGGTAATTTTGGATAAAAGGGGTCAAAAGTTGACTTTTTGACCGGGAGGTCCGATGGCCGAGGGCCAAAGACCGTTACGTAGATAAGGACGATACGAATCCGTAGACAGGCGGCACGTCGAATTCGGACGTTTGACGGCGAAGTTACGGTTCACGGAAGTTCCCGGTTACTATTCACGACGGCACGTTTTACGAGACAAAAAGTGCAGTTTTGTCTCTGGTGGGCCCAGATATTTAATGGAGGCCCAATGGATGAGTAACACTTGTCACCCATCCACTGGCCAACCTCACCCACTCATGCACCAAACCCATTCACCGTGCATCCATTTCTTCCATTTTTCCTCCATCCATTACCCGATCCCATTTCCAAATCCAACCCAGCCAACCCAACCCATTTTGGCTAGGACTGAGGATAGAGTGAAGTGAGGATGGTGAGGACGTGGTGGCCGACCCAGGACGGCGCCACCGTGCACGGCCGAGGCCAAACTCGAACAGGTAACCCGGTTACCCATTTTCTCCCTTTTAATTTGATTTTGATGTTATGGTTGCTTTTGGACGATTAGGATGAGTTAGTTAGGTTGCTAGTATGATTTTAGGACGGTTTGGAGGGTGCTTCACGGCGGAGGAAGCCATGAGGGTGGTCGGGAAAAACAGGGTCGTGAGACCCTTTAATTTTGGTTAGGATTTAGGAGGTTTTGATTAGTTTGGTTGATTGGGATAGATTGGAAATGAGAAAATAGGAATTTAGGAATTGGAATGGAGCAAAACGGACGAAAATTGAAGAGTGTAGGGGCCTGGACCGGTCACGCCGGTCCAGTTAGACCGGAATTGCAGAGAAAACCGGACCGGCCCGGTCGGACCGGTTCGATCGATGGAGACGACGGGCACTGTAGCGGCGCGTGAGGCCCACGCGCAGGCAACTTCCAGTGGCGCGTGTGGGCGCGTGCTAGGGTTTCTGGGGATGTGTTCAACATACGAAATCATCTATTCGATGTAACGAACATTTTGGGACTGGTTTCGAGTCGATCGGACATCGTCTCGATATGTTTCGGGGCATCGGAAGGTTTAGGTTCGGGATTAAAAATAGTTAAAAATACGGGAAAATTACGGGGCTTCAGTGAGGGGTTATATAAGTAGTTAGTAACCCTCTAAATTAATTTGGACAGGTTTGGAAGTCCCGGTGACGGTGATCGGCTCGGGGAGCCGTATGGCACGCGTATCGAGACGCGGCTTCGGACGGTCTGTGAGTGGACCTTGTTTTCTAAATTGGTGCATGCATAAATGTTTATTATATGTTTTAAATACTTATTTTTGATGCCATGAGTGCGTTTGGATGTGTGGTTACGTATATGCACGTATTTCGAGGTTTCGGCCCTATACGGTGCCTATACGGGGCTGTATGTCTTTATTGGTCTAAATGAAATGGTTTTGGATTTCCAAATGGATTATGAATATGATTTTATGATGTTGATTTGGATGCTTGTGAATTATATGGTTTCACGTATTTCGAGGCGATTTACGTGCTTGCACGTAAATCGAGGTTTTCCGATTTTACACTGATTTTCCATACCTGGGGTTTTGGATATGATTTCATGAAATGGTTTTGGATTCGAAAAGGTAAACTCGGGTTCGAAACCCATTTGATTTACGGAGTCGGGCTGGAGGCCCAGTTGGTCTACGAATCGGACTTGAGGTCCAGTTTGTATGTGGATTCGGGCCTAGGGCCCAGTTATGTATTACAAATGGTTTTTACGGGTCATGACGGTTTATGGGAACCGGCATGAACCCCTGAAATGGATTTACGGGTCATGACGGTTTATGGGAACCGGCATGAACCCATGAAAGGATTTTATGGTTCATGACGGCTTATGGGGGCCGGGCATGAATCCTTGAAAGGTTTCAAGAATGATTTCCAAAGGTTTTTCATATTCCATCCTTTATATATGATTGTCTCCTCCGGGGAGGGTCGTTGGCCTGGGTGGACCCCGGAGTAGTCACGGAGCACTGACTGAGTGGAGTCGCCCCCCAGTTGGGTTCCTTACTCTCAGGATGGGCATGGTTCGTTACCTCCAGGGAGGGTCATTGATCTACGGACATTGACCTGGGTGGACCCTGGAGAGACTTGGGTTTGAGACCCCGGTTAGCACACGTGTAGCTTTATTTTACCGTGACAGGTTCTGGATATGAAATATAATGGATAAACATGATTTCAATTGATTTTGGGAAATTGTGTTTATAATGATAAATGGTTTTGGGCTGAGATCCCACATATGTTACTATGTTCTGGTTTCTGTAAAATGGTTTTGGGCAGGAGCCCGTGTGACTTGTATTTACAGAACTTGGGGTTGTGACCCTATTTATGGATGTTTTAACATATATGATTGGATAAATGGTTTTACTATGCATGCATGCTTTTAGTGGAGGGTATAAAGGTCTTCTTATGGAAATGTTTTTATAAAATCTTTATTTTTGTCCACTCACAACCTTTATGTTTTTAATACCCTTCAGGTTGACAGCGGATGTGGACTGTAGCAGAGATCGAGATATCACATGCCTCCTCCGGATCCTGGCGTACTCTGATAGCCCGGGAGGGCAAAGGTCGGAAATATCCCTTGTCTGACACTATGGTGTCAGACGGGTGCAGGGTCATCCCGCACTAATCCCGGGGGGATTGGGATGGGTCCTGTCAACGTGGTATCAGAGCGGGGTTGTCTCTATTCGAGCAACCGCGGAGCTCTTGGAGTATGTACGCAAGTCGAGGATGTGATATCTCAAGGGGCTGCAGTCCATGGTCAACCTGATAGTTAGGGTGCCAGTACGATAGTTAGTAGGATGGAGTCGTGATATGTCTTGGTTCGGCACTAGATGCCGGGGTTGCCATAGTTCTGTCAAGGTTGACAGTGTGGGGCCCTATGAAAGGGTTAACGTATTCGTACGTTAGATTTTGATCGTGAGACGGTTCCTTGGGATCGTCTTCACGATGTCGTAGGATCGGTTCCGACGACTGATTCGATGTTGTGACCATTAAATGGTCGGATTATGTTGAGATAAATGGATTTACTGCAGTCAGCAGTTAGCAACCGGATTCGAGGATCCTGATTGGACTTACGGTAGGATTGGATTGACGTCTTTATGATGTCCAGACCGCGGGGTCGGTCAGATCATGGATTTTACTGCCTTATGCAGTTGGGTTCTGGGGAACTCTAGGTGTGATCGTGGAACCCTACCGTATGTGTATGGTTCGGAAATGTGAGTTGACGAGTGGTTTGACTTGGACGACTATTCGGATTTGGATTCGTTAGTCGGTCTAGTCATGTCAGCTTGTGTTGGGACTGCACTTCGCAGTCAGGGTTGTACATATCGGTTAGACCGAGTTGGTTGTCGTGCTACTTCAGTTGTGGGTTGGTGCAACTAAGGTCATGGGCGACCTGGTAGACGACATTTGGGTTAGTTGGAGTACGGCTGGTTAGTGATTGGTGGGACAAGGTATCAAGGTTGGTACTTGTCGATGGAATCCCTGAGTGGGATACAGAGTAGTTGGTACGGGCGATTGATTCCGTTGGATACGGAGTCTGGATATAACGAAGTCTGGTAGTTGTGTCTGCACGAGTAGGTGGCAGGCATTACTACCGAGGATGGTTGTAGTTACAGTTGTTGGGAATCGGGGACGTTCAGGGGACGTTTCCTCTTCTCGTATGAGTTGTCAGGGTAACTGTACCCAGAGGTGTTGGGTACGAAGGAGGCAGAGTTTCTCCTATTCGAGCAAAGGTACGGGATCATCGTTCGGTATGAGCGGAGATCCAGAGTTGTCTGAGTGGCACACTTTGTACTGATACTGGTGATAGTGCGTTGGTGATGATACTAGTACTAGTGCTGGTACTGGTGCCGGTGATCGTGATGACGATGAGGTACGAGTCGGGATGCGACTCCTTCGTAATGGGCATATGTTCGGTATCTGTGGTTCAGGAGTGGAATTCAGATAGAGTTAAACTGGTTAGGGGACACGTGGTTGATGTCCGGGTATGTTGTTTCCAATCTTGTTGGAACTTCGAAATCGCGAGAAGTTGCGATTGAGGTGACGAGAGGAATGCGGGCTTTCCGCATTGGTAATGGGTATGTCGAAGTCATTTTGGGTGACTTCTCAGATTCTACCATGATTGATGATGGTAGATGATGTAGATGTTATTGATGTTGTTGGTTGCCACTAGTACACTGATCATGTATTGGTTGGTGGACCTGTGATTTGTCTTGGGTCATCAGGTGAAATGAGTATATCAAAGTTAGGTGACTGAGATTTCTCATTTCCTGCTTGGTGGCAGACGAGGTTGGTTTACGTGACGTGGTGAATGCAGCGAGTTTGGTTGTATTCACATAGGATGAATTTTGATGTCATAGTCTTGTATCATCTTTGATTTTCCTCGGTGGAATGACAAGGATCGATACGAGAAAATCAGTGAGAACCCACAGTCTCGGCGTGTCTCGTCGTCGACTGATCTATTTAAGATGTGGGAAACGGTTGAGGACTTTGGACGTCGTGACGATCGGGGATCGTGATGTCTATGGTCGGTTGACGTAGTGTTGGATCTGGATCGTGATTTGGATGATCCAGATAGGTGGAGAGTTTATCACTCTTACTTGGTTGAGTGGAGCATGATGGGACTGAACTTCTTTTCGAGGTAAATCCCATATGGCTTACTACTCGCCTGAGTAGTTGTCCGAGGAGTAGGTGTCTGACGAAGTCGGGTTTTGTCAGACTTGGTGTTGTGTGTGATGTTGTGATTGGCTTCCCTATGAAGTCAATCGATTGTGTTGTGGTAATCGGTCGAACAGGTATCCGATAGGTTCGGATATGGTGCGTCTCGGTAGACGAGAACGAGATTTCAGGTTTTGGAATCAGATTTCTGGATGACGATTCAGGATTTGATTTTGGAACTTGAAAGAGGATTTCTGTATTTGGGTTTTGGAATCGGATTCTGGGTGACGATTCAGGATTTGATTCTAGAGCCTGACTGTGGATTTTCTTTTATGGATTTGGGTTCGGAATGGTTATTCCAAATACTAGTTTACGGAATGATGATTTCGGATTTGAATTTGGACATGATTATGGATATGATTTCTGGGTTTGGATTCGGGATTTCTTACGAAATTGCGAATTCGGATTCGGATTTGGGAAATAGATGATGGGTTGGAGTTTCGATTTGTCTAATGCTGGATTGGACGGATGAACTCCATAATTGAAACGTGATTGGCTATGACCTAGGTGGTTGTAGGCGGATTGATGGGTAGTTGTATGTACCTTGTACGTTGTTCGAGGTACAATACTGGGCATACTTGTGGTGCCTAGTGACGGTATATAGGTTATACCGGTATTACGTTGGGGAGCGTGTTGGTAGTCGGATTGGTTCTGATACCATTGGATTAGTTGCGGTCGTGAACTAGACATTGGATACTGTGCATTGGGTCATAGTACTTCTGATGGGTAGTTACACACAGGTCGAGTGAATTGTTTGGTGGTGTATACTCATGGTTGAGTAAGTTGGTGGTTAGTGTAACCACAAGTGTATCGTGTTAGTCTTGACTGACGACTGTCAAGTGGTGACAGTTTGTCGAAGGTGTCAGCGTGGCTCGTTGAGTGAGGTCTGATGACTCCCAGTGGGAGTAGACGCTAGGATAGATTAGCGTTTGAGAAAGGAATCATCGAGTTGACAAGTGGTGTCGATTCGGAGCATATGGCTACTGTCATTCGAAGTGGTCGAGTGTAGTCGATACGACGTGAGTGTTAGGGGTACGTCTGGGTGCGGACGAGTACGTATTACTCTGGTTAGTTGGTGGACGAGTGTACACGTGTTGCGAGGTTGATTCTACTTTCCACGAGCTGGATATGGAATCAGGATAATTGGAGTTTCGAGAATGAAACTAAATTAAGGAGGGAAGCACAGTTAGATTAGGTCGGTTGGAATTTCGAGGACGAAATTAATTAAGGAGGGAAGGTTGTAACGACCCGTCCCAAATTCCATGATTAGATTAGTGACTAATCACGATTAGTGAGGCTAATCCGTGATTAGTAGAGCGAAATCGGACGAACGATGCGAAATGACCGTTTTGCCCTTGGTGGTGGCAAAACGTTGACTTTTCAATCGGGCGGTCAAATGGACTTTGACCGATGACCGTGACGTAGTTCGTGACATCACGAGTTCATAGACAGGTGGCACGTTCAATTCCGACGTTCGAGGAGGAAGTTATGACGTTCGGAAGTTTAGGGGCATTTTGGTAATTTTGGATAAAAGGGGTCAAAAGTTGACTTTTTGACCGGGAGGTCCGATGGCCGAGGGCCAAAGACCGTTACGTAGATAAGGACGATACGAATCCGTAGACAGACGGCACGTCGAATTCGGACGTTCGACGACGAAGTTACGGTTCACGGAAGTTCCCGGTTACTATTCACGACGGCACGTTTTACGAGACAAAAAGTGCAGTTTTGTCTCTAGTGGGCCCAGATATTTAATGGAGGCCCAATGGATGAGTGACACTTGTCACCCATCCACTGGCCAACCTCACCCACTCATGCACCAAACCCATTCACCGTGCATCCATTTCTTCCATTTTTCCTCCATCCATTACCCGATCCCATTTCCAAATCCAACCCAGCCAACCCAACCCATTTTGGCTAGGACTGAGGACAGAGTGAAGTGAGGATGGTGAGGACGTGGTGGCCGACCCAGGATGGCGCCACCGTGCACGGCCGAGGCCAAACCCGAACAGGTAACCCGGTTACCCATTTTCTCCCTTTTAATTTGATTTTGATGTTATGGTTGCTTTTGGACGATTAGGATGAGTTAGTTAGGTTGCTAGTATGATTTTAGGACGGTTTGGAGGGTGCTTCACGGCGGAGGAAGCCATGAGGGTGGTCGGGAAAAACAGGGTCGTGAGACCCTTTAATTTTGGTTAGGATTTAGGAGGTTTTGATTAGTTTGGTTGATTGGGATAGATTGGAAATGAGAAAATAGGAATTTAGGAATTGGAATGGAGCAAAACGGACGAAAAATGAAGAGTGTAGGGGCCTGGACCGGTCACGCCGGTCCAGTTAGACCGGAATTGCAGAGAAAACCGGACCGGCCCGGTCGGACCGGTTCGATCGATGGAGACGACGGGCACTGTAGCGGCGCGTGAGGCCCACGCGCAGGCAACTTCCAATGGCGTGTGTGGGCGCGTGCTAGGGTTTCTGTTGATGTGTCCAACATACGAAATCATCTATTCGATGTAACGAACATTTTGGGACTGGTTTCGAGTCGATCGGACACCGTCTCGATATGTTTCGGGGCATCGGAAGGTTTAGGTTCGGGATTAAAAATAGTTAAAAATACGGGAAAATTACGGGGCTTCAGTGAGGGGTTATATAAGTAGTTAGTAACCCTCTAAATTAATTTGGACAGGTTTGGAAGTCCCGGTGACGGTGATCGGCTCGGGGAGCTGTATGGCACGCGTATCGAGACGCGGCTTCGGACGGTCTGTGAGTGGACCTTGTTTTCTAAATTGGTGCATGCATAAATGTTTATTATATGTTTTAAATACTTATTTTTGATGCCATGAGTGCGTTTGGATGTGTGGTTACGTATAGGCAAGTATTTCGAGGTTTCGGCCCTATACGGTGCCTATACGGGGCTGTATGTCTTTATTGGTCTAAATGAAATGGTTTTGGATTTCCAAATGGATTATGAATATGATTTTATGATGTTGATTTGGATGCTTGTGAATTATATGGTTTCACGTATTTCGAGGCGATTTACGTGCTTGCACGTAAATCGAGGTTTTCCGATTTTACACTGATTTTCCATACCTGGGGTTTTGGATATGATTTCATGAAATGGTTTTGGATTCGAAAAGGTAAACTCGGGTTCGAAACCCATTTGATTTACGGAGTCGGGCTGGAGGCCCAGTTGGTCTACGAATCGGACTTGAGGTCCAGTTTGTATGTGGATTCGGGCCTAGGGCCCAGTTATGTATTACAAATGGTTTTTACGGGTCATGACGGTTTATGGGAACCGGCATGAACCCCTGAAATGGATTTACGGGTCATGACGGTTTATGGGAACCGGCATGAACCCATGAAAGGATTTTATGGTTCATGACGGCTTATGGGGGCCGGGCATGAATCCTTGAAAGGTTTCAAGAATGATTTCCAAAGGTTTTTCATATTCCATCCTTTATATCTGATTGTCTCCTCCGGGGAGGGTCGTTGGCCTGGGTGGACCCCGGAGTAGTCACGGAGCACTGACTGAGTGGAGTCGCCCCCCAGTTGGGTTCCTTACTCTCAGGATGGGCATGGTTCGTTACCTCCAGGGAGGGTCATTGATCTACGGACATTGACCTAGGTGGACCCTGGAGAGACTTGGGTTTGAGACCCCGGTTAGCACACGTGTAGCTTTATTTTACCGTGACAGGTTCTGGATATGAACTATAATGGATAAACATGATTTCAATTGATTTTGGGAAATTGTGTTTATAATGATAAATGGTTTTGGGCTGAGATCCCACATATGTTACTATGTTCTGGTTTCTGTAAAATGGTTTTGGGCAGGAGCCCGTGTGACTTGTATTTACAGAACTTGGGGTTGTGACCCTATTTATGGATGTTTTAACATATATGATTGGATAAATGGTTTTACTATTCATGCATGCTTTTAGTGGAGGGTATAAAGGTCTTCTTATGGAAATGTTTTTATAAAATCTTTATTTTTGTCCACTCACAACCTTTCTGTTTTTAATACCCTTCAGGTTGACAGCGGATGTGGACTGTAGCAGAGATCGAGATATCACATGCCTCCTCCGGATCCTGGCGTACTCTGATAGCCCGGGAGGGCAAAGGTCGGAAATATCCCTTGTCTGACACTATAGTGTCAGACGGGAGCAGGGTCATCCCACACTAATCCCGGGGGGATTGGGATGGGTCCTGTCAGATACTCTGTATTTACAGAATTGAGGTCGATGCGGATGGGAGACAGGATTTTACCATCCGGGACGATGGAGCACTTGTGAAATTGGGCCGGTTGTGTGTACCTGTAGTGGCAGAAATACGGACCGAGATTCTTGAGGAGGCCCATAGTTCGGCCTATGCTATGCATCCGGGAGGTACAAAGATGTACCGTACCCTCCGGAACCATTATTGGTGGCCAGGAATGAAGAAGGATATTGGTGAATTCGTGAGCAGATGCTTAACCTGTCAGTAGGTTAAGGCGGAACGGCAGAGACCGTATGGGGCTATGCAGCCACTTCCAATTCCCGAGTGGAAGTGGGATCACATCACCATGGACTTCGTCTTAAAGTTACCAAGGACTCAGAGTGGAGTTGACGGAGTGTGGGTAATCGTGGACCGGTTAACCAAGTCAGCCCCTTTTCTGCCAGTTCAGGAAACTTATAAACCCAACCGACTGGCTCAATTGTTCGTAAAAGAAATCATACGATTGCATGGTACACCGGAATCGATCGTGTCCGATCGTGATCCGCGTTTCACTTCCAAGTTCTGGCGGAGTTTACAAGCTACTTTGGGAACAACTCTACGTTTCAGTACTGCGTTCCATCCACAGACCGATGGACAGTCTGAACGGACAATTCAGACCCTGGAGGACATGATGAGGTCCTGTGTGCTACAGTTTCAGGACTCTTGGGATACTCATTTGCCATTGATGGAATTCGCTTACAACAACAGCTATCAGACAAGCATCGGGATGGCACCTTATGAGGCATTGTATGGTCGACAGTGCAGGACACCTATCTGCTGGACAGAGATAGGGGAGCGAGCGGCGGTAGGGCCGGAATTGATGGACTTAACCCTGGAGACTGTTCGAGTTATCAAGTAGAGATTAAAGACGGCGCAGGATCGCCAAAAGAGTTATGCCGATCGATGGATCCGAGACTTGGAATTTGAAGTGGGAGATTTTGTCTTCCTGAAGCTTTCTCCGTGGAAGGGGATTATCCGTTTTGGTCGAAGGGGGAAACTGAGTCCGCGTTTTATCGGACCATATGAGATCGTGGAGAGAATTGGCAGGGTTGCATACAGATTGGCACTACCTTTAGAACTTTCTAGAGTTCACGATGTTTTTCACGTATCGATGCTACGAAAGTATGTACGTGATGCTTCCCATGTACTGGAGGATCAACCTATCGAACTCCGAGGGGATTTGAGCTTTGAGGAGCACCCAGTGCAGATTTTGGATCGGAAAGACAAGGTACTACGTCGGAAGACGATTTCTCTCGTGAAGATTCTCTGGAGAAACCAGAATGTGGAAGAAGCCACATGGGAGCCTGAGGCTCAGTTGCGAGAACAATTTCCTCATTTGTTTCTTTGAAATTTCGGGACGAAATTTCTTAAGGAAGGAAGGTTGTAACACCCCGGAAATTCGTGGATTTTAATATTGTAATTTAATATTTGAATTGACGTTTTTACCCTTGTGAATGGTATGGCCAAATTGTTGACTTTTTGATTAGTGGGTCAAATGGACTTTGACCAGTGACCGTGACGTAGTTCGGGACGTCACGAGTCCATAGACATGTGGCACGTCCAATTCGGACGATCTGGGTAAAAGTTATGACTATCGGAAGTTCAGGGGCATTACCGTAAGTTGGACTTCACAGGCGAAAATGTTGACTTTTCGTTTGGCAACTAATTTTCACATGACTCAAGGACCGTTAGGTAGGTCTCGATACCCTGAGTCCGTAGACAGACACGCCGAAATCGGACTTCGTATGGCTGAGTTACAGGTCTAGAATGTGAAGGGCATTATGGTAATTATTGAACCAGGGGCATTTTGGTCATTTCGCCCTGGTTACTGTAGCAATCGCGGGGGGACATGGGCGGCACCACCATGTGCGGTGGTTCAAATGTGCAATTGTTTATGCAATTGTATGCTGGAAAGATGGGAGTGTCTGATGCTTTAGAACGTGGTATGTTGCATCCACCTTGCACGACCCCATTGTTAATTCAAGTTCGAAGCTTTTCGGGGAACATTTTACAGTGGACAAATTGGACTCCCACGAGCCTCTGGGACAGCTGAGGTTATTTAAAACTGATTAGAACATGTGTGAGCATCACTCTGCCATTAAGAAAACTGAGAATTGATGAAGAAAACCAGGGAACCATTTCAGGCAAAATTGGAGGGAAAATCGGGTTTTGATTTCTCGTGACTATTGGACCAAACCAAGGCCTGGTTTAGTCTTCTGGGAGTGTTTGGAACTCAACCACATCGAAATCGAAGGCCATCAGCCACGGGTGAACTATGACGGTGACTGTTGTTTTCAGGGAAATCGCAGAGCTTGGGACGACAACCTTCAGGTACTCTCAGACCCAATGATCGTTCATATTAGTTCGTTTTGATCCTATTGAGCTGCCTGTGAAGTGAATTGAAGTTTGAATTAGAAACCAGGAAGTTCTGGTGATTGACCCGATTGGTTGATCACGGGTCGATGGGTCGTTTCGGGATGTGTCGAGGTTGATTTTTGTCACAGAACCTAAATTGGATAGTTATTTAACATGTTAGGATCAAATGGGATCGAAATCGAGTAAGAATTGATGGGTATTCAACCGGGTCAAGCCGCGGGTGGCAGGCCCGTATTGCAGACAAACGGGTGAAGGTGCTGACACTGTAGCTACAGTGTCAGGCGCGTGACTTTCACGTGCAGCCACTTTGGGTGGCGCGTGAGGGCGTGTTGGACCTTATCTTCGATCACGATCAACATGACTTTTGTTCCTCTCATCATTCTGAACATTTTTGGTGAATTAACCATGTTGATCTGGGATAGTTTTGATGGGTCAGTTTAGGGCCGGTTGTCTCGGGAAACGTGTTGGACGGTTTCCCCGAGCCGGTTTCTGTTTCGAGTTATTTGGATAAATGTTTAAGACTTGTTGTGACCCTTACGTATGATTTGGACTGACAGAAATTGTACGATAATCCCGGTACAAGTTCGTACGCACAGTTTCACCACGGGATCGTACTGTGAGTGGGCCCGATTTCATTAAACCCTTGCATGCTTAAATGTTTTCTGATTTACTTATATGTTCACATGCTGGAATCAAGAAATGGTTTTGATGATATTGAAATTTCGGTTATGGCACGTTTCACGGTATTTGGGCATGAGACCCGTCTGATGAAACGTAACGATCGGTTCAGATTTTATCTATGTATACATATATGTTTTGCATGTGGATATCAATAAAATGTATTTGGTACTGCACTGTATAGATCCTTCCATATTATATTGTCTCCTCCGGATGAGGTACCCCGGAGTGGTCACGGACGTATAGAACTTCCAGTGTCTATGACGCTAAGCATCGGGGATGCTGTAACCGAACAGGGTTCGGGGATTGAACTCGGAGTTGAGACCCGAGTGGCACGCGTAGCCTTGTGATTGTGACCTTATTGGACGTCAGGGACGTCAGACATCGGGGATGTCGGGATTGGAGTGTATAGTGCAGTGGCTAAAATTATGTTTATGGTAATATTATATGCCTTATGGTTTATATTATATGATTGTTGGTTTTAAATTCGGTGGCATGCATGTTTGGAAAACGGAGGGGTAAATTATATGTTTTACTTATCAAATGATTTTATAAACTTGAGTTTCGGTCCACTGACCCTTATTGTTTTGGTAACCCCTCCAGGTCGTGCTAATGAGGTAGAGGAGGAACCTGAGGCTGAGGCATAGATCCACTTCTGCATACCTGAACCCCTGTTGGGTGGTGTACCCGCAGGTTTATGTTAGAGTCGTGCTCGCAACTTGTCGTTTGGATTTCATCCCTTGTCTGACATCTGTTTAATTCGGATTTGATGTATAACTTTAATTTGGTTATTTATGCATTTGATGTTTTTGAGGCTAAAATTGGTATGAATTATTGGGTGTCAGACGGGAGCAGGGCACGTCCCCTTGTGGTCCCTGTGGGATCGGGGCGGGTCCTGTCATTGTTCATCTTCAAGCTTGGGTCTCATACCCATTTTCTGCAATCCGGGTCGCCCAACCCAACGACCTAACCCGTTTAAAATCCAGTTTTCTTCATCTTTTCTCACGTTTTAAACATCAAAATTATTCTAATAACTTCCAAAAGAAGATCCTTGATCTCAAAACTACAAAAACTTACCTTATAATCATGGTTGGATTTCTTCCATTTCGTCCATTAAACCAAGTCTGTTCCTCAACCTTTCTGCGTTCATCTCATCATATATTTTTTATCATACAATGAACTCCTGGATAATGGTAATTAGATAGACGTTTTCTATTAATTGTTGTGTAGGGCATAACAGTAATTTTAAAAAGTCAAGGGTATAAATAAGGTGAGCTTTCTTTCACCTCAGGTGTGATTAGCCAAATTTTTTTCCCCTTCTCTCTCTCTCTCTCTCTCTCTCTCTCTCTCTCTCTCTCTCTCTCTCTCTCTCTCTCTCTCTTTCTTTCTCGTCCGTTCGATCCTTATACCCCCAATTATAGACGACCTCCTTCAGGGTCGAATCGAGGTAAATTGAGGTTGAGATTGGGTTCCTCATGCTCACACGAGTCGATTGGTGGTGGTTTGGGAGTGGGAGGACAACTGTAGACGATGGTTTGACATGAGGAAGATGGCTAAAACTTCACGGCCAATTTAGGTAAGATTTCTAAATTCTGAGTTCATACTTAGATTCCTCTGTAACGACCCGTCCTGAATTAACGGGATTAATTATGGATTAATAATGGATTAGCGAGACTAATCGGGGATTAGACGAGGATTATCGGACATTCAGGGCGAAATGACGGTTTTGCCCATAAAAATGGGCGAAACGTTGACTTTTCATTCAGGAGGTCAAATGGACTTTGGCCGATGACTGTGACGTAGTTCGGGATGTCATGAGTTCATAGACACGTGGCACGTTTGATTCCGACATCTGAGAAAGAAGTTATGACGATCGGAAGTTCAGGGGCATTTTCGTAATTTGGTTGAAAAGGGCCCAACAGTTGACTTTTGATCTAGGAGGTCAGATGGTGAAGGGCCAAGGACCGTTACGTATATCGGGACGATACGAATCCGTAGACAAGCGGCAAGTAGAATTCGGGAATTCGACGGAGAAGTTATGGTTTACAGAAGCTCGAATGTACTATTGCACGTTTTACGAGACGAGGACTATTTGGCAGCAAGTGGGGCCCATATATTATTGGACAGGCCCAATGGATGAGTGACAAGTGTCACCCATACATTGCCCATCCAAACCAACTCATGCATATCCCTTTTTCCTTCATCGATCATTTTTCCATCCACCAAACCCAAACCCGATCACCCTTCCACCCCAAATCCAAACCCTTCAACCCTTTGACCATGATAGAGACCAAGAGGATGAACGGAGGAGTTGAGAAAGGTGGTGGCCGGCCAAGAGCAGCGCCGCCGTGGACGTCGAAGGCCAACCCGTGCAAAGGTATTGGTTTTAACCGATTTTTCCTATTTTTCAATTTCAATCATTATGGCCTGTTTTTAATGATTAGGATGGATTTATTGAGTTAGTATGTCAGGACCCACCCCGATCATCACCCCGATAACCGAGGTGAACCCTGCTCCCGTCTGACAACCCGACACAAAGGACCAAAATAACCTTATGAAAACCCAAAGTTACATTGCCAGACAAGGGAGAATTTAAAATCCAACGAGTCAACCATTATACAGAGCATAGTACAAGCAAAGTAAAAACAGAAATCCTACTCAAAGTTTTACTACACGCACAACGGAAAAGCTAAAAACACTCTGAGAAACTCGAGGATAACTCTATAGTACACTATGCCTCCGAGCCTACCTCAACGTCAACCCCCGCGCTAGCTCCACGACCTGGAGGGCATTTAAAAACCAGAAAAGTGTGAGTGGACCAAAAAGAATAAAAGTTTCAAAAACAATTTCATAACAAACCAGGGTTTGGCCCTCCGTTTTGAAAACATGCATGCATAACCCGATATCTGAAAAACATTTATATCACATAGTAATCATCATGAAAACAGTATCATAAAACAAAAAAAATACCAAAATCATCATCCGATCAAACCTGCTGAACCTATCTGAGTCTTTAAACTCCCGAGTATTTAAACTCAATCCAGGCCTCAATATAATTCGAGTCTTTAAACTCCCGAGTCTTTAAACTCAACATGCCTACGGGGGAAATATCATAATATCCGAGTTTTTAAACTCCCGAGTCTTTAAACTCAATCCGAGTCTTTAAACCCAATCCGGGCCCGTCCCCCGTCAATCATAATCCGGGTCTTTAAACCCAATAACCAGATCCAGCAAATCCAATCCAAAACCGTTTAAAAACCATTTCTAAATCCACATCCAAACCCGAATCCGAAATCACTGGTCAGAAGCCATTCCGGCGTCCAGAACCGTCATTCCGAACCCAAATTCAGAAATCCACTTTTCAACTTTAAAACCAAATCTCGTTTCCCGAAATCCGATTCTAAAACCGAAAATCTTAATTATCAAAATCATGTTTCAAAATCCATTGATAATCATTGAAACCAATTATAGATTTAAGTCCCAAAAACATAACATCAAAAGCATAAACAGAGTATTCCTCGTAAAATGCGCCAAATACGTAAATTCCTCGAAAAACGTGCAAGTTCGTAACACAGATATAAAGTACTCAAGAATCATGAAATCATAATTAAAACCATAAAACAGGTAAATAAAAGCAGTTATGCATGCTCGATTAGAAAAAAGGAGTCCACTCACAGTTCCCGGGCACGTCACTTGCGTCCCGTACGTTCCTCGGTCGCCTCAGGGATTCCCGATCCTGTCACAAGTCACCAAAAAGAGTTACTAACACGTCAAATAAGCTTCTCCTAATTTCCCCTAATTTTCCCCGTATTTTAAACTTAATTAAACGGAACCCTAAACCTTCGATCCCGTAGAACTAACCCGATCTGGTGTCTGATCGTCCCGAAGCTTATCCCAACAGATTCGTTACAACGATTAGGCCAAAAACTATGTTGGACACTTCCCCGGAAACCACCCCATTGTTCATCTTCTTCTTCGATCACTCGACTGGTCTGAACCGGAGTGACCGGTTCTCCACCGTCCCTCAACCAATTCCGTTCCTTTCAATCCCCTTAGCTTCATCCTCCTCCTAGCAACTAATTCCCCTACTCAAAACACGACATCACGACCTCTAACCTATCTCCCAAACTCGAACCAGAAACTACCCAAAAACTCTGTTTCCGTTCCCGGCCAACCGTCCTTCCCCCAGTCACAGCTTAGAGTTCTAACGGTTCCTAAGGACTTCCTAAACCTAGTAGAACTCATAGGACTGCTCGACTCAGCCCCAAAACTCACGACTTTAGCTTTAAAACTAAATGGCAAAACAGAGTATACAGAAGAAATTCGAGAAATTACCTGCTTCCTGCTCTCCACCGTGAGCTCCGCTGGGTCTACTCGACTCCCCTCAGGTTTCTCGACACCACCACGAGTTCAATTCTGACGGTTGATCGATGGAGGTGCACAGCCGTGCACGGTGGTTCTCGGTTCTGTTTCCTCTGGTTTTTCCTCCTTTCACACACACCCTACACACTTCAAATCAGCCCAATCACTCACCAGCCTCTCAACCTCTCTCTGCTCTCACTTACTGAATCACAAGGCCTCACACCTCCCTGAACTCGATCAATCTCTCCTCTCAAACTCAGTCTTTGTTTCTCTCAAGCACGACCCAACCATTTTTAATTGCACCGTGCAAATAACTAGAACCCACTAGACACAGCCCACGTGTCCAACTCATGTGGTCCCAAACTCAAAATATCCAACCATCTATGTACACTTGTCCCAATCTGATTTGCACAATTCCCAATGTGCAAAAAGACCAAAATACCCCTGTGAGTCCAATTTACGATTTTACCCTTCACCGTTCTAGACCCGTTTCTCACTCGTCCTACGTCCGATGAAGGCATGCCGCCTGTCGATGTACTCAGGACAACGAGATCTACCTAACGGTCCTCGGTCTATGTGTAAAAACCTTGTCGTGCAAAAAGTCAACTTTTTCCCTTATTTTAACCAAATTACGAAAGTGTCGTCAACCTTCCGAATATCATAACTTCCTCCTCGGATGTTGGAATCGGGCGTGCCACCTGTCTACGGACTCATGACATCCCGAACTACGTCACGGTCATCGGTCAATGCCCAATTGACCGCCCGAACTAAAAGTCAAGATTTTTCCCGTTCTAGGGGTAAAATCGTCATTCTGCACCCAAGTCCAAAAGTAACCAACTAATCACCGATTAACTTAGCTAATCCGTTACTAATCACTTTGCTAATCCCGACTTCCGGGACGGGTCGTTACATAGTAGGAGTGTAATAGGATGATTTTGAGGAAATTTAGAGGTTGAGGAACCCTTGGGGAGGTGTTGGAACAACCGAACCGTGAGAGCCATGTTGGACCGGTTGGGTTTTGTAGGTTTTAGGGGATTTGGTTCACAGGGTTACGTTCCTAGGGTCAAATTAGGAAGGATGGAATTGATTAGGAAGAAAAAGGATGAAAACTGAACCGTGTAGGAGCCTAGACCGGTCACGCCGGTCTAAGATGCAAGAAGAACCGAACCGGCCAGTCGAACCGGTCGGCTGAAGGAAGAATATGACCCTATACAATGGCGCGTAAGGCCCACGCGCAGGGCCATTTTGAGGCGCGTGCGGGCACGTGATGAGGAATTTGAGGGTGGTTCCAACATGTGAAATCATCTATTCGATGTAACAAACATTTTGGGACTGTTTTCGAGTCGATCGGACATCGTCTGGATATAGTTCGGGCTGTCCGAAGGTTTCAGTGCTCGTTTAAAAATAGTTAAAAATCCCGAAAAATTAGGGGGCTTTAGTGAGGGGTTAATTAAGTAGTTAGTAACCCTCTAAAGTGATTTGGACAGGTTTGGGAACCCCGGAGACGATGATTGACCAGGGAAGGCGTACGGTGCGCGTATCGAGGCAACAGTACGGACGGTCTGTGAGTGGACTTTCTTTTTGAAATCGATGCATGCATAAATGTTTTATATGTGTTTTAATATATGTTTTGTGATGCCTTGAGTGCATTCTTGTGTGTGTTTACGTATCGAAACGTACTTCGAGGTTTTTGGGTTTTGAAAACCTTTCTGCCTTGAGTGCATTCATGAAATGGTTTTGAAAAGGTAAAACCGGGCATGAGACCCACTTGGATTTGGTTTTTACTCGAGCATGAGACCCTATTGATGACCTACAGGTCTGAGTCATGGTCGCGACGGGTGTTGTGTGCACGGCGACGGACGACGTGACGCTCGCCTCCAAATTGGGATGTGTTCCCTCCGAAGAGGTCACGATGCACGTTTCGTTGTCGAGCACCCACTGGAGGCCCGACTTCGGAGTGCTGACGATTTAGAGGATCGATCGGCGACGGGTACACCATGGTCTCGAGATGGTTGCGACAGTGATGTGTTCACGGCGACATACTAGGATTGAGAGTAGTTTTTGATTGATGGTTGCACGCATCGCTATGATCGGGATCGTGATTGACCCTGAGATATCGGGCTCGTGATTGACCCTGAGATATCGGGCTCGATGCCCCCATTGATTTACTAGTTCGGGCTTGATGCCCAGTTATTGCGAAATTGGGCTACACACCCTGTTGAGTCCTATGTTTGGGCTGGAGGCCTAGTTGCTTTGTGTTATCGGGCGCGAGTCCCGTATTATGGTTTTTCTTATACTAGTATGTATATACCTTCCTTCTGAGCTTATTGATTGGTCTCCTCCAGACGTCGACCTGGAGAGTCACGATCCACAGACCAGAGTGGGTATCCCCATAGGGATCCCGTTCCAGGAGTGGGTGTTATGATGTGGTCCCCGACCAGATTCCGGAGAGATGATCGGACTAGGTCCGAAGATGAGCCTCCCAGATGGAGAATTCATGGGAGAAGACTCGAAGTGAGACCCTGAGTAGTATGCATAATTATATATATAGAGACATCGTGACTATATCGGGGATGTGTTCCCTAGGGGCTGTGTGCCCCGAGTTGGCATCTTCTCCGGAAGTGCCTATGATGGGTTATATATGTATATATGTATATGTGTATGAGATTTCACTGAGATGGCGTTGGGCTGAGACCCACGCCTATTGGTTTTGGGCTGAGACCTATATGAGCTGGTTTTGGGACGAGTTCCCACGTGTTTTGGTTTGGGCGGAGGTCCCATGTATTGATTGACGGATTTCGGGCCAAGGCCCAAATGGTTTTATGGTTCATGACAGTTTATGGGGACCGGGCATGAACCCTAGAAATGGTTTTCGAATGCATGCGTATGTTTTTAATGAAGGGCATAAAGGTCTTTTATAAAATATTTTTATAAAATATTTGTTTTTTCCACTCACAGCTTTTGTGTTTTGAATGTCCTTCAGGTTGATCGCTGATGCGGCTGTAGCAGAGACGAGACATCGCATTCCTCCTTTGGATCCTAGCGCCCTCTGATAACCCCGGTTGGGCAAAGGACGGAAATATCCCTGGTCTGACACTTCGTGTCAGACGGGAGCAGGCACGTCCCAGGCTAATCCCGAGGGATTTGGGACGGGTCCTGTCACCTCTCATCAAGTAGTCGAATTTTCGTGTATAAATTATGGCATTTAGTGGTGAATCTAGAGAGGTATGGAGATTTGAATTTCATTTAATGACCCAGCCCGTAATTACTAGATTAACGAGAATGTTTTGAGATTACTCGAAGTGAAATGATGATTTCCCCTATGCGAGGAAAATGTTGACTTTTTTACCTAGGAGGTTATTTGCACGCTTACCTAGGCTCATTGCGTAGATCACATGATTGTGATTACGTAGACAGGCATCATTTCAAATTTGGACATCATACGTCTATTTTACGGGTCAAGGATTGATTTAGTCAGTTTTACAATTTTACGTATTTAGAGATAGTTGGACTTTTGTTGGTTTATGAGACCCAAAATATCTAAGTTTGGGACCATAGGATAAGTGTCAGTAACCCTATGGGTCTGTATCCCTCACATTCAAGCATCTCACTCTTTCGCTTATTCAAACTCGCGTGAAAACCACCTTACCCATTTCCTTCATTTCATTCATCATCTATGGCTTTTGTGCTATGGAGAGAGTGAATTGAGAGTGGGAGGAAGACAGTGGAAGCAAAAGGATCTGTGAAGGCTGACTGGAACCCAAGAAAACAGGTAAAAACCCATGAACCTATGGGCCTTGAAATGGTGTTTTTAGTTTGGACGTTTGGAACTCGGAACTAAGTCCATGTTTGTGTTCTCTGAGGTTGTATCAGTGACCAAGAACAAAAATGGATAAAAATGGAGGTTGGAACCGTCCTCAAGACGAGTTCGAAGGTGGGATGTGAAGTTCAAGCTTGGCCAGGAGATTCAGGTACGATTTCTCAATTTGGAGGTTGTAGAACTACTTATGGGTTCGAATAGAGTAGAATGGTGAAAGAAGGGTGAAGAAAGGACTTGAAATGGCGCAAAACAAATCGGGTCACGATTCAGGTCGAACAAACCGTTACAATCTCGCGAGACGACCCACGAGAGGTAGGAGATAATGATGTGGACTTCCATGTCAACATGTCAGGCCATGTGTTTGTGGGTGGTTGGTGCCACATGGCGAGGTGTCAGCGATTGTCAGAGGTCCACGTGGAAGGGTGACGTTAACAGGTGACACATGGTAGGTGCTAGGTAGTGCCACATGGCCCGTGTCTGTAGGTGCCACATGTTTATGCTGTCAAATTTTTTCACGTGACACGTTAGCAGAGCTGACGTCATTAATGATATGGTTTGGCGTGATTATGGATGTGGTTATGATTGTAGGATAAATGTTTGGTTTTGAATGCATTTATGATTATGATTTATGGATATTGATTTTATGGTGGTCTTTGGAAAATTGTGTTTTGGGCTAGTGCCCTGGAGGTAAATGATTTGGGAAACAGTTTTCTGATATGACATCCTTATGTGATTAGATCATTATATCCGGAGTTGGACTCTGATCATTCCCAGCGGCCTCGGACGTCATCAAAGTTAGACTCGACACGTGTCGACGGAGTTGAACTTCGTAGGATTTGTAGTTGTCTACCGGTAGTACAAAGGGAATGCTAGTTGGACTAGTAGCTGGTTGGACCAGCGTGACGAAGATTGACTTTATGGCTAGTTGGACTAGGAGCTAGTTAGACGGGCAGGGCAATGTTTGAATTTTGGGGCTGGTTGGACCAGTAGGATCAAGTTTGGCTCTATCTACTTGTGATGTGTCCAATGGTTTTCAAAATGGATTAGAACCGGTGATTTTAGGGAAGTGTGGGCCATGGGATTTTATGTGTTTATATGATTTGGGTTGGACCCACGATTTCTATATTCTCTTGTTATTTGACTATGCATGCATATTTTTAAAAAATGAAGGGTTTAAAGGTTTATTTTGGAAACTGGTTTTCCAGAGCTTTATTTTTGTCCACTCACACTTTTGATTGGTTTTTGGAACCCTCCAGGTTGATTACGGATGCGAGCTGTGTGAAGGTTGAGGCATCACATAGGTCGGTGCACTCTAAATTCCCTTGTCTAACATGGGGTAGGTATAACTCCTTTGTTTTAAAAGGGCACTTTGGTAATTCTACAGTGTTGTGTCAGACGGGAGTAGGTACTCTCATGTTAATTAAGGGGGATTATAGGGAAGGTCCTGTCAATTTGGTATCAGAGCACTAGGCTGCTTTCTGTGGGGTCGCACACTGGATGTGCAGGATAGTTTCACATTGGATAGTTTTGTATCAGAGTACTAGTTTTGGCATCAGCCTTGTAGCGAGGAGACATATAGGAAAGTTAAATGAGAAGAACCTTGGATTGGTTCTGTTAGGCATTAGATGTCATGTTTCAGTGAGGTTGGAACCCAGGAAAGGCCGATTATAATGAGGGCCTAGTGGCTTAGAGCTATCAATTTTACTAGTGAATCAGATCCCAGGATGATAGATCAGTGGATTTCTCGCTTTGAACGGATCTTTCGGGCGATGAGTTGCCCTCCTAAGCATATGGTTCAGATAACGGCTTTCTTCTTTGATGGGTCTACATAGGTTTTGTGGCAAACATTGCTATCTACGAATGTATGAGACTACAGAGACTTGGGTGATGTTCAAGGAACGTCTCTTGCATCACTTTTTATCCCAGTCTTATTCGGATGCTAGTGAAGCAAAGTTTCTGTATCTGGAGCAGAGGGATATGACTCTAGCTCAGTATGAGCAGACGTTTCTGGACTTGGCCTGGTTCGCATAGGGTACTGTGGTGACTGAGGCGATGAGGATTCGTCAGTTTATATCGGGTCTTCGAAATGAGATTCGAGTAATGGTGCTTGCTGGAGGATTCACCACAGTTCAAACTTTGTCGGATGTGGCGTCTCAAGTGGAGATGAGCTTGTTGAAATCCCAGCAGTGACCGGGTGGTCTTGGGAAATGATGAGGGCGTCACAAGGATTCGTTTACCTAGGGAGCTTCGAAGATAGGCGCTTCCAGCTCCTGTTCTTCGAGTGACAGTCGTGCGGGTCCCAGTGGTCGACGAGCTGAATAGAAAAGGTCTCGAGGGGGTCAGTTGAGATTTCAGTTATCTTCCCAGTCCATTGGGACTTCTGGAGGCACGTACTGCACTTGGAGCGGTGATAGGCACTCTATCTATCTTTGGTCGGGATGCACTAGTGTTGATGGCTTCCAGGGCCACACACTCTTTTATTTTCAGAGGATTTACACTCTTTCAGATCGGGAGCTGACCCCATTAGGTTGGGACATGGGTATCAGGACTTCGATCGGTGCTATGCTAGTTGCTTCTTTGGTGATATTAGATTGTTCGATTTGGATAGCAGGTTTTGACCTTAAGAACATCTATGACTTTGACGTTATTTTGGGGAAGGATTGGTAGACTATCCATTTTGCCTCTGTCGTGTGCTTTGTGAAGACCATGAAGTCCTGACTTTCCACTGTTGTCTTTCGTGGGGACCAGAGGATACTTCCTTCAGGGTTTACGGAGTGGCTGTTAAGGATATTTAGCACGTGTTAGGATGTCCCCTGATGTTTAAGTGAGCATGGGGGAGATATCGGTTGTGCGGGAATTTTTGAATGCATTTTCAGAGGATTTACAGGGTTGCCACCTCAGAGGGAGGTTGAGTTTATGTTTGGGCTTCTTCCGGGTACTCAAACTATTCTGCAACCAATGTATCAGATGGAACTGGCAGAGTTAAGGGAATTGAAGATACAGCTACACGATTTAGTGGATTTAGGGTTCATCCAACCGATTATGTGACCTTGGGGAGCCCCAGTGCTATTTGTGCGAAAAAAGGATGGTAGCTTGTAACGACCCGGAAATTCGAAAAAGGAAATTTTGGAAAATGTTGAAGGAAATGACGATTTTTCCCTTGGTTATAAGGGCCGAAAGTTGACCTTTTGATCGGGACCTCTTTTGGACTTTCCGTAAGGACCGTTGGGTAGGTCTCAAGATGCTGAGTTCGTAGATAGGCGGTACGCGTCAATCGGAGTTTGGATAACAAAGTTACGGGTCTAGATACATAAGGGCATTATGGTAATTATGTGTGGCAGGGGCAAAAAGGTAATTTGGGCAGGTATTGGCTAATTCAGCCGCGTGATTAGTCATTGGCTTCATTAAGTGACATCTGTCACTATAAGGAAACAATTAGTGGCTTAACCGTTTAAGTGAAATGGGCGGTTTGAATAATCCTTTCCACCGTTAGGCCTTACTACTTTGATGCTAAGTTCCACCTGAAACAGCCAATATTTCCATGTTCGATTTATTTAGGGGGATTAAGAGAGGGAGAACAGAGAATTGAGATTGAGAGAGGAAGAAAAGTGATGAAAATTGTGAAAGAAAAACCCAAAACCTGAAACTTGTTCTTGAGAGAATGAGAATTGAATTTTGAGTTGTAGGCCAGCCTAAGTCAAATTAAGGTTAGATTAAGACTTCTGGGACCTTGATTAGTCGAACCCAATCAAGAACGAAGGAAATGGTGTCTTGGCCGTGAACGGGAGTCCTCAACTCCTCAAAAATTCGAGGTGGAGTTCAGGTAACTGGAGGTAAGGGAGCTAGAAATTCATTTCAAAATCGTCTTTAGAATGAACCTACAATGCCCCTGACTAAGTAATCGAAGAACTCAATGAGTATTTGAAGAAATTAGACGATGAACATTCTTCGAAAAATTTGTATTAAGTTGGATTAGTTTAAGCCAACTATTGATGTAATTGATTCCATAGAACCTTAATTAGAATTAAACCGATGAAATTCGACGTTTTAATTGGTGAAACTGATGCAGAATTGATGGGTATTGAGTCGGGTTCACACGCGGGTTGCAGACCCGTTTGACAGAGGAAACGGGTGAGGACGATGGTACTGTAACTGGCGCGTGAACTTCACGAGCAGCCACTCACGGCGGCGCGTGGGGGCGCATGAGATCGAATCTCGAGGTGAGTTCAACATGAAACTTGCTTCTTTTAATGTAACGAACATTTTGGCACTGGTTTCGAGGAAATTGGATATTGTTTCGATAGTGTTCAGTGTATCCAAAATTTTCATATATGTTTAAAATACGTATTTAAATCCCGGAAAAATTGGGGAAAATTATATGAGATATATTGAAGTGTTAGTGACCCTCGATAATGATTTTGGACAGGAATTGTGATTTCCTGAATTTACGGAAAAATGTGCAGCTCGGAAGCGGGCCATTTGGACGGTGTGTGAGTGGACTTTACTTTCTAAATTTCAATGCATGCATAATTGTTTTCTATGCTTTATATTTATGATTTCTATGTTTATGCTTATAGTAATTACGATTTTCGTATTTACACGTATTTCGATATGCAATACGTAATTGCACGTATTTCGAGAATATGATTTATGCTATGCTTTGATGATAATTTGATGGATGATTTTATATGGTTTATACATATCATGTTTTGATAATGATTGATGATGTGACATTGGGTTTGCATGTGAATTCGGGCACGAGACCTATTTCGATAAAATATGATTTCGGATTGGTTTTGGAATTTGGATTACAATGGATTCTAGATTTTTGTGAATTACACATGGTTTTGGGTTTAAAGACCCGGTACTATTGCTGGATCTGATTTTTGGGTTTAAAGACTCGGTTGATTGATGTGATGGGGGAGAGCCCTTGATTAATATGTTTTGAGTTTAAAGACCCGGTTATTATGATATCCCCCGAGGACTATTGATTGTATTTTGAGTTTAAAGACTCGTTGATATCCTAGGAAGGCTTGATATATGTGAGTTTAAATACTCGGTGATTGAGATCCAGCAGATTGATTGACTTGTGAGTTATTGTTGATTTCCGATGTTTTCGGATGTTTTGGGCAGTGGCCCGATGGATTTATGGATTTTTGGACTGAGCTCCCGTCATTTGATTTTGATTCATGGTTTTGGGCTGAGGCCCCGTATTTAAGGTTTTGGGCTAAGGCCCGAGGTTTAAGGAAAGGAAATGATTTTGGTTTTCATATACGGTTTTCTTATATTGGAAATGAAATGGGTTATGAAATGATTTCTGATTTTTCATAAGCGGTTTTTTGATAGTGGAACTAAGTGATTTTCGAATGCATGCATTGGTTTTACATGGAGGGTAGAAATATCTTTTTCTGTAACATGTTTTATAAACTGATTTATTTTTGTCCACTCACACTTTTTATGTTTTTATTGACCCTCCAGGTCGTAGCGAGATGATCGAGGTCGATCGAGAGATGGAGGCATGAGTGGGCACATGTATGGTTATCCCTTGTTTGGCAAATGCTGAGGGTAATTTTGGAACTTCAGTTGACTTGTCAGACGGGAGCAGGACCGAGCACGGTTATTAATGTTCCTCAGGGGGCGGGTCCTGTCATAGCTTGAGACTTTGCATTGACTATTGATAGTTGAATAAATTGATAATGTGGAACAAGTATCCCTTAGTGTGGATTGATGATTTGTTCGACCATCTGAAGGTGATAAGTACTTTTCCAAGATTGAACTTGGTTTTGAATGGCATCAGTTGAGGATCAAGGAATCAAATATTCCTAAAACCGTTTTTAGACTCGGTTTGGGCATTATGAGTTTCTGGTCGTGCCATTTGGGTTGACTAATGCCCTAACAACATTTATGGACTTGATGAACCGAATCTTTTGGAAGCATCTGGATCGTTTTTCGATTATGTTATTGATAATATCTTGATGTATTCGAGGAGTGCAAAGGCACATGGGGAACACCTAAGTCTAGTCTTGAATACCCTCAGAGGAAGCAGCGATATGCCAAGTTGAGTAAGTGTCTGTTTTGGTGGATCAGTGTTGGTTTTCTAGGTCGTGTTATTCTACTGAGGGGATTAGTTTGTACCCTTGGAAGACCGAGGCAGTTTTAGATTGGTTTCAATCAACCACGACAATCGAGATTAAGAGCTTTCTTAGACTGATTGGATCTTACAGGCATTTGGTCGAGGGTTGCTCCAAGATTGCTACCCGTTGATACGATTGACTCAGAAGGAAGTCAAATTTTGGTTTAGGGTGGTTTGTGTGAGCAGAGCTCCCAGGAATTGAATAGACTGTTAATTACGGTTATGGTTTTGACCCTTACAGACGATAGTGAGGGTTCTTAGATCTACAGTGATGCATCTCTGCAAGGTTTGGGACATGTACTTATGCAGCATGAGAGGGTTATTGCTTATGCATCTAGGTAGTTAAAACATCATGAGATGAACTACCCTACCTATGACTTGGAGCTAGCTGCAGTGGTGTATACATTGAAGATTTGATGATACTATCTCTATGGAGAGATGTGCAGGATCTTCACAAATAACTAAGGCCTTGTGTAACTGTTTACTCAGAGGGAGTTGAACTCGAGGCAGTGGAGATGGCTAGAGCTTATTTAGACTACGATTGTATTATTGAGTATTATCCGGGAAAGAAGAATGTAGTGGTTGATGCCTTGAGTAGGAGGTCTGCAAGCTCATTATCTCTTATTCGTACCATTCATCTACCTTTGATGTTGGAACTCCAGAATGAAGGGATTGTGTTGAGGATAGATGACCATGGAGCTTTAATTACCAGTTTTTGGGTGAGACCCATATTGCTTGACCGGTGATTACAATATAGCTTCAAGATTCGACTCTTTGCATGGGAAAACCCGTAAGACCCGTGTCGTGGGAAAACGTTGAATAATCCCACATGGCTTGGGGAAGGAAAGGTGAAGTGCCTAATATGTTTGGGCACGTATCTATCTAGCGCGATGCCTTCTGGGAGCTCACTAGCTTGGGATTTGGTTGGAACTCTAAAGTTAAGTGAGGTTGGGCTAGAGCAATCCCATGATGGGTGACCCACTGAGAAGTTACATATGAGTTCCCATAAACAAAATCGAGAGGACTGGGCACAAAGAAGACAATATCATACTAGGGGAGTCAAGCCGTGACAGAATGGTATCAGAGTTGGTGTAACGACCCGTCCCGAATTTCAGGATTAGATGAGTGAGTAATCGTGGATTAGCGAGACTGATCGGGGATTAGTTGAAGCATCGCGGATGGACGATGTAAAAATGATGATTTTACCCCTGAGATTGGGAAAAAAGTTGACTTTTGAAATGGGTAGTCAAGCAGACTTTGACCGATAACCGTGACGTAGATTGGGACATTACGAGTCCGTAGACAGGTGGCACGTGAAAATCGGACATTCGACGAGAAAGATACGAGTCTAAGAAGCTTTAAGGTACTATGCACGTAAACCAAGACATCGTGCCATGTGGCAGGATTTGGTTGGTGGAAAATTCTGGAAGGACCACCAGATGAGTGAAAAGTGTCACCCATCTGATTGGCCCAAAACCCCAAAATGGTGGGATATTTTGCCTCACCGTCATCGATCATCTCTCCCGTTCTCTCCCAAAATCTGTGGAACCATCTCGACCCCGTGAACCCCCTTCCTATATAACACCCTTCAATCCTCATTAATAGTGGTTAGTGTGTGAATGAGAGTGAGACGATGAACATGTGGCTATCGGAGCAGACTGTCGTGGACAGTGGCCAGAAAACAGAAACGGTAAGTTTTACATTAAAAAATTGGAAGTTTGGTTTTGAGGGCTTGTTAATTGATTCTAATGTTTGGAATTGGTTTCTGGGAGTTGTACGAGTTGTCTGGGCTTGGAACCGTGATCAACGGTGGCTGGGAACTGGGAGAATCAAAGGTGGAACCTGAGTTACTGTTTCTCGATCCAAAGGTATAAACCTAGTTTCAATTTCATGTTTTTAGGTTCATAGATCCATTAAGGACACTTAGACGAAGCTTTAGGGATAAATAGGATTGAATTTGAGCTAGAAATGAGGAAATGGGAACCGAGTCGGGTCGTGGGTACTGTGCAACCCGATTGTAGGACCCGTCGCTAGGAAGACGATGACATGACGTCATCATGTCAGGTCTGACAATGTCAGACAAGGGACCAATGAGGGCTTGACACGTGGCACTGTCAGTGTTGACGTCAGCAATGACGTAAGCAGGTACTATTTATGCATTGACTGAGCGTTGACCAAACGAGTGGGGGCACGTGGGCTAGAATTTCGAGGTAGGTCCAGTGTCAATATAAGGGTTTCGACGGTCCGGGTCCAATGGCGGTGGTTTCGGGTCGATAGGAGATCGTTAAGTTAGTCAAATTTTCACCTTGGAAAACGTGTCCGGGACACGTTGACTTTTCTGGGAGTTTTGGGGGTTTGTCCTATAGTCTTATATCGATAGTTAGTGACCTTCGAGTGTGAATTGGACAGGTCCGGAGGTTTCGGTGGTGGTGACTAGCCTCAGGAAGGCTTATGGTGTGTGTATCGAGGCTGCAGCTAGGACAGTCTGTGAGTGGACTTTTGTCTTATAAATCTTATGCAAGCATAACTGTTTTATATGCTTTATATATGTGTTTTGTGATGATGATGAATATGATGTTTGGTTTTATGTATTTGCACGTATATCGAGGTTTATGGTTTTATATTGTGGTTATACATGCTTGTGGTTTCAATGATGGTTTGATGAAATGGTTTTGGATTTGAAAAAATGAACTCGGGCATGAGACCCATTTGATTTGGAAACCCTCGGACATGAAGTCTATTTGATTTAATGAGATATCGAGTTGAAACTCATTTGAGTTATACAATCGGGCCAGGGGCCCAGTTGGTTTACGAAGTCAGGCATGAGGCCCAATTGTGTTTTATAAATGTGATTTCTGGTTGGGGACCCTATATGGATTTGGAAAACGGATTTGGATTTGTGTAACGACCCGTCCCGAATTCCGGGATTAGATTAGTCATTAATCTTGATTAGTGAGGTTGAACGGTGGTTAGTAGGGCGGAATCGGACAAATTGTGCAAAATGACCGTTTTGCCCCTGGTCGTGGGCAAAATGTTGACTTTTTGATCGGGAGGTCCGATGGGCGAGGGCCAAGGACCGTTACGTAGGTATCGTCGATACGAATCCAACGACAGGCGGCATGCCGAAATCGGAGATTCGACGACAATGGTATGGTCAAGGAAACGAACTAACGAACCGAGGCTCGGATTAAAATAATAATATAATAATGAATAGTGACCGTTGACCCTACACACCTGGATGAGTGACAAGTGTCACTCATCCCTTGAAATCAGAATCCATGTTTTTGGGGGAGACCTCATGATGATGTTTAATTAGTTTTTAATTAATTAATTAATCTTTTAATTTCCATTAATCTCCATATTTTCCTTAACCGTGTACAACCAAATCCAATACTCTCCCAACCAATTCCTCTTCCATTGCTGAACCTGAGAGTGTGATTTTGTGAGCGATTTGAGAGTGAATTCAACTGGGTAAACACGAGAGATTGACAGTGAGGAGGAACTGAGAATTCGAAAGATTAAGTTTTGGGAGGGAAAATCAAATTGGACGAATTGAGCTGCGATGATCGATTTGGAGCTTGGAAACATCTTACTGAGGTTGTGACGAGTCGATCCACGTCAAAAACGAGAAGAATTGGTGCCGTTTTGGCTCTGATCGAGCTTGGTGACAGAGGAAGAAATCGAGGGTGAGTCGTGGAGTTTGGAGCTGCGATTGACTCAATTGTTGTGGGGAAATGACTCCTCATGATCCCACGATGCTTCTGGGTTCATCAATTGAAGGAAACCGATCGAGATCGATGGAACTCCATTGTTGAACAGTGACGGTGCTCGAGCTTGAGTCGTGACGATTGAGCACAGGTTTGATGCAATTGATGTGGGGGAATTGTTCCTCATGGTCCATTGATGCTTCTGGAATCATCAATTGGATGAAACCTGCAGCAATTGAGGGAGTTCCATGATTGCACAGTAACCGGGTGTTCTTCGTGGATCATCGTCGAATCGTGGGAATCTGGGTAAGGATTTGTGTAATTGAGTTTACAGACTTGTAATTGGACTTAAAACGAAACTAATGGAATGATAAATTGAAGGATTTAGGATCGAATTGACAGGATTGGAACCGGGTCGTCTCGCGGGTAAATTGGACCCGTTTACCAGACATACGGGTTAGGACGATGCACTGTAGCAGGCGCGTGAGTTTCACGCGCAGCCACTCACGGCGGCACGTGACGGCGCGTGAGCACGAATCTCGAGGTGAGGTCAACATGACTTCTGTCCTATCTAATGTAACGGACATTTTGGAATTGGTTTCGTGTCGATCGGACACCGTCTCGATATTGTTCGGGATATCCGAAGGTTTTAAATTAAGTTTAAAAATAAGTAAAAATTCGGGAAAATTACGGGACTTTGATAGGATGTTAATGATGAGGTTAGTAACCCTCTAATGTGATTTGGACAGGATTGGGAGTCCCGGTGATAGTGATGTGGCCCGGGAGGGCCTGTGGCATGCGTATCGAGGCACACGGTTAAAACCGTCTGTGAGTGGACTTTGGTTTTATAAATTCTATGCATGCTTAAATGTTTTATATGGATTATGGTTGTGATTGTGTGATGTTGATTTGGTTGTTGGTAAATTGTACGGTTTCACGTATTTCGAGGCGATTTACGTGCTTGCACGTAAATCGAGGTTTCCGGTTTTACATGGATTTTCCATATTTATGATTTGGATATAATATGATGAAATGGTTTTGAAATTGAAAATATGAACTCGGGCTTGAGGCCCACTTGTTTTGGAAATTTCGGACTTGGAGTCCATTTGAGAATCGGGCCGGGGGCCCAGTTGGTTAATGAAATCGGGCCAGGGCCCAGTTGGTATGAAATCGGGCTGAGACCCATTTGAGTTATGTTATCGGGCCAGGGGCCCAGTTGATTTACGAATTTGGGCCGTGGGCCCAGTGGGTTTATAAGTCGGGCTGCGGGCCCAGTTGGTTTACAAATCGGGCCGTGGGCCCAGTGGTTCATAAAATCGGGCATGAGGCCCAGTTGGATAATAAATGTGATTTCGGGTCAGGGACCCTGTGTTTAATAATTGTGATTTTGGGTCAGGGACCCTATATTTAATAATGTGATTTTGGGTCAGGGACCCTAAATGGAATTATGTGGTTTTATGGAAATTTCGGGCAGGGCCCAATGGTAATAATGTGATAAAAGGATTTAATAAAACTGTTTTCCATATACCATCTGGACACAAGGATATATGATGGTCTCCTCCAGATGTCTGGGACACTGGGGAAGTCACGGTGCATTGCCTGCGAGGGGTCATTATACGGAGCAGCCGGACCGTATGATGACTCAGGAGCAGGATTGCTATGATTGACGTCAGGGACGTCAGACATCAGGGATGTCAGATATATGGACCCGGAGAGACCCCGGGCAGCACGCGTAGCTTATGAAACCGTGAGATATGACGTCAAGGACGTCTAGCGTCTGGGACGCTAAGCATCTGGGATGCTGGTGATGGTAATGGTAAAATATGGATTAATGAATAAAATGGCTTATTGGTTGGATATGTGTTATGTGGTAAAAATGGATTATTGGTTATGAAATGGTATGCAGGGTCGGGGACCCTAAATGGTTTTGGATTTTGAATTGATGTTCATTTATGGTCGTGGGTGGTGACCCACATGGTTTTAATATGTATGGTGGTGGTATTCCACAGTTTTGGGCTGAGTTCCCACACTTGGTTTTTGGTTAACGGTTTTTGGGCTAAGGCCCTAAGGGCTCGGTTGAGCAAACGTTTTGGTTACTGGTTTTTGTGGCATGCATACGTTTTTATTGGAGGGCATAAATGTCTTATAAATGTTTTTGGTAAACTTATTGGTTTTTGTCCACTCACAGCTTTTGGTTTTAATGCCCTTCAGGTTGATCACGGATGCGATTGCAGCAGAGACTGGGACATTGCACACCTCCTCCATCGGTCCTTGCGCACTCTGGATGCCCCGGTTGGGCAGTGGCTCTTGGTTATCCCTTGTCTGACACTCCTTGTTGGACGGGAGCAGGGCACATTCCACGGTAATCCCAGGGGGATTGGGATGGGTCCTGTCAACTTGGTATCAGAGCACGGTTGCTCTATTTGTGCGCGCAGGTCGAGGGTGTGATGTCTCATTGGGCTGCAATTCGTTATCAACCTGATAGATAGTTTTTGGGTTTGGATAGTGGATGGAGTGTGATTGGCCCGATACGCCGTGCGTTAATGTGATTCGACCCAAGTGGGGTTGATTGTGATGAACTGGTATTGTGGGACCGTCGGTTCGGTCATGTCATATTGGGTTGTTGTGCTGCTAGGTGCAGCCAGGTTCGGGGAACCTCATGTGAGTAATGGTTTAAAAATGTGAACCCTTGTGGTGGTTTCTAGTGTGCGGGATGTTGGTTCATCGGAGTTGGCCGATGACCTAGTGGTGGAACCCACGTTGATGGGATGGTAGGATTGGATTTGACGTCTATTCGATGTCAGGACCGCGGGGTCGGTCAGGTTGTGAATTTTATATTACGGAAAGCTGTTTGGTTCGGTTGAACCATCGGGTGTGATTGTGGAACCCTAGTATTAAAAAGGTAAACCTTAATTGTGACTGGTGGATGAGAACTTGTGCTGCGACGAGTGGTTGAGGTCATGGATGACCATGTGGATGGCTCTGGTGAGTCTAGGCAGAACTATGGGATTCGATTTACGGATACGGTTCTGAGATAAATTATGGAATCCCGTGTTGGATCGGGTATTAGTGTGAGGTATGGATGCGGATCTCGATAGCAATGACAGTTAGTCGGGAGTCATATGGAGATGACTGGCTATCGAGGGTAATCAGTGTGGTCATAATACTTGGGGATCAGGGGACGTTCGGGGAACGTTCATTTTCCTGATGTGGATTGTCAGAATAGTGGTACCCATAGTCGTGAGGTACGGGATCGTCGTTCGGTATGAACGGAGATCCAGGGTTGTCGTATGTGCACACGGTGTGCAGGTATGGATGTTTGCGGGTTGGTACTTTTATGCTGATACTAGTGTTGTTGATAGTGTGTTGGTGCTGGTACTAGCGCTGGTGCTAGTGTCGGTAATGGTGTTGACGATGAGCCACAAGTTGGGGTGTGACTCCGTCATGATGAACATATGTTCGGTCTTTGAGATTCGGTAGTGGTTGAGTGATGGACTGGATGGGATCCAGTTAAGATTGTGATGTGTTGGGATAAGTCCCAATAGTGGTGAGATAACCAGTAAGGAGTGGATTAAAAAGGTATAATTGAGAACTTGGGAAACCGAGTGTTTAACCTGTAAAGGTTGGGATGTGCGAACGGAACAATAACGGATTGATTGTGGACACGGGGATGTCCAAGTGAGTTGGGGAGGTAGGAAGTCTAGCGGTTAGACCTGACGTCTCATTGGGAGCATGTCTGTTTCCAACATGGTTGGAACCGTAGATCCGTGGAGAGTTGTGATTGGGGAACAAGAGTGGTGTTCGTTCTTAGTGATTGGTATTCTCTGCCCTGGCAGACATTGACTGTAGTTACCAGTACGTTGAGCGTGTATTGGTTGGTGAGCTCTTGTGTGTTGCGAGGTCATTAGGAGGAGCTACGTATGTGAAATTAGGTAAACGAGATTTTTTTTTCATTTTCTGCTTGGTGGCAGACGATGTGGTGTCACATGGCGTGGCGAGTGCAGTGAGTTTTGTTGCATCCACGTAGGATGAGTTTTGACGTCATCATTTTGGATCATCCTTGGTTTTCCTAGGTGGAATGACAAGGATTGATACAAGGTAATCCGTTGAGAATCCGCAGTCTCGACGTGTCTCGTCGTTGACTGATCTGTCTAGTTGTGGGAGTCAGTTGTCGATCGTTGTGGCGATCTAGGATTTTGACGTTATTGTCAGGGACACAGTGTCTATCTGGGTCGTGATCTTGATGATTCAGATAGGGGGAGAGTATATCACTCTTACCTTGGTACGTGAGTCGTAAATGACGGGGTTGAACTTCTTTTCGAAGTGGGGCCCGTATGGTATTCTACTCGGGTGAGTAGGTTTTCAAGGTAGTTGAATTTTGTCAACCTTAGACGTGTGGAGTTTGGATTGGCTTCCCTATGAAGTCAATCAAGTGTATTGAACGGGTAACCGATAGGTTCGGTTTTGGTGTGTCTTGGTAAATGTAAACGAGATTTCGGGATTTAGAATCGAATTTCTGGGTGACGATTCAGGATTCGATTTTGGAACTTGAAAGTATATTTCTGGATTTGGGCACGGAATGATTATTCCAAATGCTAGCTTACGGAATAATGATTTCGGATTCGGATTTGGAAATGAGTTAAAAATGTGATGTCTGGGCTTGGATCTGGGATTTCTTACGAAATTGCGGATTCAGATTCGGAATTGGAACTAGATGTTGGGTGGAGTTTCGATTTGTCTCATGCTGGATTAGGCAAACGTACTCCATTATTGGAACGTGTTCGGCTATAACCTAGGTGGTTGTAGTCTGGTTATTAGGTAGATGTGTGTACTTCGTACATGGTTCGAGGTACAATACCTTGTAGACTTGTGATGTCTAGTTACGGTATACGGGATATACCCGAGGTGTGTCGGTGAACGTGTTGGTAGTCGGATTGGTTCCGATACCATGGGATTGGTTGTGGACCGGACATTACTATGCAATGGGTCATGGTAATTCCGATGTGTTTAATTTCACACAGGTCGTGTGAAATGTCGGTAAGGGTATTGGTGAGTCGAGTACGTTGGTGGCATGTGTAGCCACGAGGGAGTCTAGTGTCAGTTTTCGACTGACAACAACTGTGTGATGACAGATTGTCAGGATGTGTCAACATAAATTGTTGAGTGGGGTCAGCTGACTCCTAGTGGGAGTGGGAGAGAAACCGTCGAGTTGTTGCATCAACGAGAGGGTCGATTTGACAAGTGGTGTCAAATTCGAAACAAGTAGTTTCAGTCATTCGACGGGGTCGAATGTAGTCATTGCGTTTTGAGTACCAGTGGTACGTTTGGGTGTAGACAAGTTTTGTCTAAGTAGTTGGTGTACGGGTGTACACGTGTTGCGTGGTCGATTCCACTTTCCGCGGGGTGTTTGTGGAATCAGGATAGTCGAGTTTCGAGAGCGAAACTTATTAAGGAGGGAAGTACGTTGAGATTAGATCGGTTGGAATTTCGAGGACGAAATTTATTAAGGAGGGAAGGTTGTAACGACCCGTCCCGAATTCCGGGATTAGATTAGTCATTAATCTTGATTAGTGAGGTTGAACGGTGGTTAGTAGGGCGGAATCGGACAAATTGTGCAAAATGACCGTTTTGCCCCTGGTCGTGGGCAAAATGTTGACTTTTTGATCGGGAGGTCCGATGGGCGAGGGCCAAGGACCGTTACGTAGGTATCGTCGATACGAATCCAACGACAGGCGGCATGCCGAAATCGGAGATTCGACGACAATGGTATGGTCAAGGAAACGAACTAACGAACCGAGGCTCGGATTAAAATAATAATATAATAATGAATAGTGACCGTTGACCCTACACACCTGGATGAGTGACAAGTGTCACTCATCCCTTGAAATCAGAATCCATGTTTTTGGGGGAGACCTCATGATGATGTTTAATTAGTTTTTAATTAATTAATTAATCTTTTAATTTCCATTAATCTCCATATTTTCCTTAACCGTGTACAACCAAATCCAATACTCTCCCAACCAATTCCTCTTCCATTGCTGAACCTGAGAGTGTGATTTTGTGAGCGATTTGAGAGTGAATTCAACTGGGTAAACACGAGAGATTGACAGTGAGGAGGAACTGAGAATTCGAAAGATTAAGTTTTGGGAGGGAAAATCAAATTGGACGAATTGAGCTGCGATGATCGATTTGGAGCTTGGAAACATCTTACTGAGGTTGTGACGAGTCGATCCACGTCAAAAACGAGAAGAATTGGTGCCGTTTTGGCTCTGATCGAGCTTGGTGACAGAGGAAGAAATCGAGGGTGAGTCGTGGAGTTTGGAGCTGCGATTGACTCAATTGTTGTGGGGAAATGACTCCTCATGATCCCACGATGCTTCTGGGTTCATCAATTGAAGGAAACCGATCGAGATCGATGGAACTCCATTGTTGAACAGTGACGGTGCTCGAGCTTGAGTCGTGACGATTGAGCACAGGTTTGATGCAATTGATGTGGGGGAATTGTTCCTCATGGTCCATTGATGCTTCTGGAATCATCAATTGGATGAAACCTGCAGCAATTGAGGGAGTTCCATGATTGCACAGTAACCGGGTGTTCTTCGTGGATCATCGTCGAATCGTGGGAATCTGGGTAAGGATTTGTGTAATTGAGTTTACAGACTTGTAATTGGACTTAAAACGAAACTAATGGAATGATAAATTGAAGGATTTAGGATCGAATTGACAGGATTGGAACCGGGTCGTCTCGCGGGTAAATTGGACCCGTTTACCAGACATACGGGTTAGGACGATGCACTGTAGCAGGCGCGTGAGTTTCACGCGCAGCCACTCACGGCGGCACGTGACGGCGCGTGAGCACGAATCTCGAGGTGAGGTCAACATGACTTCTGTCCTATCTAATGTAACGGACATTTTGGAATTGGTTTCGTGTCGATCGGACACCGTCTCGATATTGTTCGGGATATCCGAAGGTTTTAAATTAAGTTTAAAAATAAGTAAAAATTCGGGAAAATTACGGGACTTTGATAGGATGTTAATGATGAGGTTAGTAACCCTCTAATGTGATTTGGACAGGATTGGGAGTCCCGGTGATAGTGATGTGGCCCGGGAGGGCCTGTGGCATGCGTATCGAGGCACACGGTTAAAACCGTCTGTGAGTGGACTTTGGTTTTATAAATTCTATGCATGCTTAAATGTTTTATATGGATTATGGTTGTGATTGTGTGATGTTGATTTGGTTGTTGGTAAATTGTACGGTTTCACGTATTTCGAGGCGATTTACGTGCTTGCACGTAAATCGAGGTTTCCGGTTTTACATGGATTTTCCATATTTATGATTTGGATATAATATGATGAAATGGTTTTGAAATTGAAAATATGAACTCGGGCTTGAGGCCCACTTGTTTTGGAAATTTCGGACTTGGAGTCCATTTGAGAATCGGGCCGGGGGCCCAGTTGGTTAATGAAATCGGGCCAGGGCCCAGTTGGTATGAAATCGGGCTGAGACCCATTTGAGTTATGTTATCGGGCCAGGGGCCCAGTTGATTTACGAATTTGGGCCGTGGGCCCAGTGGGTTTATAAGTCGGGCTGCGGGCCCAGTTGGTTTACAAATCGGGCCGTGGGCCCAGTGGTTCATAAAATCGGGCATGAGGCCCAGTTGGATAATAAATGTGATTTCGGGTCAGGGACCCTGTGTTTAATAATTGTGATTTTGGGTCAGGGACCCTATATTTAATAATGTGATTTTGGGTCAGGGACCCTAAATGGAATTATGTGGTTTTATGGAAATTTCGGGCAGGGCCCAATGGTAATAATGTGATAAAAGGATTTAATAAAACTGTTTTCCATATACCATCTGGACACAAGGATATATGATGGTCTCCTCCAGATGTCTGGGACACTGGGGAAGTCACGGTGCATTGCCTGCGAGGGGTCATTATACGGAGCAGCCGGACCGTATGATGACTCAGGAGCAGGATTGCTATGATTGACGTCAGGGACGTCAGACATCAGGGATGTCAGATATATGGACCCGGAGAGACCCCGGGCAGCACGCGTAGCTTATGAAACCGTGAGATATGACGTCAAGGACGTCTAGCGTCTGGGACGCTAAGCATCTGGGATGCTGGTGATGGTAATGGTAAAATATGGATTAATGAATAAAATGGCTTATTGGTTGGATATGTGTTATGTGGTAAAAATGGATTATTGGTTATGAAATGGTATGCAGGGTCGGGGACCCTAAATGGTTTTGGATTTTGAATTGATGTTCATTTATGGTCGTGGGTGGTGACCCACATGGTTTTAATATGTATGGTGGTGGTATTCCACAGTTTTGGGCTGAGTTCCCACACTTGGTTTTTGGTTAACGGTTTTTGGGCTAAGGCCCTAAGGGCTCGGTTGAGCAAACGTTTTGGTTACTGGTTTTTGTGGCATGCATACGTTTTTATTGGAGGGCATAAATGTCTTATAAATGTTTTTGGTAAACTTATTGGTTTTTGTCCACTCACAGCTTTTGGTTTTAATGCCCTTCAGGTTGATCACGGATGCGATTGCAGCAGAGACTGGGACATTGCACACCTCCTCCATCGGTCCTTGCGCACTCTGGATGCCCCGGTTGGGCAGTGGCTCTTGGTTATCCCTTGTCTGGCACTCCTTGTTGGACGGGAGCAGGGCACATTCCACGGTAATCCCAGGGGGATTGGGATGGGTCCTGTCATTTGAGTACTTGGATTTCTGGATTTTGATGATCTTATGGAATGGTTTGAAACGATTTTAAAAAGGGTGTTTCCCATTTATCATCCTGAGATGAGGATATGTGGATAGGTCTCACTCCATGTCTGGGATTTTGGGGTAGACACGGCGCATTGCCTGCGATGGGTCATTACACGGACCGACCAAATCGTATATTGATTTAGGAGCAGGATTGCTATGATTAGATGTCTGGGACGTCAGACATCTAGGATGTCAGAGATATGGACCCAGAGGTTCCCCGGGCAGCACACGTTGCTTAGGCGTGATATATGAGCGTCTGGGACGCTGGGCATCTGGGATGCCGAGGATGGGTATTTGGTAAACATGAATTATTGAATTTATGAAATGGTATTTCTGTGTTTATGGATTTGGGCAGTGGCCTACTTGGATTTGGATTTGCGGATTTCGGTGTTTTACGGTTTTGGGCTGAGTTCCCACACTTGGTTGATTTTATGATTTTGGACTAAAACCCTAATGATTTGAGAAAAGGAAATGACTAAGACCCAAAATGTTTACATCGAATACTTTAAAAGTCATGTTGAACACTTCCTCATCAGAGGTGTCACGCGCCCACACGCGCCGCCCAAAGGGGCTGCACGTGGGCCTCATGCGCAAGCTACTGTTCATCTTCAACCTCAGTCCAGTCCGGTCTGAACCGGTTCAACCCGGCTCGATCCAGCCGAACCGGCATCCACGGTTCATGACTATTTCCATCCTTTTTCCAACTCGATTTTGACTCTTCTTCCTCCTAAAGCTCTGTCTAAGTGGTTACAATCAATTAGCACCTAAAAAACATGAATTGAACATCCAAAATTTACCTCCTCAAATCAAACGATGAACCGGCTAAAGCCTCCATCTTGTTCTTCGTATCCCGGCCACCCTCAGCCGTGGTTTCAGTCCCAGGAGTTTCCTTGCATTGTAACGACCCGTCCCGAATTCCGGGATTATATTAGTGACTAATCTTGATTAGTGAGGTTGATCGGTGATTAGTTGGGCGAAACGGGACAAAATGTGCAAAATGACCGTTTTGCCCCTAGTCGTGGGCAAAATGTTGACTTTTTGATCGGGCGATCAAATGGACTTTGACCGATGACCGTGACGTAGTTCAGGACGTCACGAGTTCATAGACAAGTGGCACATTCGATTCTGACATTCGAGGAAGAAGGTATGACGTTCGGAAGTCGACGAGTATTTTGGTAATTTAGTTGAAAGGGGGTCAAATGTTGACTTTTGACCCGGGAGGTCCAATGGACGAGGGCCAAGGACCGTTACGTAGAGCGAGTCGATACGAATCCGTAGACAGTCGGCATGCCGAAATCGGAGGTTCAACGACAAAGTTGTGGTCACGAGAACGAAATCGATTAACTGAACGAACTGAGATTTCGATTAAAATATTATTAAACTATTGAATAGTGACCAGTGTTGGTGAACACTTGGATGAGTGACAAGTGTCACTCATCTCTTGATTGAGGCCCTAATTTGTGAACATGTTTCCCTTAATCCGTTTTTAATCATCATCCTTCATCATTCTCATTCCTTTTCAACCAAACATTCTTCTTCTCTGTTCTTTGAATCGTGAGCAAACACAAGGGAGAGTTGAGAGAAGTGAGCCGTGAGAAACAAGCTCTACAACCCCCTTTGATCTTCATCCTTTACTTATGACCCGTGAATGAAAGTTGGAGAGGATGTTGAGACGAACCCAATGGTGGCCACGGCAAGGACCATCATGCACGGTGGCCACGGCAAGGACCGTCATGCACGGTGGCCGGAATTTTTGGAAGGTAAACCGTGGGATTCAAATTTTGGGTTTTTGATTTTGATGGTGTTGATTGATTCTAAGCTAAGGATGATGTTCTTTGAGTTCTCACGAGCTTGTAGGTGCAATTTGGGACGGATTTGGACGTTGGAGGTGGCCGGAATGATGATTGGAAATCTGGCCGAAACTTTGAATGGCCATAACTTAAAATCCAGGTACTTTCTGAATTTTATGGGTAGATATTTGGAATCCTTGGCTCGAGTAGATGGATTTACATAGGTAGAATGTCGAATTTGGTTAAGAAACGAATGAGATATCGAAGTTTGAAGTTTGAGGCATCAATGGAGTTTTCCGGCGAGAAATTCCAGCGAGTTGACTCATTAACTCTGACCCGTTGACTTTTGACCGTTGACTTACTGTTCATGATGACGTCAGCGTTGACTTTTTGGTAAACGTTTGACTAGAACTTTGACCCGCGCGTGTGAGTATATTTTTAGGTGGGACCAGGACCATTTTAAAGGTTTCGACGATTTGGATCCAATGACGGTGGTTTCGGGTCGATCAGAGATCGTTAAGTTGGTCAAATCGAGGTTTTTCACCTCGGAAAACGTGTACAGGACACGTTGATTTTTCCGGGAAATTTTAGGGTTCTTAATATGGACTTGTATAGGTTAGTAGTAACCTTTGGGTGTGATTTGGACAGGATTGGGAGTCCCAGTGATAGTGGTGTGGCCCGGGAGGGCCTATGGCACGCGTATCGAGGCGTATCGTTGAACAGTCTGTGAGTGGACTTTGTTTTCTAACCGTGATGCATGCATATATGATTTAAATGCTTTATTATATGATTTGATACGCTTTGGTATGCTTGATGTTTCAATTTGGTGATTTCTCGATTTTCTGGATTATTATATTATATTATATTATTTTTGGCACAATTTTCGAGAAATTATGAAATTGATGTTTTGGGTGTAGGCCCGGGATTTAAAATGATGTTTTGACTCAGATTATGAGTTAAGGATTTGATTTTATGGATTTATATGAAAATGGCAACTGAGATTGCGATCGCATGGATTTGCGTGAAAATGATATTTGGGGCTTGAGAACCAATTGAATAGTGATTTTGACTCGGATTTGGAGTCACATGTGAATATGATTAAATTGATGATTTTGATTTATAAAGTAAATTCTGGACACTATTTTATGATGGATTTGTGGAACTTGCTTTGTGAAAGCTATGTCTCGGGCATAGGCCCTATTGAAATATTTTTTATTTGATTTGAGACATAAATGGTTTTAAAATGAGATTACTGGATTTGGTGACCTATTCCACATATACCATCCTCTGTGATTTGATAGTCTCCTCCAGACGTCGTAGATCCTGGAGTAGTCACGATCCACTACCTGGAGATGAGTAGCTCCGAGGGAGGCTCACTCTCAGGAGCGTGGGACCACTGCCTGGAGATGAGTAGCTCCGAGGGAGGCTCACTCGCAGGAGCGTGGGATTATGTTGATATCCTCCAGATGTCGTTGTTCCTGGAGTTGATGTACTCGGACGTGAGACACCGAGTTTGCACGCGTTGCATTGATATCGTGACGGGTTATATGGATATTGAGATTGGATATTGAGGATTGGTGGTATTATGATTTATTGATATTTGTGTCCAGAGGCTTTATAACAGATGCTTTATATCATGAACTGATTTGATGAACATGAGTTTTACGGACCATGGGAAAACATGTTTTGATTTTATCGGTCCACTTTTCATACTCGAATGATTTCATACTATTACTCATGTTTTAAGTTATGCATGCACGTTTGTGAAAACTGAAGGATAAGAATGTGTTTTGGTAAATGTATTTCTAAAGGTTCATTTTTGTCCACTCACAACTTTTATTGGTTTTAATGCCCTTCAGGTTGATCACGGATACGACTGCAGCAGAGACTGGGACATCGCACGCCTCCTCCATCGATCCTGGCGCACTCTGGAAGCCCCGTTTGGGCAGTGACTTTTGGTTATTCCTTGTCTGACACCTCTTGTTGGACGGGAGCAGGGTACATTCCACGGTAATCCCGGGGGGATTGGGATGGGTCCTATCATGCATCCTCCAAAACCTATTTCAATTCACAGAATTGATCACCAACCATAAAAAATCAGTTTTCCATTTTTGAATTCCAACAAAGGCCTCACGGCTTCAACCTTACCTCCTCTCATTCCGGTCACCACAGGCCATGAAAACGATCTCACTCAACCTGTACAACCTCCAGAAACGTTTTCCCATCAACCAATTCGATCATCTCATCCTTCAATTACAATTGTCAGTTTGAATGAAAACAGGGTATCCACGGGTTTCTTACCTCCCTGCACCGTTGTGGGCTCCGCCGTGACCACCACTGGCCTTGTCTTAACCTCACCTCTCATTTCTGTTCAGACACCATGGACACAGGATCACGGTTGAGGAAGGTTTGGGTCAAGGTCACTCATTCTCCTCTGTTTGTCTCTGTTCTAAACCACAAAACGTGCACAAAATCAACCCTTGCCTTTTAAAAATTGTGTGAGGCGGCATGGAGAGTTCCACAAGCATCTAGATGGGGCCAAGTGTCCAATTTTCTGTGGGCAACACTTCCAAGAACAGCCAAGTGTCCAGATCCAACTGGGCACAGATCCCAATGCATCAAAATGACCAAAATGCCCTGAATGACAAATTACCATTTTTCCCCTCGCACGTTTAGACCAAAATCCATGTCGTCCGAAAACCAATGACCACGTGCCACCTGTCATTGTACCCAGGGGATCGAGACCTACCTAACGGTCCTCAAACGTGCCACGTGCCACCTGTCATTGTACGGGAAAATAACTTGTCGTATAAAAAGTCAACCATTTGCCGCTTCTTAACCAAATTACCAAAATACCCTCAAACTTCCGAACGTCATAACTTCTTCCTCGAACATCAGAATCAGACGTGCAACCTGTCTATGAACTCGTGATGTCCCGAACTACGTCATAGTCATTGGTCAAAGTCCATTTGACCGCCCGACCTAAAGTCAACCTTTTTACCCATTCTAGGGGCAAAACTATCATTTCGCACCGTTCGTCTGAAATCGCCCAACTAATCACCGATTAACTTCACTAATCTGTCATTAATCACTAATCTAATCCCAATTTCCGAGACGGGTCATTACAATCTCACTCCCTTAAAAGAATTTCATCCCCGAAATTCCGAATCTCGTATAACCACAACTTCCTGGGGAAATTCAACTGATCTCACATCTAGGGTCTCATACCCGGTGTCCATCACCCACCAATCCGGCTTATCCTGACAGTTCCCAGACTGTCACCACATCTCTGCCAAGCGAGTCAACTCAACCAACTTCCAGTCCATCTAGTAATCCATTGATTTTCACAGAGGTCAACACTTTTCCAACTCGTACCTGCGGTACATTGAACATTGCACCAGCCGACACTCATAGCTCAACTAACACTCAGTCGTGACGCACGACTATCAGTCACAACAACCTCGACTCAGTCTCGAGTCATGCATACCTCGTACCAACGTCTCAGTACATCGTGCGAGTCTACCTTTAGAAAGCACGAGTCTCACCACTATGCACCCAACAGCCTCGATACTCGTATCCATCGATATTCGTTCAACATTCCAACTTCCGTTAGCGACCCGCGCCAACCCCACCGGAGTCACAACGTCTCGCTCTCAACCACTACGCAACAAACCATTTCACCGGTGGTTCCCCTAACCACCAACATAGTCAATCCTGTGGAAACATTATCCAAATCCCATATTATCTCTCTGTAACTGGACCCTATCACAAACCAGTTTAACCGTGATCAAACATCTCAATGTCGGGGTCCCACCAGCTACTCATGGCTCTGAGCATCCAGCTCACATCAACACTGAATCCTGCCACAACTAATCAAATCACTCGGGATCACCCTGATCTAGTCCATATCTCAACCAGTCAATCACATCGAAACTGCTCCGATCATCGATACAACCAACAACAAATCTCAGCACCAAGCTGATTACCAACACCCCTACCAGAACATCATGATGCACGTCCAATCGCATCATAATACATCTCAAGTATATGCACCACTCACCACCAACAAGAATCACGGTGCATACCACCAAATGCACGTAACAACAACCCCACAAAAATTTGAATCAAACAGAGATATTTTAGAATACCTAAATCACAGGTCGTAGAGTACATTCTCAAATACTTCCAACGACGTCCTACGGTAAGTTTATCAAACGACCACATAGGCATCAGCCGAGTTCTACTACACTCACAGTCCATCCAACAACACCATAGTGTACCCGTCACCCTCACAGTGTATCTCCAAGGCACACAAAACATCCTCGTAACCATACTGATTACCACCTGCCTACAAGCCAATCACGATTCACTTTTGCAGTCCCTCGGTTCAATCCTACCACTAGGCTGAACTACATGTCTTCCGGGGAAATCCAACTCAAGTCCCATCAGAGTCTCCGGATCTCCTGGGTTTCTAGACCAATATGAATTCGAATCACATCTCAATTACGTACATAGGGCAGACCCAGCACTAGATCCAAAACCATAACCCATACGTATGTGAGACGGACCACGCACATCCTGCACAACTCCAAGATGGTCAAGATATCCAACCTCCGTTTTGCATACGATTCTTCTGATCCACAATACCTCTATCCTGAAGTAATCAAATCTCGATCCACTCACTCTTAAGTGGATCCCACTCAGTGTCTTATTACTTTTTCTTCAATTCCCACCAACGATCAGACCACCGCATCGGATCAAATCGATCGAGACTACCACATGTCTTGAGATATGCCTAGATTGTGGGTTCTCTTCAATAACCACATATCGATCAGTTATAGTCACTCATTCTCATCTTCCTTTCGTCATCCTACAACGGAACTCACAATGGTCCACAACTAAGACATCACAAGTTAGCCTACCGTAATCCAACTTAACACAATCCTATGACACTCGCCACACCCGCCAAACATGGCGTCACCAAATACTCTCTCTCCACCTGAACACCTCTACTCGTGTCCACGATTTAGGGGGGGTTCACAAATCCTGAAGTGCAATCAATGAGTCACTAAAATTGATTTAGAGCATCCAACAATCAACATTTAACACCAACTCGGAAGCAACACAACAACTCGTTTTCTCAACCACAACATCTTCTGATTCCTAGATTCCAACCATGGGACTTCATCCTCAACAAGTATACTACTACCGGACTAACCGTCCAAACGTCAACTCTTCCACGGGACTTAGGAAATTCCACAACTCACTCGGACAATCTTCTCGTCCTAGAAACAATCCAACTTACCGATCAACTCTCTTGTCTGTTAACACCATTTATATACAACCAAAAGGATGTCAATCACCACTCCTTCTGCTTATCGTATCTCAACCGTTTCGAGGTTCAACGCCCGGGTATCACTAATGTACGAGTTACCAACTCTCGGGACCACAAGTAACGATCACTAACCTCGAACTCCTCTATCCCTATCCTCGGAGTCGTCAATCCCTAATCTCGAGGAATCACCAAGTACCTGCCTCGGCATCACCACATTCCAACCTCGGCATATTCCGACATATTCCAACACATCAGGATGAGTCCACGAAAATAACCTTTACGGATGGTCAACCCGACCATACCAACCTAGCCCGTTCAAACACGAAGCATAGGTCCACCGCGTTTCCGCTGCGTTACTCTAATCCACCTGATGACATCCTGACTGTTCGTACCGAAACATGACCTACCAATGGTCATCGAATATCCCCATATTGGTTAGTGGTTTCTACCAGACACCGGCACCTCATGACTAGCCACAACCTTAGCTCATGATGTGCCCATCCTACCATTCACAAGCATCCCAACTCATGGCACACCATCTCCGATCTAGGGGTCACAACACACTACTCCCGAATTTCTGCTCCTACCGAGCCAACATCCCCAATCTACGCTCGGGTTGGGGAAACTGACCTCCATCGTATTTCACAACTCTGATCAACTCAACGCTCAACCAACCACCACAATCTCCCTGGACTCGTCCAGAGTCATCCACCCAACCATCCAACCCCGGCTGCGCCCAGCAGCACCATCGCCAATCCGGCCGTTAATCGGCCCAAGCCACAACAACTAACGAACCACAATCCTCAACTCAGATTTTCCAGATGAAGTACTTATTTTGGGGTTTCTCACTAAGGTACTCACAGTGACAAGCTATCCCTCACAACATGGTTCCTCAAATCATCACTAGGGGTCTAGAATATCATTACCTATTAAAAAAAATTAGACGTCGAATATGTTTGATAAAATGTTATAAAATTATTGTTTGAATGATTCTTATCCTTTCTTTGAACGGATGCGTAGGCGTGCCACTACCCGGCCACCAAATGGCCTGAATGGAATTATAAATGTTGGGTGAGCCCTTAAGGTTGACTTCTAACCTTATGATTGTGTGACCAAGCAAGGAACCTTTTCTTGGTTTGGAATTTTTCACTCCTTTTTGGTCAAGGGTGTTTAGGTTTCGAACTTGTATACTTTTATATTTTTTTCGATTTTCAGACGGGATGAATGTAATGCAAGTGCAAATTAAATTGGAAAAGAAACTAATTTTTCTTAAGAAAATTGAACATAAACGCAATAAATTAATACTTAAAAGAAAATCAATAATTAAATCAAAGACAAAAATAATAAACTTGAGTTTGAAACAAGTAATTAAATGTGCTTTTAAAAATAAACTTATTCTAAAAATTGGAGAACTTGGCTACACTAAAACTTGAATGAAATTCTAGTCTAGGAATGGAAAGGTGCAAGTTAAGGAGTAAGTATGTGTGTTGATGTGGATCTCCCTTTTTCTTCTCCACCTTGGCTATTTATAGGGTTTAGCCAACCCACGAATTGGCCATGCTTGGCCTCCACTCTTCTGACTTTAAACTTCCTTGTTGAGCCCTTCCAAATCTTTCCTTGTTGAGCCACCCAAATCTTTCAAAGTCGAATTGGGAGAATCTTGCCTTGTTGAGCTGTCTTGATTCAAGGTGGATTGATACCGAAATGATTTGATCGGGATTCACTCGAAACCTTTTCTCTTGGGAAGATTTTGGGTTGACATTATCTTCATTTGATTTATTTCTTATTTTGACTGTTTCAAAATCAAGGTCGGGTATGGGTTGATGAGAACTCGGCCGACATCCAACATTTCTTTTAGGCTTGGATTGGGTCAAAAATTAGATTTTCAGATTTATAAAAGCCATAGGACCTGATTGAAAATCAGACTACATGGTCGCCTTAGCCGAGAATTTATTAAGGTCGACCCGGTCGAGAATTTCTACTAAGGTCGATCCGATTGAGAGTTTTTACTAAGGTCAACCCAACCGAGGATTGCCACTAAGGTTAACCTGGCCAAAAGTTTTTACTAAGGACGACCCGATCGAGGATTTCTACTAAGGTCAACCTGACCGAGAACTTTTACTAAGGTCAACTCGACCGAGGATTTCTACTAAGGTCAACCTAACCGAGAAACTTTACTAAGGTCAACCTAACCGAAGATTTCTACTAAGGTCGATTCAGTCGAGAACTTTTACTAAGGTTGATCATGTCACCCGACCAAGAATTGAATTACATGGTCGACTCGACCGATAATTTAACCATCAAGGTCGATCTAATTCAACTGAAAACGTGGCCATGCCTTGGTGGAATCACATTGGCCACCTTTCTCACCTTGGTCACCTTTCTCACCTTGGCCAGGTCACCTTTCTCTCCTTGGTCAGTCCATCTTGGTTACCTTTATCACCTTGGTCAGGCCACCTTGATCACCCATCTTAGGTTCAGTTTCTAGCCATATTTGGCATCAAACTCTAGCCGAGCTAGACATTCAACCCACATATTATAGTCATTCTTAACTTTTCGTCAATGTCAACTGCCACATATCATACATGAGAAAAGAAGAAAGACAAGTGGTGGGTGAGCTCTATTTTTTCAACCAAGGCCAAGAGAATTAGGCCGCCACCCAACATTTTACAACTAAGCTTTATGGTCATTCTTGGCCAATATGATATAATCTGGATTATGATTAAATTTAAGTCCAATGTGACTTTCTCCATTGTGGGCCTCATTTATTGGTTTTATTTCGTTCGAGATTTACGACCAGACTCAAACAAAATGATTATCTGTTACTTAGTATTATGATCTAATAGTATTTATCTGTACATGTTATGGAGTTTCAAATTCAACTTTCATAAATGTATTTTGTTCTAATAATAATAAAATAATAATTAATTAAATTAATAATTAATAATAATGAATTAAATAGTAATAATAATAATATCAATAATTAATAAAAATAATAATAACATACATAATTAATATTTATGATATATGGATATTTCTTACTAATTAGTACAATATAATCGGGTCATTATAATATAATCGGCATTTTAATTCGGTAGTATACCAAACACCCGACTAAATAATAAGTATATTCAGTTTATCTGACTGAAATATTCAGTATAATACGACATATCAAACAAAGTCTTAAGGTCCAAAATACTCAAATTATTCACGTATAATATTTGTTTAGCTTCATATCAAAACCCTGTTCAAACAATTTACTTGTTAAGCAAGACATTATTTTAAAACTTAAACCTATTTTGCCATTTGTTGGAAAGCAATATGTGTTTTCATAGCATTTGTATTCATCCCGTCACAACTGAATGGAGCACATAAAAGGTTAAGATCGGCAGAAAGAGGATAATTAAATGTAGAGAAATATGCAAAGCTGTAAATAAATATTAGCAATCTCATGATCAAAGGTTGTTGGTAGTTTAATTTATCTTCGTTAATATTATATACAATCAATATAATACAATAATTTTTCATATTTTAACGAGTTTTTAATAAGATAAGATACCCATAATGAAATTAAATGAGTGTCCATAGACTCAATATCCACTAGTTTGACAAAACGTTTTGCAATTTGGCACCTATCAAATTTTATTGCATTCTACATGGAATATAGAAATGCAACAGACATAAAATAAAGAGAAAAAAAAAAAACTAAGTGAAAGATCAAATCAAGGGGGTTAATTAGGACCCACAAAGATTATAGTGCTACTGTAGTACGTAATTGTTTCCTATATGTGCGAAAAAACAGAACCTATGAAATAGGACAAAATGAGTGAGGCTGTGATATTCACACCTACACGTGTGCACTGCAGTGGGTTCCATGGACTTTTGTTTTCTTTGTCTCTTTGATGTCTGGTTTTTTTTTTGGTATGTTTGTAAGTCGCCTAAACGAACTTTGTAGCTAAATTTGAGGGTCTAATTGTCCCTTAATCTCCTTTTGACTCTTATTGGCATGCTCCTCTTCATTCTTACTGTGGGGAAGTTTACAATTGTGTCCTCCTCAGCCGCCCACCTGCATTGCATGCGAAAGAACACTAACATTCAAAATTACAGGCGCGCCGCAAAATTTTCAATTGCGAATAAACATATTTGTGTCTCTACCTACAAGCTAGCTTATCCGACCATTTGTTAAATTTCTACTATCATGATTGTTGGAAATATGTTGTGTAATTAATTAATGGAAATCTTGCAAAAATATATGGCAATTATTGAAGGTGTTTGATAAAAATCAAGCAATCTGGTGAATCACATGTATACTACACTCATACTAGAGTTAGGTCTTGGGGACATCATCTGCTTCCTCAGAATTTGGGTGACTCTAACTTAGAAATTAAAAATAAAATGAGCTAAATTTTAATGTGAATTTTTTTAATCAAATTTCAACGGTATTAGGTAAATTTTATTATTAAAAATGCATATATTATGTAAAAAAAAACTAATAATTATATAATAAATGCAATACAAAATACTAAGATTGTAATATACTCATTTTTTACCTAAACAAAATATTATATTATCTCTGAAAAATTCATTTTCACTTATGTTTAGGTAATGTGGAACAAATTAATAAATTAGACGGTATAAACTAATATTATATTTTTCTTTTGAGTCGGTCATTAATTTTGGGTGGACTAAAGCATGCCCCAGTCCTCGTTGATAGCCTGTGCCAGATTGTCACTGGTCTTTGAAATTAAATACAATATAATTATTTCGACGAGATGTATATCTCTTTTTTCATATCTTGATGGCTTGATATGAAAACAAAGGCGCATGTATGTCTTCCAAAAGATACTGAGCAGTGTGTAAAAATGCCAGAAAGTTCGATGTCTGCTGTACAGTTTTGCTTACATGGTGAAAAAAAAATTGAGGAATAAATGGAAGACAACTTTCAAAGGGGCCTTCAATTTCTCCCGAAAAGCATAAAAGTTTTGCGGCTGGTTGAAGAACCCCATAAAGTTTATATGGGGGAAATTTTGTTATGTTTTCGGCTCTGTATATAATTATGTATTTATTTATCCAAGTAATAGTGAGAGAAACGCATAGTAATATATAATCAGATATAACTTTTTTTAATTTTTAATAACTTAATTTATATTTTATCCTTTCAATATTGTCCACTTAAATAGAATCTTTTATTTTTAACGATGTACTAACAGTAAAAACTAGTAAATTTTTACCTGAATTGAGTGACAAAGTGGTGTAGAAAGATGGAGGCTTCAAGCCTGGCTAAATCAAGTCCAGGACAAAGCCTTTGCCCACCTCCAAATGGAGTGAAGTTGCAGCTGCTCATATCTTTGTCCTGCACAATTAATTACATATATATATATATATATATATATATATATATCTTCAAACTTGAATTCAACGTGTAAACATAAGCTAAATGCAGAAGAAACTCGTAAATTTTGTACTCACTTGCCACCTCCATGGATTGAAGTCATAAGGCCAATCATAGTTGTTGTCATCAAGATGGACTGATCTAAAATATGTGAAGACACACCATCCTTTTGGTATCAGAAACCCTTTGATCTCCACATCTTTCATGGCCTTTCTCATCACCCCAGTTATAATGTTTCCCATCCTTAGGGTTTCTGTGATCACCTGCATAATGTTTACAACATTTTTTATTTTTTATTTTTCATTTTTATACATCATACGCACATATTTATTTTATTTATAAACAAAATTCCCCTTACATTTTGTGTAAATGGTAAAAATAAATAATAATCACTCCAACACAACGGCTCTCCAAGCTTATCTTTGAGTGCTTTTAACTTCCAGTTCTCCTCCTGATCAGTTCATCAACAATCCAATCATGAAAAGCTCCTAGTTCTTCACTAAAAATAATCAAGTTTTAAAATTCTGATTTTTAAAACACTTAAGACATTGCGATATTCTAAAAAAAAAGGCTGCCAATATTATATATATAGTAATCGTGGAGATAAATAAGACATAAACAAACCATATATATATATATGTTGTACTGTTTTTGTTATATGTGTTCCTTAAAATCATCACGATGAAGACTCTTGCCCATAGAAACGTATTACTGTTTCGACAACCACAAGTGAAAGATCGTAATCACCAAAACGACAAGGAAAAATAATGAAGTAGTCAAATACTTGGTCTTCAATGTCGCAAATTTCCAAAATATTCAACTCTCCAATATAAAAAGTGGGAAAGTGGGATTCTTTAATTAATCATATCCATGCGGCCAATATAAAACCCAAATGTTTTATAATCGGAAGGATTTGAAGTACTCAACATAAAATCCCTTTCCGTGGTTATTATATGACCGATTCTAATAAAAACGCGTATGATTAAAAATGTTTGGCTCAAGAGGGGCTCTCATCTACTCAAGAATTCTTTTGATTTGAGAAATCTCCAAATTTAATCATCGATATTTTATTTGAAGATATTTAAAATTTATAAATTGTATCTGTATTGTATTCTTTATTTTTGAAATCGGGTTGAAAGCTCCATAAATTTTTTAATGAGGCCACATTATTTGTATCGCCATTGTATTTGTATAATTTTCAATCAATTTCAATGAATTATCGTATTTTCTCTTAAAAAATATTTGATAAATTTCAGCATACCGTTAGTTGTTGAAGGGCAGTAGGGGAATCTGAGAGGTATTTGATTGCAAGAGTCATGAGAAGTGGCACAGAATCCTCCCCTGGTATCATCATATCAATCATGTTATGTGCTATGAGATCATCTGTTAGTTGCTCACTTGTGTCACTTAGCAAAACATCTACCACATCTTTGTTGGAGATGCCGGTTTCTTTTCTTCTAGCTTCTATAGTTTTCTCAACAAGTTTCACCATTTTCTTCTTTGCCTGAAAAAACACAGAAAGTGCGTCGTGTTTATTTAATTATGCTACGATATTGTGAATCTAAACCGTAAACGAAAAAAAGAGACTTATTAATTAATTATTCATATTTACATTTCTGCAGTAAAGCAGTAAAGCAGTAAAGCAGTAAAGCAAAAGAATGTTGTAATAATTAAGAACTTGCCTGTAATGATCTGTAAAGTCTGCTTCCAGGAATGTTTATGGGTATGGACATGAGGCCAGCAATGAATTCTTGGAACTGTTTTTTGAGAAACTCCATTTCTTCACCAGGATTCAAACTAATCAATGCCTTGACAAGTACTTGGAAGGCAATCTAGAGACAACAAGGACAGGTCTTAGCAACTTTTTTATAAAGCTGTGTTAAAACATAATAATTGTGAATCTAACTCTGCAGACATTATTATTCATGCAAAATTATTATTAGATTCAAACCCATAATTTACAGCTGGTTTCTTATCATTCTACCAAATCATATTCTTCCACCAATTTTAGATACAATAGGATTTTCCCACCACAAATATAAAATATGATTTCTCACACAATATGACAAATATAAAAAATTGAGAGGCAAATGAAAACCATAAATTAAATTCAAGCATGTAATGATTTCTTTGGTCATAAGAGAGACTTGTTTAATTAGTAACCAAGTGCTTAATATGGGGCACTTACTTTACTATAAATCATTTTTAATTAAATAGAAGAGAAGAAGCCAGAGGTAGAACTAAGAGAGATGGCATCTTTACATTTTCTTTTGTCTTCTGTCTATTGGCACTCTTCTCAGAAACCAAACAATTAATCTCAAACTATTCAAAGATAAAAATTTCTCTCTCAAGACTTTAATAGAGAGAGAGAGAGAGAGAGAATTACATGTTTGGTTTCATCTTGGATGTAAATTGGTTGGTCATCTTTCCAATTAGCCATGATTTGTTGGACATATTTTTGCATGTCAGTGGTGATTTGAGCTTTGAGATGGGGAGACTTGAAGAAGGCTCCTATGAGGCCATGGATTCTTCTCTGCAAGGCTCCATTGATGAGCAAGATGGAAGACTTTCCCATCAACTCAGTGAGAGATTTTGGGTAAGATGGCACGAAAGCCTTTGCATCACTTTGCAAAACAAACTTACTCACTTCTCCATCTGTTGACACAATTGTTGGACTCCCAAATATGTGTGACTTAAACACCTTCCCATACCTACCCAACAAAGTTATATAATTAATGAAAAATTGTTGCTTATGGCGTTTATGGTGTAGGGTTTAGGGTACTTACATGTGACGGCGTTTGTCCATGAAGCTTTCGGGGCAGTCGGAGTAAGCACAAGACACAAACTCAATGGTTTCACCAAGGAGTGGCCACCCAAGGGTGCCTCTAGGAAGTGAAGAGCTTGTTGTTTTTGCGTTTTTTGAGGTCATGAAGATGGTGGTGTTGTTTTTGTGGAGAAAGAAAATGGACAAGCACAAGAGGAAAGCTGTTGTTGGTGCCAATATTAGCAAAATCAACAGATTATACATTTTGGAACATTTACCACACGAATGTATATGAGTGAGTACAGTCTTTCTCTATAAATATATGAGGCTTATTAGCTTTGGCTTTGGCTAGCCCCCCGTTAAATAATAAAATTTTTTAATCATGAGGACAATGAGGACATTTTTGTGGCGCAACCATGAATGTGCATGTGAAAGTGCACACGAGCGGATTAGAGAGAGGTTTTATTTTTTTCGACACCTATGAGTAAGCTAGAGAAATAGATATCCAATTCGAAATTTTGAATATATAATAAAAAGTACATAGACTTAAATAAAAAGAAAAACTGTTTAAGTTCAATACAATTATATTATTTGAAGAAGATTATAATATTATACAATATGTTTACGTTTAAATACAATATATTATCTAAGAAAGACACTAATGTCAATATTATTGAGGAAATTAAGAGATAATGTTTAACAAATTAGGCTAATTTCTTTGGGAGATGCATTAACCTAAAAGCTATGGAGAGATTTCATTGACCGAATAAAAATGGTGTAGAGTCGGCAGTTTATGTAAGGTATAGCGTTCATAAAAAATGTTATTACCTTGGTGCCTTAAGATTTATCGCCAAGTGGATGATAGTTCCGGAGTTTTTACCTCTCAATATTGACTGCGGAAATTCATGGTTACCAATGGTTACGTCAAAATTGAATGGTCGAAATATTACTAGATGTATATATATACCAATTTAATTGTGTTTGGATAAAAAAATTTAAAATTATTAAAAATTTATCAAATTAAAGAATTTAAATTAACAGAAAATAATTTTCCAGAAATTTGAAATTTAATGCTTGGATAATATAAAAGTAAAATGAAATATAAACATATAGTTTAATATTTATATATAAATTATAGTAATAAAAATAGGATTTTGTAAATAACACATTTTTGTATGAAATTTAAAATTGGGATCAATTTGTGGCATCCAAATTTCAAAATTTTTTATTTATTAGAATTTTATGTTCCTATATTTATGCATCCGATTAAAAGAATTGATGCATAGAAAACTTGAAATTCTATTTTTTTTAAACAAATCTCATACTTTTTCCCCTTATTCAAACACACCATAATAAATCGTGAATTCAAATTAGAATATGTAAATAAATAAAAACAAAACTTGGTGTAACGCCCCGGAAATTCGAGGAATGTAAAATTGTAAAATAATGAATGAAATGACGTTTTTATCCTTGTGAAAAGTATGGTCAAATTGTTGACTTTTTTATGGGTAGGTCAAACGGACATTGACCCATGACCATGACGTAGTTCGGGACGTCACGAGTCCATAGACAGGTGGCACATCCAATTCCGACGATCGGGGAAAACGTTATGACGCTCGGAAGTCCAAGGGCATTTTCGTAATTTGGACGAAAGGGGGAAAATGTTGACTTTTTGATTGGCAATTGATTTTCACACGACTTGAGGACCGTTGGGTAGGTCTCGATGGCCTGAGTCCGTAGACAGGCGGCACGCTGAAAACGGACATCGGACGGTTGAGTTACGGGTCTAGGAAGTGAAGGGCATTTTGGTAATTTTTGAACAGGAGGGCAAAATGGTAATTTTTGCACGGGTTACAGTTTACAGCCATGGGAAACAGAGTCTGCACGCCGTTCTTAGTGGTTTTGAGCAAACAAATTGTTTAACCTGTTAGTGGCTGAACTGAGTGGATTGTTTAATTGTTTTGAGACAGTGGGATGGACTGAACCAAGCACCAGACATGGGCACCCTTGTTTAATCGAATTGAGTCTGTTTTACGGGAAACAATTCCAGAGTGGAACTGAGAGGATTCCCACGGGTGTTGGGTCACAATTCAGTGTTGGGAGGTGAAAGGAGTTCATTTCGGTGTTTGAGAGTCTGAAAACTGAGAGAAAACAGAGAGTTGAAAAATCTGAAAAATTGGAGGGAAAATCGAGTTTAATTTGTGAGGCTAGTTGGACGAAACCATGGATTGGTTTAGCCTTCTGGGACCATTTGGAACTCAACCACATCGAATTCGAAGGGAATCGATCACTGTTTGGCCAGGAACCCAAGTTCCATTTTCGAAAAAATTTCAGTGTTTTGGACAACAACTTCCAGGTGAGTATTCGTTCAATTGTTTGTGTGTTTTGGTTCGTATTGGTCATAGTAAGCTTCTGGTGAAGTTAATTTGAAAATGGGATGGAAACCAGTGAGTTATGGTGGTCGACCCGTTTGGTTGATCACGGGTCGAAGGGTTGTTTTAGGATCTGTTGAGATGAATTAATGACTCAGAACTTCAATTAATTGGTTAGGGAAGATCTTAGGTTTAAAAACGAAGGAAATCGAGTGGGAATTGATGGTTAATTGGCCGGGTTGAGTCGCAAGTTGAGGACCCGTTTATCAGATTAACGGGTGAAGAAGATGACACTGTAGCTACAGTGCCAGGCGCGTGGCTTTCACGCGCAGCCACTTTGGGCGGCGCGTGAGGGCGCGTGAAGCCTCATCTCCGGTCACGGTCAACTAGAGTTTTCATCCTTTCAGTATTTTGAACATTTTGAGTTTAATAATCGAGTCGATCGGGGATCGTTAAGTTGGTCAGAATAGGGCTGGTTGCCTCGGGAAGCGTGTTCGGACGGTTTTCCCGAGCCGGTTTCAGTTTAAGACTTCTTGGATAAATGTTAAGGACTTGTAGTGACCCTTGTGTGTGATTGTACTGCCAAGAATCGTACGGTAGTTCCAGGACAAGGTTGTTCGCGCTGTTTCGCAGCAGGACTGTACCGTGAGTGGGCCCGATTTTCATTAAACCCTTGCATGCATAACCGTTTTCACTTATATATATATATACATGTTGGAATCAAGTAATGGTTTGATTATCTCGAAATTATGGTTATGGCACGATTTACTGTAACGACCCGTCCCGGAATTCGAGATTAGATTACGGACTAATCATGATTAGCAGGGTTAATCGGTGATTAGTTGGGCGAACTCGGACGAACGGCGCAAAATGACCGTTTTGCCCCTGGTCGTGGGCAAAACGTTGACTTTTTATTCGGACGGTCAAACGGACTTTGACCAATGCCCGTGACGTAGTTTGGGACGTCACGAGTTCATAGACAGGTGGCACGTTCGATTCCGACGTTCGTGGTGGAAGTTATGATGTACGGAAGTTCAAGGGCACTTTCGTAATTTGGACGAAATAAGGGGAAATGTTGACTTTTTGATCGGGTGGTCATATGGCCGAGGACCGAGGACCGTTAGGAAGGTCTCGATGCCCTGAGTTCGTAGACAGGCGGCACGCATCAATCGGAGTCCGTATGACCGAGTTACGGGTCTGGATGCGTGAGGGGCATTTTGGTAATTTTCTGCACAAGGGCAGAATGGTAATTTCACGGGGGCTGCTGCACGGGCACTGTAGCACCGTGAATGGGGAATCACGATCAGTGCACGGGTGAATTGTTTATGCTTGATATTGGAACGGATTATGGGCTAAAGTGTATTCAATTGATAATGGGTGTGTAAGTGGGAGGCATTGGCTGCAGGAGGAGCGTGCACGGGCATGGCTGGTGTCTCTGTTGCGGGATGGAACAGAGGACTGCTCCCCACACTCGATCAGCCGTCCCAAGGACAAAACTGAGTGTTTTGTGAGCGGGAAGAGAGTTAAGGGGATGAGAGGAGTATTCTGAGATGGAGAGGAGGAAGAAAATGAGAGGAATCGGTGAGTGAGTGCTCTGAAAAACCGAACTGGTACTGTGTGGAATTCAAATTCGAACTTCCAGTTTTAGGCCAGCCCATGACAATTTGAAGATTGATTGAGCTTCCTAGAACCTTCACAAGTCGATCCAGATCAAGTGTGGCCATTTTCGAGGCTCCTGGAGCCGTGCACAGACGTGGTGGATGGCCGGAAAATCCAAGCTTGGAGTCGTGATGATTGAGGTTAGTTCTCGTGAAATTACCTGTGTAATCATCCTTATAATGAGCATACGGAGCTTCCCAACTGATTAATTGAGAGAAACTGAGATTGTGGAATGAATGGGGACTTTGGACCCGACTAGGACCCGTATTCGATTGAGCTGGCTTTAGGCCATGTCGATGTGAATGAGTAAAACAGAACTTAAATTAGGTCCATTACGATGCTATCTGAGAGTTTAATGGAAGGAATTAAGTGGACATTCGCAGGGATTGAACCGGGTTGTCACGCGGGTTGCAGGACCCGTTTGCAGAGGAAACGGGCGAGGAGGACGACTGTTCACCGTTACTGTAGCTGGCGCGTGGGTTTCACGCGCAGCCACTCATGGCGGCGCGTGGGCACGAATTCTGAGGTACGGTCAACACGAATTTTGTTCTATACGTTATAACGAACATTTTAGCGTTGGTTCCATGTCATTCGGATTCCGTTCGGATACTTTTCGGGATGTCCGAAGGTTGTAAGTCGGGTTTAAAAATACTTAAAAATTCGGGAAAATTACGGGACTTGATTAGGATGTTATTGTGGAGGTTAGTAACCCTCTAATGTGATATGAACAGGTTCGGGAGTCCCGGTGTAGTGACGAGGCCCGGGAAGGCCGGTGGCACGCGTATCGAGGCGCTCGGTTAAATGGTCTGTGAGTGGACATTGGTTTTGATAAATTCTATGCATGCATAACTGTTTCATGATTGTGGTAATTGCTTTTATATGCTTTGATTTGGATATCGGTGAATTTATGTGGTTTCACGCATTTCGAGGCGATTTACGGGTTTGCGCGTAAATTGAGATTTTCCGGATTTGCACTGATTTCCATGATTGTGGTTTGAATATGATTTTATGAAATAGTTACGGATTTGATAAAGTAAATTTGGGCCAGGGGCCCAGTTGATTTAAGAAATCGGGCCAGGGGCCCAGTTAATTTATATATGTGATTTCGGGTCAGGGACCCTAAAATGGAATTGAATAAATGATTTCGGATTTAATAATCAAATAATTGGACTTATGACGGTTTTATGGAAATTCGGGGCAGAGCCCTTGTGATATTTTGAAAACGAATAATAAAATGTGTTCCATAAAACCATCTCGATACGAGGATATATATTGGTCTCCTCCAGGTGTCTGGGACACTGGGGAAGTCACGGTGCATTGCCTGCGAGGGGTCATTGTATGGAGCGGCCGGACCGTATAGTGACTCAGGAGCAGGATTGCTATGATTAGACGTCTGGGACGTCAGACATCTGGGATGTCAGAGATATGGACCCGGTGAGACCCCGGGCAGCACGCGTCGCTTAATACTGTGAGATATGACGTCTGGGACGTCAAGCATCTGGGACGCTAGGCATCTGGGATGCCGGAGATGGTAAAGTAATAAACATGTGCCACTGGATTTATGAAATGACTTTTGGATTGATTTTGGATTGAAACTATGTTTGCGGTTTTCGGGCTAAGGCCCTAAGGGTTAATCCAAATAGATATTTTGATTATTGGTTTTTGATGCATGCATATGTTTTTTTTACTGAGGGGCATAAATGTCTTATAAAATGTATTTTACGAACTTGTTTATTTTCGTCCACTCACAGCTTTTGGTTTTTTTACGCCCTTCAGGTTGAGCGCGGATGCGACTGCAGCAGGGGACCAGGACATTGCATGCCTCCTCCATCGATCCTTGCACACTCTGGATGCTCGTAGGCGCAGCGGCGTTGGGTTATCCCTTGTCTGGTACTTCGTGTCAGACGGGAGCACGTCACATCTTGTGGTAATCCCAGGGGGGGATTGGGATGGGTCGTGTCATTTACGATGTTTGGGCTTGAGACCCGTCTGGTGGAATTTAAGTACTGTTTTGAATTATATATATACATATATATATATATATATATATGCATGTGGATATCGATGACTATCTTTGGTACTGCACTGTATAGATCCACCCGTGAGATACTGTCTCCTCCAGACGTGGTACCCCGGAGTGGTCACGGCGCATTGCTTGTGAGGGGTCATTCTACGGAGGGACCGGACCGTAGGATGACTCAGGAGCAGGATTGCTATGATTGGACGTCTGGGATGCCGTGCGTCTGGGACGCTAGGCATCTCGGATGCCGTACCCGGACTGGGTTCAGGGATTGGACTCGGGATTGAGACCCCGAGTGGCACGCGTAGCCTTGGGACTGTGACCTTATTGGACGTCAGGGACGTCAGACATCTGGGATGTCAGGATTGGAGTGTATAGTGCAGTGACTGTGGTTATCTTTATGGTTTTATTATATGACTTGTGACATCTTATATGATTTTATGGTTTTAAATACTAATGCATGCATGTTTGGAAAACGGAGGGGTGAAAGTATATGTTTTAATTATTAAATTGTTTTATAAACTTTGAGTTTCGACCCATTCACCCTTAATGTTTTGGTGACCCCTCCAGGCCGTGCTACTGAGGTAGAAGAGGATCCTGAGGCTGAGGCATAGATCTACACTACGCACATGAACCCCTGTTGGGTAGGTTAACCCGCAGGATAACTTAGAGTCGTGCTCGAAATTTGTATTTTGGACTTTATCCCTTATCTGACATCTTTTGAATTCGGATTGTATGTATAACTTTATTTCGGATATTTATGCATTTGAACTTTTAAGGTTAAATTTGGAATGTTGGTTCGGATGTCAGACGGGAGCAGAGCACGTCCCCTTGTGGTCCCCGAGGGATCGGGGCGGGTCCTGTCACTTGGCCTTCATATTAACGAGTACGAAGATTAAGCTCTAATTTAGTTTTGATTCAATGGTTGGCGACCATGAATTTTGATGGTCTATCAAAAAAAAAAAAAAATTGATGGTCAATGGTAAGTTGGTAGCCAAGAGGTGAAAACTCAACTTACCTGTTGTGAAAGAATTTCACAAGCTACTCAACAACACTATTGGTACTAAACATAAGACGGCAAAAGAGTATTTACTCGATCTCATACATGATGCCTGGTCGGATTTTTTTTTGGCGCTAACATATAAAGTTAATCTAAATGATTAATCGTATAAAAACTTATTATTTAAAATCGGCAAAGTTAAAAGTGCATAACATGTTCGAGTATGTAGCTAGCTGCATGTAATCCATGTATGTCTAGTTATCTATATAATAATATTGCATGTGTTCTTATCAATTGGTCATGATGTGGATGATTTGATGAGTCGACAAGAAGTTCCTCTTTTGCTTTTATTTTTCTTTTGTTTTTTTGATGAAGCAAAAGTAGCAGAAAGAAGTTGGAATCGATATAATTAGTTTGTTAAAATAGACACACGAATTGGAGATGGAGATAGAAAGCCTCAAGAGTCAAGGCCCCCTCAAATTAAGTTGATGATTGATATTCATTCATCTTGTGAATGTGGTGTGGTGGAATATTCATTCCTCCGTTCACGTGACACTTAATAAAATCCAACCTCACCTCCATCATCACCGGCCATCTCTCTCTCTCTCTCCTCTCTCTCTCTCTCCTCTCTCTCTCCTCATAGGTAGCTCTGTTAAGAGTCAAAGATTGTACATAGCACAATTCATGTGATACCATTAGCATAATTCCTGGGATTTCTAAACTCATGGGATTCAATTGTAATTGGATTGGAATAAGTCAGTACTTGCCTAGAATAGACATGACACATCTGTATAAAGATTGCACATGGGTACTGCTAATTGATATGTAAAACAAATACATTCATACTTTCACATGATATCAGAGCAAGGTTCTGGTGACTCTGCCCAACGACTTCCGCTACTACCAAACTAAACACAAAACACCAGACTTGCTCAACATGGGTAAATCGAAATCATCAGAAATCGATATTGGGTTCTCTGACCCACACAACCTACATCACTCAGATTCACCAGGGCTTAACCTAGTGTCGAAGCTGCTCGATGGCCAAACCTATGGGCAATGTTGTAGCTCAATGAGAATAGCATTAAGCGCCAAGAACAAAATCAGCTTCGTCGACGACACCATCCAAATGCCAACAAAGACCGATGCAAAACACTCAATTTGGGAATGTTGCAACGATATGGTGTTATTGTGGATCTTACAATCAGTACAAACTGACATAGCTAGCAACATATTGTACTACATCAACGCCTTAGAGGTACGGAACGATCTCAAAGATCGATTTTTACAAAGTGATGATTCGCGCATTTACCAAATTCTCCAGGAAATCTCAGAACATCGACAAGAAAACCTCTCAATTTCAGAGTACTACACCAAACTTAAAGCACTATGGGATGAATTGGATTCATACCAAGAGCCCATTCTGACAGGATCCATCGCCAATTCCCTGGGATTAATGGCTAAGTCCTGCTCCTGTCTAACTTACGCATGACACGTAGGCTAAACCGACATTCAACCTTCGTGTGATACGTAAGTCGGACAAGGGATTCTCGAGCTGACCGTACAAAACCTCCCGGACTTCCCAGAGTGTGCAGAATCTATTGTGGATCACGCGTGTGATGTCTCCGTCTCTCTCAACTGACAGCCCGCACCGCATGTAACACCCCGGAAATTCGAGGATTATAATAATGTAATTTAATGTATGAATTGAGATTTTTACCCTTGTGATTGGTATGGCCAAATTGTTGACTTTTTGATTTGTGGGTCAAATGGACTTTGACCAATGACCGTGACGTAGTTCGGGACGTCACAAGTCCATGGACAGGTGGCACGTCCAATTCGGACGATCAGGGTAAAAGTTATGATTATCGGAAGTTCAGGGGCTTTACCGTAATTTGGACGATATGGGCGATAATGTTGACTTTTCGTTTGACAACTAATTTTCACATGACTCAAGGACCGTTAGGTAGGTCTCGATGCCCTGAGTCCGTAGACAGGCGGCACGCCGAAATCGGACTTCGTATGGCTGAGTTACGGGTCTAGGAAGTGAGGGGCATTTTGGTCATTTTACCCCTGGTTACTGTAGCAAACCGCGGGGAACATGGACGGCACCACCATGTGCGGTGGATCAGTGTGCAATTTTTTATGCTAGTGTGTGCTGGAAAGAAAGGGCTGTCTATTGTTTTAGAACGTGGGCTGAACCATCCACCTTGCACGGTCGAATTGATTAATTGAAGATTCGAAGCTTTGCAGGAAACTTTCTCAGTGGCCAGGCTGGGTTTCCACGAGCTGTTGAGTGGCACTGATAGTTTAAACTGAGTGGAAATTGGGTAAGCTTCATTCTGCTGTTGAAGAAACTGAGAATTGGAGAGAAAAACCAGAGAAACCATTTCGGGGAAAATTGGAGGGAAAATCGGGTTTTGATTTCTGGTGACTGTTGGACCAACCTACGCACTGAGTGAGCTTTCTGGGATTGTTTAGAACACCTCCATATCGAAATCGAGGGCAACCAGCCACGGTGGAGCTGGGACGGAGGCTGCCGTTTTCAGAGGAATTTCAGAGGTTTGGACGGCTACTTCCAGGTAACGTTTTGTTCAATTGATCATTCCTTATAGTTCGTTTTAGTCCTATGATGCTTCCTAGAAGGTTAATTTGATTTTGGTTTGGAAACCAGTGAGTTGGGATGATCAACTCGTTTGGTTGATCACGGGTCGAATGGCCAATTAAAGGACTTGTCGAGGCAAATTAGTGTCACAGAACTTAAATTGGAAGAATAATAAACATGTTAGGATCAAATTGGATTGAAATCGAGTAGGAATTGATGGGTAATCAACCGGGTCAAGCCACGGGTGGCAGGCCCGTATTACAGACAAACGGGTGATGGTGGTGACACTGTAGCTACAGTGTCAGGCGCGTGACTTTCACGCGCAGCCACTTTGGGCGGCGCGTGAGGGCGCGTTGGACCTTATCTCCGATCACGATGAACATGACTTTTGTTCCTCTCATCATTCTGAACATTTTTGATGAATTAACCATGTTGATCTGAGATAGTTTGGGAGGGTCAGTTTAGGGCCGGTTGTCTCGGGAAACGTGTTGGACGGTTTCCCCGAGCCGGTTTCTGTTTCGGACCTTTTGAATAAATGTGTAAGACTAATAGTGACCCTTACGTGTGATTTGGACTGACATGAATTGTACGATAATCCCGGTACAAGTTCGTACGCGCAGGTTCACCGCGGGATCGTACTGTGAGTGGGCCCGATTTCATTAAACCCTTGCATGCTTAAATGTTTTCCGATTTACTTATATGTTCACATGCTGGAATCAAGAAACGGTTTTGATGATATTGAAATTATGATTATGGCACGTTTCACGGTATTTGGGTTTGAGACCCGTTTTGGTGAAACTTAAAGATTGGTTTGGATTTTATCTATGTATATATGTTTTGCATGCGGATATCAATAAAATTTATTTGGTACTACACTGTATAGATCCATTCTTGTGATACTGTCTCCTCCGGATGTGGTACCCCGGAGTGGTCACGGCGCATTGCCTGCGAGGGGTCATTCTACGGAGGAACCGGACCGTAAAATGACTCAGGAGCAGGATTGCTTATTTGACGTCAGGGACGTCGAGAGTCTAGGACGCTAGGCATTTGAGATGCCGTACCCGGACAGGGTTCGGGGATTGGACTCGGAATTGAGACCCGAGTGGCACACGTAGCCTTGAGACTGTGACCTTAATGGACGTCAGGGACGTCAGGCTTCTGGGATGTCAGGATCGGAGCGTATAGTGCAGTAGCTAAAATTTATCTTATGATTTTGTTACATGCCTTATGATTCATATTATATGATTTATGGTTTTAAATTCTGATGCATGCATGTTTGGAAAACGGAGAGGTAAATTATATTGTTTACTTATTAAACGATTTTATAAACTTGAGTTTCGGCCCACTCACCCTTAATGTTTTGGTAACCCCTCCAGGTCGTGCTACTGAGGTAGAGGAGGAACCTGAGGCTGAGGCATAGATCTACTTCCGCGTACCTGATCACCTGTTGGGTGGTTTGCCCGCAGGTTTATTTTAGAGTCGTGCTCGCAACTTGTAATTTTGGAATTCATCCCTTGTCTGACATCTGTTTAATTCAGGATTTGATGTATAACTTTAATTTGGTTATTTATGTATTTGATGTTTTGAGGTTAAAATTGGTACGAATTTTGGGTGTCAGACGGGAGTAGGGCACGTCCCCTTTGTGGTCCCTGTGGGATCGGGGCGGGTCCTGTCAGCTTGGTATCAGAGCACTAGGTTGTGGTCAGCATGCTAGACTAGCGATTAGTACTAGTTACTTTTTGAGTTTAAGGATAATGTTAACTGATCTATGTCTCTTGACTGTTGGTTATGCCTCTAAGGAGGATTCCTCATACACGAACTGACGAGGATCTGGAAAGGGAAATGGAATGCGCAAGCATTGAGCGGGCTCAACGTCTGGGAGCCACACCTTTCAGCGGGGGATCAAACCTCGAAGATGCTCATGATTGGATCACCAAATGGAAAAGGATCTTCACGGTGATACACTGCCCTCCGGGCGAATGGGTGACCTTGGCGGCCTTCTTACTGGAAGAAGGTGCCTACCAGTGGTGGCACGGCCTTGAAATGTCTGGATGGTCTGTCCATACCACTACTTGGGAAGTTTTCCGTTCCCGATTTCTGGACCAGTACTACCCGCAATCGTTTCGCGCGGCATGGGAGGCAGAGTTCCTTCGGCTGGAGCAGGGGGATATGTCTGTTGCGGACTACGAGCAGACTTTCGGAAAACTACCCCGGTTCGCTGCATCATTCGTGAGCACGGAGGAGGACAAATGCCAAAGGTTTGAGCTTGGACTCCGAGGGGAGATCCGGGCAAGTGTGACAGCTGCTACTCATGCTTCTCTGAGAGATATGGTCGACGCTGAGGTGCGTGTCGAGGCCAGTCTGGCGGCACACCAGACACGACAGCTTACGGGCGAAGGGCGACGTCAGGATCGCCCACACCGTGGGCCATCAGGCCAGAAGAACAATAAGGGAGGGGGCTACCGGGGAGCACCCTCACCCTTTAAAGGTCATGGCTGGTCAGGTCGACGTGGGGGCTCTCAGGGCAGAGGATCGGGATTCAACTCTGGGCAGCATTCATCTTGGAGCGGTGCTTCTATTGGGCATTCGGACAGGCCGAGGCCAATAACCTGTTTTGCTTGCGGAGAGGAGGGCCACTATGCCTGTGATTACCCGCTGTTGTCCAAGAGCAACGACGCTGGGGGCTCTAGTGTAGTGCAGAGCACGGCTTCCCACACTAACGGAGGTCGAGGTTAGAGAGGTGACCGTGGTGTTGGACGTGGCGCGCGCGGGCGCAGACGGAATGGAGGGCCTAGGGCCCAAGTGTTTACAATGACCCAGCAGCAGGCGAGGACTGCCCCAAGTGTGGTTACAGCTACACTATATATCTTAAACCTTCTTGTACGTGTGTTGATGGATGCGGGGGCTACACATTCTTTTATTTCGAGGAGTTGTGCTGGTATGCTTGATTGTGTGGTATCAGCCTTAGATTGCGAAATGGGTGTTGGCACCCCGATGGGCATCGTGTACCTTGTGAATCAGGTGATTCGAAGGTGCCGGGTGATAATTGAGGATGTGGATTTGCCAGCGGACTTGATTATTCTGGATATCCACGACTTCGATGTAATTTTGGGGATGGATTGGCTATCGGAGCATGGGTCGCTCAACGATTGCTGTAGTAGGCAAGTGATTCTACGGAGCCCGGGTTTGCCGGAGGTTATCTTTCAGGGGGAGCGTGACGGTTCGCCTCCTGAAGTGATTTCTTCACTTACTGCTACCAAACTTCTACGGAAGGGATGCCAGGGTTATCCAGCGCATGTCGTGTCGGAACAGGTTGATACTCTGGGTATCGACGAGATACCGGTGGTACGTGAGTTTCCGAATGTGTTCCCGGAAGACTTACCTGGGTTACCACCATTGCGGGAGATCGAGTTTACAATTGAACTACTCCCCGGTACCCGACCTATATCCCAGGCACCATACCGGATGGCGCCGGCCGAGTTACGAGAACTCAAAACTCAATTGCAGGAGTTGGTGGATTTGGGATACGTCCGACCGAGTACTTCACCATGGGGAGCACCGGTGTTGTTCGTAAAGAAGAAGGAGGGGAGTCTCCGTTTGTGTATTGATTATCGACAACTCAACAAGGTGACACTGAGGAACCAGTATCCTCTACCAGGATCGATGACCTTTTTGACCAATTGCGGGGAGCACATTGCTTTTCGAAGATTGATTTGCGGTCTGGGTATCACCAATTGAGGATTTCGGAGGAAGATATTCCGAAAACTACTTTTCGAACCCGTTACGGACACTACGAGTTCCTAGTGATGCCTTTCGGCTTGACGAATGCTCCAGCAGCATTCATAGATCTGATGAACCGGGTCTTCCGACCCTACTTGGATAAGTTCGTGATTGTGTTCATCGATGATATCTTGGTATACTCGAGGAGTGACCGAGAACATGAGGAATATCTACGGTTGGTGTTGGAGAAGCTGAGACAAGAACAATTGTACGCCAAGCTGAGCAAGTGTCAGTTTTGGCTGAGCAGTATTGGTTTTCTGGGACATGTGATATCAACAGATGGGATTAGCGTGGATCCCCAGAAAACGGAAGCGGTGACCAACAGGGCTAGACCGACAACAGTAACGGAGGTGAGGAGTTTTGTCGGGTTAGTAGGTTACTACCGGAGATTCGTGGAGGGTTTCTCCAAAATTGCTGCACCATTGACTCGATTGACTCGGAAGGGAGTGAAGTTTATTTGGGACGATCAGTGTGATCAGATTTTTCAAGAATTGAAGGACCGATTGTGACAGGGACCCGCCCCGATCCCCCGGGGACCACAAGGGGGCGTGCCCTGCTCCCGTCTGACACCCGAACCGAAAATCCCGATTTTAGCCTTAAAACTTAAATGCATAAATGTCCGAATTAAAAAGTCATACATAGTCCAAATTTAACAGATGTCAGACAAGGGATACAATTTAAAATACAAATCCGAGCACGACACTAGAAAGGAAAATCCTGCGGGTGATCCGACCCGACAGGGGTTCAGGTGCGCAGTGCAAAATCTATGCCTCAGCCTCGGGGTCCTCACCAACCTCAGCAATACGACCTGGAGGGGTTACCAAAACATGAAAGGTGAGTGGGCCGAAACTCAGGTTTGTAAAAACAGTATAATAAGGAAAATACATACTTTACCCCTCCGTTTTCCAAAACGTGCATGCAACAGTATTTAAAAACCATAAATACGTGTAATATATCACAGCATCATATTAAGCCAGAAATGTAATATAAACCCAGCTACTGCACCATACACAACCGATATTGACATCCCAGATGTCTGACGTCCCTGACGTCCAATAGTGGTCACAGTCCCAAGGCTACGCGTGCCACCCGGGGTCTCAAATCCCGAGTCCAATCTCCGAACCCAGTTCGGTTATGGCATCCCAGATGCCTAGCGTCCCAGACGCTCGACGTCCCAGACGTCCAATAATAGCAATCCTGCTCTTGAGTCATCCTACGGTCCGGAACCTCCGTAGCATGACCCCTCGCAGGCAATGCATCGTGACCGCTCCGGGGTACCACATCCGGAGGAGACCGTATCACACGGTGGATTATACAGTGCAGTACCCAAGATAGTCATCGTATCCACAAGTATATGTAACTAGATATATACAATATAAAACAGTATTCATTTTCCGTAAAACGGGCCTCAGCCCAACACCGTAAAACGTGTCACAGCCGTAAATCGAGATAATCAAAATCCATTAATGAATCACGCACACATTTAGATATACGGAAATGAAAACGGTTATGCATGCAAGAGTTAATAAAAACGGGCCCACTCACAGTACGTTCCCGCTGTGAATAACGCGCGTACGAACTTGTCTCCGAAATTAACGTAAGTTCCCTGTCATTTCCAATCACACACAAGTGTCATTATAGGTCCTTAAAATACCCTCAAAAAGTCCTAAACAGAAACCGGTTCGGGAAAACCGGCCAACACGCTTCCCGAGACATCCGGCCCTAAACTGACCTTCCTCACTATCTCAGATCAACATAGTTATTTCACAGAAAATGTCCAAAATGATGAAAGGATTAAAAGTCATGTTGACCGTGATCCGAGATAATGCTCAACGCGCCCTCACGCGCCGCCCAAAGTGGCTGCGCGTGAAAGTCACGCGCTGCTACAGTGTCACTGCTACAGTGTCACCGTCCTCGCCCGATTTACTGTTATTTGGGTCTGCGACCCGCGGGGTGACCCGATTAATTAGCCGTCTATTTCTACTTAATTTCTTTCCTTCTTGATTCTAACATGTTCTAAAGTCATTTAATTACAGTTCTCAGTCCACTAATCAACTCGACAAGCCTTCAACCATCCTATCCAAACCCGAATAGCTACACGGGTCCAACCTCAGAACACCTCCAAACAATCACCATTGTCCAATTAATTTATACAGAAGTATACTAGGACCTAGACTAACAAAATAGAACCATCAATTGAACGAAACATCACCTGAAAATAGCCGTCCAAACGCTGCGACTTCCTCTGCACACGGCGGTCACCGTCCCAGCTCCTCCGTGGCTGGTTGTCGTCGATTTTGATATGGACAGGTTCCAAAAGTTCCCAGAAAGCTTACTCAGTGATTGGTTTCGTCCAAAAGGCCGTGGAAATTGAACTCGGATTTTCCCTCCAAATCGGTTTTTCTCAGAACTGGAACTTGGGTTCCTGGGCAATTCCTCGATCACACTCTTCGAATCTTGCACGGTTAGGTTTCTGCTACTCCCAGAAAGCTTCCCCAGTGTTTAGATCGATCCCAAAACCCGTAGAGATTGAATTCGGAAAAATTCCCCCCAAAAACCCGAAACGGTTCCTCACGGTTTTTCTTCAGTCTCTCACAGTTCCTCAGTCCCAAACAGACTCCAATGAACCCGTCACTCACTCCCCTTGCGCGGTTAATCGATCAAGGGGTCCAACACCCGTGGGAGACACTCACAGACGCACTGGACACTGCCTCCCGCACACAGAGCTCAACCAACGTTTTTAATTCTTCCTGTGGCCTGCACAGCCTCAAATTTCACTCCCATTACCTTAAACTACATAAACAATACTCATAAACCAGTCCACTAAGGTTTAAACTATTTGCACGCCCACAAACACCACGGCATGGCCGTGTCCCCTGTTTTTCACGGTTGCTGCTACAGTAACCGTGCAAAAAGACCAAAATGCCCTCAGGGCAGAAATTACCAAAATGCCCTCCAACTTCCGTGACCCACAACTCGGTCATCCGATGTCCGTTTCACGCGTGCCGCCTGTCGTTGTACTCAGGGCATCGAGACGAATCTAACGGTCTTCGGGTCGTGTGAAAATTCCCGGTACATCAAAAAGTCAACTTTTTCCCTAACTCGTCCAAATTACGGTAATGCCCCTGAACTTCCGATAGTCATAACTTTTTCCCTGATCGTCCGAATTGGACGTGCCACCTGTCTGTGAACTCGTGACGTCCCGAACTACGTCACGGTCACTGGTCAAAGTCCATTTGACCCATAACCCAAAAAGTCAACAATTGGCCATAATCCACAGGGGTAAAATCGTCACTTCATACATTAAATTACAATATTACAATCTGTGAATTTCCGGGGTGTTACAGATTGACCACTGCACCTGTCCTTGCTTTGTCGGATGACAGTGGAGAATTCGTGGTCTTTAGTGACGCATCACTACAAGGTCTGGGCTGCATGTTGATGTAGACTGGCAAGGTTATCGCCTACGCATCCCGGCAGCTAAAGACTCATGAGTTGAACTACCCCACCCATGATTTGGAGTTGGCAGTGGTGGTTCATGCCCTAAAAATCTGGAGACATTACCTATCCGGCGCAACGTTCCGGATATACACCAACCACCAGAGCCTAAAGTACCTATTCACTCAGAAGGAGCTTAACATGAGACAACGTAGGTGGTTAGAGCTGCTGAAGTGTTATGACTGTACAATTGAGTACCATCCGGGTAAGGCCAATGTGGTGGCAGATGCACTCAGCAGGAAGTCAGCGGGATCGGTTGCACACCTAGGGATGGTGTATCTTCCTTTACTGGTGGAACTCCAGAAGGCGGGAGTTATTTTGGATACAGATGAGCATGGAGCTTTGTTGTCCAGCTTCCATGTACGACCTGTACTGATTGATCGGATCATCGAAGCACAACTTCAGGATCCGATACTCTGTGTTTACAAGATTGAGGTCGATGCGGATGGGAGACAGGATTTTACCATCCGAGATGATGGAGCACTTGTGAAGTTGGGCCATTTGTGTGTACCTACAGTGGCAGAGTTACGGGCCGAGATTCTTAAGGAGGCCCATAGTTCGGCTTATGCTATGCATCCGGGAGGTACAAAGATGTACCGTACCCTCTGGAACCATTATTGGTGGCCAGGAATGAAGAAGGATATTGCTGAGTTCGTGAGCAGATGCTTAACCTGTCAGCAGGTTAAGGCGGAACGGCAGAGACCTTATGGGGCTATGCAGCCACTTCCGATTCCCGAGTGGAAGTGGGATCACATCACCTTGGACTTCGTCTTTAAGTTACCAAGGACTCAGAGTGGAGTTGACGGAGTATGGGTGATTGTGGACCGGTTAACCAAGTCAGCCCATTTTCTGCCAGTTCAGGAGACTTATAAACCTAACCGACTGGCTCAATTGTTCGTAAAAGAAATCATACGATTGCATGGTACGCCGGAATCGATCGTGTCTGATCGTGATCCGCGTTTCACTTCCAGGTTCTGGCGGAGTTTGCAAACTACTTTGGGGACAACCCTACGTTTCAGTACTGCTTTCCATCCACAGACTGATGGATAGTCTGAAAGGACCATTCAGACCCTGGAGGACATGATAAGGTCTTGTGTACTACAGTTTCGGGATTCATGGGATACTCATTTTCCATTGATGGAATTCGCTTACAACAACAGCTATCAGGCAAGTATCGGGATGGCACCCTATGAGGCACTGTATGGTCGACAGTACAGGACACCTATATGCTGGATGGAGATAGGGGAGCGAGCGGCCGTAGGGCCAGAATTGATGGACTTAACCCAGGAAACTGTTCGGGTTATCAAGGAAAGATTGAAGGCAGCACAGGATCGCCAGAAGAGTTATGCCGATCGACGGATTCGAGACTTGGAATTTGAAGTGGGAGATTTTGTCTTCCTGAAGTTATCTCCGTGGAAAGGGATTATCCGTTTTGGTCGACGGGGGAAACTGAGTCCGCGTTTTATCGGACCATATGAGATCATGGAGAGGATTGGCCGGGTTGCATATAGATTGGCACTACCTCCAGAACTTTCTAAAGTTCACGATGTCTTCCATATATCGATGTTGCGGAAGTACGTACATGATGCTTCTCATGTACTGGAGGAACAACCTATCGAACTCCGAGAGGATTTGAGCTTTGAGGAACAAGCAGTGCAGATTTTGGATCGGAAGGACAAGGTACTACGTCGGAAGACGATCCCTCTCGTGAAGATTCTCTGGAGAAACCAGAATGTGGAAGAAGCCACATGGGAGCCCGAGGCTCAGATGCGAGAACAATTTCCTTATTTGTTTCTTTGAAATTTCGGGATGAAATTTCTTAAGCGGGAAGGTTGTAACACCCCGGAAATTCGTGGATTATAATAATGTAATTTAATGTATGAATTGACGTTTTTACCCTTGTGATTGGTATGGCCAAATTGTTGACTTTTTGATTTGTGGGTTAAATGGACTTTGACCAATGACCGTGACGTAGTTCAGGACGTCACGAGTCCATAGACAGGTGGCACGTCCAATTCGGACGATCAGGGTAAAAGTTATGACAATCGGAAGTTCAGGGGCATTACCGTAATTTGGACGATAGGGGCGATAACGTTGACTTTTCGTTTGACAACTAATTTTCACATGACTCAAGGACCGTTAGGTAGGTCTCGATGCCCTGAGTCCGTAGACAGGCGGCACGCCGAAATCGGACTTCGTATGGCTGAGTTACGGGTCTAGGAAGTGAGGGGCATTTTGGTCATTTTACCCCTAGTTACTGTAGCAAACCGCGGGGAACACGGACGACACCACCATGTGCAGTGGATCAGTGTGCAATTGTTTATGCTAGTGTGTGCTGGAAAGAAAGGGCTGTCTATTGCTTTAGAACGTGGGCTGAACCATCCACCTTGCACGGTCGAATTGATTAATTGAAGATTCGAAGCTTTGCAGGAAACTTTCTCAGTGGCCAGGCTGGGTTTCCACGAGCTGTTGAGTGGCACTAATAGTTTAAACTGAGTGGAAATTGGGTAAGCTTTATTTTGCTGTTGAAGAAACTGAGAATTGGAGAGAAAAACCAGAGAAACCATTTCGGGGAAAATTGGAGGGAAAATCGGGTTTTGATTTCTGGTGACTGTTGGACCAACCTACGCACTGAGTGAGCTTTCTGGGAGTGTTTAGAACACCTCCATATCGAAATCGAGGGCAACCAGCCACGGTGGAGCCGGGACGGAGGCTGCCGTTTTCAGAGGAATTTCAGAGGTTTGGACGGCTACTTCCAGGTAACGTTTTGTTCAATTGATCATTCCTTATAGTTCGTTTTAGTCCTATGATGCTTCCTGGAAGGTTAATTTGATTTTGGTTTGGAAACCAGTGAGTTGGGATGATCAACCCGTTTGGTTGATCACGGGTCGAATGGCCAATTAAAGGACTTGTCGAGGCAAATTAGTGTGACAGAACTTAAATTGGAAGAATAATAAACATGTTAATATCAATTGGATTGAAATCGAGTAGGAATTTATGGGTAATCAACCGGGTCAAGCTGCGGGTAGCAGGCCCGTATTACAGACAAACGGGTGAAGGTGGTGACACTGTAGCTACAGTGTCAGGCGCGTGACTTTCACGCGCAGCCACTTTGGACGGCGCGTGAGGGCGCGTTGGACCTTATCTCCGATCACGATCAACATGACTTTTGTTCCTCTCATCATTCTGAACATTTTTGATGAATTAACCATGTTGATCTGAGATAGTTTGGGAGGGTCTGTTTAGGGCCGGTTGTCTCGGGAAACGTGTTGGACAGTTTCCCCGAGCCGGTTTCTATTTCGGACCTTTTGAATAAATGTGTAAGACTAATAGTGACCCTTACGTGTGATTTGGACTGACAGGAATTGTACGATAATCCCGGTACAAGTTCGTACGCGCAGGTTCACCGCGGGATCGTACTGTGAGTGGGCCCGATTTCATTAAACCCTTGCATGCTTAAATGTTTTCCGATTTACTTATATGTTCACATGCTGGAATCAAGAAACGATTTTGATGATATTGAAATTATGATTATGGCACGTTTCACGGTATTTGGGTTTGGGACCCGTTTTGGTGAAACTTAAAGATTGGTTTGGAATTTATCTATGTATATATGTTTTGCATTCGGATATCAATAAAATGTATTTGGTACGGCACTGTATAGATCCATTCTTGTGATACTGTCTCCTCCGGATGTGGTACCCCGGAGTGGTCACGGCGCATTGCCTGCGAGGGGTCATTCTACGGAGGAACCGGACCGTAAAATGACTCAGGAACAGGATTGCTTATTTGACGTCAGGGACGTCGAGCGTCTAGGACGCTAGGCATTTGAGATGCCGTACCCGGACAGGGTTCGGGGATTAGACTCGGAATTAAGACCCGAGTGGCACGCGTAGCCTTGAGACTGTGACCTTATTGGACGTCAGGGACGTTAGGCATCTGGAATGTCAGGATCGGAGCGTATAGTGCAGTAGCTAAAATTTATCTTATGATTTTGTTACATGCCTTATGATTCATATTATATGATTTATGGTTTTAAATTCTGATGCATGCATGTAAACGGAGGGGTAAATTATATGTTTTACTTATTAAACGATTTTATAAACTTGAGTTTCGGCCCACTCACCCTTAATGTTTTGGTAACCCCTCCAGGTCGTGCTACTGAGGTAGAGGAGGAACCTGAGGCTGAGGCATAGATCTACTTCCGCGTACCTGATCTCCTGTTGGGTGGTTTGCCCGCAGGTTTATTTTAGAGTCGTGCTCGCAACTTGTAATTTTGGAATTCATCCCTTGTCTGACATCTGTTTAATTCAGGATTTGATGTATAACTTTAATTTGGTTATTTATGCATTTGATTTTTTGAGGTTAAAATTGGTACGAATTTTGGGTGTCAGACGGGAGCAGGGCACGTCCCCTTTGTGGCCCCTGTGGGATCGGGGCGGGTCCTGTCACCGCAAAATTCCTACAATGTTCCATATAATTTTCGTCAGCGATTCACGTCGACCTTATTAGAGTCACAACGTACTTCGTCTATACCCCTAATTTAGCCAATCCTCTCACCAATGGTTCCGCTAACCATTAACACTATCAATATGTGGGAACACCATCTACGTCTCACACTACCTTTCTGCAACCGACCCATAACACATACTTGTTTAGTCATGAGCATACATCTCACAGTCGGGGTCCTACCAGCGACTCATGGCTCGGAGTATCCAGCTCAACTCAACACCGAAGCCCGTAACAACGAATTAACCACTCAGAATCACCCTGAACCAACACTTCTACTAGAACATCACACTGCTCGTCCAATTTCATCGGCATGGTTTCGACCACTGTAGAACCAGTGCGTACACATTCCAAGTACATGCACCTGTTACCACCAACTAGAACCACGGTGCATACCACTAACCACACACAAGGACAATCCTACGAGCCTTGAAGGGAAACAAAACTATTTTAGAATACCTAAAACACGGCTCGTAGAGTATATCCTCACATACTTCCAACGTCATCTTACGGTACGTCCACTAATCAACCACAGCGGCATCAGCCACGCTCTTCGACATCCAAAGTCCAACCAACAACAACCTAGTGTACCCGTCACCCTCACAGTGAAATCTGCAGGGCACACAAACATTCTCATAATCATACTGATTAACACCTGCCTACCAGCCAGTCACGTTTGACTTGTGTAATCCCTCAATCCAATCCTACCACTAGGCTGAACTACACATCATCTAGAAAAGTCAAACTCAAGTCCCTTCCGCATCTCCTGGTCAGTATGACTCTCAAACACATATCAATTACCTACACCGGGTAGACTTAGCACTAGATCCAAGTCCAATACTCATACATTTGCAAGACGGACCACGCATGTCCCGCAAAATTCCAAGGTGGTCAAGCTCTCCAACCTGTGTCTCACAGGCGATCCTCCTGCCCCACAAATACTCAAACCTATCAGAAACAATCCAACCCCGATCCACACACTCCTAAGTGGATCCTACTAACTAGGTTTCAGACCACTGCATCAAATCCAATCGATCTTATATACCGCACGTCTAGATTGTGGGTTCTCTTCAATAACCTCAAATCGATCAGTTATAGTCACTCCTTTTCCATTTCCTTCTGTCATCCTCCAACAAAACTCTCAATGGTCCACAACTAGGACATCACAAGTCATCCTGCCTTAACCCAACTTAGCATAATCCTACGGAACTCGCCACACAAGCTACTCCCGGCGTCACCAAGTACTCTTTCTACTTCCGAACACATCCACCCGTGTCCAAGACCAAAGGGGGGGGGGGGGGGTCACAATTCCTGAAGTTCCTTTACTAAATCCCCAAATCAACTCTAAAATATCCATCTCTCACACGTGACATCTAACACCATCTCGGAATCAATACACATCTCAACGTCTAAACTACAACAGCTCCTGATTCCGAGATTCTAACCATGTTGGAAGTATATCCACCTTCTCCAACCATGGAACTCAATCCGAAACATGAATACCACCATGGGACCAACCATCTAAACGTCCACTCTGCTACCCTTAAGCGATTCACAACTCCTACGGGTCACACCTACGTGTCAGTAACCAAAACAACTCAGTGACCAACTCGCCTGTGGGTGGACACTGGTTATCACTCCACCTGCTGATCACATCTCAACCTTTCCGGAGTTCAAATCCGAACTCCTACTAAAATACGAGTCACCAACTCTCGAAATCCTCAATCCACAATCACTGACCTCGGACTCCCGAGTTACCACCCTCGAAGTTGCCAATCACCAAGTGTCAACCTCGCTATCCGTCGACAATAGCAACACATCAGGGGGAGCCCACTAGAACAACCTCACGAACGGTCAAATCCGACTACACAAACTGAGCTTGATCCAACACACAAAGTATAGGTCCACTGCACTTATACTGCTCTACTCTAATTAACCAACGACATCCTAACCTTTCGTACCAAACATGACCTACCAAGGGTCATCACATATTCCAACTTGATTAGTGGTTCCTTCCAAACACCGACACCTTACACCTGGTCGTAACCTTAACTCACGATGTGCCCGTCGTACCCTTTACAAGCATCCCAACTCATGGCACATCATTCTGATCTAGTACGCATAGTATACCATTCCCGAGTCTCTACTTCTACCGAGCCAAAACCTTTCATCTATGCTCGGGTCGGGTAACTAACATCCCTCGTAATCCACAACTCTGAGAAACTCAATGCTCAACCAATGCCGCAATCTTACTGGACTCGTCCAGAGTCGTCCACCAATCATTCACTATCTCGGCTGCACCTAGCAGCACCATCTCCAATCCAGCCGTAAGTCGGCCCAACCACCACGACTACCAAACCACTAACCCCAATTCACGATTTCCAGACTAAGCACTTACTCCGGGGTTTCTTATTCTAATACTCACAATCCCAACCAGTCATCCCACGGGGTTCCTCAAATCATCCCCGTCCTACGGGTTATCCAAACCCGTGACAGTCACTAGTTCACCACAACCATACCTCTCGGGTCGTTACACCCGACTAAGACCATCCCTTATCGTAGCTCTCCACACCAAAGTCAACCAGTAGCCACCACTCAATCAGACTAACCAAGGATCACAAATTCAATCGCCAGTCGGCTCAACAGGCTACTACCGACCTCCTAGGGCCACGTATCTCACTAGCTCAACGGGCTTCTCTCGGGCCCCACAGGCCCACCAACCTACTCATCCATAGCTCACTAGCTACCATCCAGGTTAACCACACTGGGATACATCCGACCCTATGGTCCTAACCATCGAGCATATCCAGCGTCAAACACGCTAGTTACTCCAGCCCTAAGCCGTCATACGTCAAATCTCGCACCTCGTATCGAGTGACTATCACCCTGGCACTAACAATCGCCGCTAACTGGTCACTAACGAGCATACTATCAAGATTGCATCCAGGTTGCTGATGGGCTGTTCCGCGTCGAGACATCACATCCATAGTAGCATCATAACACCAAGTCGACCGACCAATGACTCTGGGAGCCAAACCTCGCGTAGAGCACCCAAAACCTGCTCTGATACCAATTTGACAGTACCCACCCCCAATCCCCCAGGATTAAGGGTTAAGTCCTGCTCCCGTCTAACTTACGCATGACACATGGGCTAAACCGTCGTTCAACCTTCGTGTGACAAGTAAGTCGGACAAGGAATTCTCGAGCCGACCGTACAAAAGCTTCCGGACTTCCAGAGTGTGCAGAATCTACTGTGGATCATGCACGTGATGTCTTCGTCTCTCTCAACTGACAGCCCGCACCGCAACAACCTGGAGGGTATCAAAAACACAAAAAGACTGTGAGTGGACAAAAATAAAGTATAAGTTTAAAAACAGTTCATAAAACAAGTACATTTATACCCTCCAATGAAAAACCAATGCATTCATATCAAAAGTCATGTCAGAAAGACATTCATATCAAAACCATTAATGAAAACCATATGAAATCCCGAATCAATTCCGTTATTCAAATCCAAGCCTCAGTCTCAAATCACAAATCATACATCCGGGCCACTGCCCAAAACATTTGAAAACAAGTGAAAAACATCAATCATATGAGTTTGCAGGATCTCAAGTTCGCCCGAGCCTTTAAACTCAAAACCATGTGAAATATTAGGCCTTCCCGGGGATATCAACAAGTCTTTAAACTCAAAACACAATCATAGGCCTCGGGTGGGGGGGGGAGGGGGTATCATATCCGTCCGAGAGTCTTTAAACTCAAAAAATATGAATCCACGGCCCTCCCCCCGTCAATCAATCCGAGTCTTTAAACTCAAAACCAGATCCAGCGGTTTTTTTTTTCCGGGTCTTTAAACCCAAAACCATTTTTCAATCAATAGTGAAAACCACATAAAATATTTATCTGAATCCTCAACAATGATTCTGTAAGCTAGCATCCGGAACCATCATCCCAAACCCAAATCCAGATTTCCTTTCCAAATCTCAAAACCAAATCCGAAATATCATTTCTGAAATCTAGTTTCAAAACCGAAAGGTCGTTTATCGAAATCTCATAAATAGGGCTCTAAGCCCGAAATCACTTTTCCAAAATCCCGTTCAAGTCCTTGAAATCAAATCATATTTCAAATCCCGAAGTTAAATCATCAAAATCAAAGTCAAATCACATCATCGATCTAAATCTCGTAAAACGTGCTATTCCATAAATGCCTCGAAAATCGTGCAAAACCGTAAACCATCAAGATCATAAATCAAATCATAGATTCATGTATAGAAAACATATAGAAACATATATGCATGCATCAAGAGTTAGAAAACAAAGTCCACTCACAGACCATTAGCGTCGCCGCCTCGATATGCTTGCCCTTATGCTTTCCTGACTACTCCGCTATCACCGGCTTTCCCGAACTTGTCGAAATCCCACAATAAGGTCACTAACTACTTCATTAAACTCCTACTTAAGCCCAGTAATTTTCCCAAATTTTTAACTATTTTTAACTGAGCCCTAAAACTTTCGGACATCCCGAAACATATCGAGATGATGTCCGATTGACTCAAAACCAGTTCCAAAATGTTCGTTACATCGAATACTTTAAAAGTCGTGTTGGAAGATTCCCCAAACTACCCTTCACACGCCCCCACGCTTGCCTGGAACTTCCTGCGCGTGAATCCCACACGCGTGAACAGTGTCACCATCTTCCTCTCGCCGACCCAGTTCAGACCAGTTCGAACCGGTCCGGTTCAACCAAGCTAGCGTGGACGGTTTTGTGTCCATTTTCAGTCCAAATTCAATCCTTTTCCTTCCCTTAATTTCATCCTTGTATCCTACTTGTTTGCTATACGCAAACCATAAACTTAAGGTCAGATTATATACCTCCATGATCGAGTACAATCGTCGTTGTTCCTCCTCTCTGTACTCATACTTCCCGACCACTATTTCCCTTAGTTTTAAGCTTGTTTAGTCCTTTAAGTCGTCCAGAACCTCACCCAATCAATAATTATGAGTAAAAACATGTAAAACTGAGATTACCATTTTTTATTTCATAAAAAAAATCCACGACAAACTTACCCCACCGCCGCCGTCGTCACTGGCCGTGGCCACTATCAGCATCCCATCAACTTCTTCTCCATCTTTCCTTCACAAACCATCAAGAATTGATGAGGTGTGCAGGTGAGTCGAGTGTCACAGTCCCCTCATGATCTCCTCTATTTTTCCAAGATTTCTGGGCCGCCGTCCATGACAGTCGTCGTAGCAGCACCACTACAGCCCTCCCTTGCCTTCTCCATTCACCGGTGCTCATCCAGGGTTGAGGGCTTCAATGGGATCAGTTAGCACGATCAATCTGTCCCTGTTTCTCTGTGCTTTTTCATTCCACACACCGTGCACAAAACAATTTTTCTGTTTAAACATAACATGAGGCGGCAGGGAGGTTCCACAGACCTCTAGAGTTAGGCCAGGTGTCATTTTTCCTGTGGACAAATGATTCAAAAACAGCCAAGTGTCCCCTGAGGCCTGGGAACTAATTCCAAGGCCAGCCGATTGACCAAAATGCCCTTGAGGCAAAAATTACCAAAATACCCTTCGCGCATTTAGGCCCTTAACTATATCGTTCGAACTCCCATGACATCGTGCCACCTGTCGTTGTACTCAGGGAATCGAAACCCATCCAACTGTCCTTGAAATATGTGAAAAGTCCTTGTCGTTTGAAAAGTTAACAAATTGCCCCTATTCCACAAAGTACCAAATTGCCCTTGAACTTCCGAATGTCATAACTTCCTCCTCGGATGTCGGAATCGGACGTGCCACCTGTCTATGAACTCGTGACGTCCCGAACTACATCACGGTCATCGATCAAAGTCCATTTGACCGCCCAAACAAAAATTCAACATTTTTGCCCATTCTAGGGGCATAACCGTCATTTTGCACCGTTCGTCTGAAATAGTCCAACTAAGTACTTATTAACCTTACTAATCTGTCATTAACAACTAATCTAATCTTGATTCCCAGGACGGGTCGTTACAATCTACCCCCCTTAAAGAATTTTGTCCCCGAAATTCCAAATCTCGTACTTTCATAACCAACTGGGGGAAATCCAACTGATCTTACACCTGGTTCTCCTACCCGGTATCCATCATTTACCAATCCAAATTAGCCTAACAATTTCCCAAACTATCACCCCAACTCACCAAGGGAATCCATTCAACTAACTTTTAGTTCATCAGGAGATCATCCCAATCGTACTGGGGTCATCACAAATCCATCTCGTTCCCGCAACGTTTCCAACGTCACCCCATCCGACACTCACGACTTTACTAGTTCGAGGTATGCCACCACACTCTGCTACCTAGTTCAACACTCCCGACTCCCTTCGAGTCGAGCGTACTTCGTACCAACGGCCCAGCGCACCGTATGAGTCCGCCATCAACAAACACCAATCTCAAGTACACTCATTCACAAGACGGCATCTACCGGTCTCGGTACTCCTATGCATCAAAATTCCTACTGGAGGTCCAGCCAATCCCAGATCGACACTTGTCATGATGTCAGAGCCCAGTCAGCCTGACATGTTAGTGACGTAGACGAATCAGATGGTCCCACATATCACTAACATGTCAGACACGTGGACCAACCGATAACTAACACATGGCATCCTATCAGGTTTGACACGTGTCAGACTGACAACTGTTAGGGATAACGACATTGTTGACTTTGACCGTTGACCAGCTGGCGTCAGCGTTAACTTTGCTGACGTCAATAGTGTTGACTTTTTCATTGACCACGAGCGTGGGGGCACGTGGGCATGAATTTCGGGGTGGGACCAGTTTAAAGGTTTTGACAATCCAGATCCAATGGTGGTGGTTTCGGGTCAATAAGAGATCGTTAAGTTGGTCAAATCGAGGTTTTTCACCTCGGGAAATGTGTCCAGGTCACGTTGACTTTTCCGGGAGTTTTGGGGGTTTATCCTATAAACTTGTATAGTTGATTAGTGACCTTCGAGTATGATTTGGACAGGTCCAGAGGTTTCGGAGATGATGATTTAGCCCGGGGAGTCTTATGACAAGCGTTTTGAGGTAGCAGCTAGGACGGTGTGTGAGTGAACATTGGTTTCTAAATATGATGCATGCATAACTGTTTTATATGTTTTAAATATGTGATTTATGATTTACATGATTGTGGTATTTAGTATTCACGTATTTGCACGTATTTTGAGGTTTATGATTTTATACATTGTTGGGCTTCCTTGTGTTTCCAATTATGGTTCAATGGTATGATTTCAGATTTGGAAATATGGAACCGGGCATGAGATCCATTTGATTTGTAAACTATCAGACTTGATGTCCATTTGATTTAATGAGGCATCGAGATGGAGACCCATTTGATTTTTACTATCGGGCTTAAGGCCTAGTTGGTTATGATATCGGGCTTGAGGCCTAGTTGGGTTATGAAATGGAATTTCGGACTGTGTCCCTTGAATTTAGAAATTGGATTTGTGGAAATGATTTATGAAAGTTATACTTCGTGCACGAGACCCATTTGTGGATTTACGATGGTTTTATAGAAATCCCGGGCATAGGCCTTTGAAAGATTTTTAGATTATTTATAACATGTTTTCCATATACTATCCATAGGTATATGGATTGTCTACTCTGGACGTCTCGTAGTATCCTGGAGTAGTCACGGCGCACTACCTGCGAGAGGCTGCCTCGAGGCGCAGCTCATGATCAGGAGTGTAATTATGGATAATACCCCCAGGGAGGGTCATTGACCTGCGAGTCATTGACGTGGGTGGACCCTAGGGAGACTCAGGATTGAGACCCCGAGTAGCACACGTAGCTTAGAGACCGTGACAATAGTAATGATTATCCCAGGATGTTACATTGTATTTCGATACACTAGTTATTTAATATTGATTGGTTTTGGGCTGAGTTCCCATATACTTGGTTTTGGGCTGAGTTCCCATATGATTGGTTTGCGGCTGAGTTCCCACTTGGTTGGACTTTATGGTTTTGGGCTAAGGCCCTAATGATTTAAGGAAGTAAATGGCTTTGGTTGTTTAACCGTCTTATTGAGTTTCTTGATTTTAAACTAAATGGTTTGATTACTGGTTTTCGAATGCATGCATGCTTTTTAATGAAGGGCATAAATGTCTTTTCGTGAAATGTGTTTTATAAATTATTTATTTCATCCACTCACAGCTTTTAATGGTTTTTAATGCCTTTCAGGTTGATCGCGGTCACAGGCTGTAGTAGAGACCGAGACATCACACTCCTCCACTGATCCTAGTGCACTATAGAAGCCCCGTTTGGGCTAAGATTTGAGTTATCTCTTGTCTGACACTTCATGTCGTGTCAGATGGGAGCATGGCACATCCCGCGTTAATCCCGGGGGGGATTGGAATAGGTCGTGTTAGCTTGGTATCAGAGCACGATTTGCTCTTGTGGTACGCGCAGGTGCATGATGTGATGTCTCTACTTGGTATGACCCGTTATCAACCTGAACGATAAGGTAACTAGTACGAGAGTTAGTGGAGTTAAATCACGCCAAACGCAATCTATTGGCACGTTGCGCTGTGAATTAGTGTGATTAGACCCAAGGAGGGTTGGATGTGACATTATTGTTAGGGTCGGATATGACAACTTGTTTGAGTAATTACCAAGGGATGATCTGGAAAAAAAAAATCTGGATTAACTAGTATGGTTGTATATGACGATATTCCAGAATTGTGACCGATCCATGATCAAGTCATATTGGAGATTGTGTTGTAGAGTGCAGCTGAGGTCGTGAACGGACCTATTGAGTTTAGTTCGGCCTAGTGGACGACTCTGGTTGAGTCCAGTTGAGTCTAATTGAGACTACATAAATTGATTGGTTAGACACTAAGTGAAATGATGGGATCTGATCCACAAGTGCGTTCGAATACGGAGTCTCGATAGTGATGTCTGTTGGTTGGGTCTACACGAGATTGTGGCAGGCACTACTATCGATAGTGGTTGTAGTTGTGGTTGTTGAGAAGTGGATGACGTTCGGGGAACGTTCTATCCTGGTATGGGTTGTCGAAATGGTCGTACCCAGAGTTGTAGGGTACGAGGGAGGTAGAGTTCCTCCAACCTGAGTAGAGATTATGGGCTCTAGCTTGGTATGATCAGAGATTCAAGGTTGGCTGATTCGCACACCATGTAGCAGCGACTGAAATAACGATAGGAGACGATGAGACACGAACTGAGGATGTGACTCAGTCATGATGGGCATATGTTTGGTATTTGAGATTCCACTACCGAATCTCAGTTAGAGATGAACTAGATGGGATCTAGCGGTGGTTGAGACGTGTTGGGTAGAGTCTTAATAGGGATTGAGATGACCAAGTGGTGAATGGATGAAACGGTATAAGCTAACAGGCGAGTTGGGTAGTACGTTAGATTGTTTACGGACACGTTGGTGGTTGTCCGAGTGAATCGTGGACCTCCCAAGTCCTTTGGTTGGATTTAGTATTCGGTCGAGGAGTCCAGTGGTTGGACTTGACACCCAATTTGGTAGAGTGTTGAGTATGTTTCCAACATGGTTGCAACTCCTCTTGATTCCGAGGTCACTGAGGGTGACTTCTTATTTCCTGCTCATTAGCAGATGGTGTTTGGTGTCACCAAACGTCGTGAGTGTAGTGGGATTTGTGTTTACACTCACGTAGGATGAATTTTGATGTCATCATCATGGATCATCCTTGATTTTCCCTAGGTGGGATGACAAGGATCGATATGAGGTAATTGAAGTGAACCCACAGTCTAGACGTGTTCTGTCCTTGGGTGATCTGAGCAGATGTGGAAAATGGTTGAGGAGTGGTGTGATAGTATAAGGATTCAAAGAGGGCGTAAGAGCCTACGACCTTAAATCTGGTCGTTAGCTGAGTGAGAGCATGTGTGGATCCTAGGTGGATCTAGGTTGTTGTGACAACAGAGGATCGTGATGTTGATGATAGGGTGATATTATGGATTAGGATCTCGTGGACCGAGATGTCGTACCCCGTGCCGGTAGACCCCGCCTTGCTAATTATGCTAAGCTAAGAGCAGAGGAGAATCATATTGTAACGACCCGGAGGTAGGATGAAATTATTATCCAACCTCTGTCTTGGTTACGTGAGTGAGTATGGTCTTGGATATGGGAATGTTGGGGTTGACTTCTTTTCGAAGTTAATCTAGTATGAGACGATAGTTGAGTGAGTTGGAGGTTGGCAGATATCCGAACCTGCTTGATACTCATTGGGAATGAGTGCGTACACCTTGGTGGACGTGATTCAGAATTGGTATGTCTTGGTAGACTTGAGTGGGATTAGACCTGACCAACCCCTATTAGGTGGCCCGAAGATCCAAGATGAATGCTGAGTGGGGGTGTGTGATCTGTCTAACACTGGATTGGATAAACAGACTCCAAAATTGAACTGTAATTGGCTTTCAGCCATGTAGTGGATGATTTCTATACGAGGGTGTGTGATCACTTGGAGTAGACACCAGCCGTGTTGTGGACTAATTGGTGGACGGTTGTACGTACTAGCAACGTTGTGGGAGAATAATTCTTAAACAGGCCTGAGTGGTGCCTGGTGGCGGTATAAAGGATGTACTAGTGGTATGTTTATGAACGTGTTGGTAATCAACTTAGTTCCGATATCATTGGTTTGGTTGAGAACGTGGACTAGACATTGGATACTGTGCGTTGGACCATAGTGATTTTTATGGGTTCAGTAATTGTATGAGCAGATGCTCAGATCCGTGGATGGCTGGAGAGGTTTATCACTGTTGGGCAAGTATTCGATGGGGTCCAGTGACACATGGGTCGAGGGGGATGTCTTCCCATTGTTGAGGGGTCCAATCAGACTGATTTTAGCTTCTATTAAAATTTAAGGTAAGAAATATTTATGGCAAGTTCCCAGGTTAGTAAGACGTGGATTGTGTATCCACAGGTGCAATGAATTGGTGGTTAGTGTAACCACATGTTGCTTTGCGTGAAGCTACTGCTCTATAACTTTCACCAAAGTCAGTGTGGATCGCTGAGGGAGTCGACTGATGTGAGTACCGAAGCCGATAAATACTGCAGGTTTGAGCTTGCCTTGCGAGGTGAGATCCTACCATTGATCTTACGCTACATTGAGGGAGATTTGGTACTAGGTATATTAGTCGGACTCTAGGGTGAGTTTGGGTTGAGTCGGTAACCCGAGTGGTGACAGTGGAGCCGTGAGTGTCGGCTGAGTGTGACGCCATGGAGACCTTCGGGAGTAAGTTGAGATTTGATAAACCCTCAGTGGGAGTACGCCTTTCAGCCTAACGGATAAAAGTTGGAAGATATTTGAGTGGATTGATGACTGAGGAGAACCGTCAAGCTGAAAAGCTTAAAGATATCAGTTTTGACTAGCGACTGTCAAAGTGGTGACATGTTGGGAAGTGTCGGCGTAATGGCAGAATTGTTAGGTGGTGTCAACTCGCGGACCACACCTTCCTAGTGGGAAATTTATGGCCAATTTCGTTATCATGCATTACTTCCGAGGGATCAATGTGTGGTCAAATTGTGGACTTGTACTTATACACAAGGGTATACTAAATGTAAGCTTGAACATGAGGCCTAGGTGTGACGCATGTTTAGATTTCCATAATTTGGATGTGGAAATGAGATTAATTAAAATTTCGAGGGCGAAATTCTTTAAGGGGGAAGATTTTAACAACCCGTCTAGAATTTCGGGATTAATTTATTAATTAAATTAGGATTATCGTGACTAATCCCTGGTTAGTTTAGTAATTAAGGACAACCGGGGTAAAATAACAATTTTGCCCCTAGAGGGGGAAAAGTTGACTTTTCAACCGGAATTATTTTTAGACTTTGACCTATGACTGTGACGTAGATCAGGACATCACTAGTCCGTAAACAGGCGGCACGTCGAAATCGGACATCGAATGAGGAAGTTAAGGTCACGGGATCGTAATCGATTTATTTTTACATTATTGGGATTTGAAATTAATACTTAATTGTGATTGATTGATTGATTAGTGTGGGCCCTTGGATGAGTGATAAGTGTCACTCATCCCATTGGTGGCTTTCCCTAATTTTTGGATCTGGTTTTGATTTGGTGATATCACTCAGTTCTCTCCTCTCATTCGATCATCTTCATTTTCTCCCTTAACAAACACACAAAAACAACTACACCAAACACCTTCAATCTTCATCTGTTGTGCTTGGTTTGTGAATGAAAATGAGAGAGTGAGGAAAGATGAGTGTGATAGTGCTAACAGGATGGGCGGCGATGTACGGTGGCTGGCAACCCGACACGGTGAGGTTTCTGTTCAAAAATTTGAAACTGGATTTTAGTGCTAGTTAATCGATTTGGTTGCTGGGATGGTGTTTTAGGGAGTGAGACGAGCTCAAGGAGGTCAAAATTGAGGGCAACAGTGGCTGGAGGCGATGGTAAAACGGAGTTGTAGGGGTCGTCACTGTTCATCAATTGGGAAGGTAGTTTCCCAACCTTTTCTTGGATTTCTGGTTTGGTAAACTTGTTCTAGAGGATGAAAAGAAGTTGTAGGAAGAAACAGGGAGAATTTTGGTTGTCGGACGATGGAGAACCAGTCGCGGGTCTGCGCTACCCGGTTCAGAGGATCCTGCTGGAGGTTAGGGACGATGATGTCAACATGCTAACATCATCATGTCATACCTGTTAGACCAGCAGCCAATCCCAGATCGACACGTGCCATGATGTTAAAGCCTTGTTAGCCTGACATGTCAGTGACTTGGACCAATCAGATGGTGCCACGTGTCACTGGCATGTCAGACACGTGGACCAACCGATGACTAACACGTGGCACCCTGTCAAGTCTGACACGTGTCAGACTAACAGTTGTCAGGGATGCCATCATTGCTAACGTTAGCATGACATCAGCGTTGACTTTGACTGTTGACCAGCTAACGTCAGGAGTGTTGACTTTTCTAGCGTTGACCACGAGCGTGGGGGCACGTGGGCACTAATTTCAAGGTGGGACTAGTGTCATTTTAAGGGTTTCGACGATCCGGATCCAATGGTGGAAGTTTCAAGTTGATTGGAGATCGTTAAGTTGGTCAAATCGAGGTTTTTCACCTCGAGAAACGTGTCTGGGACACGTGGATTTTTCTGGGAGTTTTGGAGATTTATCCTATAGACTTGTATAGTTGATTAGTGACCTTCGAGTATGATTTGGACAGGTCCGGAAGTTCCAGAGATGATGATTTAGCCCGGGAAGGCTTATGACACGCGTATCGAGGTAGCAGTCAGGACGGTCTGTGAGTAGACATTGGTTTCTAAATATGATGCATGCATACTGTTTTATATTTTTTAAATATGTGATTTGCAATGAACATGATTGTGGAATTTAGTATTCACGTATTTCGAGATTTATTATTTTATACAGTGTTGGGCTTCTTTGTGTTTCCAATTATGGTTCAATGGTATGATTTCGGATTTGGAAATATGGAACCGGGCATGAGACCCATTTGATTTTTAAACTATCAGACTTGATGTCCATTTTATTTAATGAGGCATCAGGCCGGAGACCCATTTGATTTATACTATTGGGCTAAGGCTCTGTTGGTTATGATATCGGGCTTGAGGCCCAGTTGGGTTATGAAATGGAATTTCGAATTGTGTCTTTTAAATTTGGAAATTGGATTTGTGTAAATGATTTATGAAAGTTATACTTTGGGCACGAGACTTGTAACGACCCGAACTTTCGTAAATATTATTTTATTGTAAAATGACCAGTTTGCCCCTAAGGGGGGAAGTTGACTTTTGCCCCGGGAAGTATTTAGGACTTTGACCCATGACCGCGACGTAGATTAGGACGTCACGAGTCTGTAGGCAGGCGGCACGTCGAAAACGGACGTACGACGAAAAAGTTATGGTCACGAAAGTAAAAATTGATTAACCAAAAGAATCGAGGTTTGAATTAAAATAATATTATAATAATAGAATTTGATTTAAAAATCAAATCAATCTGGACCCTTGGATGAGTGACAAGTGTCACTCATCCCACACACCCTTTTCCCCTAAATTCAGGATCTTGTCCCTATTGGCTACATATTTAAATATTTCTTTTTCCCTCACATTCTAGCCGTTCATCTCAGCCTAGGGACTCATCTGGGTTGTTAATTCCGTCATCTTCTCTCTTTTTATTTGATCAGACCTCACTCTCTCTCACTTTCATTTTCTCTCAAGCCGTGAACACGACTTAGCTAGAACAAACACACATCCAGGCCACCCCTCTGCCTTGCTCCACCTCCAGACTACGGCCAGCCACCACCAACCACCGCCAGTCACCAGCCACCATCACCACAGGACCTTCACCCCTGTCTGTACAACCCGAAGAACCCAGACCCGAGAGGAAGGAAAACGAGCCCAAGCACCCAACAGTCCAAACCTCACGACCAGAACTCGAACCAAATTAAGGATAGGAGTGTTAGGCTGCTAGGAGAGCTGAGGACAGGACAAGACGACCTACGACAGCGACACGGCGGCGGTGAGTCAGAAAACCCGAAAGGTCCAATTTTCTTCCCTATTTCGAAATGGCTAGTTTTGACGTTAGAGTTCATTCCTTACTTCTGAGACTTGTTCTAGGAACTTAGACGACCAGCTTGGACCAGTTTTCGTGGTCGAAATCAGGGTGACTCACCGGAGAAGACAACCTAAGCTTGCAGCCGGATTTCCCTTCGACTTTCAGGTATCTTGTTCAACCTAAAACCTAGTTTTGAATCCATAGAACTGTAGAGTAGGTTGTGACGAGTCTATAGGGCCAAGTGTGATCGAAAATGGTGGTTGGAAATAAGATCTGTGATCGGGTTAAGCCTCGGGTCAACGACTACCCGGTTTCTAGAAAACAGGTTGACCCAGTTACTGTAGCAATGATGACATCAGCAGTGACATCATGATGACATCATCATGTCAGAAACTATCAGACCATGGACCAATTAGCATGTGACACGTATCCTCTGACACTGTCAGTGCTGACGTCAGCATGCACTATAGCAGAGTTGACCGACCTTTGACCAATCACATGTGGGTGCATGTGAACAGTAAAATTTTTGGGACCTGTACCATTTTCAAGGTTTCGATGATACGAATCCAATGGCAGTGGTTTCGTGTCAATCGGAGATCGTTAGGTTGGTCAAATTAGGGTTTGAAGCCTTGGGAAGCGTGTTCAGACGGCTTACCTGGGCCGATTTCAGTCTAGGGTATCTTGGTTAATTAGTAGGGACTTATAGTGACCCTTACGTATGCTTTGGACATGACAGGAATCGTGCAATAGCACTTGGACAGGGTTAAATTTGCAGCGGGATTGTACTGTGAGTGGGCCTTTGATTTCACTAAACCTTGGCATGCATAACTGTTTTCCTTTATATATGTGTGATTCAAGCAAAAGCATCTGATTATCTTGAGTTATGATTATGGCACGTATTACGATGTTTGGGCATGAAACCCGTCTGGTTAGTTTATGCACTGTTTTGAGTCATATATATATATATATATATATATGTATATGGATTTCGATGATTATCTTTAGTACTACACTGTATAGATCTACCCTAGCGATACTGTCTCCTCCGGATGTGGGTATCCCGGAGTGGTCACGGCGCATTGCCTGCGATGGGTCATTCTACGGAGGGACCGGACCGTTGAGTGGCTCAGGAGCAGGATTACTATTATTGGACGTCTGGGACGTCAGGCATCTAGGATGCCATACCCGGACTGGGTTTGGGATTTGGACTCGGGATTGAGACCCCGGGTGGCACGCGTAGCCTTGGTACTGTGACCTTATTAAACGTCTGGGATGTCAGGGTTGGGATGTATAGTGTAGTGACTGAGGTTACGATTATGTTTTTATTATTCTGCTTATGTTTATATGATATGATATTATGGCTTTTGATACTGATGCATGCATTTCGGAAAACGGAGGGGAAAAACTATATGTTTTCGATATGATGTAATGTTTTATAAACTTGAGTTTCGGCCCACTCACCCTTATTGTTTTACTGACCCCTCCAGGCAGTGCTACTGAGGAAGAATAGGATCCCGAGGAAGAGACATAGGTTTACGTTGCGCATCCGAACCCTACTGTTGGGTAGGTTGGCACGTTGAATGTCTAGAGTCATGCTCAATAACCTATATTTGGAAACTATCCCTTGTCTGACACTATTTGTATTCGAATATTATGTATGACTTAAATTTGGATATTTATGCATTTGAGTTTCTTTAAGGGTAATTTTCGTATTGTGAGGTCGGGTGTCAGACGGGAGCAGGGCACGTCCCCGGGTGGTCTCAGGGGGATCGGGGCGGGTCCTGTCAAGACTCATTCGTGGATTTACAATGGTTTAATGGAAATCTCGGGCATAGCCCTTTGAAAGGTTTTAAGATGATTTATAACTAGTTTTCCATATACCATCCTTAGGTATGGATTGCCTCCTCCAGACGTCTCGTAGTATCCTAGAGTAGTCACAGCGCACTACCTGAGAGCGGCTGCCCCGAGGCGCAGCTCATGATCAAGACTGCAATTATGGATAATACTCCCAGGGAGAGTCATTGACGTGGGTGGACCGTGGGGAGACTCGGGATTGAAACCTTGAGTAGCACGCTGATAGGTCCTCAAATAAGCGTTATTTTATATTATTTTATACCCTTTATACTTGATTTTTAATATTAAAATAATAAATAATTAGACAAATTAATTTATTTTGTGGTATTTTTGTAGAAATAAATAAAGCTTGGAATTTGGAGCATTTTGGTGAAAGAATCGTCCCGATCGGAATTATAACGAAGAAATTATGGACGAAATATGAGAAACCACTGAAAATCGCAAGGAAATTCGGTGGGAAGCTGCTGAAATCCAGCAGCCCAAGCCAAAAATCCAGCAGCCCCCAATAGTTCCCAAAATCAGCATATTTGCCCCAAAATCAGCAACTTTTCCCCAAAATCAGCCATTTTTCCCCAAAATCATCATATTTGCCCCAAAATCAGCATCTTTTCCCACCCAATCTCATCATTTCATCACTTCTTCATGTACTATTTTATTGCTATTTTTATATTTTAATTTTGTACTTTTAATTAAACAATTGTGGCATTCCCTTTATAAATAGGGAGGTCATTTCATGTATTTGGGGAGTCCCCCATTAGTTTCATTCTTCCATTTCTTTCATTTTTCTTAGTTCTTAGTTCTTAGTTTAGTTATTTTGTTTCTCTCTTTTGAGAGACAATTTTGGGGACCATTTTTACTTCTTGTAGATTTTCTTATTAATTAGTTTTCTTTTAATTCTTATTCGTAATTTATGTTATTTTTATGTTATTTTCATTTCTTCTTTACTATTGTTCTTGGTATTTTCTTTCTAACATTTGTAAGTAAGAATGCAATCTCCATGTGTTTTACTTTTTGAATTTCTTTTACTTCGTATGTTTTAGTGCTTAAACTTCAATTTGATGTTAAGTGTTTTATCCGCTGTCGGTGCACTTAGAGTGGAATTGAAGAGATTAAATGTTGATCGCTGTCGGCGCATTTAATTATAAACTTAAGGAATCATGTTGTAAATGTTTGAAGCATATTGATGTTTGACGCACATTAATGGTTGATGCATTTATAATATTGAAAGATATATGTAAGTATTTGAGATGATGAAGGTAGGATTTCGTGATTGGTTTATTATGAGCAAAATGTTAGAAAGAAGTCTATTTTTAGGAGTAGTTTAAATAATGTGATTGTTAATTCGAAATTACTTACGTAAAAGTGTGGGTTTTGTCTATGAAACTACTCTATGGTTTGTAAATTCCAATTAGCATGAGCATTTGCATTTTAATTCTTAATTAGTGTTTTCTTTAATTTAGTTATAAATCTTTTCAAAACCCCCCTTCTTTATTCTTTTATTCTTTTAATTCTTTTATTCTTTTATTCCTTTAATTCTTTATTCTTTAATTCTTTAATTCATTATTCTTTTATTCATCTCCCACTAACACATTATTAATGTTCCCTAATTTCCCCAGTTAAGAACGATCCCTATTTAACAATACTACATCTACACAAAAAGGGTTTAAATTGCATAACACTCGAATTACGTGTTTAATTTAATGCGTAGATTGGGCTTAGTCACACGCATAGCTTAGAGACCGTGACAATAATATTGATTAGGCATCTAGGATGCCGGGGATTCGTTACATTGTATTTCGATAAATTGGTTATTTACTATTGATTGGTTTTGGGCCGAGTTCCCATATACTTGGTTTTGGGCTGAATTCCCATATGATTGTTTGGGGCTGAGTTCCCACTTGGTTGGAATTTATTGTTTTGGGCTAAGGCTCTAATGATTTAAATAAATGGATTTGGTTGTTTAACCGTCTTATTGAGTTGCTTGATTTTAAAATAAATGGTTTGATTACTGGTTTTTGAATGCATTCATACTTTTTAGTGAAGGACATAAACGTCTTTTCCTGAAATGTGTTTTATAAATTATTTATTTCATCCACTCGCAGATTTTAATGGTTTTTAATGCCCTTCAGGTTGATCGCGGTCGCGGGCTATAGCAGAGACCGAGATATCACACTCCTCCACTTATCCTGGCGCACTCTGGAAGCCCTGTTTGGGCTAAGGTTTGAGTTATCCCTTATCTGACATTTCGTTTCATATGGGAGCATGGCACATCCCGCGTTAATCCCAAGGGGATTGGGATGGGTCGTGTTAGATGAAGTGTACGTATTGCGAGGGAGAGACTCACATGGTAGAGAGGTGTTTTTTCGTAAATGGTTTCCATGTGGGCCACAAGCTACATGGCAAGAATGTTAAGCCCAAAAACAAGAGAGCCTCAGCCCACCATGCTGAAAAAACTACAGACATGGGCCCAAAGCCCAACCCAACGTTCACTGTTGAAGATCACATCCAGCTCCTTGCTCTCAAGTACAGTAACCATGGTAATGTCCACTCGCTAGCTAACACCGCAGGTATCATTTCTAGTTTCAACCTTACTCGATTTGAACTTCACTCCTCTTCATATTGGCTTCTGGATAATGGTGCATCCGACCACATTTCACGAATTGAGCCCACTCAAAATACAACCATCGTGCATTGTTATTTTGTTGGCCTTCCAAATAGTGCCAAGGCCGAAATTAAACACATTAGTTCTATCACATTATTTGACACCTTGCTCTTGGATGGTGTTCTCCATGTCCCCACATTTAATTTGAATTTGTTATCTATTAGCAAATTAGCTAGAGATTTGAAATGTCGTGTGCTCTTTTTTTACCTTTATTGTGTTGTGCATGACGTGAATTCAGGGATGACGATTGGTGTGGCCAAGCAGCTTAATGGGCTCTACTACTTGAAGGTCGACACTCAACACCACCTCATCCACAACGCCTACCACCAGCCCGTTCTTTGGCACCAACATTTGGGTCACCCCTCCTATGCACCACTTCAATCCATTTTGAATAAAGTTCCTGACATCGTTTGCAATCAGAACCATTTTTGTGGCATTTTTCTCCTAGCCAAGCAAACGCGTTTGTATTTTAATCCATCTAATACAATTTCCTCTCAAGCACCTTTTGATTTAATGCACTGTGACATTTGGGGCCCCCACAAAATTCCTTCTCATACCGAGGCCCGATATTTTAAACCATAGTAGACAATTTTACCCATTTTACGTGGATTCATTTCTTAAAATTCAAATTAGATACCCAAGGAGTGTTGAAATCCTTTTTTTATTTGGGTTCAAACATAATACTGTCTCATAATTAAAACTTTGCGCTCCAATAATGGCAGTGAATTTTTATCTTTACAAACTTTCCTTAAAGAACAAGGTACCCATTTCCAACATTCTTGCCCTTATACACCCCAACAGAACGGCTTAGTCGAACGTAAACACCGTCACCTTCTCAATATCGCCCGTGCCCTTCATTTCCAAGCAAACGTACTCTTTCAGTTTTGGGAAAACAGTCTCCAAACCTCCTGTTATCTCATTAACTGATTACCTACCCCACTCCCCCACTCCTCCACCACTAGACCCCCTATGAACTCCTCCACCATCGACCCCCCACTTATTCCCACTTATGCGTTATCGGCTGTTTAGCATAAGCCACCAACCTTCATCCCACCCAAAAATTCGATGCTCGGGCTCATCGTTGGATTTTCCTTAGTTATCATCTTGGCCAAAAAGGCTATCATCTCTGTACAACCGTGTAGACTTAACCATATAGGACAGCACACTCCTAAACATGTATAGTTGTAGGACACTACACATCTAGACCTGTAGAATTAAGATAGATATGTATACACTAGATTCACACATCTGTCTTAGGTAGTTACTACTAGTTAGTGACTGACTAACTGTTGTTAAGATAAGATTAGGACAACAATAACTGCCTGATCTTATCTCTCTGTTAACCTGTGTATAAATTCAACCGTAGGCTATGTAATCATATTAGAAAATTTACCATTTCTACATGGTATCAGAGCATACACGGCTGACCACCCTATTTCGATCCTCCTTCATATCCCTACCATGGCTAGTGATTCCTGTGCCTCTCATTCAATCTCACCGAATCATGTTTCAACCCTAGTATCTATCAAACTCACAGAATCAAACTACCTTCACTGGGAAAGCTAGATCAAACCTTTTCTGATCGTCCATAACTATTTGCGGTTCATTGATGGGACTCCCCCCCCCCCCTCTCTCTCTCTCTCTCTCTCTCTCTTACCCTCCAACCTTCGGCCACCACTGAATCCTCTCCCCAATCGGATGCCTCATCCTCTACTCTCACTAACTCTGGAACCCTCATCCCTAATCTTGCGTACCAACAGTGGTACCAGATTGACCAGAGCCTAATCAACATGTTTTGCGCAACACTAACAAAACCAGTCCTGTCCCAGGTTGTTGGCCTGAACACCTCCCGTGAAATCTGGGAATGCCTCCACCAGAATTTCTCTCAACGATCACTAGAAAATGCCACTAACCTCCTATTCCAACTCATGTCTCTCACTAAAGGCTCCCTCTCCATCTCTGAATATCTCTCTCAAGCTAAAACACTTGTAGACTCCCTTGCTGCAATTAATGAACCCTTATCTTCCCGTGACTTAGTCACGGCTGTCTTACGTGGTCTTGGCCCAGAATACAGCATGACAGACATGCTTAACTTCCCTCCCCTCCCTCCCTTCACTGATCTCAGAGCCTGTCTCCTTTCTTTTGAGGCACAGCAAGCCTCCACCCTTCAATCTGCCTATGTCCACCCATCCACTGCCTTATACACAACCTCCAATCACTCTGCTTATCCCCATGGCCGTTCTGATTTTCAGAGAAGTCCAAGACCAGGTTGTGGCTTTCGGTTTCCAAATCGCCATGGTTACCCACGCGTCCCCTCCCCCAAGCCCTCCCTCGGTGTACTAGGCTCCTCCCCCTTTCCCTCCAACCGCCCCGCTGGCCTTCAATGTTGGTCCTGCAACTGTTTTGGCAACCTTGGCCTTCAATCTTCCTATTTCACTGCCTTCGCGGGTATCCATCTCGCCAATGTTTCAGACCCAAATTGATACCCGGATACTAGTGCTACTCACCACGTCACCATGAACCCTCTCTGCACCTCTCATCCTTCCCCATCAACCTGGGTCCTTTTTATTTTAATCTCTCTAATGTTCTCTATGTTCCCTTTATCTAAAAGAACCTTCTCTCTGTCTCTCAGTTCACTCAAGATCACCAAGTCAAACTTACATTCCTTCCCCACCAATTTCTTATCCAAGATCTTCACACTAATCATGTTTTGTTTCAGGGCACTTGTAAAGATGGTCTTTACAGTATCACACCTCAACAAGCCCCACCCCAGGTCTTCCTCACTCGTGTTGCTCCCTCTCTTTGGCACCAGCGCCTTGGACACCCATCTTCCCAAGTCCTTCGCATGGTGACAACAAAGAATAAATTATGTTCCCCTGTATCTTTTAATTCTGCCCCCTTTTGTAATCAATGTGCTCTAAACAAAAGCACTAGACTTTCATTTTCTTATGTTATACATTAATCAATAAAACCGTTTGATTTAGTACATTCTGATGTTTGGATGTCTCATGTCACTTTTGTCTCTAGTTTTCGCTACTATGTCCTATTTACTGATGACTATACTAGATTCACTTGAATTTTTCCTTTACGCCAAAAATTTGAAGTTTTCACCCATTTCACTAAATTTTACTCCTATGTTCAAACTCAATTAAACACCAACATCACTCAATTTCAAAGTGATGGTGGCACCAAATACACCAACCACTAGTTCCAATCCTTTTGCTCCCTTCATGGCATTCACCATCGTTTTTCCTGTCCCCACACCCCTCAACAAAATGGGTTAGCTGAGCGCAAACACCGTCACATCTCATAAATAGGGAGAACTCTCCTCCATACATCAGGCCTCCCTTATTCCTACTAGACAGATGCACTAACCACTGCTGTTTTTCTCATCAATCTTCTTCCCACACCTACCTTAAACTGGACCTCACCATACACTAAACTTTATGGCCGCCAACCTCCATACCACATCCTAAAAACATTTGGCTGCTCCTGCTTCCCTTTCCTTGGTGCCTACTCCAAACACAAACTACAAGGTCCCAGCCTACCCTGTGTTTTTCTTGGCTACAGCCCTCACCATGCTAGATACCCCTGCCTTCATGTCCCCCTAGGTCGAGTCTATATCAGCCACCATGTTGTATTCAATGAACTAGACTTCCCTTTTCCAACATCCTCTTCACCTCCCATTTCCCTTTCTATACACTAGTTTCACACATCTGTCCTAGGTAGTTACTAGAAGTTAGTGACTGACTAACTGATGTTAAGATAAGATTAGGACAGCAATAACTGCCTGATCTTATCTCCTTGTTAACCTGTGTATAAATACAGTTGTAGGCTATGTAAATCATATCAGGAAATTTACCATTTCTACAGTCTCTATGACTTGGTCACTCGCAAATTTTTTGTCTCCCACGATGTCATCTTCCATGAAATCTGTTTTCCTTTTTCTTCCTCACCCCTAGAAGACCAAAATGATCAACTTGTGCTCCCTGCCTACAATCTGCCTATTCCACTAACCCCATACAGCCCTCCTCCAGCCCAAACACAGCTCACTTTCCTACAAAGCCGACCTAACTCGAGCCTACCTACAACCCACCCATCTCTCGCTCGAGCCCAGACCCCCTTATCCACTGCGCAAAAACCCCACCCGCTTCCGCAACTCACCTACCCAGCACCAGCGACCCACCCACTCAACAACCTACCCACCAGACCCCGACTCGCACCCACCTTCCCCACTTACTCCCACTTTCTCTCCACAAACAGACCCACACCTTCCTCACCCACTCCCACCTTCCCCACCTACGGCCCACCCATCTCTCGCCCGAGCCCAGACCCCCCTACCCACTGCGCAGAAACCCCACCCGCTTCCATAACTCACCTACCCAGTACCAGCGAACCACCCACTCAACAACCTACCCACCCAGACCCCGACTCGTACCCACCTTCTCCACCTACTCCCACTTTCTCTCCACAAATAGACCCCTTATCTCTGACCCAGTCCTATCCTTGCAAGTCTCCTCGTACCCCTACCTTTGATCCCCTCTCCATATCTTCTTCCCATCCTTCCCCGACCAAACCCCTAGTAGAACGTCCTCTCTAGATTTCCCCAACCCACTTTTCTGCTACCCCCTACGGCCATCCCCCACTTTTCCCATAGTGCCCGCTCCGGCCGTCCCTCTTCCTCTAATTCGTCGATCCTCTCGCCCTTCCCATCCACCTTCTCACTTCAAGGATTTCTATGCTCATCATGCTGCCTTGCTCACTCATGGCGACCCTCCTCCTACCACGTCTGGAACACACTATCCTTACATAGGTATGTCTCTCTAAACAATTTCTCTGCCTCTCACCATAACTTTTTTTGTGCTTTGTCAAAATTGGTTGAACCCAACTACTATGAAGAGGCTCAATGCCACCCTCAATGGGTCACAACCATGAACTCAGATATTCAGGCACTTGAGGACAACCACACCTGGTCCCTCGTGCCCTTACCGTGTGGCCATCGTCCTATCAGCTGAAAATGGATTTTCAAAATCAAATATCAATCCAACGGCACCATCGAGCGCTACAAAGCTCGCTTAGTTGCCCAAGGCTTCACCTTACGGGAAGGTATTGATTACACAGAGACTTTTGCTCCCGTATCTAAACTCGTCACAGTCTGTTGTCTCCTGGTCATCGCCTCTGTCCGTGCCTGGCCTCTGCATCAGTTGGATGTCCATAATGCTTTTCTCCACGGTAACCTTTCCGAGGAAGTCTATATGCGACCACCACCCGATTTCCTACAAGGGGAGAACCTTGTATGTCATCTCCACAAGTCTCTATACGGGCTCAAACAAGCATCTCGTAACTGGTTCCGCAGATTCTCTACCGCCATTTTGGAAATTGGGTTCATCCAATCCAAAGCGGATTACTCCATGTTCACACAAACCAGAGGTACTGCTTTTACCATTATTTTTTTATATTTCGATGACATGATTATTACTGGAAACAGCAATGAGGTAATCAATACCCTAAAGGACTTTCTGTAGACTCAGTTCAAAATTAAGGACTTGAGGCCCTTGAAATATTTCCTTGGAGTAGAAATTGCACGCTCTAAATTGGGCATTTCTATTTTCCAAAAGAAAATACACATTGGATATTCTGGAGGATGCTGGATTATTTAGTGCTAAACTAGCAAAGGTTCCTATGGACGTTGATACGCCCCTCTTACCCACTGGGAGCGACCCTCTCAAGGAACCTACGCAATATCGTGGACTAATTGGTAGGTTGATCTACCTAACCATAACAAGACCAGAGATTACGTATGCTATGAATACTCTTAGCCAATTTATGCATGAACCTGAGAAACACCACTTTGAAGTGGCAAAACATCTACTTCACTATCTCAAGGGTGCACCAAGTCAAGGATTACTATTCTCTTCCAACAGCTCATTTCACCTAATCGCATACTGTGATGTTAACTAGGCTCGATGCCCGTTTACGAGGCGATCCGTAACTGGATATTGTATCTTTTTGGGAAAGTCCCTTGTGTCTTGAAAAAGCAAGAAGTAGGTTACAGTCTCACAATCATCAGCCGAGGTTGAATATCGCTCCATGGCTACCACCACTTGTTGAACTCACATGGCTCAGATACTTACTGAAGGACTAATTTCGGGTAAAACATCAACAACCAGCCACCCTACTTTGTGACAACAAAGCAGCCCTTTACATTAATGTCAATCCGGTCTACCATGAAAGAATGTGTCACACTGTCTGTGAACGAATCCAGAATGGTGAAGTTAAGACAGACCATGTGTCTACCAAATATCAAATTGCAGACCTCTTCACAAAACCTCTGCCAGCACCAGCGTTTCAAGCACATCTTGGAAAGTTAGGAGTTGTGGACATCTACACTCCAACTTGAGGGGGAGTGTTAAGAGTCAAAGATTGTACATAGCACAATTCATGTGATACCATTAGCACAATTCATGTGATACCATTAGCATAATTCTTGGGATTGTCATGGGTATTGCTAATTGATATGCAAAACACATACATGCGCATGGGTATTGCTAATTGATATGCAAAACACATACATTCATACTTTCACAAGCTCCCTTGCTAGGCCAACCTCTCATGTCACACTCATTCCCATCCTTTCTCATTTTATATGGTAGAATATGGCTTGAGGCCACATGTGCTTTCCCCTCTCTTTTCCAAAAAATTGCCCATTATATGAATCTTCCTCATGAAACATATCGAGTGCAAATTTTTACCTAATTATATTGAGTAAAGTAGATAGATTCTTTTCATTTGGTCCAGCCTCAAATTTAAATTTTTTTCATGTAATATGAATTAAATTAAAATCAAAATTTGTTTACCACAATCATTACAGTTTAGTAATATTTTTTTTCAGAGAAAAATCTGAAATTTAACTTCTATGAATAACAAGAATGAATATATGTGTAGAGGTCAAAATTTAATGATTAATGCATAATATGGATTTGTATATATAGATTCCACATTTCTAATATCACAATTTTAAAAAGCTAATAAATTTGAATCTTTCTTTCATTTATTAAAATAAATACACGAAAAAAAAAATATCACGAGTCTCGTTCTATTGAAAAAGTTTGAAAATTGCTAGGTGAGAAAAGTTGGAATGTAAAGCATTTGCATGTATCAACTATCAACCCATCCTTTTAGGCTTTAGCATTGAAAATCTCCACCTCCCAAATGATAGCCAATTCCATTAATGTTCCATATTTCTATATGCAACCCTTGCTTTATTTCCTTGTTGAAATTGCCTAACCTACTGTGATTATCTCATATAATCTAATACTTTATTCATGTAGCATCATGTTGTAGGTAAAACTAATCCTTTAGCCACGTATCATGATTTGATCAGATTGTACTGGGTTCTTCATAGGCTCCATTTGTTAATTTTCCACTATATCATTCAGAATCCAAGAGAATATTTGGGATATATTTGTTTATAGCTTCAAAACCATTGGGTTAAGGATCTTTGGACCATATATTACATATAATAATATATACTTTCCATATGGTCACCAAACATAAATTCATTTTATTTTGCTCCAGTGGAAATGATGCTAAGTAGCCAAGATCAGAGACCAATAGACATGACAGAGGGAGTCAATGGCACTTGTCACCATTCATAAATTTCATAATCACAAAGGTAAGTAAAATTTGAATAAGCATGAGATAGATTGTCTATAATAAGATATTATCTTTTTCCATATTAATAAGATCATTAAACATATGATTTTATGTCTAATTGTGTACAAGAAAAATTTGAATACATGGGTTTTCTTTAATCCGCGAGAGACGGATTCGTAATTTGTATATAAAACTTTGTAAACAAAACAATTCCTTTCAATTTGGGGTTCTGTTTCGTCATTCCTCATCACATGATTGTATATACCGGTGGTAGAAAGGAAACTCCTCTCGATATGAGGTTTGTTTCCGGAGAAGCTACTTTCACATTTTTCATATTTTCCGCTTTATTCTAATCACATTGAGTAAATTAAAGTATAATTAATGAACAAAAACAATTGATGAGTGCATTTCGAAAAGAGGAAAAAAAAAAAGGAGATTCACTGAAACATGTCCATGTTCTATTTATCTTCTCGAAGAAAATCAAAGTCACTTTCTTCACAGTAAAAATAGCTGGGAGAAAAGTTTAATTCCTCTTCCTGCTTCAGACAATGTGAATTTTTCTTTGGCCCACGTTTGCAGTTTGTACTAGCAAACTTGAGTGGTCCAAAAGAAGACATCATAACAATTACTGAAGAATGCAAGTGAATATTGAAGTATCATATATTTCAGAAATGAACAATATCCTTTGCATTACAGACACCATCCCCTCTAGATACAATCAAAAGGAATTGCCGTAAACCAATAAAATGAGAACTGCCAGCAATTAGATTTTGGGAAGGGCTTTTGCACGAATAAACTGTTTAAGAATTGCTTTCTCTTCATCAAGGCGCTTCTTCTCTTCGGGATCTTTTGGTTTAACCTTTCGTTTCTCTTCCAATATCCACTTGAAAAGTTGGCGCTGTTGATCCTCTGGGATTGGTTCACGCAATTTCACAGGCTCTGTGATGGTTGGCACATGTAGGGGTTTCTCAGTAGCAGGAGTTGTTTGAGCTGTTGGTGAAACTGTAGTGGTTGCTTCTTCCTCTACCTCTATGTCTTTCTTTTTCGTCCGCATAAACAGGTAAGCTACAAAAGTGAAGTGTAAACCTCTGTTTCAAATTAGAAGTACACTAAGATTTATACAAACTACCATCAAGTAAAGATCCAAATCATTCAAGAGATAAGTGGTTTCCTCATTACTGTAAGTCTATGATAATCCAACAGAGAAGTCAATAAGGTACTGCAACAATTATATGATTAGTGTTAACCTAGTGTCCATTAACAACTATTCAGCTCACACAACCTATGTCTATACACACACACGCATGTTAAAATACTGCAGATCCTACGTGCCCAGGTAGCAGACTTTTAGGAAAGACGGAATTAGAGTTTTAAAAAAGAAAAAACAAAGGAAAATCCATCTGTTGAAAAGAAGAAGCAGATAATGCACAAAGCCAGTTTAAGTTAACAGAGATTATGATGTAGCAGGAAGACAGTATATTCCGGTTAAATTAAGAACGATGGATGCATCCTTCCAGTCTAATACAATGTTTCACTAATAACATCTTCACTGAAATCTCTTTACACTGCTTTGGAGCTTACGCTTTCATGTTCTATTTCACCCTTACCCTTATGGTACTACTTCACTATTGGTCACCCATGAATATCTAACTTTGCAAGGTGTCCTTGCTGATTCACAAGGGACTCCACGTGTCCCATGCTACCCGGGTCAAAGCGTAAGCTAGAGATGCTTGCGGGGCTACTGGACACTCGCCATTTATCTTTTCTCAATAGCATCTCCTCTTTCCCCCGATACAGCTCAATTGAGTGCGGGTAGCTTATTACACAGTATCAAGTATTAACCATGTCCTCATTATTGGCAGAAGAAACTGAGGTAATCATAGTAACATCACATTCCCTTTTGGGCCTAACGCAGAATGTAACCGTAGAGAGTTTAACAGAATAAACTTGACACCAACAAGTAATTTCTAGCAGGGCATACAGAATAAAACACAAATTTCTGTTACTTAATACATCTCGTCATTTAGTTCTACATGTGAGAAAAGTTCAAGAAAGAGTAGGTTAAAAATTAAACATTACCCATGTTAATTTAAATTTATGCGGATAGCCTGATACAAGCTCCATTAAAATCCAATTCACAAGGAACTTCCCTAGAAATGTAGAGATCCTCTCATGAAGGCTAATACAGGATTTTAATTTTATATTATTTTTGCTATGTTTTTTCAGGGGCGAAGATTTAGATATAGCAGCCTAGCATCTCCCACCTTATTACTATATTAGTTATTCCTACGGGAAGTAGGATGCTTGGAGAATCGAACTCCATCTGCTGAGCTCACCAGATATAATTAGCAGAATAGCTACTCACTTTTGATTTTAATTAGCAATATCCTGTAAACTGGGCATTCTTAAACATATATAAATCCTACAAAAACAGCCAGGCTCACACATTGAAACAAGCCTTTTCAACTTCATTCCCCTTCCTTCTTAAACATAAGTTTTAACAACTCACCACTCCTCATGACAAACATCATGATTTTAGCATAAAATAAAAACAATGAAGAAACTAATGTCCGACTCATCAATTCCCCATTAAGAAATAAAAACATACTTTCATAGCCAAACTTGGATCCCAAAACAACATTCAAAGAATAAATATCCTCTAGATTAATATGATAATAAATTTAACCTAATATATTCACCTCAAGAGTAGAAATTGCCCCTGTAAACTGGCTTAAAAGAAAAAGATGCCTAAGAGTACATATACTGGACCAAAATACTTCCTTTGAGATGTCCGAGGTAGTTTCAGTCACAAGATTACACCCATACATAATACCAAGGCATTTTATCACCTAGTCCACATGTTGTTAATGAAACCTACCCTAATTCCAAATTTAACCAATCCATGAGCAGAAATTATACCCCTAAAACCAATTTAATATGGATGCTCAAGGGCTCAGAAACCAAAGTGATAGCTATCCAAAAACGCCTCAATGAAGAAAAGCTAAACACATTAAAATCAATTTCCAAGCAATGATCTGGAAAGCCATTTCAGATTTCATACTTTCAGTCACTAAAAAAAGAGAACAGGGAGAAGGACAAAGCAATTTATTCAAGCAATTTAATAACAAGAGAAATGGTAAGACCTCCAACGCCAAGATTGACAGTCAAAAGCAGAGGCCAAAGAAACTTGTACCGCCGAGCAAACGACTCTTTCGGGGGTTGAGGTGGCGGAGATTGCGATGGAGTACCCATTGCTGATGATGACGGTGCAGAAAAGTCCTTCCCTTTATGCTGATCCTGAAACTGCTTCAGCTGTGCTATTGTTGAAAACGCAAAAAGTGAACAAAATACCAAAACCCCAATTATTGAAAGGCAAACAAGATTCTGAAAGAATTTTTAAAAAGAAAATAAAAATGATTGGTGGGTTGTTGTACTTGTTACCTTTCTTGGGTTTGTTGGTGTAGAGCTTGGGACCTTCGCTCATTGTTGCAGGAAGCCTGAAATTCCCTTGCTTCTTCAAAATTCAAACTCTATTTTATTGGCTAACCCATACAGCGTGCAACCATGGGAGCCAGGCTGTGAATGGGCCGGGCCGGGCCCGGTACTGATACGATGCTGGACTTAATTTGAAATCTGAGCCCGTAAAAACCAATCTAAAGATGTAGGTTAAAAATTGTAGAAATTCACGTAAATTTTCTTAAAATAAAATTATTACCATATTAAGACGAATGTGGCCACGAATTGGAATGGTAACTAAAAAGTGATTGTTTAATAGCGTTGATGCCAATTTAGAAATAGGTTTAAATAGTGATTGTGTGATTAGCGTTGATGAAGAACTCGTTATTAATTCGACATGAGTCTAAGTTCGAACTTAATTTGAAATTTAAACCATTTTGAAATAACTCATTACAAGCATTTGCGTCAATCAATTATTGTAGTTATTTTAAGACGTGGGATTTCAGTCAGAGCTTAGCTCCGTGTTTGAATATGTTAAACTTGTTCATATGTGCTTTGCCTACAAGACACATAAGTTTATAATTAAATTCGGGGAAAATAGAAGATTCGTACTAATATATGAATCACAACTTAGAATATAGCTGTACTTTTAAAAAATTAAATTACCCTCTCATACTTAATGATAAACGTAACTTTGCTACTACCATAACGTCACATCGATTAGAATAGATGTTTTTTTTTTTCTATATCCAATCTACTCCTCACAATTTAAGCACAATATCGACTTTATTAGAGAAAAAGAAATATGTTGATAATACAGTTTGTTTGTTAAATTTGAAAGCCTAATTAGTTTAAAATTCTCTCTTGATGAGGAGTGAATGTGCGTTTATTTTAGTCATTTAATTAAAATCGGGGAAAATAAAAGATTTGTACTAATATATGAATCACAACTCATAATATAGTTGTACTCACTTGATTTTAAAAAATTAAATTACCCTTTCATACTCAATGATAAACGTAACTTTGCTACTGCCATAACATCACATCGATTAGAATAGATGTGTTTCTCCTGTCCTCTGTGGCATGCATCCGGCCCCTCCCACTATGGAGGCTTTTCCTTCTTCTCCTTTGGAGACTTCCAAAGTCACATTAGATCTACCATCCCATCTCCATTTCAGCTTCCTTCCACCATGTCTGAATCCTTTCCTCTTTTTTCATTCAAAGCACTCAATGACTCTGAACCTTGAACACTATGTCATAGAAGTCCATCACTTAATCCAATGGCTAATTTGTCATGGAATTGTCTTTAAAGTGCATTTTGCACCTGTCAAATGGATTATGGGAGCGCTTTTTGCGCGGGTGACTTACTCACCCCCATTCTCCGCTTACTTCTTCAGTTTCACCTTCACTATCCTTACTTATGGTGATTTTGTGTCTATTGGTTCGTGGCAGCTTGGGCGGCGTTTGAAGCCGGCAGGTTCGGGGATAACGACCTTCCATTTTTTAGATCTAGAGTTGATTTTGGGTTGTTTTATTTTTATAATAATGGATGTATATACACATAAATTTAGTGTTATTTGTGTGTATGTTTATGTCCCTTGTAAGTTTCTTTTGTTCGTGAGCTTTCATTATTTTGTAATGTTTGCTTATTAATGAAATTCTTATTTGTTTCGATAAAAAAAAAAGAATAGATGTGTTTCTTTTCTATATCCAATTTAAAATCTACTCCTCACAATTGAAGTACAACATCGACTTTATTAGAGAAAAAGAAATATATTGATAATACAGTTTGTTTGTTAAATTTGAAAGCCTAGTTAATTTGAAATCCTAGTTAAATATGAATCACAACTCAGAATATAGTAGTACTCACTTGATTTTAAAAAGTTAAATTACCCTCTCATACTCAATGATAAGCGTAATTTTGCTAGTGTCATAACGTCATATCGATTAGAATAGATGTGTTTCTTTTCTATATCCAATTTAAAATCTACTCACAATTTAACTACAACATCGACTTCATTAGAGAAAAATAATTGCATATGAATTTAGCCTCCTTGATTAGAGTAAATATTTAGATTAGTGTAACATCAATGTCATTCTATACTTGTATGAATTTTTTTTCATGCTAATATTACTAACATGCTATATAGAAATGTTTTTACTTCCTCCGCAAGTTTCTCCCATTCAGAGTAATTTTTTTGGTGAATCCAAGACTATATTTCATTTTCCCAAATTGCATACAAATTTTTCTAGCTCTTCTTTTCTCTTTAATGAAAATAGAAACAAATTTACTAATACATTAAATCCAAAATTTCTTTAGAAAATTAACTTCGATGAACATGAGATGTTTTTGTTCTACATCCTAGTCAGCATTCATACAAGCTTTTCATGTTTTGTCAGCAGAATACAATTGTAATGTGCATATAAAAGGACCTGAGAGCTAAGTTTTAGCTCTCTCTCTCTCTCTCTCTCTCTCTCTCTCTCTCTAAATGGACGTCAAGCCAGCCAATCATAGCACGCCGTCGTTAATCAGTTCCATGGACGACCAATCAGCCAATCATAGCACGCCGTCGTTAATCAGTTCCATGGACGACCGCCACCATATCCTCTGCCGCGGTCTCGAACGCCTCCAAGACCTGCTGAATCAGAAATACCAAAATAGAACAATACAAGTTCAGTGATCTTTGGTTAAACTCTCACCAAGACATGCGCATTTGTCCAACAATATTCACTCGAGTATTAAGACTAACTCACCGGAAGGGGGAGGAGGTGCACCGCGCCCCATTGCGGCCAGTTCAGGGCTGACTTTCTGTCCGGCTTCCTCAAGCAAGGCAATAAGTTCCTTTGCGAATCTAGCATTAGCAGCTGTAAAGAACGTGTATGCTGTTCCTTTTGCCCCAGCCCTGCCGGTTCGTCCAATACGGTGAACATAATCCTCAAGGGATCCAGGAAAATCATAGTTGATAACAAATTTAACATCCTTTACATCTGCATCCAAACCAAACATGACGCAAAGAGATAAGATGGCTGAAGGCCGATTCTTATGTTAAGTACATTCAAGAAATTCTGCTAGATTAACACACCTATGCACCCCAAAGTTAGCAGTTTTTGCCTATCAAAGCCCAAAGGCAAATCCGATGCACGCCAAAACCTTACCTGGCTCAAAGGGAAACAATTATTCATGGGGAGAGGTGATTACCACCAAAACCTTAGAGGAACCGTGCGCAGCCAAATGTGGATGGCCATAAATTTAAATGAACTAAATGTGCAAGAAATATTTGTTTTCGATATGCAATCATGTTGGTAATCATCTTCATAGGTTTGATCAATCAGACTGCAAAGGACTCAATTCGGTCTAAAATTTGGTCCAGTAGTTTGAATAGCCTTAATAATTCTAAAAGAACATTTTTTTTTTTATATCTCATTTCTCATGGCATTTGGGATACTTGGGAAGAAATGCATCTTTCAGTGGATCAGTGAAAAAAAAATAATGCTTAATAAAACATCGTCTATTTTCCTAAGTTACAAACAGGAACTATGATTTTGGATGAGAGAGAAAAAAAGTCAATTAGTAGATTAAATGAACCCTAATTGCAGGAATAAGATAGTGCAAACAGTTGAAGCATAACCAAAGAATTCCTCTCAAGTCCTTTTCACGAGCTTAAAAGAAATTCTTTCCATACCTAGACCACGAGCAGCAACATCTGTTGCAGTCATTATGGGGCTCTTGCCAGCTTTAAACTCCGAGAGGACCCAATCCCTTTCTGCTTGACTTTTGTCTCCATGAATCGAAAGAGCGGGCCAACCATCCATGCGCAGTTGCCGAGTGATCTGATCACATCCTTTCTTAGTATCCATGAATATTAGTATTCTGCTGCCATCCATGATATCCTCGAGTAATTTTACCAATCTGGAAAATTGAAAGAAATCAGAGAGCTGAGCAAAATAGCACAAGAATAACCATTCAAAAGTTGAAGACCACAACATAGATTGTACCCTACTTGTTATATTTCTGATTTTCAGAAATGATGTCAACATTTTGGCGGATCGAATGGTTAGCTTTCAGATCTGGAGAACCAACGATCACCTGCTCAAACAAAAGATGTAAGTTAATCATTGGCATATTAACATTATTATACAAGAAAATACACACAACAGAACAATTGCAGTCACAAGATAGAAAGGGTATTATAAGTTATAACTACCAATTCCATGCTATATCAAAAATTGAAGATGACAAAGTGACACAAAAACTGGAAGACTGTCCCTGTGGATGAACAGCACTTTATATTGAAGGAAAGATGGAGTACTTTGTATGGGTTGTATAGAAATTGCCTCGCAAGTTGTTCAACCTCCTTTGGCCAGGTAGCACTCCAATATAATGTTTGACGGTCTGGGCGAATCTGCATTGAATGAAACAATTCAGAATAATGCCAAACTTCAACTGAACATGAGAGTTTATATGGGAAACCTTTATTTTTGCAAATTCCTATAGAAAATTCAGGATGCAACTTTTGGCAAAGTGATTTTCAGTTTTAACCAACCTAATTTGGCTAGAGTTACGTGTACTTAAATTGAAATAATATATGCCGCCTCTTAAGTAGGTAAGAAATTACTTCAAGGCACTAGAAGAGTCAAAAGTCATTATTAGTAAATACAAATTTAACCACCTAGATGCAGATGCTTCCCAGTGACACCAGAAGTTACAATAATTGTTTTTTTAATAAGATACAGTAAGTTAAAAATACAGAATCATAAATATACCCTTATTGTTGTTGTGTGATGTTCAACTGCTCAAAACAAAAATCCTCAAAAGTCCCAAATCAAACTACAGATACATAACTCCCTGTGCGTTTGTCAAAAAAATACTGGGAATTGTATTCACCGAAAAGTTTTCAACAGGTATCATTGCAACAGAACTTCTTAAACTGTGAGTAAAATGAAGAAAAAAAAAAACAATCACCAACATCATTATCATTTGAGGCACGATGTTTTTCAATGGCATTTATTTTGTTGGAAATGCAATGGAAAACACAAATATCAAGGATCTCAGTGAAGTTGGGGCACTTACATATTACCTAAGTTATAGGAAACAGAAAACTTATGACAAAACAATTTGAAAAGAACTGTGCCCTCGAAAGCGTGTGCACCAAATATAAAGAGAAAACACACAAGCAGAAATTTTCCAATTTGCTACTCCGCAAAACCACATAAATTCAAACACCACATATTTATCCTCCAAAACATTATCCTGCAATGTTGTATCCATTCTAATACTTTGCAACCTGTTTTCAGCAGTATGGCAAGGATAACTTTTTAGTGACCCACAACATCTCAAGTAATTTGGACACCAAAATGGTAATTACGTGTTTTATCTAAACAAGCCTTACCCAGATTAGAGAGTATTTTAAGACATCAACACCTTTTGGGATTTGGAAACCTAGAGTAATAACTTCGACACGCTTGGAGTTCTTCTCAACTACGTTGAATTGGAGTTTAAGGGTATGTTTGGATGAGGAACTTCATAGTACCAAGGGAGTTAGGCTAACTAGTTAGAAATGCACCACAAATCAGTAGATAGATGGATTCCAAATGACTAGATGCAAAGCACTTAGAGGGATTTGGAAGTGCTTGATGGAGTTAATAGGAAATTCTTATGTTTTTTTATGCTCATGTAGTACATTTTTTATTCCTCTATTTAATTGTTTGCAGTGAGTTCCTGAGTAATATAGCCTAAATCCCTTTGTACTTTATAGTTCCTCATCCAAACACACCCTAAAGGCATTCACCAAGCTTTTCCCAGCTTTTCAAAAACTGAAGCCCACACTAACATCTTTTCCAGTTTTATAAAGAAAGAAAAAGGCTTTGATTAGGAGAGGGAAAACTGAGAAACAAATCATCTCTAAGTACACAAATAAAAGTGGAATATTTCTAATTTAGCTTCACAGGATGGTAAAATATCAAACCTGAGAAACAATTTTACGTATCTGAGGATCAAACCCCATATCTAGCATCCGATCAGCCTCGTCCAACACAAGGTATGTGACCCTTCGCAGGTTGGTATGATGTGACTCCATCATATCAATCAATCTCCCAGGCGTAGCAATTACAATCTCAACTCCTGATCCCGAAATAAAAATTACATCAACAAGAAAAATAAGCAATTACTAAAACAATAAATCCTGTTATATTCACCACCTACAACTAGATGGAATAATAAGTTATCTTAGCCATGATTAAGTCCTGTACAAGTTACAGCACATAATACATGATGCATATAAGTTACAATATTACAATAGCAATACCATGTCAGACTATCGTCACCACTACTACCACATACCTTTCTGCAGATCCCGAACTTGAGGTCCCTTTGGAACTCCACCATATATACATGTGCTTTTAACTTTTGAAGATGAACCAAACTTAGTAGCCTCTTGTTGGATTTGAACAGCGAGTTCTCGAGTTGGGGCTAATACTAGTACTATCGGACCATCTCCAGGAGCTTAAAAACATAATAAAATTAAAAATTTATGACAACCAATTATTATTGAAGATAAACAAAATAAAATTAAAATAATCAATCAAGATTTTGATATCTCAGTGATTGCATACATAACATTGGCTGGGCATTGACATGGACAATTGCAGGTAACAGGTAGGCCAGTGTCTTCCCTGATCCTGTTTCAGCTATACCAATGAGATCGCGACCCTTCAAAGCCATTGGCCATCCTTGAGCTTGAATTGGTGTAGGTTCAACAAATCCAGCCTTTGTAACTTCTTCCAAAACATATGCTGCAGCCAAAGAGGAACATTCCAATAAGTGGATTTTATTAAGAGAGTAACATTACCAACATGGCAGCATCCAAATGGAACATTCTTGTATAATTCACATAGTTTCCAACAATGAATATGACTACATGAACATGACTACATGAACATTTTACATAGTTCATCTTTTATTACACAAAGAAGTTAGGTGAAAGAATAATGTAACAAGGGCATCATCAGCACCTAAACTACAAATAACTGGAAAGTATAGCACTATTGCTCACTATCAACAATTCTCCAAGTACGTTACCCTGTTTTTTTAATCAGACTGATTTTAAGGATAGACTAAACATTAGAACGTCACTATAGCATCAAAATGAATCAAATGTGAAACCCAAAATACATGTCTACCAAAAAAGAAAAGAAAAAGGTACCTGGAAACCCAGCGTCACGGAAACTCTTGATGGGCTTTGGAACATCACGGCCTTCAACGGTAATATCCCTCCGTTGCCTATACTCCTCGACCTCCAACTCTGTCATTTTTTCCACTTCAGGTGATTCAACATAGAAATTCTTCTCAAACTCTGGCAAATTATCCAAATCCAACTTCTTTGGAAGTGACTCAGCATCATCAGAATCCCTCCTGCTTGATGAAGAACGTGCTGAGCCACTGAATCCGGCTGCCCCACCCAAACCCGAATCACTATAACACCACGAAAATTACACAAAATTAAGTAAACCCAGTAACTGTAAGTGAAAAGCACCAGTCTTTCATTCATGGGTTAATCTCAAGAACTTAATATTCATTAAATTAGTTAAAATTGATCAGATTTTCACTTGTGGTCACTGGAGAACACCAACATGCACCATAACTAATGTAACTAGGGTCAAATTAGCATAGTTTAACAAAGGGTCACTGAGAATTCAGGGATTTGAAGGCAGTGAGCTTAAGTCAACAGAGAGACAAAATTAAATTCATAAACCGCATAATTATCGCTTAGAAAACGTTAAATCAAGGCAAGTTCTCATGCAAAGTGAATCCAAGTAACATAAAAGAATTCGTATATAAATAAACATAAATTTAATACACGTGAGAGAGATTAAAGGGGAATTACATTCGCCGTTCACGGTAGGAGGTAGGGTCGCCCGAACGGCTGTCGTAGCGGCTCATGACGATGATGTGTTGCTTCTGCTGTAGCTGTGTGTCGCCAGCAAGTGAGATAATCACAGGGAATTTTGAGGTTTTAGAAGCAGGTATTCGAACAAAAAACCGAAAGATCCCGAAAGCTAAAAGCTCCTATTCTTCTTCTCTGATTCTCTGCAGCTTGTTGTATGCTAAGCCTGCGGTTTATGTTTCTTCAGTGGCTGGTTGCCCAATAATGAGGAGACAAGTGTCGGAAGAACCGACAATGTGAGATTTAGCTGCTCTACTTGTACGACATGTCGTTGTGCAGGAAGATCCAAGGATTTTAATTAGACAAGCACAAAACGTAATATAAGTTATAACTTATAACAGAGGTCTTTCGACACTGATTAGGATTTACTCATTTGAATTAACCATATAAATAAATAAATAAAACGACTTAATAAATTATATGAAGAAATTGTCCATACATCTCAATATACACAAAATCTATCAAAATGTGCAAATATACATAGAAAAGTAAAGGTATTTATTTAAAAAGTGCCGATATGCATTGATAAAGTATATATAGTTTATAAATATATATATATATATATAGATATATATGTTGTCAAAATATACGGAAATTATAAAAAACAAGGTCGATATGTATTAAAAAGTCATAGATAACTTATAAAAATAAGTGTCGATCTATATCGACAAAAATACAAACAACTTATCAAAAAACGTCAATATATACCAACAAAGTGCATATAATTTATCAAAACATGTTGATATATATCCTTTAACTACAAATAACTTATCAAAAAATAACAATATATATCGACAATATACAGATAACTTATCAAAAATGTCGATATATAACGATAAAATACAAATAACTTATCAAATACAGACAACTTAAAAAAAAAATCGATATATATATATATATATATATATATATATATCAACAAAAGATTGATTGGAGGAAAACACTTTCTAGCTTGTTTCTTGAACGAAAGGAAGATGGGGAAAGCACTTGATATGGAGCTTTCGACCTTCATGGAGCCGTTGGTGGTTTTAGAGGAAGGTTCACAAAGTCACAGCCCTAAAACGATGTGTTTGCACCACTGCTCCTTTTTGGTCCAACTACACATGATACCGGTTCTAAGTATGACGGAGGCAGCTGACATGATCCAACCCGGAAAACACCTTGTATAACGTACTTGGGTCAGCTCCCGTCTGACAGGTAACCTAAAACACCAAAGGTACCCTCGAGACCTTGTTAGACAAGGAATACTTGCATACTCGTGAGCTCATGTCATACTCGTGAGCTCATGTCTTCGCTCCGTATGCAGACTCAAGTCCTGTGCAGCGACCCTAGAGGGTTTCAAAATCAAGAAAAATGTGTGAGTGGATAAAAACAAAGGTTTTAAAAATAACTTCGAACCATATTAATTTCTCTCCGTTTTAGAAAACTATGCATGTAGTGATGTGTTAATAAAACGAAAATCTCAAAATGCGTGCAATACTCAAAAACCCCAGTAACATCATAAAACCTGCCCACCTAAAACCCTTAGCAAGTATCAACACAAATGCAAACATACTAACACACAACCGTACCAGTCATGCATACTGAAATCGTTAATCATACCGAATCGATTAATCATATCGTCTGACTCATCCTCGATATCTGCAACTGAATCATAATATTAAATGTACACTACCAGTAGGCTAATATCACTTGGGAATTACGGAGTCCCAGAGTCGACGTTCAAGTGTGGACCAGCTCAGGAATTATGGAGTCCTAGACTCGATGTTCGAGTCACGCTCCTAGCCTCAAGAATTACAGAGCCCGAGGCTTGACATCTAAAACTAGTCTCGGGAATAATGGAGCCCAACTCGACGTCCGATACTATCTATCACAATCGGCATCTCGAGTAGGTCATCAATCTTATCTCACATCATCACAATCATCACCATCATCATAACATCTCACATCAATCATATATTCAGAGTCACATCAAACCTCGTGAAATAAGCCATTAAAATATTCAATAAAATCATATAAAAATCTCAAACATCAATTATCACCAAAATCACATAAATATATCATAATGTGTATAAAGTCGTTTTCCAAACTCAGTAACGACCTAGAGCATGACAAATCTAATTTCCTCGCAAAACGTGTCAAATTGTAATTTCCGTAAATTCATCAAACCCTCATAAAATCCATATAAAATCCAATTGATCCAACACTAGCAAAATCACATGTCATAATCATATTTATTCAACTCAAGTCCACAATAAAAATGCTATTTGAAAATATGACTTACGAAATCTCTCGTAAATTGTGCAATATACTAATAATAAAATATTCATAAATTATCGAAAATCATATAATAATTCCAATCACCCAAATATCAATAATGGCACTACAAAACATATTTAAAACACATAAATAGGCATGCATAGGGTTTACGGAAAACAAAGTCCACTCACACGTACCTTTTAAGCGACCGAACCAAACTACATGTTTTTTTCGTAAAATTCAAGAACGGAAATTCCTGTCACAAATCACCTCAAAGGGTCACTAACCACCCTTATTAACTAATACGAGAATCCCATAATTTTTCGGCATTTTTAAATGAATTAAAACGGACCAGAAACATTGGGACATTCAAAACTATCTCGAGACGATGTCTGATTGCCTCGAAAATTGTGTCGTTGGACTCGTATGATTAAATATTATATTATTCATGTTGACGTCACCTCGAAATTCTTTCCCATGAGCTGTCCAAAGTGGTTGTGCGTGGAAGCCACGCGCCTTATTGTTCATCGTCTTCAACCTCGCGCCTGACCTGGTTTTTTGCAAACCGGGTTGACACGACCCATCCTAATCCCCCCAGGATTACCGTGGGATGTGTCATGCTCCCGTCTGACACGAAGTGTCAGACAAGGGATAACCTAAAGCCACTGCCCCCAAAGAGCTTCCAGAGTGCGCAAGGATCGATGGAGGAGGCATGCAATGTCCCAGTCTCTGCTGCAGTCGCATCCGTGATCAACCTGAAGGGCATTAAAAACAACCAAAAGCTGTGAGTGGAAGAAAATAAATAAGTTCATAAAACACATTTCACAAAGATATTTATGCCCTTCATTAAAACGTATGCATGCATCGAAACCAGTAAGTAAACTATTTACTAAAAACAACCGTTAGGGCCTTAGCCCAGAAACCATGACTTAAAACCAAATGTGGGAATTCAGCCCAAAATCGTAAAACCAAATTCCAATTCCAAGTGGGCTACCGCCCAAAACCATAACCATAAATATCATTCAAGAAAACATGTTTAAACCATTATGGGCATCGCAGATGCCTAGCGTCCCAGACTCCATATCTCACGGTATCAAGCAACGCGTGCTACCCAGGGTCTCACCGGGTCAATATCTCTGACATCTCAGATGTCTGGCGTCCCAGACGCCAATCATAGCATTCCTGCTCCTGAGTCATCATACGGTCCGGTAGCTCCGTATAATGACCCCTCGCAGGCAATGCACTGTGACTTCCCCAGTGTCCCAGACACTTGGAGGAGACCATCCACATATCCTCGTATCAAGATGGTTTATGGAAAACAGTTTATCAATCATTTCAAAACATCTAAAGGGCCCTGCCCGGAATTTCCATAAAACCATCACAAGTCCAAACATCCGATTTCTCAAATCCAAAACCATTTATTCAAATCCATTTAGGGTCCCCGACCCGAAATCACATTTATAAACCAACTGGGCCTCATGCCCGATTTCGTAAACCAACTGGGCCCACGGCCCGATTTCGTAAATCATCTGGGCCCCTAGCCCAATTATATACACTGCGCACCTGAACCCCACTTTTGGGTAGGTTGGCACGCAGAATAACTTAGAGTCGTGCTCAAAACTTGTATTTTGGAAACTATCTCTTGTCTGACATCTTTTGGATTCAGATTATATGTATGACTTTATTTTGGATATTTATGCATTTGATTTCCAAAGGGTAAAATTGGTATGTTTTATTGGGGTGTCAGACGGGAGCAGGGCACGTCCCCGTGTGGTCCCAGGGGGATCGGGGCAGGTCCTGTCACTGGTCGCCCGACCCGTGAGGCCAACCCGACTCAAAATCGATGTTTTCTACACTATTTTCCACCATCTAACTGTCTGATTCATCTAGGGGACTCCAAGAAGGGATACTTGAACTCAAAATCGATAGAAACTTACCTCAAAACGATCTCAATCCTCTGCACCACGGTCGCCACCGCACCACCCTGTTTGGGCTATCCCAGCGCCTAAACTCACAGGTTGTTGGTTCTCTGAGATCGCAAGGACAAGCAGGAGCTGATAAGAGTCTTTGTTTCAAGGTTTTAGTTCTGAAACTCGAACCCGAACCAAAAACCCATGAACTGCACTTTGGGTTCATTGTTGCTCAGCCCTCGCCCTTCCACTTTCGTGTTCTACTATGATTCCCTTCAATATTCCTTTAACTTTTCCCCTTCCCAGAGCTCTCAATCTCCCTGGTTACCTCCCCCTCTCATGGTGGCTATATTTTCATGGCCTTTCGGCCCATGGCCACTGAACCACTTCACACACACACACACCCCTCCAAAACAGCCACCCACACATCAATATATAGTGGCCGTAAGTCGGTGGGAGAAGCAAATATCAGGTGCTTCTAGAGCTGGACACGTGTCACAATTTCATGGGTCCTAAATTCAAATGACCAAAAATCCCTTGGTGGAAAAATTACCATTTTACCCTTCACCATTTTTTACCCATAACTCTCTCATCCAACCTCTGATTCAAGTGTGTTACCTGTCCACTGATTCAGGATCCTGAGACCTTCGTAACGGTCTTCCCAGAATCTTCAATAGGCATCCATAACAAAATTCATCTGTTTGACTTCATAGGGGAAAAATTGTCATTCTACCCAATTTTCCAAATTTACTTTTTCTCAAGGGTCCGACTCGTTACAGCAGTGGTCCACAAGATTGGACATTATGTTTTGTTGGAGGTGGATAAGTCCAGAGGTAGTGATTGTATGGGAAGATTTATAACAGTTCATAGTAGGAAGTGAGTTGATGATCCTTTGATGAGGGGAGCAAACATGAATTACTATGGATGGAACGGTATAGACAGACTTCAAGTATGAATATATGCCTTTGTATCATCTCATATGTGGCTCTATGGAGCATCAATCACACCTTTGTGAACAGAGGTTGGGTGAAGCAGAGGTAGGGTGGGCACGAATCCGTTAAAACCGTTAAGATCCATTTTAAAACGTTATTTATCCAACAGTTTAGGTTTAGTCGGATAAAATTCAAACGGTTTGAGAATCCAAACTGCTCGTTAGTAACAGTTTGGGTTTGGATTTTCATTTTAGAAATCCATTAAATCCAAATCGAACCGTTAAGAAATATATTAATTTTTAAATCTAATATTAATACAAAGTAAAAATAATAAAAACAAAAGAAGACAGCTCAATACATGTATACTCAGATACGAGTATAATAAAATATTATTAAGTGGCAATAATTGTATGATAAATTCGATAGGACTCTATCAAATCCGCAAGCCCATGACGCGTCTATCCTAGCCCACGTGCGTTTAGCTAGCGCCTACCGAACCGCTATGTCGACTTCCGCGCTTGTGCGCCGAACATCCCACACATCCCTCTTCAGCCAATTTCGTGTTATAGCCTTGCTCCAAACGTGAGCCCACGTCTACTTGCGTCATCCCATGTCGTTGTCCAGCAGATCAGGCGTTGTGCCTACAGGCCACTTGCTCGGTTAGCCCACGCTGAAGCCCACCTGCCCATATGCTCCTGCCATCCTGCGTCAACCTGCACCAAACCTGCTCTAAATTGCACAGTTTTTCAGCCCATTTTCAGCAAAAAATAATTACCAACTATTTTCATTAATTAATTTTTATTTTTTTTATTTCATTTTTTAGCGCTCTTTGATGAACCACCTCTATAAATAAGGAGGGAATTTTCATTGTAGATGGACTTCTTTTAGACACATTTTTTAGCTTCCCCATGGAAAACCTTGGCTATGTAATTCTGAGTCAATTCAAGAGTTTTAAGTCTGAAATTCCTCGTGTTTCTTCCTCCATCTTCACAAAGTTCATGCAGCTGCTCAGTGATTCTTGTGAATAACCTTGCTCTCTCTACTTAAACTCTTGTTATTGTTATTGGTTTTACTTATAATTCAATATATGTGTTGGTATTTTCTTTCTAACATTTGTAAATGTGAATACAACCTTCATGTGTTTTACTCTCTGAATTTCATTACGTTTTACTGTTTAAATTTCGATTCAACGCTAAGTATTTATTCGTTGTTTAGTGTACTTAGAATAGGATTGAAGATATTTAATGTTTCACGTGCATTCAATCAAAATCGTAAGGTGAATCATATTGTAAGTGCTTATCCATTGTTCGGTGCATTTACAATATTGAAAAATATATAAAGGTAATTGAGATGATGAAGGTAGAGTTTCGTGATTGGTTCAATATGTGCAAATGATAGAGTGTTGGCAAGATATGTGTTTGAAGAACGTCTATTGCACAAAGATTAAAGTAGGAGTAGTTTGAATAATGTGATTGATAATTTAGATTTACTTACGTAAAAGTGTCGGTTTTGTCTATGTGTAACGAACCAGAAATTTGAAAAAGGAAAATTTGGAAAATTTGAAGGAAATGACGATTTTGCCCCTTGAATTGGGCGAACGGTTGACTTTTGGTTCGATCGGTCAAACGGACTTTGACCGATGACTGTGACGTAGTTCAAGATGTCACAAGTTCATAGACAGGTGGCACGTCCGATTCCGACATTCGAGGAGAAAGTTATGATGTTCGGAAGTTTAAGGGTAATTTGGTAAATTGGTTTTAAAAAGGGGTCATTTGCTGACTTTTTGATCGGGACCTTGTTTAGACTTTCCGTAAGTACCGTTGGGTAGGTCTTGAGATGTTGAATCCGTAGACAGACGGCATGGGTCAATCGGAGTTCGGATGACAAAGTTACGAGTCTAGATATATGAAGGGCATTTTGGTAATTTGTTATGGCAGGGGCAAAATGGTAATTTAAGGCAGTAAGGTGAATTGGATAAACAAGGCTGATTCAACCGTGATGACACGACCCATCTCAATCCCACCGGGATTACCATGGAATGTGTCATGCTCCCGTCTGAAAAGAGGTGTCAGACAAGGGATAACCTGTTGCCACTGCCCAAACGGGCTTCTAGAGTGTGCAAGGATCGATGGAGGAGGTGTGCGATGTCCCAGTCTCTGCTGCAGTCGCTTCCGGAATCAACCTGAAGGGCATTAAAAACAAAAGCTGTGAGTGGACGAAAATAAACAAATCTGTTTAAAACATTTATAAAGACATTTATGCCCCCCAGTAAAAACATATGCATGCATCGAAAACCAATAATCACATATTTATTTAGAAATAACCATTAGGGCATTAGCCCAGAAACCATAAGCATAGTTTCAAATCCCAAAGTCAATCCAAAAGTTATTTTCATAAATCCAGTGATATACATTTATTATTTTTCCATCTCCGGTATCCCTGATGCCTAGCGTCCCGACGCTTGACGTCCCTGACGTCATATCTCACGGTATTAAGCAACGCGTGCTGCCCGGGGTCTCACCGGGTCCATATCTCTGAAATCCCCGATGTCTGACGTCCTTGACGTCTAATCATAGCAATCATGCTCCTGGATCACTATACGGTCTGGTAGCTCCGTACAATGACCCCTCGCAGGCAATGCACCGTGACTTCTCCAGTGTCCCCGACACTTGGAGGAGACCAATATATATATCCTCATATCGAGATGGTTTTATGGAACACATTTTATTATTCATTTCCAAAATATCACAAGGGCCCTGCCCCGAATTTCCATAAAACCGTCATAAGTCCAAATAGTTGATTATCAAATCCGAAATCATTTATTCAATTCCATTTTAGGGTCCCCGACCCGAAATCACGTACATAAATCAACTGGGCCCCTGACCCGATTTCATAAGTCAACTGGGCCCCTGGCCCGATTTCTTAAATCAACTGGGCCCCTGGCCCGAATTTACTTTATCAAATCCGTAACTATTTCATAAAATCATATCCGAACCACCATTATAGAAATCAGTGCAAATCCAGAAAAATCTCGATTTACGTGCAAACACGTAAATCGCCTCGAAATGCGTGAAAACATATAAATTCACCGATATCCAAAATAAATCATATAATCACAATTATAACAATCATGAAACAGTTATTCATGCATAGAATTTATAAAACCAATGTCCACTCACAGACCGTTTAACCGAGCGCCTCGATACAAGTGCCATAGGCCTTCCCGGGCCACACCACTATCACCGGGACTCCCAATCCTATCCAAATCACATTAAAGGGTCACTAACCTCTTCATTAACATCCTATTAAAGTCCCGTAATTTTCCCGAATTTTTAACTATTTTAAAACTGGATTTAAAACCTTGGGACATCCCGAACAATATCGAAACGGGGTCCGATTGGCACGCAACCAACGCTAAAATGTTCGTTACATTGTATAGGGTAAAAGTTACCTCGAGATTCATGCCCACGCGCCGTCACGCGCCACTGTGAGTGGCTGCGCGTGAAAGCCACTCGCCTGCTACAGTGACTGCTACAGTCATCGTCCTCGCCCGTTTCTCTGCAATACGGGTCTGAAACCCGCGATTTCAACCCGAACAATTACCCTTCAATTCAAGCTCGAATCCTTCCGTTTTTTATCCTAAAACATTCATTAACCAAATAATTTCAGTTCTATGTCATTGATCAACCTCGACATGGATTAAATCGACCAATCCAAGTTCGAACAGCAGAACGGGTTGACGTTAACAACTCACCCAACTCAAGCGCATTTTCAAATTAACTTCGCAGGAAGCGTACTAGGCCCCAAACGAACCCAAAAGCACAACCAATTGAACAAGAGCTCACCTGGAAGTCGTCGTCCTCAACACTGTGTTTTCCCTGAAAAAAATGGCCACAGTCCCAGCTCAGCCGTGGCTGGTTCCCTTCGAAAATGATATGGTTGAGTTACAGACACTCCCAGAAAGAAAAATTCGTCCTTGGTTTGGTCCAACAATGCTCAGAAATCAAACTCTGAATTTTCCCTCCAAGAAACCGAAATGGTTTCTCACGGTTTCCTCTCCAGTTCGACAGCCACAAATTCTCAGAATGATCTTCACGACTCACTCACATTCCCTTTAATCCAATTCAGTCATTAAAGTACCCCCAAAGCAATCCTCAATCCTCAATGTAAAGTTCCCTGCACTGACCCGAAAACAATAGAAAAACAGTGCCCATGTGTGTGCAATCAGTTGCCAGCTCAACACATGTGCAACCACACCTCAAGGCTGCCCCAAATTCAGTCCATCAATGATAAACAATCCATGGAACAAATCGCACAAAACATCCCATTTCACGGCTGTTCGATCAAACAGTGCCCCTGTGAAATTACTATTCTGCCCTTGTGCAGAAAATTACCAAAATGCCCCTCACGCATCCAGACCCGTAACTCGGTCATTCGGACTCTGATTTATGCGTGCCGCCTGTCTACAAACTCGGGGCATCGAGACCTTCCTAACGGTCCTTGGGCCTCGGCCATCGGACCTCCCGATCAAAAAGTCAACATTTTCCCTTATTTCGTCCAAATTACGAAAATGCCCTTGGGCTTCCGAACGTCATAACTTTCACCAAGAATGTCGGAATCGAACGTGCCACCTGTTTATGAACTCATGACGTCCCAAACTATGTCACGGTCATTGGTCAAAGTCCATTTGACCGTCCGAATTAAAAGTTAACGTTTTTCCCACGCCTAGGGGCAAAACGGTCATTTTGCACAATTCGTCCGATTTCGCTCAACTAATCCCAGATTAATCAATCATAATTAAATATTATTTAATCCCGATATTCGGGACGGGTCGTTACACGTGATTAAGTGACTCAGTGAGGTATTTAGGTGACATCTGTCACTTGGTGGGAGAGATTAGTGGCCTGGATTTCATTTGATATTTGAATATATATATATATGTGTGTGTTTGAATTATCCAAACCGTGTGTGTGTTTTGAAGGAAAAACAGAGACCTCCATATAAACCCATACAAAACCCATCAACCATTCTCCTCTAATTGATCACAATTAAGAAGGATTGATCTACGAGAGGAACAACAAGATAATTAGAGAGGAAGAATAAAGAAGGAGAGACGGTTACTTACCTGAAACCGTACAGGGAACCCGAAACCTTAAATTGATGACCTGGGATCGAATTTGGAATCTGACGATAAATGGATGGAAACAAAGATTTGGATGAGCTTGTTGGATCTTAAACGAGTTGAATGACATCAAAATCGAAGAGGATTGATCGAGAATTGATCAAGAACTAGACCCGCGACAGTTTGGAAATACCATGGCTGAGTTCAGGTGACTGGAGGTAAAATCTTTCAAAATTGAATTCAAAATCGTCTTTAAAATGAAGCTACGATGCTGTCTGACTAATTAATTGAAGGATTGAATGATGAATTGATGAACTCGGACGATGAACATCCTTCGAAAGTTTGTATTAAGTTGGATTAATTTAGGCCAACTATGGATGTAATTGATTTCACAGAACTTTAATTAGTGTTAAATAGATGAAATTAGACATTTTAATTGATGGAAATTATGCAGAATTGATAGAGTTCTAAACGGGTTACATCGCGGGTTGCAGGACCCGTTTATCAGACAACCGGGTCGAGAAGATAAACAGTGCCATGCACTGTAGTAGGAGCGTGGCACCCACACGCAGCCACTCACGGCGGCGCGTGAGG